>HG991994.1:17500000-20000000 GCA_905220435.1 Amphipyra tragopoginis | reverse complement strand
CGCGAAGGAACTAGTATTCTATAGTACTATAATAGAAACATTAAATCCAGTATATATGCGGCATTTTTGCATTAAATACTGTTTGTATACCGGAATTAAAACAGGACGGCTGTAACATTACAACTATTCTCTGTCTAACGTAAGTTGAGTGACATAGCGGTCATTTCGTAATTTGTAGCCGTAAGGAGCCTGCTATATGACATCATCAAAAACCGTAACATAGCTTTATTATCCATGTTTTTATTTAATATTCTTTGTATGATAACGTTTTGTAAACAAACATCAGGACTCACCTTACGTTGAAAAAGGTTTAGATGAAAACAATCTTAACAACGAAATGAAGCTAACTTATGACGTTTTTACTTCTAGAAATATTCAAAGAAGTCTGCATAAAGGTGAAAGCACACTCATCCGAGCCGAACGCGTCGAACGAATCGAAGTCAAGGAGGCCTCGCATCGCACACATCCGCACAGAAAGAATCGACCGCGCCGAAAGAATCGACCACGCCGAAGAAATCGTTTCTATTTCCTTTACGCCTGTCGCACTGTTATTACTCTATTGTCAGTGCTTTATTAATGAAAGATGAATGAGCGAGCGCATCGGTCGAGTCGACCGCATAAGCCGCGCCGAATCTTATGACGTCATCCGAATTCGTCTAGGATTTCTGGGGTTCTTCCAGATTCGGACAATTCGACGCGGGCAAGTGTGCGAGGTTCCTTATGATTTCATACACAGAATTTTAAAATTCGTTTCGTTCGATGCGTTCGGCTCGGATAAGCGTGCGTTCACCTTATATTGCAGTCCAAAAGAACATGGTCTTGAGGCTCATTTATACGGAGAGAGTTTCTCGAAGCGAGACTCATTCTGTCTTCGTCTTTCTCTACGATGAAAACAGAGATAGCATGAGACACGCTTCGAGAAACTATCTCCGTGTAAATGAGCCTTTAGTATGCGACACTAGCGTAACTACAATTCCAATAAACTATCATAAACTACAAGAACTTTATATGTATAAACAGGTAAAATGCAAAATATGCAAGGCATGTCTAGTCTTAGCGCGGTCATAACTACATGAACAATGTGTATTGCGCTGTATAAGGTCGTTACTACATTCTCACCAACAATCTCTCCTGAGAGGACGACCACGTATCCGACGTATGTGCCAGAACAAAGCATCAATGTGGGCACGTCCGTAAGGTCGTAACTGTAGTGGTGGAGTGTTAGACACGCCACTGTTAACATCTGGGAAGGTGGATTTTTTAACGTCAGGTTGATCCTTTTCATGATATCAATGTTTTGGAAGTGGTTATGTTGAATACGCAGTCTACATGTGAAGCTAGACCACACTCCAATATTATTAATGCTGTATGCACGAAATGTTCACACAGGTGAATTTTATGACTGAGGCATACACTACCAATCGCTCTTTGGGTGATGCAGCGAGAAAACGTATCTACGTCACATCATGTCTCAATCTACGATACAAATTATTTATAAAACAATCGACCGCTAACAGCTCTCGGTGAGCTATTGGAACAACAGAAGGTATGGTCACGGACTCGAAATGTTTATCGGATTTCAAAGTCGATTCCTTCTCACACTGTGCGCAATAAGGTTTAAGATGTCATATCAACTTATGTCATACTAGCTTTCGCCCGCAGCTTCGCTTGCGTGAAATTTTGAACCCGTTAAGTGACGATTTTCCATACAAACTTTCATCCCCTATTTAACTCCCTTAGGGGTTGAATTTCGAAAAATCCCTTCTTAGTGGATGCCTACGTTACAAAAGGAACCTACTGTCAAAATTTCAACTTTCTAACCCCAGCGGTTTAGGCTGTGCGTTGATAGATCAGGCCATATGAAAAAGTAATGTGCAAGCAATTACAGACTTTAGGGTGGTAAACATTTCAAGTCTGCGACTGTACACACTATGCAAGCTAATAACATAAAGCACTCTCGTTATCTGCACTTAGTCAATCTTCGAGTCGAACTTTCAGAATCCTATTTGACCATTGCATAATATGAAATAGCGAGTACTCAATGGATGCCTCAGGGAGTCCGTTTATGAACTCCCCGAGGTAACTATCCAAGGGAAAGTGTCTGCTACCTAGAATATGCTAACACCCACTTGAACTCTCTGTTTCTAATTATGTCGAAACACCTGCATTTTAAATGCCTCTGTCTATTCTGATTCATTTAATTTAAAATACAAAGATACATCAAGGTTTTGATGCAAGTATGAGAATTACACATTACTTATTAAACATTTCATAAATACTTACCAATTCACAGAGTTTTATTAAACACGTCGGTATTAACATTATGATATACTTTTGTAAGAAAATGTAAACGCGTAGAAAAATTTCTATAATACCAATTAAACGATTATTTTAATTACATGACACCTAAAATTGATAGGTCAATAACTGTGACGTTTAATAATTGACACATCGCTTCAGAAAAAAAGAACCGAAACAAATTCGCTTTGTCTCTTACGTCCCTTATATAAAGCCAGATTTACACAGGGTAAGTAACTGACTCCAAACTCGAGACAAGTCAGGCCGTGGCCCCATGTCTACGGTACGGTGCCGTCCGCCGTGAAACTTCGCGGCGCCGCGCACGGTGCCGTGTACGGCGTCGTATACTGCGCCGCGTACGGCGCCGTGTTCGGTGCACCGCACGTTAGTTCCGTGGCTGGCGTAAATGTGACATGTCTAAAATTGCAATTTTTCAGGGCGACCATTTTAAAGTTTTAACCTCTTCTGGTAAATCGGTAAATTAGTTTAACGTATGTTATTTTAGTTGTTTTAAAATATACAGGATGAATTCGTGTAATTCCTTAAAACCATATGATCTGCTACTGGTGTAGATTTTCCCGGCATGGAAATATGGCAGATTTAAAAAAAAAACTTTTTTTTTCATGCGGTACCTATGGCTAAGTGATCGAATCTAAACCACAGGATTCAGTAAAATACAAATGTAAATGACTAGTCTCGAGTTTGGAGTCAGTTACTTACCCTGTGTAAATCAGGCCTAACACTGCTTCCATAAGTTCTTCTTCTTCTCTCTAAACTCTAACCTGCCCCCTGATTCAAAACGATTTAATGAGTCAGTTGACGAACGATTCGGTAAGCTATCTATTTTGCTCTCGTTACGAGAATCATAGATGGAACGAGATAACAAACCAAATCGGTCGACAACTGCTTATTGAAAGGTTCTGAATCGGGGGTTGGCTTTCATCTGGCTTTCATCCGTTGCAGGACTCGCATCAACGAGGTATTGACGAACTTCGCCCTGATTGAGAACGTTTCAATAAGTCATTTGTAGACAGATTCGTTTGCCAGATTTATTTTGTTATCTCGTTTGTTTACGATTCTCGTACCGAGAGAAAAAAAGAGATAGCAACAGAATGGTTCGACAACTGATCTATCAAAAAGTTCTGAATCAGAGGGATAGAGAGATAACCGTCCAATTCGGCGGCCCAAATGCCTCAGGCTGGTTACAGACAATACCAGAGGCTCTGCGTTCAACACGCTGAGTAACCAGGGTGTTGATGCAGAGAATATTATGTTCTGACAAGCCACTTAGCCACCGAAATGATATTTATGTCCGTGGTTTCAAAAACAGGAACAAAATATAAAAACAATGAAAGATGTCGAAGTGTTGAAACAAATTTGGCGGGTATTTTAAATACTAATTTGAACAGAAATACATCCCATTCCGTGACTATCAAAAGTTCAAGGAGTCTTTGCAGTAAGAATTGCTTTTATTCTGATTTCATTACCGTAATAGCGATGCAAACAAAGAAGCAATCTTGGTATTTGTAAAACAATATAAGTTAGTAACCAAAAATAAGTAGTAACTACTACTACCAATGTTTACGATATTGATTGCTATTTGTTCGGTTATTGAATTTGCTATTTCGTTGTAAGAATAGTAAAATGGTTTTATGAATAAGCGACCCGTCCCCGACTTCGTACGGGTAACATTAAGTTATTGGTTGAGATTTTTTCCTTCGCTTTTATCAAACACATTAGATAAATGATGGAATCAGGCGTTACTTTGCGGAAATCTATGACATTCTAAAATGCAAATAGAATATCTAGCTTTAATTCCGCTGAACAAGATCGCTAGTTTGGATGCAGTATGCAGCACCACCCTCCCCGCCCACAAATATATGCAGGTGCAGAAAGAGTGAAAAAATTATGCAACATGCAACCAAACCAATACACGACACGTGTTTCGCCCCTGCACGGGGCATCCTCAGGATACGTTGACTCCTCGACCGCTAGGACGCGAAGCCGCGAATTCGCGTCCTAGCATTTTTGAATCAAGAAAATCAAATAATGTGTATTTGATTTTCTTGATAAAAATCATGGTAGTTCAGCTAATACGTACAACATGTTTATAAATTCTACACGTAACCCTTCCCCGAGAATCAATCGTGAAAACTAGAACAACATCCGCGCACGGACAGAAAGTCAGACAAATGTAGTGGGGAACTTAATATTGCAATATGTAGTGATGACGAATGATGTATTTTTTATTTTATAAGAAATGATATCTGGGTATAATAGACCACCAGTCTAAGGCAGAGCATCCACCAGAGTTGTGCTAAGCTGCGTAGCGAGGAATGTGTTTTGTAAGCACCAATAGAATCACTTCATCATTTTAGCTTCGCTCTGCGCAGCTCTGGTGGATATGGGCTTAGCGGTACGAGGTTTTTGTTCATACAAAACAAGCAAGAAATGCGAACGAGGGATGTGTTGCGAGGAATGTGTTGCGAGGAATGTGTTGCGAGGAATGTGTTTCGAGGAATGTGTTACGAGGAATGTGTTGCTAGGAATGTGTATTATTCTCCCTCATATTCGAAATGAGTCCGCTACTTTTCCTCGCACCGCTCATTTGTACACATTAACACATTACACATTCCTCGCACAGCTCTAATGGATAGGGCCACACCGTTCCATATCCTCCCTACACATTTTCACACCGCACATTTTCCTCGCACAGCTCTGGTCGATGCTCAGTCTAAGGCCCGGTATCCACCAAAGCGGAGAGGAGAGGAGATGTCTCGTAAACAACCAATAGGATTTCGTTTTGAGTTGAAGCTAAGCGGAGAGATTTGAAAATAACGCAATCCTATTGGTTGATCGAGATACTTCCTCTCCTCTCCGCTTTGATGGATACCGGGCCTAAAGCCGCAATGAAAACAAAATTACGTTCTATGATGTTAACATGGTTGTTGTGAATATTGATTATCTATTCATACATACTTTACAAACGTTCTCTTGATCGTCAATTTTGCGAGTATATAATTCAAAACTGCATAAAAAATGATCTTGGTTATATCCGAATTTATGTAATTCCTTCAAACCTCGTGGACTACTGGTGTCGCAAATTGACTCTGCATGGGATTCTTTTTGGTTATACTAAAAACTAATTTAAAAAATCAAACATGATATTCTTACAGCGATTACGCACTGCATCCGATCCAGATCCGTGAAAATAAGAATATAAAAACTCGGACCGAATTCGGATATTGCTTTGCGTACTGCATCCGATCTCTGATCCGAATTCAAACAGTTCAGGGGTCATCTTTGGCATATCCATTTGGCGTCCGATTTGAATCCGAGGTAATGTGAAAGCATTCATACAAACAGTAGGTACTACGGCTATTTCGGTCCGTCAATATTTCTTCCGAATTGGAAACTCACGGATGACGGAGAGAAATCGGATGAGGGAAGTCGGATCTAGTACGTAAACTACCATACAAATAGTTTTATGACTACTTCGGAACGTATTTTCTCGGATTCGGATCGGATGCAGTGCGTAACCGCTCTTAACGTTAGGTATTTTAGCGGCCTGAGTCAACTGACTGCGCGGAGCGATACCACGCTAGTCGTGCCTGCCAGATTTCTCGCCGGGTCTGTATTCATTTATGCGCTGCATTGAAATTTTCTGTCACAAACAATATTATTCTTGCAATTTTTTATCGCTTATTTTTTATTTAAGTACACCTTAAGAGGTAATTTAGATATGATCACTAACCACTATCGCCAGACAAAAAGGATAAATATTATTTTATGTTTAATTGAGCTATAATCCTGTGCAGGATTAATTTAGATCATGTGGGTTTTAACCTCGAATACAAGTTTACACTCTATAATTAATGTTGCGTAACTGCAAAATATTATTCTTTTTTTAAATAGCAATCTTCTGTACGCGATTTAGCTGGCCTGTTTCCTCGCCCACACATTTTAGTCCGAGTGCCTTCACAGGGAAACCTGTCCACAACGCTGAAACGTGAAATTTTACGGCCCCTTGTTTCGGTGCGTGGGATTACGCGAAATGAGTGTACCTAAGCCTTACGTCCACAGATTGGCGTTTTAAATATAAAAGTATGTGTGTCGTCACGATTTTGCGCTTGCAATTTAAACGAAATACCTAGCATTGGTTCGTTGCGACTCTCAGGTAATCAGTGGTATAGCTTTGTACGGTGCCGACCAAAAATCGTCATACCTCCACTAATAACACATTGTGTTATTTTGTCCTGAACGCTCATTTACACGTCTACAATGTTTAGTAGAGTGTTAGTCTCTAGTTTAGTCCTTTGTCGTTGATAAACGGGGTGCGTTTTTATACTACAATACAATAACGCGTTCCGGATGTTGATGGGGTTGCCACGTTTTTGTAGCGCATCAGGTATGTTTGCAGATGCACAAGTAGATGGCTTTACAGCAATACATCGCAAAAGAACAGCGTCCCTGATGCGCCGCTTGCGGGGCAGCCCCAACAGTTTCCTGCAAGTCATAGCAGAAAGAATGGACACGGACTGCTCCTTCATGGAGCACTGGACAAAATTACATGTTCTGCATTCTTAATATTCCATTATTGTTATTTATTATTTTAAAATTAATTAATGTATGGATGATTTATAATTATTGTAATTTATCTGAAATAAAATGATTGAATTGAATTGAATATATACTCACATCGGGAACAATAAAAGTCTCCCCACACTTAAGCTGCGCCAAGCCGCGGCGAACAATGTGACACTCTTATGCACGTAGATACGAAGCCTTTTCCTACCGGTCTAAACCGATACCATATCGAAACGTGTGTGGAGACCCTAAATTGTTCCCGATCTGTTGTACAGATCATATCAGCCTATTGCCGTCCACTGCTGAACGTAGGCCTCCCCCAAAGATCGCCAACCATCCCGGTCTTGGGCAGCCCGCATCCATTCGCTGCCAGCCACCTTTTTCAAATCGTCGGTCCATCGTGCCGCAGGGCGTCCCACACTACGTTTGCCCAAACGCGGTCTCCACTCTAACACGTGTCTGCTCCATCTACCATCTGTTCGTCTGCAGACATGGCCGGCCCACTTCCACTTCAGGGTGCTAATTCTACGCGCAATGTCGGTGACTTTAGTTCTCTGGCGAATGACTTCATTGCGAATTCTATCCACCAGAGAAACCCCGAGCATCGCTCTCTCCATAGCACGCTGAGCAACCTTAAATTTGTGGACCAGGCCCACGGTGAGTGTCCACGTTTCGGCTCCGTAAGTCATTACGGGTAGGACGCACTGGTTAAAGACCCTGGTCTTAAGGGATTGTGGGATCGACGATTTAAAGATATTACGTAGCTTCCCGAATGCCGCCCAGCCCAAGCGTATTCTTCTGCTCGCCTCTTTCTCGAAGTTGTGCCGCCCCAGTTGTATAGTTTGGTTAAGGTATATGTACTCTTGCACAACCTCGAGAATAGCGCCATTTACGACTACGGGTCTCCGGAAGACATGACCATTGTACATGACTTTGGTCTTATCCAGGTTCATCCCGAGGCCCACCTGTCTTGAAGAATCGCCTAGGCCGTTTAGCATCACCTCCAGATCCTGCAGAGACTCTGCCATGATGACAATGTCATCCGCAAATCGTAGGTGCGAGATGTACTGACCGTTGATGTTTATACCCCGTCCTTTCCAGTTAAGCGTCTTGAAAATGTCCTCCAACGCGCTTGTAAACAGTTTCGGAGAGATAACGTCTCCCTGTCTTACTCCTCGGCGCAGTTGGATTGGCTTTGTGCTCCTTTCTTGTACTTGGACGGTCATTGTTGCGGCCTTATACAGACACCTCAGCACCTCGACGTATAGAATAGAATAGAATATACTTTATTGTACACCAAAATTGTAACATAGCTCGTATAGACGTATCGGCAGTCAACGAGGCATCTCTGCATGGAGTCCAGCACAGCCCATGTCTCGACGGTGTCGAAGGCTTTCTCGTAATCCACATACGCAAGGCACAGAGGCTGATTGTATTCCTCGGTCTTTTGGATAATTTGCCTGAGGGTGTGTATGTGGTCCACGGTGCTGTAGCCTTTCCGAAACCCGGCCTGCTCCGGTGGCTGGAAGTCATCAAACTTTTGTGCGAGACGATTCGAGATAACCCTCGAAAACAGCTTATAAACATGGCTCAGGAGTGAAATGGGGCGGTAGTTTTTAAGGAGCGTATTATCACCTTTTTTGAAAAATAATACCACCACGCTCCTGCTCCATGCCTCCGGTGTAATGCCTGTGTGGATGACGGAATTGAATACCTTTACAAGTTCAGTCAAAACAGGCGTTCCTCCTGCTTTGAGCAGCTCTGTGGTTATCCCGTCATCCCCCGGAGCTTTGTAGTTATGAAGCTGTCCGAGAGCTATTCTAATCTCGCCCAAGTCAATGTCGGGAAGCTCGTCTGTAAGGTGGCGTGTGAGTCTGGCTCGTGAATCATCCGCGCCGTGGGCCTGAGGCGGGCATGTTTTCTGGGAGTATAAGTCCCCGTAGAACTTTTCGACTTCAGCGAGTATCTCTGGCTTCGAGGTGACGGTGGTGCTCTGTGACGTTCTGAGTTTCATCAGGTGACAACTGGAGGCTTCAGGCTTAGCGAACACCTTTGAGCCTTTGTTCCGGGCTATGGCTTGCTCGATGGCTCGGGTGTTCGCGCGCCAATTGTCGCGTCTGATCAGCTTCTTGACCTCCCTGTTAAGTACCTGACGCTCAGACGGTGTGGCATGCGTTAGTTCTCGTCGTTTCCTCATCACTTCCAGAGTCTCGCTGGTGAGTATCGACTTACGTCCATTTCTCACTGGTCGAAAGTGTTTATAGCCCACCTCGCGGATGACACGTTCCAGGCAATCGGTGACGTCGTTTATGTCCTCTGTAGTTTCCAAGTTGTACAGATAATACAATTATTATCTATAAGCCATTCAAATGACTACGTTCCGGTCACTATCCGTCAGCAAAGTTTGCACATCTAATGAAGAAGGTCGACTCGCCAAATTGCACAATTTGTGGGAAAATTGAGTATGTCCAACATTTGCTTATGGAGTGTGTCAGGAACGAGGTGGAGAGGGAGTCGGTGCTGAGAAAGTGTAACATTAATAGGATGGATGTAGGAGTTGTTCAGCGGGTTTTAGCTGATCCTTTATCTGAAATAGCGAAAATGTTTTACCGGCTACTGCCACAGTCTCAACACCGACTCACTCAGTAGCTGGATATTGTTGAGTTTAAGTTACTTATAGTACTTTTTTATTCATATTTATAGTGTATTATGTATGTGTTAAGGTACAATGGGTTTGATGTGTCCTTTAAGGAAAATAAAACCCTAAATAAAAATAAATTTAAAAAAAAAAACATTCAAATATGTGTAGAAAGCCAATCGCTCAGCCACTGCGCCAATGGACTAGTCAAATGAGTAGCCTTTTAGAACATAAGTATCGCTAAGTTACAACTTACTAAGTGTGGTAACATCCATCACATAATACATACAACTTGACCAGAATGTTAAGTAGATAAAACATTATCCTTTTATTTAATTTCCACTTTAGCGCAGAAATAAACATAAATAAGCATGCATAATTGAGCTTAATATGCATACAAATTAATTGTTTTTGCTCGTTATAGTAAACTTACAGTGTGCATCGCAAAGTCTTTGTGTATTGTGAGTAACAAATAATCTCCGACAGGTTTCTTGCTGTATAGTGATCATTTATATGAATCAGGAAGAGTTGTATACCCAATTATTGTTAATAATAAATCCAGTCTGTAATTGTCCCCGTCTAGGGCCTTTTCTCATACAAAGAAGTAACGAGCATTGATCACCACGCTTACTCAAGATGTAGATACGTGTTGGCGATTTTTGACCATTAAATCCAGGTTTCCTCCCTTCAGGGATTCGGCTCAATTAATACCAAGCAAATCTTTTGACCGTGTTTCTTTCTTAATCAAAGAAAACTGGACATTATTCGTAGTATAATGTATTATTAGTTTTATACTTCTTGTAATTTCTGTAATTTTCCGACATAAATTCGTGACATTGTATGCATATTTATGTCTTTTGGCACTCATTGAGACACGTTACCACAGCTAGATATTATAATAATTCTTCATAACTAAAAGATAGACAGGGAGACGCCTTATGTACGAACTTACGTCCTTCTGAAAGTACGGACGGCTACATATCAAGCTATATATTTCCAGTATAAGCTGACCTCTCATTATACGGAAAGCCTATCCAATGCGAGATCAGCTCAAACTGGAAATGTATGGCTTGATAATGTAGTCATGCGTACGAGGTAAGCTGAACCAAAAACAGTTCTGGACCGCTTGAATTTGAAGACTCTTTACAGAACTAACCAAACCAGCACATTAAGGGAGAATTCACACGTACCACAACTACACCACATAGCAGCGACAAAAAGTGGTCAAGCAGTAACGTATGAATCGTGTCGCTTCAGCTTTGGCAACAAAATGTGGTCCGTGTGAATTAAACTATTCATTTTTATACAAATTAGTGTGGTTGTGGTGTAGTTGTAGTTCGTGTGAAACAAGCCTATTACATAATGGCAGTCTCAATGTAAGAGAAATCTGGATAATATCAAGGATTAAACTAGGACTTACTGAGAACAACATTCATCATATTATTTTTGCACATTTTAAAACAGAAAATAAAAGTTTAATTACGTTTAAAGACAGGTGAACGATCGAGTTTAAAGCCATTAATACTTTCGTTGTTTATATTTTCATTTTTGTGATGAGGTCTACCATGAAATGAGATATTACATTTTTAATTTTTCATTTGGCCGGCAGATTAGGCTGGACGTCAAAAAGCCCACAAGAGACCGGTAAGTTAATACAATTTGCATAGAAAAGACATTGGGATATCACACTTCACTGGGGTGGTGGCGGTGTTAGTTCAACATTAAAAGGGAAATTATTCTCTTTTTTGTAACGCTCTGAAGATAGAATAAACAATAAAGCTTTGTTTTATTTCGGTTTGAAATACCTTTGAGGCTATAACTACTCGGAATAGAAAAGGATGACAGAATTGCCTCGAACTATTCTGGAACAAGACCCCAAGAGGTCATACACATAAAATCACTTCTCTATAGGCACAGTGTTTCTGACCTTTTTCTGACCGAACTCAGTGTGAAGACATCTGGAAACAATCAAATTGACCCCAAATTTTATGAGACCAGCAAAAGGATGAATAAAATCAATTTCTTCGAAAAGATTAGCTTTTGTTTTGAACTCATAAAACTTTCAGGTTGAAGGCCTCAACATGATTATTTTCATTTTTCTGTAGATTTAAATTCCAAAGTCCAAAGACTGGCGAAGAATTTAAATCTTTTGGATAGCGGTGCGTCGATCGTGTTCTTAAAAATTGGTGGACCGTCTGAATCATAGCGCAGAAAGTCCATTTTTATATGATAAATACTTAACCAGATTCCCAGAATCTACTTCAAAGATATAATTTATTACTAATAACGGCAAACTAAGTAGTACACCAACCAGCAGCCCAGCAGGTCACGCATGTATGTAGGTAACCTTTGCTAAATGATTTCATTGATTTATTGCGATATACATTGTGCTTAGAGTTGCACTACCGAATCTAAAACAACATGTTAAAAACTTAATTCTATCAACAAAAATACTCTTTTTAATAAAAACTCCCTCCTATCCGAATGGCAGCCATTTTGATTTTTGAATTGCCAAGTAATACAGAAATCAAAAATGTTTTATCTTTTGATCTAGGAGTGTTAAAGGATTCGTTTTTTTTTTAATTTGCAATCAGATAATCTCCCTTATCTATTTCATTAAAAAATATGTAAGTTAAAGCAAAAACTCAAAAAAAAATGTTATTCAAAAAACTTTGTTTTTCATTTTTTTCCATTTTACCGACTTCTTGCCTTGCCAAATGATTTATTGACTATTTTTAATTATTTGACAAGAAAAGAAAAAAAAAGTCTGTTTTAGGAAATAAATGAAAAACAAAGTTTTTTTTTAATTTGCCATTTTTTTCTGAATTTAAGTAATAACTGAGATCATTTTTTTACTTCATCAACTACGTGTACGATCCTGTAAACTGTTACACTTGACCTTTTTCTAATGGCTATTGTCAACTATGGTCGATTGATGGATTACCAATTAATCTAAAAAGCTCTTGTATAGGTCAAGTTATGGTAATTGAAGTACGCCCCACATCATATAAGTTTGTGTTCAGGATCCAATACATAACAAAAATTTTAACCCCCGATGCAAAAAGAGGATGATATAAGTTTGATCCTTTGCTGTCTGTGTGTCTGTCTGTTGCAGCGTAGCTCCTAAATTGATGAACCGATTCGATTGCAATACGGTTTCTTTGTTTAAAAGCTGGTTTAATCGGGATGGTTTTTGCTACATTTGATGATAATCACTATAGCCATTTCAAAGACGGGGGAAAATTACAAAAAAGCTGTATTATGTCTGTCCGTAGCAGCGTATCTCCCAAACTGATGAATATATTCCAATATAGTTTTTTCGTTTAAAAGCTGATTAATCGGGATGGTTTTTTCTATGTTTGATGATAAACACTACAGCCATTTTCATGAGAGGATATTTAAAAAAAAGACGTATTAATGTTATAGGTATGTATATGCTTGCTTCTTATATAGAGGTTTTTGTTAATTTCTTTAATCTTGATATCTGCTCTCAGATACAGAATCTCTCTAGATTATTATGAACATAGAATGTCAGAACTCCCTTTGTCTATTAGTAGCTACTATTCTTTTCCCCCATCAGAGCTTTATTGTCACTTTGCCCATATACATAGGAAGCTGTTGTGGTACAGTGAAAAGCCGTGTACGCACGATCGAAACTCGAACATGGTGATCACGAACATCGAACACTTTGTTCGCATGTGCATACGACTAGCAAACAACGAACACCGTGTTCGTCAAATATTTTCGTGGTGATCCAATTTCGTTGTTCTGTGTGGACGGTGTTCGGAGTTTGATACAACATTGTTTGTGAATCACTATGAATAGCAAAAAAAATTTGACTACTTCACTGTCGACCACTTGCAACGGCGAATCCATGGCTACTAAAGAGAGCGGGTGGTTAAGCGCGAAAACAAGTCGAACTGTATTCATATGGTGGTCGTGTTCGCTTTGCTAATTTACTTCCACACGTACGAACCAAATGTTCCGTGTTCGATGTTCGTGTTCAATAATATGTTTTGATCGTTCATGCGCACACACCTGAAGAAAATGACAGTAATGTTCTCAGATCATAGAATCATAATCACAAAGATTAACGTTCATAAGATGTCTTTATTACATCTTAAAGAACTCTGCAATTGTCGGAAAATTGCCGTTTTTACTGACCACTTCGGGCTAAACCTGGATTCAACTAGTTCTTGTCTTGTAATCTCCAATGGAAATTATTATTTGAAATCCAATTCTGTGTAGTCTGCAGCGTTGATTGCATTCTCGGAGCGCCGGTTGATCGAGCGGCGCAAGGCTCCAGTTACTCGGTTGTCTCTCTGGATTTTTATTGTTATCTGCGTTTTATTAAATCTGGATCAGCATCTGTTTTTGAACTAATAGCATAGCGGCTTATTTACTAGATTTTTTTTGTGTTTACGGATGTGTACAAAGTCATTCATATTTCGGATACACCCGAATAGATTTTGTTTCGACCGACCCGAGTGGTTACGCACTGCATCCGATCCGAATCCGTAAAAATACGTTCCGAAGTAGCCATAGAACTATTTGTATGGTAGTTTACGCACTACATCCGGCATCCGTCATCCGATTTCTATCCGTCATCAGTGAGTTTCTAATTCGGAAGAACACTTGACGGACCGAAGTAGCCATAGAACTATTTGTATGGTAGCTTACGCACTACATCCGGCATCCGTCATCCGATTTCTATCCGTCATCCGTGAGTTTCTAATTCGGAAAAACAATTGACGAACCGGAGGAGCTCGAGGCTAAATAATTACAGCCGCATAGACCGATCTTCCGGGTTAAGCCACGCTTGCCGAGGTTGGTTTGTGGATGGGTGACCATTTACCATAGAGAGTTTCCTCCGTGCCTCGGAAAGCACGTAAAGCCGTTGGTCCCGGCTGTCATTTGTAGATCTTTGACAGTCGTTACTGTTGGTCAGAAGCCAGAAAGTCTGACAACCAGTCTTACCAAGAGTATCGTATTACCCAGTTACTGGGTTGTGGAGGACTGATAGGCAGTCGCTCCATGTAAAATACTGATATTCAGCTGCATCCGGTTCGACTGGAAGCCGACCCCAACATAGTTGGGAAAAGGCTAGGCAGATGATGAATTGACGAACCGAAGTAGCTGTAGTACTGTTTATATACCAAAGATGGCCCCTGAATTGTTTGAATTTGAATCAGAAATCGGAATAGTGCGTAAGCAACATCCGAATTCGGTCCGAGATTTTTACTCTAGATCGGTATTTTCACGGATTCGGATCGGATGCAGTGCGTAAAGCAATATCCGAATTCGGTCCGAGTTTTTTATATCCGTATTTTGACGGATTCGGATCGGATGCAGTGCGTAATTGCTCTTAGTATCAGTGATGACTATTTTATAGCATGTGTTAAAATTTCAAAATTCAATAGTTTTTGTTTCCATGGAAAATAATTTTTAAGTATTTTAGTTTTTTCAAAAATTCTTGATCTCTGCTTTAGTTATAAATTCAGAAAATGGAGCTTCTAATCCGTGACCCCAAATATGACCTAAAATGTAAACACAGCTGATCATTTAAGAGGATAGATAGATTTTAGCGCATTCTTTTTAAATCTTTGAACTGCTTTTTCTCTTTAAACTATTGACTTTTGGGGAAAGTTGTAGAACAAAAGTTGTTCATTATTATGAGTATTTTAACACCCTTTCGGATTAGTACCCCCTTTCCAACTAACCTGGTACATACATAACAATCAACCCATTACTGTCCCACTGCTGGGCACGGGCCTCTTCTCAGAATGAGAAGGGTTTAGGCCTTTACCCATCACGCTGGCCTGGTGCGGGTTGGCGGAGTACACACACCATTAAGAACTGTACCTATGGAGCCCTCTCAGGTGTGCAGGTTTCCCTGGTTCGAACTCGGAAACTCCTACATGCAGGGCAAACGTTCAATCACTAGGCTATAGCTGCTTTAACAAATTATAAGTAATATTTATATTTACCTCCGTTCTACATAACATAAACTCACGCCTGTATTCCCCGAAGGGTTGGTAGAGGTGTATAGTACACCCACATTTCGCCGTTTATGTTTACGTCCCATGTAATAGGGAGCGAGCCTATTGCCATCGACCGGCCACAAATCCAGACTCCGGACTGCTGCTGAGAAATTCCACACGGAAAAACCCAGTGACACTTTGCCCGACCTGGGGATCGAACTCAGGACCTCACGCTCAGCAGTCGCGCTTGCGACCGCTAGACCATCCTCCGCTCTAATATGCATAATACGCTCGTTTATAAAAATACGTTACCTCATTAATTATTATTGGCAGTTCTTATTTTTCTATACGACAATAAAATATTTATCTATCGATATTAGTTTAGATATTTCTCATCAGTTGGTACATTACATTTAAAGATCGCACAAGTGCACAAATACTCATCGCCTGCGGGCGGTGCTTTAACCCGTTCACCTCAGATATTTCTTAGACTGTTTGGCGTGATATATTGAAACGCGATAAGATATAATGATGAACCTAATATTTCATGTTCCACGTAGTACCTACAAGAAACATCCTTTAATAGAATGTTAAACTAATGATTTCTTTAATCGTTCGGGTATTTATCTTCTTCGAAGTGTTATCCCGGCTTAATATCAGGATACCACTTCTTTAGTAGTCTTATCTACTTTGCTGTGTGTATCCTAAATTAACAGATTTTAAGAGACAACATACTTTTATGTTAATAATTATAATAAATAAGTATTAGCCTGTAACTGTCCCACTGCAGGGCAAAGGCCTCTTCTCATACAGAGAACGAACGAGCATTGATCACCACGCTTGCTTAATGCGGGTTGGCGATTTCAGACCATCCAATCCAGTTTTCCTCACGATGTTTTCCTTCATCGTCAGTGGCGTTTTAGATTAACTAAGAAAGTACATATGACGTTGAAAAAGTCACATTGGTTCATGCCTGGGTTTGAACCCGCAAACCCGTGCTTGACAAGCGGGTCTGTAACCTCCTGGCCACCACGACATTATTTTCATGTTATCGTGCTAATATTATTCTTTTTCAGTCTCATAACAATAATGTTACTTGAACAGACTTTATTCTTCATTGTGCACATAATGACAGGATGAACACAAAAAAGAGCTTAATTCATAATTGCGTTTTCTACCAGCAAACATTCAAGGAATGAAAGGAAGTACAGTTCTATTTATTTTTCATACATTTCCGGCATATGCGACGGTAAAATGATGGTATTAAAATTGGTTATTTCTGTTTTCAATTACTTCGTCGATATAAACTGTGTAGGTGTTTGAACTTTGTGATGGTGACGGTCGATCGTAATATTCTTATAATACGGATCATGTCAAATACTGGCGGCGATCGAGGCCGATCTTATTATATCGCCGATATTAGAGCCACGGCTATATTCAGGTAGGTTGTGCAATAGGTGGATAACAACCCGAGAAGTTTAGGAAGAACATTTATCCGTTATACAAGTTCAAACTTCGTTGGCAATCTTTCCTATCTTTGTTGTGTCCTATATTCTGCCGAGCTAAGCTGAAAAGCGGTATCTCAAAAAAAAACCTAAACTTGATTCTTATGGCATCGGATAACTTAAAGAAATACGCATCCAATGAACTAAGCCAAATATCGGCGGTATCTTGTTTAAAACATTCTCGAACAGCACAAAAAACAGTTACATAATATATTATTTTTTATTATAAATGTTTAAAAAACAGTTACATAATATATTATTTTTTATAATAATTGTTTTAAAAACAGTTACATAATATATTATTAAACAAGACTTATTAAAGTGTTAAACAATTTATAGACGACAACTATATAAAATAACATTTTTGCAATTATATAAAACTGTGTATCAAGTGTTTATCTAGGTATGTAATATCAATTTAATTGTTAGGTCCTGACTTCATATATATTTGCTCGCCGCATGTGGCAGAATAGGTATGTCGGAATCGATAACTTTATAAGACCATTGTACGTACCATGTTCTAGGAAATAAAGTATTTGAATTTGAAAAAAGTTTTCAAATCACTAAGAGGATAAGGAAACTACGAGTATATTTACAAAACTTCTCAATTTTCTCAAAATTAGCTTTCCCTGAGATACCGCTTTTGCATTTAGCACGGCAGTATTTGTCTTTAGTTCTTTTTTAGCTGGAAAAATTTGTGCTAATGCTGTTTTCATGTCGAATTAATTCTGTAGTATTCTTTTTAATTTCAATTAAGAGCTCTTTCCGTTCCGCCCAAAGCTTTTTTAATTAATTAAGTAAGTAGATAATCTGATAAACTTGTTGCATAAAAAGGAAAATGCATGAACTTTATGCAAACCAACATAATTCTGTATATTACGTGCAATTTGTACCAACTAGATAATATTACATAGGACGTTCGTATACCTATGTCACATTATATATAAATATAGTATTAATTAATAAGCTCAAAGCCTCATCATCATCCATCATCCTTAGCTTCGTTTACACCAGCCGTCTACTCGCGAGCTTGTTTTTAATTTAATTCTAGATAGCGTTTAACCGCCTCCGTATAGCCATCGTTCAACACCATACAAATTAACTTTATCCTCTGTTACTGGTTTTTACCACATTTTTCTTACACTATTCCATAATTATTTATATGTATTTCGCGTGTCCGTATTAAGGTAAATGCGATCAGTCGGACGGGTCGGAGCCCGTTTTTTTCTATTTTACTTGATTTATAAACATCATCTGTCAACTGTCAACACGTAGTAATGTTATTAATTGCTATACCTAATATTACCTACATAATATTTACACTCGGGAGCAATGAATCCGGGTCACCAACATAAACCTTAATATCTCGGAAACTAAGAATGATAGCTTATTCAAATAACAAGCATTTATTTACCTTTTTAAAAAAACAAATACCATAATTTTGTCGACCATGGTATATGGTCGACTGATCGCGTTCATCTCAAGTGAAGAGTGTATACAGTGAAGTGTGAATTCTGTATTACTATACAAGGTGTAAGTATCTTAAATAACGCACAACATTTAAGGGGTCACTATACTCATCATTATGAACAATTTTTATTATGGGAACAAATCTGATACCGCACACATCATGCACACATGATACATCATTATGAACAATTATGATAGCCATCCTTAAGGACCCAGAAATATCAATCCGATACAATGTTTTGCATTCATATTCCTAGACGGAAACAACAATAGAACTTTCTAAATAGGCGTCGCCTGGAAGTGTATTTAGCCCTTAATTAAACGCGACTCAAGAGTGTATGTGACTATATTTTTGTCTTTTAGCTTCCATAGGTAAGGAACAAAAAAGGTGTTAATTTCACTTTTAATTTTTGTTCGGAAATTAGAAAAATCTTTTTACGAGTAGGCCTGTTTGCCTTACAAATGTCACTTTTTGATCAGAATGCAACTAGAAGATGCTATTTTGTCTTAGAAAATTGCACTATTTGAACCAAATCTATTCAGAAATTGATAAAATCTAAGGCTAAGGAGTCCAATGAGAAAAAAACGCGTCGAGCCAAAAGTGAAATTAACACTTTTTGTTCCTTACCTCCTCACATGGCATCGATTCTGAATGGGCCTATGAAAACTCTTTATATTTTTGGCATAAAAAAATTAACACTGAATGTAGAGCTAATTCCGTACACATAATAATATTAAACGCAAATCGGAGGTACTAATACCATTTAAAATCATAATCCTTGTCCATTATTTTGCGTTCTGTACTAAAAAGGCTATTATTTCACAACATGCTACCGACTCCAGCGCGCAGTAGGATCGGAACAAGATCATTTTCAAGTAATAGTCGTTGACGCGAGAGGAGCGCCTGCGCCGATACAACGGTCACGGACTCGAACTTCAATGCTATGTGACATTTACACAAAACCAACGTTTTACCACCCACTTGTTTGAAATTGAAAGTTCCCATCGGCAAAACTAACAATGAGTACTTTCATTTATTGGGAAATGGGAATCAAGGTATAAGCTATGCCAAAGTTCGCGAACACGTGTTGGCGTGTTGTTTAGTTAGCCTGGGTTAGTGAATTTTGTATAGCCAACAAGGTTTTATTTGGTTTTAGCCCTGGACTAATCGATGTTGCGCAGTTCGGCCTTAATCAGCATTTTATTTCATTAATTAAATGCAAGTACTCAGCCACTCGTAGTACATACTCTGCTGGACATAAACGTATATCGTAAAAGGTAAGTTATTCGGTGCGTCGGTAGCAGTTTTCACCGCGCCGGGTGGGTGCGGATTTGTGACCGATAATGTTCAATTTTCAGTACCCCTACCTATTACGAGTATGCAACATAATGGCAATAGTTTTCTCGAGCTCGCGAAACTTTATCTCTCTTACACATTCGCAAAAAGAGACAAATATACAGTTTAAGAAGCTTACGAAAACTATTGCCGTTTTCATAATTAGCAAACTAGGAGTACATTTGTTTCAGTATTAATACATTCGCAACGACAACGTTTACACCAAGCTATAAAGCATGTATTCCACACACAGAAATCTAAATAATGTTCTACATGTTTCAGTTAATGTTTTCCTTTATTTTTTTACACTTAAAAGAAGTGGTGAACCATACAAAAGATTGGTTCCGTTTGGAGGAATGCAGGAAACATGTTTAAAACTCAACATCACATATTTTCGAATACCTAGTTTTTTACAAGTTTTGACTAAAACAAGTATCACAACTTGTTCCTCGGAGTATACTAGTGGGTAGGAACTGTATGTTTATTTTGAAAGCGAAGAGCTTAGAATAGTGCAAAAGCTTTTGAAGAAAAATAATAAAGAAATCATAATGAACTTTAATGACAGAAAATACTACATTCATTAAAAAACTTTTATAGAGTTTAGATAAGGCGTTAACTTTGCCGTTTGTAGTCCTTATTGCAAAAGTTAAGTTCATCTTACGGAATGTTACAAATGTTTGTTTGCATCGCAGTCAAGTTTAACTAGAAACTAGATCTAAGTACGCCGATAGACAACTATTTATATGCAAAAAACACAGAAATATTAAACTATTGTGGATATCTAGCGTCAATTTAAATGTTTTAGAGACGTCGTGCGTCAGGAGTCGACACGTTTTGATGTTTGTCGCAAAACCTAGTACATATTTATAATTTTCTATGTTAGCATGCAGTCGATCCAACTTCTTCAACTTATATTCTCACACATCATATATGTATTAGTCCAATATGTGTCGTTAAGAAAACTTTAATGGAAATAGCTAACGCAACTTAATCATGTAGTTGTAAGCTTTCGCAAGAGCGATGTAGTGTGTTCTGCAACGCGTTAGCACATAATTTGCCCCATATATGACACGTGAAGGAACAATTTGATTCCAGTGAATCACTTGAGGGTAATCGAAAGGCTTTTGTTTAAGGAATACATCCGTAAAGGGAATTCCAGGTTAGCTAAATGTTGGTGAGCTTGAGGCGTGGGGCAACGAGGCGCGGATGCACTCGCGATATCGGCGGAGCACGCACAAGGTGAAGCAACCGAGAAAGGGCAAATCGGAGCAATATAAAACGAGGCACATCCTCACAGACAGTATTCAGCAAACAGCTGAACAGAAAAGAGCGCCTGTCCACTAGTACAAAATAATTATCGACATGACTACTTCTCTGGTAAGTCGATGAAGACACGGTTCTCTTGATTGTGACGTGGGTTCCTTGTTTTTAAAACATAAATTGGGTTTTTATTACAAAAAGTATTAACTTGTCGACTCCCTCAATTTATCCCCGATAGTATCCTACCACTTATTAATAAAATTTTCAAGTGAAAAGGTTATGATCGGCTAAGACCTGAAAACGTCCTGAAACTACTTACCCTTATACGGAATTTTCTCTCAATTCGGCCGCTTTTTTCAACTTTACCTAGTCCTTGTAGAAAGCTTCTAAACTTAATTTTTTTCTCCGTTATACTGCGCTAGCAAGAATTGCACTACATTATTTATTGACTTGATATTTTTAGTATCCGTAACGTTTCAATCTATTTAATACTTTTACTAACGAAAATAGATTAATTTTCCAATTTTAAAAATATAAATCGTCCATATGCAGATAGATGCCAAATATTTTTTTTAAAAAAAGTCAAACATTCAAAACATTTCTCAAAATGTATATGTGCGCAAAAAAGTTTTGCTTTTAAATGTAAAACCATTTCTTACTGTAATAAAACATGATTTATTCCTTTCAGTTCATATTCTCTTTGGCGCTGATAGCGATCGGATCATGTGGTCGTCTAGAACCTCAGTACCTACCCCCACGCCCTGGCGGCGGAGGCTTTGGCGGAGGCGCCGGTAGTGGAGCAGGCGGCGGCGCAGGTGGCGGACCGTTTGGTGGATCCGGCGGAGGAGCAGGCGGCGGCTTGGGGGGAGCTGGCGGAGCTGGTGGGGGTGCAGGCGGCGGCTTCGGGGGCTCCGGCGGATCCGGCGGTTTTGGAGGCGGCAGTGGCGGCAGCGGCTCTCAAATACCGATTACCAAGTTTGAGAACGTCAACAACGGCGATGGAACTTATCATTTCGAGTATGATTTCTTAGATCTCTTAACGGTTTTATTTTCTGTAATCGTAAATCGTTAGATTAGATCGGTTCAACTTCACATAAATTTCATTTATAAAGAGAAAGTTAAAAGCATTTGTTCCGTTCGGACTGATAACAAAGAATCATAATTTATTAGAGCGCCTCAAGGAACAAACAATTCTTAGAATCATTTGCAAACCGATCAAAAAGCTTTTTGAAATATGCCTAATAAGCGACTTCTGGCAGAAATTATAATTATAAAAGAAAGCTCAGGATCAAAAACTTTTTAACCCTTGTTTTCAGCTATGAAACCGGCAACGGCATCTCAGCGCACGAGAGCGGAGCACCACGCGCTCAGGGCCCCGAGGGACCCGCGGTGACAGCGGAAGGCGGCTTCTCGTTCAAGACCCCTGACGGTCAGCAGATCACGCTTACCTACACCGCCGATGAGACCGGCTTCCACCCCGTGGGACCCCATCTCCCCACGCCGCCACCCATCCCCGAAGAAATCCTGCGCTCCATTGAGTTCAACAAGCGCAACCCCTCGTCGTAAGTACAACTAACTTGATTTAGTTTTAGCTTGTATAGCCAATGCATTCGGTAATAGGTAGGTATTAGAAATCCACGTATGGGGGGAGCCTGTTACGAAAAGAAGTTTTTAACTATCGTGCGATACACTATTAAATTCTAAGTATTCCTAACGTGACAATCATTGCACAATAAGGATTTCCTCTTGATGTTCAAGAGACGAAGTCTATCGCCGAAAATATTGTGCATAATTCTGATTCATTTACCTTTTTACCATATCTTTATCTAACAACAAAACTAATTTACACTTTCCAACCATTCAAGACTCTAAGGACGCTTTCTGCCTTATGTGGATGCGGTGCAGATGTGGTTTCCGTCCCCACACGGACCTCGTATTGTCAAGCGTTCCGCGTGCAGTCCTCCGCTTGACTCTTAAATTCACTACAGGAAAAAAGATTTTTACGATGTGCGGAAACCGCACTCGTACCAACGTCTGCATAAGACATAAAGCGACCTAAACATGCAAGTAAAAAAAAAAAAGCTTTCCAAAAGTAGATCAAAAGGCTGATTACTGAAATGGCACTTTTCTGATGTCATGAATGAAGTCTTTTTACAGTACTTTTGCTGTCCAACAAGGAAAAGTTTTTTATTCTGAAAGGCTAACTTATCTAATAAGAGAACGGCTCTAACGGTTACAACGGGACTTCCAGCACTGGACTCCTTAAACTTCATCAAGGTCTATAAAACTTCACTGGACTTCGAAGTTGCGTCTCAAAAGTAAAATAAAATGTAACGAGTCGCAGCGCTGTCACTGAAAAAAACTTCTCTACTTGGAACGACTATACATAATTGTAGTCGTGTAGGCTTAGTACAAAACGTCATTTTCGAAAGACATTGTTTATAATAGGTACTATCTATCTTGGGATAAATGAAAAGTATAGAAAAGGGGAGGCCTTTTACTCAGCAGACTGATACATGACAGCCCATAAAAATCTTGAAGTCACGTGCCTATAGTGTCTGCTTTGACTGCCTATTTTGTGCAAGTATTTTAATTTTCAATCGAAACTTCATGCATTTCATTTAGATATGCACACAACCTAGTCATAGCACGGACTAATTGTTTCTTTTCCTATTCTAGCGAGGGCTCCTACAATGGCGGCGGCGGCGGTTCCGGTTCTGGCGGATCCGGCTCAGGCGGCAATGGAAATGGCTACCACTACTGATCTCACTCTACACTCACTCAGCTAAACTCTTAGAACTCGCAAGCAAACGCACGGCTTACCATGAACCCTTATTGCCAGTAAGTTTGAGCGCTGCTATAGCAGAACAAACAGCATCGTTTGAACGACTAACAGTTCTGAACGGAATTGCACCAAACTCGAATGTAAGCATAGATTTTAAATGGTAGATGTATGATTATATTATTTGTAGTCAGTAGAAGGGTTGGGAGAGCTGCTATTAGGAAAAAAAAATGACCGCAACTAGATAGAATTTAAGCCGTAGGAAAGGAATAGGATAAAGCCTGGGATTATTACGATGGTGTATGAAGAGAATCTTGTTGCGTTTAGACTTCAAAGGCTGTGAAACAAGGCGATTATTCAAAGTACTTAGCCACAAACATGGCTAAAACAAATGAACTGTCGCCAGTATACCTACACCACGTTAACAATGAAAAATATACTCAAAGGAACGGTAGAAAAGATGTACAAGGAGTGTTTAAAGGTCGTCTAACAAGGACGATTCTTTTAGAAGGGTAGTCAAGCTGACCGCAATGATATTAGTGCGTTCGTTTGCGATTTCAAAGTAATTTTAGCTAATGAGACATCGATCCGACGATAATGACTGCATGAACTCCCGGGGAGGACTGTGATACCACGACGAAACTTGCACTGTTTATTTATTTAGTAAATAATTGTAGTCTGTCAATGTAAATAGGCATGGTGTATGAATAAACGTATGTTTATGTGAAAATACCTATTTTGTTTTTTTCTGGATTTGCCATTTTATTGTTACCTTTTTATTTTTATAACTCAAACCCATCGTTGGCTAGTCATTCAAAGTCCATCATAGAAAATACACCTACAATAAAGAAGAAACTTTTTTTTTCCAATCCTTGGTAGCGCTAAAGCTTGGATATAAAGAAGGTAAAGGTCAAAGAATCAATCCCTTTTGAAGTATTGTGGGGAACCTACCCATAGTTACTTACAACTTTACCCATAGTACTGAAGCTCAACGAGTATACTTGCTATTATTTCTATTACCTATTGCTCTAACAAATCTGCCTTAAGTTATGTCCAACAAAAAATATACACCAAGGTGACATGTTATCAATATCAAAATTATAAAATTTATCACAGAAGCGAATTATTCTTCTACATCTTTAAGTATTTTGTACTCTTTTTTTTAATCAACATTTTGTTTGAATCTCTTTTTCGCTTTTTCAATGACATACCTTTGCAGCTGACTGTACTATGAACATTTTCTTACTCACGTACTCGTATGTACGTATATTTCGCGAAAATACACTATGATTTAGAACAACTCGTAAATTATTAATAATACCAAAATAATTGCTCATCTAGGTGCCATTCTGTTAACACGTATAATTAGATTTAAAGTTCGTCTACATTAGCAAATAGGTTAAACACAATGCCACTCACTTCAGTGCTATAAATGTCTTGGTTTATAACCAATATACTAGTTTACTAGAGTTATATTTCAACTCAATTATATCATAAATGCCACAGCTAATGGTAGAAGGTTGGAAGCTAAGATGATGAACATAATTATTACCTCTAAAGGCCCTAAAGTGATCCTATACTTGTAGGTTCTAAACTATTAGGGTTGTCAGGTATATTGTGCCTATTAAGGCTAATGAGCCTCCACGAGTGACGATACTTAAGTTCTTCCGGCGCACCCGGACAGTAGTCCCACGACTAACGGAATATTCCGGTCTGTCCCATCGGGGGACAATCAGGAATAAAAAAATCGATCTGTTCCCCTGTCACCAAGACGAACGGACAGATCGAACGAATTATTTCTGGTCTGTCCCCTGCTGTTCTTTAGGGGGACAAATAGAAATAAAAAGTTTCGAACTCTCCCCCTATTACCGACGAGGGGACAGATCGGAACATTCCCGACTAACCGACTGGCAAATTTCACCACGGCTATTTTCGTATAGCTTGTTCCGATGCGAAAAAAGAAGAACTATATAACCATACCACTTACTTACATTGCTCTGAATTCAGACTAACAGTCCGATTCAAGCTGCTATCACCGGGTAATATTGTCATTAATCATGTCGCGCACAGATTGGTGATCATAACCAGCTGTTATTAGTAAGTGCACAGAAGGATTGGTACAACATTCCCTTGTTTTTGATAAATTCTATAACAGACCTGTTACAAATGATGATAATATAGTTGCTAACGCTGTTCTAGATAGTAATAATAATGATTAATAAATTGATACTACTTAGCTGTCTTGGAAATAAACAAAGTTGATTTTCTAACAATTGTTTTGTTTTTGCAAAAAAAACAATCGATTTCCCTAAAGCTGATATGATGAAGATACGAGTTGCTGCATCCGAAGAGATTTTTGGTCCCGCCCACCCATGTTTATTCATAAACATCCCCTAAATCTTTAGTGAAATCGTACTCTGAATCGAATGACAGGTTTGACAATCCAAGGCGGGACGCGCGCGCGCCCCTCTCCACATATGCGTTTAGTTACTTTTTATTAATAAATAATATTATTTTTCTTTTTTTTAATTGTTAGCTCTAAAAAATGTTCGATGCCCAATACATTTAGGAATGGACACTAATCTGTGGGAAACTCCTGCTCATCCTTTTATATAGCCCTTTGGTTCAGTTTTACGACTACCTGTGGCTGTATATTCTTTGTCTTTCTTTATGTGGGTGTTGTAACTTCTACTTATTATTTTGTGAATGTAGGAATATCGGCAAAAGTTTTTTTTACTGCCTCGTTGCTTTAGTTTTCGCAAGCGTGACTGCTGTGCGTAAGGTCCTGAGTTCGATTCCCAGGTCGGGCAAGTGTTATAAGGTATTCCGTGTGGAATTTCTTTGTAGCAACCCAGAGGCTGGATTTGTGCCCGGCTCGCCTCCTATTAATAATAATAATAATAAAGCCCCCCTGGGAAAAGCGTTACCTCATCATGAGATTAACGTAAAACCGGAGGGAACATTAGACTAGCTTTCTACAACCCCATCATATAATAAAAAATGTATCATGAGGTCTACTGAAAAGCTTACAAACCGCAGGGCAGCTTGTGGCGAGCTGTTGGTGAGTGGCGACACTGCGTACCTTATTGCCTCAGAGAGTCGGTCAGGGCCTCGTCTCCAGTTTGCCTTTATTGGCTGGCTGGGGTGGAACCCCAAGAGTGCCCGCAGGACTCTCAACTCTGGCTTGCCTTTATCGGCCGTCCAGAGGGGGGCCGCCAGAGCTATATGCTCGGGGGTGGAAGTGTCTAAAGGCGTAATAGCGGGGAAACCCACTCCGGGTCTTTTAGACTCGCGACGGCGAAACCGGGGCCACACCTCTCTACACCCCTAGCCGCTCACACGTTTGTTGCCCCCTTCGCCTATGCACTGGCGGCTTTTCAGGGGGCCCAGCTAGTGAGCTGGCGAGTCACCGTCTGCCAATAAATTTCAATTTTAAATGTTGAAAGGCAGACGCCGTTTTCTTCCGGCAATAGAGGTTATCAGTCCACCTAACACCGCTTCCCATAGACCAGACATTTTTCACCACATTTTGCAATAGTCTTGCACCCACCTGGGACGGTCCATGACTGTACTCCAATAGTGCAGCCGTGGATAGTCCCCGGTTGGTGCCCCACCCCATTTTAGATTAAAGTTCTCAAAGGGGCCTCTGCGCGTTGGACCTGTGTCCCCGTGTATGCCTTCCAAAGGACCGGACATCTTCCGCAAGGAAGATGAGCCGTGACTGAAAAGAGATACAAAGATAATAATAATAATCGTTTATTTCAGGTAAAACCCATATAAAACATTACATAAATTAAATTAAATCACAATAAATAATTAAAATTAGAATTGTAATCCAGATTAAAATTAAAATCAAATTCAAAATCAAAAATCAGAATCAAACTCAAAATTATAATCAATCAAAATTAAAATTATAATCCATTAAAATTATAATCAATCAAAATTAAAAATTAAAATCAAAATCAAAAAAGCAAAATCTATCAAAATTAATATCACAATTAAAATCAAATTCAAAATTAAAATTACATTCGATTAAAAACTAATAGGATTACTTCATCAGGATTAGGTCAGGCCTTAGCAGGTACACACAGTGAAATGTTACAGATATTAATTGATTATCACATGCACACAAACGTGTCAGGAAAGAAGCCTTAAGTTTCCTTATGAGTCCGTAAAAATCTGAAACTCTGTTCTCAACGAACATGCCAGTCGCACTACACCGCCAGGGCAGCTTTAAAATAGCTCTAAAGGCATTATTATATTGTACACGAAGGGTGTTATATGCACTCTTCGTGTACCTGTACCAGAGTTGACTAGTGTAGAACGACTGACAGTAAGCCTTGAACAGAGTTATTTTAACCTGTCCGGAACAGTGAGAAAAGCGTCTAGCCAACATGTTGCTTCGACAAGCGATACTGCGCCTCTGTCGTTCCAGATCAGCATCATCTGATAAATCATCTTTAATTATGTGACCCAGATATTTAAACTTACTTACAATGTTTAAGGCAGTTCCACACAAATTAATCGGTAAAATATGCTCAGGACCTTTGCTGCATTTAAATATCATAACCTCCGATTTCTTAACATTATAGGTGAGATAATGTTCAGCTGCATATTTCTCGCAGATCGCAACAAGTCTCCTTAAACCGTTGGCTGAGGGACTGAGCAGCACCATGTCATCTGCATAGCTAAGATTGTTCAAACTCACATCACCAATACGACAACCGGCTCGGGTACTGCTCAGTTCCTCAATCAACTCGTTAGTATACATGTTAAATAAAATCGGCGAGGTGAGTCCACCCTGCCTCACACCGCACGTCAATCTATATGTTTCCGATAGAGCACTATTCCATTTCACTTGATTGCATTGATTTGCATACCAGTATTCCAAAATGTTCACAATCTCTGATGGCACTTTAGAATTTCTCAATTTATCCCATAATAATTCATAATTGATACTATCAAACGCGCGGCTTAGATCAAGGAAACACGCATACACACTAGTGTTTCTTTGTACGTATTTATACACTGTATTCTTCAAGGTAAAGATAGCCAAATCAGTAGACAGGCCCTTTCTGAAACCAAATTGTGCGTTATTTATTGGGAAATTCTTTTCACTTAAATGAGAAATAATTAAGCGTTCAAAAACTTTAGAGAAAATGGTCGCTAATGATATAGGCCGGTAATTAAACATACTGGACACATCGCCAGTTCTATTCTTTATAATTGGTACGACTATGGTCCTCAAGAAGCTATCGGGTAAATATCCATGGTCAATACATGCATTAAACAATTGAGAAATTCTGATAAATACCAATTTAGGAGCGTACATAAGGTGCTCGACACTGAGCCCATCGTGGCCCGGCGACTTCCCGCGTTTCATACCTTTCACACAACGATACACCTCTCACCTATTACATGAGAATTAAACAAAATGGCGAAATGAGGGTGTACTACAACTATACTCGTCTGCCCAACCTTTCGGGGAATACAGGTGTGACGTTATGATGTTAGATTATAATTTACTAGGGGGAATGGAAAATTCTATGTGCAACTGGTTTACGATAGGCTATAGTCGCTGTGTAGTTGAGTGGGGGGAATTGCCCATGAGAAACACTCAAAACGGGGACGATTTAATCGATACATGGTCTTTTTACATCCCAAGACTCATATGATCTCCACATGCAAACTCGCTATATCATGAATCAAGTTCAAAGTTTTTTATTTCAAACTAGCTTTTGCCCGCGGCTTCGCTCGCTTTAATTAAGCTCAAAAAAACTCTTAACACACTACTAAAGTTTCTATAATCTAATTCAATTTGATTCGAAAGACACGTGGCGCCATCTATGAACGTTAGTGTTATTTTCCTCGGAAACAGTAAATTGTTTCGGGATGAAAGATATGTCCGTTTCTGTACACCTGATAACGTATATGCAAAATTTCAGGATGATCGTTTCGTTGGTTTAGGCGTGAAAAGGTAACAAACAAACAAACTTACTTTCGCATTTATAATATTAGTTAGTATAGCTATTTACACGCACTTATAAAACGTTATGACTTAGTTGCACGGTTCAAATAAGGTTGGTTCTATGGAGAACTGCCGACAAGAAACTCCATGAATAGTAATTATAGACGCTTGCTCAATAACACTGCACTGCACCAGTTCCCTTATAAACAATATAAATATACCGTGTGGGGATGGACTAGATAATAAAACTTCCTCACCGCACGCTGGGAATAGACGCGTGTTGTAAGATTCAACAAAACCCAGCACGGAGGATCTATACGGTCCGCCTGGCTAGCTACCACCCTCACATTAAAGTCACCAAGCAGTTTACTGTGTTCCGTCGTGTGTACATGAAAGCCAGAGGTGTATAGGGAAATCCCTCTATATCTCTGTTACTTGGATTTGTATGTCGTCCGTGTGGTGCTGGATGAGAAGAATAGCACTACCCCATCTCTTCCCGTGGGTGTCGTAAAAGGCGGCAAAGGGATTCACTAGAGAATGGGGCAGCAGCAGTTCTCTGAGTACTTTAACAACCATACTGCGATCGCCAACCCGCCTGCCAAGCGTGGCGATTATGGCAAACCCCCCCAACATTATTTGGGGGAGGCCTATGTTCAGCAGTGGACGTCATTCGGCTGAATGATGATGATGATGGATTTGTATGCTCCATCTTAGACCCTGTCTACGCTTACCATCAGGTGCGACTAGAGCAAAACGCGAAAAAGACAAAAAAAAAAACAATCGCCAGGTTTTCAAATTAAGCTTCACAAAATAAAACTAATTTAAGCTGTTAGTTTATACAAGGTGTAACATAAATAACGCACAACCTCATAAGAGGTCACTGTACTCATCATTATGAACAACTTTTACTATGAGAGCAAAGCTGAAACCGCGAAAAAATATCAGGTGTTCCCAACATTTTGACGAGTTATGCGAACATAAATGTAGGGAACAGCTGTTTTTTTTTCGCGGTTTCAGCTTTGGTCTCATAGTAAAAGTTGTTCATATTTATTTATTTATTTGCTTGAAATATGGTACACAAGTTGTTACATAAAAAATAGACCAAGACATATTTCACCAGTAATATAGGCATGCAAATATTAAATTAAGTTACACATGTACACATGTCAAATGAATTTAGAATTTCAAAAAAAATATAATTAAACGTTACATTACATAATTTATCTAACAGCATGATACAATGTCTCTTAATAAGCGCAGTAGCGGCAAGAACTATTTTTTAAGAAATCTTTAGTGGAGTAAAAGCTTCCTTGTATTAACCACTTTCGCAGTGAACAACAAAATTTTTTTAAGGTAATTTTTCCATCCCCTTGGGCAAAGAGTTAAAAATAAGTGGTGCCATATAGACACAACTTCTTCTAAAAATTTCTAACTTAGGCACGGGCATTCTCAAAGATAAATGGGTTACTTGTCGCTTATGGGTGTTGATGTAGTATTCAAAAAGATAACTACAGAATTTACGAATTTATTTGGTCATAATGATGAGTACAGTGACCCCTTAAGAGGTTGTGCGTTATTTCTGTTACATCTTGTATAAAGTTGTCAAAGCTTAAATGCGTAGCAAGTTCGTCAACAAAACAAGTTTAGACGAAAGTATCTAGCGAAAATTCCTAAAATAAGACGAAACAAACAAAAGTTCCTAAAACACTTTTTACCTTCTAAAGCATTATTATATTACAATGGTATCACATTACAAGAAGGTGACGTCAGTTTGGGCTATCTCGTATCCCGACCCTTTTAAGCCGTGGGTGTTTTAAAACATTAGGTATTGTACTAAGGGACTATGCCAGTTTCACACAAGGGCAGGGCAGCGAGGCGGAGTAGTGAGCATAACAGTACTGCTACTATTTGAACTCGCGTTTTCTGTTCTGACAATACTGTTGTTTGACGACACGTTTGGTGCAGTGGCTGAGCGATTGGCTTCTGCGCTACGGGTCGTGGGTTCGACTCCCTCACGGAACAAAAATTTGTATAGCCTACAGATAGTTGTTTCGGGTCTGGGCGTTTGTGTATGTGAGATTTGTGTCTGTAAACGCACCCACGATACAGGAGAAATCCCAGTGTAGGGCAGCGTTTTTATAAAAATAAAACTTCAATTTTCAATTAGTAGCAGTACTGTTCTGCTCTCTACGATGCCCCGCTGGTCTGCTCTTGTGTGAAACGGGCAAAGGTACGTTAAGAGAATGGGCAGTAGCGTCCTCCCGTCTCCTAACAACAACAACGAGCGATCACCGATCTGTCAGTCAAGCGTGGTGATTATAGAAATTTCCCTTTGATCATCCTATTTAGATTTCTCTGGCACAGACATTCCGATATACAGAATGTTGGGAACTTCGTGGAGTGAGCGCCATCTGTTGTCCGCCGCCTAACTAACCGTGACGTCAACATCGGACCACCACTGCCCGTTGGAGGCAGGAGACCGGCTGGCTCGGTGCGCCCGGAGGATTGCTTTTCGGACCGTACGACGGAACACTCGTATAGAGGTTCCTGTGTAGATCAGCTGAAGAAGTCTGACCTTTAATATCTGACTAGCTTGTCTTTATTTTATGATCTTGTAATAACTTGTAAGGTCGTGGTGGCCCGGAGGTTACAGACCCGCTTGTTAAGCACCGGGTTGCGGGTTCATCAAACCCAGGCAATGTGACTTTTTAAATTTCAAATAAATGGTCTGAAATTGCCAACACGCAGTGAGCAAACGTGGCGATCAATGCTCGTTCCTTCTCTGTACGAGAAGAGGCCTTTGCCCAGCAGTGGGACAGTTACAGGCTAATATTTATTATTTATTTATTAATAACTTGTAATAATTGTCTAAAGTATTATATTGTGATCTAGTTCATGTTACTAACACTAACCAAAATACAAGTACTCTCAGTGGTCGAGAGTCTATGTTGGTTTTATTTACTACATTTACCTTGCTCACAATCCTGACATACCAATATTAGCGATAACTGTAATGATAGAATCACTCCTAAACTATTAAAGGCTCATTTACATGGAAATAGTTTCTCGAAGCGAGACTCATTCTGTCTTCGTCTTTCTCTACGATGAAAACAAAGATTCGCTTCGAGAAACTATCTCCGTGTAAATTGTTGTGTCGCTTACAAGAATGATTTTTTAATCACCATTCAAATTATGTCTAGATAAATAGACTCTATTTAAAACATCTCCACGCTCTATTAACAAGTTATTGACGAGACTAGAAGGGTCTCCAGCCAAATTTGTTCAACCACAATCCAAGGCGGTTCATATGGTAAGATAACTCCTTTCTCTCATTCAATGCATGAGCAAAACGTGCAGAATTTAAGATTTGACTTAGTAACTACATTGAGTAGATAATTCTTTAAATAAAAATTCTTTAAAATATTTTATTGTGAAAATATGATATACCCTTTTTTTTAATTGTATTTTTCTAAGGCTTGTGTTTAACCGCTAGCGGCCCGACCGACTAACCGGTTCGTCAGCGCCATTGTTTGTCTATTGTGTCTATAATTACCAGTGATCGGAACAAGGGTGAGCTAATTTCCCTAAACTTCAAAGAACAGAGACAAAAACTGGAGACTTTCTTACGACAACTTGTTTTTTCGGGAGAATTTTCTCGGAGATTTTCTTTCATTTGTTTTGAAAAAATAAAAGAATCTCCTTTTTTAAAACAATAAACAATCTCTTTTCAAAAACAATGAAAAACGTGTCATCTGGTTTTGTGACAATTTTGGAAAACAAAAATAGGAAATGAATATAATTGTTTTCTGTACTATTAACATTAATATTAAATGTACTTTAGTGATGTCCCAAAACCTGGAATAATTTTCACGAAAAAAAATGTTGTCGTAAGGAAGTCTCTAGTTTTTGTCTCTGTTCTTTGAAGTTTAGGTAAATTAGCTTACCTTTTTCCGATCACTGATAATTACAGTATTTGAGACTTTAAACGCTTACCAGAAATGTATCTATTTTACTACCAAAAAATCGAAATACCTGCCAGAATGGATAAATGCTCACCAAATTGTGTTTCATAAAGTACTGTAGAAATGAACCTATTTTCCTTTACATTCTATGCCTTAAAGATTTATAAACGCCTTTAAAGTTAAAACATAAGGGGATGTTTATAAGGTTGTTTGGGTTTCCAAAGCAGAATCGACGGAGCCCCGCTCGGCGGGGCTCCTATTTCTGTCTGCAGGGTTTAAATTAAGTAACCTAACACGAAGGGGTTCGAAGGGGATGACGTGGTCTAGAGTGAGCGAGCGCAGCAAGCGAAGGAACCTAACTTATCCGTGTCGGGGTGCCCCAAATTAAAAAGCTCGCTTCGCTCGCTCTTAGAATTAGTCAGTTGGAAGACAAGTTACAGCGTTTGGTTACAAGATTTGGTGAGCATTTATCCATTTTGGTAAGCGAAAAGAATATAAATACAACACGTACAATTATTCTGATGAGTGTATATTTATTTTGGAACTTAAATAAAACGTTGTTCTTTAGGCACCTCGGTATAGAGTGGGTTTATTTTATTTGAAGTTAATATATTTTACTTGGTACTTAGTCTTAGGGTCTAAAAATTATTTTGGTGAGCATTTAAATTGTACCCTTTTTCTAATACCAAATTCTAGAAAACATTTGAATGGTGATTAAAAACTCACCAACCGAAAACCAAACCACCATTTTACAAGTTAATTGTGTTTTTTTGCATTAATTAAACATACTTAAGTTGTAATAAATTACTTTACCAACTTCTAACTATTTTTGTACATACAAATTATAACTTAACGGTCACTCGACCATATGTTTGAGTAAATTATGTACTTGAATACTCAAAACATGTTCAAATGTGAGTAATGTAAGTAGGTGAGTATTTTGTAAATTTCTTGCTGCTAGTAGAAACATTTCCTAAATGATCCAGAACAATCATAGCCGTAAACTGCACATTAAAATGTTTTTATCTTGTGAAACGCGGCGATCCAGCGGAATATGGCGCCCAGTGAGCATCAGGCATTGTCGATTGCGCTCATTATGTAATCTGATTATACAGAATCTCTGAGCTAATCTTCAGTAGTCTGTTATTTTGTAAGATACACTTTAGACGTACGTTTAGTTGCAATTTAGACGCGGGATCTAAGATTAGTTTTCTGCATAAGTCGTTCGATGTTTGTGATTAAGCAAAGTCTATTGCAACTGCAAGCGCTTCGTCTTGTTATATCGCTGTTGACGTGAGATGTTTAGCTTTTTTTTGTGCCTTAAGGAGATTAAAACCGGCTAAAGCCATTAAGTGCTGTCAGGTTTAGCACTAAATAGCAGGTATCTACGGCAAACACGTAATATGAGTTATAAATAAAATAGATATTGCATTAATCTTTTTTTTCAACTTGAAATTCTCCTATGTTGCGAGTACTGTGAGCTGATATGTGCCTATCTCTCATGCACAAACATCCAGCGGAAAAATAAACTATTGGCTATACAAAATATTTGATCGTTGCGTGGGTCTACATTCTGATCGGGTTGGCAAAAACATACAAAATTGAATAAAACGCTATGATACAACCAATCAACACAAAATTTTACAACAATAGAGGTTTATTATCATCGTATACAAAACATACAACTCTTTGGATTATTCACGATGTCTCTATTTAACATAACATCATGCCTGTATTCTCCGAAGGGTTGGGCAGAAGTATATAGTATCCACCCTCATTTCGGCGTTATGTCTAAATTCCATTTAATAGGGGGTGAGCTTATTGCCATTAACAGGGCACAGATCCAGACTCCGGGCTGCTACTGAGAAATTGTACACGGAAAAACCCTTTTTTGTATCTTCCACAAATTATACAAATTGTAGATGTTATCGCAAAAATAAATAATAATTTGTGGGAGACTAGTGCCTAAACTAAGCCGAAGCCTGTATCTTAGGACACCAGGTCTCCACCCTTAAAGAAAAGATAACAATATATATATATAGCAATACACTTTGAGTGCGGGGTGCGTGAAAAGAGCCTCCACGAGTGACGATACTTCAGTACGTCCGGCGCACCCTGGGCAGTCAGCCTCGCTACCATCCTTGCTGACTGGCTAATCTTTTCACCACGGCATGAGCTATTCTTGTACAGCTCGTGCCGACACGATAGAAAAAGAAGAAATACACTTTGGCAGACCTGGGGATTGAATCCAAGACCTCATGCTCAAAATTTGTGCTTGTGACCGCTAGACCGACGAAGCAGTCTCTATTTATACTCAAAAAAAATGCTCTACCATCCCTCCTAACATTTATTACAGGTCCAATGCCTAGTCCAACTGTTTTAAACTTCTAGCCACTCGAACTCTGACCTTGTTTCCTCGCCAGAGAGTTCTAAATTAGATCTGTAACTGATCCGTCCTTGAGTCAGACATAAACGTCAAATAAAATCATTGTCTGAATTTGGTGTTGGTACAATCATCGCAACGGCGGGGGGTGGCCTCAATGGAATGCCGAATGTATCAAACTCTTCACAAATCTGAATACGCCCTGACTGATATCGTGCAAGGTTCTTGGAAGGGTAACATCAATATAAAACACTGTAAGTCTATGAAGATATCATTCAGCGAATAGCATTCTACTGAATAGCATCTCAACTAAAAGAAATTTGAATAAACGAAATGGCTGGATTAAAGGTAAGTACATGGATCTAGTCTTTTAAATCTATCAAAAAAGTGCAAAAAAGCTAAAATAGTTTATGTGTTCTATATTAGGCTTTATGCACAAGTAACAGTTGTAAACAGAACAGTTGTCCATCAAATAGTAATTACTTGAATTTTTATCAATTGTTTTACGGGCTAAATGCGTCAATTCACTGTTTCTACAGGTGCAACAAATTGTTTCTGCTATTCTCAAAATGTATCTTCATATTGCAGAGAACAACAACCAAACAATTATAAATCGCTCAATAACATGTCTAAAAAAATTCGATTGATTTTTGATTTCTGAACTAGTATGATCCTTTAATTACTTTACTAATTTTGCCGCCTGTGTAGACGTAATAAATCTCCGGATTTTCATCATCTCCAAAAGAAACAAAAAGAACCTCATTAGAATATAAGAAATTCAAGCCACTCACTAAACTTCAACTTTTCACAGCAACCCTTTTCAAATTGATTCTTCCTTTTCAGATCGTTTCAACCCTTGCCATGCTGTCTGTGGTGTCGGCGGGACACCTGGGCCACTTCCAACCTGCCACCGGGTACAATGCATACGGTATTAATGCATACAAGTCTCCATCGGCCTACACCGGTAGATACGGCGGCGCACAAATACCCATATTAAGATATGACAATGAGAACAACGGCGATGGGACCTACAGATACAGGTGAGGAAATAGGACAATGAAGATACTCCATCTGTAGTGTATAGGTCTCGCAACCCTATAATTATATACCTTGCGGTTACAATATAGTTTTTTCTATCCTATAATTTACAAACTATAATAGCTCATCATCTGCCTAGCCTTTTCCCAACTATGTTGGGGTCGGCTTCCAGTCGAACCGGATGCAGCTGAATATCAGTATTTTACATGGAGCGACTGCCTATCAGACCTCCACAACCCAGTAACTGGGTAATACGATACTCTTGGTAAGACTGGTTGTCAGACTTTCTGGCTTCTGACCAACAGTAACGACTGTCAAAGATCTACAAATGACAGCCGGGACCAACGGCTTTACGTGCTTTCCGAGGCACGGAGGAAACTCGCTATGGTAAATGGTCACCCATCCACAGACCAACCTCGGCAAGCGTGGCTTAACCCGGAAGATCGGTCTATGCGGCTGTAATTATTTAGCCACGAGCTCCTCCACACTACAAACTATAATAGCTCTAATGCTATAATTTAGAAAAATTATCAAATGTAATAATTTAACACTTAGCAAGACTTACCAGCCCAAGCTAAATGATGACAATCGAAATTGTGTACGTATATGTGTTCTATCAATCGTTTTTACAAATATCTTGGGGTCAGCTTTCAATCTAACCAGATGCGACTGAATATCAGGATTTTAAACGTAGCGACTGCCATCAGACCTCCGCAACCCACTTACTGGGCAGTACCGACATCCTAAGGTTAGACCGGTTGTCAGACTTTCAAACTTCTGACTACCCGTAACGACTATCATAGGTATTCTTATGACACTTGGGACCGACGGCTTAACGTGCTTTCCGAGGCACGGAGCGCCATAAGATCCACAGACTGACCGCGGCAAGAGGAAATTGTGTTTATACAGGGTGTTAACGAATTCGTGTAATTCCTTAAAACCACATGATCTACTACTGATGTAGACAGGCCCCGAACGGGATTTAGCCTGATTAAAAATAAAAAAATAAAATTAAAAAATTTTCATGCGGCTTTGTTACCGATCGTATCTAAACCACCTAATAAGGATTCAGTAAAAAAATAAGAATTTATTTTTTTGCAAATTTTATTTTTTTATTTTTGTGAACATTTCGATGCCATGCATAAATTAATGAAACCACGGTGACACGGCTGGCAGGCACGACTAACGCGATATCGCATGGCTCTAAAATGACTCAGAAATAAAAAACAAGTTTTTTTTTTGTTTTTTTTAGTTGATTTTCATAAATTCCCATTTTGGGTTAATCTGTGTCACCAATAGATCACGTGGGTTGAAGGAATTACACGAATTCGTTAACAGCTTGTATAATCTATTTTTATATTCTGATTACCATTTAATTGTAACCACAGCTACGAGACTGGCAACGGCATATCAGTGCACGAGAGCGGAGCCCCGCGCGGCCCTGGGCTCCCAGTGATAGTTGAAGGAGGCTACTCATACCGCGCCCCCGACGGACAGCAGGTCTCCCTCACCTACACCGCTGACGAGAACGGCTTCCACCCCGTCAGCTCCAGTATCCCCACGTCGCCACCAATCCCAGCAGCCATCCTCCGCTCCATTGAGTACAATAAACAACATCCTTCATCGTGAGTTGACCTACCCTTAATTTCAATGGTTATTTACTGATAAACAGGAAGTTATTATCATGGCGGCATTTTTTCGACCAGTTTCTGTACAACACTATGCTATACTTTAGCACGGTAATGTTATCATTACCGTGACTTTAGTATATGACTGCCTCATTGGTCTAGTGATCGCAAGCGCGATTGCTGAGAGTCGGGCAAAGTGTTATTGGGTTTTTCCGTGTAGAATTTCTCAGTGGCTGCCCGGAGTCTACATGTGTACCCGGTTGATGACAATAGGCTCACCCCTTAATACATACGACTTAAACATAACGGCGAAATTAGAGTGTACCATTACCATACACCTCTGCCCAACCCTTCGGGGAATACAGGCGTGATGTTATGTTTATATAGTAGCAATCCTAAGTCGGAAGTAAATCTCCCACGAAATGAGAGACTGTCTGACAACTATCTGAACGCTATACGTCGGCCAAGTCTATTATTTTTACTATATGTTTCTATCATCATCATCATCATCTGCCTAGCCTTTTCCCAACTATGTTGGGGTCGGCTTCCAGTCGAACCGGATGCAGCTGAATATCAGTATTTTACATGGAGCGACTGCTTATCAGACCTCCACAACCCAGTAACTGGGTAATACGATACTCTTGGTAAGACTGGTTGTCAGACTTTCTGGCTTCTGACCAACAGTAACGACTGTCAAAGATCTACAAATGACAGCCGGGACCAACGGCTTTACGTGCTTTCCGAGGCACGGAGGAAACTCGCTATGGTAAATGGTCACCCATCCACAGACCAACCTCAGCAAGCGTGGCTTAACCCGGAAGATCGGTCTATGCGGCTGTAATTATTTAGCCACGAGCTCCTCCTATATGTTTCTATCATAATACTTATAATATATTTTCAGTGGCGAGGGTTCATACAACGCTGGTCGCTACAACCACGGGTACAAGTACTGATTGACATCGAAGACTGACCGCGGCCACCATTACGGAACGAACTAAGCACTTATATGAACATAATAATGTTATTATTATAAGCATCTATTTATTCCAGTATTAACTGTTATTTGTTTTTATGGGCTATAAATAAAGTTTTATAATGAAAAAATGATTTATACTTTTTTGTACCTGTGCTATGCTGTTCTTAAATTGTTCGCGTCTAGCAATACAAAGTTGATTACATTTAATTTTAATCACATTTTAATGCATAACTAGCCAGTAGCCAAGCTAGTATAATCCACTGCTCAACCTTCTATTAGGCCAACAAGAAGTAGTAGGAAATAGTAGATTCTTAAACAATAAAACACAAATATAAAATTGAAGATAAGATTTGAGTAAAAATATAAAAAAAATCTTAAAATCTAGTACCTGATGAAGTTTTACTTGGTTGACAAAAAAAACAATTTATGCTTACTAATATTATAAATGCGAAACTAACTCTGTCTGCCTGTTCCGATTTCACACCTAAACCGCCGAACCGATTTTGATGAAACTTGGTACAGAGATAGTCTGGAACCTGGAGAAGGTCATAGACTACTTTTATCCCCTCCCTCCGGACGTTGTTGTAAACAGACGTGCTACCAGTGCTCTCTGAACATTTAATTCAAAATCCCGTGAAAAAGTGTTTTTTATATTATAAAACCCAACAATACCAAAACCTCTGTGTAAAAGTGACAACCTGTGAAAAAACTGAAGTGAAATACGATCTAAAACCTCTCCTAAAATCAAAAATAACATTGTAAACGGACTAAATTTTTTAAATTTTTAACTTAAATTGAACTTTGGACTCATCAGTGAAGACAAAGAACTTGTCAACCGCCCCCCACCTATCTTTACACCTAGACGATACTGGTTACTAAATTGGCGACCGTCATTAACTACTTCCTTGGCGTGGTTCTAAATCGCACTGGGTTGTGCTTCGAACCCCGAGTTCAATTCCAGCTACAGACATTTCTTTTCGGAATTGAAAAATTTTATTTAACAAAAAAATTTACCGGAGTAATCAACAAAAATGCCTTTAAACCGCACTCCACCAGTGTCACCAGCCGTATTAAATAAACAATCGCCAGTTCACCACCAAATTGAGCCAAACAAAAGTGTGTCTTCGGATCTAAGTAAAGTCTGCATTTCGGATTCATCAAACGTTAACAACAGTCGCAATAAAAGGAAACGCGACGAACAAGAGAATCTGCTCAGTATGAACGAGTTTAAAGGTGAAATTTCTGGTGTAATTAAAGACCTAAAAAAAGAACAAACTCGATTCTACTCTAACATCGACGCTGCAAGAAATAAAAAATCAATACAGCAAATTACAAGACTGTAGACTTCACTGCTAAAAAGTATGACGACATGCTAAGTAAAATGGAACAATACGAAGTTGAGAGAAAGCAAAATCGAGAATACATCAGGAATCTTGAAGATAGGGTAGATAAACTTGAAAAACATCAAAAAATTACAAGTATTGAAATAAAAAATATCCCAAAAACAGAAAATGAATCTCAATCGGATTTAATAAAAGCTGTCGCAAATGTTGGTAATGTTCTTGATCTGCCTATAACTGAATCCGATGTAAAAGACGTGTATAGGATCAACTCGAAAAATTCTATGAACAACACCATAATAGTTGATTTCACTACGGTTTTACTCAAAACAAAAATACTGAAATCAGTCAGGAATTTTAATAAAATTAACAAAAACTCTAAGCTAAACTCTACCCAGCTGCGTGTCCCGGGCCCTCAGGTACCGGTTTACATATCCGACAACCTCCCCGCAAAAACCCGTAAGATGTTCTTCCAGGCAAGAGAGTTTGCCTCACAGCATAAGTACAAACATTGTTGGTCTGCTTATGGCAAAGACGTCTTTTATCTGTTCTGTGGCAAACTGTACCTACGAAAGGAAGACGGCGCGAAACGCATCACTATGAACTCTGAAATGGACTTGTCTAACCTAATCGAAAAATGACTATTTGTTTACCTTTATATAACTACTTGCATGTTTTCATGTTATTGTTATAAAATGTTTGTTTATGTTTTCAAGCTTAAGATTTCTAAAATACCTCCTTACATCTATATACGGTCATACACATACCACATCACATTTTTCACACTGCACAACAGGGAACGGTATTACATAGGACTTAAACAAATAAAAGTCACTACTACAGTTGTCTTTAACTTACAAATTCGTTACTTGCTACTTCAATTTGTATTGTTTCTCAGAGCAGGACATAGAGGATGTTACAGTTTTGTAAAACTTGCCCATTATACTTTGGTTCAATCGTACAAACCATACTCTTCGATAATTTTAATTTAATAAACCATGACATCGACAACCTATCAGTGGCTGACGCAATCACATGTGACCTCACAGATTGCTTTAAACTCATTCAAAATAAGCAAAATCACCTCAAAATACTAAACCAAAACATAAGAAGCATAAATCGTAACATGCCTGGATTTAATATTCTACTGGCTCAATCGAGAACTACGTGGGACATAATTATTCTCACGGAGTGCTGGTTACTTCGTACGTCAAATCTCCCGGTATTGGATGATTATAGCTGTTACTCAACTAGCCGAAACAAAACACAAAACGAGGGTGTAGTTATTTACATTAAAAATGGTTTGCAAGCGAATGTTATAGAACCCATCTTTCAAGATGCCAATTGTTTGGTATTACAAATAAATAATGACACCGTTGTTTTGGCTATTTATCGTCCGCCATCCTATAAAAATATATCCAACTTCCTTCAATCTCTTAATGAAATTTTGACTAACTATTCCTCGTGCAAAAACATAATTCTCTCCGGTGACATTAACATAGATATCAGTACTGCTAATCATGATCAAAATGCTCCATCTTACCTCGACCTAACATCTTTTCACGGATTACTACCCTCTCACGTTATTCCAACCCATGGTAAAACATGTCTAGACCATTTTATTCTTAAAACTAAGTTGCCGGCAAATGTTTTTGTGGCTCAGACAACTCTCACAGATCATTATACTGTTATGCTAACACTAAATCTTTGTTTACCTTTTCACTTCAAAAGCACGATCTCGCGGATAAATTCAGATGGATTACTATCAGACTTAAAAAAAGAAAATTTTCATTCTGTTCTTTACTCTTGTGATGCTAACGAAGCTGCTGACAATTTGGTCCGCATACTACAAACTGTAATTGAGTCAAATTCTAAAATCATTACCATCTCAAAGCGAAAAACAATACTAAAACCTTGGATAACCCCAGGTCTCTTGAGGTGTATAAGGAACAGAGACAATTTGCACAAAAAATCAAAGAAACATCCAGAAAATGAAGTAATAAAGACAACTTATATAAGATATCGAAACTATTGCAACAAAATTTTAAGAAAAGTCAAAAGAGAATTTGAAAGAGAGGAAGTAAGAAAGGCGGGAAAGGACAATCGACGCCTCTGGAAGGTAATAAACAAAGTTTCAAATCGATCAAAGCCAAAATTATCTGCGTCAGACTTAATAAGCCCACAAGACCCACCTGTAGATGCCCTTAATAAAATAAACCACTTTTTTGCCAATGTTGGCACAACTTTAGCTCAAAATATAACGACGACTCAACAACCAACTCACGTGTCCCCCCCTATCAATTCAGCTTTTCCTCATTCCATGGTTATTTTGCCCACTGATGAAAATGAAATAGCTTCACTAATTTCATCTCTAAAACGCGATTGTGCCGTCGGGTGGGACAACATTTCCTCGAATATTCTCAGTGCTCATAAAAATCTATTAGTTGCTCCCATTACCCACGTCTGCAACTTGGCAATAGATTCAGGTATCTTTCCACTTGCATTTAAAAAAGCACTCATCCATCCTATTCACAAGAGCGGAGACCGACGCTGTGTTAATAACTACAGACCTATAGCTATTTTGCCAGCCTTGTCGAAAATACTGGAACGGCTTTTGAACACCAGACTGGTTAAATATTTGGAGTCAAATAACCTACTATCCCAGTCCCAATTTGGTTTTCGTACTGGTAAGTCGACGGCCATGGCTGTTCATGAACTAACTGATTTCATTGTTTCCAATTTGGATGATAAAAAGAAGACCATAGCTATCTTCTTAGATCTGGCTAAAGCCTTTGATACAGTGTCGGTTCCAATCTTGCTGCATAAACTCGAGAACCTTGGAATCCGAGGAAATCAGTTGTTGCTTTTCAAAGATTATTTAACAGACCGGACTCAATTTGTTAAAATTGACAAACACATTAGTGACACCCTTCCCGTTATATTTGGGGTTCCCCAAGGAAGCATCCTGGGGCCTACGCTATTTTTAGTGTATATTAATGACCTCTGTAATCTTCATCTTCAAAATGGCCGATTAATTACTTTCGCAGATGACACAGCTCTTCTTTTTGGGGCAGACTCATGGGAAAGCGTTTATCACTATGCTCAGGCTGGGTTTAGTGTTGTGAATGATTGGCTGAAAAGTAATATACTCACTTTAAATTCGGAAAAAACTAAATTCATTACCTTCACACTGAAAAATAATCAGCAGCCCACCGTCCAGTCATTCACAATACTTGCTCACACCTGTCCTTTTCCCCTCAATGGTGATTGCTCCTGTTCCAAATTACAGAAGGTCGACACTATTAGGTACCTGGGTGTAACCTTGGATTCTAGACTTACCTTTGCCGCTCATATTAGTAGTCTTACTAGTAGAATTCGCAAGTTCATCTTTGTTTTTAGGAGTCTTAGGTCTGTTCTGAATTCCAAGCAACTGCTATCTGTCTATTGTGCGTTGTGTCAGTCGCTATTAACATATTGCATTACTTCTTGGGGTGGTACATTTAAAACAAACCTTTTACCTCTCGAAAGGGCTCAAAGGGCAGTCCTAAAAGTGGCACTAGCTCTTCCCTTCCGTCATCCGACAAAGGATGTTTACAAAACCGCAAATGTCCTCTCAATTCGTCAGCTTTTTATTCTACATGTTGCTTTAAAACAAAGATCACTTATGCCTGTTTTTGTCTCCCAGAACATTGATGTACGGAATAGAAGAAGGAACGTATGCCAATCTAGGTCAGTTAAAACTAAATTTTCTCGGAATTTCTTTCTTTTTCTTGGGCCGTTTCTATACAATAAACTGAATAACCTACTCTCAACACATATCCTAAGCAAAACGACTTTTAAAAGAACATTGACTGAATGGCTGCTTTCCTTAGATTTTGCCCAAACTGAAGATATTTTCAATACGATATCCTAATTTAGTGTTCCCAAAATTATGCTCACGACCTCATAGACCATAGACCTCACCCACATACCCACTTTTCCACATACACGTACACATACACACACCCACACTTCCACATGCACATATACACACCCCTCACTCTCACACATCCTTTGCATGTTTACTAAATAAATAAATTAAATTAAAAAAAAAAAAACTAAATTCCTATTTTATAATTAAATAATAAATGAATTAATAATGTATACCTACTACTTAATTCCGATTTTAAGCATAATGTCTCCAGTGCAATACTTGAAATATATAAATTGTAAAGGGGGCCTGGTGACCTGACTTACAGGTTTTGAAAAAAACTTAGTTTAGGCACCAGTCTTCCACAAATTAAGTATAAAATTGTATCTGTAGACTAATTTAACTTTAAGCTGTAATTTGTGGTCAGAAAATAAAAATCTATTCTATTCTATTCTATTCTATTCTATTCTATTCTATCCCAAAAAATACAGAATACGCGATAAACGACATGCACGCGGGCGAAGCCGCGAGTGACCTCTAGTATTAAATAAATGTAAAAGCACTTTTTTTTTTATACGTAAATCATACTGTAGGAAGGTAACTAAAATTTAATTGAAGCCTAATGATCGTTATTTACTAATTAATTTTAATATCCTACTAGAATTAGTTTAGTGAAATGATATAACAGTAAGAAATTAAATAATTTAACATTTTTTCAAATCACTAGATTTTTTTCAAAACGATGCTGTTGGAATATTCTGCATCCGTGATTTCGTGGTATCTCTAATAGGGATTTCACGAAATCCATATTATGGTATCGTAATTTTTTTACGACCTATAAATGTAAAAATTATAATAATAATAAATATAATTCATCCCCCTCTGGGAAAGGCGTTACCTCGCCATGAGATTAACGTAAAACCGGAGGGAACATTAGACTAGCTTTCTACAACCCCATAATATAATAAAAATGTGTCATGAGGTCTACTGAAAAGCTTACAAACCGCAGGGCAGCTTGTGGCGAGCTGTTGGTGAGTGGCGACACTGCGTACCTTATTGCCTCTTGAAGTCGGTCAGGGTCTCGTCTTCAGTTTGCCTTTATTGGCTGGCTGGAGTGGGACCCTAAGAGTGCCCGCAGGATTCTCAACTCTGACTTGCCTTTATCAGCCGGCCAGAGGGGGGCCGCCAGAGCTATATTCTCGGAGGTGGAAGTGTCTAATGGCGTAATAGCGGGGAAACCCACTCCGGGTCTTTTAGACACGCGACGGCGAAACCGGGGCCACACCTCTCTATACCTCTAGCCGCTCACACGTTTGTTGCCGAATGTTGAATGAAGTAGGTATGCCTATGTACTGGCGGCTTTTCGGGGGGCCCAGCTAGTGAGCTGGCGAGTCACCGTCTGCCAACACTTTTCAATTTTAAGCTTGAAAGGCAGACGCCGTTTTCTTCCGGCAATATAATTTATCCAATCTACTTAACACCCCTTCCCTTAGACCAGATATTTTTCACCACATTTTACAATAATCTTGCACCCACTTGGGACGGTCCATGACTGTACTCCAATAGTGCAACCGTGGATAGTCCTCGGTTGGTGCCCCACCCCATATTAGATTAAAGTTTCAAAGGGGCCTCTGCGCGTTGGACCTGTGTCCCCCGTATGCCTTCCAAAGGACCGGACATCTTCCGCACGGAAGATGAGCCGTGATTCAAGAGAAATATAATTTATATTTAGTACGATGTTTGAGGATTAAAAAAAGAATCCATTAATACTTAGATAGAGTATTTTGAAATCAATTTTCATTTTACATTTCTTCCCTGGGGTAGAAAAGAACCATTTTCTACCCGCTTTTAAAAAACACTTTCAGAGGATGAATGATGCTAAAATATTTTCAAAATCAATGATGCTTGAATGAAGTAGGTATTTTTTTACAGCAAGATACTTCTAATCTCCTTCTCATAACTTCTTCGTCACTTTAGACGGCGTCAATCCGTAATGCCTGTAATCTGTAATGTTGGAGCCACATTGTTGGTGGGATTCGACGAATGTTCGCGTTGTCGTGACAACACGCCGCGAATATTTCTGTGACAGTGTGGCTCTACGGCTATTGTAATTAACTAAAAAAACATATACGTATCGACTGAAACTTTCAATACAAAAATAAATTACAAAATACAACGTATAATATTTTTTAAAGCGAAAGTTTATCAAAATATTTTTTGTGAGCATAGAGCAACGCGGCCACCGATGACGCGTTGCTTTATGTTTGTTTCTTATAAAAATAATATTTATTAAATTACAATCAAAACGATGGATGTTGCGAATAAATTCACCGGGTTACGTTTAATAATTCATATTGTATTGCCGATATGTTTCTGTTGGGTCCAGATAATATTTATTTGTATTATTTCAATGCCTGTATAATTTTTTCAGTGAATACTGAGGTTGATTAAATTGATAATATATCAAAATATTTAATATCATCAATCAATATCAAAAAGTTTAGATACTAGTGTTCTGTACCATAATGGTGCAAATAGAATCTTGTGTGACTTATTATTGCTGTACGGAAACATTGTGCGAATCCGTTTCACTGTTTTAAATATCTATGTATGGATATGGATATATCTTCTGTGAGTGACATTCACGTTTATGAGTGTATTCAATATCACTCACGTATGTAATTCGGGTACTTAATGTAGCCGGAATTCAGCTCACGACATCGGTCGAGTCCAAATTAAACCGTATACATCCATAAACTTTTTTTAACAATAATCACACTCTAGATTCTAGAGTCTAGAAAGATAAAGAAATTAAATATCAAGACTTGGCACACGAGGTTGTCGACATGTGGGATGTTGATTCAGCAGTAATTGTGCCGATAGTAGTTACGGCGAATGGCTTATTAGCCAAGAGCCTCCACCAACACCTAAAGAGGCTCCCGTTGGGCGGCTGGATCAAGGGCCTGATACAGAAAGCGGTACTTCTTGACACGGCGCATTTTGTTAGGAAATTCCTCTCTCTGAGGCCCTGACCACCGGTAGCTTGGACCCGGTTCCCGATGCCGGTGGGCTAGTATTTTTTTATATTTTTAAATGTTTTTTTTTATATTATGAAATACTTAAAAATGTAAAATTTATGTACCTATTGAAAATGAATAAACGAAATCATACTCTCATGATGAACTGGCGATGGGTTGGTGTTTGGCTGCAAGCCCAAATGATGATGATGGGTTTGATTCGATCACGTGGTAAATGTGGTTTTCCATTTGGACAAGTTTAAGTGAAACTGATCCGCTAATGCCCGTCTGCACTTAGTCAGAGCTTAATAAGAAACTCTTAAACTAAATCACTGCTACATATCAAATTCATCTGCACATTTTCTGTCTCTATGAGGATGTAATAAACCAGCTGAGTGCGTACCCGCACGCGCATAAGACAGAAAACGCTCTAAATTATATGTAAAAGAGATTATTATAGAATAGCAATGAAAACAGAAACTTTTAATAATTCTTGAAAACTTTATTTAAAGAAAACAAATAAATACTGATGCTTATAAAATAATAAGTGCAAGTTCATTTCGTCCTCGTAGTTGTGGTCAGTCGTCGATATCACTCAGTAGTTATAGCCGTGGTTGTAGCGTCCGCTGTACGAACCGTCTCCACTGAAAATATTATACAAAATATAAAAATTTGCATAAGTTAGAGGTAAGCAATAGAACCCCTCGAATGGCACGGAGCCAGCTTCTGGCCAATGGCGGTTGCCAGCAGGGAGGTCAATAAGAACAAATTAAGTCGTTGTAGGGATAATTCGGTTGCCTCGAGTGGTGACAAGCTATCTTCTCCCCTTACGGAAAGCTAATGTTCAACAGTGAACAGTTATAAACTTTCAAGATTTTTTATTTTTTCTTCAAACTTCATAATCATTCGGGATATCCGTAAAAAAATTTGCAATTAGGATTTCATCTTGAATACTAACACTATGATATCGGACGAAATGTGAGCGAAAGGCTAAAAATTGTGAAACCAATTTATAGTTTGACTGATATGGTGTGGTATGAGTCATTTATCGCAGTTACTCAATGCGCCTGTTTAGTGCATCATACATGCAATCGTCGGGGTAAGCAGAGCCTCTGGCGGTAACGACATACTACAGCAACACCACCTTTATTGCAACAGATGTATATCATGCTGGATGGGTTAAAATTATTTTATGAACGCATGAAGTTAAGGAACTCCTTGGTAGACTTCGGTCGAAGCAGAAAAAATGGAAGTTGAAGTCACCTATTAAAATTATGGATCACGAAAACTTTCACCAATACTTGCAAAGAAGATCGCAGTTGATCATGTATGGCAAAATGTAAACTTATGCTCGATGCTGAGATGGAAAAAACTGCCAAGATGATAACTTGTTATTTGCGTAAGTAAGTAGTTAGTTACCCATTGTTATTCATCAAATTATTGGGGCAATGGTAGGGTAACTCACGAGTCAATGGACAGTTAAGCGAATTTAAACTTTTTTTTTTTTTTACTCCAGTATTACAAAAATGCAGGACATACCATAAAAATAAATCAATAGTTGGAAAGTGGATCTCTCTATTTCATGTTGTTATAACACAATATTATAACGTACAATATATTTAAAATAATATTTTTTTAAAAGTGCCAGAAAACACAGTTATTGGACAGCATTTGCAGTCCATTGGACATTTATTTGAGTCATTGGACAGAATTTACGATGGCGTTAATTGATTTTAAAATGCTCTTTTACTAACTAAAAACAAATCTAAATTAGGTTTTTGTCACTAGACAACTTTAAAAATGATAAACTGAACTAAAGTCAAGTGTTTTATACAGGATTATTGGAAAAACACTAACAACCTCTTACTCTCTGTACTCATCATTATGATCAACTTTTACTATGGGACCAAACCTGAAATCGTGAAAAAAAAACAGCTGTCCCCTACATTTTGACGAGTTATGCGAACATAGTGTTCAGGATGTTTTATTTTAAAATAAAGAGTGGATTTAGGAATACTTCCTTACTATGTACTATGTACTTAGGTACTTCCGCGCAATTTCACGAATTTTTCCGCCATTTCGAACTTCCTGTAAAGCTTTACGTAAGCTCTCACAACTGTAAGGTTCTTTTTTTTAAATTTTAGGCATCTTGTCTTGTCTATCTATTTCTGCAACCAATCATTGGACATACATTAGACAGTCATTGGACAGTAGCGTCCAATGACTGAATATAAACGTAAATGATAGTCATTGGACAGTGTCCAATGACTGCTAAATAAGCTAGCAGAAGAGTAAGATTTTTTTATAATTTTTTTATCACTTAAACACACACGAAGAAAGCATAAAATTGAAAAAAAAAAGTTTCTTTCAATACTAGTAATTGGACAAGATGTCCAATCACTAAATTACTAAATATATTCACTTACAGTCCTTGGACATGGGATAATATAATCTCAAATTACAAAACATTAAGATTACGTTTTGAAATAACGTGTAAAACAATATAAGCTACCATATATTTAATGCAATTTGTCCCAAACAATCAAAAAACAAGATTTTTTTACTATTTTGTGAGTCCTTGTCCTTAACAAATTTATTTATTTTTGACGAGAATTTGACACTGCGTCGCGACCACTACATTAATATTTTTTAACTGCCAATTTCGGCATCTATTGGTTATTTCAAATATTAAGATCGACTTTGGAGACACGTAAGATAAATAACACTTGCTTGAATGCTTCAAACATCGCTTGTAGTTCTTATAAAATCCGTAAAAGAGCGAAGTGTCCATTCACTAGTCGCGTCCAATAACTAGTGAACTACCCTATATACTGCCAAAATAGGTTTTAGTTGTGAAGCACGGTCCCATAGCGAAGTAGTGATAAGTTTAAATAGCAACTCACGATGAAGGATGTTGCCTGTTGAACTCAATGGAGCGCAGGATGGCTTCTGGGATCGGTGGCGGTGTGGGGATGTGCGAGCCGGTGGGGTGGAAGCCGTTCTCGTCAGCGGTGTAGGTGAGCGAGACCTGCTGCCCGTCGGGGGCGCGGTATGAGAAGCCTCCTTCAGCTGTCACTGCGAGCCCTTCTGGTCCGGGGGCGCGCGGGGCTCCGCTTTCGTGGGCTGATATTCCATTGCCCGTCTCGTAACTGTGGGAATAGAGGTATAAAAACATAGGAAACTGTACTCTTCCTTCAATTGACGATTGTCTTAGGCTTGTAAAACTTGATTAGCGTAATTAGTACAGTAAATTAAAGAGTGTCATACGAATACCTATGACAGTCATTACGGATAGTCAGAAGGTTGAAAGTCTGGCAACCGGTCTAACCTTAGGATATCGGCATTACCCAGTAACTGGGTTGCGAAAGTCTGATGGCAGTCGCTCCGAGTAAAATACTGGTATTCTACCGCATCTGGTTAGACTGGAAGCGGAACCCAACATAGTTGGGAAAAGGCTAGGCAGACCAGTACTATAAATTAAAGATACAAATGCGGGGTGTCTTCTATGTCCTATTTCCTCACCTGTATCTGTAGGTTCCATCGCCGTTGTTCACATTCTCATAACTTAATATGGGAATATGGGCACCGTAGCTGCCGGTGTAGGCAGACGCCGACGCCGACGCAGAACTGTATGCGTTTGAGCCGAACGCGCTGTAACCGGTGGAGGGTTGAAAGTGGCCCAGGTGACCCGCCGATGCCATAGACAGTAGGGCGAGGGTTGCAACGATCTGAGAATAAAGAATGCTTAATAAAGATTGGCTTCGAAGAGTGCATTATTTTTATAGACGTTTTTTTTGTTCTCTACAGCTTAACATGATGTTATTATTATTGATGCGTCAGCACAGCTCAAACATTCAGATATTGGTGAAGTATAAAGCTTTGGATCAGAAGGAAAATAACCATTCTTAGTTCTTTTCAAATGAATTAGAAATAAAAACTTATTAACATTTTGCTATTGTTTTCAATAAGACCTTTTTCAGAGATATAATCCTTGTTTCAGGATATAACAGAATTGAAGCATAAGGTCGAATATAGAATAACCATTCTTAGTTCTTTTCAAATGGATTAGAAATAAAAGCTTATTAACATTTTGCTGTTGTTTTCAATAAGACCATTTTCAGAGATATAATCTTTGTTTCAGGATATAACAGAATTGAAACATAAGGTTGAATATAGAACACATAAAACATTTTAATTTTTGCAGTTGTTGGTAGATGTAAAAGAATAGATCCATGTACTTACTTTAAGGCCAGCCATTTCGATTGTATAAATCTTTTTCTTAGTTGAGATGCTTTGTAGTAGAATGCTATTCACTGAATGATATCAGCCTAGACTTACAGTGTTTTTATATTGATGTTACCCTTCCAAGAACCTTGCACGATATCAGTCAGGGCGTATTCAGATTTGTGAAGAGTATTCGACACAGGTATTTGACATTTCGATGAGGTTGCCTCCCGCTGTGTCGTTGCAATCATTGTTACTAATATGAGCTAGCAGGTTGATGATAGTAGAGACAGACCTCGCACCGGTTACGTTGCTACTCGTGATATAATATTTTAAACTATTTTTCACGTCGAAAGCGTCTTGGGACTTTCCGTGAATGCCAACAACTCAAGAAGAACAAAACAATTAAATATTATCTATATACATAAAAGGAGAAACTGACTGACTGATCTATCAACGCACAGCCTTAACCGCTGGGGTTAGAAACATGACATTTTGACAGTAGGTTCTTTTTGTAACGTAGGCATCCACTAAGAAGGGACTTTTCGAAATTCAACCCCTAAGGGAGTGAAATAGGGTATTCAAGTTTGTATAAAAGTCCGTCAGTTTTGAAGTAAGAAGCATGAAATTAAATACTAAGGTTTCTGATTAGAAATAAACATAAGCGTGTTTGAGGGTTTTTAGAAATTCTACCCGTAAGTGGTGAAATAGGGGATGAAAGATTTTTTGGATTTTTTAACTGCTCTTAACAAGAGGCTTAACGAGGGCTCAAACATACACGCAAGCGGAGCTGCGGGCAAAAGCTAGTCCATACTATAAACCGACAACGGTGTTTACATTGTTTCAATAACAGTAACCCCACTTTGAGCCTCCACGAGTGACGATACTTAAGTACGTCCGGCGCACCCTGGGCAGTCAGCCCCGCTACCAACCTTGCTAACTGGCTAATCTTTTCACCACAGCGTGAGCTATTTTCGTATAGCTCGTGCTGACACGAGAGAAAGAGAGACCCACTAGGATTTACGAAATAACAACTATCCCATCTCTTTCTTCATAAATTAGTAGAAGTTGGCAGGTTGCATTTATAATCCCAACATTTCCAGTTAAAGTTAAAAAATCGTTAACCAAATTACACTGTATTTTTTTTAAGTTTTTAAAAAAAACGTTGCCCCTCACTAAGATTTCTCTTGTATCGTGGGTGCGTTTACAGACACAAATCTCACATACACAAACGCCCAGACCCGAAACAACCATCTGTAGGCCATACAAATTTTTGTTCCGTGCGGGAATCGAACCCGCGACACGCAGCGCAGCAGTCAATCGCTTAGCCACTGCACCAAACGTGTCGTCAATTTTGAACGTCAGACAATAAAAGAAAGTTCCAACTTCACCCATCAGGGTCATCTATCAATTGAATCAACCTATCACAGTCCACTACTGGACATAAGCCTCTCCCGAGTTGCAAGACAGCACTTGGTCCTCCGCCTACGCCATCCTGTCTACCTTAACTACCAACCCGCCAATCGTCAGTCCTCAAAGTAGTGCAAGTAACTTTTACGTTTAGGTAAGCTCTAATTCACACACCACCAACCCCACGTACACCACGTCATGTTTTTTCTAAGAATTCTCTCGCACTTTCAGAGAATGTTCGCACGAAAGTTATAATACTATTTCAAAGAAGTTTTTCTGCTTAACCTGACTAGAATTATTTATGATTAATTACGGTTTACTCACGTGCATTTTTCGGGATTGCCCGACTAGTTTCGGATCCAAACGGAGCCCTTAATCATGAGCTGATCTTCCACTTGTCGTGTCCTTATTGTTTGAGGAAAGAGTGCCGGTGCTCAAACAACACGGACAAGACAAGTGACGAAGATGCACGAGCAATACCGAAACAGAGCGCGCCCCTCTCGTCGCGGGCGCAACGCTACGCAGCGCGGTGCAGCGTCAGTTCGACTCGTGACCTCGCCGCGTGATCAGCTCATGATTCAGGGCTCCGTTTGGGTCCAAAACTAGTCGGGCAATCCCGAAAAATGCATGTGAGTAAACAGTAATGAATCATAAATGTGAATGTGTCTCACGAAAGTTATAATACTGACTAGAATTGGCGAGACTTACACCTCCAGCTGAGCGAAGAGCAAATAACTAAGCAACAGCACCTAAGAGCGTTGTTGGGGGTAAGCTAGGTTGCTGGATCTGATAATGATTATTTAGGCTGTAAATTTTAGGGTATACTGGCTGGGTACGTACCGGCTCGAGCGAGGGTCAAGAAGGCATGCAGAGGGTTGTTGCGAAGGGTCTCGCCGGCAAGGACGGCAAGACTGATTCTGGTAGACTAGCTAGCCTTCTGGAGGAGGGTGATCTTATTGTCGGGGTCTCAGAAAACGTATCTGGGGCGGTGACGTTTATTGATGAGGGAGGGTCTGTATTGGGCGGGCGGCCGTAACCATCATGGGGTTGTGATTGCGCGAAAAACTTTTGAAATTATCTTAACATTTTCTTGAATGAATAACTATGGAAACTTTAAGATTGTTTATTAATGATTACATTTTATTCACGGGTCTTTAAGATACTTCTATTTTTGAAATAGTATTACAACAATGAGGAATTTATATTACATAGAAATTCTGTACATCTACCTAATTGAATAATTCATTCTATCGTCTATCTTTCTGTTTGGTCCAAATATAATATTCTCTTATTTGTTATTGACCTAATTCATATCTCAAAATGCAGAAATAACAATACGTATTATATTTCTGTTTGTATAGAATAACGAATGGCAAACTTTTCGTTGAATAACTGAACCTAGTAGGTAAGTATATTTAAGCTAAAGACAAACTGATCCCACGTACGCAACGTATGCGATGCATTATAAAATCTGGGCAACTGACAATACAAATATTTTCTATGAAAATAAATGATTTAGGAACACTCTTGTCATATGCAATGCAACGTGTAACAAGTCTGTTTCTTAGTCATATACTTTCGTAGAAAATGATTGCATTGACAGTTGCCCAGATGTCATAATGCATCGCGTACGTTCCATTCGTGGGATCAGTTTGTCTCTAGCTTTATTGGTGTAGTGGCAATAAGCGCAACGTTGAATAGTGAGGTCATGAGTCAGGTACCCAAATCGTACTTTTCTAGTGTTTTTTTTTTTCAAATATACTTCTTGTTGTTCCTCCTTGTGGACCGTTTTTACGTAACCGGGCAATTACTGGCAAGAGCTGAAGCGTATCCAGCCAAAGGGGGATTTAAAACACTCAACCTAACTTCATACTGTTATCGGTAGCGGGTAGCACTGGGCAATGTTGACAAGAGAGGGTAGCCGTCGATATGGATCGGCCCACCCGAGGTTATAAAGGCAGTGGTCATTCGACGCAGCAGGAGCATTCCGTGTTGATCAGCTGACGAAGTCTGACCTTTTATATCTGACTAGCTTGTCCTTATTTTATGATCTTGTAATAATTGTGTAAAGTAATATATTGTGATCTAGTTTATGTTACTAATATTAACCCAAATACAAGTACTCTCAGTGGTGGAGAGTCTATGTTGGTTTTATTTACTGTGTTTACCTTGCTCGCAATCCTGACATACCGATATTAGCTAAAACTGTAATGATAGAAACACCCCTGAACGATTATATTTTTGTGACATTTACATCAGAAGTGGAACAAGAAAAAACCAGTCCACATTATGATTGTATACCCACATGTAAATATTTTGCTAAAAAAATCCCCTGTAGACGGACTGACAAAAACTTGATTGACATTACAATGGTGAGAAGTGTGAGAATGAGAAATAGTGATAAATCCGGTGAGTCACAACCATTTTATTATGTGTGAAGGAATTTTGATGAAGGAAATATAATATGAGAGGTTATTTATTCGTGTAAAATAAATATTAAATGATATCTTTGCTTATTCATGTAAAATAAAAGAGATGTTATCTGTATTTATCCGTGTAAAATAAATGAGATGATATCTGTGTTTATTAGTATAAAATAAATATGATGGTATCTGTATTTATTCGTGGAAAATAAATACGGCATCTGTATTTATTCGTGTAGGAAAATACATTGCAAGTCGTATTAGAGTTTGTGGTGAGATGCAACCAGGGTTGATCTTTGGCACCGCCCGGTTTGGCCAGCCGGGGTTGGCCAAAGGCTTCGCCTGGGGAAAACTGAAACTCTAACGTGGCGAAGCAATTGTTATAGGGCTGGAACCAAGGCGGGATATGCCATGATATGGCTAGATCCAAGGCGGGTGATGCCATGTTGATAAAGCAGGATCCCAGGCGGGTGATGCCAAATGAGTTGGCTAAATCCAAGGCGGGTGATGCTATTAATTGATAAATGAAAATGCAGTGAAAATGACTGATTCTGTCTTGAATTAATGTTTTGAAAAAGTTTTGAAAATATTGATATTTGTTTTTATTGGTTTTGTTATAACTCTTGTTGTAGAATGGTGCAAAATAGTTGATTGAAATTAAAAAGTAGTTTGTTACTTAATATGGTTTAAAATGTATTTTTTGTAGACGAAAACAGGAAATTGTATTTATTATTGACGATAATTATTATGATGACTTCCGTTAAAGATTAATTTGTCAAATTTATTTTTAAATAAGAAATAATTTGACTTATTTTCGTTAAAGAAGTGTATAATATGTATTGTATTGTTGTAAAAAGGTTGTATTATTAGCGCATTATAGAAATATTATGTTTACAACATCATGTCAGTTTTGTAATATGAGTTTGTGAATAATTGAGATATTATTTTGATCCTGAAAAGTTTTAAAGGTTGATACTTAAGTATTATGATTTTGGGAATAATTGAGATAATATTTTAAGTGTTTATAATTATGTACTATGATACTGTGAATAATGATTATAAGATATTTAACCATGAAACATTTAGGATGTTTGTTTTCTGATTTTGTGAAGAATTGAGATATTTAAGAATGTAGGAGTTTGTGAATAATAATGAGATAATGAATCGTGAATTATTTTAATCGTTGTTATGTACTATGAGTTTGTGAATAATGAGATATTTAATCTTGAAATATTTTAAGTGTTTAACGTACTATGAGTTTGAAGTGTTTATATGCTGGTACAATGAATTGTGAATAATTGAGATATATAATCATGGAATATTTTAAGTGTTAATGTACTATGAGTTTGTAAATTATTGAGATATTATGTTCTGATTTTGTGAATAATTATGAGATTTTTACGAATGAAATATTTTAAGTGTTTATGTATTATGGCTTTGTGAATCGTTGAGATATTTAACCAAGAAATATTTTAAGTGTTTATGTATTATGAATTTGTGAAAAACTATAATGAGATATTTAGCCCTGAAAAATATTGTAAATGTATTTAAATGATTTTATGAATTTGTGTATGATGAGATTGTGTGTTTATGTACCTATTATGATTTATTGAATAACTATGATTTGATGTTTAACCAAAGTAGAACTATCTACCTATTAGGCATCTGAGATAGTATTTTATTGTGAGAATGTTGAAATCTAATGTGTGGATGTTTGTAAGTAAGTTTGATACGAGAAGTTATGAACGAATATAGAACTAGGTTGATACTGAATGAATATCAACTAGTTTAAGTCATGGGTGATGAGCTTGTTGGCCGTCGATGGGATAACAAGCTCTAATCGATTCAAACATTCTTTGGATGCTCTTCATTTTACTTTGGTCATAGACATGAACATGAGTAAAATGACGAGGTCAAAGATCAGGTGTGGCCGAGATGTGTACTGTATTATTTGTTTCTGTTTAAGGTCCAGAGGTGTCACTGAAGTCAGGCCTTGATGTACAATCTTGACGATGGGGTTGATGGTGCGTCAACCACCAACCACCAACACACGAGGACGTGTGTTTTGCAGGAGGGCCGTGTTATCGGTAGCGGGTAGCACTGGGCAATGTTGACAAGAGAGGGTAGCCGTCGATATGGATCGGCCCACCCGAGGTTATAAAGGCAGTGGTCATTCGACGCAGCAGGAGCATTCCGTGTTGATCAGCTGACGAAGTCTGACCTTTTATATCTGACTAGCTTGTCCTTATTTTATGATCTTGTAATAATTGTGTAAAGTAATATATTGTGATCTAGTTTATGTTACTAATATTAACCCAAATACAAGTACTCTCAGTGGTGGAGAGTCTATGTTGGTTTTATTTACTGTGTTTACCTTGCTCGCAATCCTGACATACCGATATTAGCTAAAACTGTAATGATAGAAACACCCCTGAACGATTATATTGTTGTGACATTTACAATACTTACACTACACTAACATCATGAACTTTTCATTTTAATTGGAATACTTAATTTCCTTAAATGGGTAGACAAACTTACTACTACAAGCCTATATACAGTTCGCCAATGAGAGTATTAACATTAGCCAAAAAATAACCTCAAGCTGAAATGTTTGAAAGCAACAAAACCTAGTAACACTTTGCACACCTGAAATCGATACCAGAACAGAAGATTTCAGAAGAAAGATTCATTCATATCTTTATCGATGAACTGTATGTGAGATTATAAAAATAGTGAATCGGGTCTTCTCGCGTAACAAACTTTAAGAGGCACAAATTACCTTTTATCCCCCACGGCCGGTGAAATTCGGCCGAAACGTCGGGATAAAAGGTAATTTGTGCCTCTTAAAGTTTGTTACGCGAGAAGACCCGATTCACTATTTTTATAATGTGTACAAATCGCGAAAGTTTAAAAACATTTACTGTATGTGAGAGTTGGCTGAGTTGGGTTTACGATAGTAGTATAGCCTATACTTTTGATAGTTTGAGGCATATCAGAGAAAAAATCGTGTTCTGTAGGTACATCCCCCTATATGTATATAATCTTGAGTCATGTATAATGAACGAGAAGAAATGCGTGGACATTTAGATATTTGCTGCACTCACTCACTTTTTATTTTTTTACTCACTTTGATTACTTACTTCAAAAGTATCATCCCTTAAAAATACTTATTTTTTCGTGTCTGTTACCTTTTTTTTTAATTAATCCTTTAGCACATGGGTTTTTCTGGATCACGCTACCCTTCAAACACGACGCTCTCTAGCAATAACAATAAGCAGCGCCATCTTTCACTTGGTAATTGAACCACCGGCTCAATTGAAGCAATACTTACACGACAGCGGTTGACATGAAACGATCTATTTTTATCAGTTAGATCCTAGAAGATGGCGGCTTTGCTCGCATGTAATGTAAATAAAAAGTATCCTTTTCCGGGTTTCAGGGTAAATCTTTGCTAAGTTTCATTAAAATCGGTTCAGTACTTTAGTCGTGAGGATCGTTCAATGAGAGGTCGTCAGTAAGATCGTTTCAGAAGTAACAAAAAGAATTTTCCTAATTATGAAAAGCGTCAAACATACATTGCTCTTGCATTTTGAGGAAAGCTTACAGACCAACAATAACAAGACTATGAATATGATACAATATGTTATAATCTATTGCTAATTACAAGATTCCATCCACGTTGTAACACCACGGAACTCAAAACAGTAAACTTTTCAGAAGAGCAAAAAATAAATCCAGCTTTATGGAGAATATATGGCTTTATGGAGCGTATACACGCTGTGTTTTGAAATAACGCGTTGCTATTGAGTATAACCGCTAATTGTAATTAATCAAACGACGCGTTTTTCAATTCTCTGTCAAATGACGTGCCTCTCAAAACTGCCATTTTTTTAGTTACGCGGTGTTAGAACTTATGCGACGATATACAAGGTTAGTCGGAAAGGGGGTTAGTAATCCGAAAGGGTGTTAAATTACAGTAATAACGAATAAGTTTTGTCCTACAAGTCTCCCCAAAAGATTTCATAAAAAATACTTTAAAATCTATCTATCGTCAGCTATGAACAGCTGTGTTTAGATTTTAGATCATATTTGGGGTCATGGATTAGAAGCTACATTTTCAGAATTCGAAACAAAAGCATGGATCGAGGATTTTTGAAAAAACTATAACGTTTTCTTTAGAACAGTTATCAGTGATACTTTAAATGGCCCGTGGATTTATACCCCCTTTCTAATTAACCTTGTATATTTGTGGACACACCTCGCGATAGTAGGTAAGGGCTCTACAATCTCTATCAAATACAATGTCTTTTATGCCAAACGTCGGGCTATTTTAGATGACAACATATTTTTATCGTTTTAGGCTTAAATAAATATTAAATAATTATCGCACCTCACTCTCAATCATTTTCGCAATTTACCAACCTAACCAGGTATTGTTTAAACGAAATGAAGATTTTATTTAAAAACATGTCTATGCATTCTTCTTCTTCTATTGTGTCGACACGAGTTATACAAGAATAGCTCATGCCGTGGTGAAAAGATTAGCCAGTCACCAAGGATGGTAGCGAGGCTGACAGCCCAGGATGCGCCGGACGCACTGAAGTATCGTGGAGGCTCTTTTCATGCATTATGATTATGATATGATTAAAATCAGGAGTGAAGGCATTTATTTTTGTTACCTGAATAACGTGACATGATTGGAAACATCTTATTATTTATTTACAAAATAAAGCCGTATTTGCGACCAAAAAAATAAACGTATCAATATCAGAGCATCACATTCTTTATTAAAAAAATACATCTGTGGTATTTAAAATTAACAGTTAAGTACATAAAATACACCGTTTAATAAATAGCAACATTGTTATAATTGTACGTTATTTCGATATCACAGTCCATGAGTATGAGGTACGGGTAACATTTTTCATAATACATTTTCAATAGTAGTTGCGACCGCCATTGAAAGATCCGCCATCACTGAAAATAAAAATACGAGTTGTTAGCATAATAACATCACGCCTGTTCCCTAAAGGATTGGGTAGAGGTTTATAGTACACATTTCGCCGTTATATTTAAACCAGGCACAAATCCAGACTCCAGGCTGCCAATAAGAAATTCCACACGGAAAACACTTTGCCCGACCCAGGACTCGAAGCCAGGATCTCACACTCAGCAGCCCACAAAACCAACGAGGCAGTCAAGACAGGCAGCATAATAATATGTATTTTATATTTTAGTTTGCAGGAGACCTCCCCTTTTCTTTAACAACATATCGTACCTATAAGAACCATTACGCACTGTCGACTGTTCGCCGTGGTCTTGGTCTCTCGGCGACCAAAATATAAGCATCGCCCGGGCGACCGGCGACTAAGGGTCTAACCACATTTATCGACGCGGAATCGGCTAACACCGGTCAAAAAAGCCTTTATGTCTACGTAATAAGGGTGTTACTAATACCATTCGCATCGGCTCGGCTCGGACGACGCGACGCGACGCCGGCCGACGGCGAAACGAGCCGTTTGTATAGATAAGTCGAGTAGTGTGGTGATACGCACTCGGCTTAAGCCGATTCCGCGTCGATAAATGTGGGAAGACCCTTAGTGCGTAAACACCTGTTTAAACTATAGAAAGTCACAGTCGCCGTCGACCAAGTCTCCGGCGACCAGGCGACAGTGCGTAAAGGCTCTAAGAGTTAACTAAGGAATTACTGACACTATTTAATTATGTTTTTTTTATTAATGATAATCAGTTGACGTTGAAAGTTTTCTAAGAAAGGGTGGCTATATAGCGAACAGGTACTTTTATTAATGAGTGGATGATTAGAAAAGTCACCCTTCTTCGCTGGCATCAAGCGAAACTATGATTAAATGCAAGCTAATGTACAAAAAGCCTGTGGTCCTGAAAAGTAAGGTAGGACCGAGCTATCGTACGCTCAGTTTGTCAATAACAGTATTACCTGCGTCGCTTGCGCACTGCGTCCGATCCGCTTGCATGGATTTCCCAGCAAATTTTCTCGGACCACACCGTACCGAACGTACGTCGGACCGTTTCTCGACTTCTGATCGGATGCAGTGCAAACGTTGCACTGTGTCCAATGAGAACATAGTGCTAGTCATTGCTGAGTGATGCCAGGAGGCATTAGGCACTTATTAGTAACTAAACTGCGTCAAGACGTAATCGATAGGTTGTTGATGAAGAATCTTAAAACTTACGATGAAGGATGTTGTCTATTGTACTCAATGGAGCGCAGAATGGCTTCTGGGATCGGTGGCGGCGTTGGGATGTGAGAGCCGGTGGGGTGGAAGCCGTTCTCGTCAGCGGTGTAAGTGAGCGAGACCTGCTGCCCGTCGGGAGTTCGGAACGAGAAGCCTCCCTCGGCTGTCACTGCAGGACCTTCGGGGCCGGCTGCGCGGGGTGAACCGCTCTCGTGAGCTGATGTGCCCTCGGGTGTGTCGTAGCTGAAATATAAAAGGGCCAAACAAAATTAATGAGAATACAAAGCAGTATTTACACATCACTTACAAAATATCGAGATTCACGACATCACCTACGATGTGGATGAGATATAATCATATTTCTTCTTATAGCAGATTCTGTGGTACTAGCACAGAGATAACTCGTACGCCTAATGGGTATAAATTGCCAGCATCCAAATTACGTATCACATTCGTAACTTCAATAGCTTTCATTTCGACAATACAACAATATTCATTGCGTGGTACATAGTTGTGGAGAAGTCGCATTGTTAATTTAACGTTGCTATGGAAATTGTTGACCTGTCAAAATCAAAGCCATGCGATTACGAGTGTTTTGCGCAATAGGCATGTTGACAGCATCAATAAATTGCAAAAAATAGTCCGCCAGTTAGAGTTTTGAAAAATAATGGACACGTACTTTTTCTTTTGTTAAATCTATGAATATTTGGAACGATAAACCGCATCAAAACTCGAGAGTGGGGGCTTGTGACGTCAGAAGCAAATAAAAATTGTACTTGCTTGTGACGTTTTGCCAATTTTATAAGTGTCGTATCTTCGTCAATTTGGTTTACATAACAAAAGAAAAAATACGAGTCTTTTTGATAATCTAACTGATGGACTAATTAGATTTTTTCAGTCAATTACCCTATTAGGATGCAGGTCTCATTATTCACATCTTTTCTTAATAATCCCAATATTATGACTTCCTCTGTATCATGGATATAATATGCACAAACTCCCAGACACTGATAAAATATTTATTTTTATTATTTATTCGAGAACCAAATATACGATCCCTAGCGTGGTATTCCAAACGCCTAAACACTGAACCAGCAAGCTTAGATTCTCTTGTAACTAATTACATTTATCAAATCTACTTATAAGCACCATGTTAGCGTAACGTTGGCTTGGATTTCATTGCATATAGGTGCTTCACGCAAAAACGTCACTCACTCGCAGTGAACTAGAATTTTAATAGGCAATGTATAAGTTAAGAGTTTCCCACGATACCCAAGAATGCTATCTATATTGCCATTATCGAGAAGCATCTTTGCGAGACTACGGCCAGGAATGGCAGCAGGGTTAAAAACTGTGTTTAATTAAATAACTATAATCTCTAAAGAGTGAATGAATGCGGTTTTTTTACAGCCGCTGCATGGTGATAAATTTTCAATATTTCGGTGGATATACAGGTTGGAAACGTTAAGTGTCAACAGGCAATTATTTCGTAAATATAACAGGTATTGAAATAGAAAAATCCCATAAATACCGTATTTTTTTGTAAAATAGGGGCGTAGTAAAAATCAACATTTAATTATATTGTCATTTTGTTCCATAGGCAACCTAGATTTGCTATTAGCTAAAAAAAATCAATATCTGTAAAAATAACAAACTAATCGCCTGTTGACACTTAACGTTTCCACCCTGTATCCATTTTTACAGGCGCTTGCGCTGAATGTATACCGTTCCCTACTAAAATTAGTAGATACCAAGCAATCGTACTTCGTAAGCAATAAACCGCTAAGTCTAAGTCCATAAATAGACTTCTTTCTTTATTTAAAATCCTTAAGATGACATTGGACTTTACCAAAAAATGAAATAAAAGCAAAACCATTGTCTTCCAATCCCAGATAAACAAAAGTAAGACATTTAAGCAATAAATTCGAACTTGACATTACCTAAAGCGATAGTTCCCATCGCCGTTGTTAACATTTTCGAAGTGGAAGGGCGTGGCATCGTAGCCTGCGCGGGCGCCGGCGTAGCCTGAAGGCACTAGGTGATCTAGCCGAGCGGCGCTCACGCACCCCACCGCGAATAGGCACACGAACAGCTGAAAATGTAATCAAGATAATTAATAAAGTAATACTTATTACGTATAGCATAGTTTTGTAAATCAAAAATCTGTTACTATACAAATTCAATTGGGTCGATAAGGAATCTAATCCTGACGAAGATTTGACAAGGGGTCACTTTAATATTATAATATAAGTACTATTTTAACGTCAAGGGATTGTAGAAGCAAGTATTTAAGTGACTATCATTATTTCTCCTGGAAAGTAAACAAAACTAAAACGTTGCGCTATCGAAACAATAACGGCAAACTGTTAGTGTCCAAACACACTATGCCGAAGATACGCGACCGAAGTCCTGCGGCTGATTTTATGTTCTGACGTATTCGGCTGATATGACACACTTAAGTGCCGAACTTACGCGGCAGAAATACAATTGCGCAAACTTGTGGGCGGACACGCGGGGCACAGGCATGCCTGCCTTCCGCTGCTACCCGCCCCGCATCTTCGTCGGCAATGTAACCGAACTTCGGTCGCGTATGTGTGCTCTACAGAATACGTTGCCGCCGAATTGTCGCTGAACTTACGCCCGACCGAAGTTCGGCTGTACGCTATAACGCGACGTAATTTCGGCATAATGTGTCGTCAGTAATTTAAATAGCATTGCAGGCGTAATCATGCCGAATTTCGGTCGCGTATCTTCGGCATAGTATGTTTAGACACTTAAACTAACTAACTTATAACTGAGGAATAATATGGCGGTTTGACATAATTTTCTATACAAAAGCTGTCAACACGTCAAAATTATTCCTCGGATAAAAGTTATCTGAGGATTGAAAAATCGGCCCTAAGACTAATAATGCCAACCCTTGTCAGAAGAGCATTACTATTAGATTAGTTTAAGTAGCGATATTAAATAAAAATTATAGGAGTTTGAGATTGAAAAAGTAGACGTAGGTACATCAAAGGAAGCAATGGTTAAATTAGGGCTAAATAGAACAATAAATTAATGTCATATTCCCCACAAGTGGCCCCAATTCGAGTTGACACTAGGAAACATAGATATTAATATCTTCTGTGAAGTTCGCTAAAGGCTTAAGTAATAGCAATTTAATTAATCACCTCAATTTGGCGCGTCTACTTGATACTTGATATCTCAACTGTTGAAATATCAAAGCATTTAAAATACCTACCTATTATACACGGTTTACTAAAGAAAAACTACATCCATACTAAGGTTATAAATTCATAACATGCTTTGTTCGTCTGTCTATTATTACATTTTCACGGCTAACCTGCTCAACGGATTCTTATGAAATTTTGCAATGAGGTGTCTAATATAGAACGACGCGAAAGGAGTATGTAAGGATCGTAGCTTGGGTGATCTATAGTTTCTGCCTACCCCCATGAAAGGAAAGATGACAGTTTATGAATGTATGGAAATCCACAAAAGGATTGACAGGAATGAATCCACATGCTCACAAAGGCATTATAGGGCACTCATTCACCTCGGAAAATAAAAACTTTTGTTACACGCAGAGCCACGCGCACAGGTTGTTTCTAATGGGCAATTTACTCATATGGAAAGACAATGAAATACTACTTAAGATAATATAACGCTTAAAAGAGACATTACAGAAACAACGCATGTATGTATGATGCATGATGGCACATCATCATCATTCATTGTTAAGTATGTGCATACGCACTTGAATAATTTGTAACTGCATAGGTAAGTAGTAAATATACTGAATAAATACTCGGAAGCGAGAATGCGAACCCTGGTTTAAAGGATATAGACCACATTTTTCTAGTATGTAATATATTCTGCTGTAGGTTCATCATTTTTTTATGTGTTTGACGGTACTCCAAAGCCTTATCTTACCATGATTTAGACATGGTCGAAAAAACTAAGCGCACGTTATTATTAAGAATACGATAAGTTCAACATAATTTTGGCATTTCCCGCAAATCTGATAAACTCCATAAGTCCTTATCAGGACTCTTTAAAGGTGAAGCGGCAAAACAATACCATTTAAGGTCACGCAGAACAAAAAGCCCATAAAGCCTTTATAAAACAATTCCTTACCAGTTTCGTCATAGTGAGTGAGATGGTTCGTGTCGATATTGTCTATACCGGCGCCGGAGTCGGAATACGGAACGCAGGGATGTTCACGTTTTATATCTGCGTTATTTGCCCTTTCCGCAGGTTGCTTCACCTTGCTCGTATTGTTGTTTAGGCGAGCCCGGTGCAAATTACGAGAGGTCAGCTATGTGCTATGTATGATCTATGGAACTTGTCATATTTATCGGTGGTGTATGCCATGAAATTTCAGAAGTGGTGAAAACTTCAACACATTCAGAAGCGATTGGGAATTTAATTGATTTACAGATATAGGTACTATGTGTCTTAAGGTTTTGTCCCACACAGGCAATGTGGAATCCGCCAGGTGACATCCACCTGTCAGGTAACGACATCATTGTAGAAGCACTTATAGAAGACTGCAAGGCAGGGGAAGCCAGTTTTCAGTAGACCAGATGACCTGAACTGCAAATGGCAACTCGGACCCTGTAGGTAGGTATTGTAGAGGACTTTCCGGGGTCGCGGTGCATGCAGTTGCGAATCCCGTGACCCCGGCCAAGGGTCAGAAGAAGGAACACTGTGGGTTTTTAGCCGGTAAGAATCCGGCATAACGGGCCGGGGAAGGCGAAGGGAATAAAGGAGGAATATGAAAAAAAAAGTGTTGAGGAGTGTAGTGACACTTGGAAAACGCCCAGCATAGAAACTGCGGTATGGTTTGATTAAAAACCGTTTTTTCAAACACGTTTAAAAATGCTCTTTTTCAAACACGTTTAAAAATGCTCTTTTTCAAACGTTTTAGCAAGATATACATAATTTATAAGATACACAAGGCCACCAATGCAATACAAGTCAATGTACCAGTAACCCAATTTCCATCGATCCTTGATTATTTTGGTTTCCGGGAGTGAACTGAGTTCTACGCAATATTTAAGAATTTCAAAGTACCATGCCTGATATCTCTCCCGTAGGCTACAATAGTATTTGTACATAGATAACTGCATCATGTAGCTTCCCAATGGTCTATAATTATTACTATCACACCTTTTCAGATTTTCAACTACCCCTCATTTTGGCCAAAGATGAAATACACATAATTAAGAACAGACTGCCTCGATGGTCTAGTGGTCGCAAGCGCGACTGCTGACTGTGAGGTCCTGGGTTCGAACCTCAAGTCGGACAAAGTGTTAAATGGTTTTTTGGGAATTTCTTAGTAGCACCACGGAGTCTGGATTTGTGCACGGTTGATGGCAATAGGCTCGCCCCCTATTACTTAAACATAACGGCGAAATGAGAGTGTACTATTACACCTCTGCCCAACCCTTCGGGGAATACAGGCGTGATGCTATATATGTTATGTTAAAAACAGTACAAATGGCGGTCTTCTCGCTTAAAACAACTTCTTCCAGACAATCAACTTCTGCAGCGTACTCTCGTCTGGTAATAACAACAAACTGCGATCACCAATCCGTCTGCAAGCTGTGGTGATTATGGCAGTGGACGTTTGTAGACTGATATTACATACATACATAAACTCACGCCTTTTTCCCCATGGGGGTAGGCAGAAAATGTAGAACGCCACATGCTACGATCCTTACATACTCCTTTCACTTCGTCCACGGACATACATCTTGTCATACATGCACGCCGGTTGAGAGTACTACGCACCTGTCCTTTTTGAAGAACGTCACCAATAATATCGATGTATGTCCTTCTAACGCGTCCTCTTCTGGCGTTTCCACTGACATCCACTTTATATTATGATGTTGTAGATACAGTCTCTGTTATTTGTTTTACAAAAAAAAACGAATATGTTTTCGTTCTTCTTATGACATAATAAATCAAATTAATCAGATAACGATAACGTAATTTTATGTTACCCTATCAAAAGAGAGTGATTACTAAAGGTCAAATCATTTCCTAAACAAATATAAATGGTCATATATTGAGCTAATATCAAGGAAATGTGTAGTGTATTGGAGGTCATTGACATCGCTAACGATACGCATTATATTCGCCCTAGATGGGGTTTTCCTGTAATAGTAAACGTAAATTACGTACCTACATACGAATTCATTTAGTAGGAACCATTTTCTGGCGAATTTGAGAAATAGCATGTTATTAATTAATACACAATACCTACTAGCTGCGTAGTACTTTCAACCGGCATGCGTGTATGACAAGATGTATGACCGTCATAGATTTTAGGGGGTAATCTGTGATGACCGTGGACGAAACGAAAGGAGTATGTTAGGATCGTAGCATGTGGCGTACTGCAGTTTCTGCTTACCCCATGGGAAAAAGGCGTGAGTTTATGTACACACATCAAAAAAAGTTTGCGATGACTAGCATATTATGTATGTGAAGATTCCGAATTCAAAGTCCAACTGAAATCTGATTTATATTTATCTAGATAACTATCAATCTATATTTATCATGATAATTATCGCTTTGAATCCCGATTAGAAAATTCGGCTTCAAAAAGGCTACATAATTTTTCAAAGTGATCGCAAACTCTTTTTAATGTGTGTATGTAATACTTACTACTCTTGCATAATTAATAAGCTTCTTCGAATACAAACATTCCAATACCAAAATAAGGTTTTAATAGAGCAACCTAAAGCTAGGAAAAAAATACGTCCCGGAAACGTGGTTTATTTATAAGTCTGGCCCAAACCAATTTGATAAAAAGTAAACAATATTTTGATGATTTAATTTAAAAAATAATTACGTATTTTAACAAAAAAACTACAAACGTAGAATACACAATGCCTTAATTTTTAATAAGTTTCAGATAAAAAGCCTCAAAAGATTGTTTTCCTTTTTTAAAATTGGTTTGCGCCAGACCTTAGCAATGTTGTTACTATGTAGCTAATATCTATCAAAGGGGAACACTTATCGCTTCACACCACCTCCATTTCCACGCGGAACTGATAACCATTGCACAGGATTAAGATAAATATAGCAGTAATTAACGCGTAGTTTTATCTAAATCCTAGAATATTAATCAAGAATCACGAATAGATATCTGGTTACTAGAGTAACGGTAACACAGTTACAACTAATTCAAACTAAAAGTATGTACCTTTTGCCGTACTTACACGTTAAAGAGTAATTTGGTTTCAAATTTTTGGAAAACGTCTTCTGGTTTGTTGCTTGAATTAAATTTTCATACCATCGGTGCGAGCACAGATCTTTTTATCGAGTCGATTCGAGAAATTTATCTATTCTAAACGTCAAATTTGACGTAACTTATTGATAAATCGACAGCAGTTGTCGTTTTATTATATCTATATCTTATGTCAAATTTGACGTTTAGAATAGATCCATTCCTCGAATCGACTCGTTAAAAGATCCGTGCTCGCGGGGCATATTCGATGTGCCTAAGCAATCAAAATACCGCCGAATTCCAGAACACAAGTCATTTACAGTGAAAGCTCATCACTCGGCTTTCTTTGCCGCCAAGGTCACCTGCAGGCTGTGTACCCTATCAGAGACTGACGAAGCTCTGATAAAACGAAGATCACTGCTAGCAACTCTAGTCATTGTGCCAACACTAAGGTTTGGACCAAGACAAGAAATATTCACTTTCAGCTAATGTTTTTTTTTGTGCTAAAATCTAGTACGGGATTTTAATCGCTATCTCTTATAAATTGCGCCCTGCACAAAATATTTTGCGCATAAAGTGCCGAGATGGTCCACCACGCCCCTGACTCTACAAGGTGACGATGCAAACTATATCAGATATAACAACCACTATAATAATACTAACACCACATTTTAACAGTTCATAAAAAGGAACAGTTTAAATGTGTCTTTACTGCCAAAGTGACTCGCTTTAAAAAGGCTTTTAATGATATTTTTTACAATAATCATAAAATATGGTACCATGGACTATAAAAATGTTTTACTCTTTAGATTTTTTATGATTAAGTACCTATTATATTTAAATAAACCTCTCAATGTTTTTATAAGTTTATTCCTCCACCATTTCAAATTGTACACACATCAAAAAAAGTTTGCGATCACTTTGAAAAATCGAAATCTTTTTTGTTACGGTAGATTATATTATGATTTCTTCTTCTTTTTAGATTCTTTAGACACGAGTTTTCTTTATCAAGAAAACACACAACAAAGAATTTTTCATGACAAAGTTCAATTAAAAAAATTACATCAGCTTATGCTAGTGATCGCAAACTTTTTTTGATGTGTGTACATAGGTAATCCAGTCTAGAAGTAGCATAGCACTTAACGTTACAACAAAAAACAATATGTTTTTAGACAAAACATCTGAATATCGGACAAAGGCCTTTCCCTCATCCTTATTTATCATACTACATTTATGTAGCTTTTCAAATAGGTAAGGTTGTACTGAAAGCTAAGCGTAGCAGACTGAAATGAAAAAGTTATTACTTAGTTAACATAACATCACGCCTGTATTCGCCAAAGGGTTGGGCAGAGGTGTACTTACAACCTCAGTTCACCATTATCTTTAAGTCCCATGTAATAAGGGGAGAGCATATAGTCATCAACCGGGCCCAAACCCAGACTCCGGGCTGCTCCTGAGAAATTCCACAAGGAAAAACCTAATAACATTTTTCCCGAACTGTTGATTGAGAACCCAGGTCCTCAAGCTCAGCAGTCACACTCGCGACCTCTAAACCAATGAGGCAGTCGTAAATAGTCAAGTAATTAGTGATCTTCTTTTTATCTCCTCCGATGTAAAATAACAGCTCTTTAGTCGCACTCAACTTGACTAGATTTTAATACCGACCCATCTAATCCACGCTATAGCTTAAGGTTACATATAGGTACACGGTGACACTGACATTCGACACAATGCAATCGCGACACTGAAATTAAACCCGAGCTGATGCGCAACTCAGTGTAACAGCGATGTATACACTACGACACTCGGTGTCGACACTGAGTGTCGAGTGTAATGTGTCGCCGTGTATCCTTACCATAAGACTTTAAATCCGGGTGGAGACGATCTAGAATATAAAACTTCCTCACCTCACGCTGAGAATGGACACGTGTTGTAAGATTCAACAAAACCCAGCATGCTTTGTGGTAGGATCTAAACAGTCCGCCTGGCTAACTACCAACATCGTATTAAAGTCCGGCGCCAAACTGTTTAATGTGTAACGTCGTGTGTATGTGAGAGCCAGAGGGGTATCTAGAGGAATCCCTCTTTAACTCTGTTATTTGGATTCGCTCCAACTTTAGAACCTGTCTGCACTTAGGACAAATGAGACCAAGTCAAAGAATATTAAAAAAGAGTAATTAGTTCTATCTTCGATACCTATTGATTTTTTTAAGATAGCTATGTGCGCCGATTCCTATTATTTGATGTCCTCAACCTACTTAACTTAAATACGTTTGTTTTGGGTGAGTGTCACGTCTATAGTGCAAAGACGGAGGGTCGAACGCCTCAGCCGCTGGGCTTTTACCACTGTCGCATCCGTGATTACTTATATGGAGTAAATAATCAACAGTCCTTAATTACAGATCAGTTACCTACTTACATGAGTGCGTTTCTTCAAATAAACGTGATAGCATACATTTCGATTGCCTGAATTTACATAGGAACAAAACAAAATCCCTGCTATCTTAATGGCACTATAGGCACTATGTGAGACATCTACGGCACAGAGATTCCTTAGGGTCTAAACAGACAAATCAATATCAATTTGCATTTTACTTACAGAAAATGGGCGTGTTGTAGTATGAACATATTATGTAGCTTTCACCTTTTCGCATCTATTCAGCTTTCGCATTCTTCAGCACGCTTATGCGCTTACTCATTCTGTAGAACGCTTACGCACACGATTTCACAGGTCTTCTAAAAAGCTTCATGTAGTGGCGCTGCCGTCCGAGCCGGCGCCGACACCGGCGCGCTCCGGCGCGGCCCGTTTGGTGGAAATCGTACATAAGTGTGTCTAAAACCATCCAACATTTTTGTGAATTGATGCTAATTATGTAATACCTAAGCCCCTAAAGTGATGGGTTTTTTTCCACCGACTGTGCTGAGCGATGGAATATAAAATGAAGCCCAACATCTTAATAGCAAAGGCGTTCACAATTCAAAGGATCGTTTACCTTACTAACGTATTTGTCAAGCTCACATATCGAGAGCTGAATTCAAAACGCAATATTAATGCGCCGCTCATGCCAACGATTTGGATCTTGTATAATTTAACATTCGCTGAATATTTGTGTCTGTTTGTTTATAGGCGTTTATCCTTATCGTGTAGTGGAATGTGAATATATACGGATATATGATGCCGTGTTTGTGAAATATGTATTATACTCATATGTCACATATTTGGCAATGTTTTGTAGAATAGGTAACACAATAACATCTTCCGTCACTCTTTATCAACGAAAGGTTAAGTATAGGTGTTAGGCTGAACATCCACCAGAGCTGTGCGAGGAAAATGTGCGGTGCGAAAATCTGTAGCGAGGATGTGAAACGGTGTGACCCTATCCACCAGAGCTGTGCGAGGAATGTGTAATGCGTAATGTGTACTTAACACTACACACACATCTACCTCTTCCAAACACCATGTATTGACTGACTAGTAGGCGCATATTTTCAGTCCTCGCACACATTCCTAGTAACACATTCCTCGCAGCACATTCCTCGCAACACATCCCTCGCTCGCATTTCTCGCTTGTTTTGTATGAACAAAAATCTCGCTCCGCTAAGCCCATATCCACTAGAGCTGCGCAGAGCGAAGCTAGGTAAATGAAGTGATTATATTGGTGCTTAAAAAACACATTCCTCGCTACGCAGCTTAGCACAGCTCTGGTGGATGCTCAGCCTTATGTTGTACACCTACAGCTCGCCGGTGCATTAAAAGAGCCTCCACGAGTGACGATACTTAAGGACGTCCGACGCACACTGGGCAGTCAGCCTCGCTACCAACATTGCTAACTGGCTTATCTATTAACTACGGCATAAGCTTTCTCTATAGCTCGTGCCAACATGAGAGAACAATCTCGCCGGTGACGATATTACGCCTCCTTTTGTAGGGCGTGAACTTCACGCACAGTGTCACATGCCAATTCTCCTCTCGTTCGTGCTCTTACAATGCTAAATACTCTTCTGACATCAGCACCAGAGTGTGATTTGTTTGCCTCGAGATGGATAGATGTGTGTCGTGAATGTTTGAGATTTTGTGAGAAGATGGATGAAAGATGAGTACAGTTAATTACGGGTTTGTATTTTTTTTTCTTACATGTTATTTAACTGTACAATGCTTTAGTTGAGACTGTAACATTGTGCATGTATATCGGGTGTAAAGAGACCCTTAACGATAGCGAAAACCACATATTCTACCCATCATTGGGATTATTTTTCTCTATCAGATCTGGGAAACCATTGGTTTTCGAGATATTGAAGCTCAAAGTATACATTTTATTTTTTTATTTTTTCCAAAAACGTATTCTAAGTGATAATACTAAACTTTCTTCCAAACAACCTTATCAAAATTTTCAGTTTTTCCTCACAAATTACGCATTTGAAGTTACAAAAACGCAACGAATATCAAACGCACACGACCGCCTTGGCTCAGCTGTGTGGCCGCTACACGCATGCAAACGCGTGGCATCGCCACAACCACACATTGCGCGCTACAAAAAAAAGCGTTTTTTTGTATGCCAAAAAATAAAAGTCGTTTCCCAGCAATTATTTTTGGTCAATGTTTATAGTTTGATGTACAAAGTGCGTAGACTTCGGCTATGTGATGGGTCTTTTTACACCCTGTATATAAATAAATAAGGGAAAAACTAATTTTACTGTATCTATGAAGTGATATCATTATACTTGGAATTCAACTCAAAAGGTTTTTTTGTCATATCAAATAAAAGGTTTTTTAATGTTATGTCTGAGTTAATTTGCTAATACGTTTTTCCTGGTCGTAAAGTATTCATTTCTGTTCACTATTGACCTCCATTTTCATTCTTATGGCAACTTCGCCGAGGAAGGAAAAAATGCTTCTACACTGTTATCCCTATTATTCCTATCTATCTGCATGGTTTCTTCTGGGTAAGTTCTCTCCGGGTGTTAAAATAATACATTTTTTTAGGAAATTCCAAGACTTATTACGCTTCTGTTAATAAATTTGGATTTGTACAAGAGCCACGATATAGCGGAACGTAACTAAGTGCAAAAACAATTGAAAGTCATAATCATTAATAAAACTCTAACACACTCTAACTCACACTCACTCTAACACACTCTAACTTAATAAAACTCTAACACAGTCAACGTGACTGACAGACAGCACACAGCTTAAACCGGTGGATCTAGAGGCATGAAATTTTGTACAGAAGTTCCTTATATAACGCAGGTGTGCAATAAGAAAGAATTTTTGAAAAATCATCCCTAACGGGGTTAAATAGGGCATGAAAGTTTATATGAAAGTTCGTAATTTTTGAAGTTGGAAATATGGAATTAAGTTTCCCATCGGACACACGGCTAGTCATAAATAAACTAAAATTAGGAGATGTAAATGACATCTTAATGTTTAATAATAGATCATTCATACCTCCATCAAAACTATTAGAACAGTGGCTGTCACACAGTTGTCGATATCGGAGTATTATGTTACTCGACAATAACTCTGCTATCTCTCGTCACATAATAATATCTATACATGAATCGATGAAATAGGGCAAGTAAAGAAGGTATTGTAGTTGTGATCAATAGCTTTTCTTGTATAATATAACAAATGGGAAAGTTTTTATACCATACTCTTTTCACCCTAAGATGAGTCCTGACTAGGTATATGCTCTAAGGTCCTGACAGCTCGGTCATTTCGTAAATTGTAGTAAAGGGACTGCTATCAAAACATAAACGACATCATCAAAAACCGTAAAATAGCTATATTGTACATGTTTTTTTAGGGTTCCGTACCCAAAGGATAAAACGGGACCTATTACTAAGACTCTGCTGTCTGTCCGTCTGTCACCAGGCTGTATCTCACGAACCGTGATAGTTAGACAGTTCAAAATTTTCACAGAAGATGTATTTCTGTTGCCGCTATAACAACAAATACTAAAAACAGAATAAAATAAATATTTAAGGGGGCTTCCATACGCGTATTTCTAGAATATACAAGGCCAGAACGCATCCATATGAAACTAGCCGCGTATATTTTAGAATGTTGTAAATTAAAACTTCGGTTCTAAAATATACACAGATTTTGCGTACTGATCGCGTATACTTTAGAATGTTCAGGGTGAAAAAACGGATTCAAAACTATACAGTGTCAGTTACATTTAGGAAGGGACTTAACTTTTCCAAACGGCTTTGTTAGGAAACAACACTTAAAATATGACTTAACTTATGGGATATATATAAATGACCTTTAAAATTATTAGTTCACACTTTAAAAAGGCTTAGCTTTAAAATGAATAGTTTACTTTAATTTTAATAATTCTAACTTTAAAATTTTACTTTCAACTTAAAAGTTCCCCGCGATAGGAAATAAAGTGACAAACAGATAGCTGAAAGGTGGGTTAGGTTAGGTTAGAACTGTGGCCAGTCAACGCACGAGCCGAGCGAGCGAAGCGAGCGGTGCCGCGGCAGCGGCCGGCGAGTGCCAGAAACGATTCGCTTCGCTGATCACTTTTCAGCATTCGTCTAATGCTACTTTAGAATAGAGCATGGTGGCGCAGGTATTCAAAATTATACGCGATTAGTACGCACTGCGTGCTGGATGGTACCAGTGAAGTATATTTTAGAATCGAATGCTTGAAATTATCAATTCTAATATATACACGATTATTGCGGAATACTGATGTATAGTTTAGAACGCTCGATCGTCAAATGTGTATTCTGAAGTATAGGCGATTAGTTCGGGCGGCTGCGTACTGGCCTTGTATACTTTTGAAATACGCCTTCCATACAATAAACGTGATTTTTTTACCGTTTTTATAGATAATGGTACGGAACCCTTCGTGCTCGCAATTGGCCGGTTTTTTTTTTGTTTTAATTTGATATTCTTTATAAGTTATCGGTTTGTAGAGAAACGTCGGGAATCACCTTACGGTGAAAAGGGTATTATAAGATGATGGTATTTCTAACTCAAACATGCCATAAAAACTGTATGGATTAGGATAAAATATAGGATAGAACAGCCAGTCTCAGGAAAAAGGCGACAATTTATCATCCAAAATAATTTGAAATTAACGTACTTACAACCGGAAACCGGTAAATTTCCCGCACTTAAAGAGTGCGATGTTTTCCTCTTGCATTCAAACATTGCGGAAGATAAATGGAGGCCGGAAGTCTTGTTCCCTTTATTCCAATCCACTTGCGTTTCGCTGTGACAAAATGCCCGTCGAAACCTCCAGAGTAAATTTTTTGCAGCTACGTCTCAATCTGATCAGTCTTACATAAATTGCATTGATTTATCACAAAAATTTAAGGTCTCAAAGCCTTAGTATTTTATTTTTACTCTCTGAACTTAAAATCCCTTCGTACACACTCGTCCAGGGGCCTAATTCTCCTAAAAGGAATCTTGATAAATCACAACCAAACCAAGGCCGAACCGTTCATTCAGACAGTTTTCGTTTTCAAAAGCTGTCAAATTGTTTCACAAAAAAAACAAAACCAATTATTTTGACAGTTTTCGTAAACAAAAACTGATTGACGGTTGTGGTTCGTTTGCGTTTGGCAACAATTTTGTTAGTCGAATTGGCCCTTTGGTCTTTATACAAACATAATAAAACAAAAACATAGTGCAACCATTGACTTAGAATAAGTATGGACCTCGGGTCATCGCTCAAAAATTTCCGAACCGAATGAGTGTTAAAACACAAGAAATTTGAAAAGAGCTACAATTGCGCGCGTCATTCTTCATTTGGGCGAACAAGCAGCTACACCTCAATGTCACATGTCAACAATGCCGTTCTGTGTAGTGAGATCGTGTAAAAACTACTCAAAAAAGTGAAAAAAGTTGATAGTGTATCATATGTTCAGTAGGTATATTACTGTTTTACAATTTTAAAGTATTATTTTGTTAAGGAACATTGTATTTTACTTAAAATTGAATTAATTGCAAGAGCAAAACACACAATCATCCAACTAAACAAAAAGTATCTTATTTTCCTTCCTTTGTTTGACCAATTATGTCAACTTCATTTGGTTGGATTACTGTAAGAAACTTGACATATTTGACAGAATTTAGAACAAAGATTCCAAAGAGTTGTTATTTTTACGCGATGTTTTTTTGTATTGCGATTTTGAACCAATTGCAATTTGTTTTGTTCTATTAATTTAAACAAGTTATTTTTAAACTTGCATTGTATGCAAACATATTATGTACGAAAATATGTATGTTGTCCTTCCGTTTCAAAATTGTATTGGTTTTTCGGTCACTACCAAGTTTCCGATTGCGCTGAAATTTTGCAGGTAGGTATGTGCATATTAGGTCATTAAAATGTCATTGAACTAATTATTTGATGATGGAGCCGAAGATTAGGCAGGCACAGGAATAAATGGTAGGCTCGTCGAGTTTCAGCTCATGTATTTTGTCATTATAAGCAATTTTCGTTACATAAATAATGACGTAGGTCCGATGGTAGAGCCGGAAAACGGGCTCTGGAACTTCCTAATGGCAAATAGTGGACACGTGACGTTTGAGCTCGTTTGTTTAGTTATCATGAACTCTATGACAAAAGATTGTTTTTTGAAAAATAATAACATGCCTCTGATTTAATTTCAGTTTTCCCCGAGATTAATTAGATGATGATGGTGCTGATGTTGATGGTGATACTTCAGCAAAGGAAGTAAAATCGCGTTTTTGAAAATGACGATGTTGTAATTTTGCAAGAAATGTTCTATGCTCTTTCAGTTGGATTAAATATTTAGCGATCACAATAAATATAACTAATAATGAAATCTTTTAAAAATTAAGGTTGCTCTATTACTCCTATGTTCTCCAAATTTTCGTTGAACATTAGATGAAGTTTCGAAATTTGAAAAATTGAACAGTGCTGTCATGTTTTCGTATGGTAAAAATTTTTGCAAGCAAAATTAGGCATTATGATAACGACATAGGATTTCGTCCGTCGTAAATGAGCTTATTGGTATTTCTAAGTTTATATTATGTCAATTCAGGACACTTTTATCGTGAATTTTGTACTACACTCGTTGTCCATACTTATTCTAAGTCAATGAGTGCAACATAATAAACACAAACCCTGAAAGTGTTAAGTATCGTCTACTGAATTATTTCAGACATTTCAATGAGGTTTTTTTTACTTGCTTTTTACATTTCAATCTTTTAATTAAGATAAAGAAAACTGAGGCTTATGTCTACTATTTTCTTAAATATTTAAAGACATACAAGTAAAATTTCAGTATTATGATTACAACTCAATATTCTAATTGGGGTGTTTGATGTTTACGTTATTCCTGTTACATGTTGTATACTTTATATTCGTCTGCCCATATCCTGGCAATTCATGACGGCACTGCTTGCAAAGGCTAGTCTCAACAATATATCAAATTCAGTACATTTAAATTCAATTTCCTATTTCCGCCAGCCATGATATACTGGACACGCTGTAGAAAACAGACAAACCATAGTAATTTCATGGGTGTTCCGTATTTCGTAGTTATCCATCCTATCGTCATGATTCACATACGTCGAGTACCAACTAATACCCAACAGAACGCCAGAGGTTACCAACTTATGAGGCTTATAGTACATCTTTGTTGATGCGAATTTATTCACCAGGCACTTTGCCAAAGCTAAACAACTAGGTAATAAAATAAAATTCCTAATCGAACATCGCCGGTGGAAGTTTTCTCGGCGGTCAAGCGCAGTTGTCTGACGCACACGATCATTCGGCTCACAATAATGTTCGGGAAAAATAAATGCGTTGTGTATGTATGTATGGTGTACAAGATAGGATATAAGTACCTATCTTACCAACCACTATTTACTACGACGCGTTCATCTGTAATCATTAACAGTAATGATGAGTAGCCTCAACTCACCGAGATACTGCAGTACCTAGTAGAAACTATTAGTAACATGGAGTAACTACAGAGTAGGTTTCTAATATTCCGTGATAGTAAGCTAAACGACGGCTAAAACCGTTCAATTAGCGTAGTGGCTGAGCGACTGGCGTCTGCACTACGGGACGCGGGCTTTCCGCACGGCAAAAATAATTGTTTAGCCATCCGTTACTGTTTCCAGTCCATCTGAGTGTTGTGAAGCTTTGTATTTTGTGGACGCATTCACGGTACAGGAGAAAATTCGTAGTGCAGTTTTCTAAGATTTTTCTGATGGTGCTCCCACGCTGAGATGATTAAATGTTATAACGTTAGAGAACAGTGTAACATTTAAATAACTTTCACATTTTCTTTAGGTTTTTTCGTTGAATACCATTTTTTACTTAATGTGGGAGCACACGCAAAGAAACTAGTCGTTTTTAGATATTTATTATAAAAACTGGGAATTACTTTGTTCCCTTTTCAAACTATCTAGAAAAAGCGACTTCGCTTTATCCCCCAACCGTTCCCTGTTTCAGAAAGATTCGATTAGTCAGTTCTTAAACGATTCGGTAAGCTATCTCTTTTTCTCTCGTTACGAGATTCGTAGACGGAACGAGATAACAAACCAAATCGGCCGACAATATCCCATATGCATGTGATTCAAAACTCTTTCATTGTTTAAATATACCAATGTACAATTAAACAATGAAAGAGTTTGAATACAGAAGTCAAGACACAAATTGCATTTTTTTTTACATTTTATAATGCATTACTTATTTTACAATTCAATAATTTATTCTACGTTTTTTTTTGTGGAACGGAACGCAATCTCGAAACACGTCGTCTTCGAAAATGCCGGAATCTTTTCTAAAACTGTTTGATTTTTCACTGAGGTAAGTTAGCAAGTGCGATTTCTGCTTGAATAAAGCACAAGAAATAATTAAATTACATTTTTTGTGGCTAAAAAAGAGATGTAAACAAAGCAGTATCGTGAATTATGACGTCAGATTATAGCCGCGACAATAAAGGATGTTTGAACTGTAAAAGAAAATTGTTGAAGTTTAATAATTGTTTTGAGCAACAAACAATAGCAACAATTTACTTATAATACTTGTCTTGGGTTTATATTTCGTAATGTGCTTAATTCATTAAGAGAAAAAAAAAACATGCATAATCCCTATTGCATATTGAAAAGGTTCTAAATCAGGGGGCTGTTCCTTGAAAGACGCTGACGATATAGAAATTACGACGAAAGCTTTACCAACATACCTTCTCGAGATCTGCTCGACATGATAAACCATTAGAGGGAAAGTAAGAGAATAAGAAATAGTACCTAAAATGGAATAACAATTTAAAATAGTAGTTATTCCATATTAGGTATACTATTCCATATTTGCTTACTTTCCTGTATAAATCCAACCACATCCGACGACAGTCGGATGCGGTCAGGATCTTCGATCAATAATAGTATTGATCGAAGGTCAGGATACATGAATCCTCAGCCTCACTTAAATATGACTTGTCTCTACGAACACAGACCTTATAACCTAAAGTGAGAGTAGGTATAGCTTATACTTTCTTCTAATTAAATAATTACGAAACTTTTATTAATATAAATATAATGCTTTTGTCCGATTACGTAGTTGGAGATAAATCTATAAACACTTTTCACCGTAAGGTGATTCATGACGTTTCTCTACAAAATGTTACCGTACAAAAAAAATTAAATGCCTATCCAAAGTCAAAGTCAAAGTCAAAGTCAAAGTTTTTTATTTCAAATAGACCAGATTACAGGCACTTTTAAAACGTCAAAACTAGGTGCACGGTTCCAAAAGGTAGGTTCTATGGAGAAGAGCCGGCAAGAAACTCCATGAATACTCTTTTTAAAATAGTAGATCATGACTATTCATGACAATTCCATTACAGTTGCGTGCGACATAGAATGAGAATAATGCAGGTTAATGTAACAAATAAATTCACATAAGAGTAGAAAATAGGAAAAGAAAATATGCCTTCTAGAATTGCCCTAGTAGTTATGGGCTGACCAGTCCCGACAGACAGCACCCGTTCACGAGCATGACGTGCACATCCGCATCGCTTAGCTCAACCATATTATAGGGAACCCAACGACCGGATATACAACGCCACCATCAGCAGGACATTTAAGTGAGCATGACAGACTCATACTACCAGACAATGGGCAGTAATATGATATGATTAAAGGTGTATCATTAATTGCTGCATGATGCTCAAACTTTACAGTTTAGAAAATGATATTATCGAAATTATACATGTAAAACAATATCAGACTATTAAGGCAGAGTATTATACAAATAAAATTGTAGTGGGATATAAAAATTTCAATATTTGAATGTAAAAAATAATAATATGAAAATTGATAAAATAATGTACAGGTTATTTTAAGTCAATAAAAAAGAAGAATAATAAAAGTGGGTAAACATTAAAAATAATGTTAGGTCATACAACCAACCAGTTAGACAGGGCCAGAGGGTCGCAATATGCAGGACGGAGTTGTATGCCAGGCATCTTTATCTTCGATATACTGATTTATGCTATAATAAGCTTTAGATATCAAAATGCTCTTAATAAATGATTTAAACTTTATATCCGGTAAATCAGTAATACTAGATGGTATTTTATTGTAGAACCTAACACTGTTCCCCATAAACGACTTGCTGGTTTTTCTTAGTCTAAAACCAGGTACTGTTAGCTTGTGTTTATTGCGAGTATTTATGTTGTGGACGTCACTTTTCTTGTTATACTGGGCAATGTTCTTTCGAATGTACATAATGTTACTAAGTATATACAGAGATGGTAGGGTTAGTATATTTATTTTCTTAAATAATTCACGAAGCGATTCACGGCAGCCTAGATTATAAATAGCTCGGACTGCTCTTTTCTGTAATATGAAAATAGTACCTACATCAGCAGCCGAACCCCACAGTAATATGCCATAAGACATAATATATAGTTATATATAGTTCAGCTAGACCCGGCCGGCGAACTTCGTACAGCCATATTATTTTTTCGATTTAAAAAAAAATGTGAGCGTTTTCTTTAAAATTTTCTTTAATGCAAAGCTCTTCCAGACAATAAAGAACACACAAAAAAATCTCCAATTTGGTGTAGTCGTTCAGAATCATTTTTATTTATATACTTAGATGTAAAAATAACAAAACATGGATAATATAGCTATTTCACGGTTTTTGATGATGTCGTTTACGTTTTATCGATAGCAATCTCCATACAGAGCAGAGTATATTGTATGTGTACAAAATTAAATGTACAATTTTCAATGTTATACAAGCAATTGTGTGGAAAATACGGTTACAGCCCTTAAATCGAAACAGCACTCAACGCAGTTTTACTTGAGAAACTTTTTTCCTTCTTTCAATTACTTAAAGGTGGTGAAGACAAAACATTGTATTATGGCGGCTGTAGCTATTAACCTAAGGAATTGGCACTTAATAGGCCATAAGCACTACCATGAGTACCGCAACCAACGGCCTAGTTACGTAACTACGTGGGTAATTGGAATCGTTACCATTTGACGTTTTCTCTGTGCGTTAGAGGTCAATTGAAACCCAATCCTATAACCTTTAGACAAGCTAGTTACGTTATAGCCTGAACGGGATTAAGTGAAGTTTTAATCGTTTTATAAAATTTTGGGTGCGTTGCTCAACTAGCCGTTGGCGAGACAATGATTGAGTTTAGATCCAAAATACATCTGGAAAATCATGTAAAAGGGAGGAGAAGAAATAACTCTCGAAGGTTCCAGATAAATACAGGTTGTAAGTGTTGTAACAGTACCTACATGTTACATTATTCATCTCAATAATAACGATTGTTTACAATTTAGTTATATTAGGTAAGTATAAAGGGTGTAAAAGAAATCTTGTAATTTTTAAAACCACATGAACTGGTGAATGGTTGAAACGTATTGTTTGAATTTACACCCAATTATTGCAAATTTTAATTCGGTAAAGCAAAACAGGATAATGAGGGTATCGGCTCAACAATCACTGCATGAATCATTTCATCTTCCAGCTACGGCATTTATTTATAATCCACTTCTAACATGGAAAACATCTTGAGATTAATAATAAACATGTGCTGAATAGTGTTGTGTCATTGATCTAGTGTAACAATGGATTTGAACCACTTACGTGACAGACACCAGAGGTCGAAGAAACAACGAGATTGGATTCGAAAAAAAACTCAGTTTTTATTCGACAGCTTGTCGAGAGTGGAACTGTGCCCAGTTATTGACGATGAGCCCTTATCCAAGCACTCAATACCACATTTGCCCCCTTATTACAAACGATGGTCTAAGAAAAACCCTGGTTTTAGGGTAGCCCCGTCTCTTTTTGTTATATGACATAAGAAAGTGATGGGTATATTTTAAACCTGGGTTTACCTTAGTCTTGGTTTAAACCATGTTTTGTAATAAGGGGGAAACTGTCTAACAATACGTGTAGTGTCTTGTGAACGAGAACCCTTCAAGCCTCTTGTGAAGTAGCATAGGAACTTACTGCTACAATGAAAATACAACCACTTTCAGCATCGCAACCAGTTTGGAGTCTTCGCGATTGAAACTAAACAGGTAAATTAAGTCTTTATTTGATTAACTGTATCATCATGTTAAAGGATAAGACACACATTATCAGCATCGATCCGAAGTCTACTCATAGAAAATGGCCATTTTATACAAAGATGCGTACGTATGCTTTTACCCTTTCACATCAATTCATCTTTCGCATCAAACTGAGATTATGTGCGTATACATATCCAGTTATACACTCCCAATATAAGCTGACCTTTCATTGTACCGAAAGCAAGGTACAAGGTGTAACATAAATAACGCACAACCTCTCAAGGGGTCACTGTAGGTGCTCATCATTATGAACAACTTTTACTATGGGACCAAACCTGAAACCGCGAAAAAAAAATTAACTGTTCCCTACATTTGACGAGTTATGCGAACATAAATGTATTTATTATATAGTAAAAGTTGTTCATAATGATGAGTACAGTGCCCCCTTAAGAGGTTGTGCGTTATTTATGTTAAACCTTGTATAATGAGAGATCAGCTTATACTGGAATGGATAGGTTGATTAGCCGTGTGGACAAGTGTAGCTAATACTTCCGGACGTTTACGTATGCTAAAGCATGCTTACGCAGCTAATTAGAACCGAACTAATCGCATACTTGTCACTCATGACGTTTAAACATGCTTAAGCATGCTTGCGCACTTAAAACACATGATAGTAAATTATGCGCTAAAACCTACCCATATACAGGTTGTTAAAAAAAGAACTGTAAGAATTTTGTGGGGTTGCTTGGTTTCGGAAATTAAACAACTTTGCAGAACAACTTTTCGAAATTCACTATTTTTGTTAAGGATTTCCATGCCTTTCAAACAAATTCAGATTTCCTCCAGCTTGATGCTAATTGATGCATCCTAATAAATTGCAAAAGTCTCATATGCTAAAAACAGGGTTCCTCATTGATTACTTCTTTTCTCGTGCATCGGCATGAGCTATACGAGAATAGCTCATGCCGTGGTGAAAAGATTATCCAGTCAGCAAGGTTGGTAGCGAAGCTGACTGCCCAGGGTGCGCCGGACGTACTTGAATATCGTCACTCGTGGAGGCTATTTTAATGTATTGATTACTACAATGAACGGCCATGGCATAATAGTGCCATTAGCGCTATACAGTGCTTGACAAATGGGCTGGTGATGGCATCATACTGTAAATAGCACAAAGGAGATGCTGCTGTACATTTTCACTTAAAGATACTGTATTAGGCTATCAGGAGACCTAGTTCTACTAACAAAATTGTTCACGTACCGAAAACGAAACACAAAATTTAGTCAGTACAGTCAAATAAATATGTACTCAGTGTAGCTTTTATCTATAAGCTTTAGAAATATTCAGTAAAAATAATCCTGTCAAGTATGTATAATGACGAGAAGCAGAAGGAGACCATTCAAGCTAAGAATGCTCTGGAATCTTACTGCTTCAACGTGAAGTCTACCATGGTCAACGAGGCTGAGAAGTACAGGACTGAAGACGATCGACCTCCGGTCTCAGGGGGGGAGTGATGTGCCGGCTCTGTCACGCCACATGCGAACTACGCAACACACCGGAGGTGTAGCCGACTACAGCGACATTAACGACAACTCTCATAGATGACAGTTCCTACATTGCGCTATCATGATTTAACACGCAGATAATATATATACAACTGCCCAGCATTAGCCATTGGGCAGTAGCCCGCCAAGCACAAGACTCCGCCTGGTTGGAGGATCCTCCCCTTGGTTGGAGGAACACCATACCTCGCTCCTCCACAATAGTAATACGTAATACATCTATATCAGCCTTCTTGTTCTTAATATAAGCTTTCCGTAAAGACTTTCATAACGTGAGCTAGTAAATTTCCTCTGCAGGAAAATTTCTTTTGTAACTAATGAATCCCTAGCAGGTTATAGCCATGTTTAGGATGCTTGACCGAAAGATTCCGGTAGGCTAATTCAGGTTCTTTTTTTTTGAAGCAGGAATCCTACTTAATTTTAGCTTCCATGTTTCTTTAATCGTACAACCGTCAAAATTTTTGTTTTTGTTATCAAACAATTTGACAGTTTTTGTAGACGAAACTGTCTGAATAAACGGTTCGACTTCGATTCGATTGCGATTGATCTACGATTCTATTAATAGAATTGGCCCTATAAACAGTCTATCTATCGCAGTACGCTGTATAATTATCATCATAATGAGGTCACTTATGACTTTTCTTTTCTTTACTAAATGGGCTTTGTGGCTGATGCGATTATGTCAACCAGAATTGTCTTTTGTTTTCCAGCTTACCTTCTGCGCCTACTATTGACATGTCTATTGTCCAGCAGTGGAGACCACTGCATTCAAATTCGCATGGAAATTTTGTAAATTTGTTTTTTTACCTTTCACCTAGATTTACAATTTTCATCATTGGATTATATGTAAGTTTTGTTATGGAGCGGAGTCTCCTAATAGAGGCATTACTTTTTTTTTCTCATTAATGTTTCACAAATCGGACAATACAATAAACACTTAAGTAAAATTTCAAACTTAAAACGACACAGTGGACTGCATTCCCTAAAATAGTGAACACAGCATGCATTTTTATGTAGATGAGACTCCCTAATTGCCTACCTACTTGCTGCAATCACAAAATTTGTAACTAAAATCTACGTAATGTCGTTCTGGAAATAAATTAGGTATGTGTTTATCATTATATTATTTCCTTTACTTCTCCCATGAGACTTTCCTTCGTGATAAATCCATTATTTTTTAACGTAATCCTCCTCTTGGATATCTTCCGCCCAGGGAAGGCGAAAGGTTATGCCGACTCTTACCGGCTAAAAACCCACGGTGTTCCTTCTACTGACCTATGGCCGAAGTCGCAGGATTCGCAGCTGCATGCACCGCGACCCCGGCAGGCCTCGACGTGACCTCTCCTTCTGTGAGGCCTTGCCCCACGTTCTCCTGGGAGGCGCGCCGCCTTCAAGGGCCTGTTACTGATCGGGCGATAGGTCAATCACAATCGCAATCAACCAGTCATGCGGTATAGGTTTCATGTGTCAGTCAGTAAGTTTAGTCTATCATTATGAAAATATGCTTTGAAGTACCTACCGTATCTTTTATTGCATTGAATTAGCAACTTAATTTTTTCAGGACTCTGCGGGAGACGTTTGTATTTCGTATTATTTTCAACTCAATCCACTAGCCGTTTCTGAAAAAAGGGGTCTTGACTCTTGACTGACCGACAGACAGATGGGCAACATACTGGCTCCATAACGGTTTTGTTTTTTCATTTCGAGATTCTGAACCCAGTAATGTCTATCTCGTATCGTCTAATATCTACATTACTACTAACTATTTGCGTATGAGTACCGAATCTATTACTACGACTAGTCATGATGGCTGGCCAACATTTCGCGTAGTGCCGACACGCTGTCCAGTAGGAGCGAGCGACGACCTTCGTCCCACACTGCGCGGGCGCGTATATCTCTACTACCGCCGCGCCGAACTAAATTGATGCCCCGAAATCATACGTCAAGTCATTTTGAGCGCCCCACTGAAATATTGCGAAGACGAGTTTAGTGCCACAAAGATATACCATATATTTTCATCTGAGTCACTCGGCCTCATCCATCCGTCCATGCACTTATCGTCCTATGTAAGCGACCAATGCTAAGCTACGCGAAATTTAATATTACTACTAATTCGCAGTGTCTTAAGGCTTAGATACTGAAATTGGTGAAAACGTAGGTCCTAGAAACAGGTAGGTAGTCGTAGTTAATTGCTAGTCACGCTTTTGCCTTTGTCGTCCAGCAAACCTTGCATGCGCAGCGCGACAAAATTTTGTCGTCGCATTATCTCATGACGAGACGAGGTAAGTCATACATTACAATTAGTCCGGCTGGAGGTATTTTGCTAGTGTCAACATCACAGAGACCTCAAAAGCGTTTTTAATTTAATTGTAATTATTCGATTAAATAAATCTTATTAGGTACATTTGCTGCTACTCCGAGAACTAATCAATATTTAGATAAACTTGTGAATGTTGTTCTTCTCAAAGCTGCCTGTCTGTCGGCGTGTGAACTGCGTAGCATCACCGCTAACACTTGTCTCTAAACAAGACGTTATCTTCTAAACGTTACTCTAAACGTGATTCATACATTACTACAATAATACATTAATAACATACAATAAGACTAAAGTCCCTAGTGGTAGGCAGCAGCGGTGTTTTTACAAATTCAAACCTTAAGGAGTTTTGTAAGAGAACTGTGGTACTTTTAAAATAACAAGCATGGGAAAAAGCTGACTAACTGGCTGGCTGATCAGTCAACGCACAGCCTAAACCGCTAAGGTTAGAAATTTGAAAATTTGACAGTAAGTACCTCTAATAACGTAGGCATCCTCCAAGAAAGAGTTTTTGGAAATAATACCCCTAAGAGGGTGAAAGGGGTGGTTAACGTTTCCATGAAAATCCTTATTCCATGGAGCTATTAACTCGATAAAAACCAAGTAATTATTAACTTGGCACAAACATTCTTCAAAGTAAATAATTTAAAACTTTTAGGATTTTAAAACTATACCTAAAAAGGGGCTTAACAAGGGTTTAAAACACGCAAGTGAAGCTGCGGGCAAAAGCTAGTGGGTGATAAAATTAGAAGCTAGCAAGTCTAACAGAAAATCTAACAGGAAAACACAATTACATTTTGTGCGAGACCTGACAATTAAACCCTGTACTTTAAAGTCAGGTGAAGCAGATAAAGCCACCAAAAGCTCTAAAACCCCTAAAAAAAACACAGCCAGCACTCAGAACGGATAGAGTGTAGTCCGTATTTTGTCCTTGGGTTTTTAACAGGTTTAACCTCAGACCAAAAGATTTTTGGATTGTGTTTTCCAGTCTCCTCTACTTCATTATTTTTATTGCATGTTTTCTTCTTTACTTTTGAAAAAAATCAAAATCGGTTTAATGAATTAATTTCCCAAAGTTTACTAAGGCTTACACAACGACTAGCTAAATACATTTTAGTGCTAAACGTATTTAAAATGTCATTCTGTCTCTATCAAGTTTAAAATTGACTGAAATACAATGACGTCGATGAAATACAATGATACGATGAGTCGTTGTGCAAGCGGGCCCTTACCTTAAATATGAGAAACTCCACGAAATTCTGACTAGGTATAATGTCTAAGTAATTCCAATTTCCACCTTTTACCGGAAACATTTTCAACTAAAGTTCACGTTGTACCGTTATAATTTTAATCATAGGTTCAATCGTTTTAATTTATGCAATGAACTTTTCCTACAATCATTTTTAATTGACTACGCAGAATACAGGTTTCCATGCGCTGGAGAATAACAATAACATATCAGATTTCAAGATCGCAATAGTGCAGAACTAATAGAAATGACTGTAAAGAATTGCGCGGTAAAACCAAACAATACAGTCTGTTTTTCTTTACCTCTCTTCCGAAATGTATACAGTTGAACGAAACCATTGATGCTCAACCTACAGGGGTAAAGTTTAAGTAAAACCCGAAACAAAGTCATTAACACGGATATCGCCTATTATAAACTCGACTGAGATGAACATGGTAAAATCCGGATGGTACGGTAGTTCTCACTGAAAACAACAAAAAATAGTAAAAGTTAAGAGGTCGATCTTTCAAGGTAACTTATTTTTGCAGTGTAGGACGATTTATAAAAATAAATCGAAGTTGCTTGCATTCCATATTAAGTAAATGTATGTCCTCGACCTGAAACAAAGGTTTTGTATCTGTGAACTAGACAGTATCCAATAGTACAAACTTTCCATACGTAACCGTACACATGTACAAGAAGTACCAATAAATGGATATTATAGTGGAGTTGTATAGTACCGGGCTTTTTGGCGCATCTCCAATAAAACAATCAGGCGTAACGAATTAAAGTATATAAACACATGTAAAATTTATTGAAACACATCCAGACTCGCTTTTTTATGTACAGTTCTTATTTCATTTAATGTATGTATAAACCATTTCTTTGGTTTTGTTTGTTTGATCTCCGCATGTACTTATGCCTATACACATTTGTTATTAATTATGTGCACCTGTTAACAATGTACAATTTTTTCTCCCGATATTGACAGAGAAGGACGAGCGATTTTAATCTCAGCTTATACTTTAAACATATTGACTTTTAAGTTATTGGATTTGAACGTAGTTTGGACGTTAATTAAGCTTTTTAATAAGTATTGGACATTGACGAAGCGATATGAATCAACTGCCAGTCTTAAAGTATTTAACATTACCAATGTTAGTTTCATTAGACAAATGTTAAAATATCAAAAGAATTGATGAAGATAGAAAAGTAACAGATTATACAGTTGTGTGATGTTTATTTAACACGATTTATTCTGTAAGAAATCAAATTGGGAAAACTAAGCAGTTATAGAATATTTTCGATGTCTATTCCATCGATTTGTGTCCTAGTACTTTCTGTTTTCTCGTAAGGATATCAGAGAAATAAACAAGGAATAATGTTTATACTTAAATCAATTATTTGGAACGAATATCGACATAAATTTGCGAGAAATACGATCATTAAATCCTTGTTCGTGCTACTTTCAAAAGCTCCCAAAACCGTGTACCTACGTTCTTTGGAATTCCTCCTTATTATTTAGTATTTTGAAATGTTATTGTTGAACATCCAATTTGCCATAATAATAGCCGAGCCTGCCGGAATTTATAAAATGTATTATTGCCAAAATAATATTTCAATATCGATCAATCGCGAAAACAAATCTGTAATGCAAAAAAAATTAAACAATGCTAGTTTTAAGTTGTAATCTACTGTGTAATTCGATTCTATCTTCGTAATTTTGTTAAAAAATCTATCACCCTGCTGTACCCGGCATGCGTTGCAATGCCACTTAGAGAAAATAAGTGTCGATAATCCGAATATTGTGGATATATGTTGTCGATTCGAAACCCATAATTAATACGTGCTTTAATTTGAGGGGGGACCCGAGTTTACCGCACTGACGGGACGAACATCAAATGTTTGTCAGCTAGGAACAGTTTGTATGGGAAAATAAAATTGTTGTTTATATTATTTTCCTCGCAACTTTTCCAAATTTTCTAACCACTTAAACCTTCCCTGGACTTCCACAAATATTTCAAAACCAAAATTAGCCAAATCGGTCACGCCGCTCTCGAGTTTTAGCGAGACTAACGAACAGCAATTCATTTTACAATTCGTGTAATTCCTTAAAACCACATGATCTACCACGTGTAGAATGGCCCTGCAAGGGATTTAGATTAATCAAAAATAAAAAAACTTTTTTTTCATGCGGTAGCGGTAATTAGTCGTATCTAAACCACCTAATAAGGAATCAGTAAAAAAAAGGTATTTTTTTGAAGAAAATATTTTTTATTTGTGTAAACAATTCGATGCCACACATAAATTAATGAAAGCACGGCGACACGGCTGGCGGGTACGACTAACGCGATATCGCTCTTTGCAGTCAGATAACTCGAGGCTCTAAAATGACTCAGAAATAGAAAACCAAGTTTTTTTTTATATTTTTCAGTTGAATTTCAGAAATCTTTTTTAGGGTTAATCTATGTCACCAGTAGATCACGCGGTTTGAAGAAATTACACGAATTCGTTAACATCCTGTATAGAAGATACAAGATTATGCTCAAATGCTAAAGCTTTTTTACAACAATCGGCAATCGATATGTAACAAGAGAACAATGAGTGATGCTAACCATATGATCGTGAGCGCGGTCGCCTTGACACGGCAAATCGTTTTGGCGCCGAGCTGACACGAAAATTATATAACAAGGTACGAAAATTACAGATAGTTACCACACGGATCAAACGATCTACGAGATTAATCAATAACTACTCACCTGTGATAGTTGTCGAGCGTAGGCGGCTTACAAGCCGACTTAGGAATTAAGGTTTTTTATGTACAAGTCGGCAAATAGGGCGACGCGACGGTTCTCCTAATGGAAAGTGATTACCGCCGCCTATACAGGGTGGTAATTTGAGATGAGGTAAGGGCAGCTACATTAATCGTTGTAGCTACAGGAAAACGTTCTTAACCGGTTGCGTACCGCCCGTCGTCCCAGGACGACACTTAATTGTCTTATCTATTGTGTCTATAATTACCGTGCTCGAGGTTTCAAAAAAATGTCCATACTTTTTGAAAATAATTTTCTCGTTTACAATTTTTTTTTTAAATCCTGTCGTGCTTTTAATATTTCAGAAAATATGAACAGTCTCCTAAGAACGTTTTTCTATAGCTACAACGGTTAAGGTAGATGCCTTTGCTGACCAAAGTTCTTGGAAACAAAGTCAGTAACATGTGCCAAGTGCACACAATTTCACAGGAACCCATATCCTGCAAACTGAAACACAGTATGTCTGCCGCTGCTTGGCGGCATTAATTCAAGTCTATTTTTAATAAATGAGTTTTGAAGTAGGTATACATACATACATAACATAACATCACGCCTGTATTCCCAGTAGGATGGGCATAGGTGTATAATACACCATCATTTCGCCGTTATGTTTTAAGTCCAATGTAATAAGGTCGAGCCTATTGCCCTCAACCGGGCGTAAATCCAAACTCCGCGCTATTACCGAGAAATTCTACACGGAAAAACCTAATATCATTTTGCCCGTCCTGGACCTCACGGTCAGCAGTCGCGCTTGCCACCACTAGACCAACAAGGAAGTCATTTTCGAAGGCATACCTTTAAATATTAACAGATTGAAACGTGTAATTTTTGATAATAACAATTCACTCTTTTTATTTATATGTTTCGGAACTTTAGAATAATAACAACGTAGTCCTTTCACCTGATTCCCTGATGTGCTTAAAACCTTCGCTCATTGTAACACTTCAGTGCCCTTTGTCCTGTTTTCGTCAAAGAAAATCCTCCTCTACTGCTGCCCCATACTCTTGACGTATTTTCTTAGGCGCCTTTTACGACACCTTCGGATGAGTAATGGGTAGGGTTTCTGCTCGAGAATTCTCGAGGCGAGAAATGTCGAGAAATCATGCCAAGTTCGAGACAAGAAAAAACACCTCGAGAACTCAAGAACTCGAGAAATCAAAGACTTTCTTTTATTACTGTAAAATTGGCTTAAAAGTTGTGTAATCTTTGCATTTCGGCTTCATTGTTCACCTTACGAGGTGCGAGTAAGCGAGGCAAGCGAAACAGAGACCTAATATATCACCAACTCCGATTACTCTTATTATAATGTGACATAAATGTCAAATAAAAATTAACTGTAAGATAAACTCCGTTCATCTATTATTGGGTTTCTGAATACAAAATCGACAATTATCGAAACAATAAGTAAGTTCGTAAATTGACCACTAGATGGGATATCTTTTTTTTTAGCCCAGCTAAATATATTTTTCTCGCCTTAAACTTTACAACTTTTTGCAGGGCGGCCCCCGGTTTAAATGAAAATCTCCTCTGTTATATGCAATGATTTTAAAACGAACCATTACATACATATAAAATATAAAAAAAATCACAATGTTTTCTCTTTGTTATTTTTCATCATAGCAACAACACAATAAAACTATTAAGGTAAAGGCACCCAATTCCGAGGGATTCTAAAAATGGCACCATATTCCGATGTATTTAGAATAACGGCGTTTTCAAGCTATATACAAGTTCTTTTTGTTTGCAAGATACATTAATCAATAAGTAATTTATCTGTTTATGTTTATATGAGCAAAAGAGTGCTTTGGTGCTTTAAAGTTTTGAAATAAACAGTAAGTTTGACGCTAGCAGCTGACTCGAACGCGCGCTTCATACATTTCGGACATTATGCACGTGATTAATACGATTTACTAAATAGTGTTTTGTATGATAATTTTATACTATGTGAGTTTTTGTTTAGGTTGAAATATTGGAAAGGTTATATTTTTTATTGAAAACAGTTAACATTTTAATATTTTCTTTACAAATTGAGGAGAAAATAAGTTTTTAAAATAGCGCGGCATTAGGTGCCAAATATTTTAGTTGGTTCCTAAATACCGATGTATACCACGGAAATGCAATTTATAGACGTTGACTTTTTTTCTAATTTTGAAGGCAGATTTATGATTACGAACTTAACATTTTAGCTCTGATTACTTAAATAACCCATAGATATAAAAATCTATTACCGAGGTACACTATGGCGTCGCATTTACTAATTATAGCAGGTCAAAGATTGCCTGTTTAGGTACTTTATTAATTCGTTGTATGGAAAAGCTAAGTACAGAAAATTAAGTTATTAGTGTGTTCTGATATAATCCTGAGTGAGCTTTGTATATTTTTTCAAAGATATCGCAATTGAACATTAATTTATTTGTTTAATATTAAAAAATCTTTTACTTTTTATTACTCGGAATTAGAAATCTTGATTTAGTATTATAAAACGCTATTCCGATGTATTTAAGTCGGAATAAGGTTATATTAGTACCTAATTCCGTGGTATTGGCACACGTTAAATACAGAGTGTTCATTATCTTACGCAGCTTGTTCAAAACTTTACTATTATCGGTTTAAATCATTTATTCTCAAAAAGACAATAAGGCCACTTACATGAGAATACAAAATAACATTTAGTTTAATTATCAAATTAACTTAGTAACTGCAAGAATATAAATTTGCCCTTTAAAATAACTTTCATATTCCGATATCCTACTCAGATATAGTTATACTTATATTATATTATATGCTTTTAATAAAATTAATAAAATTGTTTTATTATTATAATTGTTTAAGTGTAGGAGAATGAAGACAAGAAAAAAGTACACGGAAGAGGATCTCCAAAATGCTATTACAGCAATTCATAATGGCAGTAGTGTTTATAAAGTTTCTCGACAGTACAATATTCCCGAATTCCTATCTAAGTAAATTACATATTGTGGTACCATATTAATAATCATATAAGACAGAGTCTGAGACTAATCCAAAACCTATAGATAGAGAAGATAATAAATAAACTTGATTTTTTGAACATCATGTATCATTCTCCCCACCTCCTTTCCTTTGTATTTTGTACACTCGGAATTAGGAACCAAATACATCGGAATTAGGATTTTTAAATCGGAATTAGGTGCTTCGGACTTCTTCATATTTTTAAATAATTTGACATTATTAATAAACTTTTATTGTCAAACTGTGAGTATATTTCATAAATAAGATATATAATACTTCTGATAAAAATAGCCAATTCTACAGAAAGGTATATTAAATACTTAATTTTTAATGTTCTTTCAAGTTATGGTGAAAACACCGCGGAATTAGGTGCCTTTACCTTAAACCAAAATATTTTAAATTTTATTGTAATTTAGAATAATGGGAAGTAAAGTTTATATTATATCTGAGAGAATAATATTTCTAGGCTAACGTACCTACTTGTGTTGTATGAATGGGTTCTAGGGCAGGATTGGTTATTTCACAAAGATATATCCGTAAACATTTCGGATGGATTTCTTCGATGCCTTTTTTATTGGTACTGATATATTTGAAATAGCCTCCAGCACTTCCAAATCAGACTCCTATGAACTACTCGAGTCCATTTCATTGGGAATCCAAAACTCACTACTTATCCAAAATAAAATACCTACTGATAATAAAACTCCAAATGCTCTTGTATAAAATATGATATAAAACGACAAATAAAGTTCTAGAACCGATAAATGCCCCAAATTGGTCAGTTAATTTAACTGAAGTTTGAACTAAGATCATCTTCTGACTAAGGTGTCCAGAAACGCAATGCGTCAGTTCATCGAACCAATAGCGGTAGAATCGATAAACTACGGTTAGGAGTACCTCAAAAACCAGAAAAATAAGTTATCTGAAGTTTGAACTAGGATTTTCTTCTGACTGGGGTGTCTAGAAACGCAATGAGTCAGTTTATCGAACCAATAGCGCTATCGAACAGATAAACTACGTTCAAAAGTACCCCACAAAACGGGCATAAGATGATTTTTAAGGTTTTCAAAAATTTCTCGAAAGACCCGAGAAACCCGAGAAATCGGTCTCGAGAATTCTCGAAACCCGAGAAAAAAAATATGTCGAGAAAACAGAAACCCTAGTAATGGGTCATCATCATCATCATCATTCAGCCGAATGACGTCCACTGCTAGACATAGGCCTCCCCCAAACAATGTTGGGGGGGTTTGCCATAATCGCCACGCTTGGCAGACGGGTTGGCGATCGCAGTATGGTTGTTAAAGTATTCAGAGAACGCTGCTGCCCATCCTCTAGTGAATCCCTTAGTCGCCTTCTACGACACCCATGGGAAGAGATGGGATAGTGCTATTCTTTACGCCCGGCACCACACGGACGGCCTATGGGTAGCCTGTTTCTTTTCCAGAAACCACACGGAACACTCTTTTTACTAAGTGATAGCGCAGTACTGGCAGGCCTTCACACATGCGTAGCCACACCTCCTACCATTAATTTGTTGAGCATTTGTAACAAAATGAAAGGTGCACATTCGTGCAGCAGCGGTCGCGGCCTGCGACGACATTGTCAAGGCCGCGCGAGGGCAGCGCGTGCGCAGCTCTTCTGCACGCACCGGGCACGCTCGGTACACACACCGCTATTTTTACTAGTTTAATATTAAAACATTTACCCATATTTAGTTGAGACATTTTTTTTTACTGTGGTTAGCATTAGTAGTTTAGTCAAATTATAATTACGTGTACTGCGCAATTTTAAAATCTCGGTAAAATTGTCAGGTATTTTTTTAATGGCTAGCATTAACAGCTCTATATTTTTAGAAAACTATTTAATTTAGATTTGTTGGTGCAACACCGGACATGGGGTAAATTCGTTAAAATGAATTTGCCGCAGAATGTGTCGTTAAAATAGTTCTTACCGACAATTAAAAATATCATGTCATGCTGCGATAATTCCATTTAACCGAATTTACCCCATATCCCCATCGCACTGGATTTTCCAAAATTAAATAATGTCTTAAGTGTGTCAAATAAAATTAATTAAGGATATCCGCAAGAGTTTCTAAAGCAGGTCAAAATTACTAATATTTTTAACACGCAAATGACGGCTCCCCAAACTATCAAAATGATCGTTTTGAACCGGATTTTAAGAACACTTCCTTTCCGTGACCTTCCAAATTTTCCGTCCCATAGTGTGAGCAGACGATGCAACAGGCGTTACATAACCGGCAAGCGAATGCGTTCCGTTGCGCAAGCGCAGTGTCCGGGTACCGTAACGGTGCGCGGACGATCCGGAATGCCGGCGATTTGACGCGCATTGCCTCATCACACGCCACACATTTGTTGCCGTTCGAAGGTCGAACCGTTGTGCATTTTAGATTAATTTCAATAATAAGAATTGACCGTGATCTCGGTACCGTAAATGCGTCTCTCGTGAATAGCCTCTAATTGAATCAAAATGTTCTTAATTTTGTAGGAATGTCTTTGTAGGTTTGTAATTAGGAATGCTTTCATCAACCACTATACCTACAATACTTATTTGCTGTCAAAATTCCGCCTCAAGGCTGCAATCCACAGAGTACTCGTACCTTTACCTTCGAAAACAAAACATAGCATTTCGAAATGCGAACTACAAAAATAATATTAATAATACATTTTATATTCCAAATTACACCTTAATATCACCATTAATAAAGAAGTTATTAACACTTGATGTCTTATCAAGTGGCTACCGATATAGGTACCTGCACGATAAGTAGAACCACTTCGTCAAGCTACGTCAATACCTCTCGCCAACAGATCCGATTCAGATATACGGACTGACCAATTTCACTAATGAGTACGCAGAAACACTCGGAATAATTCCGAAATATGGCCCCTGGGGCAATGATTGCAGAACTTTCTACGGTACCCCGTCAGCAATTTATTAGATTAAAATGATTTTGCGATTTGTATCTTATGTGTGTAAAATTGTGAATGTGTGATAAATGGTTTTTAAACGGCTTTTATTCACAAAGCTACACATTTTTTAAATTCTTCTTCTTCTTCTCTCGTGTCAGCACGAGCTATACGAAAACAGCTCATGCTGTGGTGAAAAGATTAGCTATTAGCTAGTCAGCAAGGTTGATAGCGGGACTGACTGCCCAGGGTGCGCCGGACGTACTTAAGTATCGTCACTCGTAGAGACTTTTTTCATGCACCCCATTTTTTTAATACCTGTTCACTATACTCTGTTCAACGAAAGATAAATCCTAACATAGCGGATATTTCGCTATTAACTAAGTTGTATCCGTAAGGAGACAGCTATCGAAAAAACGTAAATGACATTATCAAAAACTGTAAAAGAGCTAAGTATTTCAAAAAAGAATAAAAAATATACAATTGATAATTAAATTGAATATTTTTACACAAACTCATTTAGTTATCTACATTTTACTTTTGTCGAATTACCTCAAACGTGGTTCTGAGACAATTAAAGAGCTCTTAATTCCGGGAACAGGCTTGTAACACGCCATACCTCGCGACACAAAAGTGTCGTGCTCATTGACCACAATTCATCTTGTGAGGTCACTTTCCTTATATCGAACAATGAGCACGCGTGGGGTTGTATCGGGTGTAACAATTGTGCATCCATCCAAAATTCAAGTCCTGCGGGCACTTGTCGGTGTAGCAGTCTCCATCTTTCTCTGTCCAGAGCCAATTCCTTCATTTTTCTGTATGTTATCATTATCACTTCTGTCTTTTCCTTCAATTGGTCGATATACTTTCTTCTTGGTCTTCCAGGTTTTCTCTTTGCTTGTAATTTGCCTTGTATAATATGATAATATGATAAAATTCTATGATATGATACAATTGTGCAAGCAACGAATTCCTTACATGTATCATTTTTTTGTTCATCTTCTTTCAACTAAAACCAACCATATCTTAGAGCGATTACGCACTGCATCCGATCCGAATCCGTGAAAATACGGATATAAAAAACTCGGACCGAATTCGGATATTGGTTTACGCACTGCATCCGATCCGAATTCGTGAAAATACCGATCTAGAGTAAAAATCTCGGACCGAATTCGGATGTTGCTTACGCACTATTTCGATCTCTGATTCAAATTCAAACAATTCAGTTCTACGAGTAGGTACGGCTACTTCGATCCGTCAATTGTTTTTCCGAATTAGAAACTCATGGATGACGGATAGAAATCGGATGATGGATGCCGGATGTAGTGCGTAAGCTACCATACAAATAGTTCTATGGCTACAACGGTCCGTCAATTGTTCTTCCGAATTAGAAACTCACGGATGACGGATAGAAATCGGATGACGGATGTAATGCGTAAACTACCATACAAATAGTTCTATGGCTACTTCGGAACGTATTTTCACGGATTCGGATCGGATGCAGTGCGTAACCGCTGTTAGTGTTCATCTGCTTACCACCATTTTCGTGAGCCTCGTTTCCTTCTTACTCATAATTTTCTAACGAGCTTATTTTTAACCCCCGACGAAAAAAGAGGGATGTTATTGATCTACTGCCTCGTTGGTCTAGCTGTCGCAAGCGCAACTGCTGAGCGTGAGGTCCGGGGTTCGATCCCCAGGTCGGGCAAAGTGTTATTGGGTTTTTCCGTGTGGAATTTCTCAGTAGTAGCCCGGAGTCTGGATTTGTGCCCAGTTAATGGCAATAGGCTCGCCCCCCATTACATGGGACTTAAACATAACGTCGAAATCAGGGTGTAGGTAACTCTGCCAACCCTTCGGGGAATAAGGCGTGATGTTATTACTCTAAACTAAAATCCAGCTCGAAAGTTTATCAGCATTTTGGAAACCAATGTCCACGGATATGACACTTTTACCACAATAGTGTTATTAACGTTCCGGCTTAAAACTTTCTGGCCCACGGGAAAGTCATACAGTTTTCACGCCCAATTTACGAGTTCAACATACGAAAACCATTCAAACTTTCGTGCAGGTATTTGTAGCCAATATTAAGCAATGACTTGACATGGACAGACCGAAAAAATGGAGGTAAGTTCACCTTGTTAGGAGAAAGGACACTTAGATTTGTCTTTTTGGGATTTAAATGGTGGGTCTGATGTTGAGAAAACATATTGTCTTAATTCATTTGTATTTGTGTAATTAAGGTTTCGTACCGAAATGGTAAAAAACCGGCCAAGTGCGAGTCGGACTCGCGCAAAAAGGGTTCCGTACCATTATCTATAAAAACAGCAAAAAAAATCATGTCTGTTGTATGGGAGCCCCCCTTAAACATTTTTTTTAATTTTAATTTTATTTATTTATTTTTAAAGTGAATATATAACTAAATATTCTGTGAATATTTCAAGCGTCTAACTGTAGCTGATAACAATATCGAGCAAAAATGAGCAAAAAAATCACGTTTGTTGTATGGGAGCCCGCTTGAATATTTATTTTATTCTGTTTTTAGTATTTGTTGTTATAGCGGCAACAGAAATACATCATCTGTGGAAATTTCAACTGTCTAACTATCACGGTTCATGACATACAGCCTGGTGACAGACGGACAGACAGACGGCCAGACGGACAGCGGAGCCTTAATAATAGGGTCCCGTTTTACCCTTTGGATACGGAACCCTAAAAAGGAACCCTTATGGTGCGACTTCGTTCGTCCATCTGTCTATCAAAGCTGTTTATTTCAGGAAATACTATTGCTGTTGTCTTGTTTGAAATAGTTTTAAATGTTTTCCCATATGCCCGAAGCTGTCCGAAGTTTGCAAAGCTAAAAATCTGGAATAAATTGAATTGATAGCAAGCTATGTAAATATTACAACAAAAATAAAACGATGTCTGTAACTAGCACAGTTTTTTAGAAATCAGAACAATCCTGTACAAACAAACTTTGCAATGCGGTTCCAAAAAACTAATTTAAATTTCCAACCGAAGATGAGCCGTGATTCCCAGAGATGTAATAATAATAAATTTATTTCAGACTAGGTCCATATTTTTTCATACAAAAAACGAAAAGACACACACAGTTTATTTTATATATCTAAAAGATGCACGGTGAGTAGTCATCCAGTGCCACATCATTGGACTGTCCATTCTATTCGCCATGATTGCCACCAAGCTGTTAGAGCTACCGCGCACTCGCGCATCAGGGATGCTATTCGTGTCCTCATAATAGCGTGAAAATCAGGCACGCCATGCTCCGCGAACATCCCTGATGCACCGCAAAAGCGCGGTAGTCCCAACATAACCCTGAAGGCGTTATTATATTGGACTCGCAGAGCATTGTACGAGCTTTTTGTATAGCCGACCCATAGGGCGCACGTGTACATAGTTTGGCAATACGCTCTAAAGAGTGTAATTTTTACCTCCCTAGTACAACTTTAACGCTTAATTGGTTTATTTAAGTAGTACCCAATACTCATGAGAAGCACTCCCATCCAAATTCCTATCTCCTACCAAAACAAATAATTTCTATCTACACGTTTTCCTGATCAATAAACCGCGTTAAGATACCATTACACGACACGGATTTAATTCCTGCACCGCAATTATCGTCACCAGCCCCTTCTCACTTCGCCCTATCTCGTCAATTGGATCTAAGCTGCACTCCGAATCACAAACGTACCATCTATGCAAATAGACACTAGACCCATAAATTCGGATAAGTTATTATATCTGTACTGACGCGAGAGTACCGTTAATAGAATATTACACAGACATAATGTTCGAATAAGTCATCGTTCGTCATGGTGTGTTGGAACCATTATTTATAAATTAAAGATGATAAATTACACATATCCAGATGTAAATAATAACTTTGTGACGGTTAACAGTAAATCAAACTTCTCCTGTATTTGGAGATTGGTGTTAAACGTTTACAGATTTGCCTAAGTTAGTTTGTGGTTAAAGTAAACAATATACAGAATGTCTCAAAAAACCAAACTCTGACTTTAATCATATTTTTGATCATAGTAACAACAATAGTTTTTGAATAGAGGAATTTAAAGAAAGAATTTTGAAAGAGTTCGACTCGCGACCTCGCCGCGTGATTAGCTCATGATTAAGGGCTCCGTTTGGGTCCGAAACTAGTCGGGCAACCCCGAAAAATGCACATGAGTAAACCGTAATTAATCGTAAATATAGAGAAATTAATTAAAAAAAACGCATGTGTCTCGACTTCTCGACTATTCATGTCATATTCATTCATTCCGACATTCTATGGTCAAAAATGTCATTACAGTCAGAGTTTGAAAAGTCGGGGTGATTTGGGTACCTCTAAGGGTTCTCTACCTCTGGACTTCCGCTTGACACTACTTTTTGAAACACCTTGTATTTTATAATAAAATAAAATAATATACAAGGTTAGTCAGAAAGGGGGTACTAATCCGAAAAGGTGGTAATGTATCTATAATAATGAATAACTTTTGTTCTATCACTTTCCCCAAGAGTCAGAAAGTTCAAGAGAAATAGCCGTTCAAAAATTACTTAAAAAATACGCCAAAATCTATCTATCCTCAGTTATGATCAGCTGTGTTTACATTTTAGATCATATTTGAGGTCACGAATTAGAAGCTCCATTTTCGGAATTAGTAACTAAAGCAGAGAGAGATACATGAAGAATTTTTGAAAAAACTATGATTAAAATAATTGTACATGGAAATAATAATGATTGAATTAATGGGAAATTTTAACACTTGCTTTAAAATCGTCGTCAGTGATATTTTAAGTGACCTGCAGATTAGTATCCCCTTTCCGACTAAACTTGTATATAATAAAACAAATTTTAGAACACATAGAAAGAAGAAGGGGCAAAATGATTGCTCACTTAATGTGAAACGACAGCTTTATAACTAACATCATACAGGGTAAATTACTAGCAAAGAGAAAACCAGGTAGACCAAGAAGAAAGTACACAGATCAATTAAAGTTTTCCTTTAATTGGCAGAGATTACATACAGAGAAGTGAAGGAATTGGCTCTGGATAGAGAAAGATGGAAATTTCTACACCGACAAGTGCCCATCACTTAAATTTTGGATGGATGGTTTGTTGTCCGTAACATAGTTATACATATACGAAGTTACGTAGATAAATAATACACTCATTGTTAAAATAATTAAAATATATGTATTTTCGAAACATTATGTAATGTTACGAAAAATAATCAATTAAGACGTCAAGTGAAAATCTCATTCCCCGGTAGAAGAAACATTAATGTATTTGTATACCTACCAGTATGACGTATCAGTAGCACATTGTAGTATGCGCGGGCGCCAGGAAGGCGTCGCCACTCCTGCGCTTACACGGGCCATCTCGCGCGACCCAGATCCTAACGATTACATACATCTACCACTACTTCCTATTCGGTAATGCACAGCCCCGTTTTATCAAGCCTAACGCTAAACAAAAGGAGATTTCGTGTTCTAACGTATCTACCTGTGTTTATATCAAAACTTAAAGACTTTATTATCTAACATAATCATACGCTTATATAAATTAAATCACATAACACACATATCCGGCCGTTTCGTGCCAAAAATATCCGCATTACCATATAATCCTTTAAAAAGTTGTATAGTGAAGTTAATCTGTCCAATTTAAGCTTCCAAATAACAGTGGAGTTGATAACCATGCCGAGCAAAATATAAACAAAAACATAAACAGAACGAACATGTTACGTGAATGATATAAGTTAAATGTTAAATCGGTTCATAATTGGATAAATCCATCAAGTTTACAACTGTTAATCGGCGGAAGTTCGATCACAGCTCCCGTCAATTCGCCCGCTTGATTTGCATAATGCAGAATCCATTGATCACATGAAACACCTCGTTTCCTGTATAAATCAACACCGGAATATGGCCATTTCACATCCAAAATGGTTCGGAGCAGCCGCACGCCAACGTCGGAAGCAGCAAATTATACCACTGCTGTAAACCACCATATAATATGAGCCAGATTTAAAATCTGACAAATGAGGAGTATTTGCGGCATGCTATAACAAATATTTCTTAGGAGATCGCAAATATATGCGAGTATGGATAAAAGAATTCAACTTGGGATCAAGGGCACTGTTTATCTCTGCGATGAAAATTGGCCCAATATACATGATTAGCATTAGTAAAGTTTTGTAAGTGTAGAATTTTAAACAAACACTCCATACTAACCGACGTTACAGACAAAAGTGCATGAAACGACTCAAGAAACTTATAAAAATACATGTAGCAATCGAAAATTTTTAGATGAAGTATTAATAAGGATTCCGATTATAGCAATAAATGATTATGTTATTTCAATTAGATCCTTAGCTCTAAACTGCAAGGCGTTTAAGAGAACTGCTCTTATATGTACCCTACTGTGATGAAGTAATAAATGATTCCTAGTTAAAGGCTCTTCCCAAGTAATATGCTCCTTCAGAGAGATGCCCATAATGAACAAAACTCTAATTGTATAAAAAAACACACGTCACACACTTTAGAAAAAGGGTTCTTCTATGTAAAGGAAGCCGTTAAACAATTTGCCAACAATATTGATTATTAGTACTGGTCACTGATGACGTAAACAATTGTTTACCTATCTGGACACAACAGTTTGTGACATTGACCCTAATGCCCACAACCACAGGAACTAATACAACCGTACGATCATCAGACAACGTTCATTGGAATGTTGATCCAAATATGTGAGATCGTGGCGCCAGATGCACGTAGATATGCATTCTATACCTGTATGGACGGAAGTGATAGAACCAAACACTTCCACTTCTCTGGAATGCGGCGTGGAATTCTCGTCAGTTAACATCATACAAGATCGGACCTGCATTTGAATTCGATCATCGCAGTAAATTGGTCCAAGTTGAATAATTATGATGAGGTGATCTGGAATGTTTTGTTTACCTCATTCTTGCTGGCCTACTAACATCTTTGGAAATATGTCTCTTATTGCGTTGCCCTATAGTTGAAATAGTATTTATTAAGTGCAACCAATTCGTGTTTAATATTCCAAAACCATATTTCTGTCTCTCGAACTGAAAGTACCTACTATACAGGGTGTAAACGAATTCGTGTAATTCCTTTAAACCACATGATCTATTAATGGTGTAAATTAACCCCGCACGGGATTTAGATTGATTTAAAATTAAAATAATACTTTTTTTTCCCCATATCCAAAAATTATGTGATAGAAAATTTCGATGCCATGGATGAAGGCACGGCAAATGAATGAAGGCACGGTGACACAGCTGACGGGCACGACTAGCGCGATATCGCTCCACGCAGTCAGTTAACTCGGGACGCTAAAATTACTCAGATACAGAATACAATGGTTCATATTTTGAAAACTTTTTTTGTTAGTTCTGAAAAAAAACCTATGCAGGGTCAATCAGTATCACCAGTAGATCACGCGGTTTGAAGGAATTACACGAATTCGTTTAGGTACAGCCTGTAGTAGACCACAAAATAAATACGAATTAAAATGGGACCGCCGTTAAATCACTTTTGCTTAGAAAACAGGTACACTGAAGTAAGAAAATGGCGTAAAAAGTGAAATAAACAATCAAACCAATAATGATTGAGAAAGCTTTACGCGTTTAAAGCAATCAGAATAATTATAATTTCAAAATTGTACAAAAATACTTTTTAGAGTGGGCCTCAACTCCACTACCACTAAAACCCACTTAAATTGTAAATGTCACGCATGCCTCCGCATGCAATATGCATGTAAAAGCTCTATGGATTTGGATTGAAGTTTAAAACCGTTAAACCTAACTAATAATAAACTAAAAATTGTTAAATATTTTAGATACATAGCTAAAATATATGGTATCTATGAGTAATTGCGCCACTTCTTCCCAGCTTAACCAGTATTAAGCGGTGAAAGACAGGCGTTTGATGGGGTTATCTTCAATGTCCAACGTTTTAATTGTTAATCCCTACTAATGTTGTAAATACGAAAGTAACTCTGTCTGTCTGTTACGCTTTCACGCCTAAACCGCTGACCCGATTTTGATGAAACTTGGTACAAAGATAGTCTGGAACCTGGAGAAGGACATAGACGACTTTTGTCCCGAAAACTACGGAATACGCGATAAACGACATCCACGCAGATGAAGCCGTGAGCGACCTCTAGTTGCTTTTAAATATGCTAAGTGCTAATCGGCTATTTAAAAGCCTATTTTGAATAAACTATTTGATTTGATATTGGTCCCGTTTATCTACAAAAATAAAGGCAACCAACAACAAAAATAATCTCATGTATGTCACAAAACAGTTAAGTTTGTTGAAAGTGCCTTACTTTAAGTTTATTTGTGCATAAACCTACTATGATAAATTTTATATCGCAGCCTATAATTTATAGATGGAGTTCACTTTATGGATTGTAAACGCGGTATCGTGGCGGAGATATTTCAGTAACACAGGGCTGCTATTGTCAATATTATGCAGAGCTCATATTTGATTAAATACATACTTACTTAAGTATTCAGATACGTTCAGAACAGACTGTACACCACAGCGCTGGAGGGTCCTTCAACCGTAGACAAAATATTAAGACGTTTTTTTTTAGGGTACCGTACCCAAAGGGTAAAACGGAACCCTATTACTAAGACTCCGCCACAGTAGACATATAGTCTAAAGCAGTACCTCAACTTACTATAATCTCATGAATTGAAACACTCACACAGACACGCTCTGTATACTAGGTAGTTTTTTGTTTTTGTATGGAACTGTATCCCGAAAATACCTTATTTGTCTTGTTCCAGTGCGTGTCTGTGTGAGTGTGTAAAATCGGACGATTGTAGGTAGTTGAAGTACTGCTTTAGCTTATATGTCTACTGTGACTCCACTGTCCGTCCGTCCGTCTGACACCAGGCTTTATCTCATGAACCGTGATAGTTAGACAGTTGAAATTTTCACAGATGATGTATTTCTGTTGCGGCTATAACAACAAATACAAAAAAAAAACAGAATAAAATAAATATTTAAAGGGGCTCCCATACGACAAACATGTTTTTTTTTCGTTTTTATAGATAATGGTACGGAACCCTTCGTGCGCGAGTCCGACTCGCACTTGGCCGGTTTTTTATTATTTGACTTGGTCGCACCTAATTATAAGCGCAGACATGGTCGAAGATGGAGCACACGGATCCAAATGACAGAGATATGAAGGGATTTCCCTATACCCTCACATAAACACGACGGACCACAGTAAACTACTTGGCGCCGGAATTTAATGTGAGTGTGGTAGCTCCAGGCGGACCGTATAGATCCTACCACCAAGCGTGGTGGATTTTGTTTAAATCTTTCAACACGCGTCTATTCCCAGCGTGTGGTGAGGAAGTTTTATATCCTAGCCCATGATTAAAAAATCGTAAAAAGTGTTGCAAAGAAAAAACAAAACTCCCATGTCTGTAATATTTGGTTCACAAGTAGACCCCGGTGTCTACCCATTCGATCTATCCTTGAACAATACTATTTTAAGTAAGTAGTAAATATACAAGGTGTAACATAAATATGTGTACAACCTCTTAAGGGGTCACTGTACTCATCATTATGAACAACTTTTACTAAGGGACAAAAATTAAATCGCGAAAAAAAAATCAGCTGTTCCCTACATTAATGTTCGCATAACTCATCAAAATGTAGGGAACAGCTGATTTTTTTTTCGCGATTACGCCTTTGTTCCCATAGTAAAAGTTGTTCATAATGATGAGTACAGTGACCCCTTAAGAGGTTGCACACTTATTTATGTTACACCTTGTATAATAGACACAATTCTACAAACGACTCAGTTTTTCCTAATAAAAGAACCCATTACAAAATTTAATAAAAAGTTATATTGTTAATAACAACCCAAAAAGCATAATTTATTTTCTTGTTAGTTGACACGACAACCCTTCCCAATAGGAGCGATGCCACAGCACAAAGTGGAAACGCTCTCACCGGAAGTATCGAACATACCCACCGCCTGTAACTGGTTTAGAAGTCGATACAGTTTCTTTGAAGTGACTCAACAAGGCTGACGCATGAATATTAGACATTAATCATCTTATAGTATCTAAGCTTTTGTTACTATCGGTAGCCAGAATCTATTACCTTGACCATGAATTACCAGAGCCACATAAGTATGTTGAGAGCTTGACATTCAACAAGATTATTCATAGTAAATTAGATCGAGCAGATTTGTACCATCAGTGGGGCTACAAACGTCACTTTTGGTGAATCATATTTCGTTTGATATTCGTAGTCAAAACTGCGAATGGACTGCACATCCAGTCGCAACTGCAAACTAAACAACTGCCTAATGAAGCTTGAAGACAATTAATTCTACGCAGTCAATGCAACTGCGTTACAACCGCCAACTGGATGCGCAGTCCACTAGCATTTATGATTACAAACATAAAACCAAAAATATGTTTCACCATTTTGTGACATTATGATCCCCAGGTCTGTGAACTACGAGTAATTTCAAGTTCCTAGAATCTTACAACCTTTACGATCCCATCACTTTCATTATGGTGACAGTAGGATTGCGTCGATTATTCCCATGTTCCTAGGAACCTTTACGATCCCATCACTTTCATTATGGTGACAGTAGGATTGCGTCGATTATTCCCATGTTCCTAGGAACCTTTACGATCCCATCACTTTCATTATGGTGACATTAGGATTGCGTCGATTATTCCCATGTTCCTAGGAACCTTTACGATCCCATTACTTTCATTATGGTGACAGGAGGGTTGCGTCGATTATTCCCATGTTCCTAGGAACCTTTACGATCCCATCACTTTCATAATGGTGACAGTAGGATTGCGTCGATTATTCCCATGTTCCTAGGAACCTTTACGATCCCATCACTTTCATTATGGTGTCATGGTCGGGAGCGAGAATGCGTGGGAAGCCGTCGCCTCATTTTTCGTGGTGATGATGGCGACCAAGGAGGGAGCGGAGAAGGAAAGAGAGGCGACGGCCACTCTGCCTTCCCGCGCCAGCCGCACCGGGCACCGACGGAGGGCGTGCGACGATCGCGGTTAGGGGACCCGTCGCCCGCCCTCTCAGGAGGACGTAGGGCAAGGCCCCACAGAAGGACAGGTCTGCCAGGGGCTGGCAGACCGAGGCCTGCCAGGGTTGCGGTGCATGCAGCTGCGAATCCCGCGACCCCGGCCAAGGGTCAGGAGAAGGAACACCGTGGGTTTTTAGCCGGTAAGAGTCCGGCATAACCCTTCGCCTTCCCCGGGCGAAGGGTATACATGAGGATTTATACACGATAAAAAAGGGTTGTATAGTTCAGACAATAGCTTATTTGTGTAAAGCAGAAGCTCTTAATATTACAAATAAACATAGACGTAGGCAATAAGCCTAATGCAGCGGTCACCATTCCATCGCTCGGCAACATCGTTAAGGCTGGTAAATCAAGCCATGATGCCAAAGTTTCTTAAATTACGACTGTTCCAATGACCAGCGTCTTTGATGCATTTCTCGGAACCAATGTTATTGTTTTACAATATTCCATTGTAATTGAACATACTACCGATGTTCTGGTGACCTCGATATTAGTCTAATTAGGTCACTAGAGCATTGCTGTTATGTAAATCTTGATTATTTTACCATATAAATCATGTTTTTAATAAAATTACAAACAGGTTTATAATTTTGTTTCTACTCAATGTTCCAGTTAGGTGAGTTTTTTGGAAAATATAATAGAAATTATTATTGCGTTCATTCGCTGAAGAAAGACTATTTTGACTGCTAGACGATACTTTTGTAAAGGAGTTACAATACTGGGCCAACGGGTTACTGTCTGTGAAGCCTTGTGAGGTTTCTGCCTTCTTACACCGACTTCAAAAAAAGAGAAGGCTCTCAATTCGACGTTTTATTTTATGTACGTTTCACATAACTTACATACATATATACAAGGTGTAACATATATAAGTGTACAACTTTTTAAGGGGTCACTATACTCATCATTATGAACAACTTTTACTATGGAAAAAAATAGAAATCGCGAAAAAAAATCTGCTGTTCCCTACATTAACGTTCGTGTAACTCGTCAAAATGTAGGAAACAGCTGTTTTTTTTTCGCGATTTCAGTTTCAGTCCCATAGTAAAAGTTGTTCATAATTATGAGTACAGTGACCCATAAGAGGTTGTACACTTATTTATGTTACACCTTGTATATACCGATTCAACTTCAACTTCAAAACTCATCAATGTTACAAAAGACAACCCCCAAAAACGCCCGCCCTTCATTTAGGTTTAGGTGATTCCTTTGTTTGTTTGAAAGTGGTACGACCACTCGTGTCGGTGTTTAGCCACGCTGTAACGAAGAATTGAAACCTGAGTGAAATTGAAAACATCGACTAAGGAAAATTAAAATTTTATGACCATTATTTTATGATTTTTAGTTTTTTTTTTGTCTTTTAATTACGTTTTTTTGCGAATCTCCGCGCGATTTCGCGAAAATACGGATTACGCGTTCCTCCGCCGACTATAAAACGATAATAAGCAGTGATAGTTCCTGCACGACATTGATAATGCACCAAAGTGGACCCAGTACCTACTCTTGGTTCTATAAAATAATATCGAATCTCTATCTATTACGTAGTTAAACCAAGACCTACGTCAAGAAGAGTCCAGAGAATATCACGATAAGTACAATATAATACAATGATGAACAAATTACGTAACGTTCATAATTCGCTCTTATTCTTATATTCATTTCATAAACTTTCTAAATATTATCCATAGAACAATGAGCGTTCACGCATATTGAAGACAATTCAGTTGGATCACGCTCGCAGATCATGAGTCAGGACTCGCACTTTTAATAAATAGCTATCTGTTTTGGATAAAACAAGTTTTATACGCCGATTTGCGGTTGAGATCGTGAGTCATTGAAAAAAAGCTTTTTTTTTTCTTTAGCGTAATGTCATTAGTAGCGAAAAGAGGTGAGGTTGGGCCTGAAGAACTGCGTAGATGTCTACTTGGTTGGCATTATTCAAGATAAGATCTGTAACTTAACAGGGAATATGCATGTAATTCATAACTCTTTCATTATTTAAATATACATTGTACAGGAGTCAAGAAACAAATAGCATTTTTTCGCATTTTTTAACGCATTACTTATTTTACAATTAATTATATTATGTTACGTTTTTTTTTGTGGAACGGAACGCAACGCAATCTCGAAACGCGTCGTCTTCGAAAATGCCGGAAGTGACATCAAAATCCACGGGAATAAATCTTTAAATAATCTTTTCTTAGCATACTGTTTGATTTCTCACTGAGGTAAATTAGTAAGTGCGATTTCTGCTTGAATAAAGCACAAGAAATAATTTAATTTATATGATTTGTGGCCAAAAAAGAGACGTAAATAAAGCAGTATCGAGGATTATGACGTCACATTACGGCCGCAACAATAACGGATGTTTGAACTGTAGAAGAAAACTGTTGAAGTTTTGAGCAACAAACAGTAGTAACTCTTGTCTTTTAATACTTTTCTTGGGTTTATATTACTGTATCTTAATGATTAAGAGAAAAAAAAATTACATGCATTTCCCTATTGCGGAACACACTCGCATTCACAGTAGCTTTCATTTTGACAATACAACGATATTCATTGCGTGGAACATAGCTGTATAGAAGTAAGATTATTAATACATACGTTACAATGGCAATTGTTGACGTGTCAACTCAAAACTATAGCAATTGCGAGAATGTTACGCAATTAGGGTGCTGGCTTTCCGCTGGCTTCTATTCACCACATGACCTGAATATTACCATTGGTAACATTGACGTAGAAACACATGGACAAAGGGTTTACAAAATTCACGAAAAAAGTGTCTTGAGTTTACATACAGCACCAAAGCGTGCGCCAAGGCATACCGCGACATAAACGTAGAAATACCAACAAACTAATTCAAATCCTATGTCGTCATCACAATGCCTAATTTAACTTACAACCATACGAAGACTCGACTGCACTCATTATTGTAAATTAGTCTCCTTTTTCCCGTTTTAGTCTACATTCGGTTCAGACATATTTGAGCGCTGACCCGATTATAAACGAAAGTTTGCTTCTACTGCATTTGAAGAATAGGGAAAAGCTATGTCTACACCAGCGCGCTTTCATGTTCATCTTGCGTCTTCGTCTGAGGCATGCGTGAAGCGCCATAGCGCATGCAATAGCGCATGCCTTAATACTAGTTCGACAAAAGCGCATGTCCCTAGCGCACGCTAATCCATCTATTGTACACACGGCTACACATCAAGCTATACAAAACCAGTTTTTCTTGGCGTCGCTTTGTATAATCTTTTCGCACAAGTAACGGTCAGCTTATACTGGTTTTGCATAGCTTGATGTGTAGCCGTGTGTACTAGTTTGTCGACTGACGATTGACCGAAGCGCACCGGTGTAGACGATAAGCGCGTAGACATACCAAAAGCACTAGTTTACTTTTCACTCATTTCCACATAGAACACGCGTAGATGATGAAAAAACGTTGGGTATCGCGGTGCTCTTAAATACTACATTTTGGAGTCACCATATTTCCTGATAAGTATTATATACCATTAGATATGACTATAAAAAGAGGCGTTTTCGAGACTTTCAGCTTTATTTTTTCTATTTTCTACTTGTTGATGGTCGTTGGGGACCGTTTCTATATACGTAACCGGACGGTTATTGGCGAAACCTGAAGGGTCTCCAACCAAACGACTTTCAGCGTGACGTTGCAGTCGTATAGAAGGAGGTGAACACAAATCTTTACAAAACGAAAAGACGTGCTGAACGCTTTAGCGCAATAAAAACATATTTATTACGAGCTTTTGCCCGCAGCTTCGCTTACTTGAAATTTTGAACCCGTTAAGTGACGATTTTCCATACAAACTTTCATCCTTTATTTAGCGCTTTTAGGGGTTGAATTTCGAAAAATCCTTTCTTATTCCTTGTCTACATTATAAAGGGAACCTCTGTGCAAAATTTCAGCTTTCTAGGTCCAAGGGTTTGGGCTGGGCGTTGATGAGTCAGTCAGTCAGTCAGGACTTTTCTTTTTATTTATATAGATATGATATTTTCACAATTCAATACACAATATAAGAACACCAATTACGCAAGAAGTAATAGCCTAGTTGTTGAACGGTTGCCGTCTTTATTGGTATGTCTACACCAGTGCGCTTTCTTGTTTCAACTTTCAATTCCTCTTGCGTCTAGCGCATGCAATATAGATTGCCATAAGACGCATGCAACTTATCGTCTACATCAGTGCGCCTCGGTCAGTCGTCAGTCGACATCGACATACAATAGACGGATTAGCGTGCGCTAGGGGCATGGGCCTGCGGGCGACGGGTTAGGGGACTCGTCACCCGACCAGTAACAGGCCCGAGAAGGCGGCGCGCATGTGTTCTGTGCGCGCCTCTCAGGAGTACATGGGGCAAGGCCCCACAGAAGCAGGCCAGGGGCTGGCGAACCGAAGCCTGCCGGGGTTGCGGTGCATGCAGCTGCGAATCCCGCGACCCTGGCCAAGGGTCAGGCGAAGGAACACCGTGGGTTTTTAGCCGGTAAGAGTCCGGCATAACCCTTCGCCTTCAACAGGCGAAGGGTATCCATGAGGATATTCACAGGATAAAAAAAGGGGCATGCGCTTTTGTCGAACTAGTATTAAGGCATGCGCTATTGCATGCGTTATGGCGCTTAACGCATGCTTCAGACGAAGATGCAAGATGAATATGAAAGCGCACTGGTGTAGACATAGCTTATAGGAGGGCTCAAATTCGCATCCGGCCCGCACCTCTGACTTTCTGAATTCATGTGTTAATCAGAAATTGAATATCACTTACGTTAACGGTGAAGGAAAACGTCATGAGGAAACCTGCACACCTGAGAGGGCTCCATAAAGTTCTCAATAGTGTGTGTAGTCCGCCAACCCGCACAAGGCCAGTGTGGCTAAGGCCCAAAACCCTTCTCATTCTAATAAGAAGCCCGTGCCCAACGACAATAATGGACTGATTATGTTACGTTATTTACACAATACCTATATTCCTGTGATATTTCTTACCCATTGCTGTAGTAGAGGCCCCAATACAATCTTATGGGAAAGAAATGTCTGCAACACACCACCGCCCGGTGAGTCAGCGGTTGAGAGAACTAATGGAGTATAAATAAATAGTTGAAAAAACACTGGCTATCGACTGACATTAAAATAAAGTTATGCTAATCTGTTACTGTGTTCACGGGTGAGAAGTACCATCACACATCATGTTTATATTTTTTCTAGAACGAACTGTTACGTAAACGATCTGTAGTAGTGATATTGAAATTGTGTGGTTTGTTTTATAGAGTCTGTACACAATGATTATTTTTCCTTTTCCGAGTATCTGTAAATCAATTTCGAGTTTGAAACTTAAATGAAGTAGGTAATTTACGTTAGACGCATGTAATTCGTTTTAAATGTTTCATTGTGGCTCTGTCTCACCGTCAAAAAACTATAACAACAATAAAAGTATGACTGCTTGAACATTGTTGATAAAAGTTTGAAGTGAAATTTTTCTGTATACATGCAATACAACCTACAATTAATATCACAAAAAATATTCACATAATTACAAATACATAGGTACACATGTACAACTAGAGATCGCCTGCAGTTTCGGCCGCGTGGATGTCGTTTATCGCGTAGATATTTTGCGGTTTTCGGGATTAAAGTAGCCTGTGTCCTTTTTCAGGTTCCAGACTATCTCTGTACCAAGTTTAAGAAAAATCGGTTCAGCGGTTTAGGCGTGAAAGCGTAACAGACAGGCAGACAGCGTCACTTTTGCATTTATAATATTAGTAGGGGATTAATATAACATTAAAAATATAGTACAAAATTAAGCCTATTAGATACAAAAAGCAAGTGTGCAACACGATTTAATTATTTTATAACAATTAATTACGTATTATAAATATTTGTCTAATTAAATCATAATGGTTTGTGGTCCACACAAGCACAAGCTTAAACTTATGTAAGTTTTCTAACGCAAGCTCAGCTGTCATATTTTCTGGAACCACCTAATCCCGGTCATTAACACGTCCGTGGCACTTAACGAGCTCCTCTGAGTAAAACTAATATACATATAACAGGCTAATAATATGTGCACCGCTGTTGAATGACTCATTGCAGACACAGAAAGTGCTCTCGCAATAAGTAGTCGATAATTTCAAGTTAATTTGGTCTCACACGACGTGTTCCATGTCGTATCTGGCATGCGACATGTCTTAGGCCACCCCCTCTCTCCCCTTTTCCTCCTTGCCTCTCTCCAACTATGTTGAGGTCGACTTCCAGACGTACCAGGGGCCCATTTGATGAAACTACTCTGCAAGTCTGCACTCCATATTTTGGAACTATTCAGCTGAATTTATGTACCAAAGTACAGAGTGCAGACTTGCAGAGTAGTTTCATAAAGTGGGCTCCAGATACGGCTGTATTTTACACGAAGCGACTACCTTTAGCCCCCAATTCAGAACACAGCAAACGGAAAAAATCATGCTATCAAATCATAACATGCAGTCGGAGGCTACCTACGAATTATGTAATTCGAAACATGGCTAGCCAAAAACATACGTAGCCTCTGACTGCATGTTATGATTTGATAGCATGAGTTTTTGAAAACCTACGTAAGTTTAACGTTATCTTATCAACTTGTTTGCATCTTTTTAGTTCGGTTTTTATTGATAAGCAGTTGTCGACCGATTCGGTCTTTTGTTTCGTTTCGTCAACGATTTTCTTACGAGAGAAAATAAGATAACAAAGCGAATTGTTCGACAACTAGTTTATCGAATAGTTCTGGATCAGGGAACTGACCCCCGAAATCCATATAGGCAATACTGCAATCCTAAGGTTAGGTCAGTAATTGTCAGACTTTCAGGCTTCGGACTACCCGTCACGACTGACATATATGTATATAGGTACGTATGTCAACCAGGACCGACGCGACGGTTTAACGTGCACTCTGAGGCCCTGAGGGGTCTCGATGGGTAACGAACGGTTCCACATCCACAGCCTGACCGTGGCAAGCTCAGCTTAACGTTCCAAATTGTACGATCTGAGCGGTTGTTATTTAGCCACGAACCCTTCTCCACCCTTGGGTGTCATTTTTATTTGCCAGGTGAAATTACGAAAATTGTGTTGTTAGTTGTAAATTATTTTTGCAAGTAATTGTGTAACGAATGTACCTAACAATGTTGCGATACCGTCAAAACTTGTAATTTGCATGCCTCAAGGCGTAATATGGTTGGAACTGTACCTACTATATAGGGTGACTGGTGGAATGTTTCTTAGGGAAAGTTGTTTGTTATCATGAGTACAATCATGTGTTAAAGTACCGGTCACTAATTACCAGTCACCCTATATATCTAACAAATTAATGTAATTACCCATATTAGCAAAAATAATAATTTGAATTTGAAAAAAGTGGACGAAGGAGTTTTGGCAAGAGGATAAGCAGCAGGCCCTTAGTCGTATCAGGTAATCATAGTCATGTCATAGGCCTCCCCCAAGCATCGCCACATCCATCGGTCCTGTACTTCTCGCATCCAGCGGATTCCCGCGACCTTCACCTTGACCTTCGATAGTATACTTAGAATAAAGTAAAATGATTTGGAATCAAAAATTACCTGTACTTATACCAATAAAGTGATCTAAACCTCAAATAACCAGGTGACTAATTGTAAATAAAATAGGTTTCTCCAATATTGTGTTCACGTTCACTTTCTTCTTGACCTTATTTTACAGGTTTTTACCAAAAACGTGTTAATAAGTGACACACGCATTATAAAATATTATGAAATTTAAATATGACCCTTGAATCAAAACTTAAACATTATAATAAAAATGTAAATGTGTATGTATATGTACAAGCTAGAATCTCAAATAAAAATAACACTCTTTAACGTAGTCTATTTTTCGAAGCCTAAGTAACATTTGGCCAAAATAGTTGAGCAGTGGGGAATAAGCGGACAGGATAACGTGTAAAACCGTTCTATGTAGCTTTATGAAGATGAGCAAGTTCAAATTAATGGAAGATATAATTTTCCATAATACATAGATACCATTTTATTATTTCATATCGTGCACATCTTGGCAGACCCTGTTAAACGCTTACGATTCTCATTATAACAAACTCATTTCAGTGCAATATAATCAGTAGAAGTAAAAAACAGAATACACATAATACACGTCTGTCTGTAGAGACTGGAGTACTCTACCTGCACAACACGCCATACCGTGACATGTGTCACAGATCTAGTCAAACTTTGGTACTCTCGATTCAACAAAATCCACGACACATCACAAGCCTCATCATTGCAGTGTATGGTAACTCTGTCAATCAAGGAACATAATATGTATAAGGCAGAATGACTATGATAAGCTAGATCTAGCTACTAAATGGGTAGACCAACTTTCTTTTGAAATCCAACGTGCTTACATTAGTGCAATGCCAATCCAGCGCTGAATCCCAGCAACACTGGATACTGCTACTGGATCAATGCAAACCCGCCTCTACTGCGTATTTCCTGATCTACTCATAGGTTTATCGATATAGGTTTGCTTAGTAATTTCGTGACGCCGCGCCGCAAAGCTAAGGACCTCGTGGGGATGCGTCACCGACTTCACCTGCGTTTGGATGCGGACACGTCATCTTGTCGTAATGTGGTTACCACCGCTGCGCCTGCGATCATCGCCCCGCTCAACATACTTATCAATAAAAATCTAACAAATGCCACGATAGAATTAGATCGATAATGATTAGGTTTCTAGCTAAATACAAAGGTTTTTAGTCGGGAAAAAAATTAGACTTGGGGATTTTGCATCAAAATATAAATTCATTTTTGTTGGATGCACATAAATAGTTTATTAACTCTGTGGTTAAAATAATCATGTGTGCGGTCATTAATTATTCGGTACTTTTTCGTCCTTATGTAGTTCTATGACAAATCATTTTATGGTTTTCCTAATTTATCTGGAAAATAAATCACCACAAAATCTATTAAAGTCCTTCGCGTCACGTAGACTCACCCGTCGACCCCCAAATCAAGGTAATAAAATATTGCAAACTAAGTTAGATGGAATCTGTAACACCCAACTTCAGCGCGATGTTCGCCGAGCATCCCCTATCACTTATGAAGCCATATTGTAGCAACAGGTGAGCTTACTCGGCTCAGTATCTCCTGGGCCGTGAGCTCGTGACCCAGTTCAACTGCTCTTGTTGATTTATTGCCTTCTCATGTTTAACGAACTGTAATACGATTATCGCGGGGACCCTAATCTTCATATACAAATTTATCTTAGCGGTCTTACTTAGTCATTATTAATTACAATTAGGTTTTGTAATAAAATTATACGTTGCGGTGTAATATTTTATGTCAAGTCATAAGTCATATATTTTAGCTATTTTCGTGTATATTACATACTCGTTTAATAAATAGCGTAGGTACAGGGAAAGTACGCAAATATGGAATAGGATACCTAATATCATCCTAATATGGAATATCTCACAACTAATTTAAATTCCATATTAGATATACTATTCCATATTATGTATACTATTCCATATTTGCTTACTTTCCTGTATCCTCAAAGTTTACCTACTAGATAAGCAGTCTATCAAAATCAATAAGTCTTAGTAAACTTAATGTGTTCCATTTCTATTCCGTTACTGCATAATAATATTGAGTGTTGAATAATATGACGATACTTAAGTACGTCCGGTGCACCCTGGGCAGTCAGCCCCGCTACCAACCTTGCTGACTAGCTAATCATTCTACCACGGCATTAGCTGTTCTGGTATAGCTCGAGCCGACTTGAGAGAAGAAAATTAAAGAAAGGGCATCACTGTCGTATCCTTCGTTATACAGCAATTGCTCCTAAATCGTCCACGATGCGACGCAATCTAAATACAGTTTGAGAACAAAGTTCTTCCATTTCTTGAAGCGTCGACCCTCAAACTACTTTAGGTAGTCAAGCAGAACTTTCACGAGGATGTAAAGAGGTCAATTTTGTGCCTTGAAGCACATCTTGAAGTGCATTTGAAGTGGTCACGTGGCCTGGTTATCACGTGCTGAACTCACCTGTACCTCTGTACCTCAGACGTGCCTGCACAAGACGTTTACTACGACCTTTCAATAGAAAGTTATATGAAAATAAAACTCTTTTATTGGAAGATATTCACAAGTATGAATCATACTTATAAATATATTTTTACTGGCCAGTTTTTTATAAAAAAATAAAAATTGACCCCCCCCCCCCTCCCTTCTTCCACTCCTCTGTCACCGACTTTGTTTAAGCAATGTATTCGTGCTTAGTTAAAAAACGAAATTATCATATTTTTCAAATACAATACCAACCAGTACGTTTTTCTGCTACAAAACCCAATATATCAAAAAATATCGATATTTATAGAAAAAAAACCACTATTTTATGTTTCAGTCTGTCCACTGAACAAAGTAATAGCCTGCCTAGGTAGCAGCTTAACAGTCGAAAGAAAAAAAAAGCATAACTAATAAGAACTAACCACAAAATAAAGTACCTAAGAGTCATATGACACATGCAATATACAGTAATTATCTTAATTTAAATTCTTGAAACTACAAAGATATATTACAATGTTTTACTACCCACCACCCATTACAGATTCGTCACAACATCCCTTTATTATGACGTATCGCTAATGACTTTGAGTGTGTTTACGTCTTAAGATCAAACATTGTGCTTGAACCGAAATAGGGGGATATGAAATCATAAACAGTTTATAGCATTTTGAAAGAAAACACAGTCGTAAAGAATAAGATGCTAGCACGCGCTTTAGTCACGCTCCCATCACGTTTATTAACCCTTCGAAATCCGATGACGTGTTAAACAACACCATGAAACCCTTTCATTCTACTCCCACTTAATTCATTATTGAAATCGTTTATTGATTCGGTTTATGTGACAATTGCGAAAGTACTTGGGAACGTTTTTGATCGATCAAAAAAGTTCTACACCTAGTTCTAACTGTCAGAAAGCTTGAAAAGTATTACTGATCCGAACTTATAGTCGGAGTACTATAAGTAGTAGCTCTGTGTGCAATCCGAAGCAGTGCGTGTATGTACCTATGTTTGCGTACTTCCATATCTAGTTCGACTCAAAGTTGGCACTGCCATTCTTAAAAAGAAAACGCGCTGTTACAATGACTGCTTATCAGAAATCTACGTAAATGTACATATTAATTAATATACTGCCGTCCTATGTCTAAAAGGCCGTTAAGTGACTAAACCTAATTATGAGTTATGAGCAAAAACGTCGAAAGTGTTGTCTCTAGAAATTCTGAAGACATACAGATGTTTTTGATTATACCAAATTATTGAGCTACTTTAAGCTCATTTATATCTTTTAATGAGTTACAGAACTAATACTGTTTTTAAAATTAAAGTTTTTGTTTTTATGTCATGCTTTTTTTGTACTGAAATTTGACCATCTATTAGAATATGGTATGGTATGGTATGGTATTATATGGTCTCAGTAAAAGTCTCTGGATCTCGTAATTGACAAATGATGGAAAAATACGGACTAGACTGGTCATGGAGAAAATGTTGCGCTTTTACGTAGTTTATAAAACTCAAATTTGACAAATGACACTTTACGGTCTTTTAGACATAAGACAGCAGTATAGCTAACGGCCGCAGCTTCGCTCGCGTGGTATGTCGATAAAAAGTGTCCTATATGCCTCCGGCTTTCAGGCTGTCTCTATACCAAGTTTTATCAAAATTGGTTCAGGAGTTAAGTGAAGGAGCAACAAAAATTCACCTTCAATTATTTTTAACCTCATTCTAATAACCCCTCGTTTACACTGAAAAACAAGTTGTTTATACAGGTTGCAAAAAACAAATTACGTAACGTATTTTTAATTTAATGTAGTTAATTGTTTTTAACACGTTTAGAACATGTACAAAATCTTTGAAACAAGCGTTTTAAACATTGACATACATGTTTGCTACTTGCAGTAAAAGTATTTGCATTGTTTTTTATTTTTTATTTATGCGGAATACCTATATGTTGTGTACTTTATACTTACAATGTAAAGGAGCAAAAAACATGACAGACTGTTTGAATTAATTTCTAGAACTCAAGAAAAGTTACTGTAATACACAAATGTTTTATACAAACACAGCACACTTCTTTCAGCCAATGTGCCTGCGTTACCTGTTCTTGTTAATCGACTTAAAGCAGCAGTCAAAGGGTTAAAACTTCTGTGTTTAGAAAACATTCGTCCTGCGATAACTGTAAGGTTTAACTCGTGTGCTACGCGTGTTAATAATTTATTACCTACGAGAATTCCGGTGTTGTTACTGTAACACCAAACACTCGTAAAGAAATGTGTAAATGATTTGTTAATGAACGTGTAATCAGTTTAGCGATAACTTCACTCATTCATATCGGAAGTCAAACACGTACGTAGCTAGTTAAGTAGTAGGTACATTCACATTATACTTTGCCGTTTACATCGTGATCGGCTTTTGTCGAGGATTAAATAAATAACATGTATGTTATAAATGTTTTCATAATGTTCAGTACATTTTTATCTTTGTGAAAATTGACTGAACTTGTAATTATTGTATTGCTTGTCGTAATTGACTCTCGTAGCGATATTTTCAAAGCCATATAAAATTATACCGAAATTATAATAAAACTTATACGTGCTGTCAATCGATCATATTTCATATTTGAGTATTAGGTACTTACTAATTTGAGATTTATTATAATTTCAATAGACACTCAAGATCATATTTTTCACAATAAGTCATATATTGAGAAATCTGTTCGATTGATAATATTTAATTATATTATAATGGATCGTATCTAATAGAGCAAAAAGTTAATACAAATTTCGAATCTTTAAAAAAAAGAAGAGGGATCTAAAATGATTAATTAGGTTGGCGAATACTTCCAGACTCGTACAAACTCAAAAATAGCAGTTTATTAATGTCGTTAAGTACATGTGTCTTTTAATATAAATCAAGAAAAGTTTATGATAATAGATTTTAGTTATAGGCGGATAATTCATACAGGCAAATAAAGTTAAAAAAGCTTCTATAAATTCACACTTTCTTTAAATATACTGCTGGTGGTAAATAAAGTAAATAGTACATGTTTACTTATTACATTATTACATATAGACTCAAAATTAATGACAAAATTCTGAAAATATGAAGATTCAATACCATATTATTCGATGAACTTTCTTTCTAAGAAATAGAGAGTTTTAAATTAGTGTCAGATTTCAGACGAAAAGCTTTTCTGGGAATTGATTACGGGTATTTAATTAGATACACAAACAAATTGCGCTTGCACGCCCCGCAATGCGCACGCACGGTAGCGCCTAGGCGCCTTCCCGGCGAAATTTATCTAGGAAGCCGTTTTCATAAAATCGCGACGCCAAATAACAAAATTTGAAAGCACAATCATTAGTATAGGCCAGGGATCGGCAACCTTTTGAGTCGGAAGAGTCAAAAATTGCAATTTACAAAATAAAATTTTAAAGTTTTTAAAGAGCCACAATTTTTTTTCTTGCCAACAATATGTAGTACTTGCATTAATAAAGTTTTTTGATAAAAAAAAAACTAATCTATTTGTTCATAAGAATAATATCTATTTATTCATTATGTAAGTAGTTTTTCATATTTATGTAATTATATTGTTATGTATTTTATATTATTAAATCTAAGTAATAATATGTACGTAATGTACAAGTACACCGACTGCCCGTTTTTCTCTTTCCATTCTTCCAGTCTATCCAAAGGTTGTCTGGAAGAGATCGCCTAGCGCGATAAGACCGCCCATTGTGCATTTTTGTATTTAAATTGTTTTTCCTTGTTGTGTTAACCTGGTGTAATGTACAATAAAGAGTAAATAAATAAATAATAGTGTTTTTTCACAACAAATTAAATAATTTATTATTATATTATTACGCAAATATTATATATTAACATTGGTTGCCGACCCCTGGTTTAGGCCCATGAGAATAATAACATTTAATAATTATTCAATAAAATATTTATATAATAGTTATTTGAGAACATTATTTATTATTCTTATTAGGTATTTATCCTTTTTATTATGTTTAACGCGGCTTGCAGAGCAGTACCCAAAAGTGTTTTCTTATATGGGACCAAGTAGTATTTAAAATACACTTTAGGTCGCTTTCGTATAATATTAGTCGTCGCTAAGAACTTAATTAATTTTAAGAGCCCATCTAATATTTAAGATTGCTTGTCTATTATATTTGATGTCTAATTTATTAGCCCTTTATGCAACATTTTAGATGCTTAAAATTTAAAGCTTATTAGATTTATTTGTTGCAAAAATATTAAAACTCTGACTTAGTAAACTTTTCATATTCTGTCTTTGCACGAACCTAAGGTCGACTGGTAGAAAACGCCTTCGGCATTAAGTCCGCCTCTGTCCAATTTCGTGCATAAAGAATAAATAAATGAATAATTTTATTAAGTGCCAACTGTAAATAGCCGTTTAATTTCTTAATCTCCCAGAAAATAATAACTCTGTAGTGATTTCGCTAGAATTATTATAATATAGCGGCTTTAATAATATCGCTGCATTATATACATAATGCACTTTTGTCAAATTCTGACTTTCATAACCAATTACGTAATGTGGTTTGAAATAGGTTTCCTGACACTAAAGCCGTGTGAATACGCGGCTTTATGAGACGACAATGTTCCACAACATTGTCGTCTGCGACTCTGCGATATCATGAGACGTCGAGAGACATCTGTTTCCTTGTCATTTTCGTACCACCGGGGTCTACTCCCTAAGCACGAAGTCCGTGGTTTCGGCCTTAGTTACGAGCGTTTCCTACTCCCTATCACCTACGGACATACATTTATTTCGGGGCCCGCCCGAACTAAGAATGAATGACAACACGATTTGACAGTTGTCCCGACTACCGATGTGTTTTTGCCCGTTCGAAAAGTTGAACTTGACAATTGTTTTGTTCACTCCTACGTTTCGGGCTACTTTCGGACGGGCGACTAACTTCGTTGACGGACTTAGGGAGTAGGCCCTCAGGTACGTATGACTAGTTGCCAGACATGTCCGACAACGACGCGCGATTACGCTAGACATCGCTGGTGACACGTGTCGCGGAACATTTGTCTCCTTTGAATACACAGCTTAATTGCACCTCCGTAACTAATAATACAAATAAACGGAATACATATTTATATAGTATACAATTAATATACAAAGAATAAAATTTCCATCGGAAGAAAACTGTTGACTTTCATACCTGTATTTTAGTCGTTAATTGAACCAGTTTATTGTGTACAGTATATAATTAACAAGAATAAATAATGTTAACGGTTCAATTATCGAGGTTTAAGATAGTACTCGTAGGTGAGAGCGAACTACGAATTTATGATGATGAATTTAATTGAACTATAAAATTAATATCATATATAAAATTTAAGTGAACTATGTTCTTATGAGAAATAAAGTTCTTTAAACCTAATTTCCATCTCGATTTTGACTTTCGGTACGACTTAGTTTGACTGTCATACGTCAGCTCGAGAATGGGTTAAATGTGCTTTCTGGTGACTGTAACTGTGCCAAAGATAGAAACAGAAGAAGATGTTAGGCCTGAATTACATAGAAACGGCATAATGGCGCAGGCACGGCGCAGACGCGTCACTTTCATAAATTTTTCGTGCCGCTTCAATTTTATTTCGCACAAAATGTTTGAAAGCGACGCGCCTGCGCCGTGCTTGTACCTTATGCCGTTTCTATGTAATTCATGCTTTAGAGGAAGCTTTTGCCAAGCGGCACACTGAACTAAAAGACATTCTTTAACTACCGGAAGATATTGCAACACATTAACAAAAGTTCAGAATAAACGGGCTTATTGATCGATTGAATTACTCAACTGCTTCTAGTAATGACACTCGACATCTTAATCCAGTTGATGTACGAAGTACGACGGGCAATTTTACAGCAATAAAAGTTGCAAAAAAACCTTTTTTTCTTTTCAATGTTTGGTATACGTAGCGTATGTGTACAAAGCTTTATGGATATGCGTACGCGCACAATGCCTGGCGCACGCGCATTAACAGTGTGCGGTAACACGTGCCGAACTACTTAAACGCTTAGAAACACGTGATTAATGAAGAAGATTGATTACATTAAGACGGAAAATAGTGAATAAACTGCTGTGTATGCCATCATTAGCAATACTAATTAAATTACAATGGCGACGAAACGATTTTTTATTAAATACAGTTCATTACATAAATAAACATAACATCACACCTGTATTCCCCGAAGGGTTGGGCAGAGGTGTATAATACACCCTCATTTCGCTATTATGTTTAAGTCGCATGTAATAGGGGGCGAACCTATTGCCAGCAACCAGGCACAGACTAAGACTCCGGTCTGCTACTGAGAAATTTCACACGGAAAAACCCAATAACGCTTTGCCCAACCTGGGGATCGAACCCACGACCTCACGGTCAGCAGTCGCGCTTGCAAACACTAGACCAACGAAGCATTAAATATAGTGCATATAAGCAAAATGTTACAAGATGTAGAAACGGATGTAAATTCCTGTACTATTTCCGTTTTCAAAGTGGTCATAGCGTCTTTGACAATCAGATAATCAAAACAAATACAAACAAGCAAAATGAACATAACTGTGAATAGGATCATAATTTGAATGCTTGAAATTTTTGTCAGCCTGCGGGCCCGCCCTAGCACCAAATATATGCGCAGAGGTCCTTCGCGCACGCATCTAAAATCTGACAAAAATTTCTTATACTTAAGAGCCTATGCACACCACGTCTTTTTAACGCACCGTCGACGCACGTTTCTGTCATACTTCATACATAAAAAACGTCATTGTGATTTTTTATGTATGGAGTTTGACGAAAACGCGCGTCGACGGCGCGTTAAAAAGACGTGGTGTGCACAGGCCCTAATGTGCGGCCAAGCTAAACGCCCCGTGTCATAAGAATAATCAATAGTATCTTATGCTCGTGTGAGAGTACGATCTTAAATATAGTTTTGATAACTCTTCAGATTTGAATTAAATAAAAATTTCTTATAGTAACCAATGTTAATATTTAGATATCATTTTCACTTTCTCTTGGGATTATGCTCTTATGAGCCATGTTGAGTTGAGAACGATGGATTAATAATCATGAAGCAGGCGGCAAAACTCTTTCAGACAAAAGTTCGTATCGCGAATACACTACACATCTTAGGTAATCTTCTCATTCCTTTTATAGAACAACCTATCCACTGTCCTTGCCCGAACTATTGCTGGCTGGGTCGCTTCACTTTCTTATTATGTCATCCTTTCCTAGGTATTATGCAACTCAAGATGAGTTTCAAAATCAACACCAACGTTGTAAGGGACACACTTTAAAGTTTTAAAATATTCGTAACTGCACAATGATATGCAGTACAAGCAGAGAACGTAAGTGGTGCATTCGGTACGAAACAGACCATTAAAAGTTTTAATACGAATCGATTGTACAGAACTGAAGTAATATTAAATATAAATATACAATGCACACTACAAGGTTAGTCGGAAAGGGGGTACTAATTCGCGGGCCACTTAAAGTATCACTGATGATGACTGTCCTAAGGAAAGTGTTAAAATTTCAAAATTCGATAAAATTAATTTCCAGGCAAAATTACTTTATTTTAGTTTTTTTCAAAAATTCTTCATCCCTTCTTTAGTTACGAATTCAGAAAATGAAGCATATAATTCGTGACCTAAAATGTAAACACAGCTGATCATAGCAGAGGATAGATAGAGTTTAGCGTATTTTTAATAAAATCTTTCAACTATTTCTCTAAAACTATTGACTCTTAGGGAAAATGGTTGAATAAAAGTTATTCATTATTATGGGTACATAAAGTCTCAAGTACTATAATTATAGACACAATAGATAAACAATGGCACTGACGGTGACCGGTTCGTCGGTCGGGCCGCTAGCAGTTAAATACTCTTTCGAATTTGTAACCCCTTTTCGACTAACCTTTTATAATACTATCCGCTTAAATAATTTTCATGTTCAGAATATAACAATTTAGTATAGGTATTTAATGGGACAGAAGATTATCATGATTGGCGGTGTCTGGCAGCAGGCAATGCCCGAGTAGAGCACCATCGATGCACCAACCGTGGTCATAGTAAAATATATTTTTTGAAGTATGTACTTATTCGATACCGTTAACTAGTCTAATAAGTAAAACTTTGACGAAGTTTGTATGTATGTTATTAATTTATTTATATCTAGTTTCATAGTAAAATAGTACCGCCCCGCAGTCAAAGTAAATAATAAACAATTTTTACAATTCGCACTGTTCTAGATTCTAGAATGGTGTGGCAGTAAGTGTGATTCACCAGCTAAAATCATATTTATATGGGTGACAGACCAATTTAGCAATTGAGGAAGTCCCAATAAGCAATTTAGCTTAGTTCGGTGCATAACCTAAATGTTATAACAGGACACAAACAAACTGATTTTACATACAACAAAAAATTACCTCATAGCAAACAACGATTAACATTAATGTATGCTAGTTTCATTCATAAAGAGGTTTAGATGTATGAGTAACCTTACCTTGCAAAGTTTCAAGTAATACTAGGAATAGTTTAACAAGAAGATTCTCGAATGGCGACCACGAACCGGTAAAAGGACCATGTGATCTCGTAAATAGAAAGACGATCTGACGATCTATAGTCCTTAAAATATAGCTTGATTAGAATGACAGCTGCCAAACTGGTGTGACTAGTGGTGGGAAAGGACTGATCAAATCGATATAAATCATTAAAAATAAATATAATACGTTTAATTTGTATATTTTCGTAGCCGTCATCTTGGATTTGGATTTTGACCTTATTTTCAACATCAGCACACCGGAAAAACCATGAAATTGACACCCATGACAACTAATTTGCAAATATTCATGGCCGCCATTTTGAATTTGAGTTTTGACCTCATCTTCAACATCAGCATACCCGAAAACTTTGGATTTGATACCCATGACGAATAACCATAGCCGCAATAGTTTATATCTAAAACATACATTTAAAACTTTTAAAGACCTTTTTAATATTGTACGAAGTAGGTATAATTATCTATTATCATCGGATAAAATTTTAATAACACAAACGTAATAATTTTTGTATTCAATCGATTTACATTTATCGATGTGTCCCATCTCTAACATTTTTGCAGTATGACATAACTTTCGAAGAACGTAAGGTTTATATTTTATGACTATGAATCAGTAAGAATTATTTTCAAGCTGATTTTTAATATTTTGAATTATATGGGAAGCACTGTATTTAAAAAAAATTGTTATCATGCTAGTTATCTGAGTGATTTTTCGTGTGCCAATATAAATCACCCGTTCGACCTATATTGCTTTCACGGTAACTTGATTAATTTGGCAGGTGTCAATTCATGACATGAAAATAAATTGTAATGGCGCTTGTGTATGACAATTTAATTCAACAAGTATTAAATCAATTTAAAATATTAATAAAGCGTTACCCAAAAGTTTGTTTTAAAATCAGAAACATAGAAACAATATAGTAATATGTGTTTAACGCCATAATTATATATTACATAAATGATTTTGAAAAAACCCCGACGCGTTTTCAAACTTGCGTCAGATGGTACCAGTTGCCAGAGACGTGCGTATCGATAAAACAATTTCGATAAATTTATATTAACAGAATGAATATTTTGACTATCGTAATAATTAAAGACGATAGGCTCAGTTGATTGAATAATTAAAATAAGGCTCAGTATAGCCCAGTTGCCTTGCAAAAGGTCGGTCAGTCCTAAATTTTGGATACGTGTTATGGATATGTGTTCTTATAAAAATTACAAATTTTGTACCTTGAGTGACCTCGGCGCGCTCTGCCATCTTGGGTTAAAGAACCCAAAAATGAGTTTTTATTAAATAACTCCTTATGGGTTTTATGCCAAAAATTATTCACATCAATTTTGTAGAAAATTAAATTCTTATTTTTCATTCCCGACTCAAAATCAGAGGTATTTTATAGGTTTGAAGCCCATGTCTGTCTTTCTGTTTGGCTGTCTATTTCTCTCTCTGTCTGTGTGGCTGTTTGTGGGCTTTTCATAAAAACACCTAACATAACACATCCAAAATTCAGGACCGACGAACCTTTCGCAAGATAAACCTCTTTTTCGCGACCCGGCTACTGGGCTTATTATTGGTGATAAATAAACATTTATGTTCACTCATCCCATACCTGCTGGATTCATTATCACATCAGCACGTAATCGTCTATTGTTGAAGATATGAATGCTAATTGACTTAATCCTAATTACTTAAATCACAAGTATTTGAAATGTACCTACATAAAATCATATTACAATAATTTGTCATATTCTCGCTGAAATTTTACAAATTTTATCGATAGTTGAATCGACTACAGTCACATGTCTAGCAACTCCTATTGACATGTGTCATTTTAATCTTCTTATCGTGAAAACAATATAACTACAAAGTTATGTCGTCACTTTTGCTGACATCTGTCATTCTAATCAAGCTATATTTTAAGGAGTATAGCATAACATACGCAGCGCGAGATAATTAGCTTTGATTGTTAGCCCGGCAGGTGAAGGTTGTGAGAAACCACTCCAAGCGACTCGGAACTGTGAAAATCGACTAGCTTTTTAGCTACGTACGTCCCCTATATACCAAATGCCTCCAGGTCGCCTCAAAAGCCGCAATAGCTATCTACGCAGCACACAGGCTACCAAACACCACCCAGCTGCCGCAAGATACAAATTATGGACCGAAAAGCACCTCCTGACTTCAATACACCACAGGAAAAGCTCCCGCCAGGATACGACTTACAGTGGCTAGTGTTGAAGTCGTTAAATCGACTTCGTATGCAGGTTGGTCGCTGCATACTAAATATGTGCAAATAGAGGTTCAGGAAATCTTGCTCAATGTGACTGCGGTGATCCAGAGCAATCCATGTCACACTTGCTGCTGTGTCCTTTATGCCCACACGAGAGACGATATCTGCGCGGCCACTCCTAACGCTATTCAGGTGGCCACACACTATTCAGAAACTATTTGATGAACCATTGACACGATAAGATAGAAAGAAGCTATCTACATCTTAAGGCGGATCGTAATTGAAGAGCTTAGTGCGATGTTACCCACCTGATACATATCCAGTATGAGCTGATCTCGCATTGTATAGGCTTTATGTACAATGAGAGGTCAGTTTATACTGGATAATCAACCTTATTTTACTTTATACGAAAACCGAGACACCCCAACAAGATTTTCACCAGAACTGCCTGAATATGTGTTTTTTTAGTAAATCTCCAAGTTACACCTTAGTTTATGTCGCGTTAAGTTCCCTAAAAAAGTGTGAAATGCCTGAGATGTGCTATGCAGGGGTTGTTTAATACACGGAAACTGACCGAGAGGACCGTCTCAAGCCTCAAGGCGTCTATTCCCGTCAACTGTTATGGGTAGAAAATTACTGAAACAAAATTGAAATTTATGAAAAAAAAGAAATATGTCCATCGATTCTCCTAGTGATTCTGAACAAACTAGTTTCAGGTTTAGTATATACTAAAACTAACCTTGTATATAGCTTGTAGCCGTGTGTACTCCTTCGACACCTACAGGGAGAGGTGCAATATCGAGACTATAGTGACTATCGATAGAACCCGACCACAACTTCTCGTTCGTTTATCGTCAGTGTCTGGTTGCGATGTTGAGGATTGTTGATAGTTACCAGACGAAGAATCTTGATCAGACGTTATTTGACTTAATGTGCTTGATTTGTGCGCATCATCACCATCATCATTCAGCCGAAAGATGTCCACTGCTGGACATAGGCCTCCGGCAAAAGGGGGGGTTTGCTATAATCGTCACGCTTGGCAGGCGGGTTGGCGATCGCAATATGGTTGTTAAAGTACTCAGAGAACGCTGCTGCCCATCCTCTAGCTAGAGAATCACTTAGTCGCCTTTTACGACACCCATGAGAACAGATGGGGTAGTGCTATTCTTTAAGACCGGCACTACACGAGATTTGTGTGTATTTGCTGAAAATAAATTCGATTACGGAACCCTTCTGATTCCACTTGATTATACCAAAGATTTACATCAACATCATTACATGACATCTAAGACACGACACGACCTGACTGCTAAGGGGTAGTTTTTATTTTTTTATGAGGGTTTTTATGTTTATTACATTTAGAAAAGGGGGCTACCGTACCACCGTACTATCGAACGTTAGAATTTAATGCATAATTTGAACGGTAATTTATATTTATCTTAGGAATTCGTATTATAAGTATTCAGTTCAAAATTTTCAACTCTTTTTTATTTATTTTTTTGCTGTACCTATTTCGATGCTTTTCTTTTTAACCCAAAGGTTGACTGATAGAGAATGCCTTATGGCATTAAGTCCGCCTTATGTACCACCATAGTGCATAGAAGTATAAATAAATAAATAAACGGTATATTTTCTTCCTAAATCTCACTGACTTAAGATACTAAAAGGGTAAAGGGTTTTTATGCTACTTTGACACTTCTTTGTGTAGTCGCGTTCCGTTTTAGCATTGAAATTTTCAGGTGGTGCATTAAAGCGACTAAAGCGCCATTTACACGGAGATAGTTTCTCGAAGCGAGACTCGTTCTGTCTTTGTTTTTCTCTACGACGAAAACAGAGATAGCATGAGACTCGCTTCGAGAAAATATCTACGTGTAAATGAGCCTTTAAGGTCGATCCACACACATCCGTGCAATGTCTGAGACGTGACAGGGCCATGCCATTATCCTGCGCATATAAAATGTCACTGGTCAAATGATGTCATTGTCGACGCCGCCATCGCTTTACCTCAAACGTTCTCATCGGTTCGATCATCCAGAAGCCTAACTACGACTAATTCTCATGTGTAAGGCGTGACCGCGTGAATTACACAGAAGCGGCGTAAGGTGCAGACACGGCGCAGGCGCATCGCTTTCATATATTTTTGGCGAAAAAGATTTGAAGCGGCACGACAAAACGTATGAAAGCGACGCGCCTGCGCCGTATCTGCACCTTATGCCTTTTCTGTGTAATTCACGCTTAACGTGGACCGAACAATTGATAACGTTTTGGAAATTATTTACAACAAACAGTTCGTAATGGTTTTTCAATTCCAAACTATTCGGATGATCTTCAAAATTTTCAAGTTACTCAGGAATCCTGCCCGATACTATTAGCACAATTAACCTGGAACCCAATTCTACTAACAGAAACTTTCATCAATTGCAACTTAATCGTTCATTCAACAGTTTTCATTTACAAAAACTATCAAATTGTTTGACAACAAAAACAATTTTGACCACATGAATGATTAAGTTGCAATTGATAAAAGTTTCTGTTAGTAGAATTGGCCCCTGGATGCTGTCCTAATTAGACACAGGAGCAAAAAGTCTGGACTTAAAGTAGGACTTTAAGTCCAGACTTTAAGTCCAGACTTTAAGTCCAGACTATTTTCGGACAACTGCCGCTGGATGGTATCTGAAACCAATCCATAGGTTCTTTCCAAAATTGATTTTGCTAGTGGGACAATTCCTTTCAACGGTAAAATAAAGAATTTGGGAATATACGAGTAACTGCAGTGTCTGTTGTCCTAGAATCCCCTCTCAAACAGTCACACTATATGTGGATTTCAGTCCCTTTTATCTCCTTTGTAAACACGTTTATTTGACAGACTACACAAAAAAGAGCTTTTGAATTAGTTACCGCTGGTTGTTATTAGCAACGAATTAAATCAAAGTGAGTGTATCGTCCTCGTGTTTGATTGATGAACAGCGCAGTATCCACAGGATGTGGACAGATCACCGATTAAATGCATATTGGCACGAACGCATACTGAGTGCGGCACGGAAGCAATGGCGACGGCGGCCGCAAGAAGCGTGCGAGGTGGCGGCGAGCGGGTTAGCGCGGGCAGACACCATTCGACTCGAGCCCTCCGAGCGCACCGCACGCACCGCGCTCGCTCCGCTAGCAAAACTTTACTCGTTCGACGCAAAGTGAATGAAGTGGTGTTTCTAACGCAACGTTTTACGTACCCGATACTTTGAAAACTGACAGTTTTGGTTTTGTGTTGTTTATGTTTGTTTTTGTGACCACATTGGAGGTGATCGGTTTATTTTCAATACGGCCGTCTGTTTACGGTGAGTACGTGTTGTGTTTTAATTTATTTATGTAGGAGTCTCGCACAGCTGATTTATGCGACGAGAGGAGATCGCGCCATGAACTGCGGATTACTGTACTAAGGTCGCACGACCGATGGCCGTTCAGTTTCCACCTATTTCATTATTCGAACCTATTGGATTGGAAAGGTCCGCTTATCAATCCGTTCTTATTTACTGATATTTAGTATTAACTTGTAATCGATTTGCAATGAGCCTAATTGTTAACCTTATTACGCACTAATACTGTGATACAAAGAATAACGATTGAATGCAGTTAACTGATTAAGTCAATCGGCACTTATATGTCTAATATGTTATCATTGTTTACTAAGAAATTGGTTCAACACTAATGCACCTGTGTGTAATTAAAATAAGTCTTATACCTATTAACTCCAATATGGTGCTTAATTACCTTTGATAAATCTCATTCATACTACACAAAGACTACAGTATTATTTTAACAATTTTACGAGCGTAGAATTTTATTAGGTACGTACCTACAGCAAAAGCGTGCGTTGAAGTCTTTTACAAGCGAACGCAAGAAACAAAAATATTAGCAAATCTTAATAAATCTCATTTTCACCACTGTCTATATTCTGTCATCGTATTCAATTATATAAACTCTAGTACAAGTTCTTTTTTATCGTGTATAAGTCCTGCTTACAATAATTGTAGTCCGCAATTGATCAAACATCAAAATAATGTAAATAATATGATAAGCGTTATCTTTTGTGTTTATGTTAGTAATTTACAAACACTGGCCCTTTAAATATGTGTGTACTACTCGTATTATCTGTTACCTATGACTTGACTAATGTAAAGGAATTAGGTGCTAAATTATTTATTTGCAATTACTTTTCACGTGAGCACAGTGTAACATTGCAGCCGATTCGCTCCGTGCAAGCTTCATCATTCGTTCCTTTGATCGTATTCAGTACAATTGCTATAAAACAAGTTTCACAAGTTATTTCTGATTCCGCTTTTGAAGATTATTATTGCATTTATTAATAAATACTGTTTTCAAAGAGCAGTAGCTTCCGCATGAAAATACAAGGGACATCGTCGTTAACGATGATTCCAAGAACTTTATTTGTAATTTAGCAATACCATGCATATAACTATCATACATAAAACATTTCATTCACATTATATTACAAAGAAAAATAGTGGTATTCGGTACATTATAAACTAATCTACAATAAATATCAAAATATCAAACTTACTACTTACATACAACTAAAGAAAAATTATACCCTAGACTCAAACTATAAACTAAAATTGCAAGACTATCTTTCCTATCATTGCGTGTATTCTTACTAATTACTCATCTGATTGATTGTATATCAAGTCAATAAGACTGCATATTTTATCTGTATCTCTAACTATGAAGAGACCACCACACTCACAGATCCTGTAGGAATCTTATCTTCAATTTGAACATAAATCCTAATTAAAACGTAACAGGAATTCCATCAGAATGTTGACCTGTTTTTGCCGTATCATGTAAACAGTAGCTAATCATGCTGTTCTGACATGCACGGAACAATTTGTCACCGCTCGCGCTAATGTTAGCGCAACGCTGGACAGTTTGTATGGCAGACTAAATTGTGTAACACCACGATACAAAAGGCTTGAGATAAGAGGAACTGAACTGAATTGCTACATGCTTACATACACAGACAAAATACCGACACAATAAATAAATATCCTGAACTGCTGAAAATATCTGAATCTAATTCCTGAAAAGGCAAGTTTTGAAGCCTTGGAACTACTCTTTTATTGAGATCTAAATTATGTAATAACTAGAGTCCGACATGGCTCTAAATGAACATGGATGGCGGCATGGCACTGCTTGTGACGGAAGATGACAAAAACCTGTCAAATCCAGTAGGTACAGTTCATGTTAATTCTCTCTCTAATTATCCATGTCTAACTGTAGTAACCTGTAATGTAATGAGCAAAATACGCGACGATTCTAAATTAATTTCCTTCATTTTAAGCTCGTCGGATAAAAACTGTGCGGGATCAGCTATACAAGTTCTATAATGGAATCTTCTATCAAACATTTTCGATTTTACTTAAGTCTTAAACGACTTCATTTACTTGGGTTAACTGGCTGACGAATTATCATTGTTCTACATACCGAATTATCATTGTTCTTCATACCGAATTATCATTGTTCTTCATACCGCCTCGCATGAACATGTGCTGTTTTTGAAATTGATAATAAACAAATCGGAACAGTCTGTATTTTCCCATTTTCTCGGATTAGTGAATCGTCTTTGTGTATCAGACTATTGTTTTACCTTTTTGTTGATAACGGGCGATTGTTATCGATATGTTTATATTGCATATAATAATCGTTTCTATTTCGCTAGACTTGTTTATATATGAGAAAAAATATTATTAATATGATCATAATGTCCGCCGCACGCAATCATTTCCTTAATAGATGCTCCAATTGAAATAATTATTGTCTAACATTAGGTACAGACAAACAGCTACTCGTGCTAATGACATAACAGTTTATACGATCGTCAATCCTAGGCCAATAAAATTGCACTTTGGCTATTGTTTCTTCTGAATCAACAGACAGAAGACTTTTTCTATTTGTTACGACTTTTCGAGGGTTAAGAAAAGTATTCCAATATGCTGGAAACTTGTTTGATCATTTTGTGCTCGTGTTTATGCGCATGTTTGTGTTTAGTGCGATTCTCAGTGGACACAATAGCGTCTACAGTGGCCCGTAATGTAAACTTCACGTGCGTGCCGCGCCGGCGCATAATCGCAGATTAGGTTACAGAAACTTACCAGATAAATGAGAATACGAACATTGTTTGCTGGCTACTCTTCCACTTAAGGTTTACGCTTTGAAAATAATGAGAAATGTACAGAAATATGATAAATCCGTATCATAAGATTCGATTCGCTGTTTTACATAGAAATATGATGTGCTTTTGACACGTTAACCCATTAACCGCCCCAGTCGAATATATCCGACAAAAAAAGTGTCCATTTCGCCCATGTTGGATAAATACGACAAAAAAACTGTGTTTAAAATGTACCTATTCATTTATTGACATAACATGTTTATAACACTATTTTCATATTAGTTATTATTTTGCCGATTAATGACATGGGCGCTGATAAAACAACTGCTAAAAAACGAAGCGGTCAAAAGGTTAAAATCATGCTCAAATAGGAAGTGAAAGATTCGATAGATGTTATATGAAATGATGGTCCGGAAAAATCAAGACACACTTTATACAATTGTAGAAAGAAATTTTGATTAATACCTACTATCTATAACAAAACGTTTTAGAGTAATATAGCAAGCAAACTATTTCGTTATACAAAGATTGAACAAACACGTCCACAACTTACGGAGTAAGTTAAAAAGTGGATTATTGTCTACATAATATTACACACACGAAATACACATTTGAGTACTTCGCCAACATCTTTACCAACGCGCAAAGCGCTCTATTGAGTCTCAAGCTCTAAGGCCTGTAGACAGCTCTAATTTGAGAGATCTTTCAGCACCCTTCATGAAGTAGTATTCCATACATTTTACACCATTTTTCATTTTAAATCTACACTTAGTATCTTTCAAATGAGAGCTGTTTATTAATACTGGCCTTAGACCCGTAAACAACTCTCAATTTGATGGCCTGGAAGCAGTCTCCCAAGAAACGCTTTAGAACTTCATACATTTGATAACATTTTATATTTTTATTAAAACGAAACAGGGTCGAACTGTCAAATGAGAGTCGTTTATTAATACGATAAGCGATCCAACTAAAATTTGAATAACACCTCGCAACGACAACAAACCACTTCAAAAGAGTCCCCTTTTTTACTTGTTAGCATGTTTTGTTTTATAAAATCGACCGCTTTGTTGAAAACAGTCGAATAGATTCTAGAATATGAATACTGCAAATGCAATGCTATAACTGTGTTATTTGGAAATGAAAACCGAACTAAAATCCATGCAGTATTTTTATTTTATTTGGCTGAACATTTCTGACATAGGAAACTTCGTTTGTAACGGAAATTAATAGATATATATATACATATAAGTAGTTCTCTACCTGCTAGAATACCAGCTTGTCTAAAACTGAAATAAGCTATGAACACAATGTTCAATACAAAGAACTTTAAACGTGTGCTTAAGACCACCTAGGCGGCCGCGATCGTTCCGAAGAGTCATTAAAGAGAATATAAGTGTAATTAAACAAAATCGAGATGTGGACAATATAAATGTAATACCATTTTCCATTTAAACAATTTATTTTGCCACACACAATATATTATATAGAAACAAGGTAATAAAAAACATTATAAAGATATCATCGGTGTGTAGCAAGAAATCCAGCTCAGTATTCGCTGTGCGTACATAGCATAGCACTGATTTTCAGCTGGTCCCTGCCATTTTGTGTATCAACATACAAAATTATACGCGCACTTCAAGTAAGACGCAAATAAGATAACAAAAATAAAAAACAGAACCATCTTACCATTAACATACCATTCCAAAAAATCATTACCATAAAAGATCCCACACATTTAGTTGATTTTCCATTTAGCTAAAATATTTGAAAGAACATCATCGTGCTATATGGACCGCATCCTGGAAGGACCTTCCCAATAGACAAGGTTCTTTTTCTTACCAGCATCTCACAGATGCTTCATTGATGCATCTTTTATCGTGGCTCTATCAGCCAATTCTAACATCGTAAACATGATATCCTAGAAATACATATACCTAAGTAATATCTAAGTATTGATAAAAATCTTGACGAGCCTGACGTGCGAATACCAGTAACGAAATCACCGCCGGCACACCTGGCCGACCTACAAACCGACTGATCAATGATCTTCGGTTTTATTCCAATTATCTCGGGTGAAATTGAAATATCCGAATAAGGCCCCCAGCGAATCATCGAAGACGTTTTTGGCATCATTAGTTCCTATCCTAGATTTGATTGAAAATCGTTCATCGCCCTTTCTAGGACCGTTTTTAAAACAAAATTTACACTGTAATTGATGGCTAGTTATATTAGTTTAATTATACAGTATACATAGGTACTTACATAATATTTGTCATAACATCTTTTGTTTGTGTAATAACATGTACTGGCCAATTCTCAAAGCAATTACTATAGGAGCCAATTACCTACAAGTGCAACTTAATTCTGTGATATCTATCATAGAGCTGCAATACCTTAATTATTTTAATTTTTCAATCAATATTTCGTTCAGTTTAGGGCTGCCATCTGTAAAATCCTTAAGCCAGCACCGAAAACCCTGGAGTCTTTAAGGTTGAAACTCGGACGTTTTTCTCGTGCGAGTGTATCTCGAGCGCTGAGGTTGGCTGGCTTTGCTTTAGAGACGAGTCCGTCGCGACGGTCCGAAGATTTTACTTGGATTCTCTATATTATTATACATATTACTATTCTATATAAATCCCGCCTGGACGGAAATACTAGAACGAAACCGGGAAAACCCGGATGAATGGCAGCCCTAGGTCAGCTCTCTAGTTAATTGTTGTTTTACTTTTAGAACAATCTGCTTGCAGTGATAACAATTCTAAAACATTTGCATATTGTTTCCTTATTGTCTCATATGCACCCTTCTTCTGATTAACTCCCACCTCGGAACGCATGTGCATCAGTTCAGTTTTAATTATCCACCCACCACCCAATAACGTTTGGAAACGAGTCGTAAACCGATATAGCATGAAACCTACGTGAAAGCCGTCGCACGCAGCGATTGCCCCGATTCACATGAAAACATACTTCCTTTAATTAATTTGCTTGCAAATAGTACCCAATAGCAATAAACACGTCGTCTGTATCAAAACTTTCAGCATGCTATTTAGATTTCTGTACTTTATCTACAGCTGTGGGATGCATCATATAAGCATCACCTGTATGTTTAATTATTAGCATCGCTAAGTCTGCTGACAACTTTAGTGTTTTTGTGCATATTGTCGTTCATGTGAACGCGCGCATAGAGCGCCATTTTCCCGCGGCGGTGCAGGTCGACTCCCGCGCTCACTCCCACGCCACCAGTCTTCCGTCTTCACCTCATGGACACACAATAGCTACATTACTGCTTATTTTTTCTCCAGCTATGTTGTTTACATTAATCGTTAACGTGCACTAAGCATTCCTGGAAGTGAAACTTGTCTTTTTCTGATGTTTTGTAGAATCGAGATGGCTTCCGCGTATCTTTTTTTTTTGCCGTCAACGTCGATGGGATACCGATACCGATCCTTTGTAACATACGCCGACCTGTTCCAATCCCGATGTGGAACACCATGATAAAGTTTATTAACGACTGCAGCGAATAAATTAACGAATAAATAGTGTTATTTGCGTCATGTAGAAGTAATTATTCATTTTTAGTAATTAGGTACTTAATTCACTACATCCTTCAAAAAACGGTTTATAGCTATAGTCTTAGAACTCGAATTGTCGTGAGTTCGGGAGGCGCCACGTGTCTCTTTCGTTTTTAATTTCGTAGAGAGAAGCCAAAACTGTTTTCACTGGGAACTGTGCCATCTGGGTGCACTAAAGGTGACAACCGGCCGACTTGGCATTATTTATTGCCCTTTTAAAACACGCGGTACTACTCGACGGGGTTTTGCGCACATATGTTCCCTCAGTTTTCTTGGCAGATAGTTGCGGATGTTGCAAAGCGTATTTATCATCGGACAACGACATCAGATCGCCTCAGTTTGGTTTTAATTGCCGACAAATAATCGCTGCGTTAGATTGCGAGTCGGCTGTGCTTTACCGTGAAGACGGGGTTTCGACCTTACACGAACAAAGATTACCGTTGGTTACTGTCATTTTTTACTTTATTTAATTCCGCGAAGTGGTGTAACGGTGTCGCGTCCATTTGTTTTGGTTCGGCATCGCACGACGTGCGCCCGACTCCCAAAGCGACATTGCCTTGCATAAACTATGTATTATATCATCGCTCCTCACTTTGTCCTTCTGATGCGAGCATGTAGTCACTGTTATTAATTTTGATAGTGAAATCGTACAATACAAAATATTACAAACAAAATAACGCAAAAAAAAACAGATATACGCGCATTGTACTCTAGATACTATTCTCATCACAAATTCAAACTACTAAACTTTTCTCGCCTTATATTTCGCGCATAATGGTCACATAGTAACATTGTGTTTAAAGTAGAGCAGTTTATTTGTTAATTGTTGTAGAAAGAATGCAACTCCGTGGGAACAGATTAGGCTGACACGCGAAGAATGTACTAACGCAATTGCAATTGAAATTTGACCTGTCCACAACACGTGCTTGTCTGATACCACACATGTAATGTAAAACTGTTCCCTGACCCCCTAATTGGTATTATGTTTCAAAGTATATTTCCAATTCTAAAAATAAATGAAATCATATTACCAAAAATGTGTTATGTTATAACTATACATTTAAATTAATTTTAGTTATCAAAAGACATTTAAATTCATCAATTTTGTCGAACAGGTTTTCTACTTATGCAGATACAGAGTGCTTACCTAGTTCACAGCTGTGCTCTATCCTGCTAAACATTATATTATTTGCGTAGATTGCAAAAGTTAGGCATCAAATCTGGGGCAACGAAAGTGCCGCATGCAGGGGCCTGCCTATTTTATAAACCATATTGTTTAAATATCTTTTTATCTTCCTCACTATCTCTTGACGTTGCCGTATTGGCAGTTCAAGTTTTGGCCCAGCGTAAGATAATCCCTTAATTAATATAAAGTAAAGTTACCTGGCTACAATAAATATGAGTAAATCCTTTACGTATAAATTAAGCCTGATCTTGTCTAGCCCAAACCACGTAGCGATAAAATTACAGATGTCGTAGGTAGTACTACCTACATACAGATAACTTTGTTATTAACCAAAGTTAGCTGTCATAACATCTTGTAAATCAAAACAACGTAATTCATCAAGGAGACCGCGGTACAATCATTATTAATTTTCCAGTGTACAACGAATAAATTAAATATCGCATGTAAAGTCCAACTTTTAATTAACATTAGCTAAGGTTATCGATTTATTTCGATAACATTTATATTACGTATCGTAGGAAGAACGACTGTTTTCATTATACATAGCTCATATAAATCGTCGCTTCTTCTTCTGTAAATCAAATTACGAATCGCAGCTATCGGAACGCAAAATGAATCATAACATCGTGATCACGAATTTACCAACCACCAATCGAGATTATTTATTATTTTAATTGCCTAAATAATATACACATGATGTTGAGGAAGTCAAAACATATGTGAATTACGTATGTTTTGCGCAAATTGTTATCCAAACGCTTTGCTATTTAGTACAGTGAAGGATGTTTAACACTTCCACGCTCGGTATAATTTGGCTCAACATATTCATGGAGGAGCAGTCACAGGCGGTCAAGTCGCGCATCGTCGCGACTCGCGGCATAGCGGCAGGACGAGGCGAGGCGGGCGCGGGCAATGAAAGTGACAACTGTGTACGAAAGTGACTCGCTAGATTTATTTACACTTGTTCGAAATAGACGCGATCACTTCTAAAACTGGTGTCCACTTTACGTCTGTGGCCCGGTCCGCCTCGCTATTTATATCGCTCCAGGCGGAGATCTGCCTCCTTCTATGGCAAACTAGAATGTGCTCAGCGCAACACGCCAATTAACCGCGTGTTCTGTCCATTGAGACATTTTTATTCCATTTCTTTGCATCAAATTAATTGCTGGTCACCGTTTCTTACTTTTTTCTCATGTGCTTACACGTCGTACAATTCTTTTTACGTGAGGTCGTCGAACCTTTTAGTGCTCCGTCGGTTTGTAAACAATGCCACAGGATTTAAGGGTTTGAGTGTGTTTGTGGTCAAAGTTTACACATTTACAAAAACAATTCCTTCCCACATAAACAGAAGGGATGCTCCTTTATGTTTATGTGTACGACTACGATAAAAGTGCCGGATCCGAGCTGCCGCCCATACGCTACTAATAGAAACAGGAAATCGAATTTCGCGTCTGTGACCAACCCAACCCGATAAAGTGGGATGTTCGAGTACTTACAGTTCAAACTCAAAACAATAACCCTGTAAATGGAGCAGCTGGTAATGATTCAGTGATTGAGTCGCGCCAGCGAGGAGAGCGCCCAATTGAGTGTGTATCTAATACAATCGGATATGGCACTCAATATGATGGAAGGGGCGAAGCGATGGAAAAATATTCTTGATATCGAAATGCAACACAAATCTGATTGACGGTTAATTTCTATTACGTGCACGATTTGTAAGAGGAACTTGAACAAATATGTGAAGAATGTTGATTATAGTATTTGTTAACTGCTGCTCGATAAAAGTAAAAACGAATAACGTGGTTCAATTATCAAAACTACCGAGAGAGAAATGGAATGTCCCAAGTAGTAAGATAATTTCGATTTCCTTTTATAGAAAGTAAGAATGTTTCGATAGGTGGGTATCGCGGTGATGTTAACAAGTCGCTGATGCTGCTTCACCCGGGAACCTGTTCGCAACATCGCATCGGCGAGACTGCGATTAGTAGACACTGACTTATTACAGAGGCCTACATTATAGAACATGCGTCGCTATTACCGTATTTGTCACGAGACTTGCTAGATGACCTTATGTTGAAGCCACAGAACTTATAAGTTGAAGCTGTCACAAAAATATTACCCATCTAAAACCGCCAAGACATATCCTGCAGAATTTTAAACAAAAGAAATGCTACAACTTCAATAAAGTTCCACGATTTAAAGGTTAAGGTAAAACAAGGCGTATCGAAAAAGTTTTACTTGCATGATTTAAATGCTTTGGTTTGAAGTGGCAACCCAGTTAATCGATTTAGCCGCACGTGGCTTCAAGAGTTTGTTGGTTTCCGATAAGAATAAATGAACATGCGTACTGACTTACATGTGTTATAGAATAATAAGTAAACATGAGTAAGATGAATGTCTTTTAAACACACGCTTAATAAGAATAAAGGCAATCGTGTCTCCTTGACAACGGTGTAACCTAGCCTTAATTGTCCGGCAAATTATAGCAAAACTTGATCCAACAAATGCGGAAGATGACATTCCAGGAGCAATTAATTGTTCCCAAGATGCAATGTAATATCTTTATAGTATCGTTACAAAGAGTACAAAAACATAGCTGCCTTCGCTTTAAAGTGCTTCAACTGATCTCAGAATAAAGGAAAAACATAAAACGAGTACGGCGAAACTTATGACAAGCAATTGAAGCTGTTAATAATACGTGTGCTCCATGAACTGAACGGCGCCGGCGGCGGCTACTACGAGTATGTTACTACCAACTCTTTATGATAACTATTGATTCAAATCAATCTTAATATTATTTCCTGCCAGCATGTGGACTATGTTTTCATATAATATTATGACTGTATTATCATCAACAGCGGGGTGGGGTGCATTAGGCCTTTAACAGACGACGTTCTTTTTGTGCGATTGAGAATGAAGTGTTTACTTGACATTCTTTTTAATATACTCTGTGCGTCATTTTTGTTACGCGCCATACGCGATGCTTCTAGATATTCTAAATTTAAAAGCCTTAAAAGAGTCTCCACGAGTGATGATACCCAAGTACGTCCGGCGCACCCTGGGCAACGGCATGGCCTATGTTCGTGTATCTCGTGCTGATACGAGAGAAGACAGAAGAACATTCATAGTTCTTCCTAATGAATCAATCTATTTATGTCACCCGTCGTTTATAAAATCCTTTTGTGTTCTCCGTCGCTATTCACTCCTCCATTTTATAGGTACATGTTTTACAGCAATAAAGGTAATTTTAACGTAACCAATTCAATTTCATGGCGGCATGGCACACGGAACAGATTCATTTACGATTCCTTCATGTATTTTAAAATATTTTTTAACACTGGAATTATGTTCTACGGTTACATTGAACTGTGAATCCTTTGATATACATAAGTATATCACTAATTAACGAATAAGTACATCGAAAACGTAGACAGATACATAAAACACTCATTCATACATTAGGGCTTATCCAATATTTCTGTTTCTTAGCCAAAACAGAGATATGACTTACGACTGACAATAGGTTCGACTCGCGACCTCGCCACGTGATCAGCTCATGATTCGGGCAATCCCGAAAAATGCACGTGAGTAAACCGCAATTAATCATAAATATAAAAACAGAGATAGAGAATGAGGAACTCCAGAAACTTCTTTTTCTATATTGTTTAAGAGCAGCTAAATATCTAGAAAGGTTGGAGTTTGGGTTAAATTTTTATGAATAACTACTCAAAATAATTTGTATGCCCAAACCGACTGTTTGCGTAATTTAAATCATTTACTTAAGTATTTATAAGGATATTAAGAAATTCTCGGTATCGGTAGGTCAATTTACAACAGCTGTACAATAAACCCGACCACAGCCAGGCCTTCATTTTAGCACTCTTTCAAAAATGTATTAATACAAAAAGTTTTGCTTCCATTACTTCTTACTCTGTGACTGCAGTTCTACCCTCCTAGACAGTCATACATACACCCATGTAAGTTTCTACCTGTTTAAAGAAGGGTCGGACCGCAGGTGCACATCCCACATACAAATACAATCTCAAATATAAAACCGCAGTATAGACACTAATGTAGAATTATTGGGGATACAGGAACGAAATAAGTTAAGAAGCAACAGCGGTCCATCGACGTATGATAAAGGAACTTAATAAAAAATGTATAAAACCCATTTATTCATACGCCCCGTAATATTCCGATGGCCAAACTTGAGCACTCCCTTATCCTCCTGTGAGGACACCGATGCTACTCATCATATAATAAGAGCTTCCATAAATCCTTAGATCTCATAAAACACATAGGTCATATTAGTGTACCCACGAAATATAACCTCGTGGACTATCTGACTCAAATCAAATCAAAAGTTTTTATTTCACATAAACCATTACAGGCGCTTATGAAAAGTCGAATTTAGGTGCACGGTTCCATTTAGTCATTTCCTATGGACAAGACTAACACTATATATTACTAAACTATAACTTATATATTATTATTATATCAATAGCTTATTCCCATTAATGGACGGAATCAATACATTATGAAGTAGTATTAACTTAATGAGCCTTTCGATACAAGCCATTACGCTTATTCCTTTCTTGAATGGTCCAAAAAATGCTCACATTTGGAAGAATAGACATTTTGATTTATTAGTTTCTTCATTAATGAGAATAAGAACATCCCTAACGTGGGAAGTAAATAGGAGAGAGTTATATGAGACACAAATATGACATCTATGATAAGAATGTATTTGTATTTGTTGTATGAAATAATATACCTCTGTATAATTATATTCTAGGGTATTGTTAGTACACCTACGGAAGTAGAAAAAAATACAAACAAAAATTAAGCCCACATAACATGGATTACTTATTTTCATTCACATTCTACCAGAACAGGTTACAATTTCGATGCAAACCTAAATGCAACAGATAACAACCCACACACGTACGTCTCCACCCTCCCTTGGGGGACATTTCTCAGTTCTCCCCCATCCGAGCTCCTTCCCTTTGGTTAATGGGCGACCAACGAGACAGGAAAGTGTCTAAGGTGAGGTGAATACACTGTAATTGCTCTCCCAAACGCTCATGAAAACAAAAACAATGCCACAACATTGCCCGATATTTTTAAACTTTTGTTGCACCGCTAGTGCTTATCTGATTCAAATATGTCGAATTCCTTTTCACACGGCAGAATTGATTTGTTGTTCAACAAACATTCCAAATTCAATCAAGTATCGAGCGGGTAGATTCGAACGTGAAAAGTTCATCATAAATTTCCAAATGGACCATTGAATACGTCGGAACTTTCGTATTGAAATTACACGATAGTTCAATTTGCAATTGAATTGCAAATATCCGGTCGCCGTTATATCGGCTGTGCCAACAATGGCATCACATTTCATTCTCGTGTACATGTTACATTACTTGTTTTCATTAGAGCAAAGCTGGAAATCATTCAATTACCAGAATTCCTGGCGAAACACGGGAACAACTGGCCCGATTATTTTAAGTGATTACTTACTGTCATCTCAGCAATCACCGAACAGCATATTGGTGACTAATTAAATGGTGCTACAAATTTCAATTAATACAACAAGTTACTTAATTTGAACCATAGCATCTGAATATTTACTCTTCACAGTTAATGCAGTGATTAACACACACAAACGTATCGTATTAGCAAGATCAATTTTCAGTTGTGGAAACCGTCTGTAGCTGTTGATATTGGACGTAGTTAATCCGATCTCACTATAAACATACAACATTCTAAACGAATGTGAATCTAAAACCGTGCCTTTCACAGAAAGCTAAACAGACACCACGACTCCTCTTTTTTGAAAACAGTTATTTTTGTCTACGTTTTTTGTAATAGTTTCAAATATCTATGATTGTTTTCTATATCAAATAGGATCCAACGTTGTTACGTCAGTCAAATGAATATTCTATACGAGACGCGACACTCGGGTTTCCGCACTCAGATTTGTCAATTATTAGCAATAAATATGTCTAGTAGGACATTTACCTTGAAGTCCTTTGTGTTGGACCCACAGTAACTTACACGGATATAGTGCACGCAGTACGCACAAAGATCAAAGTCCGGTATCTTCGTAACCTTTTAATAAACGCGAAGTATCCGTACAAGGAAACCTGGACTGCGTATGATATCGCAACTGCTTATTAGTCTTCCAATCATGGCTGTAACGAGCATAGAAAAGCTGCAAATTGTACCTCTACTGGATTACAAGGCACATAATTAGATATAGCACTATAGTTATTAATCGTTATTGTATGTATTTATTGCAATTCTAAGGCATAATAGACATTTTTTGGGCCCTTTAACATTTGCAGGCCACAAACTGAATAAGTATATGTTAAGTACGATGTTGTACTATAATATAATGATACGATACAATAGGGATGCATTAAAAGAGTATCCACGAGTAACGATACTCAAGTACGTCCGGCGCACCCTGGGCAGTCAGCTCCGCTACCAACGTTGCTGACTGACTAATCTTTTCCATGAGCCATGAGCCACTCCATGCCTCCATGCAGAAGCACGCCATGAACTACTCTCATAAAACCTCGTGCCAACACGCGAGTAGAAGAAGTACGATCGATGCTACATTTAACAAACGAACCAATAATTTTATTGACAGTCAGCCATGACATACATCTTCGAAGGTATGATAGGCAATATGTTTTCTTATATTATGATCTTTATTATTTTAGTCGCAATATTCTTGATTGTTTGGTCATTCCAAATGTGCGCTTCTAAAAATTATTCAATAATATAAAAAGCGATATCTACCAAAGAGTTTTTATCACTTTTTTCTTCAGACTATTGGCTAATTCTGTCTCGATATTTAAGCGAAGAAAAACAATTTCAATCAGTATATTGTACAGTTGACAAGAGAAAGTTGATTGGAGGACATCGGAGCGTTTTGTTTGTAGCTGTAGTAAAAACAAATTTGATATCGGCTTAATTTCTAAACCCACATTGGACCTTCGTCAATATAAAGACATGTCTGTTGTCATCTCACAATCATGTAGGTACACCCACTTCTCATGTCCCAAGTTTCGGCCATGAAGCAAGCGACACGGATCTTAAAAGGACGAATAGAGACAATCAATGGTGCAGCAACTGGAATTCAATGCAATTCTAGTATTTAAAAGTTTAAATTGGTAACGTAAATTTCATGTTCACTAAAGCATTTGAATACCATTTATGGTATACATACCTACTTAAATACATGTTGTACTTGTTTGAGTTATTTTTCTCTTTTAAGTAAACATTATAGAGTTATTTTAAATAATATGACAAGTGAACATTATTTTATTGCCGGAACAAGCTAAACAGATGTTCCATGTGACCACACAACTATATGCTCACGAATCATTTGTCTAAGATCCTTAATTATTAAGGAGGTTAACGTAGGCAGAGCTCATTCTAAGCCCGTATTCTAAAACGATTTATTTCTTATCTCTACTCAAATCTAGTTTTAAATCCAGATTCATGATTACATCTATTTGGAATATGAGCGTAAATATTTTTTGCACTAAGTGAATAAGGGGGCTAAATGAAGAGCAGTGTAAAGGCAGATAGCTCATCCTACATGCTCCCAAACCATAAAGTCTTAATTTGCCGTATTGTAACACTTGTAGAGCGCTTACTGCGTTTGGAAACAATTTGGTACGTTTCGCTCAAACTAAAGATCAATATTCCGATAAACAACTTTTTTATATTAGATAACTGTGCACTTTTCGAACAAAAACAGGTATAATAATCGGTAGTTACTGTATATAATTTGTTAAAATACTTTTCATTAGTAGTAGACCAACTCTAACATTTTAGCAGTGACTATTATTAGCTACCTAGATTGAATAGGTCAAGGTGAATAATAGTGTGCAGAATTATAGAAATTATATGTGCATAATTTCAGGCACAATTATCTTATCGACACGGCAAGTGGAATAAGCATTATGAATACGAGGAATTCCTTTGAAAGGAGCTGCGGTATTGGTCAGCTATTGGTGTGGATAACGCGTTGTGTGTGACATTATCTCGTGGTCGGCTTCTTACTAATTGTCCACCGAGACGCGAGTTCCAACAATCGCCACCATTGTTCCAAATGCCAAGGAGCGACACGACAATAGTATAAACGTGTTTCGCGAGGTAAAAGTGCCAGCAAACAATGGAATCGATGCCTATTTGATTCCGTGCTTTCCCTTTTGTCGAATGGTGTGCTTGAGCGAATTTTCATAATAACGCTGTTCCGGTAAAGTACGCAACTAGGTAGGTACTACAATTATAATAATCTTAATACAGACACCAATCCTACTAAAATAAACGTGGATCAATCGCAACCAAACCGTTCATTCAGACAGTTTTCATTTACAAAACTGTCAAAATGTTTGACAGTAAAAACACAACCAAACTTTTTGACAGAGTTCGTAAACCAAAACTAGCTTACGGTTGTGGTTCGTTTGCGGTTTGGCAACAATTCTGTTAAAGAAGGTACCTATGAAGCTTCCATAGTCACAAAAGGTGAACAAAGGACTCGAAAAAGAAAAAATAAAACAGATCTGGCCTGCAGAAAGACAGTTCCTTCTGCAACCGTCGCGTCGATAACTTAGATAAAACTAATTCTCTTTGTACCTTGCTGAAAATACAATGACATAGGAAACCAGCAAAACGCCTTTTGTACCTTCTACTATAAACATCATGATAGCTTTTCTATATTATACTCTAAAAAACATCGGAACTAGCATAATAAATTTCACTGTACAGGATTAGATTAAGAATGTAAGATTCCTTAATTAACAAATACTTGAAGTTAAGCCAAGGGTTGGCCATCAAAAATCCGGCTAATTAAGATTGTAATTAAGAGCTCCAAACATTCCATCTTGGCATAATGGCCAACAAGTTAGTGAAGTAACTTAATACAACCTATTTTAAACCGCAATAACATAACATTAATAACATTAAGATATCGATACTAAGGGTTAACGCTGGCTTGTGTTATGTTATGAATGATTGTTTATTACCAACATTAAAATAGATGCAAATGTTTTACAGCAATTAGTCGGGAGACTGTAATAGAGAGATAAAAAGAAAATCAATTTTGTTCTGATAAGGACACAATAACAGCATAAACAATAAAAAAATATAAAAGACACATATTTCATGCTGTCGAGCATGCCCATCCCGAAAGGGTAACCAACTCAGCAAGTCAGCATATGCTGGGCGTCAAACACCCAGCGCTGATTTTCAGTTGGTACACACGAACAAAAGTAATTTTAAATATTTGCTTACAAAATACATATTTTAATTATAATACAGTAATCTAGCTGGTAGCCAGCGTGCTAACTACAAGTTTCCTTGAACATTTTCATGGTAGAATCGATTAGAATTATAACTCTACGCGAATGTAAAGTAAGACTACCCGAAGAACTTACAGTAACTATACTTACGTTAATTAGCAATTTATAACATTTTTAACATCTTCTGAGTGTGATCGTTCCATCGTAGACACCATCCATCGCTTTCGATCACGTGAGATCGAGGACAAGAGCGAACCATATTATAAATTTAAAAAATATGTGTTAGCTAACTAAATATGATCCTAAACAACCCTGCTAAACACACTATCCTCCTTGATAGTTCGTTGCAACGCATCTCATGAGAATAATGCCTTAATCAATAAGCGTGGTACGCTGTTGATGATCGCAACATGATGTCATCAATGTTGATATTGGTATTTACCAGTACACTGATGACATCACACTTCGACGTTAAATGGTTTTGTAAGTATATTTACTACAAATACTGGGCAAATGAGAGTCATACTCGCGCACTGTGGGTTCCGTAGCACGCTAACTATAGCAGTGCAAAAATAAGTTGACCGTTTTTTGAAATATCACCCGTAAAAAGTCGTTGAAATTTGCCAATTTCTAGAGCATCCATTTATAGGGGGTGTATCCTTCGGATTAGAACAACACACAATCCGGCAAATTTAAACTTACTTCGTTTGTTGCAGCTGCCTTTGTGACAGACGGAAAAACAGACAAACTTCGTAGGCACAGTAATTGGGTGCAGTTGGCATAGAACCGAAGGAATGACATAAGTCAAAGAAGGCTTAGATATTGAGGACTGTGAATGATGATGGTGATGGCATCCTTTGGGTACGGTACCCTAAAAAAGCAAGTATATGTAAACAAATGCCAATTAATATCACGCTTAAATTACGAAACCAAACGCTCATTTAGTTGTAACGTGGATTCTTGCCAAAAAAATACCAACTTTTGCGATAACTGCGTCAAATGTCTAATAATATAAAGCAACAATTTATCAGAACGTCATGATTTTATTATTTTTATATACTGTTATAAAATACTTGCAAACTTCTGTTAAAATATTTAAAACAATTCTTCAATGTACGTACTTAAACAATTTTGGCAAATCATTCATGATTACAGATATATCTATTAATCACATTTAATTATAACTAATCCTAAAATTTTCTAAACATCATCTTGTAATCATCTTCAGGCTTCATTGAATTTTTAACGACATTTGTATATTCTCATCATCGTATAGTTTGTTAATTTCTGACGGCAACACGAGCCTTGACATCTTTATAGGTACTACACCTACCTATAATTATACCCACAACTAATTTTAAATTTATCTACAATCATTACCGTATCTCGAAGTGACGCCTGGCGCTATCTTAATTATTCATCCTATTTCGTTTACTATGTCGTATGGCCTGCAAGTAATCATTATTGGACACTTAATCTATGGTTTCAACGCTCACCACTGCAGTTAGATAGTCGTTACCCTACCAGTTTAATAATTACCGACGCCCTAAATATTCTACGTGACTAATTTGTACCGTTTTGTGTAATGCAACGTTTCGGGTTTTTAGTACCTACATATAAATGCGTATTTTGTATTTTCCTTCTTTTTGTTCATTATTAAAGGTAAACCGTCCTTGACATTAAACTCTTTCTTGAAATCTAATACTCATCTAGTAAATCATTGTCATTAAAGACTCATTTCGTAATATTCTCCGAATTTGAAAACTTCTATCAATTTATAATTATGTGCTTAATATATATGACGTGCAACCGCAATGCAACTTTAAAAAACGAACACGACACGGTAGTTATAAAACAAACACTCTTTAGTGTAACAACACCATTATAACGACGTAAAAATTTAACGTATGCGGTCAAGAAACCGGTTGCCTTATCGATCTAATGCAATATTAATGAATGTAGTTCGGCTACTGTGTGACCGCTCCTTAATGCACGTAATCTTGCGCGATTTTTATATCAACAAGAAAATAAAATGAAGCTTTCTTTCATATTATATATCTGTACTCTTTGTAAGATCAAAATGTTTCCGGAAACACGTCTGACATCCCCTTAGGAATAGACAGTAGAGTACAGTCTTGCACACCACTTTATGGTTTAGATGTGATAAAAGCTGCTAAAAGACATGTGTTTATATCACTTTTAAATAATACTTAGAAATAATAGAGCTCAATCTAGAAAATGATGCTGTAGAAAAGCCTTGGTGGCTATAAAGCTGTTCATGCGTAGATATTTTTACTATAGAAGTAACCATCAGAAATAATGCATTTTTTACATGAGTTATTTGATTGAGCAACATTTTAGTGACAAATGATTAGCATAGCATGCAACTGCGCGGACGCAAGTTACCAGAGTCAATTAAGGAAAAGAGGTTACTGTGATGTAACAGCGATGAACTAACACACTTTTAATTTGAATATACAACCAGCACCAGAAGAAAACCAAACTAGAGAAAATTTAGATTTCCATGAAATTAAATAAATAAAACAATGTCCATCTGCAATAATTAAGTTTCTTAAAATTCAAAGAATCTTCGTTTGTCCAAATCTGTATTTGTGTTACAAAAAGCCTCTGTTTATGCTATTAACGGAAACACAAACCGAATAAATAATAGCACTACGTGGAACATAGTAGAGATTACTTGCAAAATTATTTAAGTAAGCCTCACTTGAGCTGAGTATCTTCAAATCTTTGTCAAAACAGCAGCTGAATTGTAACTCAAATAAGTCGATCTCTCACAAATGTTTTTATAAATAAATCAAATGAACGTTGAAAAAGTTTCTAATTGTAAAGATCCTTGTGTTTACAAACTACAAAAAAACTTGCATGTTGTTGTAAAAGACAAAATATAGATACTACTTGTGACCAGTGGCGTGCACAGAGATTTCAGACAGGGTATGCACAAAAAAAAGCTGGGTTCGTCATGACCACGGAATGCTAATTCAGATTTACTTACCTAGTTAGAAAACAAACTACTTACATCAATGAACCGTTTGAAGATGTTTCTATTTCTGTCGTCTTTTGCGTTGTGCCTTTCAATATCTAACTTTAACTGGCTATTCAAACTAGTCTCTATTCTACCTTTATCAAAAGTTTGGAACTTTCAAGCAGGATTCTAGATGTTTTTCTGAAGAATCATGCTTAGCAGCCGCTTTGTGAAAATTATTTAAATCTGAGTATCCGCTAGGTCCAAACATTATTTTTAACTTGATTTATAAACAAAATGCAAGGGAAACAATCCAATGTATTTGTGTGTACTCAACGAGTTAGCCAGTAATAGTCAGCATAAAACATTTTATGAAAATAACGAGTAGTATTTATTACCTTTTCTTTGATTGAGTTAAATCCAACCCGGGTACACGCCTTCCCTTTGCAATCAATTTAACTGTGTCCTCAAAAGACAACGTGAAAACGCGGCCGATTTTAATTTATTTAAACACATTTCGCCAGCACAGGTCTCACAGGTATAATTTTACAATAAACTTACTAAATAATTACTCGACAGTCAATCACTTGCGCCAAAAAAAAAACAATAAGGCGAAAAAACTTTGCAATTTATTACGTTACGAACTAATTAATACGAACGAATGAATCATTTGGTTAATCCGACTAAAATAAGACGACCCTCTGCAATCAACAATTCCGCGGTGCATTTACGGGTTCTCAATTTGGACGGTTTGCAATGTAAGCTATGCTTCCAAAACTCCAACACACGCACACATTTTCACGCACACAGTCACTCTTTTGCTGTGTACTACACGAGATGCGTTGTATGAAGAATAAGCCAGGCGTAGTACAGCTTATGCTCACGGGAGGCGCTGCAATGCGCGGTCGCGGCGGCATGCGGCGGGTATTCCCCGCTCCGAGTTAGTTCCAAAAAAAGCAATAGATGGCGTGAAAACTAAATTACCATGATTTCTTTTAATTATAGTTAATTTATCACTTAGAGGGGCATGTATTATGTACTTATGGAACTGCAGGGTATGCAGAGCTTATTTGCATGTATGGAGTGCACGCCACTGCTTGTGACAAACCTGTGAATAAAACTGCTATTGTCTATTCTTTTATTTGAATAAATGAGTCGTTCCAAATCTCTGTTGAAACACGTTGTTTTATTTTAGGTTACGGGCCCAATAAAATTATTAAGGACCAAATGTGTTTAAAGGGTTATGAGGAAAATGCAAAGTATTATGTACCTATAATATATTTAATACATACTTTCATTGTGTAAAAATAATCATGCTAATCAGAATAAGGAAATTGACATAAAATTGAACGATTTTAATCAAAATCAAAAAATTTTATTTCACATAAACCAACCTTTTCACATAATCATACTTATATTAATAAATCTACACACAAAATAAATTGTATGACAGATATTATTTATACATCGAATAGCAAACATTTTTATCACATTCTCGAAGTATTTAAATCCTGCCATACACAGGCGTGAATATAACTACGCATAATCAAATTAATGGAATGCAGTATACTGTCGGTCATCATAGTATCACTACCTGTCGTTCTAAGAAACAATTTCTTCTAATGACAACTGCTTTTAAGCAAACTCGGTGCTATCCCTAATGACACAAACAACACTAACTAGAAGTGCTTTCATTAAGTGTGCGTGCATAATATCTGTCTCACTTGCTACAGTTACTAGGTACTTGCTGAACGGGAGTTGCGGCAGAGTCGCCTCTATGACTTATACATAGATACAGTGAGAGGGAAAAGCAGCTGAACATTTGAGTATTAAAACTTCGCATTGATTGATATAAAGTAAAAACTTTAAGATATACTTAGGGGCGATTTCACCAACCTATCAATGGGTAGTCTGTAACTATTGACTAACCGACATTTTCAATATCATATCTATCGGCGCACAGTGGGCCCATACTGAAAATTAGTGGACATAGGCAACAAAGTTCCAATATCGATGTGATTTTTTTTTATATGATGTTATGATATTCCTAAACAACTTTTGTTCTTGTAATTTCTTCTAAAGTTGATAGTTTGTCTTTAAAAAAATTTATTAGATTTTTTTGTATGGAGCGAATCACATTTAATTTTTTTTCTTCAATTGTACTAATATGTTGGGTGTGTGGCGTGAGTATATGATAGCTAGGGTCATTCTCTATCCACGATAAAAAAATCAGCGCCGGCCATCTGCGGCAGCGCGAGTAATCATTCGGTAAAAAAAAAATGTTTAGTAAGATTTTTTTTGCCATTTCAAATAAATTGAAAGTATATTTTTTGTCTCATTTGGCTGTTTTGACCTTCTTTTTCGTTAAATATATAGTTTTAATAGCGCATAGGTACTTATAGTAGTACTAGTAATTCTGGTAAAGATTTAGTTATTATTGCATGTTATCGGTAGCACCTGCATTGTGATTGATGACTCATTTGTTTGTGCGCTCGGCTAAGCGCATTACAAACGCATTCATATCTAGTAAAATCCTCTCCACAGTGTGGTCCAATATCGCTTGCAATTTAATGTGAGCTCCTTTTTCGGTTATCTCCATACTCTCTTGTGGTGAGTAACATCTTTTCTTGGTATTTACAAGCTTTGGATAAGATGGAAAGGCAGCACAGTTTTTTCTTTCAGAAATTGTCGAAAAGCTAAGTACTTCCATTTCGAGAGCGCAACTGATGTATAAAGAGCTAAACACTTATCTTCAGAGACAGTACTTAAGCTCTGCTTTTTGAATAGTCGCTCGTCTACTTCGGATAGCGTATCTGGATTACTGGAAAGATATTCGACCACTTTTGCCAGATTTGTTTTGCCGTTGTCTTTCAATTTGGTTATGTACCAGTGCTGCAACTCTTCCTCGGAATTTTCTTCTACTCTGGAAGTAGAACGTCTTTTTTTTTGGCTTATTACTTAACTCTTCGAATGGTTTTCTGTGCTCCTTTTCTGTAGATGTTCCCGCTTCCCCAGTACATACTGCAAGAGTAGGAACATGGGAATCTATATCCACAGGCTCAGATAAGGCTGCGTCCGAAAAGCCCATCTCACTTCTCAGGTCAACAGCAACACTGACACAAACATGCCAGTTGATGTTTTTTTCCAACCACTTGCGATTACTTAAACGATTCATAAAACCTTTTTGATTTCTACTTGACTCCATCCACTTTTTATTTAAATTTACACAAAAAAGTCGACAGAACTCCTTGATTCGGTTCTTGTCTTCTTCAGAAACTTCGGTAGTCAAGACAGAAATGATACTTTCATATATACCGCCACTTCTTAATTTCACAAAAAGATCTAGTTTGGTACAAAATCCAGCCGTAGTTCTAATGTCACTATAAAAATAAAAGTATTTCACTGTTTTCACAAATAAGTGACAAGAGCGAAACTAGATGGACTTTTTTTTTCTATTGGCCTGCTGTAGGTCGTCCTAGGGGACCATTTCTACGAAACCGGGCAGTTATTGGCGAGACCTGAAGGGTCTCTAGCCAATGGGAGGGTGGAGAGTAAAATACTTAAACTAAGCTAACTACTTATACTACACTAACATCATAACTACCTGCAACAACAGCACTAAGGGCGACCCCTAGTGGGGCTCGGACCACCGCTTAGGGCGTTGCTGGCGGGGACTTAGGGGGGGGGGGGGGCAGCTTGAAGAGGGCTGAATTATCGGTGTGATAGATGGATCTAATGAATGTCTTTATATTTATAGTCAGTGTTACTTACTCAAGTAGTGGACATAACAGTGAGTGAAAATTATTCAGCCAATCAGAGACGAGCATTTTTCGATGACTCACTAGTTATGCGCTCAGCCGAGCGCACAAACAAATGAGTCATCAATCACAATGCAGGTGCTACCGATAACATGCAATAATAACTAAATCTTTACCAGAATTACTAGTACTACTATAAGTACCTATGCGCTATTAAAACTATATATTTAACGAAAAAGAAGGTCAAAACAGCCAAATGAGACAAAAAATATACTTTCAATTTATTTGAAATGGCAAAAAAAATCTTACTAAACATTTTTTTTTACCGTATGATTACTCGCGCTGCCGCAGATGGCCGGCGCTGATTTTTTTATCGTGGATAGAGAATGACCCTAGCTATCATATACTCACGCCACACACCCAACATATTAGTACAATTGAAGAAAAAAAATTAAACGTGATTCGCTCCATACAAAAAAATCTAATAAATTTTTTTAAAGACAAACTATCAACTTTAGAAGAAATTACAAGAACAAAAGTTGTCAGGAATATCATAACACGTCATATAAAAAAAAATCACATCGATATTGGAACTTTGTTGCCTATGTCCACTAATTTTCAGTATGGGCCCACTGTGCGGCGGTTTGCATTACTACAGATAGAAATTTGACATTACTTCTATGGAGCTTATGTCAAATTTATATCTCTAGTAGGCGAAACCGCCGATAGATAGGTGATTGAAAACGGCCGTAGATAAGCTAAATGTAACCTACAAATATATGACATTTGTGTTGTGTTCAATAATCTTGTCCTTTTCACTATTGATATAGTGGTGAAATGCAAATTTTAGCTGTTGAAAAGTTTAGAGACCGAATTAGCTTAATGAACAGTTAATCATAGATTGGTGAAACACCCCGTCAGAGTTGTACCGAGATGTTTTAACAATTTGAAACTATATTACTAATACTCTTTTGGAATATTCAATTAGCTGAGATTAATTTGTTTCTATCTACTTGTTTACCAACTTATAACGCTGACTGTACCTAATTGCACTAACATAGTTGCGCATACACTGCTAACAGCACTAATGGGGTAGCTAGAGTTACGATTATGCTAGCGCTACTTGAAAACAAGTTTGAAATTAATATGGTGAGTTGAAAGTAGATAAAATGTAGTATTTAGTGACTAGCCTGATCGGGAACCCTCCGTACCTCGGAGAGCACGTTAAGCCGTCGATCCCATACGACATACGAATACCTATGACAGTTACGGGTAGTTAGAAGCCCGAAATCTGACAACCGGTCTTACCTTAGGATATCGGCATTGTCCAGTAACTGGGTTGCGGGGGTCTGATGGCAGTCAATCCGTGTAAAATACTAGTATGCAGCCGCATCTGGTTATACTGGAAGCTGACCCAGACATAATTGGGAAAATTCTTGGCAGAACAACATTTAGTGACTATAACCTATGATCTAAGAGCCTATGCGCACCACGTCTTTTTAACGCGCCGTCGACGCGCGTTTCTGTCGTACTTCAACGACGTCTGTGGTCTAGTGGTTCGAGTATCGGACTGCTGATCACGAGGTCGTGGGTTCGATTCCCATAGAAGACAAATATTTATGTGATGAACATAAGTGTTTGTGTTGGTCTGGGTGTTTCTTATGTATCATAAGTATGTATTTACAAAAAAAAAAGTATATAAGTATTATATCCATTGTCTAGTGCCCATAGTACAAGCTCTGCTTAGTTTGGGACTAGATGGTGCTGTGTGAAAAATGTCCCAAAAATATTTATTTTTATTATTTTATACTTAAAAAAAGTCATTGTGAATTTTTATGTATGGAGTTTGACGGAAACGCGCGTCGACGGCGCGTAGAAAAGACGCCGTGTGTATAGGCCCTAAGAAGTACAAAAGCTTTATTTATGTTTTTATCGTTATTTTTATTACTTCCACTGCCAAGCGATTTCAGGCGAAGCGACGTAGTTCATCTTATCATTATTATTATTGTGACAATGATTTACGCATAACTATTAGACAAAATTTTCCATATTGATTTATGATGCAAAGGAGCTTAGGTTATATTTATTTCAACAACTCTTGTAAAAGACCCTGAGCATAACATTGTCGTACATGCTGTGAAAAATGGAAGTAATCAGCATTTTATGATGCAGGCATGTAATATTTTATAATTAAATAAACTTTTACAGCTTTTAAAAAGTTTAGTAAAAATGCCACAGGAACTTCATATTCCCGACTTAATATCCTCTTTTTGTAATGAAATTCTTGAATATTGTGGTTATTATAATTTATGCATCATAAAAATTTTAACGTGACCCCACCAAGCATAAGTAGATAGTTACAGACTAAACTTAACTAAAAATATTGTTATCCTTTAGCAACAGGCAAAACAAGAGAGAGACGGAAAGGGGATGGACAAAAAAATTAGAGCTTTCACACTAGTTTACAACCTCGTGTTCTTAGGTGGCATACGGCAGACGTAGCCTAAAGACTAAATCTGTTTTAAAATTTTAGTTCAACCTAATTTGACATCTCTAATATTCTTCCATGTCTTTCTTGTTTTATCTGCAATTTTTTTTTGATATGTTTTTTCTTTGATCAACTAAATCGGGACCACGGTTTAACGTTTCAAGTAGGTAAGAAATAGCAGGATAGTCCGAATTTTCCGTATTAAATATTTATGCCAATATTCATTGGCTGTTGTTCATAAAGTTATTAAAATTGTTACTGCTCTTTAATTGGAATTATAAATACTATTCCTACACAAAAGTGCTTTTATACCACTCTGAAGTTACGACGCTTTGCCCGGAACAGAGCGAGGAAGGAAGTACTGGTCAACTGCAGAATAATAAGTACATAATAATTTAAATAGATATAGACGAACTAACTATACTAAGCACGTAACGTATACCAACGATTATTTTCAAACACAACCATGACACTTCCTTAACTTGCTATTTATTTATCCTCTATGTACACATTATAAATAATTTGCCTATCATTAGATCACGCGATGACAAAATTGAGTGAAAGTGGCCGCCTACTCGCAGTAGGTAATGGCATAAAATATTTAAAATTAAAATAAGCACCAAACATTAATTAGTGTCGCAGTGCAGTCATTATGTTTGCAGAAAGAATAGAAAGTAAAGGCTCATACACACAGCATTGTCCCGCGCTCGAGGGACGGCGATGCTAATGCGGAAGCTGCGACGACTGCGACTCGACGTGCCGTCCTGCCCGCGGGCGGAATTGTTAATCGCCTCATTTATCATAGCAGACGAAAGTGAAAACTGCTACTGTGTAAATAACAATACAATTGTGAATGCGTCTTTATGTTTTTTTGTACATTGTGTCGGTACAATATTATTAAAATGTTCTATTGATTTTTTTGCTCACGGTGGTACATAACTTTCAATTATATAATTAGGTACCTAATTTGAGGTATGCAACTATTACAAAACAGATTGGAATTTCATTACCTCATGAAATAAAAACAGAGGACTGGTGAACAGTGAATAGATAGTTTGAATTTTGATATTTGAATAGCATATGGGTAGGTAATTTTTTTCGTAAACATAATAGTTTAACAATGAAACGACATCATCAACGATTGTACCTAATATTAAATTGTGACATAACATTAGCATTGTGTGGCAACACTGGCGACATGGACAAGTAAAAGTGAGCACCATTGTATCGGATGCGGTAATAGCCCCGCCTCCTATAGATCCAGCAATGGAGCAGTCTACTTGACGTGACTAAGATTCTAATGACGGCAATACTAATATTAAAGATGGCACTGAGAAAAAAAAATACTAAAAAAATACGAAATGTTGGAGACGAACATAAATCACGAAATAATACGTTAAATCGTTTTAACATATACTGCAAAATATGATATCCCCATAAGTACATTTTATTCCCATAGGTATCGTAAATCCTTATGTTCTGAACCCAGTGGTGAAGTCTTACGTGAAATTAAGTATTTCAGTAGGTGTAGGTACAATATCTAATTTTACTTGGCTTAATAAACTTGCCGCAAAGGTGTCAACGGGTAATATAATATTATATTTCGGGCAAATGCGCAAATTAACTTGTTCCTTTATAAAACTCGTTGCATGCGTCCACGTAATATTCACGAAAGGAGTACAAAAATAAACTTGTAAATTAGGAACAACTTTATTATGAATGAAAAGCTCTACAACATGACATAAATATAAAGTTCTTGGCAATTTAATAAGTAGGTAGGTATGTTTAATTGTTATTAAAATTAAACTTAATAATAAAAATAACATTTTAGATAATTACAAAAAAATGAAAATTCCTATCAGAACTAGATTTCTGATGTGTGAACACTTGAACAGACTACACCTACTGTTTGTACTTGAAAAACTGTTTTCGCCGTACAAGCGGTAAAGAACGGCTCACTTCATTTCTCTTTACCTGAGGATATCATGAGGCTTCTTCTTCTTCTTTCATGTCCACACGAGCTATATGAAAATAGCTCATGCTGTGGTGAAAAGATTAGCTAGTCAGCAAGGTTGGTCGCGGGGCTGACTTTCCAGGGTGCACCGGACGTACCGTATCGTCACTCGGGGAGGCTCTATTCATGCACCCCATAATGAATGATTAAATCAGGAACTCTCTAAAGACAATCATTCATTTACCACATAGGTACTAACCATAGGTGACTGATGCTAAGGTACAGGCACCTTACTGGCGCCATATTGAATAAACGAACTGATTGTACCCTTGTTAAATAAGCACAGGATGATAAGGGCAACGCTACGACGATGACGACGGAAATTAATATTTAGGTTAAATCTAATGCTAAACATTTGACTAAAACTGCAAATAACTATAATTCTATATGACTAATGACTATTGACGAAGCATTAAAATCGTATAACTATCCTAATGAGGGCCACGATTTCCATAAGTAGGTTCTCTAAGCAATTTCTAGCAATACATGAATCATACAATAGTTTTGTATGTTGAACAACGCAGATTTTTATCTCACCGAATAATTATCATTTAGACAACCGTGAAAGGAAACAGTTATTTTTACAATGCATAGTTTGTATACTAGTGATCACTATTCACAAGTTCATTAAGATCACTCCGACAGTATTTTTAGAAGTGAAAAGATACTAATGTACCTATTTGTTCTTTTGTTATAATTACATTTTTATTTAATCACCTGATGTTATCATAAAATTGAGGCTAATAATTTTACTACAAAATCGCGGAGCGGGATGCTTTAGGTTTCATTTTTCCTTTATTATTGCAGTCTTCCTGTTATTAGCATTGCGTCCGTTGATCGAAAATTTTGATAACAACATCAAGCGTTTCCTTTTTGATGAAAATCAAAAAGAATATTTAACACGCTTCATCAAGTCTATGATCGGCAGATAGTAGACTACGTCATAGTGTTGTTGTTCCGATGTATATAACAATAAAAACAACGATATGTATTAGATCCCTGAGCTAAGTAAGCTACCCCTTAAACATCCATACCTTGGCAATGGTGGTTTATAGGTCGTTTTTGTTACTATTTTTACATAGTCATCATAAAAAGGCGACGAAAAATGTTGCCATCTTTATTGCTTTGACGTGATAGGTGACGGGGGTGATAATAATAAAATGCGTTATACTTCGCAAGTCGTGTATGCAGCCATAACACCTAACTTTAGGACGTCGATTTTTATATGCGAGTGTGCCCTAAACTGACCCAAAATTGGCGCTTTACCAATACGTTTTATGAATGGTAAATATATATTTTTAATAAAGGGAAACACAAATGCCAAGTCTCGTAGAAATAAACCCTGTTAGGACAACATAAAGCCAGTGCTTCATTTCTTCGAAAAGTACAGATAAATCTAGACGAGATTTTATATAGTTAGTATTTGTACCAAGTCCTTAGCGGCGCGAGGTGGCGCCAGCTGGCATTCTTGTCTCGGCCAGGAGCAACTTTCATGAATAGTTAACTGACTAGTTTTAGTTCTAGCCTAGGATCGCGCTTTGCAAAGTAAACACTGTTCGATACAACGTCGCGTTTTAAATAAACATGCAGCACTTTACGTATCTGTTTGGAATGTAGATAAACAATGTTTGATTCATATACGATCCTCCTTACAAATATATCAACCTCCAATGCCGTGAGAAGTGGCCTAATTCAGGACCAAAGCCGATGCTTTTAAAAAGTTACATACAGAGTATCTTCTGATTTCCATTTTGACATTTGTGCGTGCCTTCTTTATAAACAAACAATAGATATTATAACTAAAGCCTTGTAAGATATATAGGATAGGTTGTAAGATAGTAAATATGATTACCCAATTTAAAAAAAATATTTATTTATTTACATACATTTACCATTACAGGATGACCCAATGCGATAAATGCGAACTATTTAATCCTAACTTACTTATTACTTATAACAAATCACAAATAAAGCATTCCTTGAAAACAAACATAATTAAGTGGCATAAAGAAAAATCATAGAATGTGTTTTTTTTTGTCTATTCTTGTATCCTCTTTCATGAGCTTTAAAAGTTAACCTTCACATCGCAGCCAAGCAATATTTCACTAAGATATTGCAGCACCTATGTACTACTACTGTACTGTGTACTATCTACAAGAGCACAATTAGCTCAACAATTAATTGTACACCGTGTCGTACACGATAACCCGTGTTTTAAGATGGTTACAAACTGGCCAGATAATATAGTACGTTTTTGTTGCTACCTTATAGAATAGTGTAGAACATTGACCTCGCAACTTCAAAACATTTTGTCTACACGCCATCACTATCGTCTGTGTATAACGAACTTAACCAAGGTGTCTTCTGGGCTAATAAAGTATCATTTGGTGAACCATTGTTTCATATTCGTAATCATAACTGCACGTGGGCTGCACATCCAGTTGCTACTGCAACTGCCAAATGCAGGTTGAAGGCAGTTAAGATGCAGTCAGTGCAAAGAACTACGTGACAACTGCCAACTGGGTGTGCACTTGCAGTTATGATTACGAATATGATATATTTATGTAATAAGCCTCTCAGTTCTACAAAAACTAAAAATATAATAATCTGAACTGAGTACATAGTTACTTACACAAAATTTTTTTATTTTGCTGAGTTTGGTCAGTTAACATGGTCATCAAATTAACATTGTAAAAATACTATAGTATTCTGAGTAAAAACAACCTTTATCACTCTATAAAGCGTAAGGTACACTCTCTCAGCGATTCTAAGAGTAAAATAAAATTTTATGAAATATTTTATGGTCCTTGGCTACTTGATCATAATACTAAGTAATGACTACTTAAGAAGAAAATATTACAAATATGTTTGACGAAACAAGGTGGTCTATATTTGGGCGTGAGAATAAATGCTTTTTCTTTCTTTCTTTCTTTCTTTCTATATTTTATTTAAGTTGTTTAGTAAATAATTTAACAATCTAAAACATTGAGTAAGGATTCCACGCTGATAACACAACGACAACAACACATCGGTCACTCCAAATGTTTGGGTCAAGTGATAAAGGTACAAGTCAGAACGCACATCTCCATTAAGTGGGAACAATCCACATAATTCAGTGATTTTATCGCAAAACACGGTTAAATATCGTGTATTATGTTGAGGACATGCAGCTCTAGAATCTGGAACCCGATCTTATCGAGTGCAATAATTGCTCAGAGGTTAACGTTTGAGCTTCCCCAGTACGCATCATTAGCATACATAGCGTGCATTCATTTCAATACAATACTTGTTCAGTTTTACTGCTACATATTTTTCTTGATTTATTCAATAACCGCGGCTTTATCGTGCAACCTTTTGCTCTCATAAAGTCTTATCAATTAATTAATTATTTTCTGGCTATTAAAATTTTTGTATCAATTCGCCACCCATACTGCTCCTCTTCGCGTGACGTGTACGGACACAATAATTTGTTTTATAGTCAAATATTAGAACTAGAAGCGAAAATAAGAACAATATATTGTGAAAGACAGGATAAACACTAGTTTCTACAAGTGTTTGTCTAACGGAAGGAACTGTTTACTCTATGTGGACATAACAAATTGTTATTGCAAATAACTTGACTGTGTTACTGTTTAAAATCAAGAAGACAGCACTAGTTTTCAGAGTTCATTTCTATGCAATAAAAATAATCTTCTGTACAGAAGTGAGTGCGTTCGGTTTCACCAAAATATTAACTTTGTGGATGTTTTCTTTCGATGGTACGTGCTTTGATTACTTAAAACAAAACGTGATACAAAATGTATTCCACTGTAAACAAACGTGAGTAATAGTGCAGATATTTATTAGCATAATCTTACTTTATATGTAACTCATTCCCTTCTTGTTCTGTATTTGGAAGCATATCTAAGCAAGTGCGTAAACTCGGTAGCTCTACGTAAGCTCTGTAAGTCTGTATTTACTGATTGTAATTTCATTTCACATATTCGTTATTAATTAGTTCACGAATAGCTAATCTCAAGTTATATTGATGAAAGTAATACTTTAGGCCTTACTTTAGGCTGAATTTGACGTCGAAAAACAAAAGAAATGCTCCAGGTGAAAGACATTAACAATGATCCTACAAACCGCATAAACAGCCGACACGACCGCTGTTCGTGTATTTGGTTTTATCGACAGAAAATTTGCACACAATGTTTAGAAACAAACGGCATCGATGTTTTGCTTTCACGGCTCATGCTTGAGAATGATTGTACTGTTATTACTTACTTGATTATTCACTTATTTTTATACTAAAAGAATGTTGGGAACAAATTGTTAGTCATTGTTTAGCAAACGTTTAGCTTTTATCTAATAAAGTTCTGGGTATGTCAAAACTGGACCTACATTTCTGATTCTGTTTCATATTTAGCAATATCTTATTCATGTAAGAGCTCGTATGAGTATGTATACCTACCATGAAAGCTTAAAGAAAGACAGTCTTTGTTCCTGAAACAATTGAGAGACCATAATAAATGAGTACATATAGAACGGAACATGGTCGGATTCTCGGGAGTCGGTCGCCCGAGACGTCCAGTGTTTACCGTCCATACAAACCAATATTGACATTCTCTTTGTCTACTAACTGACGGCTAATCTCTTTGTATGGGATATTCTTTTGTGTAATCCATATCAACGCGTTCCTCTGGGTTTGACTTACTGCGCATATTCATAAAACTAATATCTTATGCATACCACTGGTTAACAGCCCAAACGACTATAATATCAATGTAGTTTGAATAGGTCGGTTGGCTACGTTAGCCTAATATTTGATAGAAACTTTGATAAGTACTTACTTGATAGAGGGCAAGTATGTCAACCTCTTTGATTCATGGCAACGATCACGTTGAATAGGACAATAATTCATAAAAGCTCATAAAGGGACTAGTTTGGGCTATGCCTACTTAAGAAGTACTGGATGTGGGCTCGGCCGGTCCACTTTCATGCAGTTTGTGTGCCGGGCGGCGGCGGCGGCGCCAGCGCACCGACATTGTTGCGCGGCGACATTCTGCGCGCAACGTACATCACAGATATTGCTAGAAAGCGTCCCAGACGTAGCTTGTGTCTGTCACAAAACGGGAACTGCTCGTCCATAATAACCAAACAACGATAGCTCGTGAATTACGCCCATCGGGCATTGCCCCATTTGAATGCAAGAGGACCGTCTAAAGTTGTCAGCAATACATCAACTGAATAACGTTCCTACTTCCAACGTTGTAATAGTAAAGTAGTAGAGATAGTTTAACACAAATTTTTCTAAATGTCAAATTACTGTTACCTATACAATAAAAGAAATCCCTTGTTCAATTCGGAACGTTCTCTGACGGTAAAACATTACATTTACATTTCAATTCCCGTTCCGTCTGTGCATAACTTAATGCATATGAACTTTAATTTATTTTAGCACTGAAATATGTAATTGTTGAAGCTCTCGTGAAATATGGAAATGCATCGGAATACACTAAGTGTAATGCTAAGAAATTGCGTCAGTTTTGAGTACATTGATGATATGTTTACAATTATCGTCCAAGTTATTTTACTGTGTTATACAATCCCAGTACGCATTCCTTGATCTTCAAGTTTCAACAGGTTACCCGCACATGGACCACTCGCCACAGCCACAAGCTGCGGAGTGCAAGCGGACTAACTTTTCCATACAATTATTCTCAATAATCACCGCACAAGTGTGGCAGCAACTCGAAATATATGGAAACAGCATCTTGCCGACCAATTGTGGCTGTGGCGAGTGGCCCATGTACGGGTATGCCGAATCTAAATAACCGAACGTATTATTGAATTTATGGAACAGTTTATTAATGAGTTGATCACGTTATATTTATTTCAACTGTCAGTATCTAACCACACCCAATGTTGAGCCACCAACAAAACCCTTAGCACTGATTATTACCGATGCATCAACAGTTCTTAACAATAAACTAAGTAGATTAAAATTTTATTATTCGTCTATCTATTGCACATCAACACACACTGAGTTGGCCTCCGGAGCGCAAAGAACACAAGGGTTTTACCAAGTCATTGAGGATTTTTAGATACTTTTTGGCTCTACAGATGTGCTTACTTTATTGTATACAAAAAAGTTTTAGAAATAGCAACGTAGACTCGGTACTTTTGAAAATTTTGATTTACCAGTTCTCACGAGTCAGGAAATAAAATATGGTGGTCTTTATAAGTAATGGGCTAACCTCCTATCAGTATTAATGCAGATTCATGTTATTTTACCTGAAGCTCAAGCGGTACACTTTGAAATAGTGATGCACGATCCAATCCGATACTTTACAGTATCGATACAACATGATACGATACTTCGATATTTTGGATCGATACAAAAGTACCTGTATCGGAATGAGTGGATCGTATCATATTGTGTTGACTGTATGATCAGTCAATTTAATATATTATTGTTGTTTATTAAATAAATCGCCGTAGCACCCTCCCCCCCACTCCCAGGGCGAGGGGGAAAGCATTTTACTCAGCGCTGATTATGGAGTCAGCGCTGAGTAAAATGGCCCTGCTCGTAGAAGTATTAAGTACGATACGATACGATTCGATATTTCGAGGATCGGATCAAAACCATTCGATACGATCCTAGAATCGTATCGCATAGTTGCGATCCGGATCGATCCGCAGTATCGATACAAACGCAAGTATCGTGCATCCCTACTTTGAAAATGACTGTGTAGGTACAACATGAAGTTCTCTCACTCCGTATACATAGAAAATAGTTTGAAGACATGACAGGACATGATTTAACCGGTTTCCTCATTACAGGGCTGCAGCTGACGAGTTTGAGCGCCCGTTATAATGTGACCGGCGCACGACGACGCGCGTCTCTCCTCAAGGTAAGCCTTCTCTCTCCTGTAGTACACCCCCACTGTTTACAACCTCACTAGCAACATTACTAGCACAGAAGCTAAATGTCAGGTCGTTATGATACAATCAGAGAATAATAAGTTTATATCAGAAGACTCACGGTCAATAGTTAAAGAGATGTGGCTCCTCAAAACTAAAATACTATCGGACAATTCGGACATAATGTTTTTTGTCTCAAATTTTTTGTACAGTGTATAATGAAACAGTATTGTAATTACAATCATTTAGGTTATAAAATATCATGTTACTATGGAAGTTTAGTTTTATCTCAACCAATTCGATTACCTTATAAACACGTTTAAAAATATCGTTTGGTACTGCTGTTCCGTTAGCTAAACATTTAAATTAAATTCAGGGCCTTTGTGCAATAGCAACAGCAAAGCAACTCTGAATGCATTTCTTTCGTTGATACGTATCGTACAGACTAGAGTTCATAATGAACGCCGTAGTACACGATCTTGCTAAGAAGACTTGCATTCATGGATTTCGTTTAAAGGATAGTGGTTTTATTCGAACCAAATTTAACACTTTTCAAGATTATTTTTATTGAAACGAGTCTTATGGCAACGCAGTCGAATAACCTTTACTGGGCCCGACTGTGTCTGCATATTCATTGTGCAGGGCGCGGCTTCACCGGCGGCCATGAATCCGAGCGTGATATATTATTTGTTATTCACGGGCGAAATCTGTCGCCGCCGGCTTCCGTCAAAGCAGACCGTTTCCCTTCCAAAAATACAAAGATTATATTCCGAACGCATCCGTCTCGGTACGTTGAATGCGATTTCGTTTCGTACACGCTCGTTAACAACGTCCATCCGACCGTTTAAGAAATTCAGTACCACTAATTAGAACGTTGTCGCGCAAAAGCTATGCTGCCCTACACTGACACGAACTAGTATATAAAAAGCAGATCTGAACGTTAATATAGCATATTGGAAGGCGGAAGAAAAATTAGACCAACAAGTAGTAGCGACTTTAATAATGAAACTTGTTGTACGCCCTTTACAATCCTTATGTCCAACAGAGAAAGTTGTAAAAGTTTTTAAGATTACAAGTGCAGGCGAGCGTTACAAGGTTTATTTAAAAATAATTTATAAGTACTCAAACTCTTTAAAAAATTGGGTTAAGTATGGATAAATTCTCGAAGATTGCTGGAAGTCACTTTTCTGAAGTCAAACTACTTGATAATGCTGTTGAAGTTGACAGCGTAGCAGAACGCGTCGAATGTATATTAGTAAAATTAAATAAAAATTTAGAACTACCGCTCATGACGTATCCACTCTAAACTGAGAGTTGAAAATTAAAGGGAGATGAATGGGCCGTTTTTATAAATAAACATCGCCGGCTGTGCGCGTCTGAGGCCGTTGCGTACTACGCAGCTTGAATAGGTGCACTTAATTGTTTTTGGACATTGATGAGCTACATTTGCTCCTTAATAGGTACGGAATGTAGAAACAGATAAACATAGCGGTTGAGCGACTCAAGATTTAATTAAAATGTAAGCTTTTTTGTTTATCGGAGAAAAACCAAAGTAATTGGTAGGGCCATTGAATTGTAATTTTACAAATATTAACGCAATTAAGATACGAGTATGAGTGAAACATTTTTAAATTCAGTTAATTGCAGAACTAATCCTAGGATTATATAATTACACTCGATAATTAAATGTACGTTTTAGTGGTAATATAACGTTTCAAACAGACGTTTCACAATTATTGGCAATGAAATGTGTCATTTACAGCATTTGATAGCTCTGTACTTATATTGTCCACGTGACTTGTTGGCAATAAATTCTAAACGAAACTATACGTTCGTAAATGCAAACATAAATCTCGTACTGACCTGGAAGTCAGAGGAAAACCCTAACAATTATCTTCTATTGCTTATCTTCAAGTTGTAAACATCAATAAGGTAGGTATCTTACCTACGAATGTGATAAACCTAAGAACACTGACGTAAACACACACACCCATATTTATAAATGTATTAAAATATATATGTGTGTATGTGTATTAGAGATACTTCGCCTATCTACAAATCGAAGTGCAGCTGAAATCAACAACAAAAAACTACACCAATATACGGCCACGTATAATAGATACGTTGACCTTGCAGCAATATCCGAAATGTAGCCGAGATGTAGGAATGATAGTGAAATGTCGCGGCACATGCTAACCACTCAGTCAGTAGGTCGCTCTCAACTACCGACACACTTGCCCATGAGAGTGACAAAACTTGCAGCTGCAAAACCGAATCGCAATTATTACAAGTCTGAGTTTATAGGCCAAACGATTGAGCGTGGCTGTACACATTTAATTTCAAAAAGAAGGATCGTGATGAATGAATATTGTTGGCGGACTACATTATTGTGGGCCGAAACGAGCAAACAAATCTAATACGACGAATACTCGCTTGGTTACGTAGATATATTTACGATATTTGTATACTTAGTGCATTTACTATCTCGCTGTGGTCAGTCGCCGTTCGTTCGTGTCACTCAATATTCCTCGAGGACTGAACAGGACCAATGCACGCACGCATGTTGGGTTTAATTCTGACAGCATAATGCAATTGTGCTTATAGCAACCTATTTATAGTCCTCCGCCTAAAAGGAGGAATTACCTTTTTTACCGCATTTAAAAAAAACTAAGAGACTGAAGGAAGTGATAATTCTGATCTTGGCAACAGAAAATTAGATAACAATATTATAGAATTAAATGAAGTGCTTCATAAAATTAATAAACAGGAGAGAGAGACTAAAATAATTGAAGGAAAAAGTATAGAACTTGCAATGTGGTAGTTGGCATACTTGCACTGAAGAGTAACAGTCCCAACTCTGTGAATAGCCAAGCCAACAATGTGATAAAGGTTAATTCTATTGACTTCTATACAATGTTAGTCGGAATGGGGGTACTAATACGAAAGGGTGCTAAAGAACCCTTAATGATTAACTTTTGTTACTACGACTTTCCCCAAAAGTCAATAGTTTATGAGAAATAGCTGCTCAAATATTTCATAAAAAATACGCTAAAATCTGTCTATCCTCAGCTATAATCAGCTGTGTTTACATTTTAGGTCATAGTTGGGATCACGGATTAGAAGCTCCATTTTCTGAATTCGTATCTAAAGCAGAGATGAACACTTAAAAAAAACTAAAATAAAAAGCATTTTGCAAAGAAATAAAAATGATCGAATTTTGAAATTTTAACATTTTGCTTTAAAACAGTCATCAGTGATACTTGTAAGTACCCTGCGGATTAGTGCCCCCTTTCCGACTAACCTTGTAAGTAGGTATACAACCATTATTTAGAACCAGCACTGAATTCTCATTTTTATTTTCGTTGAAAAACTAAAAATTCACTTGACATGACATGACATGACTCGTGCATGGGGACAACTTTGTACGTTAAACTTTCGTTATGCATTTGACACTTTTCTTTATGGAAAAGTATAGGTACATAAAATGTGTGCATGTAGGTATGATTAGGATTTAAAATCATTAATTATGATATTAAAAAGTATTGCTTGATCCTTCTTAAACTTTTCAATATTACTACTTCTTTAATTCGCAATGCAAAGAGTAGTCATCATATTGACAGCTTATGGATAGCATCAATAACTAGAAACTCACAGAAACTTTTAGTTTAAAAAAAGCCTTAATTCAAATGTCCCTACAGTACAAGCGCTACCATATCTAAATATTTCCGTCATTGTCACAGTTGACATGGTCATTAGCATTAGAACCCGTAGGAAACTCACGCTCATTAGTATTAGTTAGCTACTTAGTCGTGACTGGTGACAGTTTAACTCAAACGATTATAACGGTGATTTAGTGGTGTCAAAAGCTTCCTTGCTCGAACAAAGAAGAAAATATCAAATTGTGGAATGACGTAATGAAAATCATTACATTAGGATGCTCCTACATACTTACCCTTTGTGCAACATTAGTAGAGAACAATATTTGCACGATAAAGAAGAATATATACGAGCAGTTTAGGATGAAACACGCCTTTGTTCCAGCGCACTATGACAAGTATTTAAGATAACTCAGTTCTCTACTTTAGCACTTGAGTAACCATCGTCATTAGACTGTCTGCTGTTCCGTGAAGGTGCTTTTTCGCAGACAAAAACTGCTTCGACATTTTCAACATCCGGAAATGATTGACAATATTGACATTACCTTATAAACGATAGACGATTGTGGCAACAATCTTCGGTTCAACGAATGATGACGAATAACGATGAGCAACAGGTAGGAATTTAGTAAATGACTGTAATTTGTGTTAAACAGATAATGTCGAAATAATCATTGAGTTTACACTTAAAGTTTGACCTACTGGATACTTGCTGAGAATTAAGGACAACGCGAACTATAAATGCTTAACCTAAGCCCTTGCAGCGAGAAATCTCCTCCCTAAGCTTGTATGATAATTCAACATAAAAGCCTGTATTTCGTTTAACACGATTTTGTGGCATTGGAAAATTTTATAACCAACTAACCTAATTGCTGCCATTCAACCGATCGGAACATTAATTAACTTATTTCCAATTATTATAATCATGTACAACTATAATTGAAACTGTAGGTACTACTATAATTTCGTTATTTAAATCAGTTAAAAAAATATGTTTCTCTTTGCGAGCCCTTTACGCTCTCATGGTCATTAGTCTGGCTTTGTTACCAAGTAATATAAATTCGCGGTAAATGTCAGAAATCATTATCCCTATATCCTGTTCGCGTGGAATATCAATCAGTTACCTAATATGCAAATTTGGCCGACATCGTGTCTGACCAGTTAGCGGGGACACTTTCTCGACGGCGTATTGCCATTACCAAACAATGGACATTAATGGATAATATTGAGCCACACGTGGTCTCACTGTCACGAATATCGCAATGTCTTGTCGTAATTATGAAGTATTGACTCGAATAATTATAGGAAATTGGTTTTGTAGACCTGTTGCGTTTAACAGTCGGGTCTTAAAAAGGTACATAGTAATCGAACACCAATTGCTTCTTATTAGGTCTCCAATACGTTCGTTTTATTCGTAAGATCTTATAATATTTCCTACATTCTTATTTTAATAACCAAAAACCTGTCAAACAGCAGGTGTTTAGATACCAAAACTGTTTCACTTAATCCAAGTTACAATGTTTTACTATTTAGTAGATATCTCGGTTCAAAATCTAAACTTTTTTCGTAACCCGGACTTACAAATACGTTTGAAGAAACACCTGCCTTTTATTTGGAGGGTGGTGTACCATGCGTGACAGAGAGCAACTTCCCCTTTAAACTTCCAAAACGTTTAAACAAAAGTGCAGTTAGATTTAAAACCAAAGCATGCTGATGCATTGATAACACGGAGCACTAATTGCCAGGGTTCTATTTTGGATGTCTTAATAAAAATTTAATTCATCCATACACGCACAATTAATGATTGTCAGAAGCACTCGACTCGAGTTCTGACTGGAAAGCTATTTGTGTGCAACCCTGCGCCGACGCACCTCTGTTCCGCAACTGTCTTGTCTCGCTCTCGCATGCATGTCAAGGTAGGGTTCAACATTCGAGGATTTGGTCCGTGCAGATAATAATACATCCAAACGGAATACCCGACGTGTATCTGTTTTATGTAAACAGAATGATCTCATTAGGTCAGACGCAGTCAGAGACGCACATTAACTTCATAATCCCAGGCACACACGGCATTCTACCGACGAGCCGTAAGATTTGTCGGGAGAAAATCCCAAGTAGCATTCAACGAGTTTAATCCCGCTTTCTAATCCTTTTCACACTAGAGAATGCAGTATAAAGTATGCTTCAATCAAGCACCATTGAAACACGGTCAATTCCCGCGAGAAGCTTCCGCGTGCGCGTGCGGCGCCTGATGCGAGATCATTGCCAGATGCCGCCAATAGATCGCGACGGGGTCAACAGCCATTGCCCTTGTTTTGCGCACTAAATTATTTACTTGAGTGTACACCAGATACACCATAAGCGTGTTTCACTCAACCGGGGTCAAGGGAACTAACACTGTTTGCAACATTGTTGTTGACAGATAAACAAAACACACTGAAGAAAAATGAATTAAATACATTTAAGTATTATGTAACATGTTCTTCATATTAATGAAGCGTTTGTCGCGCAAATATCCACTGACTAGTAACAAAGGGCGATAATATGGCTTTTTACTTCACGTTTACCTAACCTTGGGTAGGCAACAAAGTAAAACGGAGAAGTAATTACACGTTTATTATTGTGTACTGAAATAATGAGCTTTGAAGTTAGTATCTTCCAAACACGACTTCCTTCGACGCACGTGTTATTCTTACAAAACGAACGAGTAATTAAACTGCGCATAATATAATGCAAACAAGTTATAGCATCAAAGAATCCGGAGTTTGCGTCCGTTGACTTGGGATCGACATCACAATGCTGCAATGGTTAACTTAGAAACATCAAACATGGCTGAACATGCATTTGCAAGTAACTATCAAGATTTCTTTGACGATTTTTTATCCAACAGTACCTACTTATAATAACCAACCTAGGGAGATACTTTCCAAGTTCCCACAAGCACAATGCGTCTAATCAAGAGCTCTATTTTGTTCACAATAGTTAATTAACAAATCAATTTTCACGGTGGATTCCCTACATTACGTTCTTACTTTTATTTTAAAACAAGTTTTATTTATATAGGTCCATATTTTTTAAACAAATATCTACCATATTAGGTACTAAACAACTAAAGAAGGAACACGAATTTTGCAAACTTCACATCACACCTCAATATTTTTATTTTAGCGTTTTAGTGAAAGGATCTAAAAACCTTGGCGATTTATCTCATAACCTTTACATAAGTTCAAGTTTATAAGTATCTAAGTACTTGTTTATTATAGTAATATTTTATCCTAAACGTAAACAATCTAAGTCTTGTAGTTCTAGTAAAAATATAGGTATTTACATTAACGCATCTGGATTCTGAAACATGGTACTGATTCCTGAACGTGAAACATCATGAAGTCTGTTTGTAAACAAGATATCTTGTTTATAATACCTGTCATTCTTACGGACTTTAGACACTCCGTTAATATGTTTGTTTTGATATACATAAAACGATTGACTCATTACAATTGATCAAAATTGAACTTATTCCATAACAGAACGGAACAAATAATAATTTGAGTAGATTTATGCCTCGTGGTCGAGAGTCGAGACCATTTTAGTCAAAGATGTTAGTAGAGAGTACCTGGGTTAATGAGTGCATTAAATCACTGAATAGAGAGAAATTATGTATTTCAAAATGCCAATCAATTAGTTTTTATCTTAAAAAAATATATTGATGTTCTAAAAAATTCGCTGTAGAAAATTTATCGTTGCCATCTTAAAACTGTTTGTTTAGAAATTCTAACTCAATTTGTTTGTGCAAAAGAAACATACCTACTATTTTGCGTGCCATTAGGAACTGCCATTCTACCACATCTACCTAACATGTAATTTCTTTCGCTTTCTCATTACTAGCTTAAAAACAAGTGTCAATTCTATCACTTATTACGAAGTAGATGCTAATGACCATGTTGCTTCAATGTCATCGGTTCAGTATTAAGCCGAAATATTCAACACATTATGTTCGTCTTTAAGTAGGTACTGAGTATCATCCACAGTATTCAGCAGCTGACGTTCATGACATTCCCCGAGGTTATCAAACACAGTCATTAACAGATATTGCGATAGTCAGAAATTGTGACTAATTAATTAGAAAGCGCTTTCAAGGGGTTGGGTAATCAGATGATGTCATCAGAATGTAGGCGCATGATTCTGCACATTTATTGCAAAGAGGTCTGTTGTCCCTTAGGCTACTAAAGACTAGGCTTTAGCTTAAAGCAGTCTTTCTCAAAGTGGGCGATAACGCCCCCTTGTGGGCGCTAGAGGCCTACAGGGGGGCGGTAAAAGTGATGATTGCGATTGAGATTATTAAGATGCGCTAAAGTTATTTTTAGGGGGCGCTAGAATGTAATTGATTCTCAAAATGGGCGGTAAACGAAATAAGTTTGAAAACCTCTGGCGTAAAGGATAAGGGGGGTGGCCTATTTTATACCGGACACTACAAATTTATAAATTGTCGCTATCAACGTTATTATTTAGTTATTATCTCCAACCCAGTTTAGCGTACGGGTAGTAACAATAAATTTTAAATGACCACAACTCATTAACATCCATTATAAACACTCAATTTATTGGTCCGGAATATAATAGGAAGGGACGTACCTATGTACTATAATTGAATGCGAGATAAAAGTGAAGGCATCGTAAGTGCCTACGATTAACACACTTTCACTTTCGAATGATAAAGGGCCTCAAGGTCGCTCGCAGATGATATTTGGATCACATTTTCACCTATTTGGTTCAAAGACTAATTAAGGTTGATGGATTGTTCATTATTGATAACATTCGATTTCTTAAAATTCCTTCTCGTATAGGTAGGTAACCTAAGGCATAATTTATTGAAATGTGGGACTTTAACTCCCTTCTATAGCTATAACCTAGTTAGTTTCTGATATTAATCGTAATGAAACTAGAACGGCAATAAATGTTACCAAGGGAATAATATAATATTAAGATAATATTGAAGATAAATTCGTAGGAAAATATAACTTAAGATGCATTGTATGTATGGAAGGTAGATATTTATGTATGTCTAGTGAGAATAGGTATCTACTTATAATATGATCCAGATAGAAGCAGAAACGTATTAATGCAAATATCCAATGAATACAGTCGATTCGTGCTCGAGCTATTGAACTAATGGATGAGGTCGTAGATACCTTGATCCAATTGACATCACATCGAATCTGGTTCCATGATCAATCTAGTAGATCCTTCGATATAGAAATTGCTACCTGCATTTGCTAACCGTGACCTTCTTATTACAAAAGATAGTCTAAGAAAACCCAGCTTTTAAAATAACCCCGTCTCTTTTTGTTATACGACGTTAGAAAGTAAGGGGTATATTTTAGATCTGGGTTTACCTTAGTTTGGTTTTCAACCATCTTTTGTAATAAGGGGGTGATAGTATTTTAAAATCAAAACACTAATATTGTAACGACGTAGGTAATTTTCAACGTGATCCACATAATGTTAAATTGTAACGCTTGAATTGATTAAGGAAACTGTAATTAATCTTCGTGTAATGAATAATGAAACGTTGCACCATTTCCTACTTACTATAAGAATACAATAGTGATTAGTGCGTCACCCACCGGTGCGAGAGGACTGGCTCTACGGTCACCAACCCGTGGCCGGCATGGTAACTATCGGTATTACCTGCCTTTGTGGGAGACTTATGTCAATGGACTGCCATAAGCTCAGTAGAGAAAATGAAGTGACCACCCGAGCTAACATGCGCAGCGCGATCTTAATTTGTCGTCACATTATCTCGTGTAGAGACGAGATAAAGTACGAACGTACGTAAAGTAGTAACGTACATAAGAAACCCTTATTGACAGTCTATAAACTGCTCCGCTAAAACATACAATTACCTTTTTCGAAAGAGCAATCTGTTCAGTTAAATTGCGAAATAAGAACTGCACGAAATACCAATGAATTTAAAAGTTGTGATGGCAGGTCTCCGTTATACATTCATGCAAATGTGTAACTGGGGAGAAATATTAAATTATTAGAGCTACATATAAATTTTACCTAAGAAACCAAGGCGTAGGTTTTAGAGTACAACCTAACTAAAACATTCAAAGATTTTCAAAAATTCAATGTGAATTTCCTTAAAAAAATCGCAAGTCGTCTTTCCGTGATAATTGATAGGTTAGGTTGTAAATAATGTATCTCATTAAGATATACAAGCAAACTAATTAACATGTATTATTATTCTGCAGGTGTTTGCGATGTGGTACACGTGGACGACGTTATTGCTGGTGTCGTGTGCACTAGTGAAGGCGGAGACCGCGGCGGAGGGCCCGGCACCGGCGCCCGTGGCGACCACCCGCGCCCCGCCGCGCACCCTTGACCGGCAAGCCGCCGAGCTCGCCTGGAAGTCCTGGCTTCAAAGTCCCGAGAGCGGCAACCCGAACGCCCCACCGCGAAGAATTACCACCAAGTCTCTATTCATAACACCTCTAAATTGTCCTGAGGGACAGAGACTCGATCGGAATGGCTGTGTTCAGGTAGGTTATTCAAAAAAGACTTAAAAGAACTTGAATTTATTTTAATATTGAGAATATTAATAAAAAATGAAAGATAAAGTTATATTCATTTTATCACACAATCGAAATTCACGAACTATGAACACTAGGTACCTAGCTACTGCACCATAAAATGCGATAAGCTAATTATCATTTTCTTTCCAGGTGGTAACAGTAAACAAAGATGAACATGAACGTATTCTGTTGGAGCATCTGAATGCTTGGTTCGTGACTTCGGCTCCGAGCGGAGACGTATTGTACGACTATGGCGATGCTGAACCAGGACCGTTGCAGCTTTCTATACCCATCGGCTTAGATCCTCAAGCAGCGCCGCTTCAGGGCCAAGAGCCATCAGCGCAGGTAAGCAAATCGAATATTGATAATAGTTATTGTCACAAACCCGAACATAAACTAGGTACTTATTTAAATTTTACTAATAAATTTAAAAAAAAAATGTTCTCTATAATTTACTAAAAAGATCCATAACTATAATATTGAACAAAATCATTCATTATCTCTTTTCATATTCCAGGCTCAGGACGTGCAACCAAACTATGTTCAAGTTGACAAGAAAAATGAAAACAAATCTGATGGCGACGCCAGCATAGAAGCTGAACTAGAACTATTAAAACTTCAAAATACATTAAATCCAAACAACACGGCTGTAGTTGATGGTTCCTATATGCTGAACCACAATGTTCTGACCAACGCACACAATTATCCCGACAAGCCGAAACGCGATAGTCCAATCGTAAATGTAACTGAAATAGAATCGCTAAATAATGCCACCGACGAAGGACAAAAAGAATTAGTTTTTGGAAACGTTAATATAGACCCCATTCTTTATAATACAGAAAATCAAACTCTAACTGATATTGAAAAAGATTCGGAATCAGGTAGCTTAGCGGAGATTGAAAATAATGCAACCTCTGTTATTGAAGCCAACAAAGGAAATCAGAGTTCATCTGTAATATTCACATCGGAAACTAATCATACGTCTAATTCAACTTCTCCAATGTTAAAAAAAGATGGAGATCAAAGTAAACTTAATCCAGAAAACGACTACTCTGATATCGGAGAAGCTATTAAATTAATTAGTCGATATGCCGACGTAACTACTGATGACAATTTTACCAAAGAACTAAATAAAAATGGAATGAAAGAGGACAGCGTTTTAGGTACACGTACTAAACTTCAATACCGACGCAATAAACCAAAAGATCAAGAAATGGAATCAGTACCTGTTCATACACCTCTGGAGTTGGCTTTCAATGATAAAGCTCCTACACATAATGTTTATCCCAAGTACGAGGTATACTATAGATATCCTTCGCAGAGTCTGCACTCACCGACGCCTCCTCCAAATTACCCGTTCAGGCATTTACAGGACTATTGGCCTGGCCGTAATCAAGTCGGAGGCGTTTATAACACACACGAGAATCCTAGGCGGCATCATCATTCTTATCCTCACAACTTTCGGCTACACAGCTCTCCTTATGCAGGATACGCGGGCGTACATCCAGCATACCCGGAACAACTAAAGGGATACATTCATCGTGTGGTTCAACACCATGCCAACCCGATGCAAGCTCACGCTAACAACCAGGACCTCTACAGTCTCCTCGGTCTGAGACATTGGTTCAGTAGTGAAGGGACGTCAAAAAGATAGCTTGCTTTCTGCTATATTAGACAATTCGATGTTACCCGACGACGTATAATGGAAGCTATGGGGAAAATGAACGTGCACTATAATTGTAGACTTAACATCTGAATACTTTCTTCATTAGGCACCTACCTAACTTTCAACTTAAGTTATCAAAATAGTCCTACACAACAAGGACAGTAACAATAATATTTATCTATGATGTTTATTAAGTCTTATTCCGTTCGAAGTCATTTCTGTCCATAGCTTTCAATATATTAGCCTATTTATTTCAAAGCCAAATATTACAGTCATAATTAAGTTATTATTTTTTGTTAGAAATTTTAAGTTCTGTAAATATCTTCTACTTTAAGTGTTTTATTTTGCTACTGATAAATTGTTCACATAGTATTATCGTTGTTTTATATTATGTTAATGTAAATTGTTCTATTGATGATAATTTTCGATTTATATTTATTCGATGTATATTTTTATATAATTTTTTTGTTGTGAATGTATTTGTCTTTAGGTGTTTGATTTTTGTAATAAGTATCGCAAAACGTGTTTATTTGTTTAAGTAATCGCAAAAAGAAAAGGCGCCTTGCTTGGGCTTGCCACCTATTTTTTCAAAAAACTAAGTATTCGTTGCAGTAGATACTTATAACCTAACTCTATGTTTTATGCTTATGATGTGTGTAGATATAGCTAATAGGTATTTGTTCGTATTATTAGTTCCAAACAATCTTAATGCAAAATCGGACATTTGAAACCCACCAAAACATGTATTTCCGCTAAATGCAACGTTATGTATCTATTTTATGTTATTCTTGGCCATGTGTATACTTGCCACATTAGGAATATGTATACTTAATCAAATATATATAAGTTTTCTTATCTCGAATCTGTAGGATGTAACTTACGACGTATTGCTAAGTGAAAGCCATGATTCGAGAGTACTCGCATTTCGAAATACATTCACATTTCTGTGCTTTCGTAAGGGCTGAATACCTACATTACCGAACTATTACATTATTACACATTAACGATCCCACCAAAGCTTAGTTTAAGTATTTAGTGTTTGTCACATAATAACTTACTATGTATTTGAAACTATCTAGAAGGTAGATGAATTAAAGGTATTTTTACTAATAATGTTTATGGAAGAAAATTATATTGAAGTTATTGTATTGGGCTGATTGTCATGGTAGTATAGGCAACCACAACGTAGTACAAAGTGCCAAAACGCTGAAAATGCTATTCATGTCAGCGCTACTTAGCGAAAGTTCTACCTAGCTACTGCAAAGATGTTCACATACAAAAATTAACAGTGAATTGATTAAACAGGCTAGAAAAAGCAATCGCCACCAGGGAAAGTACCTCAAATATTGAAGATAGCAAATTTTTACTATTTTTTTACTAATTTAAAATGCATTCATATATTTTAAATGTTAGCTGGCCTGAACAGGGATTCGAACAACCACAAACGCAAAAAAAAACCTTTATTTTTATCGGATAGGATCACTAATTAGCATCAGATCTATAAAATACATTGTCAAATATTAAAGGAAAACCGTGAATTCTAAAATTAACTTAGGTACATATCAATTTAATATTATACCATGAAGTTAGTTTATATTCACAAAATATTTCATGATGTCGTTCAGGCTTTTTTAAGGAGTTCCTTGATTTAGACGATGTTTATTTGATTAGACCCTCATTATGGATCGGTGCTATTAAATACAGTTGGTATTCTTTTCCAGTTACACCAGGGGCCCAATTCTCCTAAAATAAATCTTGATAAATCACAACCGAACCAAGGCCGAACCGTTCATTCAGACAGTTCTCAATTTCAAAAGCTATCAAGTTGTTTAAACAAAATCAATCATTTTTAAAAGTTTTCGAAAACAAAAACTGACTGACGGTTGTGGTTCGATTGCGTTTGGCAATAATTTATTTTAGGAGAACTAGGCCCCTGTAGGCCTAGCACGAATGTTGTGACGTATGATAACGTAAACGTAACGTTAACGCGAGTGAATTTTGAATTGGAAATACTCGTTTCGCACTTAATAGAATTGAAAACTTTATTCATATCTATGTATGATACAAATTGTGGTTGTCGCATAAATTTAAATTAAAATGCTATAGAATAGTTCACTCACATTAACGTTACGTTTACGTTACCATAAGTCAAAATATTCGTGCTAGGCCTACAGTGCGCCTCCCGTCTCAAGCAAGCGAAAGTAATAAAAGCAGCTTTCCTTGCTTTAAAAATTAAATCTGCATTGAGTTAAAGTCAAATTTTTGGGCCTACCCTTCAATGAAATAACTTACACACGAATGAATTAATTTACGCAGAACATTAGTAAATGATTGATTAAAGTCTAATGTCCGTATGTTCAGAGTTAATCCCTCAAAAAATAATTGATCTTGCTTGACCGGAAGGCTTATTATGGTAGCAACTTGCGCAGTTGCGCTGACTTTACATCTATGGTTTGGTACCTAGAAGTTGTACCAGAGATGCAAACAATTTCTTGCCCAAAGGGTGCCAACGAGACCATATCACTACGCATATGCCGTCCACCCGTCTGTCTGCCAAAGGACTGTATGTATTTAACAAAACCGTATAGGTGGCTAGTTGAAATTCTTTACAGAATATGTGTTACTATGGCCTCTATCATGGCAAATATCAAAAGTCTAAATTCAAAGGGGGCCCCATATAAGAAAAAACCTCTTAAAATGCATTTTTCATAAGTCAGTTATTTCACAGACGCCTAGACGTGTGGTTGTACGGAACCCTTAGTGCGCGAGTCCGACTCGCACTTGGCGGTTTTTTTAAATATAATTGTGATTGATAAAGTTGATGATGAAGAATAATAAATCTTTTTTGTTGTGAAGTAAAATAAACGAGTTTTAATTGTTCTGTATTAAATTATTATTATATTATAATTAGACCCAATAAAACATCACTTTTATTTATGACGACATAACTCCGAACATACTAACTTTTGACCTAAGTCATAATCAATAAAAAATGGCAGTAAGTCCGCCTTAGTAGTGGCATTAAGTCCGCCTTACGTACCACCATTATGCATTGAAGTATTAAATAAAGAATCGTAACTAATAATTCAATTTAAAAGCCCTTTCCAGTGGGTAGTACCTATTGAACTTTTACCATTGAACGATGGGCCCAGGTGTCATACATTTATCTTTCCTTTTTTCTTTGCTATCTTCAACATTTAAATTCATTCGTTTTTTCTACTCAATTTATTTTATAATACCAAGGTGCTTACAAGTGGCTAGAACAAAGCTATCAATAATGATGATGAATAGTGTATTACACTAAGATAAACCTACATTTCTACAGCAGCAATAGCGTCCTACTGTATTAAACTTAGTACATTGATTGACTGATACTAAAAAAAAAGGAGAAAAATTAATGATTTACAAATACTTCGGAGTGGTTGGTTATTTTTCACTCAAGGAGGTTTTTTGACTTTGAGCCTAACATAATATATTATAATCACTTAGGAAGTCAGAAGTTTATCACATTATTTATAATTTTATATTTTCTGTTTAATATTATGTTAATGAAACCAATTCTAATATTTTGGGTCCTCCTCCTAGCCTTTTCTCAACTGTGTTAGAATCAGCTTCCACACTAAAGTGAGTGTACTTTTGAAAGCAACGATTATTTTATTTCCAGTCATTTTAATTGATAAACTTTTGACTTAAAAATACTAAACACTTATTTCATGATCTAAAAACCAGTGTTTGTATTTAAAAAAATAGATGGCTAGGTATTTTTAACACTGTGAAACTAACAATATATTTTATGTAATATTTTATTAAAAGTACAAAAACAGCCTGAATTCATAAATCTTAATGTACCTTAATAATCAATTATGTATATCTCAAAACATTGGTTTTGTTCAAAACGCCTGTTTTTGTACTACAAAATGCTTATTTAAATGCATAAATTATAAGATTTACATCACCTTCAAAATAAATATAACAAGAGGACTATTGTACAAATATTATAAGATTTTAGTCAATAGAATATATATCATCAAAATGTCTTGAAAACCTATATTAAAAATTAAAGAAATTTGCTTATTCACTGGATGATATTTGATGAAATATAAAACTATAAATTTATCAATGCCAGTATTTTATTGTAAATAGTAAATGTGTTAAATACATTAAAACTGAAATCAAATTGACGAGCGCATTTTTATTTCTGACGTTTCAATAAAAAGACCATATTTTACTGGAAGATGTTTTATTGAAAAAAAATATTCAATTTTATCAATAACATTGATAATAGTTCCTACTAGTAAGTGCCGAATGATATATGAACTTGTTCAGTAAAGCGAGATTCCCTGTACTTGCACATACTTCAATCTACATGAAGTAGGTAACTTTAACTGACTATTGTACATGTACATAATATTCATAACAAAAATGATGATCAAATAATAGAAACAACTTACATGCAAGTCATTTGTACAAAATATCACAATAATAATACATAGTATTATTAAGAAACTTAACACATTATATAATTACAATTAATCTTTAATGGTTTTAAGTTTCTGAATCACTACTACAAACATGAATGTGTGAACAGGAGAAGACAACATAAAGACATCAGCAACTCATTTTCTTTCTCTAAATCTATAATTATTTTATCAAGAAGTAATAAAACATCATTCCTATTATACAAACAACGTTTGGGGCTCCTTGTCATTGAAGTATGTGCAAAAACAGAATATGACACAATGTTGTTCATGAATCATATGTAAAATTACATTTCTGAATTACTTTGTTCTGAATGGATATCTATTATTAGCCCTGACATCTATATCTTAAATTACTGGAGAAACACAACATTGGCAATCTTTACACATTTTGGATACTGACTGAAGTTAAGACTTAATGAACAAGTAAGTACTAGCGGACACAAAAATACCAATCCAAATTTTAAAGTTTTCACATGGCCATTTCATCTAAACTCATAAATTTGGATGCTGTGTTCCGGTACATGGCTTAAAGTCAAAGATTGATACCTGAAAATCAACACAAAATTCACTAGTTATTATTTAATAAAATCACCAAAATGCACAAAGTACAATTATGTACAAATTAACTTCTATTCTATTCTAATTGCATATAAATAAGCAATGGCGAGAAGCCAAACTGAAATGACTAGAAACCTAAGTATGACTTATTAGACAAAGTAGTATTCAAGGGGTTTACATCCTTGATGAATAGTCTGTTGAACAAAGTTATATCAAGGCAAAAGAAATCTAGTTCTTTTAGTATTGCAGCTATGATTTACCACTAATCACTATGAACTACTGTGATCTTTAACCCCAATCTAGAGGCTCTAGATAGTCAGCACTGCTGTAAGTCATACTTACTAAAAAAGCTTGTTATTTTAAAACCAGTTTAGTTAAAATGTATACTAAATGTTAATTATTTCAATGCTCCATACACTTTTAACCAGGTTATACATATTATTAGATAAAAACATTATAGGTACCCAACAGGAACAATAACAACTTAACCAGAGGGAATGATAACAACCTTACTTTGATAAATAACACAGTTCCTTGACTTTAAAATATTCATAATAGAGTATACTTAGGAGCGGACTTGCAATGTATAGTCCCAACCATAATTTAGGGATTTAGCTATGAGAATGTACAACAATTTTCATGGAAAACATTCTAGAATTTATATTTCAATTAATTAAACAAAAAAGCACTCACCATTCTGAACTTCGATGATAATAATAACCTTCTATTGTGGCCGCAGACTTATGGAAGCATATATAGTAAAAACCAGCAAAAGAAGCACCATTTATGTCCTTTATAGTATGATCTGGCACTAAAAAGTGTTCTTTCCACCTCATAAACACATAGTCAGCCTTTGCAAGAGTGTCATAATCAAATGAATCAGAGTTGAATGTCTTTAAGTAAGGTACAAACAAATCAAATTTACTCTGAAAAATATAAAACAATTATTATATAGCAACTGTCTTATGATCAGTTTAATAAAACATGATAACTTATGCACATACCCAATGTTTTCTATCCACATCCTCATCAGCATCCCACTTTCTTGTGAGGAAGGGATATTTGGCAGATATGATTTCTCCATCGAAAAAAGTTGTTAGTGTTGGAAACTCCTCTGTTAAACCTTTTATTTTTAAATACCCACAAAGGTATGAGTTTTCTTCATCTACATGCTGTAAAAATAATGTATAAATAAATTGCTTATCATAGTTGTTTCACTATACAACTATGTCACGTAATTTCTTCGTCGAACATCACTTTATTGCACTTGTGACTTGTCGGCGTAAGTCTCAATTGTTGGACAACAGTATTTACACACTGAAATTTAATACGTACACTCATAATTGTGCGGTAATTTCTAAGTTTATCAATATTGCGTACTTTGTTTTTGTTACTAACCTGTAAAACCACTTCGACCTCATAGGAGTTACCTTTGCTTTTTTGGTGCCCTTGGAATTTGGAACCGTTATAAAGCAGAGACTTTGTTACTCCAGGCTGTTTGGAATTTGCTGGAGGCGGTGGAGTTATATCAACTTTAACGGGCATTATTTTTCCATTAAAACGGATGACCAAGCTTTCGTAAGTATGACAGATGATAGTTATTCTGTCTTCAACTGGCGCCTTTTGACAGTTCGTCGTTATTCCAGCAAATTCTATGAATTAAAACCTAAACGATATTCAATAATATGCTCAAATATGATAAACTTTTATAAATTAACTATTTCGTAGTATTTGAAAACTGTTTTACTAGCAGATTTTTTGTAAAAAGGAAGTGAAAGTTGTATCTTGATTTTGGAAACTCAGAGACAGATAAAAAATATCCATTTGTCATTTCATTTTGGCAACTCGTGACAGTCGGGACCATAGACGTCGTGATGACCTTAGAATAAGTACTAAAGCATAGAAGGCGCCTCGGTACTTGAAAAACGTACAGGGGCATCTGTCAAATAAGAGCAATTTCGAGATTTTGAGCTAATTCTAACGCTACCAAATTAAATAGCCCGCCACTAGTACCGCCTGTCAAACGGCAACGACATTTTAAATTTTGTCGTATAATACTTGTGTCAGTGGCGCGGTGATTTGAAAAAATATTTTAGTCTAGAATTTATATTTAATTAATTGTGTTTTGTATATGTGCATATTGTTCTTATAAATAAGAGTGTGCGCTATGTCCTGAATAGTAAAAAAATGTAAATCTCGCAAGGGACGTACAAAAAACCAAAGTGAAAATATCGGCTTCCACAAGTACGTAGTATTTTTATGTTTATTCATAGATTTTCCTTTAAATATATTTCATTATACATTAAATAAGTAAAAGTAAGACATTACCTTTTAGAAGAAGTAAAATAAATAAGTTTAAACTATCTAAATCTTATCTATTTATCAATATGAATATTCGCCAAAGAAATTATTAAAGGGGTGCGAAAATTTTATCGATAAATCTATCGATAACGTGATTTTTGTGTTAGGTTTAATTAATTAGGTATTTTTTTTTTTCATTTAGGTTTCCCTGTGACGAATATTTTCGAAATAAATTGATTGCCGTGGTAGCTCACGAAATTGGTTGGGTTCCAAGAAAGCACCACAGAATTTGCTCCAGCCATTTCACTTTATCTTCTTTTACTCGTTCTGATAAATGGCGGAGACTGAAGGAGGACTCTATACCAACATTATACCTTCAATCTAAATTTAAAAGCCTAAGTTCTTATTGAATTGCATGTCTACAGGAAGTAAAAGAATTCGAGTAATTTCTTTAAAAAAATTGGGACAGATTAACCCCGCACTGGATTTAGCTTGATTGAAAATAAAAATCTTTTTTTTCTTGCAACATTACGTTCGACATCTTCTTTCGGCCATTCATACAATAGACTATTTCAGATAATATTTCATTGTCTTGTTTATCTTTCAAATAAATGCTGTTAATACAGTCGTAATCTTCAAGCCTGATAGATAAAATAATTATGAGAACAGTGAATCTAAACAAAATTAACGTATTAAATGAACGATGATTAACTTACTTCTCAATCAGTTTGCATTTGGTGCCACTAACGTTTACACCTCTTTACCGTAATTATCTTTAAAATCTTGTATTTTTAGGGATGCAGTTTTTTTATAGATAGAGTGATTCAAGAGGAAGGTTTTAAGCTATAAAACGTACACGTGCGAAGCCGGGGCGGGTCGCTAGTTATATATAAAACAATCATTATTTTGTTTAAAATTTCCAGCGCCTCGAAATTGACAACTTACCTGAGACCACGTGGCGCCGTTCTAGTGACAGAAAAAAACGTGCATGTCCAAGTATATTACAAGGAATACTCAATAATAATGTATTTAACTTTTGTGAAGCTTTTAGTAATTGCAAATTAAATAATAGACATTTATACTTAAACGATGACTTTATTTATTGATAGCGATAATAACAGGACCAGTCGAAGTGATGATGCTCGGGAGAGGCCTATGTCCAGCAGTGGGCATCTTTCGGCTGAATAATAATGATATTATAACTTTACTTTTGTCATTATAACTTTCTAAGAAGTAAGTATTTATATGTACTATGGCAATATACGGCATGGCTGTTATTTGGATAACACAATGATAGTCACCTTCTTTCGGCCATACAATACTATTTCAGATATTTCGTAATATATACATTTATACGATGACTATTTTATCGATAGCTATAGTCTGATAGTGTGAATACCCTCATCCCTAGTCTTCGTACGAAAGGTTACAAAATTATTTTTTACGGCCTGTCAAAAGTTTATCTTTCCCGCTCTGACAACAGCGAGTCCGCCATATGAGTAAACAGCATGGCTATATTTTGATTCGTTTATGCTAAGTAGCGCTCCTTCTATGCTTTAGTACTTATTCTAAGGTGATGACACTGACACAGTGGCTCAATACTTCGATACCACTTGATCCTACTTGGTCTAAGCGTGATCCAACACTTTTTTTCTCGCGATAACTAATTATTGGATTGTATTTAATTATCTTTTGAAATTAACCGTGAATCATTTTTACTTATCATAATTCAGACCATACCATCGAAATAATAATGGAACAGGGGGCTTACCATGACGTCTTAAGAAAACGTTCAAATGTCAGCCAGTCAATATCCGTTCAAAAGCAGGTCTGCTTCTGAATCGCTAAAAATCGTACCATGACAGTACAAAAGGTGAACGACTATTCAACCAAGTTGAACGGATAAGCTAGCAAGCAAGCTAATATAATAGCCCGAGCCTAGTTTTTGGATGAAGCGAGTCTGCTAAATCTAAATTGGCGCCTTTTATGTAATGTGGTAGTGCTACCAAGCCACTTATTTATTTTTCTGTTTCTCAACTTGTTGACTATTTCATGCAATAGGTACACTTAGAGCATATACCTATAGGTACATAAAAGCAGCCGAGTTCGAAATAGTGAGTTAGATTGTTTATGTTATGAAATTGACAGAAAAGTTGCTTAAAAATTAAGCCAGCGTAGATTTTTTTGTTTTTTCTTAAACAAAACGTAGTTGTAAGTGCATTTTGAAAAAAGTTTTAAGCTTTGTATTTTAATATGTACAAGGTTCTTAGAGCATTAGGTATATGCTCTAAGACAAGGTTAGCCGGATTGGGGGTAATAATCTGCGGGGCACTTATCGTCTCAAGACTTTTATGAGTGAAGCGAGCTGTTTATTGCCCAAGGTGGCTTCTGCAACCAACTAACTGTGGTTACGCCTACAGTAAGTTTTACAAACTAAGCAAGCACTTGCTGAGGGCTTACCATGACCTCTTAAAGCAGGGCAGAAGTTGCCTGGAAGTTGAACTGCCCTGCTTTTTTGTACTATGTCATCGTTATAGCAGGCCTGTAGCAGGCCTGCTGCGTTGACGTTTACGAAATCCGTTCACCTGTTTTTTTTTGTATAGACTTTTCGTACCATAAACAAGCTTATCCGTTCAACTTGGTTGAATAGTCGTTCACCTTTTGTACTGTCATGGTACGGTTTTTAGCGATTCAGAAGCAGGCCTGCTTTTGAACGGATATTGACTGGCTGGCATTTGAACGTTTTCTTAAGACGTCATGGTAAGCCCCCTGCTGTAAAGCTTGCTAGTGGATTTGACGCTTCAGACTTTATCGCTTAAATGTAATAGAAAAGAGGTAGTTGTATAGAGATAATTGTCAAGAAAGTGGTAATGGTAACCATTGCGGATAAATGACACTACCAAAGCGAGCCCGATTTTTTTCAGTTTTTTTTTGCGAAATTCTGACGTTGGGACTTATTATATCGTTTACATCCTGTATAAAGATACAGGATGTAAACGAATTCATATAATTCCTTCAAACAGCATGATCTACTGGTTACACAGATTGATCTGGCACTAGCTTAGATAAGATTAAGCAAAAAAACATTTTTCATAAAAACATTCTACTTTTCTGTTTCTGAGTCATTTTAGCCCCCGAGTTAACTGACTGCACGGAGCGATATCACCGTAGTCGTGCCCACCAGCTGTGTTGCCGTGCTTTCATTTATTTATGCATGGCATCGAAGTCTCATATCAAAAAATTGATTTCTATACAAAAAAATATTCTAGCTCTTTTTTATTGAAACCTTATTACGTGGTTTAGATACGATCACTTACCCCAACCCTATCAAGCTAAATACCGTGCAGGGTTAATCTATACCAGGGGGCCTACTATGACCTCTTAAGGCAGGGCAGAAGTTGCCTGGAAGTTGACTGCCCTGATTTTTTGTACTATGAAATCGTTAGAGCAGGCCTGCGGCGGGCCTGCTACGTTGACGTTTACGAGATCCGTTCACCTTTTTTTTGTATAGACTTTTCGTACCATGAACAAGCATTACCGTTCAACTTGCTTCAATAGTCGTTCACCTTTAGTACTGTCATGGTACGATTTTTAGCGATACAGAAGCAGGCCTGCTTTTGAACGGAGGTTGACTGGCTGGTATTTGAACGTTTTCGTAAGAGGTCGTGGTAAGCCCCCTGTACTTTGTAAGGATGGTCGTGCCCCCTACGGCCCCGTGTTACGCCCATGGTTCAACCAACGGTCGGGGCAACATTCCGATTATGTAACCACCCCTTAAATTACTAACTGCCAAAAGCTAAGCTTGTTTATGGTACATTATAAATCATCAAGTGTCTCAGTTAGTCTTGTGCTTAATCGGACACATAAAAGTGCGCACTGTAATAGTACAGTCCGACTAATGTACTAGTACACCTTATTAGTACTATTAGTACTCGAACCATTACCGAAATTATTAGACAATAACACACTCAGTACAGGTACTAAAACCTAATACATTTAATTGCAGATGCGTCGGCGAAGCATCTAAATAAGATAGGTACATGATAGCAATAAAATTAGTCTTAATATGGATGCCACACTTTTTTTTAAATCAATTTGTATGAAACTATCTATACGTTGCATCATTGCACGTTAAAAACTTATAGATTAGGGTAAGATGATTTATTTGTTTGTTGGCGTATTTATGAAGATGAAGAATTCCAACTCCTATTGTCGCTCTGTCTCGCTTACCCTTATTATTAACTATAAGGCGCTCGTTCATTCTCGGACTCGGCAACGAAATACGAAATATTACGAATGTTAGCATAGCACTTGAGTGAAGTTAGACAGTGTACGAATAGTCCGACTGTCCGATTAAGAGTTTGCGTTCGGTAACGTTTCCTTTCGTACAGAGCCGAGTTCCATCACCTATTAGTACATCGTACATGTACTACACAAGACTAGTCTCAGTGTCTATGGAATAATGGTATTCATCGTTTCGTTGGTTTCGTTTCGTTGACCGATTCACTTGTATAGATTGTTTTGTTTTGTGATTAATTTAATAAAAACGATAAAATTAAACATTTATCATGACTGCGTTTAAAATATCAAGCATTATTCACGTTGAGAAACGTTATAGTTCGATCTACGTTTTGTGATCCTCAAGCAATAGTAGTGATATTTTCCCACATAATTATGGTTAACTGACGTTAGACTGTGCATCCTCAATTATGGCAGAGCCAGGTTATTACCACAGTGATTATGTTCGACACCCAGTTCTCCACGAGCTCGGTGTCAAGTATGGAATTAAAACGGAGTGTATTCCAGAAATAGCATTGCCGTCTAAGTTAGAAGAGCTCAAGGATGTCATACGTAGAGAAATACGTAAAGAACTCAAAATAAAAGAAGGAGCCGAGAAATTACGCGAGGTGGCCACTGACAGAAGATCACTTTCTGATGTTGCTAATATTGTGAAAAAGGCTAACATAAAGCTCAATGAGTTGAAATCAGATCTTCAGGAACTGGAGTCTCAGCTTCTTTTGTCTCGTGGTCAGTCCACCCCTACGTCACCTGAAGACCTCTCTTATGATGAAGAGATTATTCTGGCTTCTGAAGCAGCCCAGCAACAGAGGCAACTTGGTGAAGCTACAACAGACCGCAAACTGGCATCACTTGAAAAACAGTTGAACATTGAACTTAAGGTCAAGCAAGGAGCTGAAAATATGATACAAAGTATCAGTAGCAGCAATCAGTCAAGAGACAAGAAGCTACTTAATGAAGCTCATCAAATGCTAGTAGATTCTAAAGACAAGATTGAGTATTTGAAATTACGCATTTCTAAGCTGACTAAACAACAGAAAGGTGATAATGCAGGGGCTAATGGTGATGGAAAAACTTCTGAAAGTGGTATAGCTGCATTATTAGATGAAAGAATTGCTGAATTAAGGAACCGCCTCAGGATTGAGGCAGCAGTGGTAGAAGGCTCTAAGAATGCCATAAGACTTTTACAAAGTGACAAGAAAGTAACCGACAAAAAAGCTTTACAAGAAGCTCAAACAAGCCTTTTAGAATCATCACAGAAGTTGGATTTATTGCGTAGATCTTTAGACATGCGTAGACAGGAGCTTCCTTCTGAAAGCCCTGCATTTATAGAATTAGGACATGAATTGCGTAGTACAGGCTCTAGCCCTGGATATGTGAGTTTATCTGGTGGTAGCGGATCTAGGGCTCAGTTTTTATCTCCAGCACCTTTGATCAGTCCTTGTGTTCAAGTGACTGGTACACTAGAAGTAAGATTAATGGGCTGTCAGGATCTACTAGAAGATGTTCCTGGTAGGAGTCGTCGTGATCCTATGGCTAGCCCTTCAGACTTGAAGTCATTTGTTAAGGGAGTTACAATACGTAATTCTATGAAGTACACATACAGCATTAAGGAAGACACAAGCAATGAAATAATGGCTGTTTTAAAACTAGACAATCATAATGTTGCACAGACCAGTTGGAGGCCATGTTCACAACAAGCATGGGATCAAAGGTGAGTTTTTTATAATCTCATTTACTAAACTAATTTTAGTTAGGTCAAATAAAATAAAAAATCCACTCTATCAAAAATCTGGGCAGGAAATTATAAGCTTAGTTTTAATAGGTCAATTTTTATCTTTGATTATACTTAACTATAATGAAGCATGATTGTACTATACACAAGATAATTCCTACATTATATAACAAATTGAAATATTAATTGAATTTATCTTAGTATCTTGCCTTCCTTGAATTATAATCTTTATAATTCCTTGCTATTACTCATATCTTATCTACATGCCGTACACATATTTGCAGTGTGACTAAAAGTTCTACTTCTTTACAAATATGTTCCTACTCTTCCATCAGTTTACGTAAATGACTAAGTAAACACAATGCTGTAGGTATTAAACATTTAGTTTGATGAACCACTAAACAAGTTGACTAAAAATAAAAGGTTAATAAACTTTCAATGAAAAACACTTAAATAGCATTATAAACTGCTGTTTAGATGTTCATTGATAAAATGATAATGATAATAATTGATACAGTTAAGTAATTAGTTTCATTAACACACATTAAAGTGTGTGTTAATAAGTAAAATAAATATTCATGATTGAATACTGTGACAATTTAGTTCTTAAAGTAACACTGATATTTAAAGCTTTTTAATTTGAAGTAATATTTACACCAAGTGCACCTGTTTTAATATGTCCAGTATATATTAGGGCCATCTATACAGGGCGTCCCACGACTTTGCCACATGGAGGGGAAGTACCTTAAATACTGTAGATAGAAAAATTTACTGAATGAAGACTTCATTTTTATTTTAAAAACAATACAAACTGCATTCAAAGAATTTTAAATAATCACCTGTCTGAACCGGGAATCGAACCCGCTAAATGTGAAAACAAAAAAAAACTGTAATTTTATTGTACTAATCGAAAGGCTCGATCAGATACATTTATTTCTTCTAAATAACATAGCATCTAAAATAAAAGGAACACCATGAAATTTAACATTTAATTTAAAATTTTGTTCAGAATAATGAATAGCATTTTCTCTATGTCGTGCTTATATCAACTGACTTTATGTACTAATTTCTGCTTGATTACTATTTCGAAGCATTATTTCAAATGTTAACCATGAAAAAATCAATAAATCAACGGTAAGCGAGATTATCAAAAGAGTTACAATTTGTACACGATAGGAAGAGACACATTTTGAGCATAATTTAATAAATTAAATTGTTTTGTTGCACAGTTAAACGTGTCTTATTGTTTCAAACAAATGTTAAATTCAATAGTGTTCCTTTTATTTTAGATGCTATGTTATTTAGAAGAAATAAATGTATATGATTGAGCCTTTTGATTAGTACAATAAAATTACAGTTTTTTTTTGTTTTCACATTTAGCGGGTTCGATTCCCGGTTCAGACAGGTGATTATTTAAAATTCTTTGAATGCAGTTCGTATTGTTTTTAAAATAAAAATGAAGTCTTCATTCAGTAAATTTTTCTATCTACAGTATTTAAGGTACTTCCCCTCCATGTGGCAAAGTCGTGGGACGCCCTGTATATTACGTCGCTCGTATAGGGGGATGGAGGGGGTCAACAAAGTGTGACATAGCGTAACAAGGGGGGGATAAGTCATAAGCTTTGTGATGTCACATTTATAAATTTAAAGTATTAAAACTTTAAACTCTAAGGAAAAACTTTAAAATATTAGCAACTATCAATTATTAATATAAGGTTTAAATTTCTTTGTTTCACTCTTGGGCACATGGCGGCCGCGCGAGTTGACGCTGCTCGCACCTACGGTGTTGCACGTCGGCCGCCTTTGACAAGGATGGGGGGGGGGCTCCAAAAATCAAATTGTGATCATAAAATTCGTGTGACGTAATTCATGGATGGCCGGTTGAAACATAATTAAAAAATGTTCATTTAAAAATTCTAATGTGAACATTTTCTAAATTTCAGATTCACCATCAAACTAGATAAATCCAGGGAACTTGAAATTGGCATTCATTGGAAGGACTGGCGCGGGTTGTGTGCTGTAAAAGTTTTAAGATTGGAAGAATTTATTGACGATATACGACACGGAATGGCGTTGGAACTGGAACCCCAAGGCTTACTCTTTGCTGAGATTAAATTCTTAAATCCGATAATTTCAAGAAAACCTAAACTACAGCGTCAAAGAAAAATTATCAAGCAACAAGGCAAAAATATACCTAGGCCCTCATATGGTGACATGCACATTCCAGCTGTTGTGCTAGGCAGACTTCTGAAACGCTCTTCTCCCTCCATCCAAAACATTCAAACTGCCCATATAAATCAGTCCCAGCAACATAGCTTTGAATCTGCTTCCATTGATAACAGAGAAATTGAAAATCCAAATATAACTTTGGGTGGTATGGCTGGTATAAGACCTTTAGGTTTACCTTCCACACCTGTTACGCCACAATTGCCGATCACACCCCCACCCCTGCCAACATTGCCTGTCCAACCACCTCCTAATGTTTCTACTCTAAGAATGGAGAAAGAACTCCAAGAAGCATTTGCATTTTTAGAAGATTCTTATACAAGGGATAACTATGTAACTAAAGAGCGGCAAACTCCATCATGTGATACACCATTAGTGGAGTATCCACCTTCACCATCACCTAAATTGGTTCTAGAATTCCCAAGTAATGAAGATCAAATAGTTGAGATTACTAGTAACATGAGAATATCATCTTCTCGTTCATCATCAGTCATAGATACTTTAGGAAAAGAGCAGGATCCAAGAAGACAATCTGGTGAAATGTCTATGGAAAGTTTCAAATTATTAAGTGTTCTTGGAAGAGGACACTTTGGCAAAGTAATTCTTGCTCAATATAGACCCACTAATGAATATTTCGCAATAAAAGCTTTAAAGAAAGGTGATATAATAGCAAGGGATGAAGTAGACTCTCTGTTATCTGAAAAGAGAATTTTCGAGGTAGCTAATGCGATCAGACATCCATTTTTAGTAAACCTGTTTGCATGTTTCCAGACAGATCAACATGTTTGTTTCGTTATGGAATATGCAGCAGGAGGTGATCTGATGATGCACATACATGCTGATGTGTTCACTGAACCAAGGGCAGTCTTTTATGCAGCTTGTGTAGTATTAGGTCTACAGTATTTACATGAAAATAACATTATATATAGAGATTTAAAGTTAGACAACTTACTTTTAGATACTGAGGGTTATGTTAAGATAGCTGATTTTGGTCTCTGTAAAGAAGGCATGGGATGGGGAGACCGTACTGGTACATTTTGTGGCACTCCTGAATTTCTTGCCCCAGAAGTTTTAACTGAAACTTCATACACTCGAGCTGTAGATTGGTGGGGTCTCGGCGTCCTAATATTTGAAATGTTAGTTGGCGAATCGCCTTTTCCTGGGGAGGACGAGGGTGAAGTCTTTGATTCCATTGTTAACGATGAAGTTCGTTATCCTAGAACCCTATCTTTAGAAGCTATCGCACTCATGCGTCGCTTGCTAAGAAAAAATCCCGAAAGACGCTTAGGATCTTCGGAGAGGGACGCCGAAGATGTAAAGAAACAGGCTTTCTTCCGTAATGTTAATTGGGAGCAACTACTCCTACGTAAGGTAAAGCCACCATTTGTGCCAACAATAAATAATTTAGAAGATGTCAGCAACTTTGACAGTGAATTCACATCGGAGGCAGCGGTGCTGACACCACCCAAAGAACCACGCCCGCTCTCTGCCACAGATCACAAGTTGTTCCATGACTTTACATATATGGCAGATTGGTGCTAGTTTATAATTGTTTCAACCAATTTGAAGTTAGATTATAATTTCATGATATTAATAGACAACTAGAAAACCCCCATTGCCTTACAAAGCGTGTGAAAATTTCTGTATTTTGATAATAACACTTATCTATACAAAAGAGTATCTAATAATACAGATTCTCTTGTTAACTTGTATTTAATGCAGTTAAATGCAATATTTTATAATAAGCTGTATAATTTAATGTTCTTAAATAGTGCTAATGTTTATTTTTTTAAAACGACGTGTTATAGATTTATATATTGTGTAGTTATGAAATTAACTTAGATACTAATAATAATTATAAGTGAAGGCGTGTCAAATCATATTACGTTTTCAGTCAATTGTATTCAGTAAAATAAAGGTATCACCAACATACATCTTTATTTATCTACAACAACTTGAGTATTTTTGAAAAATAAAACAACTGCTTTGGAATTGTAAGTTTCTAATATTACATTTGGTAAATGAGCATAATATCTGGAATTAATTACTGATCCAAAGAACAACAACATTTTATATTTACAAAATGAGGTCTTGATGGCCTATTGGACTATTTTGAAAATATATGAGGATCAATATAAGCCTTTTAACAACTCATCCAATGTTAAACCATACACATACAATAATCAGCTTCTGCCATCATAAACCAGGGATGATTAAAACAGCATTCAATTTGCTATTTGTGACTTGAGGATCAAGTCAAAAATGATTTTTTGAAGAACATACATTTGATTGCACCAAAATTTATAATCCTATAACTTTAATATATATTTATATATATTTACGAAGACAATTGCTCTTGGCAGTATTCTAATGAAACTATGAGTACTTGCAACAACCATTATTTACAATAATTCTTGTTACTAATTTTGGTGCACCCAGTTGTAAGTTAACATTTTCTAAATCTATTTAAATTTCACACTTTACATCGAATTGAGTATTTGTCTAATATTTATTATAACGTATTGAAGAAGACCAAAGTTACAGTTACCACTCAATTGACTAATACAAATGTTATTGTACGACTATATGACAATTTTTACATTAAAAATATAGAAAGAAGAAGAAGTTATACTGACTGTTTACACTCTAAAAATATGTACACATTTCTCACACAGAGCTGACAGTCTCAAAAAAATATTAAATCATATTATGGTGGATAGCTCACATCCGTGAGCCTTTTTGTTGAAGCACCTTGGCACGGTCTGTAGGTTCTATGTCATTGCTATTGAGGGAACTGCCACATTCTCGACTAACAACACAAAGGAACTCTGCATGTTCATCATTCCCATAATTATACTGGGAACCAATATTTATCAGCTGTTCAAATTTCCAACCATCTGACATAGTGGATACCATTTGTGTCAACTCTTCTTCATGAAACTGTAGCACTCTATACACATGCTTCTTAGAATCTTTCAAGGGCCTCCTTTCTCTTAAGCATATTCTTTCCTTAACTAATCTTATAAGTTCAGTTATATTATAAAACTCAGCTTCTTCCAACACACCCTCTTCGGCGATGTCATTGTTAATAACCAGTTTACCGTGACGAAGATAATTGAGAACTGGTGAAAAATACGTGGGATCTCTGTCTATTAAATAAGCGCCAGTTTCATCCTGGAAGTAAACGTACATTATAGGTGTGACAAATAAATTATAACTCATTTACATATGTACAAAAAGACAATAAGAATTTCTACAAACCCTGTCTGAAATCAAATCGCTGTCCTCTTGAACTAATCGATACAAAAATGAATTAGGATCTCTAGATAACGTTGTTTTAGTAGTCAGGAAATATGTTCCACCAACATTAAGTTTAACCCACTGTTTACTGCTCCGCCTTTCATTGTTAAATTTCTGTATATTTTCGTCCAAAAAATCACCGTCACCAACTCGATCCGCCATGGCGCACCATAAACAAAACAAACAACTTTTTGTTTCTTGCCGATTTTATTTGACGGCGGCATCTAGTTTGGGGCGTCCATGTGTTAAGGAACGTACACACGATCGGAAGGTAGACCCAAAACTTGATCGGTTCCACCGCGTTGTACAACTGGTTTTCGGAACGTACACCAATAAATTCGTTTCATATTTGTAATCGTTAACTGCTAGGGACACATCCAGTCGCAACTGCAAACTATGCAACTGAAGAATTTATATTTAAATTTGGTCTTATATTGTTTAAATTGTGGCCAAATGAATCTAAAATTTTGCTAAACGACGGCTAACCTGGCAACGCTTTAGATCGGATGAAATCGATCATGGAGAGCAATTGCCGATTGAAATCATAATCATGACGAAATCTAATGATTTTCAGTCAAGGGGCTTACTATGACCTCTTAAAGCAGGGCAGAAGTTGCCTGGAAGTTGAACTGCCCTGTTTTTTGTACTATGACATCGTTAGAGCAGGGGGCTTACCATGACCTCTTAAAGCAGGGCAGAAGTTGCCTGGAAGTTGAACTGCCCTGCGTTTTTGTACTATGACATCGTTATAGCAGGCCTATAGCAGGCCTGCTAAGTTGACGTTTACGAAATCCGTTCACCTGTTTTTTTTGTATAGACTTTTCGTACCATAAACAAGCTTATCCGTGCAACTTGGTTGAATAGTCGTTCACCTTTTGTACTGACATGGTACGATTTTTAGCGATTCAGAAGCAGGCCTGCTTTTGAACGGATATTGACTGGCTGGCATTTGAACGTTTTCTTAAGACGTCATGGTAAGCCCCCAGGCCTACGGCAGGCCTGGGGGCTTAAGGCTTACCATGACTTCTTATGAAAACGTTCTAATGCCAGCCAGTCAACTTCCGTTCAAAAGCAGGCCTGCTTCTGAATCGCTAAAAGTCGTACACACGGCTACACTTCAAGTTATGCAAAACCAGTATAAGCTGACCGTTACTTGTGCGAAAAGATTATACAAAGCGACGCCAAGATAAACTGATTTTGTACAGCTTGATGTGTAGCCGTGTATACCATGACAGTACTAAAGGTGAACGACTATTGAACCAAGTTGAATGATAATGCTTGTTCATGGTACAAAAAGTCTTACGTGAACGTGAACGGATTTCGTAAACGTCAACGTAGCAGGCCTGCTGCAGGCTCTAACGATGTCATAGTACAAAAAAGCAGGGCAGTTCAACTTCCAGGCAACTTCTGTCCTGCTTTAAGAGGTCATAGTAAGCCCCCTGCTACGTTGACGTTTACGAAATCCGTTCACGTTTTTTTTTGTATAGACTTTTCGTACCATGAACAAGTTTAACCGTTCAACTTGGTTCTATAGTCCTTTATAGTATTATAGTACCTTTAGTACTGTCATGGTACGATTTTTAGCGATTCAGAAGCAGGCCTGCTTTTGAACGGAAGTTGACTGGCTGGCATTTGAGCGTTTTCATAAGAGGTCATGGTAATCCCCCAAATCGTCAACTGCGCTTATTACCTCCACACGACAAGATTTGAAATGACAATCACATCGTGTCATCTGTAGCCGGTATTATCTACCTTTAGAAGGATTCTAGGAGATATAATTAATAAAGAAAAGAGTTCTACATCTTTCTTTAACCCTGGTCACTCACATGCGCGCAAACATTGCACATACGAATAAAATGTACGAATGTTGTCGCGCATGTGAGTAACCGGGGTAATAATATATAGGTAGGTATAAAGCTACCAATTCTACCATTTACTCAAATCTAGTCTAGTCTATGATTTCACCTTAAAAAAAGAAGTTTCGTCTTCGTCCGAGTTTGCTGTTGTTTGTGTCATTCATGAGCCAATATTTTCTCGGGTTTTCAACGTTTTTGATGCACATTTTGCTTAGGTGCTAAGAAGTATTTGGTAGATATCGTTAGCAATTGTCCAATGATAGAATAATGCTCATTTGATATAGTTATAAGTGTAACAATGAGTAGCAATTTGGATAATGATAGATCACTCACTAGCAAAATGCATCCTATAGATTTAGCGCCTCAAAAGATTACTATAGTTAAAAGTGTAACAAATTCAGAGATGAAAATGGCTCACTTGATTTCGGGTCAACCTAAAACAACAGGTTCAAGTCAAATAGTTGCCCACGCTAGCCCCGGATCTGGCTTGATGCGTCCAGGGCTTGCACAAATTATATCTTCAAATGTCACTTCCCAGGTAAATATTTAATTATTATTACAAAAATGTTCACAATTTACCTTAATTTCAATAATAAAAGTAAAAGAAATTCAATAATAAATGGATGCTCCAATTAAATCCTTCACATAAAAATACAACACAAATACAAAATATGGTTGTGTTACAATACTGTACAAAGTTTTTATGTGATGTGGATTTGAATATTGTAAAATACATTTTGTTATTATTAAAATACAAAAGAAATATGACAAAGTAAAATGTTATTCTTAAAAAAGGTGAGAAATATATCAGAACTTATCTATTTTCTGGATTGGATTGGACCTATACAAATTTAAAAAGAAATATCACAATGTTTTTCCTATGAAACACTTAGTTGGACTTGTATTTTTTTAGTTGTATTGACTTTGCATTGGAAATTGGAAATCGACAAAAAATATAATCCTTTCTAAAAGACTTATCTGTTTTAGTAATAGTAATGTTTAAGTTTAAATATGTTTGTAAAGGCAGGTGCTTTAAGCCTGCATTGCCACTTCAAATATGACAAAAATACTTTTTGCATTGGAGCCTCCTATACCCATCTCACAATTTTTTTTAAGATTCCTACAAATATGAAAGCTATGCAGCTCCATAGTTTTTATTTCATTAAATTACAGTAATTTATTCTTAGATAATACTTTATTCACATTTCAAAACTTGCAGCCTCAGATGATAATAAGTGGATCACCAATCTTGCAAGGAGCTCAGATTGTCAGCCAAGGGTCACAGCTTATTGGTCAGAACTCACAGATTATGTCTCAGTCACAGTTGATTACACCCAGTGGTCCTTTAATAAGTCCTGGCACACAGATTATCAGTCAAGGAAGCCAGTTATCTGCACAAGTGTCTAGTGCAAATAATGTAGGGTCAACAAATGTGCAGGCAAATGTGACCTCTTCTGTGAGTGGCACGCAAGTGTTGAATGTTGGAGGCCAGCTTGTTAGTGGTGCTGGCAACCTAGTAGTGAATTCATGTGTGCGCACACTACCACCTACAGTGAGGGTGCTACCTCCATTACCTCACCATAATACTAGGCCAGGTAAAAATAGTTTTTATTCAAATATTATTCTTTTTTATTTTTTTTTAATTCTAAATGATATAGCCATAAACACTAAAACTGGAATACCTATAATTAATAAATTCAAAACCAGAATAACACTTAATTAAATTATCCTTTTTTCTTTCTCTTCATCTTCTATGACAATTGAAGACTTCTCAAGAAAAATAATGAATTTAACAATTTTTGTTAAACTGACCTTTTGACCATCTGTTAGCATTCTTGGTGTACTTTAGTCTACAGTAATCAGAATTGGGTAAAATAATCATAGCTACAATCCTTCAATTTCTATCTGTTTTCATGGCAAAAAGCAGGAATTTCTGCCCGCAAACATCTTTATCTCTAATTAAACATTTATTGACATTCATTATTTTTCCTGAGGAGTCTTCAATTACAATAAGAACAGAAGTTTTCAAATTTTAAGAGTGAGTAGTATAAATAAAGATATGATATTCCACAGCTGCTGTACTGTCGAGTGTGAATGTGAGCAGTACAAGTGGGGTACTAGTGAGTAAAGGCATGGGTGTTGGTGTCACAAGTCACGTGCCGCGTGGCCTCGCAGCTGGCGCCTCGCTCGCTGTTCGTCCCGTCACCCCTGCCTCTAACACTCAGGCAGCAGGTGCAACAGGTAGATAATGTTATTACTGTCATAATTAAAGTTCTTTACATGGTCACTCAAAAAACACAGATTCCTGATTCAATGCCTTTTATACATGCCCCTCATATACAAGTTTTTTCGAAAATCTCAAAGTAACGGCTTCCTAAATAAAAGAAGCTGGTTGTGCACAAAGAAAGGATGGTGGTTATTTTGCAAACAAGAACTCCAAAGTTAGTTGGAAAGGGGGTACTAATCAGAAAAAGTGTAAAGTACCCATCCATAATAATTAATAACATTTGTTCTACAACTTGCCCCAAAAGTCAATAATTTAAGAGAAATAGCTGTTCAAATATTTCAGAAAAGATACAATAAAATGTGTCTATCCTCAGCTAAGGTCAGCTCAGTTGTGTTTACATGTTAGGTCATATTTTGGGTCTTGAATTAGAAGCTCCATTTTCTGAATTCGTAACTAAAGCAGGGATGAAGAATAATGTGAAAAAAATAAAAAGTACCATTATAGTATTTTGAAATTTTAACAGTTGCTTTATAGGCCTATCCGCACACAACAGTGCCGGCACAGTGCCGACACGTGCCGATCAGCAACGTATCGATCAGTGTCAGTGAAATATGACATTGTACCATACATTTTGTATGACGCTATCCGTACTCGTCAGTGACAGTGACGTTCAGTGATGTCAGTGCTGCGCCGACATTCACTGTCACTGACGAGTACGGATAGCGTCATACAAAATGTATGGTACAATGTCATATTTCACTGACACTGATCGATACGTTACTGATCGGCACGTGTCGGCACTGTGCCGCCACTGTTGTGTGCGGATAGGCCTTAAAACAGTCATCAGTGATACTTTACGTGGACCGCGGATTAGTACCCCCTTTCCAACTAAACTTGTATACCTACAAAGATGTATTATAGCAAGTATTTGGTTGTCAGGTGGTGCTTGGTCGGGAGCTACGCGTGGTCCCCGCAGCACGTTAGTGTATGGGCAGCGCGGCGCCCGCGCGCCCACACCTTCTACCCTGCCCGCGCAGACAACACAGCCGACGCACTCCACCGTTGTTACCCTGCCTACTACAACTGTACTCACCTGTAAGTACCCTAGCTATTTGCTTCGTGATTTTCCAAAAAAGAGCAATCCCTGACGTAAAGCTTAACAGATATTTCTGAATCTAAATATAACATTTCTATCTTTGCGAGAGTAAAATATGACATTGTTCCAAATTCTTTGAGAAATGACTGCTATTGGGAGTGTGCGGGACAATAGCGCCGCCAGTGTTCAAAAATTCAGTGGGGCCTGTAAAATTTTAGCATTATGGGAATGATGAAAAAACTACATCTATTTTCGAGTTTTTTACGTGCATTTATTAAATTATTCTGTTTCTACTCTCTATTTTTTTTAATGGACTTCTTTACTCGAAATTGCAGCATATTTTGATTGACTTCTCTAGACTAATTCACCACTGTTTACTATTTAATCAACATTAATTAAAATAATAGTACTTTTTCAAGTAAAGAGTTAGGAATGTTAGGATGAAGGAGAGGAACACCTAGTGTTGACCTTTTAAAAGCACTAGTAATCTGGACTACTTGAAATAAAAAAAAAAATTGATTTTGATTTTTGCGTTTTATACATAAACATAATAAATAATGTAAATTTTGACGTCTGACATAAATTTGGAAACTGTGCTGCTTCTTCTGCTATCGTGTCGGCACGAGTATACAAGAATAGCTCATGCCGTGGTGAAAAGATTAGGCAGTCAGCAAAGATAGTAGCGGGGCTGACTGCCCAGGGTGCCCCGGACGTACTGAAGTATCGTCACTCGTGGAGGCTCTTTTCATGCACCCCACTGTGCTGCTAAGATAAATTGACCACTTTGGTTGCTTACAACAATATGTGTATTCGGACTGCGTACATATAAATGGATTTATGCCCTTCTGATCCTTTTGATTACCACGGACGCTTACATCAGTTTGACGCTTACTGTACACTCAAAATGTATGCAAAGTTTATGGTACAATAGCTGTATTCATTCAAGAATGTCATTTTTGCCACAGCGTGCGCTGCGATCGGTTTCGTGACGTCACCAGGCTCTATGCACGCTTCCAATTACCTAGGCACTAACTAAAGTAAGTATGCATGCAAAAACATTATCATGTCATAATTGCAGCAAGCGGGGTGATATCAGGTGCCGGGCGAGGCGCGGCGCCCCGTGCCCTAACGCCGACGCCGGCTACGACTGCACCGAGACCATTACCACTCCTGCAGAGAAACTACCAACCAGCTAAGGTTGGTTCATTTATTCAAGATATAATCCTAAAATACATACAATTACTTGTAGATTATGATTGTTTACGCTCATTTGCGACAAGAACGTCTTAACTTCGAAAACAGGATTTTTCAGAAAACGCTTTTGTTCAAAACTTTCAAAGTCGTTTTCTAATAAATTCGGTTTTCGGACTTAAGACGTTCGCGTCGCATATGAGCGTGTCCCTTGGGATTATATTTTACAATTGTCAAATAACTTTTATCTTAAGAATAAATTGAGAAATCGACCATAAACAGTTGCAATAAAGATAAATGTTCGATTCCTTATTTTAATATCCTCTCTTATTTGATTTAGTTCCATATCTCTCATAATTTATGATCTCTGTCCTATGAATGTCTGAGCAGCATGCCAGTCCCACCTCACATGCCACTGGCCTAGCTGTCCATTGAACGAATCAAATTAAAAATAGATTTCTCAGGTTGTGGGCGTAGCAAGTGTGGGCGTTCGCGGTGTAGTGGGTAACAGTGCGCCGACGCAGCTGTACTACGAGGTGCCGCGCGGTACACACGCGCCGCACGCACACCCCCCGCCCGCGCACCCCACACACGCGCCGCACGTGCCGCACACGCAGCATCAGGCGCTGCCCCGCGCACTCGCACCCTACCTACACCAGCCGCAAGCGCAGCCGCAGCCGCAGCCGCCGCAGACACAAGGTTAGTTGTACTTACAGATAGCTATACTACACACCCCCCGCCCCGCCCGCGCACCCCACACACGCGCCGCACGTGCCGCACACGCAGCATCAGGCGCTGCCCCGCGCACTCGCACCCTACCTACACCAGCCGCAAGCGCAGCCGCAGCCGCAGCCGCCGCAGACACAAGGTTAGTTGTACTTACAGATAGCTATACTACACACCCCCCGCCCCGCCCGCGCACCCCACACACGCGCCGCACGTGCCGCACACGCAGCATCAGGCTAAGCGTATGCTAGGATGCAGGTGACGCAGCGCAGCACAGTACAGATTATGCCGCGCAGGGCAGGCGAGGCAGACATAGGCCAAGACCGCATGCTGCGACGCAGCTCGAAGACACATTCATTCGAGTTTTAACTAGTACAAAGAATAGACGTGTTCGAGTTGACGAAAAAAATTTTTTAATAGTCTGCATGATTTGTGTCATACAAACAAAGCTCACAACGCACCAATTCAATTCAATTTTCTGTCATTGCATTAAAAATCGAATTAGCGGTAAAAAACACGTGTCGACATGCACGCGTCGCGCAGAAATCTGTGCCGGCACTACGCCGAGGCGCAGAGCAGGGCAGATGCATGTCTGCGTCGCACGCGTCTGCGCCGCAGCGTACGCAGCTCTTAGTACGTTCATGCATTACAAAATCTGCTCTGCCCTGCGCTGCGTGCACCTGCGTCACCTGCTCGCAGCATACGCTTAGCCTCAGACGCTGCTCCGCGCGCTCGCACCTACACCAGCTGCAAGCGCAGCCGCCGCAGACACAAGGTTAGGTGTACTTATAGACAGCTGCGCTACACGCCCGCTTCCCGAGCTGGCCATGAACCGCTTGTGCTGCATATACTGTAATTCTGTTTATTGACACCTTAGCTGTCGCTATATTACTGTCAGCCGTATTTTAAATTAATTAAATTTAATTAAAATTTCTTTATTGACATTTTTCGTACATACAATTATTTGAAATCCCTTGCCCCTGAGCTAGTATAATACTGTATTACAGGCAGGGCTCGGAAACCGGTTAATTTTCCAAACCGGTTTTGGTCATTGACCTCGAACCGGAATCGATAGCGGTTTTAGGTTTCGGTTACCGGTATTTTACCGGTTAATGGGCGATACCGGTTTTTTACACATTCCGATTCTGTTGAACAAAATTAACCGGTTAATTTGAGTTTCGGCGGTATAAACGAGTTCCATCTCTCTTATACCTACGATAACAAAGCTCTCGCTCTGCGCCAACGAATACGCAAATACGCACTCACAAGCAGATTGTATTTCGTTCTGTGTGACGTGCGAGCAACAAAACACTAATTGAATTTCATGAATTGTGTTGTTTTATAAGTTGTATATATTGTGATTAGTGATTGAGATCGTAAAAAAATAAAATGAATCCTTATTATTATCACATGAAGGATTTACCGGATAGTCAACCATTTTTTTTTTTATTTAAATAAATATTGTATTCGTGAATGTTATGGAGGATAGAATATCTGATACGTAACTGGGGACGTGCCGCCTCTCTAGAAAGAATGTGAGGTTATTTGGGAGTTCTGGAGGGTCTTCTGAGCACTCCACTACCATTTTTTTTTGCCGTAGATCCATTTTTATTTATTTTATAAAATTGTTTTATTTTAGATGAGTATCGAAAAAATCTACTTTTTTATGGATGCAAGAGCGAGCCTATCGAGCTTACGAGCGAGCAAAGGTGCATAAAAGGAGCCTCCCCGAATGACGTACTTCTGACCCCATACGTCTGGTGCACCCTGGGCAACAATCAGCGAGTAGGTACTAACGCCGATTGGCCAATCCTTTCACCACGATGACAAACACAAACATTAGTCCAGCCATAAAGCCGGCGCTGTGTGTAGTCTCTATTAACATCGAGGGTTTCCCACAAAATAAATCAGGAATATTTTCTGAATTATATCGCATGACACACTGTGACGTTTTGTGTGTTCAGGAAACCGATAGAGGTGAAACTCAGTGCCGACCACACATACCTGGACTCACGCTTATCGCCGAGATCTGTCATGTATACAAACCTTCTAAGACCCCATTCCAGTTTGTACCTCCTGAAAACTTCCAGGACCAACCCATCAAAATTGTGATCGGCGACTTCAATAGTCACAGCATGAGATGGGGCGTTGTAGCCCCACGGAAACATGTGGGTAAGCGCTTGAAGAGTGGGCTGAGACGAACGATCTGATGCTGATACACAATCCGAAACAACCGGCCTCATTTAACAGTGATCGGTGGAAACGTGGCTCTAATCCAGATCTAATCTTTGTCAGCGAAAGTATCAGCTCGCAGTGTAGTAAGACTATCTGCTCCCCAATACCTCGTACACAGCACAGACCGATAATGTGTACGATTCAGCCCGTTGTTCGTCCTTTAAGTGTCCCTCTGAAGCGCCGGTTCTACTACTCCAAGGCTAACTGGACACAGTTCTCACAGTTGATATATGGAGATCTAGTGAAAATCCCGCCAATTCCTCAAAATTACGACCAATTTGTTGATATCGTCTCAACAATATCACGTAAATGTATTTCTAAGAGCCTGTCGAACACCCTACATCCCAGGGCTAACGGAAAAATCTGCAGCACTGCTTAACCGGTAAAGCCCCGCCGTCGTCCCAGGACGACACCTGCCATTGTTTATCTATTGTCTCTATAATTACAGTACTTAAGTAATTAAAATAAAATTAATAACAGTCCATCTGTCGTTTTTAAATTCAATTGACTTATCGAGTACTGTAATTATAGACACAATAGATAAACAATGGCACTGACACGATCCGGATCGTCGGTCGGGCCGCTAGCGGCGAATCCTTGTATAGCCACGACCCCTTCTCCGAGGAAACGACCTTGGTTGGCGAGGAGCTGCTGTCGCAGATCAGTGAATCCCGTCGGGAAAAATGGATCAATACTGTCACCAAAATTGACATGACGCATAACAGCAAGAAATCTTGGAACACCATCCGGAAAGTTAACGGTGATCCACCTACACTATGCTTACCCAGTCAAGTCACCGCGAACCAGATCACCCACCAGCTCATTTTGAATGGAAAGTCATCAGGCCGCCTTGCGAACGTCCCAAAACGAAGTAGCCTCACAAGCACATGCGACCGGATAAATAAGTCATTCATCCTGACTGACATTGTTTTAGTCATTCGAAATCTGAAATGTGGCAAAGTGTCGGGAGTGGACATTATATCTGTGGAGCAAATAAAGCAATTTGGCCCAGCTACTGTGTCATGGTTACTGCTTTTTTGTAACAACTCTCTGGAATCCGCCTCTATTCCCCGTCTCTGGAGAAAGGTGAAGGTAATAGCTATACCCAAACCGGGAAAGGCAGTAGACAATCCCAAAAACTTCCAGCCTATAGCACTCTTGTGCCATACATATAAATTGTTCGAGCGGTTGCTGCTGCCTAGGCTCACAGGCCTTATTGACCCAATTTTGATACCAGAGCAAGCGGGTTTTAGACCAGTGAAGTCATGCCAAACACTCAAACTTACTCAGCACATAGAAGATGGGTTTGAGTTGGGAAAGGTAACTGTCGTTGTATTTGTGGACTTTTCAGCGGCCTATGACACAGTGAACCTCAGGTGACTGATATGGAAAGTGAAAACCATGACCGGCGATCAAAAATTTGTCATCATACTCCGGGAACTTCTCCATAACCGTCGCTTTCAAGTCAATCTCTTCTCAGACCGTAGTCGTTGGAGATCGCAAAAGAACGGTCTGCCACAAGGCAGCGTTCTGGCCCCGACCCTTTTTAACATATACACCAACGACCAATCGGCTAGCCCAAATACATCCCGCTTCTTATACGCTGATGACCTGGCACTACCTACTCAAGATACCAACTTAAAGAAGAAGTGGAGGCCAATCTTACCACGGCTCTTAACGTCTTAAGTCTATACTACGAGGAAAACTCTCTTAAGCCTAACTCATCAAAGACTGAGTCCTAAGTTTTCCATCTTCGCAACCACCAAGCGGGTCGTCAGCTTCGCATCATAAGGCAAGGTGTGCCCATAGCCCACAACAACCATCCTAATTACCTATTATTTATTATATATCCTAATTATTGGGTATCGTACTGGATAGGTCTCTGACTTTCGGAAGAAATTATGACATCATTAAAAAGAAGGTGCTCGCTCGCAACAACTTGCTACAGCGTCTCACTACCACCAAGTGGGGAGCCTCTCTGCAAGTTATGCGGACGTCTGGGTTGGCGCTAGCGTTCTCTACTGGTGAGTACGCATGCCCAGTGTGGAGCCGATCTGCCCACGCAAAGCTAGTGGACACAGCCTTAAATGAAACTTGCCGGATCATTACGGGTTGCCTTAAACCAACCCCGGTAAAACTGCCGTACCCACTTTTTTTTTATTCCTTGACTTGGTCTCATTTGACCCTCGTTGCACCTGATGATAAGCGCAGACAGGGTCTAAGATGAAGCACACGAATCCAAGTAACAGAGATATAGAGAGATTCCCCTATACCTCTCTGGCTCTCACATACACACGACGGAACACAGTAAACTGCTTGGCGCCGGACTTTAATGTGAGGGTGGTAGCTAGCCAGGCGGACCGTAAAGATCCTACCACCAAGCGAAATGTTGTCACCTGATTGGCACCACCCGGAGACCACGTGTGGGGTTTCGAACTAAGGGTGCTTTCCCACGGACGAGGGTGACTCAGCCCCCAAGTGGTACCACTTACCGGTATTGCACCACCAGATGTCCGAAGGGGCCGTTTTGAGTTCTGCCGAGAAGGCCAAGGTGAAAGACACACGGCACCCCCTGCATGGCTATATTCCAGTGCCACAAAGGCTGAAAACCCGCAAGAATTTCCATGAGTGTGTCGAATCTCTGGCCTCGGAGTTGGCAAGAGAGAGGTGCAACCTTTGGAGAGATGGGGTCTCCCTACCAAACCCATTCGTGCCACCTGCGGAGAGACCTCCACCTGGACATGAACTGCCATGGCCGATCTGGAAGTCATTAAATAAACTTCGAGAACTCAGGTCGGTCGGAGCAAAGACAACATGTTTAGGTGGGGTTTCAGTGAAAGTACCGGTTTGAGCTGTTTGCGTGGTACAACCCATACGATGGACCAACTCACATCATGCCGTGCGAGCCCTAACAGCTGCACGCAGGAAGACATAATGGTTGCCAATGACAACGCAGTCCAAGTGGCCAAGTTCTAGGTCGCAGTAATATAATCAAGTTTTAATATAATTAGTTTGTCATCGAAACGCTAAGAAGAAGAAGAAGCGAACAAAAATCCTGTCATCCCCTTAGAACCTAACCTACTCGACAGCACTATAGACTAGCAAATTTGAAACGTTTGGTAGGGTATTCTGCGGACATACGGTGCTATCGTGACACTAGATACATACTAAACTGGTGAAAATCACTTAAAATTCGTAAGCCTTTCTGCCATTAACCGGCAATAAACATTAAAACTTACCTTGATGTAGTGATTGCAACCTTCCGTCAAACACTTAGACTTTTTCGTCTCTTGGTTGTAATTGAACATAGAATACATTTTATTCTCATTCTTTCTTCCCATGATAAATGTTATTTATTATAGCATACATACTATATACTATTATAAAATGCTCGAGTTAAGTAGAGTGCGCGCAAGATAACTCTGCGCTCGTCTGAGGACGTGCTAAACGTTGCCATGATCGCACAAGTTCAAATTACCGCTTTTTAAGCTTAACTTTTTTATCGCTTCACATAATTTTCACGTTAAATATTCCTACAATCAGGTAGTTCTACTATCAAAATTGATAAAACGGCACACACTTTGGTGGACCATGATTAGTTCCGATTTCGGCCGCGCGCAGACTTATCTTGCGCGCACTCTAGCGGCCGCACGACACTTTCGTGAAAGATGCGAACCCAATTCTCTCTGCGGCGAACGACGAAAGAACACAAACAAGTAAGCACGTGCGTAAGAGTGTGACAAAATGGCGGCGGCGCGGGCGTGCGTCTGCTGAGTAAAACCGGTTAATTCAGGTTACCGCGAGTTTTAAAATTCTATTCTCTGTAATAACCGGTAACCAAAATTATTTAGGTTTAGCCGAAACCGTTTTTGTAATTAACCGGTTAATGGATGAACGGTATTATACCGGTTTTATGAACAATATTAACCGGTATTTCTTAACCGGTTCCGAGCCCTGATTACAGGAGCCAGTGTATTCCCTTTATAATAGTAGATTTATTATCATATCAAGCTTTGCAGTTTATAATAATCAAATCCTTTATTAGGTGACCTTTTAGCATTTTACGAAATGTTTAGGGCTTCCGAAGAAATATTATCGGTCCATGTGAAAAGAAAAAAGTTTATTTCTGCTTGTTGACGTTGTCGCAATAACATTTAGCCGAACGACATTGCCACGGGTATTGATTGACTTCGTCGTAACTTTACACACTATTCTTCTCCGTAGTAACCGTTGTGAACGCTGTCTCGGTGTCGCCGGAAACTCGCGTCCCCGCAACCTCCGTCCCAACTCAGCCGGTATTGCCGAGACCGTCCATACTCAGGAAGAGGGATCTTGATGGGTAAGATTTGTTTGAATAATAGAATAGTAAAAAAAAATACAAGCTTTTATTTTGATAAGGGATAATATTTTCTGTTTATGCAAATCGTATTCATTGATGCAAAACAAGTGTATGGTATCAGTAGAAAAAAAATATTTCAAAGCGTTTGTAACAGACGTGTAGATTCTAGCTAGACAAATATATGTCACATTATATCAAACATTTTATACATATAGATATAATATAGTAGATTGGGTATGCTGTACTAGATTTTTTACAACAGCAGTCTGGCGCTACAGTATGTTTGATAAGGCTTCCTCTTAATGCGGAAGTTCCTCATTTTCAGGGTTCTATACCCATCACATGATGCTAACCGGACTCTATAATATTAGTAAGCCTATGCTGTCTCATACTTCGCTGTTTTCTACGTCTACTTTGTAATCCTCATTTGCATGTTTAATTTGTCCCTACATGACTTCCTCAAGTCCATCGTCTTCCTCATGAACGCTACTCTAGTTAGGTACTTGTGACTTGTTTGTAGTTCTCCTCTGAAGTCGTCGGGCTATCTCCGGCCGGGCTCGGGCTGGGAGGACGTGCCGGTGGGCGCGTGCGGGGCGGGCTCGGGCGGCTCCACCACCATCAGCGCGTCGTCCTCCCCGGCGCCCGACGACGAGCCCGAGCCGCCGCGACCCGACCCCGACCTCAGCCCGCGCAAGAAGCCCAGGAAACAGATGTATGTTGCATTCAGGATCACCTCTACTCATAAATTGCTATTCCTTTCTATGACTTTATATGTATGTTCGTCTATTTATCGAATGGCGTCTATATAGGCTCGTGGAAGAACTTAAATAATAATATAACCTTGTAAAGAACCTATACAGACACGTACGTTGTTCATGCTGCCACTACCCTTACCGAACGGCAGGCGAAGGCATGTTTCTTACTAACGACAATTTTATTGTTCTCGATTACTCCCATTGAGGTAATCGGGGCAACAGATAACACGCTTTTACTTTAGATGCTACTCTTACATAAGTAGTTCATCTGTTGAAGAGAAAGTTCCCCATTCTGTTGATGACACACATGCTTTTATGGCATACGGATATACCTAACATATTTTTGTGTAACTTATAGATTAAGTAACGAAGTGAGACAGTGCGAATACCAAGGAGAAGAGCCGCCGCCCACACCTCCTCCTGTCACGTTCAACCCTCCGCCTAAGCGTGAGTATGTCTTAGTACATCACAGTAGTTCTGACGAAGGCCGAGCATGTCCGACGAAACGTACTGAAACACAAACGCAAGCTCAGCTCTCGGCAAAATTACTGTAACTGCTAATCTAATCTCAAAATATGAATGGACATGTGAAACTGTTCCTATGCGTTTTATTCAACATTGAGTTTTGAAAAACAACGTTTCCGATGCAGATGTGGAAGATAAACCAAAGTGGAAGAAAAGGATAAGGAAGGCTGATCCTGCGACCGTAAAGGGTTAGATATTTTTACGATTTGAAAATCCAATTTGGTGCCAGAAAACGGGCTTTACTGTTTCTCCGAGCAAGATACGGTGGTACCCAGAAGAGAAAGGAGCTAACTATTTATAAATACAAATAAATATAAATACATACTTTAAGGGCGCTTTGTACGCACAGGCGAAAATTTGCGTTGTTTCTTCAAATAGCATTATCCTTGGTATGTTATATAGCACTTACGTGGGAATTTACATCATGGTATACACACATTCATAGGTAATAGGAAACTCGAATTCAATCTGTGAATAATCAACGCGAATTGCCGCGTACACCGGCCGTGTGTACAAGTGCATAAAGCCCGCTCGACACGTCTCCGGTTTTCAGCAGAGTGCAATTGATTATTAAAATTTAGTGACTCGAATAATAATACAGGTGTAAACGAATTCATGTAATTCCTTCAAACTGCGTAACCTACTGGTGACACAGATTGACAAAGCAGTTTTTTTTTACATAGAAGAAGCAAAAAAAATATGTATAGGTACTTATAACACCTGGTGTTCTTTTTCCGAGTCATTTTAGCGCCCAAGTTAACCGACTGCAAGGAGCGATATCGCGCCAATCGTGCCCGCTAAATGTGTCGCCGTGCTTTCATTCGTTTATGCGTGGCATCGAAACGTTCTTACACACAAAATTTATTTTCGCAAAAAAAACTTGCTTAATTTTTTATTGAAGTTTTTTTATTTTGTTCAATCTAAATCTCGTGCTGGGTTAATCTATACCAGTAATAGATAATGTAGTTTTAAGTAATTACATTAATTCGTTCATACCCTATAACACTTTGTCGAGTTGATTTTTAAGCGGTTCGAAGTTACTAAATTTCACTAACCATGAACCCACACTCTACTCAACTCGGACAGACGTGTAAATGAGCTGAAAGACAGTAACAATAAACACCTTTACTAAACAGGTCCACTCCTAAGTTCGAGTTACGTGTGCGGTTGGCGCAGCACGGCGTTGCACTTCACTCGTCCGTCGGACGTGCGGCGAAGGGAACCGCGGACGCGTGACATCGTCGCTATTGCCAGCCAGAAACATGTCCTCACTAGTGCTGAGGGCTGGAAGGTGCATCATCTCACTGCACAGATGGACGACTTGGTAAGAAGATATTATTGTTTTAGTGTATTTAGATTCCTGGATTTATTTTATAAAGTTAAATTAATAACGTTTCTGAAGTTTCTATAAAAAAAATAGATCATATTTTTCAAGAATAATTCTAAATTACCAAACAAACACAAGTCATTTTTAAATCATTCTTAGGGTTCTGTACTCTAACTATTACCTTTATAATTTCGTCATCATGGCCGTCTGCATGGCACAGCCATTTTACTCGCAAATTGAACGTTGGAAAGTCTTTACATATCTATACATATTTATAACGCCTCAAAGTACTGCAATGAAAATTGTAAAAATAATTTACTTTATTCCTTACGTTTTCCTTACGTCACATGTAAAGTGGGAGTCAATTTTAATTTGCATACCCCATCGTGCAGAGTATCGCTAGATAGGTCTTTCAATAATATTGGGGATGTAATAAACACATTTTGACACAGGGATCCTTTCACGCTATGTTTGAGCTTTGTTACCTCACCCCCTACAAGGTAAACCGCTACTTCTGGATATCTGAAAAGTATTCACACTAGTAGTTAATGAGCACTTGGCCGGTTTTTCAGATAACAATCTAATCTTGTTTTTTTTTTTTTTTTGTCTAGATGTCTTTAGAATCTGACGTCGGGGAGCAGTTAGCGGGTCTTTTGCGAGCACTAGAGACGGCCTCTGGACGCGCGCTCACAGCCTTGCAGCCACATTCACACACCTTACTCGAATTACTCAAGGTACGTTTAAAATTGACTGTTTTTGACCAACACTGCATGTGGGCTTTTCTATAGACAGCTAAAACACGCTACGACATGATCGCAATATCGTATATTATCATCAATATACTTGTAGATTCCTAGTCACCTTTTACGAATCAAATGGCTACGTTTAACGCCCTCTAAGTTCAATAAATAAATCTCTAAATTCTTTTACATTACAGGGTAACATACAAAGGAGTAAAATCGTATGCGAGGGTATACAGGAAGCTCGTGAGGACATACTTCGAGTGTTCACGCACAGAAACTTTGTGTCCGATATTCTGACCAGACAAGCAGACAAGCGATGCTTCAGGAAGCACCGGTCACAATCATAGCAAACTGTGGAATCTCGCACACGGAAAATAGACAGTATTTTCTCGTGATTGTATAAGTCTCACATGGACATTCGCCTCACTTACGTCACCTCACTGTAAACACTTTAAAATGACTACTAGTTAGTTGTATGCATAATATTATTCTTCTGACGACCTTTTTATAAACGAAGAACTGGTGACGCTGAGTAAGTTTGCAAGTGCAATATTAAGACTTATATTGGAGTATTTAATAAACAGTGATTCTTCCAAGAATAATATTGAGGTTCTAAACTTGTAAATAGATCTAAGTGTATATTAAGTAATGAAAAAATATTTAAGTTGAGAAAAGAATGCCTTGAATGAGTTGTGTTGTTTTGGGACTTAATTTTGAAAATACATGATTTATAATTATAAAATGTTGTATTTCTTTTGTTGATTATTCCCAAAATTCTTGGTCAGAAACTCTGCCTACACGCCAATTCGCCTCAGGAGTAAAACAAAAGAAAACTGAACCGAATGTTATTGAGTGACTGAAAGGAAATGCATATTATTATGATCGAAGTGCATAATTCGAGAGTGAAGCGCGAAACCAAAGAGTATGTAAACCTAAGGCCGGTTTTAGTGCTCGACCGACCGTCGGTGCGTACCATCGTTCCTGACGATACACATAACCGATCGTCAGTTTTTAACGTTCAGTGCTCTCCTGACCAACCAAACTGGCCGGACTGGTACAGTCACAAACACGTACACGAAATGAACGCGTTTACAAATTGTTAAATTGCTGCTTACCTACTATCTTCGTAAACGTACCTATAACGAACAGAAGACGTAGATACCACGTACACCCAATCGTCGCTCAAAGAGCACTTCAAAGGGAATTTACTACTTTATATTCATTATTGCACGAAGATGAAGAAAAATTTTTTAATTACTTTAGAATGTCGATCAAAAGTTGTGACGAATTATCAGTGAATTGAATTATTAGTAGGTAGGCCAGACGAGCGCGGGTAGCGGTCGGTGAAGTGGGAGGGGCAGTCATCGGCAAACCTTCTGCGCGCGACTAGTAGTAGGTTTCATTCTTTTTACGATGATACGCGCATCCGTACGGTCGGTCCACCGATCGGTGTAGCACTGAACGCGTTAATATGTATCCATAGCGCGTCGGTCGACCGACGGCACGCATGCGGACGCGCTTGACCGACGGTCCTCGTACGCAGTGCGTAGCAATATACGCGTGCGTACTGTCGGTCGAGCACTGTCACGACTAGTGAATTTTCATACAAATGACAAGCGCGACTGACGTACGCACCGACGGTCGGTCAAGCACTAAAACCGGCCTAACGGTATACATGCGATGCGCGAAACAACAAACCGCGATTTATGGACGCCACCGACGGTCGTTCAAGTGTATACGGTCGTTTTCGGGCGCCCCGCAACATGAACGCTATGAAAATAGCAATAGGGCATAAAACAGTAACACTGCGCCTATAAATCGAGGTCCACAGATATTTTCTGTACAATGGGTCAAAATGGTAAAATGGTTGGTATGTTACTCAAAATAACAACTAAAGTTACATACCTATGTCTGTCACTGGCAACATTAGCTTGCTGTCAAAATCATCAAGTGACAGCTGACAATGTCAAAATCATAAATCAAATTGACAATTTAAAAACAATCCCCCTTCGCCCCTTCGTATTTCTAACCTTTAAAATCTAAATAACATTTTAGATTAACCGCAATTAATTACTATAAAATAAAACCATTAAACTGTAGTTTTACACAGAATAAAGCAAAATGGCAAGTAGCAGATTGGAAAGAATTGGAACTATTTACACACGGTAAGAACTCCACCTTATTTCCGTTTTCTAAAAAGATATTTCTTTAGGTCTATGAATTTTATTTAAATTTGGAAAACAATTTTTTTGCGCGGTTAAAAATTAAGCGGGAAACTTGTGCCTCTTTTGTGCGTTGTGTAAATTGTCTAAGTTTTAATCGCGTTTCTTTTCTTCAATTTTACAAAAATGACTTCAAAAAAAGGAGGCAAGGCTAAATTTTTGTCAGAAGATTTAAATGATTTGCTTAACGAATCACAGTTTTTAAAGGATTCTCCTTGCAATAAAAAGATTCCAAAGCGACAAAGAAATGAAATTACCGAAGAGGAAGGAATTGCCAAATTGATTGGACAATATCAAACTAATTCTAAGAAAAAGAAGTTGGAGGTCAATGTAGAAGCTTGTAAGGAGTCACGTCAGAAAATATTGGATGTTATGAACAATCAATTAGAAACAAGGTATGTTAACTAAAACACCATAATACGAATTTGTATTTTATTTTTTTAAAGTTCAACAGTACTATCTATCTAAACAATATTGTTCTGCCTAGTCTTTTCATAACTAAGTTGGGGTCAGCTTCCAATCTAACCAGATGTGGCTGAATACCAGTATTTTACACCGAGCAACTGCCATCAGACCTCAACCCAGTTACTGGACAGTGCCAATATCCTATGGTCAGTCTTATCTAATTAATATGGCCGAAAAATATATTTTGCAGGAAAGAAAGAAGTGATAATCTGCTCAAAAATCTCTCAGAAGTTATGGTACAGTTAGAAGCAGATTGTAATGCAATGAAAGATAATGAGAAAAAGTTAGAACATTTAACTGGAGCAGTTCTGAAGTGCATGCAGCAGGCTACCACAGCTCATAAACAGAAATTGAAAAGTTTAAAAGATATTCATGCTTCTTTTAAAAAACAGTAATATTTCTTGTTTTGTAACAACTTAATTTATTTATTAGGTACTTGATCATTTGTATAATTAATTTTACTTTACTTTTAGGTGTGAAGAAATGGAATCTGATCATAAAACTGAAACAGACAAATTAGCAGAGGAGTTGGAAGATGATATTAAAAAACTTCAACAAAAATTAATTTCTGAAACCAAAAGAAGTGGTTGGGAAAATTTGCGCAGAACAATTTTTCATGCTATGCAAAATGATTTTTAAATAATATTTCTAATTGAATTTGATTAACCTTTTTGTTAAACAATAAAGCTTTTCAAACAACATTTTAAATACTTATTTATTTGTACACCTAATAAGAATCAATTTTATTAAGTAAAACAATGATTATTGGCTAAGGTGTATCCTTAACCCTATTTTTCGCCTACTGCAGTGAATCCACTCCCCAAGACAAGCATGTTTTAGCTTCAGGGAATTTACAGGAATACTAGTGTAGCCAACATTGTTAGTCATCTCTTAAGTCTTATTAAGTTATACTACACAAATAAAAGATCATTATTTTAGAAAACATTTAATAAGCTATAATTTTATGCTTTACAGAGTAGAAGGACTGCTTACAAAGGGAGCAATGAGGGCAGATGACAGGCCATTGTGGTTTGATGTGTATAGAGCATTCCCACCACTTGTAGAACCTAAATTTGCTAAACCGAAACCGGAAATTAAGCCTATTAGACAAATTCTTTATCCTGAAGATACTATCAGAGCGTAAGTGAATGATTTCTGTATACTATTGCCATACGTCTAGTCTTAAAGTAACTGTCTTGGTGCAATGTGACTAAGAAAATTGGAGACTTTCTCAATGTGAACCAACTTTTACAGTCACTTATTGTCAGGAATGTCAAGTTGATTTTAAAAGTAACTGGATATTTCATTCTCAACATAAATAGATATTTTGAGTACAGACTGCAGGAAATATCAAAAATGATAAATGAATGAAACTGCAAGCTTTGCAAAATAACTCTTGTTACATTAAAAAAGTATCAGTATTTATTTTGTGGGGAAAAACTCTAACCAGTGGATGTGTGGTATTTCCAAATATTACCTAACCCTTTATAGGCCTAAGGCAACTTTTCCTTAAATCTTACTGGTACTAGTGTACTGGTTTTCATAGTTATACGGGGCGTCCTACGACTTTGCCACATGGAGGGGAAGTACCTTAAATACTGTAGATAGAAAAAAATACTGAATGAAGACTTCATTTTTATTTTAAAAACAATACGAACTGCATTCAAAGAATTTTAAGTAATCACCTGTCTGAACCGAGAATCGAACCTGCTAAATATGAAAACAAAAAAAAACTGTAATTTTATTGTACTAATCGAAACTTCGAAAGGTTCGATCAGATACATTTATTTCTTCTAAATAACATAGCATCTAAAATAAAAGTCAAAGTCGTGGGACGCCCTGTATAGGTACATTAATAACTACATGGTGTAATGTGGGTGTAAAATACACCTCTGCCTAACCCTTTGGGGAATATAGGCGTGATGTTATGTTATTAATAACTATTATACTTGCAGGAAGTTTCACTCAAACGGCCATGGATTAGGAGCAATAAGTATGATCAGTCAATCAGAAACCCAAACTAAGAGACTTATTCAGCAATATCAGAAATATAAATCTGAGGGGTTGCCAGAAGACGAATTAATTGAGAAATCAGCAGCAGTAGTTGGCAGTGAAAGGCAACTGGAAGCAGCCAAAGCTAAAATTATTGCAAAGAGCCCAGATTCAGTAACTGCTAAAATCCTTGCTGATGCTGACATCAAGAACATTTTTACTGAAAAGTGAATAGATTAAAATAAATGTAGAATTAATTTTAGATTAATTTTTTGTTGTTAGATTTAGTTAGTATTCAATAAACTTGTTAATAATTTAAATGTCATTTATTGCATGGCGATATTGCTATTTTCAGTTTCAGATTACTGCTTATACATACGAATAAGTTAACAAAATAATATAATCCTAATTAGATAGACAGGTCATCCCTTATTCCAGCTTCTCAAGGGAAGTGACGATTGATGTATTTCTTCATAAATTGACTCACACATAGTACCTGTACCAGTTTTTCAGTATAAGAGTGCATGTGTGTACGCATTACTCACATTACACTATCTTATCTGATACTGATAAGGGCCCCGCGCTCAAGAACACACCTATGCTCCTGTGTTTTAGTGTGTCATCGGTACCGCTGTATTGCGAAGTGTTTTTAATTCATTATTAGTGTCCTAATTACAAAATAAAGTGTTTAAAATGGCGCAAAACAGATCACTGTTGTTCTACTTTGCTGTTATTTTAGGTAGGTGTGATTTATTTCTAAAAATAATCTATTTGTACACTGTTATAAACAACGCTCGGTGTTCTTTGTTATCAATATCGTAATGGCTTCCAATTGCGAAAATACATTCATGCATTCCTATGTAATTAATGTATGTGTAATCATGGAAGGTTGTTCCAAGTACCACTGGCGTAAAGCTTAACATTTTGGTATTATGATTTACCTACCTACATAACAGAGGTAGGTACGGTTGCATGCGCATCCGTCTAGGTAGAACCATGCGTTATCAGTAACCAAAAACAGATAAATAGGTAATTACAATGGTCCATTATAGGAGATTTACCATGTCAACATTTCAAAACTGTCGAAGATAGATAGTCGACGCGTTTGGGACAGTGGCTGAGCGATTGCCTTCTGCGCTGCGAGTCGTGGGTTTGATTCCCGCACGAAAAAGATGTTTGTATGACCTACAGATAGCAGTTCCGGGTCTGCTTGATTCAGAACGATTCAATTAGTCAGTTGTCAAAGGGTTCGGTAAGCTATCTCTTGTTCCTCGTTACGAGAATCGTAGGGAGATATCAAACCGAATCAGTCGATGACTGCTGATCGAAAAGGTTCTGAATCGGAGGACTGGGCGTTTTTGTATGTGAGGTTTATGTCTGTAAACGCACCCAGGATACAATGACATATAAAATCCTAGTGTAGGGCGACGTTCAAGAAATCAAAAATAAGATTACCAAGGGGCTGCTATTAATGAAATTATTATTTCTTCTTTGTTATTCATTCATTCAGCCGAAAGACGTCCACTGCTGGATTTTCCCCCTAGCATCGACACATCGGTTTTCTTTGTGCTATCCATGTTGCGGTTTGCCATAATCGCCACGCTTGGCAGGCGGGTTGAGAATCGCAGTATGGTTGTTAAAGTACTCAGAGAACGCTGCTGCCCATCCTCTAGTGAATCCCTTAGTCGCCTTTTACGACACCCATGGGAAGAGATGGGGTAGTGCTATTCTTTACGTCCGGCACCACACTGCACCTTTTTTGTTATACGGCACTCTATTAGGGCCTGTATCTACCTACTATAACTATTCTGTAGGGTTCGGAAGCAAGAGACTTGTAAACAAGTACAACTTTACAATTATTAAAACTGTTGTGTTTCGTGCAATTGACATCTAACAAAGAAGTTATTTCAAAAGTGGGTAGTTGTATATTTACATTAGTCTTGCTTCCCGCTTACTAAGTTATAATTAGGTACAATTTTAAAATAAGTATTCACCTCAGATACCTACTTCATGTAATTGAGTCTTGCATTATTGGTATTCACAATGACAAAAGAGAATTCGTCCTCTGGAAGATGTGTATCAAGTGATTAAATAGACATCGTGTTTGATAACCATTGGTAGGCCAAAAATCTAGCAGTTCCGACTCGTTCAAGCTCATTTCCGGTTTTATCATTTGCTTTGTGTGAATATGAGGTTTTCGGAGACGATGGTGCAGTGAAGAAAGTAGGTCTGTAGCAGTGCTGTAACTAGCCTTTTTCGAGGCTGAACCTGATTCGAAGTTTTATTATTCTTCTTCTGTCGTGGCGGTATGAGCTTTCAAGTAAGAATTGCATATGCCGTGATGAAAAGATTGGGCAGTCAGCAAGGCTATTAGCAGTGACTGCTGGTGCGGTCAGATCCCAATCACTCCAATCGTCACAGGCGTGTCCATTAAGTCTATTTCCGGCGATGGAAGAGTTGAATGTGTTCTATTACTGCGCCCTCTAAAATTCTCTATCGCAGGAATTACCAAGATTTCTGCGTAGAGATCAACTACGATAACATGGCAGTGCCAATGGAGGGGCCATTGACACTGCAAGTAAAAATGTGTGAGACAGAATATTTACAACGTGTCGTTCATTTATTTTAAACTCTCAATCACCGTAATTATAGACACAACAGATAAGACAATTAAGTGTCGTCCTGGGACGACGGGCGAGTCGAGCAATAAATCTACTAAATATCAAACAAACATGGTGACTCGTTGGCATACCTATGCGCACACACACCCATTGAAGACAGATGTTGGAGTTGGCGTGCCATTTTACCGTAGTTGATCTCTACCGCCGTAAGTAGGTAGTTACGGCACTGGAAAGTGGATATAAATTCCAAAAAAATGGAATGCTGTCCACTGTTCTGCTGAGTGCGATGTCCTGGGTTCGTTTTACAGGTCTGACACGATTTCTAATAGCTTGTGGCTAAGAGCCTGTGAAAAACTATACCTACCTACGCCCGTCTTCCTATACTTACCTATAGCGTGGAAGGAAATACCGTCATCCATCAGTGAACAGTGGGTAATACCACGGATTATTTAGCTACTTATTCTTTTAAGCGTAGGTATTACCCCGGTATCGCGTGACCGGGAATGTCAAAGAAGTCGGTAAAACAATTTTTGGCAAAAAGTATGATGGATTGTTGATATTCTTTTAGTGAATGGATAAGACACGCACGTGATGTGGTTTTACCAGCCTATCGCCCTCGTAAACTACTGAGTACCTTAAGGATTTTGCCATTTTTACAACCATACATAAGATTTGTTGTTGATATTTTTTATCTTTCTTTCAGTTATTTTGAGTACTCTGACTCAAGAAACTGAAGCCAGGCGAAAAATTCTCAGAGGAAGGCGAGTAATGACGCGTACCTATTATCGTAAGTATGATTTCATGTGTTTTGATCACATTCCAATCGAACCGCACGTGGCTGGAAATACGGAATATCTTCTGTAGGTATTTTGTGGCTGAACATCAGCATTGTCATTTAGAAAATTACCTAAAGTGAGAAGAAAATAAAAATCAGGAACCTGTCGCAGTCCACAGCTGTTCCTAAGATTATCAAAAATATGACTTAGGTATTGTGCGTAGCCACTACGCTAGGTAATGCTCCAAGAGTTGATACCAAAAGAAGCGGCCCTCTCGAACTAGTAACTCTGCTGACAGTCACAGGCCTGTGGTATCCTCATTTCCACCATCTATTTGCTGTCATACCTTCGACAGTCAACGGTAGTGTGTACCGGTATACACACACATAGACTATACACTATATATTATATGATACACGCACATGTATGCATGTGAGGTCGTCGTCTGGAGATGTTGTCTTATAGAGCCACATTTTAAGTGTTCCGTACAGTGGCGACGTAGCATGGGTTGCCTCCCGGGGCGGCAGCCCTGTTTCTATTAAGCACCCCCCAAAATAAAACAACAAATACTAAACGTGCTTTCGCGACCCACTTGTCGCGCGTGTCCGTGGCTGAGCAATTCTGTGCTGCGCTGCGGGCAATTTCGTGCGTGACAATGGATCTCCGCGGGCGCGATCTGTCACTCCTGAGCTTGGCACCCGGGGCGGACCGGCCCCTTTACGCCGCCGCTGGTTCTGTACACAAATTGGAAAAACGGAACCACCTTTTAACCGACTTCGAACTAGGTGGAGGTTATCATTTTAAGCGTGATTTAAACGTATTTATTTTTCATTTTCAGATGGTAACGCTGTTCCTGCGTGGGCGATTAGTTTGATGGCTGGCATCGGCATGCTGCTTATAGGTGGCGTACTGTATGTGGTCATGAGGAAACTTGTACTTTCTTCAGAGACTGGGTCTTTGAATACATACCAACCGGCTTTACAGCAGGACGTTTGAGCTGCTTATGATAAAAATTTGGTTGTAAGATTGTTTATAGCTTTATAGAAAGATGCCATTACATAGCGATAAGTAACAATTTCGAACGAACGAGTCTGTTTTTACATGTTTAAAATGTTATGTATACACAAGAGCATTAATTCTGTATGAAAATTTAATAATATAATAACGTGCAACATGAGCACATTTTTTTCAGACTATCAAATTTTTTATATTACAATGATACCACCTAAATATATATTTATATTTACACATTTTTAGTGATGAACAAGTTGTAAACATTTGTTTGTATTTTTGTTTTAAATAAAAATCTGTTTAGATATTATAATTTATTTTTATCTTTTAATTATACAATCGAGTTGAATGGATAATTATATGAAATTCATTATCTAAAATGAACATGTCATTTATGAGATTGTATTAGACAAGGGAATTAGTTGACGAGATAAATTTAAATATTAGAATTCTCTGCGATGATATTTGTCAGGGTCAAAGTAAGAAGTAACGACGACACGATTACTGAATTTGCGACCAGTGAGGGTCTGCTGGGCCTTTTGACAATCAGCAATACTGTTAAACTCCACAAACACCTGGGGACAAAGATAAACATTAGTAATATTTTGTTCTGAATAAACAATCAGTTCATAAAAGGAACATTTAGAATTTGAATGTTTGCATACTTTTCCACAACCAGGTACTTCAACACCCTCTATTGGTCTTGGGATTTCTATACTGCGTACACAGCCATATTTGTTGCATTCCTCTCTGCAAAACAAAATTTTAGTATTAGTTAACGGTCAAAATACAAGTCGATTATAATATTACGATATTTATAATTTTAATATTCAATAGTAAATAGGTACATACTATTTTGTATTAAATTTTGACTTTGTTGGAAAATTCATAATATTTATAGGAAGAAACAACATTGTTTTTAAAACAGAACACTAACTTGATATCTTCGAGGATATCCTCGTACTCTTCTTCATCACGCAGTTCGTCGGGTGTGACCATGTTGAGTAGACACAGCACTTCCGTAGGAGGCCCGGCGCCCGCCAGCGTCAGCCCTGCCACTTGCAGTTGTACCGGCGCCGCTCCGGTCATTGCTAGACAAAATACAATACATCAGTACTTTTCATATCTTTTTCAAATCTTACTATGTTAAGAGTTGAGAAACATTTCGTACCTAAGGTTGAGTTCTTAGCTCCAATACTGGCTCGTTGAACGATGAGTTTTTTGTCACCCAGTTGCATGCCATTTAGACCTGCTATTGCCTGTTAGAAAAAGTTCAATTAAGATTGTAATTTAGTTACGAGACAATATTAAGAGTTAATATTAATATGCATATTTACCTGATCAGTCATTGAAATATCAACATATTCAGCAAAGGCATAGCCTTTGCTCAACCCTGTTGATGAGTCCTTCACCAAATTGAAAGCTCGAAGTTGTCCAAATGACATCAGCAATTCTTTTACCTGTTTCACACAATATTCAATCAGAAAATGAGTTGTTTCTATAAGGTTTGCATTACACTGAATAACTATTTAGGTACATAATTGGTCTATTATGCAGTTGTACATTCATTACACACAATTTTTTAGTGTTCCCGTTACATTTGCTCAGCAAAAGGCAGCAAATATATAAATGAATGTTATCTGACCTGTGTCTAGCCGCATGTTAGAATCAGATGTGAATGGAGGAGACTTGCCTTGAAGTGCCGACGTCTCATTCAAGTACAAGACGTATAGGTGAGAATGAGAGACAACAGTGACACGCGGGCCGCGAATGTGCCAAATCTAAGCTAGGGAGGGGCAGAAAGCAAACTATATCAGTGAGTTGTTTCAGAATATATCGAGCGTGAAGCGCACGCTCATCCCCGCTAGGGTACCTGTGAAAATACCTGAAACTGACCAAAACATAACGCGGCTCACTGCTGGCTCCACCGTAGCCCTGTCAACTGTTGAATCTCGCCCTGAAATGGCTGCGGCACCTAATACTATCTCCTAATGGGAACATCTACAGTCATGTGTGCAATATAGATGGATAGTTTGCTCAATATTATTGCTATGAATGACTTACATATGTTTGTTTTTATTTTTTCGTTACACCAAAGTGATATCGAAAATATCAATAAAAATGCTTCATGTTTTATCGACCTAAATTGCTAAAAATAATTTGTGGTCAAAAGAATTAAAAGGAAAGATGGGTTGTGTTGATTTAGTTCACTTCAAGAGAAATCCTAAGAATCTGTGTGTAAGAATACAAGAGGCAGTCACAGTATAGACCTGCAAAACATAATTTTGTATAATCAGTATGAATTGACAAATACATTATATCCCTTCATTGGAATTTTGTAACATTTATAAATAAAAACATGGTGTGATCATGTAATGAAGTAAAGTTCAATGCTTAAAGTGTAATAACATTTTCAAGGTTTTTTTTTTAAACATTATAAAGCTGATAAACATAAATTTAAGCAAAACAACAGCTTGACATGCTAATCATTTATAAATATCAGCCTTAGTTTGATTTTATAAAATGGAGTAAAGTCCTTATTAGGAAATAAAAAAATAAACATGAATCAGAAAATCCTGTGAAACATTGATTTGATACAATACAGTTATTATGGTACCAATATTGAGCAGTATAATCCTATTCAACATTTGCAGCCAATCAATGTGTCACAGGGATGTATTTTACTCTAATTATCAGAAAGCAGTAACTTACTTGGTCCTCATTTAGATAATTGGGCAAACCGCCAATAAATATTTTGTGTGGCGAATCTGGAACTACTGTGCTAATCACACCAGCTGAAAGTAAAGTACATGTATATTAAAAATGATGTAAACACAAACATATTGCAGGGAACAAAATAAACAAACATAATGCATGGTAATTTAAAATTAAAATAGGTTATAAATATAAGGAAATAAATTAATAAAAAGAACATGTGTGGTAATTTTTGATGTAGAGAAAAATATTTTATATCTGATTGTAATGTACCTGGCACATTGATGGCTGGGTTTTCAGTGCCAGGCATGGGTTGGTAGTCGTGTGGCCGTCGAATCTTCAAGCTCTGCCCTTTGAAGTTGATACCATCAAAAGCCATAGCTTGTGTTGTCTCATCTATAGATCTAAATTCAAGGAATGCAAAGTTTTTGTCCAAATTGATTTGGCAAGCCAACACAGGATTTCCTGCGGCTTGTGCCAAGCCCGAAAGATGCATCTGTTGATTGAAGAACTCCATAGTTTCTTCCTCGGTGACACCGAATGGTATGTTTCCGACATACAATCTTCGCGCCTGACGAGTTATCGTGGAACCCACGACTGGTACAGCGGCCTGTGGTGTATCTGCGACGATATTAGCTGGTATTTGTCCGGCGGCTTGCATGGCTTTGTATTGCAGCGGCGTAATATGCTCGAAGCCCGGTGGCGGGACATCCCAGTAAAGAGAGGGCTTGCGTCTGCGGGACCTTTTGCTCTGTGACCTAGATCTGCTTCTCCTAGCTGGCTTTTCACGACGTTCTCTTGATCGAGATCTAGAACGCCGCCTCTCCCTCGAACGAGACCTGCGTCGGCGGTCTGTAAGCAAGGTAATACAGATAATGTAAAACCATTAAACTTACGACTACAGTGGAAATATCTACAATCATGGCTTACCTTTGTCTTCGCCCATATTATTCTGTTTATTAGTGACTTTCAGTGTTAAATATTGCACTTCTAAGTTTACTCAAGCCAAAGCAAAAATACGTCTTCGCAAAATGGCGTCGGCTATTCTTTTTAATAATATTTAATCTATAAATTGGATTGGAGCACCGGTCTTTCAGTTCACTGTAGAGTATTTTAGTTGAGTCATTAAAATAATCATTGTTTTCATGATTAATGAAAACAATGCAAACATTATTTAATTTTCTTGCCAAGACGAGATGATGTGTGGTTTATCTTATTTCGGCACGAGATAGCGACGACAAAATTATGAGGCGCTGAGGGCACTGCGCATTTTAGGATTTGTGGTCAGGGGGCTTACCATGACCTCATAATAGCAGGGCAGAAGTTGCCTGGAAGTTGAACTGCCCTGCTTTTTTGTACTATGACATCGCAGGCTTGCGGCAGGCCTGTTATGTTGACGTTTACGAAATCCGTTCACCTGTTTTTTTGTATAGACTTTTCGTACCATAAACAAGCTTATCCGTTCAACTTGGTTGAATAGTCGTTCACCTTTTATACTGTCATGGTACGATTTTTAGCGATTCAGAAGCAGGCCTGCTTTTGACCGGATATTGACTGGCTGGCATTTGAACGTTTTCATAAGACGACATGGTAAGGTATATGCTCTTAGTGGTAAGCCCCCAGTCGGTTGATCGGTTGGAGAACTCATTCAAAAGTACATACTTTTGAACAATGTCTTTAGTTGAAATTTTTATCTAATTTTTTGATTACATTAACAATATTTGAGCATTTGTCGATCAAATCTTAGGAAAGTAAGAAAAACTTGAAGTAAGGTTTAGCTTATTATCTTTGACTAGTGGCGCCACCATTTCTCGTACTCTTTTTTACGGAGCTGTACAATACGGCTTAGGCCTGGGGGCTTACCATGACGTCTTATGAAAACGTTCAAATGCCAGCCAGTCAATATCCGTTCAAAAGCAGGCCTGCTTCTGAATCGCTAAAAATCGTACCATACAGTACAAAATGTGAACGACTATTCAACCAAGTTGAACGGATAAGCTTGTTCATGGTACGAAAAGTCTATACAAAAAAAACAGGTGAACGGATCTCGTAAACGTCAACGTAGCAGGCCTGCTCTAACGATGTCATAGTACAAAAAAGCAGGGCAGTTCAACTTCCAGGCAACTTCTGCCCTGCTTTAAGAGGTCATGGTAAGCCCCCTGGACTCCACCAAGCGGAGATGTCTCGTAAACAACCAATAGGAATTCGTTTTGAGTTGAAGCTAAGGGGAGAGATTTGAAAATAACGCAATCCTATTGGTTAATCGAGTCATCTCTGCTTTGGTGGAGTCCGGGCCTTAACGGCCGACTTAACTTGGCGAGTCTGAAGTTAGTTGTTTGGTTGCGCAATGAATCTTTTAGAAACGAAATTGTCTACTGCGCAGCTAAGTTCCATTTTATACACAGACATTGCCCATTTTTTTGTTATTTGCCTTTGCAAGCTGTTTTGCCAAGAACTGCCAAGATATACTGGGCATACTGTATATTATGTGTCATTTATGATGTCAATGTCAATTCATGCCAAGTATATGTCGACTAAGTTCGAAAGTAAATCCATTGTGAACAAGTTACATCAAAATAATACGAATCTTACTTGGGTGGATTATAATATTTAACATGTCAAAAAATATATGTCAAATAAACAACACAACTTGTTCTGAAAAGTGAAAGTTTAGTGAGAATTCACATCTTTGCCGCAGTCTGAAATTGTTATTAAGCTCGATGGCTTGTAGCTATTCGATGAAGATTTTTAGTAGTGGTGTATTTTGTATCATATGAAAAATGGTAGGTGTAGTTTCATTTATAAATCACTTAAAATCGTCGTTTGCATTATTGTATTACAGTGACTTTACCTATAGTTTTATTCTATTTTATTTTAGGACTACCAAGGAAATGGAGAAGTTAGAAAGAGGATTGGAAATGAAGTGGATAAAGGCGACGAGATTAAAAATGACAGAAAAATTGTAGAGAATAAAAGTGCGACAAAGAATACGAAAACTATCGCACTGATATTTGTGTCATTACTTTTAGATTTGTTGGCTTTTACGATGATTCTGCCACTTTTGCCATCGTTGCTGGACTATTATAACAGAGAAGAAGGCAAAGGAAGTAGTTTGTACGCTTCTTTATTAAGAGCAGTGCAAAGTTTCCAGAAATTCACAGGAGCTCCAGACCAATTTGCGTCGGTTCTATTCGGGGGAGTACTCGGATCGATGTACAGCTTCCTACAATTTCTTACAAGTCCAATAGTGGGAAGCCTCTCAGATGCATATGGAAGAAAGCCCATGCTTATAATTTGTTTGGTAAGTTTGCCTTAGTAATTAGATTCTATTAGTAGCTACTAGGAAGATGTGTGCGTGAGTGTGTAACTAATTTTATAAAAATAAATAGTTATAAAATTAGTTACACATCATATTTTTTTAGTCTTCTATGTTAAAAAGTTTTCTGTTATGTTATTGTATTAAACAAATATAATTATTTAATTAGAACATTACACAGAAACATTTGAATATTATCAAACAATTGCTCATCCCTATAGTATATTATTTAATGCTAAAAATTTTCTAAAATTATACAAGAAAAGCAGTTTATCTTCTTCATAAAAAAACCTGTTTCATTGTTTTAATAAACTATTTAACTATACAGTAACCTATTTGTTTATCAAGCTCTTAACAAGACATGCTGTCAGTATTGGATCATGATAATATTTATTGGAAATCAATGTGTCAGAGATAAAGTAAATAGGTGAAGATTTGATAACTTTAATATATAATGGTGCAATATAAAGATAATATGTATGAACTAGTATAACTTGAATAGTTTTGTAATGTAAACCTAATTAATTAGAAAATGGGTACTTAAAAAATCTACTAATAAAATAATTGAGACCATTTTAAGTTAATTAGCATTTATAAAATTAATATTCAGTTAATAATGTCTCACAGTAAGTGTAAACATTGGTATTTGTTCAAGTGTGGGATTCATTATGTAGTCAAGGCTAAAACTAGAAAATGTTCTTCCTTCATCATGTAACATCCTCAATTAAATGTTCAGTATATTATCAATACAATGATTACTCATGTGAGTAGTAGTTTTTATAATAAGATACTTCTGCATCAAGTAGGTATGTAATAAATTACTCAGCAAGTAAGATTATGCACTCTTTGCATATTTATGAATGAATATGGATGGGAATTCTTACATCCACATCTTATTGCTATGGTAGGTTCCACTCTTATCAATTATGGAAGCCTCTTGATGCCTCCAGTATAGCATCTTACCAATCTTACCATCTTAGCTTCATAGGTACTTGAAACTTTAGGCTGGAAGGATGGCAGTTTTCCTGATGACAAGTCTAAAGTGCACAAGGGCCTGCGCCTACTGGCGGGACGGCACGGCAAGGGATTTTTTTAAGCTCAAATCATTTTAAACTTTATTAGTACCCTTTTGGACTCATAAATCCCGTACCGTACCGCGGAATACTTTGGCTTGCCGCGACACGACGAAGCCACCCGCGGTATGCTAAGCAAATACAAGTGCTAGTGGTATTGAAATAAGAATTAAAATTATTAAAATTATAAAAGCTTTGGTGCAGTCAGGTTAGCATAACTGTAAGAGACCCAAAGAAGTTTTTTTTTCAACTATTATTATAAGTGTGCTAGCCTGCTAGGGTCTGCTTCGGCAGAAAAACAGGATTCACCCTTGTCTATGAAATATTGTCTTATGTATTAAGATACATTCTGTAGGTATACTGCAGGAAGTCGTTAATTTTTAACTGAATATTACTCATTATGTTATGTAATCACTGGTTTATTAGTAATAATCTAATAATACATCAGACATTATAATTGACATTGCATGACTTTAACCCTTAACCACTGACGTGTATTTACTTACATTAACACTGACATACGTCTATGAGACGTATGCTTTAACTAAATGCCCCTAATCAGTTATTGGACTATGATATAGTTTTTTTTTGTTTATATATTGTTAGTTTTATATCTTGGGTATCCAATAAATATAGGGAAAGCAATACCGGCACTTTAAGTATTTATTTTTATATCAAAATCAAAAACTTCAAAAAATCAACTGTAAAAAAAAAGCCTCTCTTCCTACGACTTATTAACTAAACTTATCAGTCTATTTTTAATACGGAACTGATAACACTTTAAAATATAAATTAATGATCATACGATTATAGTGGGAAAATGGCACTTTATAATATTATAAACGCCTTTTTGATGGCATGTGTTACAAGCAGGTTTTGAACACTGAAAATATCGCTGCCTTTCGGAGAATTATAAAATGAAATATCTCTAGAATATGAATTTGTATTATGAAGTATCCAAAATACAAATCCAAAATCTCCAATAACTCTTCACAGTTAAATGCAGACTCTGGTGCCGGCATCTCATGCTCATCAGCTGATAAATCGTTGGACTCCGAAAAAGTACAGTTTTCCATTACAAAACTCTCAAAATTTTGACTGATTAACTTGATTCGAGGCTTTTTATTTGATGTCGAGCATCCAACAGTTGAACGGCGTTTATTAGAAGCCATTTTATGCCTTTTAAGCCCTAAAACAAAAACTAACCCAAAACATAAAAACTGACGTCTCACAGACGTTATGAAGTCAATATTTATCTGATAGAGGCGCACCACACATGCCCTCGCCCCCGCTTCGCGTGCCTCACAGGATCCTAGAAAGGTACAGGGAAGGCCAAGTTTGTGCGCGTACGACACTAAAAGTTATAACGGTTTAAAGTGCGTACCTACGTCTCTCAGACGTACGTCAGTGGTTAAGGGTTAATAAGCTGTATCTTTAAATTTTCTCACTTGTGTTTTCCAAAAATTCTAGAATTGGGTCAAATAGGTCAAATGTTTGTTTTCAATGCTTTGAAATAAAACAAATTTGGAATGATAATTAACTGCATAAAATTCTAAACTATATACTTAGTTGAATTTAATAACCATTTTAGGGAACAAAATATTATATCTCGAATTTCAGAGTAACTACTAAGTAAATAAAAGGGAGTGGTACCTAATGTGTGAGCGGATATGCGCACGGCGGTGGTACGAACGCCGCGTCATGTGTACCTATCTGTTTATCGCTAGAACAATTACTTAATTGGACCCATATTAATTCTAAAACTACAGTCCGCAGTACGGTACGCCGAAAAACGGCTCAAATACCAGGTGTTTTCAGTTTGCCGCGCAGTTCATAAATTGGGCGATCCAATTTGCTTCTCTCTAATACAGGGTTATTGGTAAAACACTAACAACCTTTTCTCTCCTCTCTCAACAAAAAAAAAAAACAGCTGTTCCCTACTTATACTTATTTATGTTCGCATAAATAACTCATCGAAATCTAGGTAACAGCTGTTTTTTTTTTTCGCGAGTCGGGTTTGGTCCCATACTAAAAGTTGTTCATATTGATGAGTACAATGACCCCATAAGAGGTTGTTAGTGTTTTACCAATAACCCTGTATAGAACTACTGCAGAAATACGAATTGGAACCTTAAAAACTTTTCTATTATTTTTATTCTTCTAGGTAGGAATAACATTATCCCATGCATTATGGAGTTGCGCCAGTACATTCAGCGTTTTTGTCCTGGCCAGATTTATTGGCGGGTTGAGCAAAGCCAATGTCAGCCTCAGTATGGCCGTAGTCACCGACGCTTCCAATGAGAAGACCAGGGCCAGAGGAATGGTAAGAATAATTATTATGTTCTTATATTTATTCGCACACGTATTGTCGCACTGTTTACACGTTGTTAATTAAATATAGGTAACTTATCTTTTGTTTTAAGAGACACTTGTCAAAACATGTGCGAATGAAGCCACGGACATAAGTTTTTTTAAATTGAAGTTATTCATTTAAATCTTTTCGAATTTACGTGGCTTCTAATTGTCTCAAGTTAGGGCGCTTATACCTACTTGTAGGGAAGTCGACATCAGACATCTAACGGTATGTAATGGCTAAAGTTGCCAAACACACTGTCATCAGCTCTAAAGGACGATTCACATTACGCCATGCCGTGTTCGTGCCGGGACCGGGCTGGAGCTCAGCTTCGCATATATTTTTTACCGTAGCAAGACCCCCGTCGCTCATGCTGATCAGTTAGCGTCAGTGACCAGCCCGGAAGCGACTGAGCTCCTGCTTCGGTACAAAATATATGCGACGTTGAACTCCAGGCCGATCCCGGCACCAACGCGGTAGGGAATCATCTTTCATCGTGCAGTATAGCACATTTACTTAAATAATCCCCATTATTAGAGAGGGCAACTTCACTACTTAAGTATTTACTTCTCGCTCGCACAGAAATCGAGTGAAAGTCGTCGCCATTAAAAATATAATGTTAACTGTTGCAATGCTATTACATAGTTTTATTCTTTCAGGCTCTAGTAGGTCTGGCGTTCTCAATCGGATTCATAGTTGGTCCAGTGGCTGGAGCATGGTTTGCTATAAACAGTGACCTATCCTCCGGTGCTTGGGGCGAACGCCCCGCCTTTTACGCCTTATCTCTATCTCTTGCCAATATATTTCTAGTATTATTATGTATTCCAGAGACACTGCCTAAAGTAAGTAACATTATCTTTACTTTTTAGTTTTATTATTATATGTTTCTTCTGCTTTAACACAAAGTATTTTTCAGGACAAAAGAGCACCTTTATCGTTCACTCTGTCTAAATCAGTGGATTTCGTCTCTCCTTGGCATCTACTAAAGTTTACTGCTGTTAAAAATCTTTCACGTCATCAGAGTGAAGTATTGTCGAAATTGGGACTGATCTATTTTCTATATTTATTTATATACTCTGGCCTAGAGTTCACTCTCACATTCTTAACTCATCATGCCTTCCAGTATACCGCTATGCAACAGGGTAAAATGTTTCTAGTTATGGGTAAGTACCGATTCTGATGTATTTGTAGTTCTTAGTCATAATTCGTTTTAGATCATTAATTTGTGCGGTTTGCGCCGCGTCGTGCGATAAATGTTTTCAAGTATGAGTTATCAAATTGTAAAACTACAATATGAATAATTCAATAAAACTCAAAAATAATAATAAAAATCATAAGAAAACTATTTTAAAGTAACATTTTAAGATTTAAATAATCCCTCAACTTGGTTCAGTTCCCATTAAGTCAAAAAGATGGACAAACACAAACATTTTCATAAGTTTGCAACTGTCTTCTTCATTCTTCTAAACTTCCAGGGCTGATAATGGCGGTACTCCAGGGAGGAGCGGCTCGTCGGCTAGGCGCCCGTAGTGCCGAGGTTGCGGCGCGCGGAGCATTAGCTCTGACACCGGCTTCGTTCCTGAGTGTAGCATTCGCGGCGTTACCACATCCGCCTCTATTTGCGCCCATATATTGGCTCTGGGTCGGACTTGTTTTATTTGCATTATGTAAGTGTTATTACTTTAATCATAATATTGTCATGTTTATACCATTATATGCGCCATATTGTTAATGCCTCATCACATCACACAGCGTGGGTCATGCATTATTGCGTCTCAACTCAATCTAACAGAATCAAAGCGAAGCCTGCTTCCGTACTTTAGGTGACGGGTCGGGTAACCGCTTAAAATCTTCAATAATATACCTTTAATTGTTCTTTGAAAAAAGACACGCGTAAGCAGTAGTGGCATTTGTGTATGAAATGTGTTAACAACAAGTACACATAGATTTTGCTTTGTTATTGTGTGATTTTGTTATCACCTTTCATATAAGAAAACTATGATGAATATTGTGTTCCAGAATCCCTGACTCACTCCCCCTTATTACAAAACATGGTTTAAACCAAGACTAAGGTAAACCCAGGTTTAAAATATACCCATCACTTTCTTATGTCATATAACAAAAAGAGACGGGGCTACCCTGAAACCAGAGTTTTTCTTAGACCATCTTTTGTAATAAGGGGGATAGGGTTTTATAGTGTCCTTAATGATTTCTATGGTATTGTCACAGCAACGGCGTTCGCGGTATCATGCATGACGTCGATGGCGGCAGGGAAGGCGCCGAGCGAGGCGCGCGGCGCAGTGCTCGGCACGCTCCGCTCGCTCGGAGCGCTTGCACGTGCCGCGGGGCCGCTACTCGCATCCTCAGGTAAACTACACACACAGTCTAGTATATATCCAATGTCTCCTAAAACGAAAGTAGGTATGCTTGTAGCGACCACACTGGGAAAGGCAGAAACTGCTTGCTTTCGTGCTGGTGACGCTGCCACGCGGCACACCGTTCATATTTTTTTAGAGGCTTGTTACGACAATCTATATAGTGCTGTGAGTACTAATAAAAATTACTGGAAGAACGACATTGAATACGTTGAGCGCTGGATCTACATATAAGCTATAACACTCGGTCCTCCGACTTCCACATTCTGTCTACCCCAGCAGCTGGCTACCTTCAACAAGTCATCGGACCACTTACTGGGCGTCCCACACTGTTTTTTTTTCCAGTTTATCTCTGTAGGACTCATCCGGCCATCAGTCCTTCGACATACATCGGTAGCCCACTGCCAATTCAGCCATTTTTTTCAAAGCCTTACCCTAAATTCCGCTTCTTTAGTATCGTGCGTGCCTCCCCGTGTATTGGTGCGTAGAAACATCTCACATGCACAAACACCCATCCCACAACATCTACCTGTAGGCCATACAAATATTTGATCCGTGCACGAATCGAACATGCGATCCGAAGCGCATAAAGCCAATCGCTCAGTCACTAGCCGTTGCTGATTGCAAGCTATATTGGGGAAACCGATTCTTCTACGGATATTTTGTTGCTAATTCTACCGGCCTGTTGAGCTAAGGTTTTCAATATTAACATTTAGTCGTTTTGTTTCAGTATACTGGTGTTCGGGCGCCATGATCACATACACCATCGGCTCCATCATTCTAATCATTCCTGCTGTGATGTTAATTAGACTGAAGACGCATTAATGCAGCTTTTACACTGCATTTATGCAATAAGAACAAGCAATAACCTTTACATTTTTTAATAATTTATTAAGAATTTCATTATTTATTTGTAGTACCCATACAATTGTTCTGTATTATTTGTATAGTCCAGCCATTAACATTTTGTATAAAAGTTAAACAAACCATTGGTTGTGATCGTGAAACGTTAATTTTGCTAACATATAGGTACCTATTTTATTGAAATTAATGTTTATTTATATATCTTTATTTATCAATTATTTCTTTTGGTGCATTCAGGGTAAAAATTTCATTGTTACGGAAGTTATGTATGCAGGCAGCTGTAGCGGAAATGCGACACCATGAAGTTAGTAGTTGATAAACCTCTTTTATATTTTAGTCGAAGTATAAAACTTCTACCGAGCGTAGGTATATGAGTACACTCGGACTTTACCAATTCTTTGTTTTCTAAAAATTGTGTTAGTTTACCTCTTAAACAAAATTTAAATGGCTGGTCTATAGTAATTTTATAAATGAGTATTTTTCTTAATGTTTTAGATTTCTTTTTCTCGAATAAACAGTATTATAAAAAAGACCTTGAGTTGTTATGTCCATAAATCAATACAGATTTTATTCTTGTCTGGATTTTGCCATTCAGTAATACACCTCTTTTAAGTTATGTTATCCTGTAAACGAGTGTGAAATTATACTTACATGAAATACCACATAACATCCATTACCTACTGGGTTTTTATAATTTCTTGAAAGATTTCACAAAATATTTCCAGCTGATCATAAAGATAGTGCCTATACGTGACTGAGCAGACACATAAAATATTGATAATAAATGATTAACTTTTTACACCAAATTGTTTCCTTTGCGTGAACTCCCAGCCTAGCCTTGTATTTGATTTGGTTAGATTACTTGAAATTTTCCAGATTTGTTGTTGTGCAAGCCACCCTAAATCGCTGATAATGACTACTTACACCACAAAGGATTTAGAGCTCTTATACACCACGTTTTTTTCAGGCGCCGTTCGACGCGCTTTTCTATACCGCGCGTTGTCGGCGCTGCTAAACTTGAAATAGGAAGATTACTTGCGATTCACGACGCGCGTGAGCAACTCATCTTGCAAAGTAAAACGCGTGTAGCACGCGCGCGATGGAGCGTGTATCGCACTACAGACGCGCGTGAGCAACTCTCCTTGGATTAAAACGCGCTGTACGTATGTGTTTGCAGCTAAAGACACGCGCTGTGCCAGCGCGTCTGTATCGATGTAACTCCGCGCTACGAGCGCGTCGACAGCTCGCGAAAAAGTCGTCGTGTGCATACTACAATTTTATGAACGTGTAAATATGTGAATAGGTAAATTGGTTGCGATAACATCGCGTTTGCAGCGCGTTATAGATGCGTGCGACGCGCGTCGACAGCGCCTGAAAAAAAACGTGCTGTGGAAGAGTCCTTAACACTCAAAAATAAATAAATAAACTGAAAAAAAAACTATTCTATGAATGAAACTTTATTTCTTATGATTTGGTGGAGACACTCCTTTACAAAGTTTGTATCAACCGTTGCTAAGCAACCGTTTGTTATGACAGCTCATGTGGCAGATATTATTGTTTTCATAGACCTATCACTAATCTGTGATTGTTTTATTACGAGAAAATGCCACTATTTAGCAATAAATTCTCACCAAAAACTATTCCGGTTAGAAAACAAGATACCTCAGTACTCAAAAATGAGCTAGGCAGCGATTATGCTACGAAGGAGTTATCTCTCGACGTGGGCCCATTGAAGTTAAAGTTAGGGGACTTTGAAGTATCTTTTGAAGAAGGACAGTGGATTCCAGGTAAACTTTAAGCTCTCATATATCTATATATATAAAAGAAAGTCGTGTTAGTTACTTCACTTATAACTCAAGAACGGCTGAACCGATTTAGCTGAAAATTGGCAGGGAGGTAGTTTAGAGCCAGGAGAAGGACATAGGATACTTTTTATCCCGTTCGACATTTTGATATTTAAAAAAAAAAAAATTATATCAGTATATCCATATTCTTAATCTGTTTAGGTAGTAGGTAGGTAGTAGGTAGGTAGTAGGTAGGTAGTAGGTAGGTAGTAGGTAGGTAGTAGGTAGGTAGTAGGTAGGTAGTAGGTAGGTAGTAGGTAGGTAGTAGGTAGGTAGTAGGTAGGTAGTAGGTAGGTAGTAGGTAGGTAGTAGGTAGGTAGTAGGTAGGTAGTAGGTAGGTAGTAGGTAGGTAGTAGGTAGGTAGTAGGTAGGTAGTAGGTAGGTAGTAGGTAGGTAGTAGGTAGGTAGTAGGTAGGTAGTAGGTAGGTAGTAGGTAGGTAGTAGGTAGGTAGTAGGTAGGTAGTAGGTAGGTAGTAGGTAGGTAGTAGGTAGGTAGTAGGTAGGTAGTAGGTAGGTAGTAGGTAGGTAGTAGGTAGGTAGTAGGTAGGTAGTAGGTAGGTAGTAGGTAGGTAGTAGGTAGGTAGTAGGTAGGTAGTAGGTAGGTAGTAGGTAGGTAATAAGTAGGAAAAAGGGCATTGCAACGCATGCCGGGAACAGCTAGTTTTCATTAAATGAATGTGGAAGCAGCGAAAGACGTGTCATGATGAGGTTTATTAGAAGAATATAAGATTGCACTTTCTAGTCGTATCCATCCCATAAACAGAAGGTCTGAATTCGTTTTTCTAGAATTAGTTTTCTAACAGAACCGAAAGTTGGCATGATCGCTCCAAAGATGGATAATCTGACACGGTCTGGTATAATTAAAGACCGGATTACAAGCAACGTTAAAAGGCTGAAATATGCATGCGAATATTCATGAAAAATGCTTAAAATATGCAACTAATAGGGGCAAAAAAAGCAATTAGGTACCTACTTATTATTTTTATTAGAAAAAATTTAACATGATTGAAACTATGAAATCAAAAATCCTTGTTTATACAAATATTTAAAACAAAATATTAAAAAAAAGTTGTAAGATTTTCCATCAATCAAAACATTTTTATAAATTGAAAAAGAAACGTTCCGCGTCCACCGAGGTTGCCGGATAGTATCTACTTGAACTTCTCAGGCAAAAGTTCACCAGTGCCATCAATGCGTGTATTTTAAAAACTGCTTTTTGTCTTAGAACATCTCTTGTAATAAGAGTGATGATGTTTAACTGCACAGACAAAAGCCGCGCGGCTGCTAAGAGCGCTAGAACGCTCAACGATCCGGATTTAGGTCGGCTATTACAACTATTAATACCTATAAAAATAGCCCAAATATCATCAGGTTTTTAGTAAAATATGCTAAAACCTAAACCCATAAAAATAGCCATAATGCATACATACATACATATTATGCATATTTGCATAATCTATACAAATACTATACCTATATATTTGCATAATCTATACAAATACTATACATATTTGCATATTGTAGCAGTTTTATATTATGTTACGGAATTCGGACCTTATCCAGCTATTATTGAATTCTTTATTCGATCGCTATTCGCTATTGATTATGATCGATTTTTAGTTTTCATGGGTTGGTATCAGAATGACTGGATCGCAAATTGACTACGTCGCTCTTAGTCCGAATCTCAAAATGTCTAAATTTCAAAATACCTAAGTCGCAAAATGACTACATCGCTTTTAGTCCACATCTCATAATGTCTAAATCTCAAAATAGCTAAGTCGCAAAATGACTACATCGCAAAAAGTCCGAACAGTTGTGTAGGTACCTATACATTAATCTCTTTGGTTCATAATGTTAGATGATTTCATGTCTGGCCACTTGGAAATATCCATGATAGAAAATAAAACAATCAGATATGTCATTGCTAGTACGATACCAATAATAACGGTAGTTTTTTCTTATTCTTTGATCACAATGTCTAGCAATGAAATTATTTTATTTCAAATAACAAAAATAGACCGGCTGTTTTAAGCAACGGGACATTAACGTTACGTAAGACGTTCCCGTAGTTACGCAGACATTACACCGCTAAACTTTTTTATAAATATTTATCACCTAAAATACAAGTTAAACTACAAATAATTAATATTAGTCCTTAAGAAATAAGAAGAATATTTATTTTATTGTAAGGTTTTTTTTTTCTCTCAGTCGTATAATTAAAATTAAATAAATGTTTAATGCCGTAAATGTTTTACTTTCCCATAGCTAGTGCTTCCCTAAGATTGACTCTACCTTTACACCAAACTTGAACCAAATCAGTCCATTTTGATGCTTGAACAAACAGACACACCTAAAAACAGACAAAAAAAACACCTATTTTGGGTATAGTTTAATACATATTCTGATACCAACCCATACCACCTACTTTTTCAAACAATATACATATAATGTATCCAGTCATGCTGATATCAACCCTTGGCCTGTATAGGTACCTACACAACTGTTCGGACTTTTTGCGATGTAGTCATTTTGCGACTTAGGTATTTTGAGATTTAGACATTATGAGATGTGGACTAAAAGCAATGTAGTCATTTTGCGACTTAGGTACCTATTTTGAAATTTAGACATTTTGAGATTCGGACTAAGAGCGACGTAGTCAATTTGCGATCCAGTCATTCTGATACCAACCCGTTTTCATGAAAACTATTGTCACAACCATGGACGTACAAAAAAGATCGGACAGATTTTCGCTAACAAAAAACTGTGTCACTCAGAGTCAGTCAGTTTGCTGTACGTACAGGCTGGCACACACACATTCACAAAAAAAGTCAGTCATTACACGCGTAAACGTCAACAGAGTCGGGACAAAAAGCGGCAAAAAAAATTAAAATATAGCATGTCTTGTGTGGTGAAATGGTGTAAAAACCGTAGTGATCGGAAGAAAAAAAATCCAGGAATCACGTTTCATAGGTCAACGAATAATTCAATCACTTAATTCCCAATTGTATACAATAAAATCAATGTATTCACCAGAAGAAAAGAATCTGTCACAAGGCCAGTGTTGTCAATATTCACGTGTGCAAATTACCCTAAATATGGGAAATTTATAGTTTTTTGTTCAATTCAATTTATTTATTACTAGGTATTTTATTTATATATTTTTTTACTAGATTTCCTAAAGAAAATGAAGTATGGAGAAATAATTGGATTAAAAAAATGAGAAATTATAACGGTGAAAACGATTGAATTCCAAACAAATACAGTGTCATTTGCAGTCTACATTTTGAAGCTAACGAGATATATAATACAACTAAAGGAGGACTCCGGTGTGTTGTTACATATGCAGTACCTCAAAATGTAAATTAACAATCTAAGCTAACATGGCATTTATTTTGCAGATATTTTCATAGGGAGATTTGGTTCTTACCATTAACCTTTTCAAATGGCACGGTATAATTCCGCCGACATTTCCAAGAAATTTGTCTGCCAACCTGTATTTGTCTTAAAATAAAATGATAAAAAATGGGTAAATTTGGCTAACATGACAACCCTAAATTCATTCACACTTAGATAGCCGCCGCCATTACGGGACACAGTTTTGTCTTAGCGGGAGTTCCGTCCGATCTTTTTTGTACGTCCATGGTCACAACATAACGTTGGTTGCAAGCATGTAGTTTTCATGAATGTGTACCGCGATTAAGAATTGCACTCTAGGGCCCGTAATAATAAAACTCTCATTTGAAAGATCCCTCCTTAAGGCCCGAACTCCACCAAAGCGGAGATGTGCGGAGACGAGAAGAGATGTTTTTCAGCTAGGGCGTATCCACCGAAACTGTGCGGAGATGCGTACTGGCTAGACTGTAGCGGAGATGTGTGCTGGCCGCACAGTTTAGTGCGATCTGACACGAAAGGTAGTCGTCTGTCATGTCGCTATACAAGTTGACATGAGAAGTGTGACACCGCACACATCTCGACTCCGCTGCGTGCCGTCGTCAGCTTGCGACGCAAAGCTCACATCTCCGCCTTGTACCGCGGCCCAGCTCAATCTCAGCGAGGAACAGCTCACATCTCCGCTTCCATCGCGCCGTACAAATATGATACATCTCCGCTCAGTGGTATCCACTTAAGCTGAGTGGAGACGAGATGTGTGAATAACGAAATTCTATTGGTTATTTAAAACACATCTCCGCTCCGCTCGTCTCGTCTCCGCTTTGGTGGAGTCCGGGCCTAACACTTTGACAACAGCATATATTACATTTTTTTATCAGACAGTAGGTACTGCGCCTTTGCGCCGTATGTTTTTGTATTTTAATACAAAAAGTATGCAAACGCACGGTGTGTGCGCCAGCCGCCTGCGCATTGCGCAAACCCGGTGTGTGTTTTCAGTGAATTTGTTATGTGTCGTCTTGATATGACTAGAGATAATGCTAAAAAGTTATCAAAACATTCTAGTTTATGGATACTGAAGTGGAGCTACCACTTGGGAGATCGCCAAAGCTGTTTAGGTATTAATACGGGCCTAGGAGTAGGACAGTCTGACCAGGTGGCGTCGGGGTGCTTTAATTCGGATTAACATTATAATGATGATTTGACCTATTTCTGTTAATGTCAAAACAAACCCTATCTCCTCAAGTATTTGAGAGGGAGATTTTAGGTAGTTATGTTTACCGGTTGCCATTTTGAATGGGCGCGCCGTTATTTAAATCTCTCGACTGATGACAGTATTATCTAACGACGATTTCTAATGGCGTTACTTTTGGAGGCACTTCCTAATATAAATCCTTGTTAGGGTGCCGTAGTCAACAAGGAATCCTTACAGTTTTGTCATGTCCGTCGCCGAGTTTTTTTTTCTCGTCTACCCTTTGGTGTTGTTGGATAGGTCTTTCAAAAATATTGCGGGTTTTTGAGTACAATTTTTCGATTAAGGGATCCGTTTCTGAAATATTAAGCTTTAAAGTGATAATTTTTGTTAGAGTCAAATGTGCTCGTTTTACTATTAATGCGACTTTGCTTACGTATTGTTTTTAATATTATTAACCACATTTTTACAGCTTCTGGTAAAGCTGGAGCCGCTCATAAGGAGAACATCCGCCTCAAAAATGAACTAGAAAGACTCGAAGAAGAAAACAACATGCTAAGATTGAAGTTCGAAATATTATTAGACATGATGACTGATAAAACAGTAGAGGCAGAACAACAAGCGGAAATGCAGAGAGCACAGAGTTTAGGGAATTTAAAACAAAAGGGTAATAAAAAGAAATGGTGAGAGACAGAGATATTAGAGTACGTAAATAGAGTAATGTATGTAGCTGATAATGTGAATATGATACGTAAATAAAATAAATAAATTACTTCATCTATGATTTTCATGTATGATTTAAGTTAATTTGTTATTTGTGTTTTAAATTCTTATCTAGTCAGCTTTTTAGCATACGAGAGACCATTTAATTAAAACTAAAGGAAAAAGTCAATAATTATTCTGAAAATATATTTACTTAAATAGTAATAAAATATTTTACATCTTATCTTACGTATTATTCTCATCGCAATTTACATAAATGCTTAAATATTCTATGCAATATTATCAGTTACTTTTGCTTTATCTGTTTAATACAGAATACTAGTGTTTACGAGCACCATTACAGATCTTGAGGCCTGGGTTTATATAACTAGTGTCCGACTTCTGCCCAACCATTTGGATATGACACGGGTAGCTTATGGCACAGAGCGGTAAACAATTTAAATGATAAAGTATGCCAACGTGTATGCCACACGACGTCTGTATAAACACACCTTTTATCGTCGTGGTTGTGGCAGTCTTCTTTCTACCGACATGATAGACGAAAAATTCGTTTAAGCACTTTATTTTCCAAACAACGGGGTATTAGACTTTTGGTGACATCAGCAGTACTAACTTGAGGCAGTTTATTCCCCATTAGGGCATCTTCCCCTGGTGTGTCCGGGCTGACGGCACAAGCCACAGAGCCTGGCCCCGCCCCCTCGCCCCGCTGCTGCTCCTCCCCCTCGCCCCGCTGCTGCCCCGCCGCCTCGGCCGCGCCCTCTACCGCGGTTGCTACTGCTACTACTGCTACCCCAGTCTACAAAATAACAAAAAATCGAATGTAAAGATCGGCCTCATATCATAGTCTGCTCTTAGGGTTATCCCTGAAAGCAGACTCTCAGACCAAATAAAAAACCAAGACAGAACGCTGTGAACAATACAGTGAAGCATGCCAAAACTACACCTCCGCTCTGTGTATACACGCACACATCTACAACATTTTTCAATCAAACTACACCTCACTAAGTGCACACATGTTTACGAAACCGGCCTCACGTCACTGTTGACAGCGCTCTGTCTTGGTTTTTTATTTGGTCTGAGAGCAGACTATGATGGGAGGGCAATCTCACACTATCCCAAGAGGAGACGCGTGACATTATATCACACGGCAATGAGAGACATGTTTTAAAGGACAATATAGGTATTTGGTATTGTGACCATGAAGCATGACTTCATGGCTATTGAGGGAGAGACTACACCGTCTATGGAGGTCGATAAATTTCTTGTAAACTACCCTCTCTGGGCACAAATAGTCGCTTCGCCACTGCGGCATTTAGGTGATTGTATTCGATTGTTAAAAGATAAATAATGTTTGAATGAGTTACCGACGATAACTTAATAAAAAATCAAGATCGAGTGAGGGTAGATGAAAATACCCTTGCTTCACGAAGATGACAACTGCTCCGCCACTTCAGTCTACCCTGACCACGCCCGGTGTACGTTTTGGCCGAATTGGCCGAAAAGTCGGGATAAAAGGTATTTTGTGCCTTTTAAACTTTTTACGCGAGTAGACCCGAATCTGTATTCTTGTAATGTGTAAAAATCGCGAAAGTTTAAAAACATTTAAAAATAGTAATGTTTGTTTTTCAAATACCTGTGGTAGACCCGCTGTCAGCCCATTGGAAGAAGTTACATCTTGAACCAATGTCCTTCACGCAGGTATAGAAAAGACGACCTTTATTTGGACCTTCTTTATGCACCGTTATTCTGAAATAAAGTTCACAAGCTCAGCTGTCGATCGTAACTTAAGGTTTGATATCATAATTGCAAAACACTCGCAATCGGAATCGTTACAGAGTGCATTTTTTTAAGATATAGATTTTACCCAAACGGGGTACTATGGACAGTGGCCGACTAAGAGCGATTACGCACTGCATCCGATCCTAATCCGTGAAAATACGGATATAGAAACCTCGGAACGAATTCGGATATTGCTTTACGCACTGCATCCGATCCGAATCCGTGAAAATACCGATCTTGAGTAAAAATCTCGGACCGAATTCGGATGTTGCTTACGCACTATTCCGATCTCTGATTCAAATTCAAACAATTCAGGGGCCATCTTTGGCATATCCGTTTGGCGTCTGATTTGAATCCGAGGTAATGCGAAAGCGTTCATACAAACAGTACTACGGCTACTTCGGTCCGTCAAGTTCTCACGGATGACGGATAGAAATCGGATGACGGACGATGTAGTGCGTAAGCTACCATACAAATAGTTCTATCGCTACTTCGGTCCGTCAATTATTCTTCCGAATTAGAAACTCACGGATGACGGATAGAAATCGGATGACGGATGCCGGATGTAGTGCGTAAACTACCATACAAATAGTTCTATGGCTACTTCGGAACGTATTTTCACGGATTCAGATCGGATGCAGTGCGTAACCGCTGTAACTGTGTCGGAGGCCTGGGGCCTCCTCTACAGCGCCCCCCGCCCCCCACCAGTGGCGCAGTTGATGATGACCTGATTGATGCGATTTGGAGACCCCTCTAGAGGGCCCCGGGCACTGGGCGGACCGCCTCTCTGCCCCTCTGTTAGTCCGCCACTGACTATGGGCGCAGTATTCGCGAAAGATTCCGTACCTATACAGTTTGGTGTTTGTTTGTTTGTTTGTGTTCGTTTGGTGTTTCCTATATGGATACTTAAGTTTCGATTTTTTAATAACATGTCTTACTTTTTGCATGGCTGTCCACAGTCGCATATAACATTTTCATCGTTTCCGCCGCCACTGTCCCGAGGATGGCTGGGGGCTATTCCCCAGCCCCTGGTGGTATTAGTAGCAGGATCACTACTCCCCCACGAACTAGTCGGCGGAGTTTCATATGGGTTCTGGACTGTGGTTTCAGTCTCAGGCGCCCAAAGGAAGAAGTCGCAACCGCCGTTATCTTTGCCCACTTGGCATTTGTAGAATTGCTTGCCTGAAGTGCGATAAATTATAATTAATTTATCAGTAACAGAGTCTTAGGCCCGCTTGCTCGTGTATAATTAGCACTAAACATCATTAAAATACCACTATATTTTCGATAAATGTATGACACTGACAGAGGGGCTCGTGGCTGATTAACAACCGCGCAGATCATAATAAGATTTGCAAGGTTAAGCTGCGCTTGCCGCGGTATGTTCGTGGATTGGTGACCATTCGCCACGCTTAGAGACCCCTCCATGCCCCGAAGACCACGTTAAACCGACGATCCCGGTGTCAACCGAATACCTATGACAGTCGTTACAGATACCTAGTCAGAACCCCGAAAGTCTGACAACCGGTCTAAACTTAGGATATCGGCATTGCCCAATAACTGAATTGCGGAGGTCTGGTGGCAGTCGCTCCGTGTTAAATACTTGTGTAAGCCGCATCTGTTTAGACTGGAAGCTGACCCCAACATGGGATAAGGCTAGGCAAAACGTGTGAAACTTACAGAAAATGAATGATGTTGTTATTACGTTTAGCGCTAATTGTATTTTGTGAGTCGTCATGCAAGCGGGTCCTCATTCCCGTAGTGCCATAAGAGGTCACTAACCAGTTTTACAAGGATTATGTGCAAGAACATTTTTTACTAAGATTTATGGATACCATGGTTAAGACTAATAGCCCCGTGTAATATCAGAATATGATGGAATTATATTAAATTCACTTGACACTTCTGTACTAGACATCTATCATGATTAGAACTATAAATATAATCGCATTTAGTACTAATTTAGTTATTTCTAATACACAATGTTTATGTTCATACAACTTACCGCAGTTCGCAGTTTGTTTCCGTACAGTTAACAAAATCGCAGGTTTGTTACAACCACACAGCACATTATTGTCGTCATTGTCACTACTCCGTGGGACTGGCATCCTTGTTTGATTGTTCATTGTATTTTGAGCTCTATTTGCAGAGGATGGAGGTACAAATTGCCTTGGCTGTGCTGTGTTAGAATTGGCAGTGTTGTTTCTTTGGTTTTGTCGCACTGGTACGACAGGGATTGTGTTTATAGGGCTGTTACTATTACTATTTGGTCTACTGTTTGTAGGTTGTGGTCTATTCGCATTTAGCTGTGTATTAAAGTTAGTATTTTGTGTTCTACTGCTTTCGGAGACTGGTCTCACACTAGCAGGGTTTATTCTGAGCATCTCTAAGAAGGTTGTGTCGCAGCCACCGATACACCCGGTGTATGGGGGCGGGTATAAATGACTTAATAGATTGTTTTTCCATTCGAATTTCAGCATTTTGTAGTTTGGACCGCACTGTAAAGGAAGGAAGTATGAAAATTAACTTATGAAAGGCTGCTAAAGTTGCCTTGCATATACAGATATGTTGTTTTTAAAATGTATTTGATAATACATAGTGTCTAAGTATTGACAACAAGTACTCATACAATCTCTCTATCTTTTCCTTGATGTCTTCCATTCTAAGGTTTAATGCATATCCTTATGAAAATCAACAATAACGATTAGGGTCCAACAACTCGCTACATATAATTAGTACTAAACATAGGTATTAAAAGTTTCATTGCATTTCTGTCAAGTATTACATTCTTTTTTTATCGATTTTATCTATTAGCAAACTAGCCGACCGCCCACTTGAATGAAGTGGTTACCGCCGTATAGAACACCAAGAGGATTGCTGATGTGTTGCCATGCCCACCAAAAGCGCTAAATCCACTAGGAAGTTTTACTAAGCAAGTTGACTTTTGCAATCGACATTGAAACTGTAGACATACCCGCAGCAAGTTGACATCTACACAACTAAGCGAGCAATGGAGTGCAATAACTTTCGCAGTAAATCATGCTAGTGGATTTGGCGGTTTTGAGACAAAGTTTTTTTTTATAATTGACGACACGTTTGGTGCAGTGGCTGAGTGATTGGCTTCTGCGCTACGGGTTGTGGGTTCGATTCCCGAGCGGAACAAATATTTGTATGGCCTACAGATAGTTGTTCCGGGTCTGAGTGTTTGTGCATGTGAAGATTTGTGTCTGGAAACGCACCCACGATACAAGAGAAATCTTAGTGTGGGTAAAGATTAAAAAAAAAAGTTGAAAAATCTTATGTGCCTGTAATTTCACCGGCACTTTCAAATCTGAACACAGCAATGCTGCTTGGAGGTAGTTGATAGAGACAGAATGATGTTTTATTATGTTTAGCACTGATTGTATTTAGTTCGTTTTTGGGCAAGCGAAGCTAAGTTTTTAAAAGACAACAGATAATGCACCTTACCTTATTATAAATAAAAATCTTTTACTTACAACAGAACAAGTTTCAGGTAGAACTTGTATCGTTTTAACTAGACTCGGTAACCAGACCGCGTTCTTACAATTAGGATATGACATACAACTTATATATAATTCATCTGGATTGTTTTTCTTTTGCCGTACAACCATGTCGGATCCACATTTTGGACATTTTAGAGCTGTGAAACAAACATAAGATAAATATAACATCCTGCTGAAATACCTGCTCAAACATTATTACGTTACAGGGCACCTTGTAGTCGCATTCGCCATGCCGGGTGCCCTCGTGACGGGCTCATTTTAAATGTGGGTTTTTCTTGGAAAATACACCGTCATGAAACAAGCAAACACCTATTTTACGACGTAGTAGCGTATTTTTCAAGGTTTTTAACCTAATGCCAGGAACCCTCCTCCAGGGTTCACTCTTAGCGCAAACGTAATGCCGAGGAGCCACCTGGAAGGTCCACTAGCAATATGTACGGTGGCATGGCATATGAGCTCTATGAAAAGTGTGGTGGACTCGAATGTGTTAAGAGGTTGATCAGAATGTTTAATTAATGACGTTAAAATGGCCAGGCTGGAGTGCCTGGTGATGAAAAACGGCGACATAAGGCCCAGCCCCCCGATTCAGAAATCTTGATAAGGAGTTATCGCCCGATTCGGTTTGTTATCTCGTTCAGTCTACGATTCTCGTAATAAGAGAAAAAAAGATAGCTTACGGAATCATTCGATAACTGACTAATCGAATCGTTCTGGATTATGGGGCTGGGGCCAACAAAATTGTTGCCAAACTGCAAACGAACCACAATCGTCAGTTAGTGTTTTTAGTTTTGTTTTTGATGTCAAACAATTTGTCACAATGGGTCCTTACTTCGCCTTTTGGACGTGACAATTGTGACCAATGTCCAATGTCCAGTAGACAGATATAAAAACACAATAGGCACTTTAAATATGTATAGTCTATGAACTTAAGAAAAGTATTTGTCATTCTAATTTTAACTTAGTTTACATACCCACAAAGTTTAAATTAGTCTATGTTGCAATAATATGACTTTCTATATTGGTATCGAGTACAGAAAGATCGTAAAATGAATGAATTTAACATTTACCTGAAGGCATGTCGACTGGAAGTGTCTCAGCTGAGGGAACATACTCATTAGGTTGTTCACTAAACCGTTCAGCTAACGCCGCATCTATTTTATTCGCTTCTAAAACCACTGTTTGATAAACTTCCTTATATTTGGCTATCTAAAATAAATGTTTTTGTTTAAATTCTACCTTGTGTATTACAATTAAGCAATAAGAGCGCCTTTTGCATAAAAATATTAATATACAACATGGTACAGGAATAAATCAAACACTCAAATACCCCATCTAGAATATTCAGTTATAATCATAATACATACACTGTAATTTTACTTTTATGTGCTTAAATATTATTTAAGAAAATAGTAATTTTCATTGTTAATTGCATTTAAAATTCTGTCTTAGATTATGACCTTGACTTAAGGTCAATTCCCTTTATCTCTATTAAAAGAAAGATAAGAAAAACATTTTAAAAAAATACACATTTAATTGGCTGAAATCGATTCAGTAGCCGATTCTTAACAAACTACTTTCAGGTTATGCGTTTATTATGTTACACATTGTATACATGTACAGTACGTAACACAACGAAGAGCAAACCTTGAAACTGGTTAATGGGTACGTGAAGTATGATACAATCATACACTTTTTGTCACTATCCTCGCTATCCACCTAATAATCCATACATGTACTTGTTGTACTACTAAGGGCTTGCGCAGACGAGGGACAATGGCGGACAAAATGTCCGCGGTGCGCTCTTATTAGTACTACTATAAGGTTGCACTTCATGTCGCCTGGCGGTATACGCGGACAAAGTGCAACCTAATGACAGTAATAATAAGAGTGCACCGCGGACATTTTGTCCGCCGTTGCCCCTCGTCTGCGCAAGCCTTAATTGTAGCGAAGCAAACTTTTTTTTAATCAGTATTTAACGGTCTAGCGCATAACTGAGTCAGTGCCTGAGGTAGCTGCGCGGTGCGGGCGGGTACAGTTGTCACAAGTTAACGAATTAGTGAGCTCTCGCGTCACGTCACTACACCCCTCCCGCACCGCGCAGCTACCTCAGGCACTGACTCAGTTATGCGCTAGACCTGTAGTTAGACAATCGTTACCTGTTCAGCTAGTACTTGCTGCGGTTGCCTCCTGCCCTCGCTGATGGCCTTAAGGTCAGCTTCTAGCTGTGCTCGCAGGTGGGGCTTAGAGATAGTAAGTCCCATGGCATCGTAGCCTTCCACAAGGCCCATACCCAGCAGACCGGGCACGAAGTGGATAGCATCCGCGAGCGCGACATATGACCTGTTTTTTATGGTTTCTATGTGATCGGCGTGTGTTGCGTCCGTTCCTGCAGATATATTTGTGTACAATAAAGAGTATGGAATTTAAGAATAAGAAAATTATTGTAAACTGATACAACCTTTATAGTGACAGCATCAATGCATCGCAAGAAAATGTATTTTTTTGAAGAATAAACTTTTTGGCTGTACAATCACTTCAGTCAAGGTGGATAATGTGGGGATGAATGCTAGGGGCAACGGGACGAAAGTAAAGGTGCGAGTGAGTAAGGGAATAAAAGAATGAGAAAGACGATGAACGGCGGATGACGATATATGGACATTAGGAAGTGATACGTATTGAAAAACTATTTTATATTGAGAATTAACAGAGGCTAATTCATTATAATAGTGATTTTTATTGGTACTTGATTCCCAACACTACATATAATTGTCTCAGTAAAACTGTTGTGAAGTTTTTTTTTATTGGGTTTGTTAAAAAATATTACGTTTATTCTTTTCGCCAAGAAAGTTAATATTACCTACCAATTCCATGCTTCTCCATAAGAGCAATGAGATCAGCTTCTGTTAACAGATTAGGAGGTGATGTGTTGCCATCTAACATATCTATGCTAGTTGGATTAAAAGTCTGCCCATTCTGAAACAATATCATTTCATATCATTCTCACATATTCACATAGCCTTAGTGGTTATGCAAAATTCAACTTTAATACTAACTTCATAAACGTGAATTTCCTTCGAGGACCACTTGTCATAAGGGTAGACATCCAAGTAATTTCTCGCTGTGATCATTAGGCCGCTTGCATTGAACTTTTCATTGGCTACATCTATAGAGACCGTGGTTTCCTGGCCTTGGGCGTCTTTGGAACAACACGCGAGGAAAGATCGGACTATGAATTCATATAGTCGCTGTTCGTTACCTGATAAATCTGTTAAAATACAAAGGTAGTTCAATGAAGGAAGCTTTAAAATATACAAGGTTAGTCAGAAAGGGGGTACTAATCCGAAAGGGTGTTAAAGTACCCATTAATGATGAGTAACTTTTGTTCTACCACTTTCCCCAAAAGTCAATAGTTTAACCGCTAGCGGCCCGACCGACGATCCGGTTCGTCAGTGCCATTGTTTATCTATTGTGTCTATAATTACAGTACTCGATAAGTTAAGAGAAATTGCTGTTCAAAAATTACATAAAAAATATGCTAAAATCTATCTATCTTCAGCTATGATCAGCTGTGTTTACATTTTAGATCATATTTAGGTTTTCTGCCATTACAAAAACTAAAAGTAATATTTCAACACGAATATTTTTTTTGGCTGTAGAAGCACTAGAAAGTTCAGAAAGTTTTGGTTCCGAAATGTGTTCCAATTTGTTACCGTCAGGGAGATTATAATGTAGAACCATAAAACAAATTCACTTATGAATTATGAATTTGTTACTACAAACAAAAGTGATATGAAATGTTTTTCAGCAGTAACTTTACTAATAATAGCTAGACTCTTGAAGGAAATAACAAATCTTACTGCTTGCGTATTTCGTTGGGTGTATGGGAGGATGGGCTTTATCGCTCTTGTTGCCTTGCCGCGGCGTCGGACCCCCGCTATCGAGGATGTTCTGTGCAAAAGAGCCCCAATTGGGGTCACCAGTCTGTTGTCCCACTAGTTGTGCCAAGTTCATCTCTTTGGGAAACTCATTTGTCTCAGTACGCGGGTAGCTGATGAACCCCTGAGTGTATAATTTCTCGGCCAAACGCATTGTTTCTTTTGCGTTGATTTTCAGCTTTCTTGAAGCTAGTTTTTCGAGTTCCTGAAAAAGAAGAAGTTCGGAATTTATCATGCTCAAGCTTGTTGTTACACTATTAGTAATCAGGGACTATTATTTATTTTTTACATAATTTTCTTTGGAAGCCATGGACGTAGAATATGTTTTCCGCAATGTTGGCACCCCATAATTTTGTGCTGCTTTTCATAGTGTAGACATCTAGATAAGTACTATACTCTGTTCAACAAAAGATGAGTCCTGATTTACATATTTTTTAGTATTTATAATTTCGTAAATTGTAGCAGTAAGAAGACTGCTGTCGAAAACGTTAACTAAATCATCAAAAAACATAAAATAGCTGTACTATCCATGTTTAACCATGTTTATGTAACATCCATCCATTATTGGAAAATATTTGATATTGTTTGTATGGTTATGTTTTGCAAATAAAGCCCAGGATTTCCCTTACATTGAAAAGGGTATACAGTCTCATTGATCTTTAAAGTTTTAACTAACCACTGTGTCCAATGGCAAAGGTCTCCACTTAGACTTTGGTTTGGTCTTGACTTCACACACTTTTGCCTGAGGGTTCTCCAGGCAAATGTCGTGTAACACCTGACACGCCTCATGGTCAAACAGTCTGATTCTCTCCCAAGTGAAGTCTACACATAGATTGTTCATTGTATGGTTTACTGAAATTCAATAAAAATATTTTCTCACTTGGTATAGAAAAATGCAAAACATTGCAATCAAAGGATCGATTTTTTTAAATATGTTTTTTTACTGTTTTCTTTAAGATGAAAACTGAGAAACAACTCACCTCTTATCTTCCAAAAAGGTTCAGAAACAAAATTCTCTACAGCCCTGTACCTCTCTACAACAAAGCCTAGTGTTGGAAACTGGCATGAACCATAGCTAACTAAGCTTTCTGCTAGCTTTCTAGGAAAAACTTTTTGCAGGCGTAATGTTTGAAACCTTGTAAATGCTGCACCTGTAATTGTTATATTTTTATCATAAATTGTCCAGTCATTTGCTAATGTTGTCTTGATTGGGAGTTATTATTTCTTGTATAAAGGTTTTGATCAATAGTCATATGTTATAGAACAGTTACAGTAAGGGACTAGTTATAACAAGCGCCCGAGGCGTGCGAAAAGTATGCTGCGTTTTGGGCGCTTATTCAAATTATATGAATTTCTATAGATACAGGATACAGGGCCCGTCTAGGGCAAGCTACACCACTAACCAGACGTCAGTCGAGCGCGTGTCATACGCGCGAATGACGGGCGCCTCTCCCTTTTTACTATTTTTCCTTTTCGTTGCCTCTGCATCAATAATAAAGTTAAAATAAATTGCACTATGCATGTTGACGGTTCAAAAATTACGGCATTAATGTGGACATTTTGTCGCATTAGCGTCCAAAGCGCCCGACGCGCGGCCTAAACGCAGCGTACCGGGTGCACGCCCCATATGCTTATTATAACTAGTCCCTAATGTCCTCTTAGGTCTTTGAGCTGCCTGTGTCAGTCAAAAAACATGCTTATTCCATTGGGAATCAGAACTCCGGCATTGGCCTGAGTCATGATAAAGTGTTAATTTATTACCTATCCTTAAATCCAGTTCCTGTCTAACATCAACCGCATCACTTATATTCTTATTAGGTTGTTCCAAATTTTGTAGAGCCCTCCACACTGACACCCCAGTTATCTCTGAGAATTTGGCACGGAATATTCTAAGGTTGCTCTTCACTGCGGTGCAAACTTCAATGATCTCATAACCAATGTTCTCTCCCTCTCTATCACAATCAGTCCAGATGATCAAACCCTGACAGCTTCTCACTTCTCTTTCTAAAGTTTTCTGGAAAATTATTGAGATAATTTATACATGTGGAAGCTTTTAATTAGCAAATGTCCCTACTTACTTATGCATGATATTTAAGATTGTTATTAGTCTGTAAGCTTTCTTTAAAATTAAATAAATATAATTGATAAAACAATGTAAATAATTGTGCAATATAAAGAATATGTAACCTAAACCTTTTATAATATTGAAGACACAAGATAGTATTTTTATTTTATTAGTATATTCTTCTAGATCTGCAGATTATTTTACTCATGCATTAAGAAAGTAGTTATGTTGTGGTCTGTGCCTTGTTGTAACTTATGTTAGTTTTGTTCATTGAGACACACATAAAATTACTAATTTGGTTCACCATCATTTCAGACTTGTAATATCTACATCTGAACACAGGCTTCTTTATTACAATATAGCCAAATTAATTTGGTCAATTTGGCAAAAAAACTATTCCACAACCAACTCCACTAAGTACAGGACTTAGTGGAGTTGGTTGCGGAATAGTTTTTTTAGGAACCAAATGGCTTTTAATTAACATTATCTTTGGAATAGTAATTATTTTAACAGTTTGTTTGATAAGTTTTACAAGTATTGTTAGATATATTCCTGAGTATACCTGAAAGTTTGGAAAGCCTATATTCAGGTTGGCCAAGATATTTCCTCCATACTGTAGTGCTATAATGGACAACCTCAGGGAGTATTGCAGACAGATAAGTAGTTACAGAGTTTTTTTATTAGAAGAACATGGCAAACTGCTGCCAATCCTCTTGAAATTTATAGCTGAGTTGCCTTTTAAGACACCCATGAGTGAGGTGGTCTGTCCTTTGCCAGCAACCAACCAACACTAGTCACTGATATAGTTGGCCAGACTTATCTGATAGCCTATAATGGATCTAAATTGTTAAGGAGTATAAAATTCTTGTAAATTTAGACCTAATGGTTTACTAATATGTATTTAAAACCTTTACCTTAATTTTTTCATAATTCTCAGGGCAGTATTTGAAGACAGGTGCATCAAACAGTACCAGTGGGTTGCAAGACTGCCAGTGTTTATAGGCACCAACAAATTCTAGTGCTAAAAGATGTCCAGATACTGAAGTCATTACCATCTGGCATTTTTGTCCCATTAAGTCAGCCTCAAACTCATAGATTTTGTTATATTGTGATAGTCCTTCACGCTAAAAATAACAATTATAATTTAAAAACTTATTTAAACATATACCACACACACAGAGAACACCTTAGTCAATTATATTTATATATTTATAATTTTCTCCTTTTCTTCTAAAACTAGTTTCATCAATGTTTAGTTTGAATATAAGAGAAGTAGCAAGACAGCTCCAACACAAGTACCTCGGTAACAGATGCTGTCTCAAAATTGAGATATAACATAAATATGTATAATCACAATGTTTTGAGATGAAATAAATATTTTTGTTTTTTTGCCTAAAAAATATACTCACTCTTCTGGATGTCCCTCGAGATAAGTGCTGTGCAATATTTTTGGCAGCATCATTCTTCTCAGCTACATTTAAATACTTCATAGTTTCAATGTTACAATTACTCAATGTTCTTAAATAACTTTTAAAGTAACATCCACTGAAAATCTGATTAAGGTTATATATTTTACGGAATAAAATAAACATATTTCACCGGCTTAACATGTTCATTTTGTATTATAGCGATGAATAGTAATCTCCTACCAATAGCTTACAATTTATAGTACTATCAATTGCATTATTTCATTTCTAATCATTGCAAACAAACTAACAGTAAAAGTAAATAAACAATCCCGCCCAAATGATTGAATGATACAATGTGAGTGTCAACTGTCATGTCAGCCTGTGGTGTCAACTGTCACGTCAAGCCATAGACAATTTTCCTTATGTCGATGCGTCAAGCCGGCTACATTTCTTCAGTTTTAACTGTGCGATTTAACTGTACAGTCGGACTGTTCAGGGGCCTTACCATGACGTCTTAAGAAAACGTTCAAATGCCAGCCAGTCAATATCCGTTCAAAAGCAGGCCTGCTTCTGAATCGCTAAAAATCGTACCATGACAGTACAAAAGGTGAACGACTATTCAACCAAGTTGAACGGATAAGCTTGTTTATGGTACGAAAAGTCTATACAAAAAAAACAGGTGAACGGATTTCGTAAGCGTCAACGTAGCAGGCCTGCCGCAGGCCTGCTTTAACGATGTCATAGTACAAAAAAGCAGGGCAGTTCAACTTCCAGGCAACTTCTGCCCTGCTTTAAGAGGTCATGGTAAGCCCCCAGTTCGATCGTTCGTTGATAACTTGATACAGCCTAGACACTCTCAGTCTCAGTTAAAACTGAAGGTGTATAGCGGGTTTCAGAAGTTGTACAACTCTAGAATAAGGATTTTATAGGACTTACAACTTCTAGAATGTTTCCAATTTCGAATTCAATGTTTCCTCGCAATGTCCTCACATCTCACTACAGAAAAATGTGTTGAAATATATGTTGAAAAATGTGTGTGTGTTATTATGTGGCTGTATGGTCTTACGATGTTTGCCTTTCTACATAAGTGATAATGTCTATGGATTATTTTGTTTTTGTTTTTTGGCATGTGTCAATGTCAATTTGTAATCTTTGTTTTCAATTCGATCGATGCGCAAATACGCAACGTAAAATGACAAGTTTATAAATAGGTTATCTTTCTCTGCGGTTAGAAAAATATAATATAAATTAAAGACAATGGTGCTGTCGCGTTCATTTGCGCAGAATCCCTTAACCTATACAAAGATGTGTTTTCTTGTAAACTGCCTCAAAAGATTTAAGAGTTCGCAACAATGGTTGAGTCGCCAAAAGGCTGATCCATATGTTGAAAAGGCAAAAATATATAATTACAGGTGACTATTTTGAACGTTAGAGCAATAACAATATAATATTATTGCAACCTTACATTAAAATTGTGTCTTATTATTTTTAGGTGTCGCAGTGCTTTCAAATTATTAGAAATGAATGACAAAACAAATATTCTGACGCCAGGTCTAACAGTTATTGACCTTGGTGCATCGCCAGGGTCATGGACACAAGTTGCAGTGCAAAAAACAAACTCTGATGGAGCTGACCCAACTAAACCGAAGGGGAAGGTTCTTGCTATTGATAAACTACAGATATTTCCTATAGAGGTACTTATTGTGAATCTTATTCATACCCCAATTACCTATTATTGTTTTATTACGAATTTAGATAAGGGTGTAGTACAAACACTTAGGTATGTCTGTTCTTTCAGAGCATTTTTGGGAACTAATAATGTATATGAAGGTGCCTTTGTTCAAGTCAAGTATAACTCTAGTAAACAATGACTAAACATAATAATACATATTTAAAGTAAGAATGTTTCTTTTCAACAGGGAGCATCAATAATGAGCAACTTGGACTTTTCTACCATAGCAGCTCATGATAAAGTAGTAGAAGTACTTGATGGCAGAAAAGTGGACATAGTTCTTTCCGACATGGCCCCCAGTGCTACTGGGGTAAAAGAGTTAGACAAGGACAGAATAATAGGCCTTTGTTATATGGCCATAAGATTTGCAGCACTAGTCAGTAAGGTTGAGGGTAGCCTGCTATTTAAAGTTTGGGATGGCAAGGAAGTACCCATATTAGAGATGGATTTAGAAAAATTCTACAAACATATAAAGATCTTGAAGCCGCAAGCAAGCAGGTCAGAGTCCTCAGAAAAGTTTATACTTGCTAGAGGATTTAAGGGTATCCAGAGGCCATTGCGGAATGGTAGGTGGGGGGAGTAACTAGAATACAGATTCTGTAAAGAAACTCAAGAAATTGCATACTAATTTCTTCTGCTTTCATATTCAAGAAAAAGCTGTTATTCAAAAAAAAAGTTGTACTTTAGTTGTATTTCAAGTACATAATGTTGTTTTCTTTTTAAGAATTAGATATAGAGTAGTTTTTATTTTTATGTATTAGTCAAAGTGTAAATATTAGATATTATTAATTTGTAAATAATGCCTTATAGTATGTTGCAGATGTAGTGAAAAACAAGTCTTCCAGATGTTGTCATGTTTAAATGTAACTGTTGTAAGAGTCAAGTGTTAATCTTATCAACTCATAGATATTATCATTTAGATAGCAATATTGATTTTATTTAAGATATAAGGATTGAAAGAAACAATAGTTTTATTAAAAGATTAATTTTTATTCTTCATATAGCATATTTTCTGAAGCATTTTAATAGAGAAATGCTTTAGATACAGCTGCTAGAATTCTACTAATCATTAAAATTCACATGATTTATAAACAATGTTAAAATTGATTTATATTTGTCAATTGATTAAAATTAACATACCATTCATTTCTGAAGTTATAATCTCTGATTATTATTTTTTGTACCAACAGTATTTTAATTATGAATTTATTAATAATTGCCACTTTTATAAAATAATATCACAATGCGTAGTTTTAGTACAGAGTATAACAGTAAGTATCTAAGCATGTTACTACTTAATGCACTAAATTTTCGGACGTAAACGGATCTTTTAAGTGATCACATAAATCTATAAACTCTAATAAATATAATACAGCTTCCTTTTGGTAATATTCAGCAAAGACAAAATATTCACATTAATATTTAACTGTAAGGTAAGCATCACCAGCAAGCTATGTATTTTAATAACATACAATTGCCATTAACAGCTGTTGTTTCTTATGTTTATAATACTTTTCGATGATTAAGCCAACATACATTGTTTTTGTGCATGAACACAACTAATTATATTATGGATTTTTTAAACATGACTTTCATAATTACAACAAGAGAACACATAATCCCACCCATAGTGTTGACTAATTAGCACAACTAGTTAAAACTACAGAGAGAGTACACACAAATACAAACACAATAAACCTTGAAAAACGTAATGTATAAAATATTATGAACTACCCTACTAGATGTAAACAACCATATCAAATTAACAAATATACAAAATAATGTGACGTTTTGTTATCTAATTTTAGAATTAGCATGGTGCGTAACAATTAGGTATGTAGCAGCCATAATAAGGATGAAATATAACGGAGGCTTCTAGACGAACTGCGTTCGTGTGCCACTATTCAGTTTATTGAGTTGTGCGGCGGACAGTAGGCTGGAGTGTGCGGCATGATCCAGCAACAGCAGGCGTTCGCCCCTTTCGTCACTAGCGGCCCGGACGGTGCGAGCACACCGTCCGCTGCCCGTCTCCAAGGCAAAACTGCTTACAGCGCATATGGCGTAAATAAACGTCAATACGAACAGCGCACAGCCAAAATCTGAAAGAAACAAAACACAAGTTACCATCTCAGTTTTTAAAAAGATATGTCTGCTCTTGACTATTAGACTATTGGTCGTAACAACTATCGTCTCAATTCCTGCTGAGTTAACATCAAACACGTCAATTTCTTTACCCTTCTCTGCATATTCACGAGATTCTCGTCATACGGTTAACAATCATTGTGCGGTGCGGGGCGGCAGCGTTCCTACCGACCTACCACCACCTTGTCAGGCCTATTGACAACAATAGTCCTGACGGTGATGATAGATCGATCCCAGTACAATCATTCTCACGAACTGGGTCGAACATAAAAATTGTATGATTGAAAGTTCCATTCGGAAATGTAAAAAGTAGTTTCTCATACCAATCCTCAGTTTCAGTAAATCCTTAAGTACGTAACTTCCTAAAAGTATCTATTGGTAAGTGGAAAAACGGCAAGGTCCTGTGGGCGTAGGTACTGCGAAAAACGAACGTCGAAGTTTCGCATCTAAACGAAACAAAGACGAAAATCGAACTTGTAAATATACGATCAAAGTATTGTCAAACAAAGAACTACTTAGTAAAAGTAAGAGTGTATCGAATCGATCGTCGGCTCCGACACACTTTCGTGGTTGAAAACCGTGCGATCCATCAGCCGAAACTTCGTAGTTCGATTTTCGAAGTAGGCTCCCTGAGCCTGGGTTCGATTTACAGATACACCCTAATTTTTTTAGATTTACCTACACCCTTCCTACATCCGATTTCAAGATTGGGAAATGCGAAATTTGCTATGAAAATTCTCTCAGGCAATAGTCTGATTGGTAACTGGCTATAATTGCACCTCCTTACATCTTTCGTATTAGCTATTTAGGCAAGTAAGGTAGTACCTTTTTCTAAAATGAATCAGGCATAACAAAGACATCACCACCTCTACACACACTCATCATCGCCTGAAACTCTGTATATCTCGTTTTTACAATTCTTGATTGAATCAGTATAAACAACGGCATAGTTATCTTTTTTTTTTTATCAGGTTGGCACTCAGGCCGACGGCTCACCTGCTGGTGAGTGGTTACCGCCGCCTATCAATACCTACAACCCCAAGAGGATTGGTGACCCGTTGCCAACCTTTGAGACAAAGTTGAAAAGGCTCGTCTGTCTGTAATTTCACCGGCACCTATCTCTTCAAACCGGTACACAGCAATGCTGCGTGGCGGCAGAAATAGTAATAGTTGTAGTACTACCTCGGACGAACTCTCCCCAATCAACCTTGAACCTAATGCTTTTGCGATACAGATGATAATCTATTAAATAAATTTAACAGATTGTAGTAGCTTTGTGTGCTGGCGTCTGTACAAACCTACACTCACTCAGACATTCGATAGGTCTATTATACCGTCTAATAAATCACTTCGAGCAACAATAAACTTGCAAAATGTTTTTGCTTAATTCCGAGTTTTTACATAGATATTTAAACCTTAGCACATAAATACAAAAGAGCACTCATACTTACGATAAAGATTATGGCCTCCAAAAAGGTTGACAACGCATGGATAGCCATCACCAACGACGATGGCGACAATGAGCAGCACTACTCCGATGCACGCAGCCATAATCCAAGGTAACACATACTCGCGCTTGTACTTGACTGCACCGTGCAGCAGCGAGATGCAGCACATCAAATATATGGATGTCAGGATCGTGCTCGTATACAGAAATATTACCGTCACTGGAAAATTCAAGAAAATTAATTGCTAAGTAAATTCCAACTCCGCCTATTATGGTCCATTGCTGGTTATAGGCCCCTCTTAAACGGTGACCGAACACTCGGTCCCCATCTGCGGTATTCAGATTACCTACCTAGTTCCACCAGTGTGAAACGTGAAATTCTGTAATTGGTTTAAGAGTAGTATCTATTAGGGTTTGGGCTTTGGAAGAGGCCCTTTACGATGTGTTGAGTATTCGTTTATAAATGCGTTGCCCCACACTAGGAATTTCTCCATCTCACATTTATGCGGTGGAGGAAGCGAGTGTGTTAAGTTCGGTGATCAGGAATCTACCTATAGAGCTGTTGGGGGACTATGGGTATCCATAGTTAGAACATTAAGTAATTATCATTAACTTTTAGTGATGATACTAATTGGTTTTTTACTGATCTTCAACTGTTTCTTTCACACTTATGTAGGTACTACTTACTCTACTCATACGTTTCGCATAATTTACTAAACACACTTGGATAATAAACATGAATTCACCTGATGCCAGATGTTGCGCTTTAGCAAATCTACGTTGATTGTTGGTGCTTATCACTTCTCCGTTGTGATAGCTCAGGTGATCTCCGTAGGCCGCTTCGTATAAACCGTGCCTGTCGGCATCATCTTCCATGTCGTTGTGCAACATTGACAGCATTTCCCCGACATGAGATATACCAACTAGTAAAATAATTAGTATGAAAGATGATAGTGCCTGTGAAAATTAATTAACAGTCAGTTATTTCCCTATTTTACATGGAATTTAACACTGTCTACGAAGTATTGAAACATTTTTCATACTCACGATTTGATGGACGGCAATAAGAATTGTGCCTTGTCGTAAATTGAAAACATACAAAAAATTGTTTAGGCGAATCATCATTTTGTGTGACAAATTACATTGCTTAGTTCTATCAAACATTTGTATTATTTTATCACTAAACCATTGCCAGTAAGAATTACAAACATTGTTTGGACATGGCCCAAGTCAGAAACTACATTGCGATTGCTTGCGGCGCGCATGTTGTTTTCTATTGATTTATTTTTTGTAACTGGTGCGTAATGCGCATGAATTTGTCGTAGGTATAAACTTGGGAAACAGGATAAAATGGGATTGTAAAGAATACAAAAGTGTTTTTATAAATTAGTTTTATTTCAAGACTTACGTAATGAATATTAGCAATAATAAAATTATGACTGTAATCAACCTAAACCAAACTTTTAGTCGGTATTAGTTTATTTGGATTGTTATATTATCCACTATAGCTATCACAAGTAGACATATCATAAAGAAACTCGTACTGAAACCAATATGTATGTACAAAATACATCACGTCACTTCATTTTATTTGTTTTTAAAGATTAGTATGTTCTGATAGTTCAGGTTATATTTGATACTGTAGATAAATACTTCGATAATTTGATTTTTATTTATAAAACATGCATCTTAAAAAAACTTAAACAAACACAAATTAACAAAATTTCAATGATAACAATTTGTTTTGAAAGTCGGTCTTTTACGACATCGAAACTTGTATTGTCGAAAAATAAACAATAAAAAAAAAATAATGTAACAAACAAAATAAGGTCAGCACATCACTGAATTTTCTATTAGGTTTGAATTATTTTCTAAGGACGGACTGGACTAAAGAAGTATTGATTGACACACTTTATGTTTTCGTTGTTAACATGTTATAGGGACGTGACGGAAACAGAAATATTAAATGCAAAGTAAAACTATGTATTTTACAATCTAAAACATACACAACCATATAATATTATAGAAAATATTGGTATCATAAATGAAATATAGCAGTTACCTTGACTAACATCCTAAACAATAAGTTACAGTAAATAATATAATATGTATATCTGAAAATAGCCAATATTTTTACGACATTATAATTTAGAATGAACATTTGGTATGCAGTGAACTCTCGTAATTGATACAAATATAGCCAAAATATTTACACATTATGAGACCTTAAGAAGTATAATACCTTACAAATAATGGACAATAAGATACTTGTACAATTCGAAAGTTATATTATCCAAGACTGATATTTTTTACATACATCGTAATAGAAAAACTGTACTTATGTAACATTCTTTAAGAAACTGTACTGATGTCACTTAATATGAATATTATACCAGCGTTTACATTAAATAATAGGTGATCGTACAAGACTCACAGTATGGTAAGTGTTGACACATTCAAAGATGAAGTCAATTATGAAGTGCCGAATGTGCTCAGAATAATTATTATTATTCTGAGCGAATGTGTGTTGATGGCACTTATATTGTATTTATTCCTTATATAATTATCACCGCAGTATATCAATAGTCCTATCATATCACTAGGCACTAATAATGTTAGTCGATACAAAGTAAATGTAGGTATTACACGATGGACAAACATAGGGCTAGATGCCGCGTCAAAATATTTACATATTACAATTAAATAACACAATATTCACATTATATTCTGTTAAGTAACAATATCTTAGCCTAGTCTCTATAAACTAGTCACAAATCCGTTGTCAGTTACAGCCTGTATTTTGTGTTAGGATTACTCAGTATTTGGACAATATATTTCGAAGTTTCAATTAAATGTAGTCAAACTTCGCGACAATTTTTAGGACAACTATGTTCTATTAACATCTCTATAATATCCTTAACGTTTACCATTGGCAGTCAGAAATAGATTATTATAAATGTGGCGCAGATATATTCCTAGCATCTCCGTTATGACGTAACTTGTATGTAAACATTGGCAGGATCACTAACAGTAGTGTGACTTTGTTATATTTATTAAGAAATAATTAGGGGATTATAATAATCTTTACATAAGAATAACGATTAGGGATTACTATGTTATGCTAACTATATTAAAATGTTATTGCCGGGATGGAATTACGCGTAGTTTCAAACGAAGTTCTTTTTCGGGGGATGCCAATAATTTTGAAGAATCAGCCACATTCAAATAGTCATATGATACAATACAAGTGAGGCGGTCGCAGGCGGCGCGTGTTGCACAGTTTCAGGCGATGGTGCAGGAGTTCCGTCCGGTGCAGTTGAGTCGCGTGTGGTGGGTGTGTTTATGTGCACGCGCGCGGTGCCGGCTGGGGGCTGCCGAGATCGCGTACGACTTGAGGTGGGACTTCAGAGCTGTCGGCAGAGGGAGCCGCTCCAAACCATATACCGATGTGCGCGCCACTATCGCACGACAACACAACTCTTGGAGGCTGAGTACTGTAGACAAGTGACACATTTTAATAAAATGTTAGGTATATTGAATAGATAAAAATAGAACAGTCACTAACCGAATCCACAAAACTAGAATCGAGGTTATAAGAATGTCATTTTATTCAGATCGATTTTAATCAGATTAGGAATGCCAAACAATAAAGTAATGCACTGAATACACTTATTGCGTACTTTAACATCCGGTACAGACGACCGCGTAGGTCAGAATCTTAACCAAACAAAACCGCAATGGTAATAATGGGCTGTGGGACAAAGCCTCATAATATGGTTGTCGGAAAAGTAAGCTAAGGGATTTTGACAAAAGCTTGTGCATAAGTAACAACATAATATACCTACAATCAATCTTAGTATATTTATGTGCAAACAAAAGATCGCGAATCTGATTGCCTGCCAGGCATGGTGATTTTGGCAATATACTAATTATTCTAGCGGTGCATGAGGTAGCAGGAAGTTTATGTTCAGTAGTACAAAGATTTTGGGTTAAGATGTATGAATCTTACCTTTATTGCTTCTCCATAGTCTCTCCATGCCGTTTCGATGCAGCGCCATCCGCGACAGTTCGCAGAAACTCTCTCTAATGTTGAAGTCACAAAGGGGGCTCACTTCAAAGAAAGCCATGTGGTTCTTGGCGGCATATAGTTCCGCATCGCGCTCTTGTACTTGCCGTTTAAAAGCAAGGTGTAGTCGATTACCCACTAGGACTTTCGGAACTCCTGGGGCATGCTAGAAGACAAAACGAATTTGTTTTTTTAAGTAACTATGCGTCAAATTCTTTTTAAACTACAGTATTTGGACTTTTGGGCGTTAAATTTGTTTCTTTATGACGATTAATTATTTTGGGCATCAAGATCAAATAGCTAGTTTTTGAAAAAGATGTAGCCAGTGTTCACCCTGCATACGATCAATTTAAGCGATTGATAAAAAAACGAAAGGAGAATGGATAGATTGGTCTCAATATTACCGATATTAACGATAGGTCTTTTCCAACTTATTAACTGTTTACAATTATACACACCTTTTCAACTTCTTCAAGCCACCTATCAATGCTGTCAAAGGACCATTTGTTGGTGATGTCATAAACTAGCAGTATGCCTTGTGCTCCGCGGGAGTACGATCTTATTATGGTACAGAAGCGGCCTTGTCCCGACGTATCCCATAGTTGGAGTTTCACTCTCTTGCCGTCCAACAAGATGGTCGTCGTCTTGTATGCTGCAAAAAAAGATTGCATGGTTTTAAACGGTATATCCGCTTTGCAATCAGTGGGAGGACTGATTGCTGCATTTACAAATAAGTGAGCTTTGCCAGGTCGCACTAAGGGTCAATTTACATTGCCGCGGAACGGAATAGGAGCGAATTTTTTAAACGAAATTGTACATAGTATGAGTTTTATGTTAATTGTGTAACGTACAAACGAGACACGAGCCAAAAAAGAGGTCGCGCGTCTTCCGGGGAATTCTCGCGCATTCTCGAGGATTCCCGTAGCTACTGTCGGCGCCGTCTGTGGAATCCGCGGGAAGTGGCGCGAAGGAGGAATCGCAGTGCGGCGTCAAGCGTCTAACGAAACATTGAGAATTCTCGAGCATTCTCGCGAATTTGCGCGCCTTCTCGCGCGACGATGCGAAATTGACGCTTCCGTTCCATTCCATGGCAATGTAAATTAAGCCTAAGGCAAATTCTATGTTAGATACGTTTTGCATTGGAGATCTAACAACGTAAATGATAAAGTCCAGCAATTTTACAAGTACTTCCATAGAGTACCGACCATGCTGCAACTTTGTGGTATTTTTCCAATCCCAATTGCACGTATGACCGCATTCATCTAATGTTTCACCAATAATAGGTACAACTATCTTCGAGAACACGGATTAAGTGACCAGTCACAGTGACTAAAACTGTTGTGTGAGCTTAAAGCCTCGTCCCCACTAGGAACATTTGTCGAGCGACATGTGTCCCCGGTGACATCGGGCGATGTCGGGCGACGTCGGACGACATCGCCGCGACATTGTTGAGCGACATGTGTCCCCGGTGACATCGGGCGACGTGTGACGATGTAGGGCGACATCGCCCGATGTCTCCGGGAACACATGTCGCTCGACAAATGTTCCTAGTGGGGACGAGGCTTTAGGCTCCAAAGGACTAGTTGTGCAGCGTGATTATAATATAATTAATAATATTATTGTAAGTGTATAGGACCAATGCACTTGGTATAATTAATTTCTAAGCTGTAGCGATATTCCTCAGTCGATTGTTATAAATAGCATGGAAAGATAAACAGGTGATTCATTGAATGGTTTGTTTTCATTCCTAGATACATAAACTACATTTGACAAAACATTTTATGAAGCATGTGCTTTATATATACAAATTTTGTTTGTTTATCTCATAATAGTAGTTTATGAAACTGTTGCATAATAGGGGTCATTAAACCATGAGTGTGAATTTAAAAACCGAGTCATAGGTGAGGTTTTTAATAAAATATTAGATTGTTTATCGAAATTCATAATTAAAAATGATATTAAATAAGAATTTTTTTTTTGTATGTATTATATTTATTTATTTGATCCTCTCAGGTAAAGTGTCCACCTTGAACCCTGTTTTATGCTCTTTTTTTTTGTTTATGCCTTATCCTAACCTCCCCGTTTTCTTTTTATTTTTCTTCTATTTTTATCTCTTTACTGTAGATCTTTTAAGACTGGATACTAGCAGTAATGTCAAAGCATTGGCATAATAAAAAAAAAAAACAATTATAAAGTAATAATAATTCCTACTAATATTACAAATGCGATAGTAACTCTGTCTGTGACGCTTTCACGCCTAAACCGCTGAACCGATTTTGATGAAACTTGGTACAGTGACCCCTTAAGAGGTTGTACACTTATTTATGTTACACCTTGTATACAAATACAATTTCTTTTTGTTAATTTTCCTCGATTTGAGCGCCTTCTCGCCTGATGTTAAGCGATGATGCAGTCTACGATGGAGCATGCTTGCCCAGAAGATATATTTACATAATACATATACTGAACAGCAGTAAAGTTTTTGTGAAACAGACAGATTTTATATTATTGTGGTACTTATTGACTATTCAATCAAATGCATCATGTTTGTATCTGACACGGATGCAGTATTTATTATCCTGCTCTATGCAAACCTTGCTTCAAGGGTAAGACAGGTATAAAATATTAAATTTGGTAGGGATTGTCTCAAGTAATATGCAACGCAAAAAAACGTACAAATGAATTGAAAGGCATTTTAGTTTAGACTATCCTACTTCTATTTATTAGTTAGGGAAAACAAACATTAATTTGATACCTATGGAGACAATTCTACTAATATTACATACCTAATTAAACTTGCGCGAAGGTTTTTGACATGGTACCAACAACGTACAGTAGGTGGCGTGCGAGTCGTATCGGATATGCAGGGGGGAGTCAAATATTGGAGAAAAACTGAAAAACTTACGAGCGAGTAGCCGCGACGGCACGGCTAGTTTCTTACAAAAGGAAAGGGAATGAGACTTCTATCATTTGAAAGGTACAGTGCCATAAATGTGAACTGTAAAAAACATGTGTCTATGTTGCCATTAAGTCAGGTAAAATAATGGTCTAATTTCGGCCACAAGCAATACTAGGTACCTACTATAAATTCTTTATATTCATTTGTTATTTTTATGTTGCTGAGCCAATAAATATCAAGAGGTTACTCATTAGATAAGCATGCCGCAATTAAATTAAAATTGTACATAGTTATAATTGATAATAATTGTTTTTTCAATAATACCCCAGCAAGTTTTTCGTAAATAATCTTACATCAGCACATTGGAACTAAACATCTCACATACATATACAAATAATATTGGTCCAGTTTTTTTTTCATTTTAATATCATTATTGCTTAACTGTGTCCAAATTTAGGTCTTAATTACCATCTCTCATGTTGGGACAAGCTATACGAGGATAACTCATGCCTTGGTAAATAGATTAGCCAGTCAGTAAGGTTGGTAGCAGCGCTGACTGCCCAAGGTGTGCTGGATACACTTAGGCATTGTCACCTAAGGCTCTTTTAATGTACAACAAGGTCCTACCCATAAACTACATACATTTTACATAGAAAACAGGGTTGGAAAAAATAATGAGTTAAAAAAAGAAACTAATTAGTAATCATGAATTTTCAAGTCTGGAATTTTGCGTAAAATCGGAATGTAGCCTTTGGTTATACTATTTATTCTGTGCTTTGGTGACAGACCTAAGGGGAATTCCCGCACGATTTTTGGTACTGGCACTTTGCCATACTATTTCGATCTTTGACCATAGCTTTCTCAGTGTCAGTAGAAAGAATTTTCTCTATATTTGGAATAGTACGCACGGTTACAGATCAAGCTATACATTTCCAGTATAAGCGGATCTTGCATTGTTTAGGATTTCCTTACAATAAGAGGTCAGTGTAAACTGGAAATTTATAGCTTGATCTGTAGCCGTGTGTACACACAAAACCACAAAAGTGGCTAGGAAACAAAAAGGTAGGTAAATTAATTTTCTTATTTAAATATTATAAAAATGACAATCTACATCACAATGTAGTGTGCCCCTGTGACTGAATTGATAATTTGTAGGTTTCTTGATATTAAAAATCTTCTGATAAAATTATACCTCGGCTACCTAGGCTCGGCCTAGTTTAGACGTTAGTGTTCACTGGTCAATATAACATTCTTTTTGTTTTAGATTGGTTTACATCGATGTAATGTTTTCTTTTCTTTTTTCCAATAAAGAATTATTATTATACCAACCCTGAATCAGAAAATATAGCTAACTAGAGGTTGCTCGCGGTCTCGCCCGCGTGGATGTCGTTTGTCGCGTTTTCCGTATTTTTCAGGATAAAAGTAGCCTATTTCCTTCTCCAGATTCCAGACTATCTCTGTACCAAGTTTCATCAACATCGGTTCATTGGTTTAGGCGTGAAAGCGTCACAGATAGACGAGTTACTTTTGCATTTATAATATTAGTAAGGATGAATTGAATAATAAACCTATAGACAAGTAATTATATTGATTAGGTGTAGACTGAAGAGGATTTGAAGACTCTTAGAGTGTCTTGCTAAAAAGTATAATTACTACAGGATTGTCTTCTATAAAGTGTTAACTTTCAAGCACTTATCACAATTATTACAAATACTCTGGATATGCTTAGTCTGTTTTTAATCGACTTAACCCTTTCAAGGGCAACAGCAATATATTTGCCACCATGTTTTTTGGGACATGTTGAGAAAGCCTTCCTGTTATATTTTTTTTCTTAAAACCTGGCTTTTTTACAATTTTTTACTATTTTCTCTAATAGAAAATACAAAAAATACTTAAAAAATGTTTTTCTTCATTTAATTTTTTATTTTCATAAGAAATTGTTAGTTATTTACTTTTCCTAAAATGTACTTACTGCCCGTTAAAGGGTTAAAAAAAGTGAGTAAGATCTCAATTTGTCTGTATATTTTTTAAGGGCGATAGAATCATGTCTTGTCACATAATACCTTCCATATGAGTGACAATAGATGCAGGAAAACATTATGCAGTACTTTGACACCGGCATGATTGTTATGTTTTATTTGTTATAAAATGCTTGCTTGTTATCCAGTTTTGGTCTAGAGCCATAACAACATTAATCAATGGAACCCATATCAATTCATGCTAACCAGATTAGCATCAAAACAATAGAGCACACTTATATCTATAAGCAAACAGATAATAATATAAGTTTACCGCTGCCACTACAAAATGGTGAGTCAGCCGATCCATCCTCCAAGTCTTGAAGTATCTCTTGCTTGCCCACATCCGAGTCACCAACAAGCAATACTTTTAATAGGTAGTCATAGGATTTGGGTGCTGCTGGTGGTCGTCCTAAAATGTTAACAATTTACAAATACTTTTAATAGGTAGTCATAGGATTTGGGTGCTGCTGGTGGTCGTCCTAAAATGTTAACAATTTACAAATACTTTTAATAGATAGTCATAGGATTTGGGTGCTGCTGGTGGTCGTCCTAAAATGTTAACAATTTCAACAATTAGAGTTAGGTTGTTAGGTAAATAAATAGAATCCATTGATCTATAGTTACAATTTTGCTAAATAGTGGGAAAGTGACAGGTACCACTTCTGTCCTAATTAATGTTTATATTTACCTGTTCTTTGATGATGTGATCGAGGTAATGTAGTACTTCCATTTTGTGTGACTTGACTAGTCCCTTGTTGTGGTGTCGCTACCATTCCAGACGATGGATACATAGTCATGGTGAGCTCGGGGTAACTCGCCTGATCTCCAGGTGGTATATACCACGCGCAAATTTATACATAATACCGCTGAATTCAGTCCTTTTGGTGATCCATAAAGATAGACTTTCATAAATTATTAAAGGCCATTCGAATAGCAAGCAATAATCTGTTTATCAAAACAAGAAATAATCCACTTTTTCTTCAATCTGCCAACCAAAAAAACATACGTTCGTACGGACAAGGTCGCAACTTATTGAGGTGTGCAAACGAGTTTAATTAATTCTTCCGTTCTACCTTTACTTAAAATAGTCTTAAAACTTTATTTTCACAGTATCTCAACTACGTTTATTGCGATATCGACACAAAAACAACCCAATTTTTCATGAAATAAGAATGAGAATGATTGACTTCAATCAAATCAAATTGAACGAATGGAATGTTTTAAAAATATATCATCCATAGATTTTATGGGCTTGGTAACGAGTGTTTTGAGCAATGTTTGACATTCTCAAATATTTCACTGAACTTTAGGATGTTCATTGTACACACATCAAAAGTGTCTAGGGATCAACATATATTTTTGCAATAACTTTTCTCCTGATTGATATTAATTAAAATTTTCTTTAAGGATTCATCAAATAAAGTGTTTTCGTTTGTCACAGTAACGATAAACCAAGTCACCTTTGCATTAATAAAGAAATTTGCCATTTTCCTAATAAAGGGATTTTTGACATTTGAACCACTAACACAAAAGTTCTAAAAAAAGACTGAAATAACAGTTTTCTTTAAAATTTTATTGGGTAACTTAAACAATTAATAATCCGTGTTTCTACCGCGAACACTAACAACACAAGAACATCGGTTTGGCATACTCAAAATGAGTTCATCCAAATCACGCTGTGGAATGGCCGCCCATGTTCGTTGCAACAACAAAAAAAGGTCTTCTTGCGACTGGATACCCTCCATATTCGGCAGAGCTCTTCTCTGTAGCATATCCCATGCATGCTCAATCGGGTTCAAGTCTGGCGACTGAGCAGGCCAGGGCAGGACATTGATGTTAGCTGCGGCGAGAGTCTGTCTTACAACTCTTGCGGTGTGCGGTCGTGCATTATCATGCATTAACTGAAATAAGGGACCGATTTGCGCTTGTAGAGGAACGATGACGTCTGATACAATCGTCTCAGCATAAATTTGAGCGTTGAGGTTGCCTCTGATCCAAATCAACTCAGTTCTTCCGCCGATCCAAATACCCGCCCATACCATGATGGTTCCACCACTATAAGGATGGACTTCCTGGCAGGATTTTAATCGCTGTTGGCGTCCAGGGGTTCTCCAGTGTCGTATACGTCTTGTATCCGGTCTCATACCAAAACGAGACTCATCAGAAAAGCACACGAAACGCCATTGTTCTTCTGCCCAATTTCTGTGTCCAAGAGCCCATTGATATCGAATCCTACGATTGTGCATTGCTATAGGTGGTACCCGTAGCGGTCTTCGGGAATGAAGGTTCACTTCATGCAAGCGGTTTCTGACTGTTTGGTCGCTAATTAAGTTCCCTGAAGAGTGATGAAGCCTCACGGCTAACATCATGGCAGTTATTGTTGGAGCTCTTCGAGTTAAGATTTGAATGTATCGGTCTTGTCTCCGTGTGGTGCAGCGATACCGTCCTCCATGGCGCTCAGCCACGGTACCAGTGCTTCGGTAACGTGTCCAAAGTCGACTGATAACACTCTGACTTGTATTCAGAGCTAAAGCCACAGTACGTTGCCGGGAACCAGCTTCTATCATTCCCACGGCTCTGAGCATTTCTTCCCTGCTTAAATGACGTCGCCGCTCCATAATAACGTTGGTTTTAATCAGTAGTAGGGAAACAGTAGCACTAATAATGTCTTCAATGCGTTGTATGTTTTTATAGGGAAAATATTGACAGCTGATTTTCATCTTTTACTCGAATTTGATTCACAGTTCCTGATTCAAATTATGAAATGCACCAAAAAGGATCCATATAAATTTATAAAATCATAAATTTATTACAAAGCCACATCTCAATCTCAAGAAATCCGCATAAAAATGCTTGATCCCTAGACACTTTTGATGTGTGTATTTGTCAAACCTTGCTGTGAGCTTAGAGCATATGAGGTGCCTCTGCCTACCTCAGCTTAGAGCATCTAAGTACCTCAGAGATGATCTGTTTTTGAGCCTTTGATCGCTACTTTGCCGACAGTATTTACTCAAGGGCGGTTAGCAGCGTGTAGCATCCTCTACTTTTTTAACTGCTTGTTTTGAGTTTGATCCCGATGACTACGAGATTTCTTTGTAAAAACAATCCAGCCTAAATGATCAAATGAATAAATACTATCTGATTACCTATGGACGTATTGCAGAATGCGCAGGTAAAAATAATTACGATATTCGGACAGCCGACAAACACACAGCCACAGCGTACCTTAGTACTTGTTCACGTTAACTCGCGGGCGCGGTGGCGGGCGCGGTCGCGAAATATCAAACGTATGACATAATATGCAAGTGTTCACGTACAAAACGCAGGTGCGGGCTATGTAGCGGGCGAACTCGCGACGGGAGCGCGCGGCGCGCTCGCGATAATATCAAACTTATGAAGTTGTTTGCGAGTGTTCAGTTCACGTCGAACTAGCGGCGGAGCGCGTGATTAACTCGCGTCGTCAGGTAGGTAAGATCAACCCGTTTGAACTTGTCGCTGGAAATGATAGCACGTTTTTCATCATGTCGTTTAATACAGAAGAATTTATCAGTGCTATTCAGGCAAGAACTCCAATTTGGCAAAGCAAACATCATTACCATATGAACAGAAACGTTCTTAATAAGTTATGGAAAGAAATTGTTGAATTATTTCTTGATATGGAAGGTAAATAAAAAGTATTCATATTTATAGGTATTTTAAACTGCTTTATTTTTGTAACTATAGTTTAAAGGTATGACATCTCATTTTAGGAATGAATTTTCGATTAAAATAAAAGATCGTCGTCCATGTTTACAACCTCTGATAACACGTCACAATCGCGCAAACGCCTGGCGGGCGGCTGCCAATGTGAACACGAACTCGCCAAGTCCACCGCGCCCGCCACCGCGCTCGCACCCGCGAGTTGTACGTGAACAAGCACTTATGTCTTCAATTATTGTACACACGGCTACACATCAAGCTATTAAATCCAGTTTACACTGACCTCTCATTGTAAGGAAATCCTATACAATGTGAGATCAGCTTATACTGGAGATGTATAGCTTGATCTGTAGCCGTGTGTACGTTCTTATTCTAAGTATTGTACAATTCAAATGTGTGTGACCGTGGTTGTTGGTGGAGGCTCTAGTACTTGTACTATTTATTCTGTGCTCTGGTGGAGGGATCTATTTGACCGTTTATTTCTGGTTTCAAGTTATTCTAAGGTTTCAAGCGACTCGAGTCCACTCACGATGATGGCCGATAGGAAAACGACGGAGCAGATGGAGAAGGAAAACCAATCTTATTTTCATATCATTAAGGTTCATCGCAAATTATTTGAAACATAAGTATTTTTTTTCTTTTTCTCTGCGTATTTCAAACAGTGTCGTATTTATTTTCTACACCTAATAAAGTTAAATGTTTGCTAACGAATGATATTGTTTTAACATATTAAAATCTATTTGTTGTATCTACACCCCATTTTCGTGGGAAGAGGGTAAGGTTTTTTTTAAAGATGTTTTTCTGCTTTTGCAGACAAATGATCTTATCTATCCAAAAAATTCAAAGCTAACCATATGGCCAAGTTTCGTGGATTGAATACTTAAGACCCTAAACAATCGGATTACAAATTGCGTCGTTACTATTGTTTTCGTTATTTGCCTCTCGCTCACGCACTTTATCTGTGAGCGAGAGGAAAATAGTGGTTCCGCCATTTCTAATCCCAGTGAAATTAAGTATTATGTGCAAGGTGTTAAGTAAAGCTGGATATTTAAAGGCTGAGGGGTTTATAATCATTCTGCCACACAAGATTTTAGAGGAACATTATTTAATTGTCAACATTTATTTAACGTAGTATGTAGGAGATTCTTAACAATAATTTAAACTAAGTCATTATATATAAGGCACTTAATGTTAAAACAACGACATAGCAGATCGTTGTAAAAATAAAAGATATTAAATGCAAAAATGCAATAAAAATATGGTTACACAATCAGTATGTTTCGAAACCAGGCAGAGGGAATGTCCTACTGAAGTTTTCAATTTCTTCCTTAAGGTTGTTGATTTTTGTCTTGAAGTCTGCACTTTCTTCGATAGTTTTGTTGAAGTCAGCAACTTTGGGACCTGATACCTTCGTGATCTCCTGGGCAAGTTTCAGAGCTTTGTCAATGTAATCCACTACTCGGTCAATGTCAGCTTCCTTCAAGCCTCTTGTGGTAAGCGCGGGAGTACCTGGGAATAATAGTGAAAAATCCGTATCACAAGGTTCTAAGTAAAAAAAACCTCTATTTATGCTGGCAAAACATTTCGTTCGAATCGCTCTTCTCGGCTTTCAATAGTTTCTTACAAGGGGAGGTCCAGTCCAAATGGACACCTTCACTTGAATGTCCTCCATCCGACTCATCATCATCATTGCAGGCGCTTGGCAGGCGGTTTGGCGATCGCAGTATGGTTGTTAAGTAAAGCAAGTACTCAGAGAATGCTGCTGCCCATCCTCTAGTGAATCGCTTAGTCGCCTTTTACGACACCCATGGGAGGAGATGGGGTAGTGCTATTCTTTACGTCCCGCACCACACGGAAGACCATCCGACTATTAGGCGCTTATTAAATTGTTCGTTCATATATCTTAGTGGTGACGTCAGACAAGGCGTAGAAAGTTTGGCTGGAGACCCTTTAGGTCTTGCCAATAACTGGCCGGTTACGTAAAAACGGTCTGCAAGGACGATCCACAAGCAGAACAAAAGAAAAAAAGTGTGTAGAAAGTGCAATATCTTACCAAGCCTGATGCCGCTAGGATGAAGAGCGCTCTTGTCTCCGGGCACCGTGTTCTTGTTGCAGGCGATGCTGCACAGCTCCAGGATGCGTTCGGCCGGAGCCCCCGTGAGGCCGGCACTGCGCATGTCCACTAATATTAAGTGCACATCTGTGCCGCCAGTCGCGATGGTGTAGCCACGGGACATCAGACCTTTGCATAATCGCTGGGCGTTTTTCACCACCTGGGTAAAATAAAAGTTTGTGTAAAGGATTGCTTTGCAACTGAAATGAATGAAGTGATTGCAGTGTAGGTTTTTCTTGTTTTAATTCTTTGATTCGATGCTCGCGTTCGACGGTAGTCGCTGCGCAGACTGAGTATAAGATGGAGCACACGTTTGCAAATAACAAAGACATAGAAGAATTTCCCTATACCCCTCTGGCTTTCACATACACACGACGGAACACAGTAAACTGAACGCCTTTAATGTTCAGGTGGTGGCTAGCTAGGCGGACCGTTGAGGCCCTATCCACCAAGCTTGCTGGGTTTTGTTGAATCTTACAACACGCTTCTATTCTCAGCTTGCGGTGAAGAAGTTTTATATTCTAGCCTGTCCCCATATGGGATGATAAGTAGGTAGATATCAGATTCTGAGTTTAAAAAAAGACAAAAGAGATTGTGACCATTTAACACAGACTGACTGAACACCTCTTTGCCTCAACATGACTCATAAAAACTGACAAACATAGCACAGAAGTAAAACTTTTCATTACATACCTGTTTCTGGTATTCAACGAACTCAGGCGTGGTAGCTTGTTTCATAGCGGTCGCGATCGCAGCAATAGCATGGTTGTGTGGGCCGCCCTGAAGTCCAGGGAAGACGGACTGGTTGATCTTGCTCTCGAGGTCGTACATCACCTTCTGGCCGTTAGCCTTTACAGAGCGAACACCTTTGCGGAAGAAGATAACACCAGCGCGAGGTCCACGCAGGGTCTTGTGTGTGGTGGTCGTAACAATATCACAGTATTCGAACGGACTAGGGATGACACCTGAATTTTTTTTTTTATTTTATTATAATTTATTTCACTAACGTCTATGTCGGTATCGGAATTGATAAAAAAGCTCGTAACGATTTGTTAATTGATAACTGGGCAAGTTACTCTCAAAGTTTTTTGAAGAATGCATAATCGCACAATGCTTTAACTTTATTTTGGTTTAAAATAAAACCACAAGGGGAGTATCAATTAAGGGATAAGTATTCTATATAAATCTGTCACTATGAAACAGTCAAATGTCATACCTGCAGCCACAAGGCCAGAGATATGCGCCATATCACCCATCAAGTACGCTCCATTCTCATCAGCAATCTGGCGGAAACGCTTGTAGTCCAGACAACGGGAGTAGCAACTGATTCCAGCGATAATCAAGCGAGGTTTGAAGATCCTCGCCGTCTCCGCCAGCTTGTCGTAATCTATGTAACCTGTCTTAGGATCCACCTGAAAAATAAATTATTATATTAACACTTGTTACATGACGTGGTGGAGATGAACGGAGAACCCCCCTGTAAGGCGAACCTTGGTACAGCCTATTTGCAGCAAAGGATTGCGAGGGTGAGTTCATTTATTAATATGGAGGCGTGGTTTGTTTCGTAAAAAGATTTCTAGCCTTTAAAGCCGGGTCCGCTGCGCCGCGTTTTCGTGTTTGCAAACAGGATAACATTGTTTGCTAACCGAATAGGGGCGTGGCCTAACAGTTTTGTTCGCAAAATTGGCGCTGCGGACCCGGCTTAACATTGTTTGCTAACCGAATAGGGGCGTGGCCTAACAGTTTTGTTCGCAAAAACACAATAACATGTTAGAAAATTGGCGCTGCGGACCCTACTTAATAAATAAAAGTTCGAATTATTAATAACGACAAAGTTTAATTTATTTGCCACACGCGACCGCAGAGCGTCCCGTGAGGCGTAGTATAGAAAATGTATGAGCCCGATGTTTCGGGACCCAACTAAATCATACGTGACGTTGATATTTAATCTACTCCCACTTTCCAAATATAAGTACTGCTAGGTATTTCGAATTCGGAAGTTGTCATTCGTATTTTTTTATTTGAAAGCTTCTTTATTTTACAATATTCTAATAATATGTATACGTCGTATACGTACGTTATGTTGAGTGTTTGTAGATAAACTCGGTAAAGCTGAGCTTATTTCGACTCAAAGTATATTCCAGAGTTTATTATACGACAGAAAAGGAAGACGCGTTAATTGAATCATAAGATAGATGTCTGTCCGGCTCGATTTTACCTATAATTTCTCATTACGGTTCTTGTAGCGAACACTTAGACGAATGTAGCTTTAGTTATAATATTATGTCGCCTTGATCTGAATATTTATTATCAGTATCTTCGCATTGTGCAGGGTCACGTTATTACGTTATTTTTATCTATAGAACGCAAACATCAATTTAACCGGAGTCCGAGATCATGGGTCATAGTCACTTCGTCATGAATAAGAGAAATTGTTTGTACAGATTACGTCAAACGGTTGTGACTGCGTGGCTGACGACAGTTGCTTATTTCGTTTGCTTATCAGTGCAAATAGTTCAATAATAACAAGAACCGATTACATTATTGTTACTTAATTTTGTATAAATTGAAAGCTGACGTAAGTAGTTACACAAATATAAGCGGCACGAAGTCGGCAAACGGGTATTAATGATATCTGGCTATTACTGCCATTTATAACATCTTTAAATTAGGACAAAAAGTTTATAATTCCCGGACTTATACCCCCTTATTACAAAAGATGGTCTAAGAAAAACCTAGGTTTTAAAATAGCCCCATCTCTTTTTGTTATATGACATAAGAAAGTGATGGGTATATTTTAAACCTGGGTTTATCTTAGTTTTGGTTTAAACCATCTTTTGTAATATGGGGGAGTGGGTTCAAACCCGGAATTTTTTCTCTTGTCAAAGTGTCAGTGCAACTCGCGCGCTGAGGGATGTGAATAGACGGAGAGGTTACCTCGTCCGAACGACCTGTTGTACTATTAAACTAGAACAAATTCGGGAACCAGTACGAATAGCAACCCTATGTTTGGCTAGTACCTACTGTGGTATGAAATATGTTTCTTTTCCACAAAAAAATAATATTAAGATTACAATTCATTGCAACATAGCTAAGTTTTTGTTACAATTCTCAATCTGCCGTACGAACTGCTTATCAGCCAATTTCATTGTGATTTCTTGAATCATTGCAGTACCACTCAATTACAGATGTATAGTTAGTTACGAATTTTTATCGCATTTATAAATTCATCTTGAAAGAAGAGAGATTAGATTTGTTAGTAATTAGGTAGGTACCTTGTATGGCATGCTTTCAAAGAAGATTGAAGTGGCAGATATTTTCTTAGTAGCAGTGAAGAAACCGTGAGTAAGATGACCACCATCAGGCAGGTCTAATCCCATAATCCTGCCATGGGGTTCAACAACACCTGTGTATACTGCGAAATTAGCTGGAGACCCTGTAAAATTAGAAAAATATATTTAAAAAACGATACAAAATATGGTAAATTATTGAATTGAGTATCGCGGATACCCTACAGTCTAGGTTTAGCAGAGTATCTTCGAGGATTTTTCCAAGTAAAGAAAGGCATGTCAAATATATAACATTATGTGATAAGGGAACTGTTGTTTAAAATTGTTCCACTTTACATCATTAATTAAGATGCATGAAAGCATGATATCATTTATCTTAACTTGGTCGGATGGAAATTTTAAAGTTCTTTATAATCATATTTTCTTGAGAAATAAATGACAGGGACAACTACTGCAGACTGCAGCACTCATTAGATTTTAAGAATTCATTAATATTTTTTATTTCTCGTAATAAAGTCTAGCTAGTTTGTAGCTCACAAACACTGTTATTAAATTTTTTGAAAGTAAGTCTATGTATGTCTATGCAAATAATGTAACTTAAATACAAAACTGTTTTTGGTTATGCAAGTATATTTTATAATATTTGTTTACAAAACTACAATTTACTTTTCCAACTCTGTGCAAAAGAATAAATACCTGAGTATGGCTGTACATTGACTCCCCATTCCTCTGGATTCAGCCTGTAGGCCTCAAGAGACCTCTTTTGTGCCATTATTTCTATTTCATCAATAAACTCATTGCCTCCATAGTACCTGTAACAATATCGTTATTTAGTACATGGTTAAAATTTTTAAGAAAATTATAATATCAATAAGAAAGAAGGCCATTGCTACTATTTTTAAAGGTTTCAGAGGAACAATCAAGGCTTTGTATCAAGTAGAGACTAGCATCTACCTGTAGCCTGTACATAAACTGTGATAACTAGGTTTATCTAAAAATGTTGTGGTCAGAAACAATAAAAAGCATGAACAACACAATATGATGCAGGGGAAACTATCCTAATTTCAATTCCTCAACGCTGAGTACCATGACCGCAGAGAGAGGAAGTATTTAAAAAAAAAACATTCCACCATATTACTAGTATTCTGACCAATAAGATTTTAGTTCTGGCTATGTTTAAATTTTTCATATACATTTATTCTAGATATTATAAAATGTTACCTTTGGTTTGGCATGCCCTCAGAATATTTATTGTGGAGACATGTGCTCAGGCACTGCAGAACTGGTATAGATGTAAAGTTCTCTGAAGCGATCATCTCAAGTCCAGCTCGCTGACGTTCCTTCTCATTCTTGATGATGGCGTAAAGCTCAGGGTCAGTGTCCCAAAGGTTTCCATTTAGAATTGAGTTGCTCATTGTTGGGCTGCTATGTATTTGTCTATGTAAGGAGGAAGTCTGGAATATTTTCACAGGCTTTAATTAAAATTGTTGCATAAAAAACTTAAATACTTAAAGCTGTGTTTGTTTAATTTAAAAAATCGAATAAATAAGGTTACATTAAAATAAATGTTGGTAAGTTTTACATAGACACTTTAACCTTACAAAACAAGACTACAAACTGAACTGTATCAAACACTATAGTGTAATATAAAGGAGAAACGCTGACCTCAAACTGATAACTAGATAATGCAATCAAATACAAAAGTTGGTTGTATTTCCCTCATAACTATTGCACTAACGATACATACGCGCGCGTTTCTCACAGAACATTATTTCTTAACTAATCAACTACTTAATATTATGAAACTATTGCACAGTCAATTTATAGTTAGGTACTTACGGAATGTAATATTTTAAATAATTAATGAAGTACAAATAAAATGTTCTTATGACTTTCTTCGATGAAAGTTTAATTAACCTAACTACTTCACAGTTATTTTAAAAGCATGGAACGCGTATTGGTTTATTGCTCACGAAGCTAACAGTAATAACCACCTTTTAACGATAACAATTGATACCAATTTACAGTACCTGAGGGTGGATTTTTCCGTACACCGCTTGCACTGGATTCACAAAACAGTATGATGAGAATCTACAAAATCTTTGAGGTAATGTATTAAAACACGTTTTTACTAGTATCTTGGACATAATAATATATAAAATAGCCAACTATTCGCTCGATTACACTTTATAATGTGTTTTTATTTGCGCAAACATGAGTTAACTTTTATCAATACTGATAACCCAATATGAACTTTAAAGACGTGTTACTTGACGTTTCCAGTGACACTGACAGATAGGATTAGGGAACGTTCTCGGATCGGAAAGAATCTGTAATGAACTCGGGCATGGGCGTGCGCAAGACTGCCTACTTTGAAATGGAAACACCAAGTGAATGCAGCAATGTTTGGCGTTTAAATGTTTATTTATGATTATTGCTTTCAAAACATGTCATTATCCAAGTTTGTACGTATAAATCGCTAGTAAATATTATGTCAATCAGACAAAATGAATAGCGATGCTCTCACCAATACTTCCATCGGGAAGTAAAGCCGCTGTTGTAAGGTTCTTTGATTTGGACGGATGAGTTGTATGTACAAAGAAGGGAGCTGTTTAATGACCCCGAATGTAGGTAGATGCCTATGCCAATCAATGTCGGGTCTATTTAAAGACTCACGGACACTAGGGTCACATTTAGGATCTTAGACTAGCTCTAGGCTGAACCTGTGGTGTAGGCCCTTAGAGCGTCTAAGGGCCCCATAAAGGAGATATTTTAAAATAATCTTGTAAATATAAGGTTTATCTATTCATACACGAAATATTTTAAGGGGTACATCTATAGGTGGTAAAGAAGCCATATAAATAAAAAAAATGAAAAACTAAGTAATTGTTTTTTAAGGGCCGATAAATTCAATGGTCAGATACCTTTTATCTGAAGGATAAATAAAACGCTTTGACAGCTTTTGTATAGAAAATATGTCAAAACGCCAAACTTATATTTCAGTTAAGATTATCTGACGATTGAAAAATCAGCCCTAAATTAAATAATTTAAATTTACTTGATACAACGTATCAAATACTGGCTCATTACTATTTTCAACATCCATTACGCTAGTTTCTACGTAGTATTTATGGTCAATAGAGCGGGTTTTTTTTTTCAAATTTATGCAAAATGTCTCAAGTAAAATTACAATTATAATAATTACGTAAAATAACCGCTCACACGTTTGTTGCCCCCTTCGCCTATGTACTGGCGGCTTTTCAGGGGGCCCAGCTAGTGAGCTGGCGAGTCACCGTCTGCCAACACATTTCAATTTTAAACTTGAAAGGCAGACGCCGTTTTCTTTCGGCAATAGAAGTTAATCATTACACCAAACACCCCATAGACCAGATATTTTTTACTATATTTTACAATAGTTTTGCACCCACCTGGGACGGGCCATGACTGTACTCCAATAGTGCAGCCGTGGATAGTCCCCGGTTGGTGCCCCACCCCATTTTAGATTAAAGTTCTCAAAGGGGCCTCTGCGCGTTGGACCTGTGTCCCCGTGTATGCCTTCCAAAGGACCGGACATCTTCCGCACGGAAGATGGGCTGTGACTTTGATTATTTACCTGTCTAGATAGAGTGTTGCGCTGCAATCGCAACAAAAACAACAGGGGCCTAATTCTCCTAAAATAAATTGTTGCCAAACGCAATCGAACCACAACCGTCAGTCAGTTTTTGTTTTCGAAAACTTTCAAAAAAATTGATTTTGTTTTTTGTGTCAATCAATTCGATAGCTTTTGAAATTGAGAACTGTCTGAATGAACGGTTCGGCCTTGGTTCGCTTGTGATTTATCAAGATTTATTTTAGGAGAATTGGGCCCCAGGCCAGATTTGAAGCGCTTGTGTGCATATTACACACACAAGTAAGCGTAGCTTCTACAGGGGGCTTACCATGACCTCATAAAGCAGGGCAGAAGTTGCCCGGAAGTTGAACTGCCCTGCTTTTTTGTACTATGACATCGTTAGAGCAGGCCTGCGGCAGGCCTGCTACGTTGACGTTTACGAAATCCGTTCACCTGTTTTTTTTGTATAGACTTTTCGTACCATTGGTTGAATAGTCGTTCACCTTTTGTACTGTCATGGTACGATTTTTAGCGATTCAGAAGCAGGCCTGCTTTTGAACGGATATTGACTGGCTGGCATTTGAACGTTTTCTTAAGACGTCATGGTAAGCCCCCCGTAAGCGCGCGCTTCACGGGTCCGCGTACTGAGTGATAGTGATACCAGCCCTTGAATAATTACCCATAAAAGAAGGGAAAAAAATATGTTTTAATTTTGAAGTACCTAGGTATCTATACTTTGTTTTAAACAATTCATTTAATTATGTTTTTTTCACATAATAGGAGTTTGTGCATATTATAATAGGTAAAATATATTTGTAATGAAAAAGATATTGCTATTCATCATCTGCCTAGCCTTTTCCCAACTAGGTTGGGGTCGGCTTCCAGTCGAACCGGATGCAGCTGAATATCAGTATTTTACATGGAGCGACTGCCTATCAGACCTCCACAACCCAGTAACTGGGTAATACGATACTCTTGGTAAGACTGGTTGTCAGACTTTCTGGCTTCTGACCAACAGTAACGACTGTCAAAGATCTACAAATGACAGCCGGGACCAACGGCTTTACGTGCTTTCCGAGGCACGGAGGAAACTCGCTATGGTAAATGGTCACCCATCCACAGACCAACCTCGGCAAGCGTGACTTAACCCGGAAGATCGGTCTATGCGGCTGTAATTATTTAGCCACGAGCTCCTCCTATTGCCTCCTATATAAAAGATATTGCTATTGAAGGTTATTTATTCTAAATAATATTGTCGTCCGGAATTATTTAACAATCAACACTATTATTTCGTTTCTTCATTTAATATTACTTATCTAATACATTTTTAAATATTTCTATAATTAACAAAAAACTTTTAAAAATACATAAAATAGTAGCCAACCGGCATCGGGAACAGGGTCCAAGCTACCGGTGGTCAGGGTCTCAGAGAGAGGAACTTCCTAACAATACGCGCCGTGTCAAGAAGTTCAGATTTCTGTATCAGGCCCTTGATCCAGTCGCCCAACGAGAGCCTCCTTAGGTGTTGGTCGAGACCCTTGGCCATTAAGCCATTCGCCGTAACTACTATCGGCACAATTACTGCTGAATCAACATCTCACATGTCGACAACCTCGTGTGCCAAGTCTTGATATTTAATTTCTTTATCTTTCTCAGCTTTCACGAGGTTCTCGTCATGCGGAACAGTGATATCAACAATCATTGTGAGACGCTCTGATCGATCTATCACCACTATATCAGGCTTATTGGCTACAATAGTCCTGTCGGTGATGATAGATCGCTCCCAGTACAATGTGACGTGACCATTCTCGAGAACTGGGTCGGGCACATACCGATACCGGAATTATCACTTAGCGTAAGGGACATTTTGTCCAAAATGAGTTATATAATTATATACATCGTTGGATTCGGAATTTTCTGCTCCATCGACTGGCGTACTCAGAATTTGGATTATCTTGAAAAAATGTCTCTTACGTTACTCATTTTTGAAGAGCCAAGAACAATTTTTGTCAACAACAACAACAATAATAATGGATGCTTGTAACCGTGTGCCTATAATGGATGCTTGTAACCGTGTGCCTGTAAGTTCCTGGAATTGAATGTATCAAAAATATTATTCATAATCATAATGATTTTTTCTGTTGCTCCGCTTTCAAAAAAGTCAGGCAGCTTTAGCTCTTGTCTACAAAATTCAATTGCTATAGAAACACTTCTGCTAAGAAGCTGGGTTGCTAACTTAACGTTCATTATGGAGTTTCTGAACTGAATATGTTTTTTTGTAAGGCGGTTATCAAGATGCAAACCAGTTTCTTCTTGTAATTCGGCCCGCTTTTTAACATATACCCATTTAATTTCATCATCTTTATATAGAAACACTTCCTTTGACTCAAAATGATTTCTGATTAATTTTAACATATGGCAGAAGTCTAAAAATACTGCCACCTCATAATCGGCACATGGATGTTTAAATATTGTCTTCAGCTCTTTTGGGTTTTTATATTTGCAACTCAACACTTCCATGGCTGATAAATTAGATCTGTGGCCATCAAACGTCAGTGACACGACGTCAACGCCTACTTATGGCATTTATATATTATCGTTTTGAAAATGTTGGCTTTTTGTTCCCCTGTCATGCCATGGATTAAAAAATAAGCCACCGGTAATTTCCAAGGCTCGTTTAGTGAGACAAGTAAAAATACATATGCCTCTGACGCTTTAACAATCATGCTGTCAGCGGGTCCAGTCCCTATATCAACAAGACAAGAACTTCATCTCGCAAAGTCTTTCGATTAAAGCATGTATGTTGTCTTATTGCCATTTCATCGGCGATCAATGTGCAAATCATATTTTTCTGTGATTCATTTCTTTTCACTTTTAACATTTTAAAAGCATCTTCTGTCAAACCCATCAATATTTGTATACCATTTGGATAAAGTTTTTGGGTGTGGAAGGCAAGTCTCGAATTTACTTCTGACGTAGCTATACGCCTTTGGAGATAAAAAGTGTAATGTTAAACAAAATTTTCTAAATTCTGGAGTATACTTTTTAACCGGTCTCTTCGACCCTTTTTGCTTTTTCTTCATACTGGAATAAAGATCCGCAGCAAACACATTATCACTTAAAATATTATGAGTGTCGTTGTCGATATATCTTTCTTTTTTTAGCGTTCCAATAATTTGTTTAAAAGAAGCTATTTTCTTTTTAAGTCGTAGGTTTTTACGTCTTAAGGATTGGATCTTTAGAGTATGCTTTTTTGTAGTCGTATTCTTCTTCGTAAATCTCGACGCAATTTAGTTTGTTTTGGTGTATCGAAAACGGATTCAAGATCAGAAAAATCTTCAATGATATCGCTTTCATTTTCTTTTTTCCGTCCACCTCCGATTTTACTACCAGCTGCTTGCCCAGGTATATGACTACTAGTACTATCAGATTCTATGCCTGTTACATTGTCAGAAGTTTCCTTACAGAAAGAAGACACATAATGGTCATCTTTTGCAACAAGAAAAGATCCCTCTTCATTGGATCCCGAAATTATCCGAAAATAAAACCAAGTTTATATATTTTGCGTAATAATATTGTTATCAGAGTACCTACACTAAAATCTTCCTTAAATTAATCATAGTAGACGGCAGATTCAGAAAAACGGGTCTATACAAAAATTGTAACCAAAAACACACGAAGGAAGAGAACCTTGGACACTTATATTATTCAATACTACATTTGTTAAAAAATAAAACTTACCGCATCGTCTGAAACATTTGTTACACAATCGCTTATTTTTACTGTTTCTTCAAGTGAACCGTCACTTTCATCATCATCTGTTTGTAATGACGTTAAGAACAAGGCCTGTAAAATTAAAAAAAAAACGGCCAAATGCGAGATAAACTAGCACATGATAGGTATTTTTACTTATTATGGTTCGAAAGATACAACAAGGACAAAAGGACAGGTGGTTGTAGAAGTTAATGGTCTCGTTGGCACCCTTTGAGTAGGTAGGTATTTGGGACCCGAAAAACAAAAATAGTTATAAAATTACCTTGCACGGGATTGCTTCCTTTTTTAACCTTTGACGACTTTGGTTATTGACAAAATACAGGTCTTTGGTACGGAAATGATCAGAGCAAATAACAGTTGTTTTAGCTGGTTGCCAGAGATCCTCTCCGCGGCTTTTTCTTATTATATCTATCCACCTACTTCTTAAAATAGGATCTTTTGGTATTCTGTATAAACATTATAAAATTAAAAGTTTACACAACACCGGCTTCATCAGCACTTAAAGCTGTCACAAATTTTATAATTTTAATAGGTAAACTACAATTTGATTACTTAGTGTTTAATACTCTATTTATAATACGTAGAATACATACTACTTTCGTTAACAGCACCCAGGGGCCCCCGAAATTGACACCCATATTATTAAATAAAATAAATAATGTCCGTCACCTTGGATTTCAAAAAATATATACATATATACACCGTGAAATTTTAGTGGTTGTTTTCCCGCAGCGATATGATTTTGTCTTGCTAATACAACATACTTATGAAAAAAAAATCTAAAAAAAATGTAAGATTAACAATTTTGATAAACAAAACTCGAAAGCTACTTCAAACCAATAGTAACACCAGCTCCATGATACGCGAGCGTTTGGGCAGTGCGGTAGTTGCCCTTCGCGTATCAATCAGCTGATTTAATGCAACACAAAACTAAAAACGTATTTTTTATTATTTAATTAATAATGGTAATAAAATAAAAGTTAATAATGGTAGCTTGAAATCTCGAAATATACTTTTTAGATCATGATTAAACATTTTTTAAATCAGCTAACGTTCATGGGAAATTTTACATTCATACAGGCAACCCTATAAACATGACGTCAAAATGGTGTCACATCTTTGGATGAAATTACACTATAATAATCTATTTGTTTCTTTATAATATAGTTATTTACAGTTTACTTACTGATGATAGGTAACTTTTTTAGTTGTTTTCAATCGTCCTTTGTAATTCCTGCACACTTTTATAGCGCAAATTGTCATTTTTGTAGACCACAGAAAACGTGTTTACTGTACAATGACAGTGACACCACTGAGCGGACGGGACGAGTTTATGAGCCAACAGTAGGCTGATATTTTTTTTGGCGTTTAGTACTTATTCTAAGGCGTTTAGACGCTCGAACTCTCTATCTAGACAGGTAAATAATCAAGGGCCGTGAGTAGATAACGTAAAATAACATAGTCATCAAAAAAAATTTTTTTCACTTGTCTTTGGCTTTTTGACCACCTACAGATGTATCCCTTAAAATATTTCTTGTATGAATAAATAGACCTTATATACAGGGTGTTAACGAATTCGTGTAATTCCTTAAAACCACATGATCTACTACTGGTGTGTATAATACAGGGCCCGCACGGGATTTAGCTTGATTAAAAATAAAAAAATAAAATTCTTTTTTTTTTCATGCGGCTTTGGTACCGATTGTATCTAAACCACCTAAAAGGATTCAATAAAAAAAAGTTTTTTTTTTTTTGCAAAAAAATAATTTTATTTGTGTACATTTCGATGCCAAGCATAAATGAATGAAAGTACTGACAGGAACGACTAACGCGATATCGCTCTTTGCAGTCAGATAACTCAAGGCTCTAAAAAGACTCAGAAATAGAAAACCAAAATTTTTTTTGGATTTTTTTTTTGTTGATTTTCGATAATTCCCATTTAGGGTTAATCTGTGTCACCAGTAGATCACGCAGTGTATATACAGGGTGTTAACGAAATCGTGTAATTCCTTCAAACCGCGTAGGTATAGTAGGTAGCATTTAAGAGCAATTTTCTAATTCAACTCAGCCAATCGCTGACCACTGCTGGGAATAACCCTCTCCTAAGTTTTGCGCCACTACCTACCTTAAGTTACTCTCCTAAGTTGGTCCTTCTCCTTTTGCATCCAGTTCCCCCCAACTAAATTCTTTAGGTTTTCGGACCATTTGGCTGGGGGGCGCCATGCGCTTCGTTATTTGTAGATCATAGTCACCATTCGGGTTCAAGGTTGCTACATCGGTCATCGGTCCTTCGACACACATGGTCAGACCCCGGTGACTTCGGTTCTTCTCTGAATAATCTCATTGTGGATCCTTCAAAGAAACTTGGTTTACCACGAAACTTTGCCAGTGGCCTTCAACAATCACAAGCCTAAAAGGTGATAGATCTACCTATAAATACCTAACTCTCTTTCGTATGTAATCTAACTAGGTACGTGCTTTTAAAACATACAGAGCACCGATGTTTATAAAAAGCAACGAAACGAATATAGCAGCCGAAAGGTGAAAAAAAATATTCTGCCGAATGTACACGTAGACACTTCAATAATAAATTGAATTGTGGACGGGTACTAAGCGCTCTGAATCGACGATTGATAACGACATTTATACGTTTTGACGTGAACTACCGATATTACGTGAGAGGTAGTACCTACTCGGGTCTCTGAAACAAAGGAAAAATCTACCAAACGAAATTGCCAGTTAGGACGATATGTGCTGCTATCGGTCCATAACATCAGATTTTGTGGAGTAGTATATTCAGTGTTGGAGTTCAATATCGGGACGTTTTATAGGATTTTCTCGGTAGTACCGTCCGCGAGGCCTAAGCTGAGCTTTGCATTTGTGTGAGAATGAATAAGGATGCTATGCTATATGCTTTTTGGCAATCGATTCTATGTGCACTCACACAAATGCAAAGCTCAGCTTACGCCTCGCAAGTTGTACCCACCGATCCAATTCCATTTTCGAGCCACCGTAACTGGCATTTTTTTTAAAGTAAGTATTATGATTTAATAGTAGATTGTTGCACCGAGCGCAAAGTGAGTCATTAATGCACGAGTGATAAGTTGGTGCCCGAGCGCAAGCGAGGGCACTAAATTAGCACGAGTGCATTAATCACTCACTTCAGCAAGGTGCGTAATCTACTTTTCTTTCAACTACCAATTTACCTATCGTGATAAAATATACTACTCAAAATAAAAACTCAAGTTAATGAAAACAAGGTTATCCTGCGACTTTTGCTGCAAAAGGTTATTAACAATTTCATTTGCAGCTGTTTTTATACTTTCTGGACTTGAATTCATATCGCTATCTATTTCCATTTTTTAAAACTTTTCTTGCTAAATAAGAAGTAGGTATCAAAGTTTTACAATGGTACAAAATGCGCGCCATTTGTTTTTTTTTTCACCAATTCGGTTTTATTCAGCCGATTTTTATTTTCAGCCAGTATCTTTTTGATCTAATGCATAAGAATGCATACATTTAATATTAAACTTAACGGGAGACATTAAACCTCTGTGGTAAATTTATATCTAAATAAAAAATAAAAAAAACTGCACTAATGAAAAACAGTGCAGTAATGAAATTTCATACAACATTTCTGCACTGTTTGCAGTGCAGTAATGAGATTTCATACAACATTTCTGCACTGTTTTGCTTCTAAGCAGAAAATACGTATTTTGTGATCGGTTTTGTAGCGATTAATGATAACATTACTACATAGTTGAAAGAAAAAACTAAAGTTACACACATTTTGATGTAAATTACACTAGGAAGATTACCTACATTCTGCAGATTTTCATACCCTGGTAATAGGTACAAAATATTTAGATACTTATGCAACTCCAGTAAACCTATGTATGTGGGTCAAAGATAGGAAGCTCAATTACAAGACTAGTTAGATAACTAACGTACAACCTAGTTCTAAGTTTGCTCCGGTGCAGGTATATGCTTACATTATCGTTCCCATGTACGTTATTGTTGTTTTATTACCCCGCTATTGTGTAGGTCGGCAACATACACGTAGTTTGCACGAAAGTTTACCAAACATCGACAGCCGTCTACAAAATGTTGGCACGGTTGCAATACTATGACAGTCGCTGTTGGCTGTCAGAGACAGAACTGCGGTGTTATGTTTTATAATCATTAATTTTCATAACTTGACGGTTGGCGGGCAATTAATTACAAGCAGGAAGGGTGTCTGGTTGCTAGCCACGATTGCATATTATTATCACGTTTGGAATCGAAACGTAGATATGAAGTAATTAAGGTTGAGTAGGCTATAAACGTTGGTTAAATTCAAGTATTTATCGATATGAATATTTATACGTGTTATAGACAACATCACATGCTGTTTTCTGTATTTCTGTTGTTTTTGTTTTTGTGTAGAGTAGTTACCTAATATTCCTTTTTTATTTTGCTTCTTTGTGAATTATTATTTCTATCAAATATGGTTGGCATGGTATGTGGGAATCCTATCAAGGGCCAATAAAAATAAGTTTCACTTTCAGTACCTACAAGTAATGATTTCACACATAAACCAGTAAAACCTACTGTTCGAAAACTGATTCTCCGTTTGTTATTATAACTTACCTACCCACATTTTCTTCTGTTGAAAGGTTTCAAGGATATTCTCGAAACGACCCATTTACAAATTATATTGTATGTGGTCTGAAGTTCAATAGTTCCGGAAGTGTCGTTTAGGTAATGTATTGTAACGGCCTCTTCGCTAATGGTGTGGGCAGAATTCCAATGAAGCTGCGATGCTCTACTGCTTCAAGTATGTTAGGGATAAGTTATATCTGTTGTCACCGAAGAACATGCATTTAGTCCGGCCGCACATTTTAAGTGTTTTTTTGAGGAACCTAACGAATTGGTTACAAATAAAAGGGTTTCGGTTTTTAGAGCCTATAGGTAAATTTATACTAGGTAATATAAAACTATAAAGGACAAAAAGTCTTTACATTGGCAATATTTTCACGAAAACCGGCCGGGGGTTGGAAAACTGGAAATTAGAACACGTTTTTTTTTATAATTAACGTCTTTCTTTCTGTTTGTTTGTCACCGCTTCCCGTCAGAACGGCTGGACGGATATCAATGTAACTTTTACTCTTGCAGGTATAGCTAATAGCCAGGACCGCGTGCAAAACTAACAATGTGGTCCCTATCGTGTTTTCCCCGACTAGGCTTCTAGAATACCTACTTGCAGTGTAGTATCACCTTCATCGTCATCTTCACCGACTGGCCATTTTTTATACCTATATTATGTTTTTTTATAATTATGACGATGACAGATGAATTCGAATAGGGAATGGGGACTTGGTTTTTGATACGATGAAGCAATGAGCTTATACAGCGTGTCCCAGAAAGTAGTGTCAAGCGGAAGTCCAGAGGTAGAACATCCTTTGAGGTACCCAAATCACCCCCATGTATGTTCCGCGATTTTTTGTAGTTTTCGAGTTATGAATGTTTTTCATGTTTTTTAATCAAACTCGGACTATAACGACATTTTTGATCATAGTGACGTGAATAGTTGAGATAAAGGGGTAATTTTTTTTTCTAAATTAGCTGATTAGTGACCCTTTTGAATGCATAGACATTTGTAACCATAGATGTAACGAATGCGTTACAAAAAAATATTGAATTGTCATAAAGTTAAAATCTTGCATGTTTCCTAAATCTTTGTGGGTGATTTAAAAATAAATCTCCCTAAACTTTTTTTGTCAGATTTATTTTAAAAACTTATCCATTTTATCAGCTATTTACCCTGTAAATTTCATCGAGCTATCTCTACGACATCACAATAAAAATTTCATTCAAAGCATACAATATCGAGAATTCCAGTTGTAAAAGGGTGAATAAAAATTGATTAAAACTAACTAATAACGTCTTTTTTAGTAACCCTCGACGCAAAAAGAGGGGTGTTATAAGTTTAACGTGTGTGTCTGTGTGTCTGTTTGTGGCATCGTAGCTCCTAAACGGATTTTGATTTAGTTTTTTCTTTTGTTTGAAAAGTGACTTTATCGAGAGTGTTCTTAGCTATGATTCAAGAAAATCTGTTCAGCCTTTTGAAGATCATCAGCTCTTTTCTGGTTGTCGAAGGGATATGAGCAACTTCTACTTGTCTGATCGTTTTTAAATTTACTATCCTGTGACTTCAATGATATTGATGACATGTGACAAGAAGAAGGTCATTACAACTTATCATAAACTTGAAGAATCAATAGGCACACAATACCTCTACTGTAAGTTGGGTATCATGCTGTTTCAGATGATGCTTGAGTATCAGGTCAAGGTTACCATGTTATTGTGATATCATTGAAGTCACAGGATAGTAAATTTCAAATCGATCAGACCAGTAGAAGTTGTTCATATCCCTTCAACAACCACAAAAGAGCTGATGATCTTCAAACGGCTGAACAGATTTTCTTGAATCATAGCTAAGAACTCTCTCGATAAAGTCACCTTTCAAACAAAAGAAAAAACTAAATCAAAATCCGTTTAGGAGCTACGATGCCACAAACAGACACACAGACACACACGTTAAACTTAAAAACACCCCTTTTTTTGCGTCGAGGGTTACTAAAAAGACGTTATTAGTTAGTTTTAATCAATTTTTAATTCACCCTTTTACAACTGGAATTCTCGATATTGTATGCTTTGAATGAAATTTTTATTGTGATGTCGTAGAGATAGCTCAATGAAATTTACAGGGTAAATAGCTGATAAAATGGATAAGTTTTTAAAATACATCTGACAAAAAAAGTTTAGGGAGATTTATTTTTAAATCACCCACAAAGATTTAGGAAACATGCAAGATTTTAACTTTATGACAATTCAATATTTTTTTGTAATGCATTCGTTACATCTATGGTTACAAATGTTTATGCATTCGATAGGGTCACAAATCAGCAAATTTAGAAAAACAAAATACTCATGTATCTCAACTATTCACGTCACTATGATCAAAAATGTCGTTATAGTCCGAGTTTGATTAAAAAACATGAAAAACATTCATAACTCGAAAACTACAAAAAATCGCGGAACATACATGGGGGTGATTTGGGTACCTCAAAGGATGTTCTACCTCTGGACTTCCGCTTGACACTACTTTCTGGGACACGCTGTATAATAAAGTGATTTTGGTAAAAGTATGATCTAATAATTTTCTGTATGTATAAATACAATATATGAAAATACTACTAACTGTTTAATTTTGTGGAGTGCCACATATGCAACACCCGTTATTTGCGTGAGGCTCCGAGGGTTTATCTTATGTGAGCTGGACAACCTGAGCCTCCACATTCTATTAAAGAAGCTGCGCCCCGATGGTAACCCCTTCTCCCTTCTTTTCACTTCGTCTCCTGCCCTACCTACACTTACGAGATCGGCGATCGGACTGGTAGTCATCTACCGGCATGACCATTATGACTAAATGCTACAGCCGGTCTGTTTGCTGCCGCCGGTTTCTATCAAATGGCTGTGTGGGCCATCGACGAACGCCGTGACTACAAGAAGGAATTCACTGACTACACAAGGGACGTAAAGCTGACCTGCCTCTTATTCTATAAGCATTTTATTATTGTTATTTATGTACTAGGTATTGAATGCTCTACACATTCTTTACAACTGGTGTAGCAGACGTGCTCAGGAGATCCTGGGGCCGTCTGTTACATTACAGCAGTAATATTACAACTAAATATTCATCATCACTACGTAGTATAAAACAAAGACGCTTCCCGCTGTCTGTCCCTATGTATGCTTAGATCTTTAAAACTACGCAACGGATTTTGATGCAGTTTTTTTATTAGATAGAGTGATTCAAGAGGATGGTTTTAAGCTATAAAACGAACACGTGCGAAGCCGGGGCGGGTCGCTAGTTAACAATATAATATAAACAAGATTATGCGACGAGGGCGCTGTGCATTACGTGAAAATAAGTGACTGAAGAACCAATATTTCGATATGCCACGGCACTGCATGGGGATTCCCCTGTACGTAAAACTATTGCCCGGTATGGGACTGCGGGGAATTTGCACGCCGAATTGATCCATTGTCATTTCTTTAAAATTTCATATAAGTAGGGGTATCCCCTTCAAGAGTACCTTAAGTGGTTCGAACTAGCAGACGTTTGCATTTATTTTCGGTAAATATACTCAGATCAATTGTTATGACTAAATAAAAAACATAGTGCAAATTATGTGAATGAGCTCGATGAGAAGATTCCTGTGTTTGTAGCCTCCTTGAAAGCGCCGCCCGTGTGCTGTGTGCGGTGTGCAGTGCACGTCCTGCACGTCCGCTCCCAGCGGTTCTGCTAATAGTCTAACTTACAAATTTAGGTAGGTACCGTTTAACTCGATTGGTTGAGTTGGTCCTGAATGTGATACAGTTTAAGCTCTCCCGTAGAATTCACATTGAGAGTCCCCATACGGTATTATGCAGTGCCATCAGCAGCAGATTGATAAGCAAAACAAAAACGTATTTTTGAAACAACGATAATTATTTTGATGTAGGTAGATATCAATTAAATTTACCATCAATGTCCGAATTTAACATCAGTGTATCAAGCGCCTTCAAGTTAATCGGTGGCATACTAACAACATAGCACTTAATAGTTCGAACATAAAGACTAATTTCTGGTCATTTCATACACCAGTGATATAAAAAATATATTATAAGAACTTACATAAATGAAACAGAAAAAAAAAAACATTATGTGCTTGACTCAAAAATTAATTAAAACCTAGCCTGGCAATAAACTAGAAAGGAGTAAAAACGCGACTCTATTTTTTATGTTTATCTGTTTATATATTATATTTTTATGTTTATGTGTATTTTTTATATTCACATAAGAAGGTAGTAAGTAGTGGAACAGCAAAAAACTGTATCGCTAAGTTGTAGAGATAACTCAGTCACTAAGTAAAGCCTAAAACCGCTTAAAAAAACATTATATTTGAAATACTAAGGCCTCATTTATGGAAACGCATACTGTCATTATATCGGGTGTAAAAAGACCCATAACAATAACGAAAACCACGTATTCTACTCATCATTGGGATCATTTTTTTCTAACAGACCATACCTGGGAAACCGTTGGTTTTGGAGATATTGAAGGTCAAAGTAGACATTTTTTTTTTTAGTTTTTTCCAAAAACGTATTCTAAGAGATACCTATTACTAAACTTTCTTCCAAACAACCTTATCAAAATTTTCAATTTTTCCTCACAAATTACGCATTTGAAGTTACAAAAACGCAACGATTATCAAACGCACACGACCGCCTTGGCTCAGCTGTGTGGCCGCTGCACACATGCAAACGCACGGCATCGTCACAACCACACATTGCGCGCTACAAAAAAAAGCGTTTTTTGTTATGCCAAAAAATAAAAGTCGTTTCCCAGCAATTATTTTTGGTTAATGTAGTTTAGTTTGATGTACAGAGTGCGTAGATTTCGGCTATGTGATGGGTCTTTTTACACCCTGTATACAACTACAACTCAAATAATTTGTGCGGAAAAACGCGTTTCTATAAACGCACTAATATTCATTCATTGCTATATGTTTGAATTGTTCGCTTTACGCCCCGCATCACAAAGGGAGCCTGCGCCCGGACATAATTTTGTACCAACGGCAACGAATTAAAAATATCCTGATCATCTAAAAATGAACTCGAAACTATTCTACGTATGATTTAATTTAGATTACAGGCTAAGATTTACGTAACCACAAAAATAACATTCGATAAACACCACTGCCCACATAAATAATGTTATCGAAATGTTATTTTTTACGATACACTGAAGTAACGGAAAACAGGATTAATTCATCAGACGCAATAAAACATGTTTCTTTAGATTCTTTTCAACGTTTTAGGTTGGAATCTGAGCAATTCTAAAATTTTGCCATATACAAGACTTTTCACATCCTTCGCCCATAAATAGTCCATGTGATTAAACTTCTTGAAAGGAACATGATAAAAATCTATAACGTTCGGTAATTTATTCTTCAAAATCGTGACGTCTTCTTCATCAGTAATCCAATCGTTGTCACTATAGAATAGAGCAACAGGCGCTTTGATTTTTTCCACTTCGTATGGTGGGGGTGTACTAGTTCCATAAAGATCTAGATTTTTGTCTTCATGGTAATTGTATTTTTTAAATGACCCTGACGCAATATTTTGTAAATAATGGATAATTTGATTGACGGAAGCTCCAGATGGTAGGTGCCCAAAAATCACAGGTAAATTGGTCTTATTGAGTTGTTCATAATCAAATCCACAAAAAAGAATACAATTGTGCTGCAAATTATACCACTACCTATTTCGCACAGTGGAGTTTGAAAATATTTATACGTAAGAAAAGCCTTTGGCAAGATTTCATACATTCGAAACAATTTGACTAAGGTAAAGGCACCTAATTCCGCGGTGTTTTCACCATAACTAGAAAGAACATAAAAAATTAAGTATTTAATATACCTTTCTGTAGAATTGGCTATTTTTATCAGAAGTATTATATATCTTATTTTTGAAATATACTCACAGTTTGACAATAAAAGTTTATTAATAATGTCAAATTATTTAAAAATATGAAGAAGTCCGAAGCACCTAATTCCGATTTAAAAATCCTAATTGCGATGCATTTGGTTCCTAATTCCGAGTGTACAAAATACAAAGGAAAGGAGGTGGGGAGAATGGTACATGATGTTCAAAAAATCAAGTCTATTTATTATCTTCTCTATCTGTAGGTTTTGGATCAGTCTCAGACTCTGTCTAACATGATTATTAATATGGTACCACAATATGTAATTTACTTAGATAGGAATTCGGGAATATTGTACTGTCGAGAAACTTTATAAACACTACTGCCATTATGAATTGCTGTAATAGCATTCCTCTTCCGTGTACTATTTTCTTGGCTTCATTCTCCTACAATAAAACAATTGTAATAATAAAACAATTTTATTAAAAGTATATAATATATAAGTATAACTATATCTGAGTATATCGGAATATGAAAGTTATTTTAAAAGGCAAATTTATATTCTTGCAGTTACTAAAACAATAGTAAAGTTTTGAACAAGCTGCATAAGATAATGAACACCCTGTATTTAACGTGTGCCAATACCACGGAATTAGGTACTAATATAACCTTATTCCGACTTAAATACATCGGAATAGCGTTTTATAATACTAAATCAAGATTTCTAATTCCGAGTAATAAAAAGTAAAAGATTTTTTAATATTAAACAAATAAATTAATTTTCAATTGCGATATCTTTGAAAAAATATACAAAGCTCACTCAGGATTATATCAGAACACATTATTAACTTAATTTTCTGTACTTAGCTTTTCCATACAACGAATTAACAAAGTACCTAAACAGGCAATCTTTGACCTGCTATAATTAGTAAATGCGACGCCATAGTGTACCTCGGAAATAGATTTTTATATCTATTGGTTATTTAAGTAATCAGAGCTAAAATATTAAGTTCGTAATCATAAATCTGCCTTCAAAATTTGAAAAAAAGTCAACGTCTATTAAATTGCATTTCCGTGGTATACATCGGTATTTAGGAACCAACTAAAATATTTGGCACCTAATGCCGCGGTATTTTAAAAACTTATTTTCTCCTCAATTTGGAAAGAAAATATTAAAATATTAACTGTTTTCAATAAAAAATATAACCCTTCCAATATTTCAACCTAAACAAAAACTCACACAGTATAAAATTATCATACAAAACACTATTTAGCAAATCGTATTAATCACGTGCATAAGGTCCGAAATGTATGAAGCGCGCGTTCGAGTCAGCTGCGAGCGTCAAACTTACTGTTTAGTTTAAAACGTTATGGCACCAAAGCACTCTTTTGCTCATATAAACATAAACAGATAAATTATTTATTGATTAATGTATCTTGCAAACAAAAAGAACTTGTAAATTGCTTGAAAACGCCGTTATTCTAAATGCATCGGAATATGGTGCCATTTTTAGAACCCCTCGGAATTGGGTGCCTTTACCTTATTAATATCTCGTAATAATCAAACGGGGCGATCATTTTGACCAAACGGGCTCTTAATATGAGATATCCAAGCTATGGGCGCTAACGCGATCATTGTTGAGATTTTTTCGTTGTATTCTGGTCTCTCTGAACACATCACAAAGAAAGTTGTAGTACCCTGTGAGTGACCAATGTACGCCAATTTTACTTTACCAGTGGTATTTAGCACATAGTCGATCATAGCTGGCAAATCCTTGCGGCCGATATCATCCCAACTGAAATCCGAGAATTTTTGGTTTTCTCGTAAAATGCTCACGTGTTGCCTGGAGTGTTTGTTTCCTCGAGCGTCTCCCATCCAAACGTAACCGGCTGTTGCTAGTAAAATTGCCAAGCTGTCTTCTGGTCCTGTAGTCAACCAATCATCTGCACTCAATAGCAACCCATGCATAAGAAAAACTACCGGCCCTTTCGTTGGGATTCTAAACATCGTAAGATTGTAACCGTCATCAGTCTCCACATGATGTTCTTGTACGGGATAACCATATTTAACTATCAACTGGGTAATACTTAGACCAGCATCTTCATTGTGAAATTGGTTTCCTGCAATTAAAATGTCTATGATTGCCGCAAATTCTTTTATAATAGCCAAAGGGTCAAATGTTAAATCGTGTAATACAATTTCAAAGGGATCGCAATAAGTGAAGTATAAAAATGTCTTCCAACAAAACACTGCGAAACGCTGCATGGAAAGCAGTATTCACTTTTCGCTCAAAAACTTAAAGTACTTGTTTTCTTAATCTGGATAACTGCTCGTGGAAAACGTAATTTATAGCTATAAAGCCACCCCACTGCTTCGTAGATAGGATGGCTAAAATTGTTTTCCTCATCAAGACTCCGTTTAATAGTCTGTCGTTTACAATGGCCTATATTTTGAGTGTCCGATGGCAATATTCATTCGTATTTATTTGAATTAAACTCACGTATTAACAAGACGCGCGTAGAAGAAAAAATAACAGCCATCCGTATTGGCCTATCAGAAACTATCTTGTACATTTTCCATTACCGGTGTGGTATACATTAAACTTTAGGTCATAGTGGAGTTGGAGTTTCCTAGGTACATCTATTACTCATTTGTTAAATATTAATGAAATATAGCATTTATTGTAGACGTTTACAATAAGGTTCAGCAACTCTGCAATTGAGCATATCGAATCGCAACACAAAATAATAGTACAATGATATTGTTTTAAATAATTAAGTGCCTTGTCACATTAAAAAGCTAACTGCAATTTACCGTCAAAAATCACAAACAAAAGGCAAAGCAGGAGTATACAGGGTGGAAAAAATCAATGGGCCCTGAAGGGAAACCACCTTAAATCCTTAAGATAGATTATTTTTCTTAAAGGAAACATTCCTTTATTTTTAAAAAGAAACAAAACTGCATTCACAGATTTCTCGATAAGCTTACCTTAACCGGGAATCGAACCCTCGCTATTTTATTCTACTAATCGATAGGATTATTGTCAAACGGAACGTTCTATTTTTAAACTTTTCGTCAGAACGCCCCGTCTAAGAAAGAAAATGTGCATAGAATTATTATTACCAATTAAATTATTTTCTTATCTACTAAGTCTTCAACGAGGTACTTGTAATAAAAACATCAAATACACTTAGAGATAAATTAGCAAGCTTGTACTTCATAGAATGTCTTTGGATGTTAGAGTTTAAAAAAAATTATAACGTGTCTTTTACTTGTTAAAAGTGAACAGTTCTAGTCTAGGTAATGTTGATTAAAGCCTTTGTGTACTACCTAAATATTAGATTTCATGGATATCTTATACGACAGACGAGTGTAAGACCTAATGTTTATTGGAGAAATTTTATCTCTAACATTGACTGTATCGACTAGTGAAATAAAATAGGGAGTGTTTATTTTTTAATTTTTTTAATTGGTTCGATTCCCGGTTTAGGTAAGCATGTCGAGAAATCTGTGAACGCAGTTTTGTTTCTTTTTAAAATTAAAGGAATGTTTCCTGTAAGAAAAATCATCTACCTTAAGGATTTAAAGTGGTTTCCCTTCAGGGCCCATTGATTTTTTCCACCCTGTATAATTTGACTGAAAATTATAGCAAAAACAAAACGTGAAGTAACTTTCCATTGTACGCGCCGTGCTGCGCCTATTGATGAGACAATGAGTTTGGAGTGAAAAGTTACAATTAGAATTGTTTTTAAGATAAATTATGGTAAAACGTATTATAAGGAATGTGAATGTCACCCAAGTGGATAAAATACAAGGAATTCTATCCTGGGTACATATCTATATAACTGACAAAATTAAAAATTATAATCGTGTGCAAATACGTTGGGTTCCATTGTTTGTGTTTATAACATGGCATAATTAGCCCATAACTGTCCCACTTCTGGGAACGGGTCTCTTCTCAGAATAAGAAGGGTTTTAAACATCTTAAGTGTCCTAAGTATGTCTTAGTCCACCAAGCTGGCCTAGTGCGGGTGGTTTCATCCAAATCCGTTCAGCCTGTTAAGCGTGATTGAATAACAAACATCCATCTCCACAAACTTTCACATTTATAGCATTAGTAGGATGAGAGAAAGACTATATAAGTAAACTAAAATTGAATTGACAATAAATCTTACCGACTTGGGCTTACAAAGAAAATTCAAGATTTGCAAATTTTTGGTTACGAATTACGTATTAATATACCTACGCGCGTCGCACGTAAAAAAAGCATAACAGTCATCCATTTTGATCTGTCGGAGGTACATTTTCCATTACCGGTATAAGGTATACGTATATTAATTTTCTACTCAGCCAATAGCTGCTCTAATGCGATAAACATGTTTGATAAATACATGACTGACTACAACTCAACATTTCAACAATTTGGTGATCTCTGAATATAATTAAATTCCGATACTAGGTAGCTTCGAAGAGCACGAGTCGCAGGGGCGTCGGGAGTCGCAGGGCGATTCCCGGCCACCGTAGGCGCGGGCCTGCGGCGGCGAGCGTTGGGTGGCTCGCTGTCCGATCAGAACCAGGACCGGGTCGACGGCGCGTTGTGTTCCACGCGCGCTTCAAAGAGATGTCAGCATAGTAGACGGGGCCCGCTAGGGCCAGTGCCTGCCAGGGTTGCAGAATTTGTGCAAAAGAGTTACCGCGGCCCAGGAACGCAAAGGGCATTAGGAGGAACACGGATGGGTTTTAGTCAGTAAGAGTCTGACACTCCCTTCCGCTCCGCCCAGAGCGGAAGAAACCATTTGCTGATAAAACAGCCTTAAAAAAATAGGGTGATAAATGCACTATGAAGATGGCACATACTACCAAATTTGAGGGCTACAGCCTGGTTAATTAGGCAATCGGATATACCTATAGTACGTTAGATTTGCAGAAGCACCCTGTTCATGCGTTGGTAGCCTAATTCGTTTAAATGTGTAAGAAATGTAAGTCGGTACATTGTAATTAATACATTTAGATACCTAACATTGAGCAAACATTTGAGGTAGAGCGAAGAATGTTTTTAAGCCTTTTGATTAGTGAATGTAGATAATACCCATGTTTGAATCTTGGTGATTAATCTGTTTATGTTCGTGTGGCTCTGTTCTTTTGAAAGCTTAATTAAACATCAAAGCTTATCTTCTTATATATAAAGAGACTGGTACTGACTGACATTTCATTCATCAACGCAGAGCCTAAACCACTAAAGCTGGAAATATGAAATTTGGACAGTAGGTTCCTTACGTGACGAAAACATCCACTAAGAAGGGATTTCCCGAAATTCAACCCCTAAGGGGCGAAAAGGGTGATTAACGTTTGTATGCAAGTCCGTCATTTTTGAAGTAAGAAGCATGAAATTAAGTATTAAGGTTTCTGGTTAGGAGTAAATGTACACGTGTTTAAGTGTTTTTGGAAATTCAACCCCTAAGGGGGTGAAATAAGTGTTGTAAGTTTGTATGAGAAATCTGGTACTTTTGAAGTAAGAAGCATGGAATTCAGTATTTAGGTAACTGGTCAGAAATAAACGTACACGTGTTTCAGGGTTTTTGGAAATTCAACCCCTAAGGGGGTGAAATAAGTGTTGTAAGTTTGTATGAGAAATCTGGTACTTTTGAAGTAAGAAGCATCGAATTCAATATTTAGGTTACTGGTCACAAATAAAAATACACATGTTTCAGGGTTTTTGGAAATTCTACCCCTAAGGGGTGAAATAGAGGATAAAAGTTTCTACGAAGTTAAAAGCATGAAATCAAATGAATGAAGGCTTTCTGGCTAGGTATAAATACACGTTTTTGTAAATTCTACCCCTAGGGCGTGAAATAGGAGGTGAAAGTTTTCTTGAAGTTAAAAGCATGAAATTAAATAATAGCGTTTCGGATTTAGGATAAATGAAAGTGTGTGAGCGTTTTTATAAATTAAACCCCTAAGGGGGTAAAATAGCGGATGAAAGTTTGTGTAAGAAGTCTGGTACTCTTGAAGTAAGAAGCATAAAACATACACGTGTTTCATGGTTTTTGAAAAATCTATCCCTAGAGAGTGAAATAGAGGATGAAAGTTTTTTTATTGTTGACACTTGCGCGAAAGTTTCTGGCACCTGGTTTCTGGATGTACATACCATCACCGTAATATTGGAGGTGGTGCGCGAGTCGTATCGGATGGTTTTAAATAAAAATTCACATCGTTCATCCGACTGAGTTGAAACTTCGTACAGTTGATGTTGGCACTAGCGCCAGAGTTTGTGATATAGTACCTACTATTAACGTACAAGAGGTTGCGCGCGAGTCGTATCGGATAATTGTAAATAAAAATACGCATCGTTCATCCGATTGAGTTGAAACTTTGTATAGTTGTTGTTAGTCACGCGAAAGTTTCTGACATAGTACCTTCAACGTACAATAGGTGGCGCGCGAGTCGTATTGGATAATTGTTTGTCTTCTTCTAATATAAAGAGAAAGGTACTGACTGAAACATGATATTTGGATAGTTGGTTCTTTTTGTAACGTAAACATCCACTAAGAAGGGAATTCTCGAAATTCAACCACTATGGGGGTGGAAAGGATGATTAGCGTTTGTATGCAAGTCCGTCATTATTGAAGTAAGAAGCATGAAATTAAACATTAAGGTTTTTGGTTAGAAATAAATGTACATATATGTTTTAGGGTTTTTGGAAATTCAACCCCTAGAGGGGTGAAATAAGTGTTGAAAGTTCGTATGAGAAATCTGGTAGTTTTGAAGTAAGAAGCATGGAATTAGGTATACATTTAGACTTTCGAAGACAAATAAATATACATGTTTTTGAGGATTTTTGGAAATTCTACCACTGAGGGGTGGAATACGGGATGAAAGATTTTCTGAAGTTAAAAAGAGCATGAAATCAAATAATAGGGTTTCTGGTTAGAAATAAATGTACTTAAGTTTGAGCGTTTTTACAAATTCAACCTTTAAGGAGGTGAAATAAGGGTTGCAAGTTTTATGAAAAATCTGGTACTTTTAAAGCAATAAGGGGACCTACATTTAAAAAGGGCTTAACAGCGTTTAAAATTTCACGCAAGCGAAGCTGCGGGCAACAGCTAGTGTTTAAATAAGCAAGATTCTATAAATTAAGATTATTGGAAATTCGTTCTTCAGTAGGTTTAAGTTTATTGCTATAAAGATATATTTATTTTGTAAAAGATGAGTAAATAATACAAGTGCATGGTGTTGAATTTGAGGAAGGAGCTATATGTTTTGCCATTTATGGCGCACAAAATTTATAGTTAAGCGCATATAACTTCGCGTTTATAATAACAACAACAAAAAAATAGTAATTGAATTTAAATTCTAATTGTTGTCAATACAAACTTAATATATGCAACAAAATTAATATTGAAATAAAGAAATGTCATAATAATTTGTATTTATTTAATACTTAGGTACTAGCTGAACCGGCAAACTTGGTACGGCCATTTTTTTTTCGTTACTATTAAAATTTTATACAGACCTTGTCCTGACAATAAACAACACATAAAAAAATGAATTATACAATTTGGTGCAGTCGTTCGGAAGTTATGCGCGTACATACATTTTGGCGATTCATTTTTATTTAAATACTAGCTGTACCCGCATGCGTTGCAATGCACTTTTTCCTACTTACTACCTACCTACTTACTACCTACCTACTACCTACCTACTACCTACCTACTACCTACCTACTACCTACCTACTACCTACCTACTACCTACCTACTACCTACCTACTACCTACCTACTACCTACCTACTACCTACCTACTACCTACCTACTACCTACCTACCTACCTACCTACCTACCTACCTACTACCTACCTACTACCTACCTACTACCTACCTACTACCTACCTACTACCTACCTACTACCTACCTACTACCTACCTACTACCTACCTACTACCTACCTACTACCTACTACTACCTACCTACTACCTACCTACTACCTACCTACTACCTACCTACTACCTACCCACTACCTACCCACTACCTACCTACTACCTACCTACTACCTACCTACTACCTACCTACCTACTACCTACCTACTACCTACCTACTACCTACCTACTACCTACCTACTACCTACCTACTACCTACCTACTACCTACCTACTACCTACCTACTACCTACCTACTACCTACCTACTACCTACCTACTACCTACCTACTACCTACCTACTACCTACCTACTACCTACCTACTACCTACCTACTACCTACCTACTACCTACCTACTACCTACCTACTACCTACCTACTACCTACCTACTACCTACCTACTACCTACCTACTACCTACCTACTACCGACCTACTACCTACCTACTACCTACCTACTACCTACCTACTACCTACCTACTACCTACCTACTACCTACCTACTACCTACCTACTACCTACCTACTACCTACCTACTACCTACCTACTACCTACCTACTACCTACCTACTACCTACCTACTACCTACCTACTACCTACCTACTACCTACCTACTACCTACCTACTACCTACCTACTACCTACCTACTACCTACCTACTACCTACCTACTACCTACCTACTACCTACCTACTACCTACCTACTACCTACCTACTACCTACCTACTACCTACCTACTACCTACCTACTACCTACCTACTACCTACCTACTACCTACCTACTACCTACCTACTACCTACCTACTACCTACCTACTACCTACCTACTACCTACCTACTACCTACCTACTACCTACCTACTACCTACCTACTACCTACCTACTACCTACCTACTACCTACCTACTACCTACCTACTACCTACCTACTACCTACCTACTACCTACCTACTACCTACCTACTACCTACCTACTACCTACCTACTACCTACCTACTACCTACCTACTACCTACCTACTACCTACCTACTACCTACCTACTACCTACCTACTACCTACCTACTACCTACCTACTACCTACCTACTACCTACCTACTACCTACCTACTACCTACCTACTACCTACCTACTACCTACCTACTACCTACCTACTACCTACCTACTACCTACCTACTACCTACCTACTACCTACCTACTACCTACCTACTACCTACCTACTACCTACCTACTACCTACCTACTACCTACCTACTACCTACCTACTACCTACCTACTACCTACCTACTACCTACCTACTACCTACCTACTACCTACCTACTACCTACCTACTACCTACCTACGTTAGGAACACACCTACATTGCTTAGACAACAGTGAGTGCTTGTAATTTAATATGAACTTTATACCATAGCAATAAAGCTCAAATTGACTACGTTTTAGTTAGAAATCATTTGTATGGGAAAAAGAAAAGGGCTATTTTTAGGGTTTTTCCAGCAATAATTCTAATTTTTCTCGCCGTAAAAACCATCCTTGAACTTCAACGAACATTTTAAAAAAAGATTTGGCCAAATTGGTCCAGGCGTTGTTGAGTTATGCGCTTACCAACACATTTTGCGATTCATTTTTATATTATAGACTTAGATAGATTTAGCATAAAGTTTAATTACGATTATTAAAAAAAATTATAAGTTATAATTACATTCGGTCATAAGATATTTTGACGGTTGTGAATAATTCTAGAACAAAACACGTAAGATTACAGCTTCTAATAAAAACAACTTTTCCTTTAGTTTTCACTAAGTATATTTCTTAATGCCATGTTAGGTATAACCATAATAATAACAAACTAGACGAGTACCTATTTATTATTAGTTATGCTCATGGTATAACTTAATGTATTTATTTATGGATTTATCAACATTTCGCGCGTAACAATGTAATTTTAATTATACGGTTGTGTAGTGAAAAGCAATTAATTATCCAATAGGAGCAGCGCAAATTGAAAGTGTTCCTTTAATTATAAAATGAATACGAGGTAAACAGGGGCAATTTCTTTATCCCTAATTAAGGGCTATAGGAAAAAGGATCCACGTAGTATCGTAAACCAATTTGTCCCTGTCCAAAATATTGTTCAATCGAATTAGATAAAGATTTTTCATATCCATTTGTAATTCTGTACGCATTTAGATAGAATTTCGGCGGAATGTTGTTTTGGCCATGAATATAGGTAAATAAGGTTGTAAATGTAGATTTACGTTAAGTAAATTTTGATTTACGTTTTCGTCTTAGATGGAACAGTTCCAATTCAATGCAGAATGTAATTAGTTTTTTTTTGGCTTTGTCATTCATAAATAGCTAAGATGCCTTACATGGTTCATAGAAATCCATTGCCGAACAGTGCAGAGCCCTAAGTTAAGTGCGGAGTTAAATAACTATGGCAGATTAAAAAAAACAAACATGGATCCTACGGTTGCTCATTATAGGGTACAATAGAGCATTTTTGCCCGCGCGTTTTAGGGATTTTTGATAACAAGAAGCTAAGCGGAATTGAAATAAATATATATTGTATGGCAGAGATCTCTACACCGTCTGTGAATAGAGCTGATAACCTTGAAACGGCTGATCCGATTTCCATCCTATAACCATCTCAATTAAACTAGCTTTCAAACAAAAAAAAAACCGCATTGAAATTGGTTCATTCGTTTCGGAGCTACGAAGCTACAGACAAATATAAGCTTCAAACTTATATAACACTTCTACTATTGCAACGGGGGTCAAAAAAATTAAGTAGAGTAAACAAAAGTATACTTAAGTAAAGGATTTTAAAATCGAACCCGATGCAGAGTTTCCGATGTGAAAACGAGGTTAGTTTGGTCTCATATTGCGACGGCAAGCGAAGATGCGGCCGAAGGTGGAACACATTTACTTATCTAGGTGGAAACTGGAAAGTTTACTTGCTTTTGACTTCAAAGTAGATTCACCGAAAAGTAGGTCGTAAGGTTTTCGCTCCGGAAACTACTTATATTTGAATTATTACGCCATAGAATTATTATGACGTTAACTCTATTTGTTATTTCAACTGCTACGCCAAAAATTGAAGCAGAGTGGAAACATCCTTATCTTGTTATTGTAATTTATAAATGGAATTCCTAACAAATACGTCGATCAGTCGGGACAATAATATCTGATAACACGGAAAATGATGTTGTCGATTTTTTTATTGTTTTGCTTCTCTTGCTTATTTCGACATATTTGATTGCCATCTTCGTAACTAATTTTCCTTATAGAAATAATAATTACTTCTAATAGTGATAATGATTGATCGGTAGCCTGCTTTCTACACTTTAGGTGTTCACGTTTAATTCTCGCAAAGAATTTAAGTAAACATATTTGTATAATTTGAGACTGGGTGTTTGTGTATCTAAGTTTTGGTGCCTGTAACTACACTTATGATGCAGGATGAATTCTCGTTTGTGCCGATGGCGACGGATAAAATTCTCAAGTTCGTTGTTCACTCGGTAATTTCCGAATCTGATATTACGTCACAAAGCCCCCTTATTACAAAGGGAATCTGTATGGAACATGTTTAAAAACATATTCCATAAGTCAAACTTTTAAAAACAACTGTAGGTAAAGATAGGTAATTGGAGATCTAGTAAATTTTGGCTATGATCGGGTTTGGCATGTTCGTGGATATGACCTCGATAAGATAACAGAAAACTTTAGAATTATAATGAAGAGAGTATCTATACTTTAAGATAACATTTAACCTTGTTTATAAGAGTTGCTATGTGCTATAAATACAGGTGTTTACACATTTATTTTAATTTAGCGGTATCGATGTATATTGCATACACGATACAGCCATTTGCATCAGATTTGCTTGAACGAGTTTTAGCCCTAACACGTGTATCGGTCGATGCGTGCGTTCCACTCAGAAATGGAACGTGTCGGTCGTGTCGCAAATGTGAAATGTGATATATACCTATACCTACCTAAGTTATCAAGCTGCACGCAATTCAGCGCAAAAACCACGCGACCATCGATATGAGAAGACGAACATGTTTTTCTTCCTCATATACCTCCAATGTACATAATTCGCACCCTTAAAACGACAATAACGTAAGTGTTAAAAGTACAATAGTAAATATCATTCCAAAAAAAAAAATTCTGTGAAAGTAAAAAAAAAATATTTAAAAGCGTTTTTCTCGAAAATTATGTTTTCGCACTTACGTCATCGTCGTTTTGAAGGTGCGATATTTTATTACGATCGAGCGCCTTTTCAACGTCCGTTAAAAAAACAAAGCACTTGTCCAGTGAAAAATGCGCGTTCTTGAAATAACATAATTATACGGCTGGCTATTTACTACAATGTTTTTTTATTTTAACCGTATCATTCTACGTTAAGCCCGTAAAACGACAGCCATCACTGCTGAATACGGCCCTTTAGAGCTGTAATGTGACTCCATCCTTTAGTGTTATAGTGTCGGTTATAGTGAAACTACCAAACTGACCAAACCCTTCAAATTATTATTCGCATCCCCATACTCTTATATTTTATACTCCTCTTACAAAATGACTGATGTCAGTCATACTTCAACGTCCCGTGATAGATTACTAAGTACTCTTGTGAACGACTGGTGCGCCCAACCATGGGCTATCGTGTAAAAGGTCATCAATTACTTGCACGTGAACTTCAAGCTGCTGCATTTTTAGTTAAATTTGTTGTTTTAGATAGGTTTAAAGGTTATCGGTGAAAATGATATGCGTTGCAGTAAAAACTGGATTATTATCTACTTGTGGTGAATAAAAAACATCATCTCTAATTTTGTATATTCAGCGAGTGTACTTATATGTATATACTTAATTGGCTGGTTATCCCAACCGTTTACCTACCGTTATCCCAACCGGTGACATTTTTGGACTAGTGTTGGATGTTCGAAATTTGGTTGTGATAATCTTCTATATAAAAATGAATTGCTGTTCGTTAGTCTCGTAGTCGTTAGCTAAAAGTCGAGAACGGCTGGACCGATATGGCTAATTTTGGTTTTGAAATATTTTGGGAAGTCCAGGGAAGGTTTAAGTGGTGAGAAAATATGGAAAAGTTGCGAGGAAAATAGTAAAAACAACAATTTCATTTTCCTGTACAAACTGTTCCTAGCTGTCAGACATTTGATGTTCGTCCCGTCAGTACGGTAAACTCGGGTCCCCTCAAATTAAAGCACGTATTAATAATGGGTTTCGAACCGACAACATATCCACGATACTCGGATTATCGCGTATTTAGATTTTTTAAATGCAAATTAGTGTCACACTACGACAAAGAATCGACATATTGCTGTCAGAAATGTATTTTGAGACTAAACTTAGAAAAAGATATCATGATTATGACATAAAATAATAGGGTTTCTGGTTAGAAATAAATATACATGTGTTTGAACGTTTTTTGAATTCAACCCCGAAGCGGGTGAAATAATAATGATTGAAAGTATATGTATGTATATGAGAAATCTGGTAATTTTGAAGTAAGAAGCACGAAATTAAATATTTAGTCTTCTGGTGAGGAATAAACATACAGGTGTTTGAGGTTTTTTTGGAAATTCAAAAACAAAGCAAAACAATCGCTACAAGTGTGTGGACCTGGAAAATTCATGCTTCTCACATGGACAACTGTATGTGGCTTGCTCACGTGTCGGGAAACCGTCTGACTTATTCGTGTACGACGGAAAAACCAAAAATATTGTGTATCCAAAAGCACTTCAATAAACAGATTTTAAAACTAAACACTTTTTTTCTCTAAGTGGCATTGCAACGCATGCCAGGTACAACTAGTATAATAATAATATCCTTTATTTCAGGCGACTTGACCCATAGAAAACTAATACATAAATAATAAAAACAATACATAATTATAAACTAATACATAATGTGATAACCACCCGATCGTGAACAAAAGCCTGTAATACTGAATCCAATTGATTAAACTGCTGATGTAGGTCTATAGATTCCTTAATGAAACACAAACGTTATGGCACATAATCAAAAGTCTTTAGTAGTTTAAATTAAATTTTCGGCAGAACCTATGGATCGCCAAATGGAAGTTTCTCACATTCTATGGTAACAGCTTGTAAGTGAATAGCAATCTGTTAAACTTTATACCTAACGCACCATTTGGCACCACTCAATTAAGTAAAGTACTTAGGTACCCTTTGACATTAGTCTAACAAAAAGGTCGAGGACGAAGATTAATAGTTGTTCTAAATAAGAATTATTTTAATCTTTCGAAGCAATTAGATGTACTATAGTGAAAAGACTTAAAAAAGACCGGTAATTGCTTAAATCGATTGAGATCTCTTACGAAGACTTTATAGACCTTATACATATACGAAGAAGATTTTGGAGTCTTAATAGACTTCCAAATATATCATAATCATTACCATTTACGACTCGTATTAACTTACTGCCCGTATTTTGGTCTCAACTAAATTGTTGGTTTATATTATATATCGAATACACGAAATATCATAACAATTAATAAGTACCTATTTTATCAGGTAGAACACCAAACCCATTACCGCTCTCAATGGAATATCTTGAACCTCGTAATAAATAATCACCTTGGGGAGGATCCATTAAGGCGAAGCTGATAAATAGAAGACATGTATATTACAGATATTTTGACGCATTTGATATGCTCTATGTTAGGAACAGCGTGGTTCCAATACAAATGGCGATAGGTACCCTTCAATTCAATAGCACTGTGTAACTAAGGTCCGTATTACAGAACGCTACTCAAGTCCAGTTTGATCTTAAATCACTTGATCATAGTTTAAACATAGAATCTGTACTTGAGGATCGGTCTTATTCCAGAATAGTAATCAAACTACACTCAGCTGAACTGCTAAATCGAGATTCAAATCGCGCCTTAAGCAGAGAAGAGAATATGTCTTGTCTATGCATCAGGCTGTTTTCGTTTACGTTTTATTTTTTTCGCCAATTCTGTTTCAATTTACGCAAAATAAGATTTTAGTTTAAAACCAAATTATTAGTGAAAATAATAATTTTGAACAAAGCAGTTTCCATTTAGAAATAAGTTTTATTTAAAAAAGTACCTAATAATCAATTTCTTCAAAAATATCCATTTTGTTTATAAACTCCAATTCAACAGCACATTATTTGACAAACTGACAAGCAGATCTCTGCTCAAGCGCGGTGTCGACCACACTTGCGTGATCACAGATCAAATCTCTGCATAGACCTTAATTTACATCTGAGTAATGATCTAGAATAAAGCAACACTCGGCTGAACTATGATCAATGAATCTATGCTTGAGGAACATTCTAAAATTAAAACTCGACTTAAAACTAGTTTTAAACAGAGATCAGTGCTTGAGTTTCGTTCTGTAATACGGACCTAAGTATTGTATTACTTTGTACAGTGCTTCAACGAGAATTTGATATTGACAGTTTTTAAAGGCAGCTCGGGACAATGTTTGACTCGGAAGTTGGAACATTACGTGTCCGCGTCGGTCAACTGTATGGAATGGTTAGCCTGTGTCGATCACATAAATCTAAATAATATCTAAGGCGGTGTTTCGGTGTCAATAATATGTTGTGAGCATTATGATGGGGGTCAGTAAATTACCAGTCTCCGCCAGGGTGCATTTGTCATACTTCGCAGTTTGAGTAAATCCAACCAATCGTGAACCACGAAGAAAAGGAAAACATGCGGATGTGTTTGTACGCTCGTCTTGGCTAGAAGTTCTTGCCTTTAAAATTCATCGATATAAACCAAACTGACAATGTAGAATGTTTCATTTGGACACCGAGACTCGATAAAATATTTGACGTCACTTTCCAAAACTATGTGTGAAATCTTGGAAACAAGATGATGAGAACATTGTAAAGCTACTTTATTTTATGTTTTAAAGTGACAGTATATTCTAGATCCATTCTACTAAATCGCTCTAAAGTGCTCAAGGAGCTTGAAGTCCAACAAAAGGAAAAGATAGATAAGTTTAAGATTTGTCTTTTACGTCCATCTAGTGGTAACTACTTTTATTTACTGTATTGTTCCAGTTGTAGACACTAAAACCTTTGTTCATTTTCTTTAAGCAACATTGATTACTATTCAAGCGGTGTGATGATTCTATGGTATTTTAATGGTTCATTTTAAGTTTTTAATGACTCATCTTCGATATATTTTTTTTGCTAATGGAGGCGAAGCGTAATTATATCGGCAGGCACTATATTTTGTTTTATAGTTGATAAACATTATCATGAAGTAGGTAATAATTTTATCTATATTGTTTTTAAATCTCTGTAATTGGCCGTAACTTTGTGGTTAAGTACGCTACATAATTATATTCACAACGAAACCTGAAAACCCCAGTTCCTGAGCTGGGAGAGAACTGGGAGGTTCTAGGTTTGTTTCTATCTGCCAGTGTCATTGGAATTATCTGCATTTAGTACAAAAAAAGATTTGAAGCGGCACGTCAAAATATATGAAAGCGACGCGCCTGCGCCTTGAACGCCCCTTGACCGCGCCCGCGAGTTAACGTGAACAAGTACTAAGTACTTGTTCACGTTAACTCGCGGGCGCGGTGGCGGGCGCGGTCGCGAAATATCAAACGTATGGCATAATATATGCAAGTGTTCACGTACAAAACGCAGGTGCGGGCTATGTAGCGGGCGAACTCGCGACTCGCCAAGTCCACCGCGCCCGCCACCGCGCTCGCACCCGCGAGTTGTACGTGAACAAGCACTTTATGCCGTTTTCTATGTAATTCACGCTTTAGACCTCGTCTGTGCGTGCCATCAAGTGCAACTAGGGCCAAAGTGACCAAAACAAAGAATAAAAGATATTAAAATTACGACAGCATAGTGTAAGGCAAGAAGCAGCCTTATGTTGTATAGGATATAAAAACCGTCTATTTATGAGCAGCGCCTATAAAATAAAAGCCGGCGGCAAGTCGTAACAACACTTCGACATAAAGCTATTTGCTTTTTATTGTCCAGTGAGTTTACGTTGCCGTTTACGTAGCGACAAATCGACCATACTACATATTCCAGTATATGGCTCAGTTTCTATCTGCGAAGTTTCAAGTACTTTGTATTTGAAGTAACGTTAATTGAACGCTTAGAGCAATAAGTTGAAGCTCTGAGATTGAACGTATGTGTAGTTACCATCTAAATGATATAAGGCAAAGTTACCCGACTAAAATATGCAGTAGCAGGTAACCTACCTTTAATTGCAATTAAGTTTTTATGTGTAGAGAGACCATTAGGTGCAACAAGTAAAAAAAACCGGCCAAGTGCGAGTCGGACTCGCACGAAGAGTTCCGTACCATCTATGTATATAAAAATTAATCCCTATTTCCCTTGGTCACGGCATCACGCGTAAGCGGCTGGACCGATTTCGCAATTTTTTTTTGTTTTGTTCATTATTGTCAGGAGAAGGTTCTATGAAAGAAAACTTTGATATTTAAAAAAAAACAAATTATCTCAGTATGTGCATATTCTTCATTTGTTTACCGCATGCATGAAAATGGTGTTAACTCTTTGTTAAAACGTAAACCATATCGAAACCAAGGAGTTTGATATGTTGTAAAGGTTTGGTTTATAATTTATGCCAACGTCTAGCACAGGTTGCTAGGCAACAAAAATAACACGAATGAATAAGAAATGTAAAGCTTTTTAACACAATTTAATCATTTATATAAATAAATTACAGTGCTACTTTTGCCATCTACTTTGTAGTTTTCTTTAATGGTGATGTGTAGTAGCGAGTGGTGAACATTGGTCCTTCGAGCCGGATAGAAGTTCCGGTAGAAGTACCGCGTTGGTTCTCGTGAACCGTGGCGCACCTATGGGCAGTGGATCGCTGTCCGGGGCGCACCTTCCAGCAAGAGCTGCCGATGCTGACCTGCTGACGAGGAGTCGGTAGACCAGCGGAGAGCACGAGACCGGGAAGGAGCGAGCCAGCTAAGCTGGCAGCAGGGAGCGCCGACGGTGAAGAGAAGAGGAGACGTATGTGAGTGTGTGACGTCATTAGTGAATGCCAAAAACTGTGAGTACTTTTATTCGATTGTGAACGTTATTCTCTTGAACAAATTATCTACAGCGACTTAGCAAAAATTATGTCCATTCTCCTCTACATCGACTTAGAAAATTTGCAACAATTTACGCCTACAGAGACTTGTGATTTTTTCGGGAATTGAATACCACTTTAGACTGATTTTATTTGAAATTAAGAAGTTGTTGATAGACATTGTATTTGTGTAAACGTGCAAAATGGAAGTCTTCAATAAAATTCAAATGGACATTAATACAGCCATATCACGGGCCAGGTCTAACTTCAAAAAGTCTCCCAAGGAACGAATTTCTAAGTCCTATGTTGAAGTACGGTTGGAGAGTTTGGAATCACAGTGGACATCGTTTTCTAACACACATCGTAAAATATTAAGTGAAATAAAAGAAGTAGATTATAACAAATCACAATATTGTGCTTTAGAGGTGTATGAGTTAACGGAAGATTTGTATTTGGATTATAAAACAGAGCTAAAAGAGGTGCTTATTAAGTTATGTAAAAAGGAAGTTTCACAAAATGTATCACAGTCAAGTTCAAGAGAAAGTTCAGATAAATCGTATAACGTTAAATTACCTAAAATTACTTTGCCAATGTTTTCAGGTCAGTACTCAGAGTGGATCACTTTCCGTGATTTATTTTTATCGCTTATTCACAATAATAAGTCGTTAGACGATGTTCAGCGGCTTCAATATTTAAAAAGTCATTTATCTGGTGAAGCTGATCAACTCCTGAGAAACATACCTATTTGTAGCTCAAATTATGAAACATCTTGGGAACAATTAAACAATCATTATAACAATAAAAAGTATATGACAAACTGTATTTTAAAACGTTTTCTCAGTCAGAAAAATGTAACGGTTGAGTCAGCAACAGCTCTTAAGGAGTTACTAGATACAACTAACGATTGTTTAAATGCACTTAAGAACCTGGGAATTAATGTTGAGTCTTGGGACATCATTGTTATACATATTTTAAGTTTAAAGCTAGATGCTGAGTCTCGAAAGCTTTGGGAAGCAAAAATTTGCGAATTCTCTGAGGAATTACCTACTCTAGAACAATTCAAGAAGTTTTTAGAACAAAGGTTTCGCTCCCTTGTATTTTTGGATAATAAAGCTTCTAAAAATACTGCTTCAAGAAATGTTCCTGTCAAAACTCTACATGTAGCTACTTTAACATGCGCATTCTGTAAATCTGACCATAAGCTTGGTACTTGTAAAAAATTTAGTAATGAGGATGTCACCACACGGCGTAGTTTCGTCCAATCCAATGGACTTTGTTTTAATTGTCTCGGGTCAGGCCACGCGGTATATGCCTGTCGGTTGCCGACAAGATGTCGGCTTTGTAAAAGAAAACACCATTCATTACTCCATTCTAAAGAAGCGTCCGTATCAGCTGACCCTAAAGAAGAACATAAGCAATCAGTTGATACGAAAACAGATGATTTGAGTAACACCGTAACCTGCGCTGCTACGTCTAGCAGCCATGATTTATTGCCCACGGCCTTAGTGAAGGTTACATCCAGTACAGGCACAGAGGCAACTCTGCGTTCTTTGCTGGATCAATGCTCTCAAGCTTCGTATATTACGGAGTCAGCTGTTCAGCTGCTGGGACTTAAAAGGTACAAGAGCTAAGTCTTCACTAAGGTTAGGAGAAGATGAGAAAGGTTGTGCATTGACCTCGAAATATATTGTATACTTTAAATTGCAATCAATGTACAACCCTAACTTTGTTTTGACAGTTAAGGCTCACGTACAAAATAAACTTACCTCAATGCTTCCTTCGCGTGAAATAACGTTTCCACTTTGGGAAGAACTGAAACAATATAACCTAGCAGACCCTACTTGGCACACACCAGGAAAAATTGATATCCTTTTAAGTTCCTCGGTGTATAGCAAAGTTCTTAAAAAGGGACTTAGTAAGGGTCCTCCGGAATCTTTAATAGCGCAGGATACAGAACTAGGATGGATTTTGTCGGGAGAGGTTACAGGGAAGGAAGGTAATGCAGAAAGTCTTAACTACTTAACACTAGATGGGGATCAAAATGATCTTATCAAAAAAATTTGGGAACTAGAAGAAATACAAATGCCTAAAAAGCATTTTAGTGAAGAAGAACAAGAATGTGAAGCATTCTTTAAGCAAACAACCCAAAGAGATTCTGCGGGTCGTTATATTGTTAGATTGCCCTTTAAAACGCCCACTCCACACTACGTTAATGGTCAAACAAAGGATATTGCGTTACGTAGAATTTTGAATTTGGAGAAAAGGTTAGCCAGGGATTCGGAGTTAAAGAGGCAATACATTGATGTAATTAATGAATACATCGAATTAGGACATATGGAAATTATCCCACCAGAACAGCGTAATAGATCAGACGTGGTATACCTGCCCCACCACGCAGTGGTAAGGGAAGATAGGACCACGACTAAAGTTAGGGTTGTGTTTGACGCCTCCAGTTTAGGTAAAAACGGTGTGTCGTTAAATAGCGAGCTAATGGTCGGTCCAACTCTGCAGGCAGATCTCCGACACATAGTGATGAGGTGGCGAATGCATCCTATTTGTATTGTATCAGATATTGTTAAGATGTATAGGCAGGTGATAGTCTCTGATAAAGATGTTGACTATCAAAGATTATTGTGGCGACAAGATCCTAAAGACAACATACAGCATTTGCGGCTGTTAAGAGTGACTTTTGGTACGGCATCGGCTCCATATTTGGCCGTTAGGACATTACACCAAATTGCATACGATGAAGGAAAAGATTTTCCTATTGCACGTGATAAATTCCTGCAGGATTTTTATATGGATGACCTGATGACCGGTAGTCAAACTGTAGCTGAAGGTAAAGCAATTTGTAGTCAAACAAAGCAATTATTAGCAAAGGGAGGTTTTCAGCTACAGAAATGGAAAAGCAACAGCGAAGAACTATTAAAACACATAAGAAAGGATAATGAAGAAGAAGAAAATCTAGAATTAAAAGTAGACAAAGCAGTGAAAATATTAGGACTTACCTGGTGTAGAGCAGCTGACGAATTTGTGTACACTGTGAAACTGCCTCCGCTCAAGATACCTGCAACTAAAAGAAGTGTTATTTCTCACATCTCAATGTTGTTCGATCCGTTAGGTTGGCTGGCACCTGCTATTATAAAAGCAAAAATATTAATACAAAAGATATGGTTAGCAGGTATTGATTGGGATGAAGAGATACCAGTTGTTTTATTAAACGAATGGTGTACTTACCGCAATGAGCTCGAAAAACTGGCCCAGTTTCGAATACCTAGATGGATGCATACTTACCACGGTGATCTTCTGGAACTGCACGGGTTTAGCGACGCCTCAAATCAGGCTTACGCTGCAGTTGTTTATATCCGTGTAGTTGATAAACAAGGTGTGGTTCATGCTCGATTGGTAACTGCTAAAACAAAAGTAGCGCCTATTAAACAAATCTCCATACCTCGCCTGGAGCTCTGTGGAGCAGTGTTAGTAGCCAAATTGCTAATGGAAGTTGCCGAAGTGCTAAAAATTGAAAGGCAGCATATTCGTGCATGGACAGATTCTACAGTAGTGTTGGCTTGGCTGAGTAAACACCCATCCAATTGGCAAACATTTGTTGCCAATAGAGTATCCGACATATTGACAGGCGTAGACAGAAGCCAGTGGTTTCACGTGAAATCTGCCGACAACCCGGCCGATTGCGCTTCACGTGGCTTGAAGGCACCAGATTTAGTCTCTAATCAATTGTGGTTGGAAGGGCCGCCGTGGCTAAAACATAAGAATATTGATTATAAAATTAAGAGAGAATGCACAACAAATATAGAAGAAAAAACAAAGAAAGTTAGTTTTGTAACAGTAAATGATGAAGAACTTACAGTGGGGACGAAATTTTCGTCATTAAGAAAATTGGTCAGAGTAATCGCTTATTGTAGAAGATTTATTTATTTGAAGAGAACACCTAGCAACTCTGACAAATTTCCTTTATGGCTAACAGCTAAAGAGTTAAATGAAGCGCTTAAGGCCTATTCAAACCTAAGCGGTATTCGCTACCGTCTGCGGTAGAGAAAACCGAGTGGGTATGCGGTAATATTACTGTTCACACCAAAGCGGATTTCGCGATCCTTGTGGGTAGAAGCCATGTTGCAAACGCATCCTTTCGCTAAGGAATATCGTGCGTAACTGTTGTCATGTCAACCCAGCTTGCGGAGTGAGGGGCGGGATGCATGCCGCTGCTCGGCTGCTCCCGCGCCGCGTTGACTGGCGGAATCTGTTTCGTCCAACAAGCGAAACAATACCTATGCGGTAAACTATTCCGCTCTAGCAGCGGAACTTTGAGCGAAACACGCGCGGTAATGTACCTCCTACCCACAGCGGTAGCGAATACCGCTTAGGTTTGAATAAGCCTTTATGGTGTGTATTAAGCAGTGTCAAAATCAGTATTTTAAAAAGGAGATAGAAAGCTTACTTGGATCAGGAAAAGTAGAAAAGAAAAGTGTACTTACCTCACTTAGTCCATTCGTCGATCACGATGGGATACTCAGAGTCGGTGGACGCCTCGAGAGAGCTGAAATAAACGAAAACGTGAAACATCCAATAATTATACCAGCAAAATCTCATTTCACTGACCTGTTGATAGCAGATGCTCACCAGAAAACGTTGCACGGAGGGCCTCAGATAATGATAAATTATTTGAGGTCCAAATATTGGGTTCTTGATGTAAAAAATAAGACGAAATTTCACGTCCGAAAATGTGTAATCTGCATTCGTCATGCTGCTCGCTTTGGGGAGCAACTTATGGGTCAGTTACCCAAAGCTAGAGTAACTCCTAATCGACCGTTCTACCAAAGTGGAGTTGATTATGCTGGTCCGATCAGCATTAGGACATCAAAGGGAAGAGGTCATCATGCCTACAAAGGTTACATTTGTCTTTTTGTGTGTATGGTTACTAGAGCTATACACTTAGAGGTAGTCAGTGACTTAACCTCACAGGGATTTTTGGCAGCATTTAAACGATTTGTCGCTAGACGTGGACATTGTGCTGATCTGTATAGTGACAATGGTACAAATTTTGTTGGGGCTGCAAAGGAGCTGAGAGCGTTACTGGCTGCCGAAAAATCGAGTGTTACAAGGGAGATAGTGGATTGGTTAGCTGAAAATGGGACCACCTGGCACTTTATACCACCTCACGCTCCAAATTTTGGTGGACTGTGGGAGGCCGGTATAAAGTCTACCAAGTACCATCTTAAGAGAGTTATTGGAAACAATACTCTTACTTATGAAGAGATGGCTACAGTCATGTCGCAAATAGAGGCTTGTTTAAATTCTCGGCCCATTTCAAAATTAGGTAACAATAGTCAAGATCAAGCTCCGTTAACGCCTGGACATTTTTTAGTGGGAGAACCCCTTGTGCTTGTACCGGAATTTAACTATGAACAGTCTAATATAACGAGTTTAAAGCGATGGCAGCTGACCCAGCGTATACTCCAAAGTTTCTGGCGTCGCTGGTCTGAAGAATATATTACTCAGTTCATGAATCGGTATAAATGGGCATATCAAGTTCCGGAGCCAGCTGTAGGTGATATTGTATAAGTGAAAGAGGATGATTTGCCACCAGCTCAGTGGCTTTATGGTATCATCGAGCAAAAGCATCCTGGGTTGGACGGAATTACGCGTGTTGTAACTATAAAATATAAAGGCTCTCTGATTAAAAGACCTGTTTCTAAATTATGTGTCCTACCCATCGATAAGTAAATAGTTTTAGTAGCGGCTGCGCCCGCATATTTTGTGAAAACCGAAATAATACTTGCTCTGCATGTTATGTGTCATGTAGCTGATAATTTAGAATTTGTTTGCTTATTTTTAAAGTTATATTGATTCGGATAGAAATACATGTTTGTTTATTGTTTAACTTAACCTAACCCTACGACGTAGCTTTGGTGTATTAGATTATAATTTTCATTTGTTTGAATACCTCTTGCTATGGACAAAATAGTCAGCCATGGTGGGCGGTTCATATGTATTCATATTTTGTCCATGGTGGGCGGAATGTTAAAACGTAAACCATATCGAAACCAAGGAGTTTGATATGTTGTAAAGGTTTGGTTTATAATTTATGCCAACGTCTAGCACAGGTTGCTAGGCAACAAAAATAACACGAATGAATAAGAAATGTAAAGCTTTTTAACACAATTTAATCATTTATATAAATAAATTACAGTGCTACTTTTGCCATCTACTTTGTAGTTTTCTTTAATGGTGATGTGTAGTAGCGAGTGGTGAACACTCTTTGTTACTATTTTGATTTTGTTTCTGAAGGTAGGTAGTAGGTAAGTAGTAGGTAGGTACTAGGTAGTAAGTAGGAAAAAGTGCATTACAACGCATGCCTGGTACAGCTAGTTATCTATAAAAACGGCAAAAAAATCACGTTTGTTGTATGGGAGCCCCCTTAAATATTTATTTTATTCTGTTTTTAAGTAGGCGTTTGTTGTTATAGCGGCAACAGAAATAAATCATCTGTGAAAATTTCAACTGTCTAACTATCACGGTTCATGAGATACAGCCTGGTGACGGACGGACAGACGGACGGACAGCGGAGTCTTAGTACTGCCGTCGTATCAGAGAACACAGTAACTTTGAAAAAGCCGTTTCGAGAAAAACGCGCCTAAAGTTTTTTTGAAACTATGTTCGATTGTGACAAATTTATGAAAGTTAGCAACCTAACTAGAATGTAGAGTGATGAAAAAAACGTTGCGCTATTAAATGGGTATTTTTATGTTTTATATATCTTTAAATATTTCGTTATAAATACATAACTGTGTTCTTGTTGGTAAAAAAAATAAGTAAAAATTGTTGTACTAGACTAAATGACAGTAACTGACACAGTTACTGTGTACTAGCTAAGATTTATGAAATACTGTGATTAAGCTATGTAAAGATGCTGTTTAATTCTTTACTTCATCACAGTAACTGTTATTTTGCTGTGTTATAATCTAATTTACTTAACGAAATTTAGTTAACTGTGAATCTAGTAAGTCAAATTACTGTATTTTAACTTAAACCGATAAAAGCTAGCGATGATTGTCTAATCCAGTATTTTTGATTACTGTGTTATAGACTAAACTTTGCAAATTTTTGTATTAAAAATGATATAATTTTCTTTACTAAAATGTATCGAAACAGCATGAATATGGTCCAGGTAAATGAAACGAATAATTACTAAATGTTAAAACAGCTAAACTAAACAAATCCGCCTCAAACTGAATGCCTTTCTAGGCTTTAACATTAAATAATAATCTTATAAAAGTGTTTTTAAACACTTTTCGGAATAAGCAATGACTACAAAAAAAAAAATTGCAATCTTCTAACAAATTAAAATTATGTCTAGTTAAGACTTTACTTATTAAACAAATGAGATCAATCAGTCATAACATTTTAAAATAATTATAAAAACAGTTACGTAAGAAATATAAATAACACAAAATCTCTTATTTGGTAGCTCAGCCTTTTATGTTACGACTTTTTAAACTAATATTGTTCGTACAAACTAACTTTACTTATTATGTGATGAAGAGACGATGGTATTAAAATTCTTTAGTTTTATGGAGTGAACTATCACTCAAGAGATCTTGCATTATTTACATAATTAGATAAGGCTTTCGAAAAACAACAAATTAATGTTTAGATAAACTCAACAAAAGATCCAGTTTACAAATACAAAATTATATAAAATTTCACATTATTAGGGAATCTTATTCACAGCCATCTTCAATTTCTGTACACAGATCCAGAGCCATATCATTTGTGGGTAATTCACTCCAAAATATAAGGCGACTAGAAGGCATGAGTGGTTCCAGTTTGCCAATACCAGCATTTTTTAATTGTGTGCTAATTCCTCGCGGGGAAGATTTTAAGACAGGACAAGGAACACCACTTTTTTCACAGTTCGCTTTCAAAAACTGTAATTCAGTATAATTGTCTTCTTGAAATCACTTTTTAATATACATATAAGCTGTAAGAATTTCGTTTGCCTTGTACTTCTACCAATTCACGCAAATCAATTCTAGGACATAGTTTCTTGAGGCGTTGAGCAGATGAATGGTCTTCGAAATTAGCGAAATTGTTAACGGTCATAACCTTGACGTCGACTTTTCCAGAGTTGGATGATTTGACAACATTCTCAAAATCATTAAAATCGTATATTTTTGGTTTGCGCTTCAGTAAAAGTTCCACTTGGTGATGGAAGGAATCAGCTGACATGAAGCTGTGCCCTGGCTCGAAGTATTTGAAGGTTTTAGTCTTTGTGGATATTTCATCGCTGTTGATTATGTAAATTAAAAAACAAAATAGCATCCCGCACTTATTTTGAGAAGCACAGTTATCAGTCCAAATAATTATGTTACTAACATCTCTCTTGTATTTAAAAACTGGTGGAAAGTACTGGTTATCTCTTCTGCTCTACGTCCAGACACAGCTTCATGCCAAATGACGGCAAGTGGTGCTTAATTGCCAACAGGCAAAACCCAGCTAAAACCCAGTAAATATTGTTTGCGCGCTCGAAAGGTCTAGGCAAAAAAACAGTAAGTAGTTAAATACTGTTATTTTGTCAAGGAACTTAAATAATCGATTGCTAGCATAATTCTCTTATAACACAGTATCTTAGGTACTGTATTGTTGCCAGGTGATTTAATTATAATCTTGAAATCTTGAACTAATCTATAACACAGTATTTGGAAAAAATGCTGTGTTTTAGACTAGCAAGAGCGTTTTACTGTGTTCTTATCTAAAGTTTATTCCTTACGGTATTTATTGTTGGTTACCATTAACACAGTAACCTCTTACTTACTGTTTTCAAGTTATGTAATACTTAAATGCTGTGTTTCGTTCTATTATTTGGTCTTAGTTTGTAAAAGTTACTGTGTTTTTAGTAATCGTATCTCTGGAACCAGAAGTGCTAAAAATACACCGAAAATTTTGCCGGGTAGAGTTCAGTCTCGTTGTTACGGTAATAAAAAAAAAGTGAGAACACAGTAAGTTAAGATACTGTGTTTTCTATTACGACGGCAGAGTAATAGGGTCCCGTTTTACTCTTTGGGTACGGAACCCTAAAAACAGGTAGAATGTATTCTCATTCGGCCACAGAACTCTAAAAACACAAATTAGTTCACCGTTAGTCTATTATTTACAGTTACAGGAACATAAATATGGAATTATAATTTAAACTACTAGATTTATATGTAGATGTATATATTAGTGTGTTTAATTTATATCATCCGTAATGATTAATCAAATAAGTTGGACTGATGTACATATGAGTTCAAAACGTATTACAAATATAATTTGATTTTGTTTCATTAAAAGATATGTACGAATAATTCTTATTTTAAGTACGCACAATACAAAGAATTAATTATTCAGAAGTAGGTACCTGTAGTATTTTGCAAAAAAGGTATTTAGATTATGTTACGTAGGCATCATTTCAGTTTACATTTTGTTCTTTTTGCGATTTTTTGTTAAAACAATGCATAAAGAAATTTGTTTTATTAATATTTCTTTTGAGGATACATCCATTATGGTAATGTATTGTGAACGGAAAACTATTTAACATTTGACTTTATCCCCCCCCAAAATAATACTACAGTTATGATTTGTCTCCATAAATGTCCTCTGGTTAATTATATTTGGAATTAGCATTTTGATTATACGATTGAGAATGATTTAATGTTTATACCTACTTAAGTTTAATTTGGCACGAGTGTGTTGGTAGAAGCAGCGGTTATAAATAGCCTCCAGTTTTTTTTATCTCTAGAGTTTTGTTTCCTCATTTAAGAAATAGTGATCAAAATGAATCGAATAGTTCCGTTTGTTCTAATAAACGTCATTTATTTTAATTGCTGGTCACGTAGCTTCGAAATTCGTAATGGTGAATTATTGGATATTCAGGAATTTCACAATTATCTGAAATTCACTGAGGATTCTAACCTGTTCGCCGGTACGCAGGTCAAAGCCGATATAAAACTATATAATGCTGGTCTAGAAAATGAAGACGTATATTTAAATGTTTCTCAGTTAATACACAAATATGGCCACGTCGTGGAGGAACATGAAGTTAAAACCAAAGATGGCTACATACTCACAATGGTCAGAATCCCGAGTGAAGGGCATGGTGTGTTTTTAATGCATGGGTTGCTAAGTAGCGCCGACGATTTCGTGACGGCGGGCCCGGAGAGTGGGATAGCCTATTTACTCGCAAATGAAGGATATGACGTGTGGATGGGTAACGCTCGGGGCAACAAACATTCAAGGAGACATGAGAGCCTGTCGCCCTCTTCATCTCATTTTTGGGACTTCAGTTGGGACGAGATTGGACGCTATGACCTGCCGGCTATGATAGACTATATCTTGTATACGAAAAATGAGACACAGTTAATTTACGTAGGCCACTCCCAAGGTGCTACGGCTTTCTTTGTCATGTGTTCGGAGGTACCAGAGTACAACGATAAAATATCACTGATGGTGGCGCTGTCTGCTCCCACTGCAATACCCAATATGAAAAATCCTTTTATAAATTTTTTAAAGATCGTGACACTTTACCATCCAGAAATGTTATTTGCACTTGCGAAAGAAATGGGTATCTATGAATATTTGCCCAGTACCACTTTAATGCAAAATTTTGCACCAAGCATATGTGGTAAAGTGGAACTAGCAAAACTAATTTGTAGTAATATGCTGTTCCTGGTGTGTGGTTTCAATGCTGCTCAGTTAAATGTCACGAACTTACCGGTTATTTTCGCTCACACACCGTCTGGAGCAGCTACCAAACAAATTGAACATTATTCGCAGACTGTGATATCAGGAAAATTTCGTAGGTTTGATCATGGAGAAACTAAAAATATTGAAATGTACGGTTCCAAGTCACCTCCAGAATATCCAGTGGAGAACATAACAGTGCCAATCGCCATATTCTACAGTGATAATGATTGGTTAGTGTCGTTTGATGACGTAGACGTTTTGCGTAAGAGACTGAAAAAAGTAGTGGATTTTTATAAAGTTCCTTATGATCAATTTAATCATATCGATTATTTGTTTGCCAAAGACTTAAAAGAATTGGTGTTTTCCAAATTGATATCAATAATTAAGTTTAGACAGAAAATTTGATTATCACTTGCGTTAACGGTGAAGAAAAACATCGGTGAGGAAACCTGCACACCTGAGAGGTTAAAGTTCTTAATGGTGTGTGTAGTCCGCCAGCACGTACCAGACCGGCAGCTTGGTGTACTAATGCCCTTTCTCATTCTACGAAGAGCCCGCTGATAAGCGTAGCAAGTTCTTGCTGTCAACATTTTTTTTTTATTATTTTTAATTTTGGTTTATTCATTTATACAAATATGACAGTAAATGTAAAGGCGCGATTCCATTAGGCAAGTTACTTGTATGCAAGTTGCAAATTGCATACAACTTCAACAAACCTGCATACAAGCTACAACTTGTATGAGGTAGTTTGAACTTGTACATTTTTTATTCAAGTGACGTGCAAACTGAACGCTCAAACGTTAGTTTCACTTTTCGAATTGCTAACGAGTGATGACACCCATGATGTCCAACTTAATCGTTGATCATCTCCACTTGTATGCAAGTAAAACTTGCATGCAATTTGCACACTCTCGAAAACATGTTTCCAATGTAAGCAACTTGTACGCAAATGTGACGTTATACTTGTATACAAGACTTGCCTAATGGAATCGCGCCTTAAATATTAAAACCAATCAATGCCTATGTATGTCTTTGATGTATTATGAAATTTTAGATGTCACTTTAGAAAATAACTTAAGTAAATGGTTTACGATATGATAAAGGTCAATGGATTGTATTGCTGTGATATCTCGCTTTGACACCCAATAAACATTTTTTTTTCTTTCAATGGATTTCCCTAATAAGAGGTTGTGTTGTTATTTGATTCCGAGAATACTACATTCAAATTACAATAATAATGGACCAGTCTATGAAGAAGTGACGCCCGGAAAAGAACGTCCCGAGCGTCCTGACTGACTATAGGTCTCCCAATAAACGCTTGAATGATTGGTCATATCCTCATCATTTTCCTGTCCTGGTCCCAAGTTAATTGGTCATTTAGGAGCCCTAATCTCCATGCTTAGCGGACGAATTCATGATCGCAGTAAGTATGTTGTAAACTAGCTCACAGAAGGACGCTGCCGCCCATCTTCTTGATATAAGTAATCGTTAATTCTCCGTTTACAACAGCCGCAAGTGAACGTCGCTGAGAACGACACGGGTAGAATCTTTTTTTGTAATTAAAAAAGAACGAAATTTCTGGCGTAAGAAACATTGCACGTATTTACCATTTTATTGGATACTGTGTAAAAAGGATTCAAGTTTTTTGTGAAGAATTTCGCTGAATGCCTACTTTGTGTTTTTACCCTTTTAAACTTTACTAAATTACAGTGACAAAACACTGGAGCTACAAAAGAAAGTTTCTAAGCCCCTATTTAATAAACGGGACTTTTAGGCATTTATGGAAATAGAAGTAACTTGTATCTAATTATAACTTTGTATTCCCCAAAGGGTTGGGTAGAGGTGTATAGTATACATGCTCATTTCACCGTTATCTTTATGTCCCATGCAATAGTGGGCGAGCCTATTGCCAATGGATTCCGGGCTGCTACTGAGAAATCCCACACGGAAAACCCAATAACACTTTGCCCGACCCTGGGGATCGAACCCAGGGCTCCACGCTCAGCAGTCGCGAGACCTTCAAAAAGAGGATGATAGATGAAAATGCGTATTGAGCAGTAACCTATATTTACTGCAGCAATCTTGATATATCTACGCGGTGCTGACGCGATCTCGAATATACAAAAACCAAATGTGCTCTACATATAGGCCTCGCATCTCTATTTATATCAAGTAGAAAAAAGACGAAGACGGATTGCGTGCCGAGATTCACTTGGCGGAGTATACGCCTGCAATTTATCACTGTCCTTATGATGGTAGCGAGGCGTCTCTGTCTGATCTGCTCCTATTAGGAACAAATAATTGACGTTGATGTCTAAAAAAATGTACAACGAATTACATCGCTCTTTTTCTGCTTATTTATTTAAATTATTTAGCATAATATTGGTAACTTTGTCGCAATAGAATAACATAAAAATACAGCTGTTTATTTGTTCTACTTAAGGTAAGTATAATCGAAAGGGTCTCAGTTAGCAAAAACTGTTACTAATACCACAGTGTACCTACATACTACATACAGTGGGTCAACGCCCATACATTTGACAGGTCCTATGAAATGTCAAAATTATGTAGGGGCGGAGGTTATGTCCCAAGTATGCAGTATGGCTACTCGGGACATAACCTCCGCTCCTTCACCCCGCAACCCCCCGCACGATTGCTCTGCGACAACGTTTTACGTTGACCGACTGTAAGGAGTAAGATATAGGTAGACTGTGCTAATACTAACCGTTACCAACATTCCTTTTCGAGCATTAGTCGGCATAAAACAAATGTATCACTAATGTAGTGTGAAATCGTTAAACCTAATGGAGTCATTTGATATGTGGCTATAGGGGTGATAAGAGGCGGTCTTTGTTGATTACGTCAGAAGGTTGCCTGCCCTTTAATGAAAAACAGTGCGGTACATATAATATGTCCAAATATATCACTTAAATCGAGCACGAGATTGACGTCCACTTACTGTTTTGAAATCCATTAAAAATACATTCTCTGTTCAATCAAAATACAGGGTGGGCCAAAAATTTTTGCAAATAGCAACACTTGATTTCTCAAAAACCGTTAGAGGGAGGGGCGCGCGGGTAGCGGGAAATTGTGCGTCGCTTAATGCAGTTTTACGCACGATGGAGCGCTTCACGGGACAACAGCGTGCTTGTTGTGTAAAACAATTATACAAAAATAATGATTCCTACGTTACTACCTATTTTCACATCAATGGGCACGTAAACAAGCACAATTGTCGATATTGGAGCAGTGAAAACCCTCGCTTTAAACACCAAAAGCCACTTCATTCGCCTAAAACGACAGTATGGGCTGCAATATCAGCAAAGGGCATAATCGGTCTGTATTTCTTTGAAAATAATCAAGGAAATAACGTAACTGTGAACTCAGTGGAAAACGTGAAGATGTTGCGAGAGTTTTTGACACCACAGTTACATGAATTTGAAGGATACAACAGCAGGACTTGGATGCAACAAGACGGAGCAACGTGCCATTCGTCAAATGTAAATTTATCGGTCGTTAAAGAAATGTTTCCTAAAAATTGATTTCTCGAAGAGGTGATATTCCATGGCCTCCAAGAAGCCTGGACCTTACACCTTGCAATTTTTTCTTGTGGGGATACCTGAAAAGTCGAGTGTACCTTAATAAACCGACGACCATATCCCAATTAAAAGAAAACATCAACGAGGAGATATCCGCGATCCCTCGCAACATGTGTCAGCGAGTTTTCCAAAGTTTACGTAGTCGATTGCAGGAGTGCCAACGACGAGACGGGACACATCACGTGTCACGTGTAATTTTTAAAAAATAAAAATCAATATACGTTTATTACATTAAATAAATTATCAACAAAATAACAGTTGTAGTTTTATTTCTATTCAAGTTTCAAATGTGCAAAAATTTATGGCCCACCCTGTACTTTAACAAGAATTTTCACTTTATACCTTTTAGACTTAAAATAGTCAGATACTGAAGTAGGCTTCATTTAAAAGCGTCTACGAAGTACTGAACTGTTTGTACAATTTTGTATATTTACTTTACGTTTTCAGATTTTATCTACGGAAATTAAATCGACACAATTTCCGTTTGGATAGGGTGGGTATATGGTTTTATAACCTAGTAACTACTTTAGTTTCGTGTGACGACATTTTACTTTTACTGTTACTGCTCTCTCTACCTTAAGTCAAATACTGAATGTTTATGGAAATGGAATAGAGTTTTTTGGAGTGTGTAAAATACGATACAAATACTACTATAACTAACATTCAAATAATATAAGTAATTTCATTTACTTTAATTTTATTTAGGGCTGATGTTTTAATCGTCAGATAACTTTTATCTGAGGAATAAATTTGACGTTTTGACAGCTTTTGTATGAAAAATATGTCAAAAAGCTATATTTATTCCTCAGATAAAAATTATCTGACAATTGACAAATCGGCCCTTAGTACTATAATCATCAAACATATAATACAATACATATAATTTGATAGAAGATAATTTCGTTCCTTATAATTATTATCATTCCATATAACATTCAACATAATATTCAACGAATGATTAATTATAACGTACATTTTTCCATACCGTTTATAAATATGATCTAATGATTGAGTAAGTCGACGGAGCCCCCGCTCGACGGGGTTCCTGTTTTACAGAGGTCACAAGAAAAACCACTCGAAAGGGATGACGGGGCTGGCAAGCGAGCAAAGCGAGCAAAGCGAGCAAACTAAGCCTAACGAACCTACATAAACCTTCACTTCGCTCGGTCTTACAAATATGGTAGGCATATTTTATGTAAATAGAGCATTATACGAAATGGCAGATAAGTATATGAAATTAACGTTAGACAAAATTTTACTGTAGGAAATGTTCAAGGTTAAATGAAAATTATGTGATTAGGCCAATTAAAAAATTTATAATTTGAACGCTTTTAAAAGTAGATTATTTGTTATTGTATTAAATGAGCGGCACTTGCTTTCACGCATTCATATCTGAAATTATGTCGTCTTTAAGTTGTCATGTATGGGTTTAATGCTGTATAATCTATAGTTAAGGTACCGTTTGAAAGGTTAGCTAATTATATATGTTATACTATAGGTATAATTGTACTTTTTTCACGTGTCCTGGTTATTCGTTTTGGTTTCATGATTATAATTCAAAATACAAAACACTACCCTCATTGTAAAGGTAATCAAATAACCTTTTAGGCGATATAAGTTTAGAATGGATCTGTTCCATAATACCAAAAATAATAACAATTATACCTACGTGAAAAATAGAGGTGGCTCGATTTATTTGCTCCCAAGTATATTTAGGCCACGGAGCTTACATATTATTATGTAAAGATAATTTGTTTATACAGAGTGTAAACGAATTCGTGAATTTCTTTCAAACTGCGTGATCTACTGATGATACAGATTGACTTGATTGTTTTTTTTCAGATTTAGTTTTTTTTTTACAAAAAAAACTCGTTTTCTGTTTCTGAGTCATTTTAGCGCCGCGACTTAACTGACTGCACGGAGCGATATCGCCCTAGTCGTGCCCGCCAGCTGTGTCGCCGTGCTTTCATTTATTTGGCATCGAAATATAGCATAAAAAAAGTTTTTAGCTCTTTGTTTATTGATACATTATTAGGTGATTTAGATACGATCACTTAACACAATCGTAAGAGAAAAAAAAGATTTATTTTTTTATTTTTAATAATAGTATAGAGATCGAGGAGGACGATAGAGGTTTTAAGGAATTACACAAATTCGTAAAAGTTTTCGGCGTACGTTTGTTGGCCGTATTCATTTGAAAGCGATTACCACTAGTTCAAGTTGAAGCCCTGAGCTAAAACTTCATGCCATGTCAGAAGCTCGAGCAAAGCACATAAAAATGCAGCTATTGTTGAGAAATAGTTGTCAGATGCCTAGGCTGCCTTCGTAATATGCAACCTAGTCAAGTAATTGTTTTATTTCATGTTATTACCAAAGGCTTATCCTGAATTCGCAGTTAAAGTTAAATTAAATATACCAAGAGGAAAGTTATAAATTTCGGTTCACATCCGACACAGTTCCTAATTCAATATAAGCACCTTTTTATACATTTTATGGCGTATATGAGATGTAGATTTGCAGAATACAACAATTAACATAGGCACGTAATAAACCGGCAAAAGGGTTACACCTTTTTCTTTCTTTTAGAATTCTCAGAGAATTTAATCTTGCGATGTTTGCAGGTTTCCAATAAAATAATTTCGAGAAACTTTTTTATTATCCGTTAACTAAGTCCGCAGGGAAAGCGACTGGAGGTACCGTCGGTGCGGCGTGGCGCCGTGAAAAGTAATATTCCAGAAAGATGTTTGTATTTACCAAGTAGTTACGAGTTCCTCCAATAAATATAGCGCCTCTGGCTTATCGTAGCGGAAAAATATGCGTTCATAGCTTTATTTAGTTATAGTTTATTTAGTTATAGCTACTGCTGGCAAAAATAATATTGATGCGGGTTGCGATGCAATTGAGAGGCGATTTAGAGACGGTACCAGAGGCCCAATTCTCCTATAATAAATCTTGATAAATCACAACCGAACCAAGGCCGAACCGTTCATTCAGACAGTTCTCAATTTCAAAAGCTGTCAAATTGTTTGACACAAAAAACAAAATCAATCATTTTGAAAGTTTTCGTAAACAAAAACTGACTGACGGTTGTGGTTCGATTGCGTTTGGCAACAATTTATTTTAAGAGAATTGGGCCCCAGGCATTGATAATGACTGCACTTTCTGCAGGACAATCCGCCTTATTGTCTAATAGTATACTGTAAACCGGGGTTACGTTGATAAATCTTTGAGCTTAATGTGTTTGTTTCTTGTGTAAGGTTTTAGATGCTACAACAAAAAATTTGTTATGTAAAGGAATTCGTGTAATTCCTTAAAACCATATGATCTATTACTGGTATAAATTAACCATGCACGGGATATAGATTAATTAAAAATAAAACAATTTATCTTTTTTGCCTTGTGATAGTGTTTAGTGATCGTATCTAAACAACTAAGGTTTATTAACTAAAAATTAGTAAAAAATATTAACTTCCTAATGACCAACGCCACTTGTGATAGAACATTTTAGTGCCACACTTAAATGAATGGAAGCCCGACGAAACAGCTGGCGGACATGACTAGCGCGATATCGCTCCGCGGAGTCAGTTAACTTAATTAAGGAGCTAAAATGGCTTACGTTAAGAATATAATGTTTTCTTTTTAAATTCGTTTTTTGTTGAATCTAACAGAATCCTACTCAGGCTCAATCTGTATCACCAGTAGTCGACGACGAGGTTTGAATTAACTCCAATGGACTTTATATGTTAGAAAAAATATGTTAAAATCTATATTCGCTCGCTATATTGTACTTGTACCTAAATTTCATTCATTACTGTTACTCTGATTGAGATAATTATGTTATTATGGTTGACATACTTTTATTCTCTCTATTCTTTTATTGTATTGTAGTTTCAAAGATTTTAATCTATTTTATGTTTGTTATGTTTACTGTTTGCATACCCACATGACGGTAAAATATGGAGAACTATTTTTTAAGAAAAACATCTATGTATCTTTTACCCATGTTTGCAAAGAAATAAATGATTTGATTTGAAAACAAATAAAACAACAAATAATAAAAAAATATTAATTTTAAGGCTTCGTCCTAGCTAGGCAGCGAGTTGCATTGCGTTGCATCGGGCAGTGCGGCGCGTCGTTACGACGCAGTCGACGTGACCCAAAAGCTGCGTTGTATTAAAGTCTCTGTAGTAATTGATGAGTAATTCTAAATTCAAATTACTGCCGCAGTCAAACCGCTAAAAACAAACTAGGGATCGTCCATTAATCACGTGAGGCTAGAAAGGGGGGGGGGGGGGGGGGGGTGTTCGGAAAAAGTCACGAAATATCACAAGGGGGAAGGGGGGTGTAGTGAGATATCACGTGTATTACTTTTTTCGTTAAGCGCGCGTTTTCTATACCGAAAAATGGCGCGTGACCTTGACTCGCCGTTGCCAGGTAACGATTTCTGCAACCTAAATGTCTGCCTAGACATTTTATCACAGTGCTAATTTTCCAGAATTAAATTAAGTATATACCTGTGTTTAAAGACAATATTCAGAAAAATGTTAGGACACTTTGTACCAAAAAAATACACGTGATTTTGGGTAGGGGGGGGGGGGGGTTAGTCTAAGGGCGCTTTCAAATTAGACGGTCGTTGTCGGACTGTAGCCGTGCCGCAGCGGTGCGGCTGTCGTGCTGCAAACGGGCGGTTGTGTTTTTTCAAACAGTTGACGCGGCCGGAAACCAGTGCGTCGTCCGTACCGTGCACGCACGGCAGCAGGTCGGGCGTCACACTGCTCTTTCGTCGCGTCAACTGTATGTAAAAATACAACCGTCCGTTTGCAGCACGACAGCCGCACCGCTGCGGCACGACTGCAGCTCGACGGCAACCGTCCAATTTGAAAGCGCCCTAAAACCTCACCACGTACCTATCACCAGGGGGAGGGAGGGGGGCTAAAAAGTTGCTAAAAAACATCACGTGATTAATGGACGACCCCTTATACGCGCCGCTCTGTTAGATGCAGGGCCTAATTCTCCTAAAATAAATCTTGATAAATCACAACCGAACCAAGGCCGAAACGTTCATTCAGACAGTTTTCAATTTCAAAAGCTATCAAATTGTTTGACACGAAAAACAAAACCAATCATTTTGAAAGTTTTCGAAAACAAAAACTGACTGACGGTTGTGGTTCGATTGCGTTTGACAACGATTTATTTTAGGAGAATTGGGCCCCTGCTCACGTAGGCTACTAGTATAGAAGGCATTTCGTTTGTTATTTTCGCGACGCGATGCTCGACGTAATGCAATGCACTGCGCTGCCAAGCTAGGACGAAGAGTAATGTGACATACCTAAACAAAACACGTCCCAATCTTGACCTCGTATACACTGCTTAAAGCAAGTGCACTTGCAAAATTCAATATTCCAACCGTGCTAGAACTGGCAATACAGTTTTATTACGTGCGTTTCCTTTGTTCTCCCCCCTCCACATAAACGTATCCAACGTTAAAAAAATTGAGATACAAAAGCCAGTGCAAAATAAACAATACCTTCCCCGCTAGACTACACTACTAGACACTGCACTCCGTACCTGCACGCTTGCATTCACAAGTGTGAGGGTACGTACTCCATACGTACGAACAACGTCCCCATCTCTAGCTGACCCAGTTCCGGGGTGAGTTAGTGTTTGCTCTCATTGACTTCCTGTTCGGCTCGAGAACAATATCAGCTGTACGGAAGGAAAAGTCTCACGTTTCTTATACTGTTTACGAGCTTCCCCGTAAGATAGGGTTATTTGAGTCAACGTTATGTATTGTAGTAACGTGTGCGTAATAAGGAACATTACGGTAATGACGTCATCTTACTCCAGTTTCTGAGCACACACCGAGCGTTACTTCGATTAAGGATGTTCGTAATAAATTGGATAATTCAGTGCGTGACTTCGATTTACTGATCAAATTGTTCGGTGTCTTTTACTTGGTAATATTTTTGAGATCAATATGTATTTAGCTAGTGATCATGAAATCCAAGATGGCGGCAATAAAAATGTCAAATTAGTCGTCATGGGTGTCATTTCCATGGTTTTCGCGGGTACTGATGCCGAAAATGAGGTCAAAATCGAAATCCAAGATGGCGGCAATAAAAATGTCAAATTAGTCGTCATGGGTGTCATTTCCATGGTTTTCGGGGGTACTGATGCCGAAAATGAGGTCAAAATCGAAATCCAAGATGGCGGCAATAAAAATGTCAAATTAGTCGTCATGGGTGTCATTTCCATGGTTTTCGCGGGTACTGATGCCGAAAATGAGGTCAAAATCGAAATCCAAGATGGCGGCAGTAAAAATGACAAATTAGTCGTACCCCCCGAAAACCATGGAAATGACACCCATGAGGGTGTCATTTCCATGGTTTTCGGGGGGTACTGATGCCGAAAATGAGATCAAAATCTATATTCAAGATGGCGGCCATGAAAATTTTCAAATTAGCCGTGATGGTGATCCATGATTTTCGGGGACGCTGATTACAAAAACAATATTCATTCTCAAACACCAAGATAGGGACTACGTTTTACCTGATAAATTACATTTAAGTGGAAAATTGTTTGACCGCCGTATATGATCGAGGAATACTTAGTCTTTATTTCCAGCATCAGCACCCACGAAAACCATAGAAGTAATAACCATGAATAATAAGTAATTTTCTATGGCTCCTTCTTGGATTTGGAAATAATTTATGACTCTTACCTACCCCCGCAAGCGTTAGCCACTGCGACTGTCACCTCGACAAAATTTGTAGTTTTAAATATTGTTAGAAAATTCCAGGATAAGATGGCGAAATTGCTGCTACATACCTTTGCATTATTTTGTCAATCGTCAAAATTACGCATGCGTATGGTTTTCTTTTTGCGTGTCACTATTTCTATAAAACGTTAATTAATTTGGACGTTTGTTTGACAAAGTTTGTGTAATTCGTTTTATGTGACAACCCTATGACAAGTGTTACTAATTTTGACATTTCATAGAACCTGTCAAATGTATGGGCGTTGACCCACTGTATGTAGTAAGTAGGTACACTGTGCTATTAGTATACATTTAGGTGGATTGTCCTGCTGAAAGTGCAGTCATTATCAGTGCCTGATGCCGTCCTAAAATTATAATTAGAGGTTGAAGAGGTAACATTCTCTAAACAAGGACTTAAGTTTTATACAGGGTGTCCCTGGAAGTATGGATCAAATCGAATAGGGGCGTGGGCCATTGCCCATGTCATTTCCAAACTTTTTAACCCTGAGAATGTCGGTACAATTTTTTACGGTTCATAGTTTCGCGGAAGGCTACACGACACCACGCAGCGCAACACGACGCCGTCACTTCGTGTGCAGTAGTTTTAGATATTATGTATTAGTTTATAGTTACGTATTGTTTTTACTATTTATGTACTTGTTTTCTATGGGCCAAGTTGCCTGAAATAAATGATATTATTATTCTTGTATCTCTTTGTGATCACGGCACATCTTCCATGCGGAAGATGTCCGGTCCTTTGTAAGGCATACACGGGGACACAGGTCCAACGCGCAGAGGCCCCTTTGAGAACTTTAATCTAAAATGGGATGGGGCACCAACCGGGGACTATCCACGGCTGCACTATTGGAGTACCGTCATGAACCGTCCCAGGTAGGTGCAAGACTATTGTAAAATGTGGTGAAAAATATCTGGACTATGGGAAGGGGTGTTAGGTGGACTGGATAACTTCTATTGCCGGAAGAAAACGGCGTCTGCCTTTCAAGCTTAAATTTGAAATATGTTGGCAGACGGTGACTCGCCAGCTCACTAGCTGGGCCCCCTGAAAAGCTGCCAGTACATAGGCGAAGGGGGCAACAGACGTGTGAGCGGCTAGAGGTGTAGAGAGGTGTGGCCCCGGTTTCGCCGTCGCGGGTCTAAAAGACCCGGAGTGGGTTTCCCCGCTATTACGCCTTTAGACACTTCCACCCCCGAGCATACAGCTCTGGCGGCCCCCCTCTGGCCGGCCGATGAAGGCAAGCCAGAGTTGAGAGTCCTGCGGGCACTCTTGGGGTTCCACTCCAGCCAGCCAATAAAGGCAACCTGGAGACGAGGCCCTGACCGACTCTCTGAGGCAATAAGGTACGCAGTGTCGCCACTCACCAACAGCTCGCCACAAGCTGCCCTGCGGTTTGTAAGCTTTTCAGTAGACCTCATGATACATTTTTTTTTATATGATGGGGTTGTAGAGAGCTAGTCTAATGTTCCCTCCGGTTTTACGTTAATCTCATGATGAGGTAACGCCTTTCCCAGAGGGGATTGGCGTTATTATTATTATTATATTATTATTACTAGCTGTTGCCCGCAGCTTCGCTTGCGTGTAATCTTAAACCCTCTTTAAGCCCCTTTTTAATGTAGGTTTAAAATCAAAAAAGTCCGTCTTTTAGTATTTGTTTTGAACAGTATTTGTGCAAATTTTAAGTTTATGGGGTTACCCTTGGAATAAGGGTTTTCATACAAACGTTAACAATCCATTTCACTACATAAGGGGTGGAATTTCCAAAAACCTTTCCTTAGTGAATGCCAACGTTATTAGAGGTACCTACTTTGAACATTTCAAGTTTTTAACCCCAGCGGATTAGGCTTTGCGTTGATAGATCTGTCAGCCAATCAGTCAGTTTCTCCCTTTGTTACTTCAAAAGTACCAGATTTTTCATAAAAACTTGCAACCCTTATTTCACCTCCTTAAAGGTTGAACTTGTAAAAACGCTCAAACATTTATGTACATTTATTTCTAACCAGAAACCCAATTATTTGATATGATGCTTTTAACTACGAAAAAACTTTCATCCCTTATTTTATTCCTTAGGGGAAGAATTTCCAAAAACCCTCAAACGTGTATGTTTACTTCTCTAACCAGAAGCCTAAATATTTAATTCCATGCTTCTTACTTCAAAAGTAGCACATTTCTCAAACAAACTTTCAACACTTTTTATTTCACTATGCAGAAATTTCAAAAAACATCAAACACGCGTATGTTTATTTCCCAGCAGAAACCCTATTATTTTAATGCATGCTCTTTTTAACTTCAGTACATAAATCTTTCATTCCGTATTTCACCCCTTAGTGGTAGAATTTCCAAAAACCCTCAAACACATGTATATTTATTTCTCTTCAAAAGTCTAAACATTTAATTCCATGCTTCTTACTTCAAAACTACCAAATTTCTCATACGAACTTTTAACACTTATTTCACCCCTTTAGGGGTTGAATTTCCAAAAGCACTCAAACCTGTGTACATTTATTTCTAACCAGGAACCTTAACATTTAATTTCATGCTTCTTACTTCAAAAGTACCAGAGTTCTCATACAAACATTCAGCACTTATTTCACCCCCTTAAGGGTTGAATTTCCAAAAACCCTAAAACACATGTATGCTAATTTCTAACCAGTAACCTAAATATTTAATTCCACGCTTCTTACTTCAAAAGTATCAGATTCCTCATGCAAACTTTTAACCCTTATTTCACCCCCTTGAGAGTTGAATTTACAAAAACGGTCAAATGCATGTACATTAATTTCTAACCAGAAACTTTAACGTTTAATTTCATGCTTCTTACTTCAATAATGACGGACTTGCATACAAACGTTAATCACCTTTTTCACCCCCTTAGTGGTTAAATTTCAAGAAATCCCTTCTTAGTGGATGCTTGCGTTACAAAAGGAACCGACTTTCCAAATATCATTTTTCAGTTAGTACCTTTCTTTTTCTAATAGAAGGAGACAAACAATTATCCAATACGACTCGCGCGCCACCTATTGTACGGTGAAGGTACTATGTCAGAAACTTTCGCGTGAGTAACAACAACTATACAAAGTTTCAACTCAATCGGATGAACGATGTGAATTTTTATTTAAAACCGTCCGATAGGACTTGCGCAGCACCTCCTATATTACGGTGATGGTACATACTATGCCAGAAACTCTCGCGCAAGTGTCAACAATAAAAAAACTTTCATCCTCTATTTCACCCTCTAGGGATAGATTTTTCAAAAACCCTGAAACACGTGTGTGTTTTATGCTTCTTACTTCAAGAGTACCAGACTTCTTATACAAACTTTCATCCCCTATTTTACCCCCTTAGGGATTTAATTTACAAAAACGCTCACACGCAGTCATTTATTATTAATCCGAAACCCTATTATTTAATTTCTTGCTTTTAACTTCAAGAAAACTTTCACCTCCAATTTCACCCCCTAGGGGTAGAATTTACAAAAACGTTCTAAAACGTGTATTACCTAGCCAGAAAGCCTATTATTTGATTTCATGCTTTTTAACTTTATAGAAACTTTTATCCTCTATTTCACCCCTTAGGGGTATAATTTGCAAAAACGCTCAAACATGTGTACATTTATTTCTAACCAGAAGCCGAAATACTTAATTCCATGCTTCTTACTTCAAAAGTAACAGATTTCTCATACAAACTTACAACACTTATATCACCCATTTAGGGGTTGAATTTTCAAAAATCCTGAAACATGTGTACGTTTATTTCTGACCAGTAACCTAAATATTGAATTTCATGCTTCTTACTTCAAAAGTACCAGATTTCTCATACAAACTTACAACACTTATTTCACCCCCTTAGGGGTTGAATTTCCAAAATCGCTCAAACACGTGTACATTTACTCCTAACCAGAAACCTTAATACTTAATTTCATGCTTCTTACTTCAAAAATGACGGACTTGCATACAAACTTTAATCACCCTTTTCACCCCTTTAGGGGTTGAATTTCGAGAAATCCCTTCTTAGTGGATGTTTTCGTCACGTAAGGAACCTACTGTCCAAATTTCATATTTCCAGCTTTAGTGGTTTAGGCTCTGCGTTGATGAATGAAATGTCAGTCAGTACCAGTCTCTTTATATATAAGAAAGATTATAAGTTATGACCAATTATTGTTTTTTTTCAATCACTTGGCATAGAAAAAAATCATGAAAAAACTATCAGAGCTACCTATCATTTTTTTTTTCAGAACTTTGGCGAACAGTAGGCCTTACTTGTGGTAATACTTTTACGCAGGTAAAAATGTGTTCAATAAGAAAAAACTTTTACTGCTAAGGCTTTTTTGGTCTGGCAAAAATTTTACTCAAGTTTTACTACTACAAGTTTTGAAATGACCTTGCCCACGCCTCTATTTGATTTGATCCATACTTCCAGGGACATCCTGTATATAACACAGTTCCAACGACACAAGAGAAAAAGAGTCATTCAAGGATTAGATGAATGGAGACAAAAAGCCATCATTATTCACAATTACTAACGTGAAGTAAACAGACAATTTCTGTTTACTCTTAATTAATTAAGCTTATTATTCTTCGGTAGGAAATATATCCGTTCTGAGATCTGAAAAGATAAACTTTTATACAAGATTTTTTTCCAGTGATAGCTTCCGCAAGGAGTAAAGCGACTGCCAATGGAGTTTTTATAGCACGATTCTCTTTTGTCTTCTCCTTATTGTGTCGGGTCGGTACACACTAAAAGAATTTCCTAATAACATTGGCATTGTCTGCATATTCTTTTTGTACTGTAAATTGATTTAGTCTGAAGTTGAATGTTGCAAAAACGTGGGTTTACTGAAAATATTAGTTTGTCCATTTTGTTTTTAATATTACAGCTATTTCCGAGAAACACGCTTAATGGAAGTTTTCGCAGAAAACTGTTTTTGTGTTCCAGAATCCTCTGTATGATTAAAAATGCACGAATAATTTACATTATAATTGGTATATACAAAAATAAAGCTATGAAAAAGTGCATGTTTGGTATTGGGATTATAAATATTTCATTTGTGGCTCCTGCGCTACGGGTCGTAGGTTCGTTTCCCGCACGAAACATGTATTTGCATGGCCTACAGATACTTGTTCCGGGTCTAGGCGTTTGTGGATGTGAAGGTTTATGTCTGTTAACTGTACCCACGACACAGGAAAAATCCTAGTGTGCGACAACGATGTTAATTAAAAAGAAAAGAAATGTAAAAAAAATGTATCATGATTAAATTACACATTTTTTTACATTTATATGTACAAGTATATTTGTATACGTTTACAGAAAATATTAGTATTTTATGTTTTTTTTCTGTAAACGTGTACAATAAATTATTTAAAATGTTAATCATTATTCTTTTTATGACGTAGTAAGGTAGTTTTATACGGTTACTATGATCGAAATACCTGATGTAAAACGGTAAACATTGTTTGTAACAGCTGGCTGGATAGATGTACTTTGCTTAAAGGCTGTTGTTTAGTCTCGGGCCAAAGATTAGCCATACTTAAGAACACGGCTCGTTAGGACGTTACTTGAGCATCTAATCTGAGAGTAAGTTCCTTAGTAGAGTTGGAACTTTGTAGAAAAAGGGCACACAATAAAAGCAGGCTTATAAGATCTAACGATTCTCATTTTGTCGGAAGTTGTCATTTATATTTATGATTAGTTACGGCTTGGTCACGTGTATTTTTCGGGATTGCCCGACTAGTTTTGGACCCAAACGGAGCCCTTAATCATGAGCTGAACACGCGGCGAGTTCTACTCGCGAGCTGGCCGCGTGTAAATGCACGTGAGTGAAGCGCAACTAATCTATACATATAATAAATCATAAATATGAATGTGTCTCACGAAAGTTATTATACAAAAAAAAGTTGTCATTTCTTTTTTCCGTTTGTTGCCCGTGGTACCACGGGTGATTTTATTGAATATATGTATTTAACAAGTTTCAATAAAATCAACAATAAATATTTGTTGATTTTATTGAATACTATAGCATGCGTTGCAATGTACTTTTTCCTACTTACTACCTACCTACTTACTACCTACTTTCAGAAACAAAATCAAAATAATAACAAAAAGTTAAAACCATTTTCATGCATGCGGTAAACAAATGAAGATTAAGGACATAGGTACCTACTGAGACAATTTGTTTTTTTTTTAAATATCAAAATTTTCTTTCATAAGAACCTTCCGACAATTACGAAGAAAACAAAAAAAAATATCGCGAAATCGGTCCAGCCGCTCACGCGTGATGTCGTGACCAAGGGAAATAGGGATTAATTTTTATATACATAGACAAAGATAGATAATTAAAAACTAATTGTGTTTTTACACCCTTAAAATAATAATGTGTAACTAGTGACAGCAAAATTCAACATTAGTTCCATTGTTTTCAGATTCATTTAAAATGGAACTAGTGATTAAAAATAACATCAGTAGTTCCATCATGGAACTGTCAATGGTACTAGTGGCAACGAAGGGAGCTCACCTTTGAAAACTTCATGAAAATATTGAGTACGCCAAAAAATAGTCATAAATAGTCGTATATTGTGCTCGACTGTACTCGACTCGAAAATGTACGTAGAAGTTTACATGGAAGTATGTTATACTTCTACATAGTAAACCAGGTCGAAATTATCATTGTTGGAGACGACTATTTCTTGACTATTTTTTGACACCAAATTTTTATTCAAAAACGTAAGCGTTCCGCGGTAATCAGGTGAGGATTGTGGCGAGAAAGGCTCACCACGTAATCCTCACCAAGACACCTTTATATCTGTGGAATCCCTTAATGACTATTTTCGAGATTTGGCACAGCGTTACGACTATTTTTGGAATTGAAACCAAGTCGATACTCCCAGCCGTTTGCTTTCACTGAGATGAGGATTGCGTGGAGACGTTCACCCCACAATCCTCACCAACATATAGCTATAACTTCGGAATCATAATGCGACTATTTTTTAACCTTTGTGACTATTTATAACTATTTCTTGACAATTTTTTGGCGTACTCAAAATTGATTTTCATGAAGTTTTCAAAGATGAGGATTGTGTGGTGACGGACACGGATCGCTTGGCAGTTCTACTTTTAGTTAGTTAGTTGGTTCTTTTTTACCCGTGGTACTACTGGTAGTAATACTGGTAGTACCACGGGCAACAAATGTTTTTTTCGCCGCTACGCTAAGAAGGGAAGTTTGAAACTATATCTGCCGTTTTTTTTTTGTTCGAATTAATTTGGGGCCCCGAGACAATTAAACTTTTCTGCGGACTCCCCCGGCCCACGACTAACTTCTTGGTGCCATTGGAGTCACGGCGCCGCTATTGCCCTGTGCTACCATTAATAATATGTATCGAGCAAGTTTATTAATATTTAAAATCCTCGTCCTATTAAAGTCTAGCCTAGAGTAGTAGAGCTCCTTGTGAAAGAGTTCGTCCGGGGAAGTACAGTCGAGTTCATTAACATATTGGCCCTGCCAGGCTTCAAAAATATGTGAACGTTAAAAAAGTTCATAATATTGTGACAACTCTAAGCATCATTAAATTGTTGAATTAATATGCGACTGTTTTTTCTCAGTCTTGTGCCTTTGGCTATACATGTTACTGAGAAAAAGCAGTCACATATTAATGAATCTAAATCTTGACCACAATTTAATGATGCTTAGAGATGTCACAATATTATGAACTTTTTTAACGTTCATATATTTTTGAAGCCTGGCAGGGCCAATATATTAATGAACTCGACTGTACTACCTCCGTATTTATTTCTGCCGCTAAGCAGCATTGCTGTGTTCCGGTGCGAAGGGTCGGCAGACTTGCGGAAACTGAAGCATTGGGTGCCGGTGAAATTATAGGCACATGAGACTTTACAACTTTGTCTCTAAGGTTGGCAACGCATCAGAAATCCTCTTGGTATTGTAGGTGCATATAGACGGCGGTTATTACTTATTATCAGGTGGGCCGTTGTTTTGTTAGCAAAGGTAGAATAAACGAAAAAAAAAGTCATAACTTCAACGCCATACGATATTTTAGACTGAAACAAAATTACCTATCTTAGTGAGAAGAAAAACATAAAGCAGAACTTTAAATTGAAAATAATTTTCGCTCCACTGGGCGGCTACTTTAGAAAGATTGTCGTTGTTGTAATGCGGGAACGGGGACAAAAAATGTTAAGGAAAAATAATTATATGTAGGTATAAATTTTATTCCTCAATTAACTGAAGTTTCATAAGTTAAAAAGGGGTGTGCTATTGTATGGAACTTATAATAATGACATTGAGGAATAATTTCTTATGATATAACTCGTTGTATGCCCAAGTATCAAAGTGGGTAACTTTTATTGATCGGATTGTAATAAACAATAACATTTAGGGCACTCAGAATTGCTATCAATATAGATAGGATATCACGAGAGGTTCCTTGTGACGTGTCCGACCAATCTAATGACCGTTCAAGTGATTGATCGTATAAATGTGAGTGACTTGAGTACAAGCCAAGAACCGAATGATAGAAGAGCCACTCAATTTTCTCAAGCGAAAACAAAGCGTTCGGTTACATTTTGTGACAAAGTATTTTTCGTACGACCGAATAAGCAGACATACATACCTACATATACTCACGCCTGTAATCCCCGAAAGGATGTGCAAAGGCGTTTTCATATTAAAAAGTTTGTACACTCACGTTTCGCCTCTTGCATTAAGTCCCATGTAATAGGTGGTGAGCCTATTGCCAGTATTGAGGCACAATTTTAGTGCATACCCAATAGTTACATGGTACAAATTGTTACAATTGTTACGTCGTGAAATTCAAACATTAAGACTTTATTCATACTGTCTACATTTTCTTCGAAATCGTATCAGTGGTTAGCAAAAAGAATGGGACCTTTACCAAGCTCCGAATATTCCCTCTGTACGCACGAAACGTTTTGCTTCCACAGTCTTAATACCTGCGTACTGCTGCTAAGGAGTGGAATTCTTTGTTGGAGTCTGTGTTTTCCGATAATTACTATCGGTAATATATATTTGCCAAACAAGATACATCAGTCGCTTGAACAATTAAATAAAAATGGGACTTGAAAAGAGATGCCACTAACAGCACTTATATAATTATTGCCTTTTAAAGATATACGGCCGTTTTCAATAACCTATCTATCTGCGGTTTTCAGTATTACGGCCATTTTCAATAACCTATCTATCGGAGGTTTCGCCTACTAGAGATAGAAATTTGAGGGCTTTTTGGGGGATGTCTATATTGTAAAATCGACGTTCAAAAAGAACTAAGTCATTCTAGTCTATTTTGAATAAATGAGTTTTGAGTTTGAGTTTGAGTTTGACATAAGCTCCATAGAAGTAATGTCAAATTTCTATCTGTAGTAAGGAAAACCGCCGATAGATAGGATATTGAAAATGGCAGTTAGTAAATATGTCAAATGTTATAACGGTGCTAATCCACGCTGAACCAAATTGAAGCAACGGCTTCTGAAACTGTTAATTTTATAATAGGTGGTATGGTAATTAGTCTACTCTTTCCCATTTTTATTAAGTCGGTTTTTACTTTTTTTGAAGTTTTTGTTTAATACGTTTTAGTGCCACAAATTACAATTACAATACTGTACATTCGTGGAGCACTATTAGTTACTAAAATTAGAACGTCGTCTGTATACGTAACTCGTTTTCAAACTACTAATAATATTCTAAAAAAACTATTCAACCAAACTTAATGAAATTCATATGGGACTCGAAAGTATTAGACTCAAACTAAAAAAGTACTTGTCAAAGTGATCATACATGATCGCAATAAATATAGAACGCAACACACAAGAGTATATACGCAACGAATATAGAACCTTCTCCTTTTTTGAAGCCGGTTACCTACAAATGGCCGATTTAGATATTTCAAGAAACAACTTGAAAGTTAATGTTATTTATTTATTCCTCCCGTTTCATAAATCTGTTTGTCAGATGAATTTCAAAACCGGGGATCCAGGCGAGCTTAGGGGGACATTTAAAAAGTAAGATAAAATTAAATTGGTACAAGAATCTAATGGAGATCTTTGCGTACAAACTTCTAAAAGCTTAGGATGTTTTGAAGACTGTTATTGTGACTACAGTAGTAAACCAATCAACAATGTTGGTGGGCGGAAGGAAGCGGCGAAGGGCGGGCGTTAAATGGGTGCTGTCTGTCATTGTTCGACGTTCTAAAAGAACTAATTGGTTTTAGAAGAACTCTAACACCGCTCTTGCCGACAGACTGTCTACCATACTAACCGCTCAAAATCACTAGCTGCATAATACGCACGATATCTAGTGTATTATATTGTATACATTGTTATATTGTGAACAGACCACGGTTCCGCGATTGATTTGTAGGTTATTGTGCTGGAAAATTTAAAATGCAGCTCGGGGTTTGCCCGGTGAATTAGGATAGGTGCGATTTTATCTTATGGGACTGTGGCTGTAGCAGCTAGCAGTTTCACCTCTGCCTGGTCTTCTAGGAAATATTTTTGATATTATGTGTAGAATAATTTTTATCTATCCTTTTGTCTTTGTAGGTAATTGTTAATTTATAGCAAGATGTAGTCCTACTATGTAAGGTATGTAACGATCATCTACTTTATGGATTCATTAAAGTAGGTATTCATCAGGTATACAGCTGAATAGATAAGCTAAGTGAAGAAATTCTTCACCAGACATGTTATGCAGGTATCGTGATTGATGAAGGATTAAGATGAGATTAAGGTTCCATTTCAGATTTCATCAAAATACGGCCTAATCAACCTTGACTAAAGTTCACTTACATACTGTCACTAAGGTGACCTAGCCTATCACGGTATTTTTTTAAACAACGTGATTCGATATTTTTTCGATCTTATAATGACACGATAACTATTGTTCAAATCATCGAACTTTGTTGTTCAATGTTATTTCGCTCGTGTTCACACTTCTGTTTTGTTGAGCTTAGAACAATACAATTCCCAGGTTGAATTGTCCTCGTCTCGAACAGGAGCCTGTATTGTAAAAGATAACAATGAATTGGCTCACGCTCAGAGAGTATTCATGCTTGCTGCGAGATTGTAAGCAATACAGTGATAGACACAATAATGGAATAAATTATTTGTGGAAAATACTTAAGTAATAGGAATGATTATTTATTGAAATTTTGATTTCATTTAAAATTCCATTGATTTATTGATTCGTTGAGGGTCCGGTAAACAATCATCATTTTACGACAAAATGTAGTAGGCAATGCCGTAACTATTCTTCACATGCCTATTACATGCGAAATCTATTGCTAGCATTTCTTAAGCAATAGATCGAGGAATATGTGACTTTTTTTTTTTTATTCTTTTTTTTTTTTCGAGGCACTAGTACACTTTTGTGACGAATATGTGACTTATTCGGCAACACACGCATACGCAAACTCATTGCATAACGGCAATATTGAGGCAATATGTAATATTCACGACTTATAAGACCAGATTGACGTAAAATTGCCGGCAGGACTTGCCGGCCATACATTGCTGTAAAATCTAGATCGTTTATCAGCCCCTTTAGAACTGGCCCACAGTAGCCTGAGGTTTTCCATTAGTTGTGGGCATTACCTACATTTTAAATAGCATTTATAAACAATATAAATTTCAGTATACCTACCATTTAAAACACATTGTTTGGTGTATGAACCACAATTATAAAGTAACTATACAGTAACTATACAGTAACATTATATTCAGGTCAGGTTACAAATAATGTCATTTAATTTTCTCTCAGTTTACCTTTTCTGGTGTTTTGTTTGTAATGCGTAAGCATTCTAATTAATCGAATTGTTGGTATTATATTTAAAGGGAGATTAGGGTTAAAGGTGTAGGTACAGTCAGCAACAAAAGTAGCTGAACATTTGAGTTTTTAAACTTGGCATTAATTAGAAAACTAATTGTTTTAAAACAAAAACTATAATAGACACCTAGAGCTGCTAGATACAGCTCTAAGTATGTTTTAAAGTTTTTGTTTTAAAACAATTAGTTATCTGATTAATGCAAAGTTTAAATACTCAAATGTTCAGCTACTTTTGTTGCTGACCGTACAACTACCAACGATTTCTGATTCCTTATGCAAGTAACTACTATCACCACACGCGTCATGATTCGAGCAAGATATTTTAAGTACAATGGATGCTGTCGGCCATCCACCTAAGCATATCTTAATTGCCTTCTACAACACATATGAATTACAAATATAAATAAGAATTAGGTTAACCCTCTAGGGTAAGTTAGCCTAATTTTTATTTTATAGCGGTAGGAGCACTTGACACAAACTTTCCTTTTTAGGTGCAAAACGATATCTTTTTGTTCAGTAAAATTAATTATAGTGCACAATCTGCATTAATTAATTGTTGCTGCTATTCTCCATATCATACAATTTTCGAGACAGCGTTATGTAAAGGACTCTGGACACTTGCCAAAAGCGTCCCATTTAAAGCCTTTTGCGGGCCAACGTCAAACGAGTCTTGACCTTGATTTACGTTAATTTGAACTCTCAAGTGAAAGAAGTGAGCAAAGTGTCGTAAATGATGTCCAACTCTCTAGATTACTTAAAAGTTAAGTGTGAGCTTGTTTAATATTTTTATAACTTGGCTCTTGGATCAAATGCAGGAGATTTAATATGAATATTACAATATCATAATATTGAAATAAACATATTTGATGTACAAAATGTATTTTACAATATCGAGATCCGATTTTACCAACGTCATATGCGTTACCTTAGGAATAAATCGTCAGTTGGCATTATAACATCTTCCAGGCTAAAAATAATTGATTTTCCATATCGAATAACAGCTTAGGATATGTAGTTACCATAATGTTAAGTTAACAGTTAGATTTCGAGGTTTTTATATGGCCTGTCTATTGGAAAAATAAATATCTGGCATAGCGACTTTTTTTTTGGACCAGTTTCCATGATGTCCTTTGTTTTTGCTTAATGGTATTTGGGGGACGCGTCCGGCCCCTTCGCTTTCGAAACAATTAACTCTATTTACAATTGTGTAGCTTGACCATTGCAATCTCCTCCCGCTCTTTGTCACTTTGTCCCTTGGCGTAATGAATCTAAATATTGCTTCCTTTTGAAGCAACACGATTCAACGTGTTTTCATTAAAACACAACATCGTCGGCATGGCAATAACAACCACATTAGGGCAATAAATTTTGTAGGGTTCGGTACCTGAAGAGTTCCTAGATATTACTAAGCCTACGCCTCTGTCTGTTCGTTCGTCTGTCACAAGGGTATAATCTCGGATGCCGTAAAAGGTAGCCTGTTGGAATTTTCAGTTTATTTTTTATTTTCACAGATTATTGCGGCATAAACCTTGGCAGATAATAAAAAAAACACAAAAAAACGTAATCTAGAGGGGCGTGCGTCTAGAATAGCCTTCTTCTTCTCTCGTGTCAGTACGAGCTATACGAAAATAGCTCAAATTAAGTACAAAATAGCTCTAGAATAGTGTAAACATAGAAGAGTACCTACTCTAAAAATTTGCAATTTTTACAAATTTTTGTTCCGGCTGGATATTACAAACTGTAACACAATGATTCAAATGGCTAGGCTTAATTAAGGTTCATACTCTACAAATAAACAACAAAAAATACCAAATTTGATAGCACAGAACCCTGTGTACGCGAGTATGACTCGCAATTGTTGGGGTTTTTAATTACGCTCTTAAATTGACAAATCCCTTGAGATATTGGAATATTCAAAAAATCTGATAAGTAATACTGTTTATTAATACCAGTCATCATTAAATAAAATCCAATAAAAAAATGTGAAACAAACGTTATCAAATACAGGCTATGTATGTGCGAACATAATATGTAGGTAGATATTATACAGGGTGGCCAAAAAGTCGTGGATCAAACGCAACTAGGGGTTAGATGGGGTCATCAGCTGCAAAAAGTTGTTCTACGGGAGGTCCTTAATGTCAACCCCTGCAGAGTTATAATTTATTGTGTTTCTAAGGGAAAATTTACTTTTTTTAACTAATTCTTATTGAAATTCGAAAAAATGTACATTCTGTATCTTTTTATAATTTTCACTAGATTGGTAAGTACTGATGAGTCCTTGTTACGTTATAAAGTGAAGTTATGATTTGAAAAAAAAAAAACGTAAAACTTCATATTATCTTCAACACACCTAATAAACAACCATAAACAGCATGTCTAACGCAAGGACTCATCAGTAAAATTATAAAAAAGATACAGAATGTAGATTTTTTCGAATTTTAATAAGAATTACTTAGTTAAAAAAAGTCAATCTTCTCATAAAAACACAAAATAAATTATAACTCTGCAGGAGTTGACATTAAGGACCTCCCGTAGAACAACTTTTTGCAGCCGATGACCCCATCTAACCCCTAGTTGCGTTTGATCCACGACTTTTTGGCCACCCTGTATTGTAGATAAATGAAGATTTGCTTCATTGAAATTCGACTTGACTGATGATCATTGCACGTATACACAATGAACTTTGGGTGTATTGTACAAATTGATCTCTTTGTATAGCAATCAGATGAAATGTCGGGAGCAGACGCGAAAGCACTTTATTTAATGTACCAACTGTTTGTTAGAGGCAACGAGAGAGAATCGCTTGTATTTTAAGTATCCTAAATTGGGTTTTTCAAGGAATAACGTGCCTATATTTTTCCAAATTCTTCTTGTTATTCATAAAATTAAATGTTCTCCTTGTTGCATCAAATTTTATGATTATACTTATAAAGAAAGAAAGGTTAGCTGCAAGTATTCTTTTGTGTTATCTTGAGCAATTTGAATGTAGTTCGCTTTTTGTGGTGACGACCAATTTCGTTGCCTGCAGGCGACGGCCTACAAGCAACGAAATTGGCAACAACTTGGAAATTTCCACACGGATGGAGTCGTGGGCACAGCTAGTTAAAAATAAGCTCGATTATGAATCCATTTGTATGCTAGCAATATGGCTGCCAAGATTCAAGTGTGCAAATACAGTATACTATTGAAAAGGAGTGAGTGGAGTGTCATTGCTTCGGGGCACTGGTCGGTCGGCAGTCATTCCACGTGGCTTTGGTATCTCGCGAGTTCACGTCGGGCTTTTTTCGTCGTACTCCGGGCACATTTATGCGACAGTAGAGGTTTTTGTACAAATAAGTTCCAAAGAATGCTGATTATTAACATTATACTAATGTTAAAAATAGTTGTAAATTAAATAGGTAAGGTACCTTCGCCATATATCCGAAATGTCTAGGAGCACCAAGACATGACTGACTGTTATCTATTTCGAAGTCCGATCATATAGATCGGACTTCGAAATAGATAAAACTATAGTCACCCACTTATCGTCACTATTCCGGCGCCCACGTCAATAAGTTACGGCATTTTATTTTTTCACCTCATTTTAACCGAACCCGAACTTGATGAACACGTAAACTGCTCTCGCTGTCCCGGGTGTAGTGGCAAAACATCTTTATTAATTAATGAATTCATTTATTCATAGATCATTAATTTTTGATAAGACTGCACTATCTTCATAAAGTCAGTGTTTACAATAGCAGTACTTATTAAGATGTGGATGTGATGCGCTGATACATTTTGGCTCGTTTCGGTATCTAAAAATATTACACCAAAATCACAAAGAACCGTTCAATGCCCCAAGCAAAAGGATATTTCCTTTTGCTTGGGGCATTGAACGGTGAGTTAAATCTCCTAAATTAGATTAATTAATGCACTTACGCGTTAATTCTAGAAATATCCTTTTGAGTGATTGTGAAAGCATCGGCGTGAGTACTATACGTTACTGTCCCTTCGAATACACCCCGACCAGGACTCAATATTATCTGAAATTTAAAAGTTATCGTTAGCGGCGAGCGACGTGCCTCATGTGCAGAGAATAACAGAAGGCTGGATAGTTTACATTAGGGTATTTTATTATTAAATCAGTTCATCTTACCTTAGCCTGATAATATTCTTTCAGTGCTCTTGGTGGTGCGTCCTTAGTGTTTCCAAGATATGCGTCCATATGATTATCATAACCATATTTCAAGAGATGAATGTTCACATTTTGTTGTAACACCCATTCTATGGATTTAAGTTTTCTTCTTCTACATTTTGATCTGCAAATTGATTGATTAACAAAACTGTGCATTTGGCAGTCATTTGTTAAATCGATGTTGGGCAGTGGACGTGCCCGGGTCGATATCGTAAATTTTAACTAACCGTTGTTCGTCACTAATACTGTCAATATACTCGGCTAGTACATTGGCCACTGCGGTGTACATTGGACTTGACTTAGATACGTTGAACCATTTGGTGCAAGTACACCAATGTTGAATGATACCAGCCTCACTACATGATCGCGATTTAGGTATCTGAAACACAACGCAAAACAGTTAAGTATCGAGAATGACCACAGAACCATTCCTCTATAGGAGAGTAGGCACATGATCCGGTTTCGCCAAACTTCAATCCCTGCCGGCACGCAGTGCATCCAAGAACAAAAATTCTAGTGATTGGACCATGTGGATGGAATATCCGAATTTCCAACCTAAACATCCCAGGATGGAGATATGCAGTAGGGTGGGAAGACTTTGCAGCATGAGTAACCAAACCTGGTAACTGCGATCAATTTCAAATTTTTGGTAGAAGTCTAGACGATCGAGAGCTCAGACAGCTTTTAGACTTGGCAATAAAGTGTGAAAAGTTTAACTTCTACATCTTAGTCGAGAGTTATGACATGTCGAGCGAGTCTCAAAATTAAGTCCAAAAGACGAGTTTTTTACAACGCTAAATGCGACTGGCGATAGAAAAGTCATGTGCCCCATCCTTTTGAAAAATATTTGTAAGCTTTGTAATTAAGCTAAGCGGTAAAGATGTAGAAGACAAATTTACCGGTTCCAATAAACTCATAGCTCTTGGTAGATCAGAGCCAGGGACTGTGTACTTATTACTTTTATCCTTCAAATCTAATACGTCAAGAATTGTGGTGTGTACATCAAAAACTGTCGTTAGCACAGCGCTATTATGCTTTAGCGCCTTCAAAGCGTTAGGCCTGAGTTGCTTCAGTTTCTCTGGCAATATAATAGCCATTAGAGGCAGACGTTCTTCAAGCTTGCCTTGGTATGTTTCACGGATCGGTGCGAACCTGAAATATTAAGTGTATTAGTAAACTAATATTGTTAAGTGATGAGCTCAGAGTTGAATTAGATTACAAAAATATTAAACTTCTGAGACACTAGCGGTAGGCACGTCAAAAGTTTATGTTGTTATTGGTCTTTCCTTCGAAGAGCACATTCGTAATTTGGCAATTTGTCATGTTGACTGGTGAATTGAAATTATTTACTCATTCTGTAAATCACATTTCTTAACCACTTTTACAAAACTGTTTTTTTAATTATTTTTTTGTACTAGCTCGTGTCGGCCTTTCCTATCTGACTACTGCTGAGAAGAAATGTCGAAACAAACTCAGATGAGAGTGACTAAAAGTTTATATTGAAGCATTTTTGGGACGCCGCGATACGTACTCGTACATGCATTCCTTTGTAAATGAACTCTGTAATCACTCACAATAACAAATAAATTAAAAGGTTCACCTATTAAGTAGCTTCATGTATATGAAATTAAGTATTTGTATTTTTTTTCATTTTAATATACTGTTGGTCAAATATAACTATTTGGATGGCACCTTCTGCTTTATACAGCATTATTGGAAGTAAACGGCCTACATTTGAAATTTGTAGTTCAACTGATGAAAAAGCGTAAGTAGTTACTACAAAAAGTTAAGTTACCAGTACAATTAATTCGGTACCTAGACCCATGATCTCCCATGATTAAAACCAGGGTGTCTTCAAGCGCCCGTCTTGCATACAATTTTTCCAAAAACGAGACAAGTGGTTCATCTGCTGTGGAGACCATGTTGAAGTTGTCATGACTGACACCCGCCATTAACGTGAAACAGAACTTCTTGCCACCATCTAACTGTAAGAACTGTTACAGAAGGTAGAATAAGAAAATAAAACAAAATATGAGCCAGTAAACGTCCATTGAGAAACGATACAGACCCCCCTTACTTATAAAGATTGACATTTTCTGGGCCATTTTCCATCTTTGAGAAGCTAGGCCCAACAGTTTCGCGAGCTCTACCAGCATTTCATGCGCTAACAGAATGTGATTTCAACTCGGCACTTTATAGACGAGGCAAGAAAAAACCTCTAGAAATTCTCATGAATTCTGAAACTTTTCAAAAAGCATTTGTTGATTTGGGATCAGAGGATTGTATTAGATGAATCTTTTAACATCATACAATCTTTTATCTGCCACTTATATGGATTAAAAAAAAGAGCTGATGTCAACCGAGCTAGAATTGAAATCTTTAATAAGAGATACAAGGTGCCAGACACATCACAGCCCTTCTAGTCATGATTACGTACATTCAAAGAGAATATTATTACGATGCCATGATGATATTACTTGCCACCATGCCAATCGGAGTTACTGCTGCACGTATTACGAACAAGATATATTGCATGCTTGCGGAGTGATGCACACAGTGCAAATATCATCGTTATGTCACCTACAAATTACGGATGGACAGATGTCAATGGAAAATTGGAAATGACCTGGTTTGTTGGTGATCAATTACCAAAAGCGTATGAAGGTACATCTGATATTTTAGGGGATACCCCAGTATCAGGTATGTTTTCTTTTCAATTCTTTAATAACACGATTTTGATGATTTTTTAAATTTATTATAATTATTGTAACGATTTCTTGTTACAGATAAATGCAAGCTGTAGATGACAGTGATGACGAAATCGAACTAGATGAACAAGATAATTCGACGGATGAAGATTAAAAAAAAAGTTTTCTGTAACTATTTTATCGGTGTATTATAATTAAAAAACAGCTTTTTTATTTGCTTGTTATTTTTCGTACGTTTTATTTGACAGAATACAGTGATGAAAAAAATAGGTACATGTTTTTTTTTTCAAATTCTCACTAAGAAAATCCCTCCAGATAATCGTCAGATTATGGATCAGCACATCTAGGGCATTAAGTTGAACTGTCTATATAATAAATAATCTGACGCTCGAGTATTAATTCAACATGGCGATTTATTTTGCACTTTCAAAAAGCTGTCGCAAGCTTGCGTGACGTCCGAATCATCCCCTCTAAATATAAGGCGAGCAAATTTTTTTTTTTAATTTCTCACTCCCCTACGGCCACCTCCACTCCACCATGCAAACCGGCAGATTAACATATGTTCGTTATCAGAGAGACGGGGTATATACACCATCAATATATACATTTTTGATAACCGGTAGACGCTCCCCCCACCGGTGAAAGGGGAGAGCGTCTAAGTTTTTTTCTTTCTATCATCTAATCTTTAAAATGTAATAGGTCTCCATGACGCTCGAATAAATCTCCATTTACCATCGTGGGCTCACAACGATAGCGAAAAAAATTAAATTTAAAAACCTTTAGATCTTTGATAATATTTAATCCATTGTCTGCATGAGCAAGCACCTGGTGTGGTGACAGTTTATAGGCGTTGCCTCAGAATACAGAAAGACCCAGAAGCTGTGATCACGCCTAATACTGAAGCATCAAAAACTACTCTTAATCGGAGTAGTTTTACGCGCAGACGATCAGTTACTATGGGGACGTCATAACGACTACATGTATTTACCGGTGTCAAATTAAATTAAATTATGTCGTTTTGTGTCGTTCGAACCTATAAAAATGCAGCGGGGCTAAAAACAAAACAGGATGGGATCACATTTCACGTTTAAGTAGCACATTCAGATATCGTCTTATTTAATTAATCAATAAATTGTTCAGTTTGTAATTGTCATAGGGAATGATGCATCCATATTGTTAGTGTTGTCAGTATAAGAGTTTTGATTTTCCCTTCTTTTTATTACCTACTTAAATAAATTAAACGTTTTTTATCTAAAATTCCTATCAGACCTTCTCTATTTCTTGAGATTATCAGGTACAGTCAGCGTCAAATAGGTATATCGCGACGAACAGACTGTTCATCATTACCTAAACAGCTAAAGAAATTAAACTTTATCTAAATGGGATTCTTGTCAGAATGCCAGTTGACCTGTCCTACGTTCATTCTGAAACGCCCCTTGTTTCATTGACATAATTATACAGGGTGTAAACGAATTCGCGTAATTCCTTCAAACCACAAAATCTATTAATGGTATACCATTAATCTATAGATTAACCCCGCACGGGATTTAGATTGACTAAAAAGGAGATGGTCCATAATGTATGGACCAAAAACCTAGACTCGATTGGGACTAAATGGGTACCAGTAGTTTCATTGTAATGCACAATTTACCCCAACGAAAGGGCAATGCCGAAATCGATGGGGTATAGGAGCTATAGATTGACAAAGTATATATGAAACAATCTTGACTAACAAGTGTTTTTTAAAAGTTTATATAATATCAATACTATATTAACGATAATACTGACAGGATTACTGTAGTATTTATTACTATCAACTATCAACCATTTGGTAAGTGATTATTAAAAAAAAAACGAAAAACCTGGATTCGTATAAATAATATAACTACAAGGTGTAACATAAATAACGTATAACCTCTTAAGGGGTCACTGTACCCATCACTATGAACAACTTTTACTATGGGAGAAAAAGTGAAATCGCGAAAAAAGAACAGCTGTTCCCTACATTTACGTTCGCTTAACTCGTCAAAATGTGGGGAACAGCTGTTTTTTTTCGCTATTTCACTTTTTCTCCCATAGTAAAAGTTGTTCATAATGATGAGTACAGTGACCCCTTAAGAAGTTGTACATTTATTTATGTTACACTTTGTAGTTATATTATTTATACGAATCCTTGAAAAAAGTTTTTTTTTGTGTTTTTTATAGTAATCGGATACCAAATGGTTGATAGTAATCAATACTACAGTAATCCCGTCATTATTATCGTTATTATATTATTGATATTGTATAAAATGGTAAAAAACACTTGTTAGTGAAGATTTTTTCATATATTACTTTATCAGCCTATAGCTCATATACCCCATCGATTTCGGTATTGCTCTTTCGGTGGGGTTAATTGTGCATTATAATGAAACGACTGGTACCCATTTAGTCCCAATCGAGTCTGGATATTTTTTGGAACATCTCTTTTAAAAAAAAACCATTTTTTTTTATTTCATTGAAAATTTAGATGCCATGCATAAATTAATGAAGGCACGGCAACACAGCTGACGGGCACGACTAGCCCGATATTGCTCCACGCAGTCAGTTAACATGGGACGCTAAAAGTACTCAGATACAGAATACCATGGTTCATTTTTTGAAAACTTTTTTTTTTATTCTGAAAAAATCCCATGCAGAATCAATCAGTGTCACCAGTAGATCACGCGGTTTGAAGGAATTACATGAATTCGTTAACACCCTGTAGTTTTGCTCGGATCATTTTGAACAGTCTGTTCGTCCCTATATATTTGACGCTGACTGTACCTACTCAGATATAAAATATTGCCTATATAGAAAAGCACAATTTTGATTTTATTATTATCTTACCTCCAATACTCAACGTTTTCCCCAAAAACGGGTAAACAATGTCTGAGCTAGCAACATTACGCGGGTGGGAAGTGAGACGGGCGCGGGACGCATGCTTTGATTTTGGACACAGCGTAAGGCTTGCAATTACTGTTGAAGGCGGATTCTGTTTCTTTCTGTATTCTGAGGGCGTTGCCTATACCCAACAGTGATCTACGGTAGAATTATTAGTGTAAATATTCATTTAATTCTGTACTACACCTACTACATGAATGGAGTATTTTTCAAACTTTGACCTCATTTTACCGTATTCTCCCGGAGCCTAGGAAAAAAAAGATATGCAGGATTGTTTAGGAAATTAAGTGTGACAAATACCAATACGAGTCGTTTGTATTGGTTTTGGTTTTTTTTGCCCATTCTCTTTGAGCCTAGATGTACTGGGCACCCTTATCGGCCGGTATTAATAACCAATCTCAATCCATATTCTCTGCATTGATGTAGGTTTCTGACATTACTCCTATGGAATTTTGGTCACAAACCTACATCAATCCAAAGATTTTGGATTAGGATCCTTTATTATTATCAGCCGTAAGTGATCGTATGTATTTATTAACCTTAATAATTGCGGCTATCGAGCTGTAGTAAGTACAGTCAGAAGCAATTATATTTGTCTACCGAAGGCTTACAATCGCAAGCAATAACTATCTGGGTAAAACAGATAAATATCTGCCTGCGTATAGAACGAATGGCCGTACTATCATGGTTTGAGAATTATCATCAGCGTTCAGCCAAAAGACGACCACTGCTAGACATAGGCCTTGCTTCTCGCTTCCAGCGGACTCCCGCGATCTTCACCAGGTCATCGGTCCATCTTGTGCCCTTGGTTTAGGCATAATGGTAATTATTGTCTGCGGTAGGCAGTAAATATTGCTTCTAGCGATACCTAATTTAATACACTTATAGAATGCATCAGGCCAGATTGGCTACGGTCGTAGCTCAGTGGGTTTCTGAGGATGCGGCCAGGGTACGCCGAAGAGACAATGTATAACAAAGTTCAATTTAAATACCTCATCGATAAGATTCATCATCAGCTGAAACTCCGGAATGGCCCCTAAGCAGTACTTGGTTAGACTATACTTAAAATTTCTTGCTTTTTTATTTATTTTTTCGCTCTCCATAAAGAAGGCACGAAGATAATGGTCTGCAGGTTGTCTTAAGAATCCGTTGAACCTGTGCTGAAAAGTGCCTATGTCAGGCATGTCTTCGAAGTACGCTGTACGATACCTGGACGAGACAGTAAAGGCTCATTTACACGGAGATAGTTTCTCGAAGCGAGTCTCATGTTATCTCTGTTTTCATCGTAGAGAAAGACGAAGACAGAATGAGTCTCGCTTCGAGAAACTATCTCCGTGTAAATGAGCCATAGTACTCAAACATAATTGTTTAATATATTATTTTATTTTACTGAATGAAACTATTACACTGAACCTGGCACTAATGGATAGGCTACTGAACTCAAAAAAGACCGCAACCGTTATTGTATTTACTCTCAATAATTGTCGTTCTGCAAAATGAAATTAAAATGGCAAGATTTAAAAAATGAGATAAAGTCTTTATTTATTTTGAACGGACGGGCCGTTCAAAATAATCTTTATAATCAGTTAATCAAAAAATAGTTTGAGATCCAAAGCAGCGCATTGTGTTAACCGTGCCGTGCCCTTAACGTGATTGCTGCGTTTGTAAACAGTACGCACACGAACGAGTGACTAACGGAATATGAAAATAACAGGGAAAAGCATCTTCCAGATGACAGGAGGGTACTGTCCCAAGTAATTTACTGTGAACATTAAACGTCTGCTTAACGTGGTGATCAGTGATTACGGCAGTAAAAGAATACTGCCATAATAATAGCTACTGCCCAAATAAATCAGTGGTCGGTAGCGGCAGGAGAATATGATATTGATTATTAGATTACAATGTTAGCTGTATTAGAGTAAATGGCTAATAGAGATGTGTGGAAGAAAAATACATGCTGCGCCGACCCCAAATAAGTTGAGATAAGGGCAGGAGGATGATGATGATGGTTCGAGTAAATAAGTTGAGATAAGGGCAGGAGGATGATGATGATGGTTCGAGTAAATAAGAATTAAATTAAACATACCCGTATTTCTTTAAAATATGGAAAATAAACAGTGTTTCATTAACATATACTGTTTTTGTAAATAGCTTTCTTGCATCAGGTAGTTCGTCTTCCGCCTTCCCAGTTAAGAGTCCATACAAAGCTGGTGGAGTACCATCACCGATGATGTTATAACTGAAATTATACAGAATGAACTCTTATTCGACGTACGTATAGGTGTGATAGTGTGTCCTGTATGCAAAAAATTAACACCGCATCACAGAATACATAATAGTCTGGATGGGTACCCACATAGCCGAAAGTTCAAAGTCAAAGTTTTTTATTTCAAATAGACCAGATTACAGGCACAAAAGTGCCTGTCAAAAAACGTCAAAACTAGGTGCACGGTTCCACAAGGTAGGTTCTATGGAGAAGAGCCGGCAAGAAACTCCATGAATACTCTTTTTAAAATGTAGATTATGACTATTCATGACAATTCCATTACAGTAGTGTGCGACATAGAATGAGAATAATGCAGGTTAACGTAACAAATAAACTCACATAAGAGTAACAAATAGAAAAAATATGTCTTCTAGGATTGTCGTACCAGTTATCAGTCAACCTTTGATAATTAATTATTTGAAAAATACCCAGAATTGGTTACCAAAATTATTATTTATCTTGAATATAACAACTAACAAATGTAATGAATAAAAAAGCTTTTACGTACCTATGTACTCATTTCGAATTCTTAGGTGTAGTAGGTAGATTTTACTGTACAAACCACTTAAAAGATATCCTTAAAAGTGAACTAAATGGAGGAAATCATCTAGGTACATACGGATTGAAGAATAATGTTTATCTCAAAAAAATACTATCATCCGGTTTCTGAATTGAGAATTCTAGGATAAGCAGTACTTAAGTAACATTTGAGTACGGAGTTGTCAAAAAAATGACGGATTTCAAAGCATTTTTTTGACAACTCCGTACTCAAATAGTAATTAAGTATTGCTTATACCGAATTCTCAATTCAAAAACCGGAAGTATGACATTAACCTATATCTTATACGCGAAGGAGCGATGCATGGGTGCAATGTCTTAAATGTAAGAACTGGGCCCATGAAGGCTGTACGGGTTAATACCCTGAATATCTTGATGAGATTCATTGCTACCACTGTTAAGGGGCAAAATCGGGTCTAAGATTTGGGTATACCCGGTTTTGGACAAGGGGTGGGGCAAAACCGTAAAAACATAACTTTTATTATACTGATATTTTTTTTGTTATTTAGAATTAAGAAATTAAGAATAAAGTGATCGCAAGTGCTAAATATGTGATTTATAAACTAAACTAAATACTTATAGCCTATTAAAATTGAATTAATTTTCTTCAAACATGTGTTTTATTGAATTTTGGCCTTAGCGTCCCGGTTCTACCCCACTTTCCCATAATACCTATACGAAATTACATTCCCGAAGTTTTCACTCCCGGGCGACGTTATGTACATATACTATGTAGTTCCGTTAAAGATCTTACTTGTTTAAAATAACGGCTCTTTCCGACAAATATTTGTAACTAATTGGCATTTTCCTAATAAATCCATTGCGAGATGTAGAGTCGATGCAGAGAATCATCACGTTATAGGAATCCTTACGATCTGGGGGAACCGGCTTGACCTCTACCGGGCGGAAACCTGCCTTCAGGCCGTACCACTGGGTAGACATTACACTGTGAATGCAAATACGTCATATAGGTTATTTGGTATGTTTTGGCACTTCTTCTTCTATCGTGTCGGCACGAGCTATACGAGAATAGCTCATGCCGTGGTAAAAAGATTAGCCAGTCAGCAAGGTTGGTAGCGGGCTAGCGGGGCTGACTGCCCAGGGTGCGCCGGACATACTTATGTATCGTCACTCGTGGAGGCTCTTTACATGCACCCCATGTTTTGGCACTTAAAAGAAATGTAAGGTGGGGAAGTCATTTCTCCGTTTCGTTAAAGTATTTTTGGTCCAATTTGATGTTGCTTGCAACGATCCGCTGAAGAATTGTTTGTAAGAGTAACGTTTGCCGCACTTTCATTTCGTTGATTATTCGTTTACCAAATTATTGGTTAGCTGATATCAAAACCCTTATTAGAATCTCCGGTTCAAAAAGTAGGTTTTACAAGATAATGATGATGATAACAATGCAATTTGCTCCCGAGTGCATAGGTGTTGTTGAGGTTTTACAAAACCTGGTGGCGGTGGGTTTGTATGCCATGCCAAGCTACATACGAATTATACAGGATTAGGGCTGCGTAGCTGACTTCAGCGACATGATTGAAAACTCTCAAGATGACGTCACAGAATCCTGCATCGCGTAATCAAAATGTAACAGGTAGATCGCACATAAAGATACCATCGCCCACCATCAACCGTCGGGCTGGCCCGTCAGGCAATAAGGACTCAGCCTGTTTGGAGAAACCTTCCTTTTCGTTTCAGGAACACTATACTTCGTTCTTCCAGGTTTTTTGTCGTATTGTACAACGTTGGACAAGCGTGTTGGTTGAAGCATAGTTAGTCCAATCCACAGATTTATGATGGTACAGTCAGCATCAGAAGTAGATGAGCAACTCAGGTGTCCAAATAATTAAACACATTCAAGATACCAAAAACATCTATGCAACAAAACTGTTCAAATTGTTTTGAGCATCATAAACTCCAAATATATCTGAGCAGTCACATTGTCAAATATTTATTTACAAACTAAAAGTCTATGGTAAGTAAACAAGCTAAATATTCAAAGGTAACTGAGCAACACGTTATTCAGAAAGTCAGGATAGCAACGTAAAATGAATTGTATTTGATTGTGCTTAGAGTCATAAATTAAAAGTTCAAAAATAGATACAATGTGCACTATTGTGTCAATACAGCATTTTTTTCTTTTTCTTCATATAGCTATATCCCTTTCATTTCATGCGTGACGTCATTGACGTGTCTTTTGTTTATAATATAATCTGATAGTCAAGTTATAGGAAAACATCTTAAGGAAATTGAAACGAGTATTTATTCCACGCGAAAGCCATTAAATTCGCAACAATCAGTTTGAATGAAACTGAAATTTTTATTTGCTACTTTTTCTAGTATATCTTCATGAATTGAATTCGTATTAAATAGGTACCTACAAAATACCTCGGTTCATTTTAACTATGTTTCGGGTTGATAACCGTGCCCAAAAAAGTACAAAATCTGTTAAACGTCAATTTAATTACTCGGTTAAAAGATATGTAACATGGAGCAACACAGGCCACCGGCGGACCAGAGCCGTGTTGCCGTGTTTCCGTGTTGCTCTATGATATCTAACGATGTAAAATCAGCCCGACTAAGCACGCACTGAGTGATAATATGATTTTACGCAAGCGGTTTTCAAATGCTTCTTTTTCTATCGTGTCGGCACGAGGTATACAAGAATAGCTCATGCCGTGGTGAAAAGATTAGCCAGTCAGCAAGGATGGTAGCGAGGCTGACTGCCCAGGGTGCGCCGGACGTACCGAAGTATCGAATAGAATCACTCGTGGAGGCTCTTTTCATGCACCCCTTTTTTTTTAAATGCTAAAAGCGGCTTATCTATGAACATGCACTGTAGCCTGATTTTAGTAGTCAGTTATCATCGAATCGCATCGAATATACCTTTAGCCAAAATCTAGCACGTTACGTTTTAAAACAGTCACTTTAAAAAGAACCGCTAGTGCGTGCGCTGGTATAGAAAGCCATACGCGTTACATTTAGTGGCTCACCGCCTGCCTTTAATTGCAATGCCTGCCTACATTTTAAACTTAATAACGTCACAGGACACTGTACACCTTACAGCGATAACACACTGGCATGGCGGTCGAATCCATTTTGCTACAGAGAGACCCACTGGCAGTACGAACAGTAGCATATAAGTGCGTTCGGTTTTTTTGAAGCGCGAAATGTAATGCGCTTGAATGCGCGCATGCAAAAACTGTAAAAAAAAGTAATAACCGACTAAAACTCTAAAAAAAAAACTTTAAAACTATTTTTCAGTGCACAGTCTTCTGAAACTGTTAATTTTATCTTATGGTAATTATTTTACTCCTTTTAGTATTTTTTTTTGTAGTCGGTTTTTACTTTTTTATAAGTTCATTTTTTATTGAATACGTTTTAGTGCCATAAATTAAACCCTCTCTCCTCCATACTCTCTCTCCCTCTCTCTTCATAACCCTTATTTTTGACTTTACCGTAGTCGGGTATAATAAGCCCTTTCATGCTATACCTTACACGATTTTTATGTCTATTTTTCAAGATTGATGATGATGATGAGATTTGATTATGTCAATTTCTATTTCTCATTCTATGTCGCACACTACTGTAATGGAATTGTCATGAATATTCATGATCTACTATTTTAAAAAGAGTATTAATGGAGTTTCTTGCCGGCTCTTCTCCATAGAACCTACCGTGCAGCTAGTTTTGACGTCTTAAAAGTGCCTGTAATCTGGTCTATTTGAAATAAAAAACTTTGACTTTGACGATATAATTCAAACATTCCGGAAAATGGGGGGGGGGGGGGGGGGGGGGGTTACGCACCCCCTCATTTTTTGCAGTAGTCAGTTATTTGAAAATTTTGCTTTGATCCGATGAGGAGTTCCGTTCCATATCTCTGAAGTTCATGGTCTAATCATAACAACATTTTTAGGGGACTAAACGAAAAGTACCTATACCCTCTCCAAGAAAAAAAGAATTTTTCAAATCGGTTAATAAATGACGGAGTTCTGAGGTAACAAACATAAAAAAATACAACCGAATTGAGAATCTCCTCCGTTTTGAAATCGGTTATAAACGAGCATAAACCAAGGTCTGTAACCGCCCTAAAACGTCTAGGTTTTTAACAGGCCTTAGTATCACTGAGCAATATATTGAGAAATGGTTATTGTTTACACATTTTTGAACACTTTGGTTGCTTAGTTACATTTGACTACCTCAGTTGACAAGATGATTTGTTTGCATAGAAATATTTGAATTGTGAGTGTTCAGATGATTTTGATACATTGGATGCTAACAATAATTTGAACGCTATTGTTGCGCAGATGTTAATGTGTTTTTGAGAGTGTAGAATTATCTGAGTACCTGAATTGCTTCTATGTATCTGATGTTGACTGTACTGTCCATATCATCTGCCGGGTTTTCACTGGTAAAGCTATGGTTTCCTAAGAAAATACCATTATCTAGCGTCCATAAAATGGCGTGGTACGGCAGATGTAAAAAGACGACCAGATGAGCTATTGTTTGCGAGGAAACGTCGCTTTGTGGCGTTCATAATATAGAGGTATAACATCATTGACGCCTTATGGAAAATAGGCCATTTTTATTTAGCGTTATTATTCTATTTGGACAATGAGCAATCATAAGACAAAGAGCGTCGCGACGCGAGGATAGTGATTTATAGAATAACTAGTGACCCGCCCCGGCTTTGCCCGGGTGCAATGTATTATACATATAAACCTTCCTCTTGAATCACTATCTATTAAAGAAACCGCATATAAATCCATTGCGTAGTTTTAAAGATCTAAGCATATAGGGACAGACAACGGGAACCGACTTTGTTTTATATTATCTAGTGAAGAACCTCCATTTTTGAAGTCGGTTAAAAACTAACCTATTCGGCTGTGTACCCTTACAAGATACTCTGACATGGTCGCTTCTTTTTAACTTATACTTTTCGCTTCCCCTCACTTTAGTATAGTCGGAAAACAAATACTTGTGATCATTCACGTACAAAATATCGCTATAATTACAACTGACATCTCTCATTTTTTTCAAAATTGCATCCACGACGTAGCATTCCGATTTCTGTAATACATAAAATCAGGCATGTATTAATGAGAATTTCCGACCAGAAAAACCCAATTAAATTTTGTCACTCCGCGCTTGCGCTTGCTTAATTACATCGCAATCCTATCTTTCTTCTTTACTTACGTAACAATTGACCCAGTCAGTTCCCGCGCATATAACTTTCGGTAAATCCTCTGTGAACTTCATAGCTTCTGCGGAAAAGGGATCTAGTTCTGGTCTATTGCATCCCGTTCCTTTTTGTTCTAGAACATACTCCTTTAGACGGTTTTCGATTAATCTGTAATGAAAGTTTCATTGTACACTTACTCGTCTTCAGTCGGTGGTAGAGTGTTTTGTTCCAGCAAATATGTGGCTATTTTTTCGTGACGTAGGTATACGTTAGCATTGTGCCGCGAAAAATCGACCAGTCGGCAACCGTAACGCGTATGTCACGTGATAATGGTAGCCAATGAGACTGTGTGGGGAAATGTGCTGGGTGGGAGCGATGGCTTCGCGTTATACTGATTAGAGGCCACTTTACTATTCCCATTCTGAATCGGATTTGACGCTCAACTACCAAACTAGATGTTAAACATACGCAACATAACATAATCAGCACATTACTGTCCCACTGCTGGGCACGGGCCTCTTCTCAGAATAAGAAGGGTTTAGGCCTTAGTCCGAACACTCCGAACGTTCGCATGTGACAGAGTTAGAATACCTAAATTATAATAAAATTGTGAGCTAGATCAACCATGGATCTTACTATCGATCAATTTTATTGCATCTGAAATACAGCTTTACTTTCCATAGTCTGCCTTAAAAAGTCTACTCAGTTTGTTGTTATGAAAAGGGTTCTGAATTTCATGCGAGTGTTACCGCGGGTAAAAGCTAATTATTAATAGAGCGTGATGATACAAGATCATCATCATCTGTCTAGCCTTTTCCCAACTATGTTGGGGTCGGCTTCCAGTCGAACCGGATGCAGCTGAATATCAGTATTTTACATGGAGCGACTGCCTATCAGACCTCCACAACCCAGTAACTGGGTAATACGATACTCTTGGTAAGACTGGTTGTCAGACTTTCTGGCTTCTGACCAACAGTAACGACTGTCAAAGATCTACAAATGACAGCCGGGACCAACGGCTTTACGTGCTTTCCGAGGCACGGAGGAAATTCGCTATGGTAAATGGTCACCCATCCACAGACCAACCTCGGCAAGCGTGGCTTAACCCGGAAGATCGGTCTATGCGGCTGTAATTATTTAGCCACGAGCTCCTCGTGATGATACAAGATAAATGAGATAATTGTTTGGGGAAAGGATGTTACCTATGAGTATCGGTCAAGGTAAGTACTTTATGTTTTTTGAATAATTTGCTAGCGGTAATCAGGTAGATAATAGTAACCACAACAAGTACACCAAAGATCCGGCGATATGTGCCGCACAGCCTCTTCGGACATTTTATTACCTGAAATGTAAATAAAGATGATAAAAAAAACCGGCCAAGTGCGAGTCGGACTCGCACACGAAGGGTTCCGTACCATTATCTATAAAAACGGCAAAAAAATAAATGTCTGTTGTATGGGAGCCCCCCTTAAATATTTGTTTTATTTTAATTTAATTATTTACTTTTAAAGTATCACACTTAATGTCCTAAACAATCCTGCATATCTTTTTTTTTCTAGGTTCCGAGAGAACACAGTAAAATGAGGTGTGACAAATACCAATACGACGATTCGTTTCTGGGTTTTTTTTTGCCCATTCTCCTTTAGTGTTTTTTTCTGACTATAGAATCGGATGGATATTTAGCTGCATACCTAATGTTGTAAAGAAGGTAGTTACCAAACTGGCATAGCAAACAAAGCCATTTATAAAAAAAAAAATTTTAAGAAGCCGCTTCCTTATCTTCATAACCAAAATTTAACTTTAGGTAAATGCATCGGAATATCCTATCTCTAGTTATAATACAAAAACCTAAAATACCTTGCGCGTTTTCCAAAAACAAATTGTGAATAACTTATATACCATTCTCATATAAGATAGAAATATAGAACCATAATTTGTGATATCGTGATCATCTCAGATTACTGTTTAGATTACTGTCAAATTTCTGTAAGAGCGTAGCGAAAAATCTAAAGTCTATCGTGGTCTATGGTAAAACTAATTACTCTTTGATTTGTCAGATATTCTGATGTTCCTAATTCAATATCAAACGGCATGTCTTTTTTTGAACCAAGTTTGGTGGTTGTACGTAGTACTTATTACTTCTATGGGCAAATTCCACTCCAAAATTAGATTTTTTCCACTTTGCCCCACCAGTGGGGCGGCTGGTGGGGCAAAGTGGAATAATTCGGAAGTTGAATTATCTTATACTGAATAATTATTATAAAACTCTACTCGATGTTTGCGTGTGGTGTGAGCTTAGGCTTAGAGCATATACTTAGTGAGGGCCACTTTGTTACAACTCTTTGAAAATGTGCTTAGGATTTAGTGAACATTCCCAAAGAATTGTGAAACTTCGAATAATAAATTAAGGAATATTATAGCTGTGCAGGATAGCTGTTCGTTTATTTACCGAACGGTATACGATTACGTCCTTCATTATAAAAAGATCATTGGAAAAATAGGTGTCAATCTCGTCACAACTGCAACAACCGCAGTACTTTGCAAGTGAGTACTATCCGAGCTGTAGCGCCCGTCATGCTCCAGTACTTCTCCCGAATATAAAGATGTTGCGGGAAGCTCCTTTAACCAGTCTCCAGTCATCAGGTAAAAGTCAAGTCGGAGCCCGATGGAACAGCGATATTACTTAAGCTTGTATGGCAATAAACATTAAACCTGTCGCAGTCGCAGGTAGAGTCGAGCAGGGCTACAACATTTAAGTCCAGCATCCTCCAGATTCCCGCAACGCATAAAGCCCCTACGAACACACGTAGCTATAATATACGGGTATCCCAAAAAGTAGCGTCAAGCTGAAGTCCAGAGGTAGAGTAGCCTTAAAGGTACCCAAAATAATGATTTTGCAGGGAAATAAAAGTGATTGAATTTTACTTTAACACTTGTTTTAAAACAGTGGAGCTCGTGGCTAAATAATAATTACAGCCGCATAGACCGATCTTCCGGGTTAAGCCACGCTTGCCGAGGTTGGTCTGTGGATGGGTGACCATTTACCATAGCGAGTTTCCTCCGTGCCTTCGGAAAGCACGTAAAGCCGTTGGTCCCAGCTGTCATTTGTAGATCTTTGATAGTCGTTACTGTTGGTCAGAAGCCAGAAAGTCTGCCAACCAGTCTTACCAAGAGTATCGTATTACCCAGTTACTGGGTTGTGGAGGTCTGATAGGCAGTCGCTCCATGTAAAATACTGATATTCAGCTGCATCCGGTTCGACTGGAAGCCGACCCCAACATAGTTGGGAAAAGGGTAGGCAGATGATGATGGCAATAAACATTAAACCTGTCGCAGTCGCAGGTAGACGCATAAAGCCCCTACGAACACACGTAGCTATAATATACGAGATGTCCCAAAAAGTAGCGTCAAGCTGAAGTCCAGAGGTAGAGTAGCCTTAAAGGTACCCAAAATAATGATTTTGCAGGGAAATAAAAGTGATTGACTTTAACACTTGTTTTAAAACAGTCATCCATCAGTGATACAAGTGTTTTGATGTACAGACGCCAGCACATCAAGGTACCACAATTTGTCAAATTTCTTTGATAGATTTTCATCTTTACCGCGAAAGCATTATGTTCAAGGTTGATTGGGAAAATTTGACAGTTTCGGGTAGCTTGACCTGCTGGCGTCTGTATTTTGAAAATAAAGAAATAACATAACATTACGTTTGTATTCCCCGAAGGGTTGGGCAGAACTGTATAGTATACCCTCATTTTGCCGCTATGTTTAAGTTCCATGTAATAGGGGGCGAGCCTATTGCCATCAACCGGGCACATATATCCAGACTCCGGGCTGCTATTGAGAAATTCCACACGGAAAACTAATAACACTTTGCCCGACCTGGGGGATCGAACTCAAGACCTCACGCTTAGCAGTCGCGCTTGCGAGCACTAAACCAACGAGGCAGTCTAAATAAATAATATAAATTCATTTGTTTACTGTGTAAACAAATAAATTTATTTTTGTGGGGGTGCATGAAAAGAGCCTCGCACGAGTGACGATACTTAAGTACGTCCGGCGCACCCTGGGCAGTCACCCTCGCTACCAGTGGCGAAGGGTGAATTTTCTTAAAAGGGAAGCAGGATCAATTATTTGTTTAAATGATAATTGAAAATAATAGATATTAATTATATTTTTGCCATATTTCGAAAGGGAAGCCGATAGGAATCGAGTTGTATGGAGCCTTCGCCACTGCTCGCTACCAATGTTTACTATAAGAACCATCACGCTATTTATCTCCAAAGGTGTGGCAGAGGTGAGCTGTTGCTTTGTATGCTGTTGTTGTGTTGTATTGAAATAAAATGATAGAATTTTGAAATTTTAACACTTGCTTTATAACTAAATCAGTGATACTTTAAGTGGTATGCGGATTAGTAGCCCCTTTCCGACCAACATTGTATAAATAGATGTATCCGAATTAGGGTAATTCCTCCAAACTTACTTTCTTAAAAATGAGACCTTTCCTTTACTTTTCCATACAACAATACTTCCCAGACGTTGAGCCTTTTATGCGACAGTATGAGATGACTGCAAAAACACAGGTGTTTTTTTTTTCAAAATCAACGGATTCGATTTTCAGCTAGGTTTTTTTTTTAATCTAAATATCTGGTGTATCTGTACCTAGCGATTGACCATGCCCTGCGTCTTAACGAATACATTAAATAATTAGTTCTATATTTGTTCTATCGAAATATGCATAAACGCAATTTGTTCCGTTTTAGTTTAAAAAATGGCTTCTTCTATTACAGTTAGCCAGCGATGTACTTTTAAATTACGCACTTTAAAAAACATATACTGTAGATAAACTCTAATGACTTATCTACTTTTTACTTATAAAATTCATTACTTAAAAGACAATACAAAGAAGTAAAGCTAGCGATGTATTTCTAAGTAAATGAATTTCTTTCGCTTATAATGTGACAGTTTTGTTCCTATTACAATTCAAATTAGATTTTATTAATATTTTTTATTTAATATTTGTAATGTAGTTAAATCGAAGTATACAAAATTTTGAAAAACAAAATCTTATTTCTAAGCGTAGGTAGTTTCTGTGAACAAATATAGAACTAATTATTTAATGTATTCGTTAAGACGCAGGGCATGGTCAATCGCTAGGTACAGATACACAAATATCTGTACAGTTTTAGTTTTTATCAAAATCGGCCCCGAGACTCCTTTGAGCATTTTTCGCAACTGCCCTCCTTCTTTGAGCAGTTTACCCTTTACTTTCGGATTTGGGCATCTATGCTCAGCTGAAAAATACGCCTGTATAAAAAAAAAATGGTCACACGTACTCATATCTCATAACTTTATTGTTTTCTAAAAATAGTGGAGTTATACTTAGTCAATGAAATATTGAAACAATGTATTTTATAAGCTTCCGATGAACGCAATCGGAGCCAAACAATTAAAATAGATAGAATATATCGTCTAACATCGCTGTTTCAATGCAAACAATATTGTCCGTAGAGTATTTTTTACAAAGTTTTAAATGAATCGTCCTACAAAGGAAATGTCTGGTATCAGAGAACATTCTCGCGCTCGTTAACAAATTTAACTCAAATTAGCCTTACTTTAGACATTTCATTGTAGGGCGTGTAAAAATTACATAATATATTTTACCATTATTTTACATCGTTTTACTTAAGTAGTTACCCGTTATTTTTGTATTATAACTTTCGTGAGACACATTCATATTTATGATTATTTTCGGTTTACTCACGTGCATTTTTCAGGATTGCCCCACTAGTTTCGGACCCAAACGGAGCCCTTAATCATGAGCTGAACACGTGGCGAGGTAGCGAGAAGTTCGACTCGAGTACATACATTGGTAGGTTTAAGTAAATATGTTGTACCATAGAAGTAATATATGTAGTTCTATATAAAGTCCTTATGTTTTAAAGTGAATTGCTATTTTTAGATACTAATAAATAAATAAAATTAGTTTAATTCAAGTAACAAGACTCATATACAAACAGATACTTAAAAGGATACAGACAGGATAAAAAGCACAGACAAAAACGAACACTCACAACAAGGTAACAATATGTCTGCTGCAGCATTACCGGATATAAGGGCAATTCAGTCTGTTGGCGATTATCGCCAATGTTTTTATTAATTCTCCAAAATATTGTTTACCCTTTTTCAATTGTTCAGGTCAACTATAAAGGGTATAAACAAATTCGTGTAATTCCTTGAAATCTCCTGGAGCCCAATTCTACTAACAGAAACTTTTATCAATTGCAACTGAATCGTTTATTTAGACAGTTTTCGTTTACAAAAACTATCAAATTGTTTGACAACAAAAACAAAATCAAACATTTTGACAGTTTTCGTAAACGAAACCTGTCTGAATGAACGGGTCATTCCCAGTTGCCCCGCCACCACTGGTGGCAAATGGGATTTTTGTATACATTTTAATATAAAAAATCCCATTTGCCACCAGTGGTGGCGGGGCAACTGGGAATGACCCGAATGAACGATTAAGTTGCAATTGATAAAAGTTTCTGTTAGTAGAATTGGCCCCCTGGTCTACTGATGAAACAGATTGGCCCTACCTGGGCACGTATTCGTTTACACCCGGTATAAGTGTTGTTGAAAAGCCTTTAGCCTACCTGTAGGTAATCATAGTCCCCAATCTAGTTACTGCGTATTGCGCTACGATCCAAAAAAAACGGGTCATTCCCAGTTGCCCCGCCACCACTGGTGGCAAATGGGATTTTTGTATACATTTTAATATAAAAAATCCCATTTGCCACCAGTGGTGGCGGGGCAAATGGGAATGACCCAAAAAAACAATTCAATCCCTCTTGATTACAATAAATAAACCCTATATTTCAATATAACTTAAATAAAACTGTTTTGGGATAATTTATTTAGTCCTACGAGCCAGTATTCTATCACAGTTAAGATGGAATTTCAATACCCTCACCTTTTGTCGACGAACCTTCAAATAAGAATGTGTTCTAGAATATTCTTCAAGTTGTTTTGTATGAGCATATTTCGAATACACAGTTAAAATTGACAGGAGGGCATTAGCTTTTCTAGCACTTTCTTTTAATTAGAAAACATTATTAACAAATCATATTTAATTCATTTTATACAAGGTTAGTCGGAAAAGGGTACTAATCCAAAAGGGTATTAAAGTACCCATAATAACGAATAACTTTTGTTCTACAACTTTCCCCAAAAGTCAATTAGTGTAAGTAGCCGGTTTAAGATTTCATAAAAAATACACTCAAATCTATCTATGCTCAGCTTTGATCAGCTGTATTTACATTTAAGATTATATTTGGGATACGACGGATTCGAAGCTCCATTTCCTGAATTTGTAACCACTGCAGGTATGAAGAATTTTTGTAAATCCTTAGACATAATAATGGAATAAAAAATTAATGTTCGATTTTTTAAATTTTAACGTTTACGTTAAAACAGTCGTCACTGATACTATAAGCCCGCGGATTAGTACCCCTGTTCCGACTAAACTTGTATATTATGTAAGAGTTTATTAATTGAATAAACTGTCAGAATTACATTCAGTAAAAATATGCGGATTATCGAAAATGGTCGTACTTTTTTTAGTATTTATTATAAGAGAAGGGAATGAAACTTATATAATTCGAAAGGTACTGTGCCGTAGATCTGCACAAAAATACATGTGTGTATGTTGCCGGAAAGGCAGGTAAATAAAAGGTCGAATTTCGACCACAAGCGATACGATCATCAATTAATACTAGGTACTCAACCGTTATTGCTGATAACACAAAAATATATTACATTAATCAATTAACATCCCAGTACATCTTATACAAGTGTCAAGATTCGCATCTCACTATCATTCGATGTTTACATATTTTCTAAAACTATATCATACAGTAATTTATTACTATTACATACAATAAACACCTTTGTCTCGACTCCACACGACACATTATCACGCATTGATATAGATGTCTTCTTTAATTTTTGTTGGATAGTCTTTGGGTGGTAATTTGAAGCTATTTCTAATGTAGGAGAAGCGATGGAAATTGGAGAAATATTCTTTACCGTCCGGCGAGTACTGAGGGCAGAGTATATACGCGGGTAACTGGAAATCCAGGTCTGTCAGGGAGTCCGCAAGAGCATGCTTAGCGAACTCCTCCTGGTATCGTCATGACTGCTCTCTGAAGCATATTTCTAGAATATACAAGGCTAGAATGCATCCATTGAAACTAGCTGCGTATATTATAGAATGCCGTAAATTAAAACTTCGTTTCTAAAATATACACAAGATTTTGCGTACAATTTTGAATGCCCGCGCCACCATGCTCTACTCCAAAGTATACGTCGTTAATTGCAGCTTGCCATTTTGTTTTATGCACATCTCTTTCTTTTCTTAGATTTACACTGCGTGCTGGATGGTACTAGTGAAGTATATTTTAGAATCGAATGCTTGAAATTATCAATTCTAAAATATACACGATTATTGCGGAATACTGATGTATACATAGTTTAGAAAGCTCGATCGTCAAATATGTATTCTGAAGTATACGCGATTAGTTCGGGTGGCTGCGTACTGGCCTTGTATGCTATGGAAATACGCCTCTTTGTACGCTTTTCTTTTCGTACATTTCTCCTTCAATATGTAACACAGCGCGATGGCTATGAGAACAGCTATCGCAATCGCCATACTTATGCTAATCCAGATTATCTCCTCTTTGATGCCGCTTGTCGAATTTCCTGTAGGCAAAGAATATTGTTCAGTAATGCGAAGCTCTAGAGTAGTTTAATTCAAGTTTAAGTTTAGTACCCATTAATAGAAAATTATCTTCTAAGCCTAACCAATAAAATAACATTAATAGAACATTATCTTCTAAGCCTAACTAATAATACCAACAAACCTCCTTATTAGTTAGGCTTAGAATGTAATGTTCTCAACATTGATAAAAGGAACATTGGCTAAAATTATTTATCTTTTTTCTTTGCTTGCTACCCGTCACGGGTTGGGCGAATTTTGGTCTACCTATTGTAATTTTGACGTTTAAAAAGTACTGATGAATCAGCCCATATAATAATCGGGGCTTGATACCTTAATAAATAAATAAATAAGATTTAGATTTGTTTTTCTTCTTTTTTCTATTTCTAGAACTATTTTTTTACTATTACAGTTTTGTTTGTTAAAATTATGGCTGTGTTGCTAGGTTTATTAATACGAGCCTTAGGCCTCGTTCGGGGAGACGCAGGGCTTTGCGCTGCGCTTCTGGCGTCGCGTCTCGCGGTCTAATCAAACACATGGTAATGTATTAGAGCGTTCATGTAGAAGCGTCATCACGCGCGTTTTGTTTGATATTGAGCGCTGCACGCAGCGGGGCACGCGGCGGCCGTTGGTCGCCGCGTTTGCCGCGGCTGCCACCGTCACGTCGTCCGCCGCGTACTCCGTCCGCGTACGCGTGTGTCAGTTTGTTTTTGGCATCGACGGCGAGCGAAGCGAATTTGTTGTATGTTGCAATTATCTTTTAGAAATTATGTGGATGAAATCGTACTTTATTGTTACGACACGTCTGCGTTGTGAGGTGTCCAAAGAAGACTGCCAAAAACGGAAGCTGCGGTGTCCGCTGCAACGGCCGCGGCGGACACCGTCATTCCCCATGCACCGCACCACGCGCCGCACGACGCCCCGCGACTTCATAAACGGAATTACACAGTACAATATGTTTGTATTTGCATTTTGCAGGCGGGCCCCGCCTGCCGCTACACGTGACACTTCTCTCACAATTATAGAGCAACATTATATTCAGGTCAGGTGACAAAATAATTAATTTTAATAAATCATTTCTCTCAGTTTACCTTATTAGGTGTATTTTATTTGTCGACATACACATTATGTATCCATATGTCACATTACAAGTAGTAATTTTAGAGGGAGATAAGGGTGTACGCCATTACCAACGATTGCTGATTCCTTATGTTAGTATTATCACCATACACTTGATGATTCTAGCTAAGTAGATATTATAAATGCAATAGGATGCTGCTGTCAATCTCCATAAAAATGTCTTAATTGCCTCCACAAGACACTCGAATTACAAATTTTAATAAGAATTAGGGTAACCCCTCTAGGGTAAGTTAGCCTAATTTTTATTTCATAGCGGTAGTAGCACTTGACACAACATTTTACTTTTTAGGTGTAAAAAGACATCTTTTCGGTCAATAAAATTAATTATGTTCCCTATTAGTACATGTACATGTACAATCTGCTTTACTTAATTTTTGCTGCTATTCTCCACTCCAATTTTCGAGAGAGCGTTATATAAAGGACTCTGGACACTTGCCAACAGCGTCCCGTTTAACGCCTTCTGCGAGCCAACGTCAAATGCGTCCAAAACGCATTTGACGTTGATTTACGTTAATTTGAACTTTCAAGTGAAATAAGTAAGCGAAGTGTCGTAAATGATATTCAACGCTCTCGATTACTTAAAAGTTAAGCTGTGAGCTTGTTTAATATTTTTACAAATTGGCTCTTGGATCAAATGCAGGAGATTTAATATGAATATTACAATATCATAATATCGAAATAAACACGTTTGATGTACCAAATGTATTTTAGACTATCGAGATCCGATTTTACCAACGTCGTATGCATCTGTTACCTTAGGAATAAATCGTCAGTTGGCATTATAACATCGTCCAGGCTAAAAATAATTGATTTTCCATATCGAATAACAGCTTAGGATAACTACATAGTTACGATGTTAAGTCTATAGTTACATTTCGAGGTTTCTAAATGGCCTGTCTATTGGAAAAATTATTCTATGTATATCTGGACCCGCGACTTTTTTTTTGGACCTGTTTTTCTTATGTCCTTTGTTTCTGTTAAATGGAATTTGGGAGATGCTTCCGGTCCCTTTGTACTCGAAATACTTAATTAACTCTACTTACAATTGTGTAGCTTGACCATTTTAATCTTCTTCCGCTCTTTGTCACTTTGTCCCTTGGCGTAATGAATCTAAATATTGCTTCCTTTTGAAGTAACACGATGATAGAAATATAAGTCTTATATCTATGAACACGATTCAACATGTTTTCGTTGAAACACAACATTGTTCGCATGGCAATAACCACCACATTAGGGTAACAAGCGGACTTCGAAATAGCTAAAACTATAGTCACCCACGTGACGTCACTAGTCGCGCCCACGTCAATAAATTAAGGCATTTATTTTTTCACCTGATTTTAACAGAATCCAAACTTGATGAACATGCACACTGCTCTCGTCGTCCCGGACGTAGTGGCAAAACATCTTTATTAGTTCATTAATTCATTTATTCATAGATCATAAATTTTTGATAAGACTGCACTTTCTTCATAAAATCAGTGTTTACAATAACAATACTTATTAAGATGTGGATGTGTTGCGCTGATACATTTTGGCTCGTCTCGGTATCTAAAATGTTACGACAAAATCATAAAGAGCCGTTCAATGCCCCAAGCAAAAGAAAATAGGTAACCAGCAGGAATGCTCAATACATTGAACCGTAGAGGGCTACGTTTGCTGTCACTCCATTAAAATTTAAGCCGAAAAGAAGCCCGACAGTCTGATAACCGGTCAACCTCAGGATATTGGTATTGCCCAGTAACTGGGTTGCGGAGGTCTGATCGCAATCGCTCCGAGCAAAATACTGATATTCAGTCGCATCTGGTTAGAATTGAATAAAACACCAAAGTGTATTTCTATACCAGGGCTATCGTAACCAAGACACGCGGGCTGCATGCAGTCTAGATCCCTGACCTGACCACGCTTATTTAGGGTTTATCCACCTTTATGGTCAATTCGACGGTATCGCCGAAATACATTCTTAACATCTATTCTGAAGTAAACAGAGAAACAATCATGTGGCAGAATTTTGCCTATGGAGTCTCAGCATCAAGATATGGTGAGTTAAATCTTCTAAATTAGAGTAACTAATGCACTTACGCACTAATTCTAGAAATATCCTTTTGAGTGATTGTGAAAGCATCGGCGTGAGTACTATACGTTATTGTCCCTTCGAATACACCCCGACCAGGACTCAATATTATCTGAAATTTAAAAGCTATCGTCAGCGGCGAGCGACGTGCCTCATGTGCAGACAAATTTATTATTAAATTAGGTCATCTCACCTTAGCCTGATAATATTCTTTCAGTGCTCTTGGTGGTGCGTCCTTAGTGTTTCCAAGATATGCGTCCATATGATTATCATAACCATATTTCAAGAGATGAGTGTTCACATTTTGTTGTAACACCCATTCTATCGATATAAGTTTTCTTCTTTCACATTTTGATCTGCAAAATGGTTGATTAACACAACTGTGCATTTGGCGGTCGTTTGTTAGACCAATGTTAGGCAGTGGACGTGCCCGGATTAATATCGTAAATTTATTAGTTTTAACTAACCGTTGTTCGTCAGAGATACTGTCAATATACGCGGCTAGTACATTGGCCACTGCGGTGTACATTGGACTTGACTTAGATACGTTGAACCATTTGGTGCAAGTACACCAATGTTGAATGATACCAGCCTCACTACATGATCGCGATTTAGGTATCTGAAATAAAAAGCAATACAGTTAAGCATCGGGAATAACCACAGAACAATTACTCTTATCTTCCTCGCCTGCATACAGTGCTCCCAAGAACTAAAACTCTGTTGACACACCCTGTGGGTTGGATTATCATCCGAATTTCCAGCCTAGGATTGCGATAGGCAGTAGGGCCTTCGTTGCGGGTGGGAAGAGTCTGAAGCATGCGTAACCAACTTACTTAGCCTGGTAACTGCGATCAATATCTCATTTTTAGTAGAAGTCTTTATAATGATGATCGAGAGCTCAGAGAGCTTTAGACTTGGGAATAAAGTTTGATGATTTTAATGAGTTACCTCGGAGACTTGAAAACTCTCTACATCTTGAAGAGTTATGACAAATCGAGCGAGTCGCAAAATTAAAAACGTTAAAGTTAAGGCGACAGGCGATCGGAAAGTAATGCGTCCCATCCTTTTGAAAAATATTTGTAAACTGTTTAATTTTAGCTGAACCTTGACCTTGACCTTGGACGTGTTGCGCACGTCCAACAACCATAAACGCTAAGCAGTAAAGATGTAGAAGATAAATTTACCGGTTCCAATAAACTCATAGCTCTTGGTAGATCAGAACCAGGGACTGTGTAATTATTACTTTTATCCTTCAAATCTAATACGTCAAGAATTGTGGTGTGTACATCAAAAACTGTCGTTAGCACAGCGCTGTTATGCTTTAGCGCCTTCAAAGCGTTAGGCCTGAGTTGCTTCAGTTTCTCTGGCAATATAATAGCCATTAGAGGTAGACGTTCTTCAAGCTTGCCTTGGTATGTTTCACGGATCGGTGCGAACCTGAAATATTAAGTGTATAAATGAATATTGTTCAGTGATGAGCCCAGAGTTGGATTAGATTACAAAAATATTAATTTATGAGACACTAGCGATAGGCACGCCAAGAGTTTATATTGTTATTGGTCTTTCCTTCGAAGAGCACATTCGTAATTTGTTAATTTGTCTTGTTGACTAGTGAATTGAAATTATTCATTCTGTAAATCGGATTTCTTAATCCGATATTATTATATTTCTTATTTCCTATCTGATTACCGTTGATGAGAAATGCCGAAACAAACTCAGATGTGAGAAGTGACTAAAAGTTTATATTGAAGCATTTTTGGGATGCCGCGATACATACATCCCTTTGTAAATGAAATCTGTTATCACTCACAATAATAAACAAATTAAAAGGTTCACTTATTAGGTTCACGTTTATTGGAAATAAATGTTTGTGTTTTTTTTCATTTTAAAATACTGATGGTCAAAAATAACTTTTTAGATGGAATCTTTTGCTTTATACAGCATTAATTACCATTAGTAAACGTCCTGCATTTGAAATGTTTGGTTCAACTGATGAAAAAGCGTAGTTACTACAAAAAGTTAAGTCATCATTACAATTAATTCGGTACCTAGATCCATGATCTCCCATGATTAAAACCAGGGTGTCTTCAAGCGCTCGTCTTGCATACAATTTTTCCAAAAATGAGACAAGTGGTTCATCTGCTGTGGCGACCATGTTGAAGTTGTCATGACTGATATCCGCTAGTAACGTGAAGCAGAACTTCTTGCCACCATCTAACTGTAAGAACTGTTACAGAACGTAGAATAAGAAAATAAACCAAAATATGAGCCAGTAAACGTCCATTTAGAAATGATACAGACCCCCCCTTACTTTATAAAAATTTAAGCGTAAAGCCCCGTATTCATTGTAAACATTTGTTGCACAACAGTTGCTCAACACCAAAGTTTATCAACATCAAAGTTTCTGGCAACAATGTTTACAGCCATATGTCCCGTCCACACGCCAGTTTGCGTCAAAATGTTGCCCGAGGAAGTAGTGCTGTTGTGTTCTGTTTATTTAATATTGTACCGTTCTAAAAAAAAAAAATTAAAAAAAGTGGTGGGTGCGAAAGTATCTGTTGCAAAGACAAAATTTGATAAGTGATCGTAGAATGGCAGATGCATCCTGTATTAACTTTGTGAGAATGTCAAAAAATTATTTCTGACATCTTTTAGCGTTAATTGATCCGTCAATATTTAAAAGAACAACAAATTTTCGTCAGCCAATTTCACCTCAAACAAGATTGGCCGTAACATACGGTATCTTGCATATATTATTTTATCACACATTATATTATCATTACTCCACACTACTGCCATGTTTATAAACAGTTGCAAACACGTCCACATACGTCAACATTTGTTGATAAACTGATGTTTTCGCTCGCCGGGCGTCAACTCTGCAACATGGCGTGATCAACTCCGCAACACAAGTGTTGCCCGCAATATGTTGACAGCAACTCGGCAACATGTTTATGCAACCGTGTTGCTAAACAAATGTTTACCATGAATACGAGGCTTTACGTGGACAGAGGTGTTAACTAGCAACTAGTTCAAATGAAGTTATGGGCATTTTAAAATACTAAATATTTAAATCAATTTCTCTAGCATTCTTCATTCATTCATTTCATTTTCACTTAAAACTTTGATAAATTGATTTAATATTTACTATTTTAAAATGCCCATGATATTTCCAAAACTGACATAGTAATACTTCATGATATGCATGCATTACAGATAAATAGGTATTGGCCCTCTATGATACGTTAAACATTAATTATCAAGTTAATTAGCATCAAAAATAAAAGTCATACTTGGTGTTTCTAATTATATATGTCCACCACTGTATAGGTATATCTTGGCAGGCGGCGAAATAGGGAACTGAATTTAAATGTACAGTATATGGTACGGTATACGGCATACGTACTGAGTTTGACATATTTTAACATTTGCTCAAATGTAAGTTTGTTTCTTGAGCCTGGATGTACTGGGCACCCTTATCGGCCGATATTAATAACCGATATCAATGCGTAATCTCTGCATTGATGTAGGTTCTTGACATTACTTCTATCGAATTTCGGTCACAAAGCTACATCAATCCAAAGATTTTGAATTAGGATCCGTTATTATTATCAGCTGTAAGGGATCGTAAGATGATGGTTTATTAACCTTATAATAGCGGCTATCGGGCTGTACTAAGTCAGAAGCAATAATATTTGTCTACCGAAGGCTAAAGGTCACCATTCACACGCGCGCCCATCCGCTGGAATGTCCGTGAATGTTATGGTGGGCTTAACATTCACACACAGATTTGCCCGCGGACTTGTCGCCAGCAAAAAATCCAGCGGATGGGCTCGTGTAGTGAATGGTAGGCTTTCCAATCGCAAACAATAGCTATCTGGGTAAAATAGATAAATATCTGCCTGTGTATAGAGTGAATGGCCGTACCTACTATCGTGATTGAGCATCATTATCAGCGTTTAGCCAAAAGACGTCCACTGCTGGACGTAGGCCTCTCCCAAACATCGCCACATCGACCGGTCCTGTGCTTCTCGCTTCCAGCGGATTCCCGCGATCATCACCAGGTCATTAGTCCACTTTGGGTCCTTGGTTTATGCATAATAGTAATTATTGGCTGCGGTAGGCAGTAAATATTGCTTCTAGCGATACCTAATTTAATACATTTATAGAATGCATCAGGTCAAATTAGCTACGGTCGTAGCTCAGTGGGTTTCTGAGGATGCGGCCAGGGTACGCCGAAGAAACAATGTCTATTCGATTCTGTTCTATTTGACCCGAAGGTTGACTGGTAGAGAATGCCTTGTGGCATTAATTAAGTCCGCCTTATGTACCACCATTAAGCATTGAAGTATTAAATAAATAAATATAATAAAGTTCCAATTTAAAAACCTCATCGGAAAGATTCATCATCAGCTGAAACTCCGGAATGGCGCCTAAGCAGTACTTGGTTAGACTATTCGCAAAACTTATTGTTTTTTCTTTTATTTTTCCGCTCTCCATGAAGAAGGCACGAAGGTAATGGTCTGCAGGTTGTCTTAAGAACCCGTTGAACCTGTACTGGAAGGTGCCTATGTTAGGCATGTCTTCGAAGTACGCTGTACGATACCTGGATGAGACATTAATACACATACATAATTTAAGTTTAATATATTATTTTATTTTACTGAATGAAACTACACTGGTCAGCAAATAAACCGGGCCACCCGCTATCTTGGAACTCTGATTCGATTTTCTCAAAAAGCATAAAGCATAAGTATCAAGGTTATATCTACAGAAAGTGCGTTTCATGATGATTAAAATGGTGGTCAGTGATTACGGCAGTAAAGGAGTACTGCCATAATAATAGCCACTACCCAAATAAAGCAGTGGTCGGTAGCGGCAGGAGAATATGATATTGATTATTAGATTACAATATTAGGTGTATTAGAGTAAATGGCTAATAGAGATGTGTGGAAGAAAAATACATGCTGCGCCGACCCCAAATAAGTTGAGATAAGGGCAGGAGGATGATGATGATGGTTCGAGTAAATAAGAATTAAATTAAACATACCCGTATTTCTTTAAAATATGGAAAATAAACAGTGTTTCATTAACATACACTGTTTTTGTAAATAGCTTTCTTGCATCAGGTAGTTCGTCTTCCGCCTTGCCTGTTAAGAGTCCATACAAAGCTGGTGGAGTACCATCACCGATGATGTTATAACTGAAATTATACAGAATGAACTCGTATTCAACGTATGTAGGTATTCCTTTTAAGGCGCTACCCCCACCGAAAGTGGCGCCACTTCAGAAAAAAATCATTATTTCTGTCAATACACAACACATTGAAATTTCGTACGTGCAACATTTTAGTCAAGTATTGTAGAAATTTTCGAACACCAAATATCAACACTAGAGCTTCTGGATTCGAAGTTTTAGCGATAAGTACCAAAAACGGCCGTTTTTAGCATTAACTACTAAAACTTCTGACCTAGGATGTCAAGTGTTGTTGTTTGGTGTTCTTAAATTTCTACATTACTTGACTAAAATGTTGTACGTATGAAATTTCAATATGTTGTGTATTGACAGAAATAATGATTTTTTTCTGAAGTGGCGCCACTTTCGCTGGGGGAAGCGCCTTAAGGTGTGATAGTGTGTCTTATATGCAACAAATTAACACCGCATCAAGGCCCCTACACACCAAAGCCGCCGCGCCGGACCGGCGGCTTTACCTTGCGGGTTATGCCGCTGGGCTTGTTTTGCGTCATGTTCGCACGCTTAGTTCGCGTTAGTTGGCTGCAATAACTCGCCGGCATAACTCGCCGGGTAAAGCCGGCGGTTTTGGTATGTAGAGGCCTTCACAGAATACGTAATAGTACTACGTACCCTAGTCGAAAGTCATCAAACATTTCATAATAATTTGAAAACTTCTTTCAATTAACAAATTGAATGACTTTGTTTTTGATATTAACTTGTTGTACCTGATACTTTAACAAAGTTTTTATGTATTTCGTATGCTTACGTGTAATGTTTAAAAATAGCAAGTTATCTTACTTGTTTAAGATAACGGCTCTTTCCGACAAATATTTGTAACTCTTTGGCATTTTTCTAATAAATCCATTACGAGATGCAGAGTCGATTAATAGGATCATAACATTATAGGAATCCTTACGATCTGGGGGAACCGGCTTGACCTCTACCGGGCGGAAACCTGCCTTCATGCCGTACCACCGGGTAGACATTACACTGTAAATAAACATGTCACATAGGTTAAATACTTGGTATATTTTGTCACCTAAAAGAAATGTGTGGTGGAGGGAGGGGGAAACGCCCCCCATTTCTGCGTCTCGTTAAAGTATTTTTGGTCAAGTTTGATGTTGCTGGCATCGCTGAAGAATTGTTTGCAAAAAAAACGTTTGCCGCACTTTCATTTCGTTTACCAATTTATTGGTTAGCTGAAACCGAAACCCTTATTGGGATCTCCGGTTCAAAAAGTAGGTTTTACAAGATAATGATGATGATAACGATGCAATTTGCTCCCGAGTGCATCGGTGTTGTTGAGATTTGGGTTAGGGTTTGTCTACCAAGCTACATGCGAACTATACAGGACTAGGGCGGCGTAGCCGACTTCAGCGACATGACTGAAAACTCTCAAGATGACGTCACAGAATCCTGCATCGCGAAATCAAAATGTAACAGGTAGATCGCACATAAAGATACCATCGCCCACCATCAACCGTCGAGCTGGCCCGTCAGGCAATAAATACTTAGCCTGTTTGGAGAATCCTCTCTTTTCGTTGGTCCCTCCAACGTACTTCGTTCCTCCACAGGTTTTTTTCTCGTACAATGCTGGAGTTATAGGCGTTGGTTGAAGCATAACCAGTCAATTCCACAGATTTATGATGATGCTGTCCATACCATCTGCTGGGTTTTTCGAACCTCACTGGTAAAGCTATGGTTTCCTAAGAAAGTGCCGTTAACTAGCGGCCATAATATGACGTGGTAGGGCAGATGTAAAAAGCGCGCAGATGTGCTATTTCTTGCGAGGAAACGTCGCTTTATAGCGTTCATAATATAGCGGTATAACATCATTGACACCTTGTGGAAAATAGGCTATTTTGATTTAGCGTTATTGGTATATTTGGAAGATGAGCAAAGACAAAGAGCGTCGCGACGTGAGGAAAGTGATTTATAGAATATAGAACCTCCTCCATTTTTGAAGTCAGTTAAAAACTAACCTATTCGGCTGTGTACCCTTACAAGATACTCTGACATGGTCGCTTCTTTTTAACTTATACTTTTCGCTTCCCTTCACTTTAGTATAGTTGGATAACACATATTTGTGATCATTCACGTATAAAATATCGCTATAAATACAACTGATATCTCTCATTTTTTTCAAGATTTTTTCCACGACGTAGCATTCCGATTTCTGTAATACATAAAATCAGGCATGTATTAATGAGAATTTCCTACCAGAAAAACCCAATAAAAATTTGTCACTCCGCGCTTGCGCTTGCTTAATTACATGCCAATTTATTTCCTATCTTTCTTCTTTACTTACGTAACAATTGACCCAGTCAGTTCCCGGGCATATAATTTTCGGTACATCCTCGGTGAATTTCATAGCTTCTGCGGAAAAGGGATCTAGTTCTGGTCTATTGCATCCCGTTCCTTTTTGTTCTAGAACATACTCCTTTAGACGGTCTTCGATCAATCTGTAATCAAACTCTCATCGTACAATTACTCGTCTTCAGTCTGTGGTAGAGTAGTTTGTTCCAGCAAATCAAATCAGTGGCTATCTTTTGTGACGTAGGTATAAGTTAGCATTGTGCTGCGAAATATCGAACAGTCGGCGCGACCGCAACGCGTACGTCACGTTATAATGGTAGCCAATGAAACTGTGTGGGGAAAGTGTGCTAGATGGAAGTGATGGCTTTGCATTATACTGATTAGAGGCCACTCTACTACTCCCATTCTTCATCGGATTGGGCGGTCAACTACTAAACTAGATTTTAAATATTACGCAACATAACATCAGCCCATTACCATAATGCCATTACTGTCCCACTGATGGGCACGGGCCTCTTCTCAGAACAAGAAGGGTTTAGGCTTAGTCCACCACGCTGGCCTGGTGCGAGTTGTTGGACTACACACACCATCGAGAACTTTATGGAGCCCTCTCATGTGTGCAGGTTTCCTCACAATGTTTTCCTTCACCATTAACGCAAATGATAATCAAATTCTAATCCGCACATGAATTCGAAAGGTCAGAGGTGCGGGCCGGATTTGAACTCGGACCCACCTGCATGTAAGGCAACCGTTCAACAGTTAGGCCTCTTGTTCACATACGTTTTTTCGCCGTAAAACCTACGGTTAATTATCCGTGTGTAGGCACAATCATCAGTGTTGTATGGACTACTATAGAAGTTTGTTGACGGACACGGCGGCCCAACGGCACGCCTGCGCCGCCGTATGCACTGTGGCTACTCCTCTTTTGCGCACGGCGTGATTTACGTTTACGTGTTCAGTTGTATGACAGTCTATGAGAGTTTGTTAATGGCACCAGACGTTTTCGCGACGGGCAATTATTGCATGACAGCTTTCCAACGCTGGTTTTGTGTTACAAAATGGATATAAATCAGTTTCGGCTGGTGGTTTGCCGTGTCGTGTACAAGCTTAGACGATTTTTCTACGGCGCGGCTAATACGCCGTACGGTTAAGTAACCATGCCGTGAACAAGCGGCCTAAGGGCCCGTCCACATCTCCACGTCACGACGTCGTCAACGTGGAACGGTGCGGTAACGCGGCACGGTGCGTTGACGTAACGTGCAAATTTATCGTTACCGTATCGTAACACGTTCCGCCTCTAGCCGCAAGCACACACGTATATGCGCTCCGCCCGCGCTCTCCACGCCCGCGAGTTAGTCGCCGTCTATGTGCTCCGATGCTTTAAAACCATACCTTACTGTTTCTCTTATTAAGGATCCACATGGTCAACGATAAATCTAACAACGATCCTGCCGTGCATTTTTACGATACGGTAACGTAAATTTGCATGTTACGTCAACGCACCGTGCCACGTCACCGCACCGTTCCACGTTGACGACGTCGTGACGTGGAGATGTGGACAGGCCGTAAGTAATTTGCACTACTAAAGACGAGTCGCGTAAATGAGTCTTTCCTTGCAGTCGAATTGCACTTCTGTTTATACGAATGGTCTGAATGTTTGCATGTGACAGAACTAGAATAACTAAATGATAATAAAATTATGAGCTAGATCAACCATGGATCTTACTATCGATCAATTTTGTTACATCTGAAATACAGCTTTACTTTCCATAGTCTGCCTTCAAAAGTCTACTCAGATTGGTTGGTTGTTACGAAAAGAGTTCTGAATTCCAAGCGAGTGCTACCGCGGGTAAAGCCAATTTATTAATATAGCGTGATGATACAAGATAAATGAGATAACTGTTTGGGGAAAGGATGTTACCTATGAGTATCGGTCAAGGTAAGTACTTTATGTTTTTTGAATAATTTGCTAGCGGTAATTAGGTAGATAATAGTAACCGCCACAAGTACACCAAGGGCCCGGGGATATGTGCCGCACAGCCTCTTCGGACATTTTAACACCTGAAATGTAAAAGAAAGATAAAAAAAAATATATGTCCCATGGGTTCCACAGTTCCCGAAACATATCCCACATGCAGTATTCAAAAAACTTAGCATTTAGCTTTTCAGTGCAACACACAACACGTAATTCAGTCACTGATAGGGGAGTCAAACAAAGGTACACACGCAAAGGTATCATAAATATTTTAGATTTAAATGTATTCACACGTTTCCGAGCGTTTAGTCTTATGTCGTGTGCAAGATTGGTGTTTTTAATCCAGCAAGGTAGTAGATCTGTTCATGCATTACAGTATGGTACAAAAATTGGTTAAAAAACCAATTCCTCGCACACCAAATAAAGCTGCTGCTCATCACCGACCTGAAGTATTTATTCTGGTAAGTTGTAAAGGTAATTTGCTATCTTTGTATAGTTACTGCCTACAGAGCTTCGTCGGTCACGAACGAATAGGGCGCACCGTGCACAAGTTCACAACCTCATCTAACCTCCAGTTTCTGAATTGAGAATTCGAGATAAGCAAAACTTAAGTAGTATTTGAGTACGGAGTTGTCAAAAAAACGCTTTGAGATCCGTCATTTTTTTGACAACTCCATACTAAAATGTTACTTAAGTACTGCTTATCCTAGAATTTTCAATTCAGAAACCGGAGGTAAGTTTCTTTTTCCACTCCGTAATGTAACATTGTTAAAAAAATCTAAAAACCTTAAAATATTAATTAATATATAAATGACTGTTGCAATCCCTAAAAATGCACGCTAAGAGCCAGAATAGACGTCCGATATTTGTCTCCGATTGTCTGAGCCCACAATCTGATCGAATTCATGTGCAGAGCTATTCATAACGATTCGACAAGCTGCCGTGTCGGAAAAATCATTTGTTCGATTATCTGATTTCTGAATCGATGGACTAGTGAAACGCTACTCACCGATCTTACCGGAAGAGGGATTTAATATTCGCTTGGCAGTGTGTTTAGGGGGCAACGCTAAAAAATGGTAGTAAGTAGATAATTGTGGTAGAAAATGTTAAAATGGTAAATAAATTATTCTCGTTTATTCATTTTAGTACATACATTTTACATTTTTAAATGTTAAATGTATGTTAGGAGGTTCCTCTCTCTGGAGCCCTGACCGCCGGCAGTTTGGACCCTGTTACCGATGCCGGTGGGCTACTATTTTTTATATTTGTAAATAAATTATTGTTATTATGGGTAGGTATTTCGCAACATAACTCAAGTGCAACCTGGTGCAACTATAGAATATACATAGAGTAATCAATAAAAATATGAAACCATAAATAATGTTTTTAGAAAATGTTTATCTTATTTAGTATAAACTTGCTTTGTAAACGTCCACTCTGAAAGGAAGAAGTAAACTCAAACCGGAAACCGGGAAACTTATAATTGAATTATAAAGCCATGTACGCACGAACGAACACGAATGTCGTGAACACGAATATCAAAATCAAATACATTGTTTGCATGTGTCTACCATTACCAAACAGTCTGTTTGGCGAACACGTTCACAGTGATTCATATTCGATGTTCGTGTTCGCGATGTTCGTGTTCGTTCGTGCGTACCTGGCTTAACATTGTTTATCATTTAGTTTAGTTATTCGAAAGAAAAATAAGTGTAAGTATTTTATCAGTGTCATACAATTCCTTGCTATTTGTTTATATTCATGTTTTTAGGGTTCTGTACCGAAATGGTAAAAAAAGAACCCTTATGTTGCGACTTCGTCTGTCCGTCCGTCTGCCCGTCCGTCTGTCTGTCACAGATGCTTATTTCAAGAACTACTAATGCTATCGACTTACAATTTGGAAAAGTTTTAAATAATAAATTTAACAATAGGTAGTTACTTACCTATGATACTTATTAATAAATTGTTTGATTATAGAGTGACGATGTACTTACATGAACGTATTTTAAAATAATTTGGGCTCAAAAAACTGTAAAAACAGTACAACTGGCGAGGCATAAGCTGAGGTTTGCATTTGTGTGAGTGCACATAGAATCTATTGCCAAAAAGCAGTATAAACCGGTTTAAACCAAACAAAGGACGCGTCTGCATTCATTCTCACACAAATGCAAAGCTCAGCTTAGGCCTCGCGGATGGCACAACCCTTTTCAACTCGCAGTCGGATAAATAACCGTAGTTATTTTACAACTTTAACTAAGTAGGACTACGACCGTACGTGTCCGTACAGGTGTGCAAGGGAAGCACTGTACAATATGACCCATCGCTTTTATATAGTAGCTATTTTTTTTGGGTAGAATATGATGTTTTTAGTGTGTTTTTGAAAACTAAAAGTTGCGGAAACCCATAGGTTACGAGAAAAAAATCTCCAAAAGTGTCATTCGGGATTGGTGGGATTGTGGGAGTATTAAGGGTGGGGGGTCGGGATCGTGGGTCAAATTTTGTGTCAAAGTAAGAATTAGGTCAAGGTCACCTCCAAGGTCAAGGTCATAGGTTCAAAAGGTCAAGGACATACAATTTTTTTTTTGAAAATCGTGCGAAGTTGCCCCCAATCGTGCTCAAAGGTCAAGGTCATATCAAAGTCTAAGGTCAAGGCCATTTTTTTCATTTTGCCTTTTTTTTTCTCTTCCGTTCTTAAATCATATTCAAGGTCAAAGTAATTCGCAGAATACAGTATTAAGGTGCAGTCGACGGAGCCCCGCTTCGCGGGGCACCTATTTCTGGGTAAATTGTTTGAAAAAACCTAACATGAAGGGCATGACGGGGGCTGCATTCGCTCGCTTCGCTCGCTCATTCTAGCCCCCGTCATCCCCTTCAAACCTAACCTATCCGAGTCGGGGTGTCCCAAGTCCCGAGCTCGCTGCGCTCGCTCATGCATTTTAGGTTCATTAGTATCCAGGTGCAGTCGACGGATACCCGCTTCGCGAGGCACCTATTTTTGTGTAAAGGGTCTGAAAAATAGGTGCCCCATATGTGTGTTTGTGTGGTGTGTAGTTTGATAGGTAAACAACAAATAAAAAACTCAAAAATATATGACTACACGAAGACTGACAACTGTCAAACGCGTTATTCACATCAAATTGATCAAATTCCATAAATTACGTTCCGTTATCCACAATTATTAATAAGTACAAATAAAACTATTTCATTTTAAATCTTAATAATTACATTATTCACATAATATTTTATTTAATTGCGTTAAATATAATTTAAAATGAAAAAAAAATTAAAAACTGCTTTATTAGTATCAAAAAACATTTAAATCCGCTGTCACTTTGTCTGAACGTAAAACGAAACGACCAAGGAGTGAAATTTTTACATTAACTGTGGCAAGTTATGTCAATTTATACGTAAATTATTTAGAAATTATTGAAACTTTAGGATTTTTTTTCTCAAAAACTGTGCGGCTCCGCAGTAAAATGTTTTGTGAAAAGCTTTAAGAAGGACGAGATCTACACGCAAAAAAATTGTGAAGCTCCAAATCAGCGGGTCATACTGTACAGTGGAGCCGTGTGCAAGTATCGGACGTGTATTTGGCTCTAAATCAAATTTAATGTGTCCTACGAAGGTTATAAAACAAAAACCTCAAAATACCTTGCACGTTTTCCAAAAACATATTGTAAATAACTTATATACCATCCTCATAAAAGATAAAACAAATATATTATAAGAATATTGCACTAGAAATATTTTTTATATCGAGATAATCTCAGATTACTGGATTACTGCTTAGATTACTGTCAAATGTCAAAGCTCTCTATGAGCGTAGCGAAAATCTAAAGTCTAGTCTATGGTAAAACTATAATTACTCTTTGATTTGTCAGATATTTTGATGTTCCTAATTCAATATCAAACGGCATGTCTTTTTTTTTGAACCAAGGAAGTTTTATACAGCGTGTCCCAGAAATTAGTGTCAAGCGGAAGTCCAGAGGTAGAACATCCTTTGAGGTACCCAAATCACCCCCATGTATGTTTCGCGATTTTTTGTAGTTTTCGAGTTATGAATGTTTTTCATGTTTTTTAATCAAACTCTGACTATAACAACATTTTTGATCATAGTGACGTGAACAGTTGAGATACATAAGTAATTTTTTTTTCTAAATTAGCTGATTAGTGACCCTTTCAAATGCATAAACATTTGTAACCATAGGTGTAACGAATGCGTTACAAAAAAATATTGAATTCTCATAAAGTTAAAATCCTGCATGTTTCCTACATCTTTTTGGGTGATTTAAAAATAAATCTTCCTAAACTTTTTTCGTCAGATGTATTTTAAAAACTTATCCATTTTATCAGCTATTTATCCTGTAAATTTTATCGAGCTATCTCTACGACATCACAATAAAAATTTCATTCAAAGCATACAATATCGAAAATTTCAGTTGTAAAAGCGTGAATGAAAAATTGATTAAAACTAACTAATAACGTCTTTTTTAGTAACCCTCGACGTAAAAAGAGGGGTGTTATAAGTTTAACGTATGTGTCTGTGTGTCTGTCTGTGGCATCGTAGCTCCTAAACGGATTTTGATTTAGTTTTTTCTTTTGTTTGAAAGGTGACTTTATTGAGAGTGTTCTTAGCTATGATTCAAGAAAATTTGTTCAGCCGTTTGAAGATCATCAGCTCTTTTCTGGTTGTTGAAAGGATGGGAGCAACTTCTACTTGTCGGATCGATTCGAAATTTACTATTCTGTGACTTCAATGATATTACAATAACATGGTAACCTTGACCTGATACTCAAGCATCATCTGAAACAACATGATACCCTACTAACCAGTAGAGGTATTGTGTGCCTATTGATTCTTTAAGTTTATGATAAGTTGTAATGACCTCCTTCTTGTCACATGTCATCAATATCATTGAAGTCACAGGATAGTAAATTTCGAAAAGATCAGACCAGTAGAAGTTGCTCATATCCATTCGACAACCAGAAAAGAGCTGATGATCTTCAAACGGCTGAACAAATTTTCTTGAATCATAGCTAAGAACACTCTCGATAAAGTCACCTTTCAAACAAAAGAAAAAACTAAATCAAAATCCTTTCAGGAGCTAAGATGCCACAGAAAAACACACCGACACACACGTTAAACTTATAACACCCCTCTTTTTACGTCGAGGGTTACTAAAAAAGAAGTTAGTAGTTAGTTTTAATCAATTTTTCATTCACCCTTTTACAACTGGAATTTTCGATATTGTATGCTTTGAATGAAATTTTTATTATGATATCGTAGAGATAGCTCAATGAAATTAACAGGGTAAATAGCTGATAAAATGGATAAGTTTTTAAAATACATCTGACGAAAAAAGTTTAGGGAGATTTATTTTTAAATCACCCACAAAGATGTAGGAAACATGCACGATTTTAACTTTATGAGTATTCAATATTTTTTTGTAACGCATTCGTTACATTTATGGTTACAAATGTTTATGCATTTGAAAGGGTCACTAATCAGCTAATTTAGAAAAAAATTTACTCATGTATCTCAACTATTCACGTCACTATGATCAAAAATGTCGTTACAGTCAGAGTTTGATTAAAAAACATGAAAAACATTCATAACTCGAAAACTATAAAAAATCGCAGAACATACATGGGGGTGATTTGGGTACCTCAAAGGATGTTCTACCTCTGGACTTCCGCTTGACACTACTTTCTGGGACACGCTGTATAATAATATTAGGTATAAGTCAAGTCGAAGCCCGATGGAACGGCGATATTTACTTAAGCCTGTATGTGCGTATACGCGTAGAAAGCGGGTTGCCGGCGCCGATCTGCCAGCGCTTGTCGGTGCTGGTCCGCGCAGTTAGTCGTCTCCTCTCCTCACGCCGCGGTAATTCATAAAAAACATCGTACATTGCCATATGTTTGTGTTTGCGCGTGTGATGATGGGGCCGCTGCACGCGCAGTCTGTCTGTAAACTGAAAAAACGTTCGACGCGCCGCGAGACGCCACGCCGCATGCGACGTGTGACGCCCCACGTCTCCGTAAACGAGGCCTCACCGTGGGCCCGAGGTACCCGAAAGATTTTAACCACGCCTTTCTGATGCTATTAAGAGTCAAATGTTATATCAACAAAAGTTGTATAACATTTTTTACCGTCTGGAAAAAAATGGGTAAGTATAACGTGAACAGAGTAGAACCTCATGGCATAGTTTTTTTTAATTCCCTTTTCTGATATTTTTCTACCTATCAGTAGGTAAATACTTCTAATTGGAAGTAAATTTTCATACAGAAATTTTGAAGGAAATAAATCGATTAAATAATGTCTAAATTCAAATCATACACACTTGCGTATGACTTGAGTTTCTATCATCATCATCATTCAGCCGAAAGACGTCCACTGCTGCACATAGGCCTCCCCCAAGCATCGCCCGGTCCTGTGCTATCCATGTTGGGGGGGGGAGGGGGGGGGGGGTTTGCCATTATAGCCACGCTTGGCAGGCGGGTTGGCGATCGCAGTATGGTTGTTGAAGTACTCAGAGAACGTTGCTGCCCATCCTCTAGTTAATCCCTTAGTCGCCTTCTACGACACCCATGGGAAGAGATGGGGTAGTGCTTTTCTTTACGTCCGCACGAACCGTGCACTCCACGTGCCGTGTGGTGCAGGAGTTCCTATAGATACCTGTCTCAATTCATAATAAATTAACAAAAAAAAAAACAAGCAATAGGTAGTAGATTGTTGCAGCGAGCGCAAAGTGAGTTATTAATGCACGAGTGTTATGTTGGTGTCCGAGCGCAAGCGAGGGCACTAAATTAACACGAGTGCATTAATTACTCAATTAAGCAAGGTGCGTAATCTACTTTTCTTTCAACTAACAATCTACCTACCGTGATAAATTAACAATATAACATTTTTTTAATCTTTTCTTGCTAATTAAGAAGTATCAAAGTTTTACAATGGTACAAAATGCGCGCCATTTGTTTTTTTTTACACCAAGTCGATTTTATTTAGGTGTTTTTTATTTTCAGCCAGTATCTTTTTGATCTAATGCATACATTTTATATTAAACTTAATGGGAGACATTAAACCTCTGTGGTAAATTTATATCTAAACAAAAAATCAACGACCATACAGCCCATAGACGCTAATGCTTGATCCTTGATCTAATGCACCCATAGAAGTAATAAGTACTACGTACAACAATGCACCAAACCAATTCTGTCAACAAGCTGAGGTACGGGGAAGCGGAGAACTGCGTTCTGATTGGCCCTTCTAAGTTAATTACGTCTCACTAGGGATGAGACAGGTTTAAATAAAAAACTAAAGTATCGATATTCTTTTTAAGTAATCACTCAATGAAATGTTTTTTTAATATAATATTATTGCTTAGTAATATTTTAACACGCATTTAATTTAATTAATATAGGTACTTAAGGTAAAAACGTAAAAAGTCAAAACAAAACATTTAAATTTAAAACAATAGGCAAATAACAATATTTAGCAAAATGCTGTGAACATATTACACTATGTGTTGATGGGAACCACTTCTCTCGTTTGGTCGCAACAATCCATTTATTTTTGAAATCAGGATCTTGTGGGTATTTAAATTCAATAATCGTGTTACAATTAATTTAATGTCTCAAGTATTAAGTAGTAAGTAATTAAACAAATCTTCAAACGTGTAAATCGTATGTAGGTTTTTTGCTTGATCGATAACAGATTTGGTCATAAGATTTGGTACAACACTAATTATGTTTACCAAATATTAGAGGAAAAGAGACAGTGCAAAAAATACTTTCGGAAGAAAGAGATGCAAACATGAAAGACATCAACGCGCGATCTAGCACCTTTGATTGATCTATATGCTTTAGTACTTATTCTAAGGATCTATAGTTGGGCTAATAGTTCGATGCAGTGACTTGACAGTTCAAAGCAAAATAATGATACCATATTAAAACTAATAGAGTTGGGGTAATGAACGATTTTACGAAAAGAACGAATACGAAAAATAGTTCAATTTAAACAAATCTCTACAAATTCGTTTGCAATATAAGAATAAAAAGGAGAACGAACTTAAATACTCTCTGTATTTAAGTTTAAAATAATAAAATTAAATAATCAACGAGTATTTATATATTTATTGGTAAAAGATGATTTAATCCAAAGCCGAATTCCCAAGTTTATTGTGCTTTGTGATGTTTACGTAATATATTTGTGTTTAATGTTAAGGTATTTTTTTACGTAAGCTATTAACGACAGACATAAATTAATTAATTAACTTATTTATTAATATTCTAGACTTTCTGTAACTGTAAAGATTGGTATGTTTGTCATTGTTACCTACATTTAATAACTATTGTTTGGTTTAGTTGTGTGCGTCTTTTGTGCAAGAATGAATAATTTTCTTTCTTTTCTATTCTTACTTCTAATAGCAATAAACTAAAAAATTATAATCATTTCATGTAACGTTTTCTTGGTTGACTGATGGAGAATGCCTTATGGCATTAAGTCCGCATTATGTACCACAATTGTGCATTGAAGTATAGAATAAATAAATAACCTTATTTCAGTTACTTGTTGCATCAAAAACGCCATATCAGTAGTTACTTGTGGTTAAAACTATGTTTTAATATTGTTTTGTCGTGTTTTGATCATCATGTTATTAAATTTAAAAAAAAGTATGCATAAGTACATTATTAAGTTCGTTCGATTTCATTCATTCTATTTTTCACCTCACTACCTTTTTTTTGTCAAAAACTGGTATCCCTCCAACTGTCAAGTCACTGCATGGAATTAATAGTCAGACTATACCTGTATGACCAGTTTAAGATGAACTCCGATAAATAATATCAGATAATAAAATCTAATTATGAGTATGTAGTTTTTACCTTACCGGTGAAATGTTATACCATCTTTCCCGAATTTCGAAGTCTGGCTGTTGTTGCTACACCAACGTATTGTACAAGGGGCAATTATAATATTTATTTTCCCAATTTATTATTGACTAACGCGGAAGTGTTTACGAGTCAAGGAAGTGGTCGAAACTGATTCGAAATTATTTAGTGGCGACCTACATCAGATCTATAAGTCTGATGTGTTGACAGACATCGGTCGCCTGTTATTAGGCGTCTATGGGCTGTATGGTCGTTGCAAAAAATAAAAAACAGTGCATTAATGTAAAACTAAATTAATGCAAAAATGTGCTCATTATTGCACTGTTTTGGTTCTAAGCAAAAAATACGTCCTTTGTGATCGGTTTTGTAAAAATTTATGATAATATTACTACGTAGTTGAAAGAAAAAACTATGCCACGGGGTTCTACTCCGTTCACCTATTATACCCATTTTTTTTCCAGACGGTAAAAAAAGTCATCCGGCATTAACAGGCTGGATCCGAATACTGGTTATTCCTCCAAACTTATTTTTTTAAAAATGAGACCTTGCCTTTACTTTTCTATATAACATTACTTCCCAGAATTTGAGCCTTATAAGCGACGGTATGAGATGAGCGTAACAACAAAGGTGTGTTTTTTTTTTAAACCAACCGTATCGATTTACTGCTAGGAAAATAGTTTTTTTTAATCTAAGTAACTATACAATTTTTCATCCCATCTATTCGAAAAGGAAGACTTGGTTCGCCTTTAAGTGCACCCAAAGGTGGTGTTTTCTTTGAAACTTTTAGCGGGCAGTAATGAGTTTTTAATCCTCTTTAGAGAAAATAAAAGGCGCCTCATATTTTATTGTAATATTATTATTTAATAAAACATAAATTAAATTAAATAAATAAATCTACTAAATTGAAATTAAATAGTATCTAATAATAAAACAACTAAAATTCTTAGCGCCTCTTGCATTTCTCCATTCAATAAAATTACCATAGGCTTTCACATATTTCTTCCGGGATTTTGCAGGTAATAGATTATCCATCACATTTCTTGCGTCAGTTTTAATACTTTCAGGAGTTAATTCTATATTTTCGCTGTCACTTGAAGAACTCATTTTTTAAAACAAAACCATGAATTTCTAACAATCCGTGATAATTGACGAAAACGCGGGTTGTAGTTCGCGCGTTTTTAATTTGATTTCTTTTTTTTTTATTCAACCGGCGGCGCGACTGTGCGCCGTTGTACCAGCCAGTCTTTAGGCCGGTTTTAGTGCTTGACCGACCGTCAGTGCGTACGTCGGTCGCACTTGTCATTTGTATGAAAATTCACTAGTCGTGACAGTGCTCGACCGACGGTACGCACGCGTATATTGCTACGCACTGCGTACAAGGACCGTCGGTTAAGCGCGTCCGCATGCGTGCCGTCAGTCGACCGACGCGCTATGGATACATATTAACGCGTTCAGTGCTACACCGACCGGTGGACCGACCGTACGGATGCGCGTATCATCGTAAAAAGAATGAAACCTACTAATTCAAAACTTCAATATTATTGTTTGATTTTATTGGTATAATTACCTTTTAATGATTTAAGTACCTAATTTTGATCAAACATGGCATATATTGACACCAAACGCCTAATTACCGAAGTTCGACTTCGTGAACTTCTGTGGGACAAAGGCCACGTGTTATTAATATACAAAGACCGTGATGCCAAGTTAAAGGCATGGGAAGAAGTTTGTACAGCTTTGTGTTCAAATTTCGATGAACAGTCGCCGAGTCAACGAAAACATGTAGGTAAGTAAAAAATGAAAGACCTTTATACTCATGTTTATTTATTTATTTTGATACAGAAACAAATTCAAAATATACTATTATTTTGCCACGGCACAGAACCCCACAGATTACTAATATGTAGCAAGCTAGATTGGGTGTACGTGGTATCTACGTCTTCTGTTCCTTATACGTTTACGAAGATAGTAAGCAGCAATTAAACAATTTGTAAACGCGTTCATTTCGTGTACGTGTTTGTGACTGTACCAGTCCGGCCAGTTTGGTTGGTCAGGAGAGCACTGAATGTTAAAAAATGACGATCGGTTATGCGTATCGTCAGGAACGACGGTACGCACCGACGGTCGGTCGAGCACTAAAACCGGCCTTAGGCCGGTTTTAGTGCTTGACCGACCGTCGGTGCGTACGTCGGTCGCGCTTGTCATTTGTATGAAAATTCACTAGTCGTGACAGTGCTCAACCGACAGTACGCACGCGTATATTGCTACGCACTGCGTACGAGGACCGTCGGTCAAGCGCGTCCGCATGCGTGCCGTCGGTCGACTGACGCGCTATGGATACATATTAACGCGTTCAGTGCTACACCGATCGGTGGACCGACCGTACGGATGCGCGTATCATCGTAAAAATAATGAAACCTACTAGTTCATAACTTCAATAATATTGTTTGATTTTACTGGTATCGTTACCTTTTAATGATTTAAGTACCTTATTTTGATCAAACATGGCATACCTATATTGACACCAAACGCCTAATTACCGAAGTTCGACTTCGTGAACTTCTGTGGGACAAAGGCCACGTGTTATACAAAGACCGTATTGCCAAGTTAAAGGCATGGGAAGAAGTTTGTACAGCTTTGTGTTCAAATTGTGGTATCTACGTCTTCTGTTCCTTATACGTTTAAGAAGATAGTAAGCAGCAATTAAACAATTTGTAAACGCGTTCATATTCATATTCATATTCATATCTTTATTTGCATTCCATAATGTTAATAATACAGGTCTTAAAATAATAATGCTTATAGCTAGGTACAATTATGGACCCTGTGGGGCACAGCAAAAATTAAAACTTAAAATTAAACATGCAATCACAATTCCAATTAAAAAACATGTTAACATTGCTTTGAATTGATAATCTTTAAATTAAACGTGTCAATATCTTAAAATCATTATAAACTTAAAATACCTATTAATATACATATATATATATTATAACCAACTTTAAAGGTAGGTGTGGTGATGTCAGTCAGGTGTTCATTTCGTGTACGTGTTTGTGACTGTACCAATCCGGCCAGTTTGGTTGGTCAGGAGAGCACTGAACGTTTAAGGCCGGTTTTAGTGCTCGACCGACCGTCGGTGCGTACCATCGTTCCTGACGATACGCATAACCGATCGTCAGTTTTTAACGTTCAGTGCTCTCCTGACCAACCAAACTGGCCGGGCTGGTACAGTCACACACAGTACACGTACACGAAATGAACGCGTTTACAAATTGTTTAATTGCTGCTTACTATCTTCGTAAACGTATAAGGAACAGAAGACGTAGATACCACGTACACCCAATCTAGCTTGCTACATATTAGTAATCTGTGGGGTTCTGTGCCGTGGCAAAATAATAGTATATAATTTGTTTCTGTATCAAAATAAATAAATAAACATGAATATAAAGGTCTTTCATTTTTTACTTGCCAACATGTTTTCGTTGACTCGGCGACTGTTCATCGAAATTTGAACACAAAGCTGTACAAACTTCTTCCCATGCCTTTAACTTGGCATCACGGTCTTTGCATAACACGTGGCCTTTGTCCCACAGAAGTTCACGAAGTCGAACTTCGGTAATTAGGCGTTCGGTGTCAATATTTGCCATGTTTGATCAAAATTAGGTACTTAAATCATAAAAAGGTAATGATACCTACTTACCAATAAAATCAAACAATATTATTGAAGTTTGGAACTAGTACGTTTCATTCTTTTTACGATGATACGTGCATCCGTACGGTCGGTCCACCGATCGGTGTAGCACTGAACGCGTTAATATGTGTCCATAGCGCGTCAGTCGACCGACGGCACGCATGCGGACGCGCTTGACCGACGGTCCTCGTACGCAGTGCGTAGCAATATACGCGTGCGTACTGTCGGTCGAGCACTGTTACGACTAGTGAATTTTCATACAAATGACAAGCGCGACCGACGTACGCACCGACGGTCGGTCAAGCACTAAAACCGGCCAAAACTGACGATCGGTTATGCGTATCGTCAGGAACGATGGTACGCACCGACGGTCGGTCGAGTAGTGCTTGACCGACCGTCGGTGCGTACGTCGGTCGCGCTTGTCATTTGTATGAAAATTCACTAGTCGTGACAGTGCTCGACCGACAGTACGCACGCGTATATTGCTACGCACTGCGTACGAGGACCGTCGGTCAAGCGCGTCCGCATGCGTGCCGTCGGTCGACCGACGCGCTATGGATACATATTAACGCGTTCAGTGCTACACCGATCGGTGGACCGACCGTACGGATGCGGTTATCATCGTAAAAATAATGAAACCTACTAGTTCAAAACTTCAATAATATTGTTTGATTTTACTGGTATCGTTACCTTTTAATGATTTAAGTACCTTATTTTGATCAAACATGGCATACCTATATTGACACCGAACGCCTAATTACCGAAGTTCGACTTCGTGAACTTCTGTGGGACAAAGGCCACGTGTTATACAAAGACCGTGATGCCAAGTTAAAGGCATGGGAAGAAGTTTGTACAGCTTTGTGTTCAAATTGTGGTATCTACGTCTTCTGTTCCTTATACGTTTACGAAAATAGTAAGCAGCAATTAAACAATTTGTAAACGCGTTCATTTCGTGTACGTGTTTGTGACTGTACCAGTCCGGCCAGTTTGGTTGGTCAGGAGAGCACTGAATGTTAAAAACTGACGATCGGTTATGCGTATCGTCAGGAACGATGGTACGCACCGACGGTCGGTCGAGCACTAAAACCGGCCTAAGATGTTCCAAATTCAAAAAGTGCGTGGCAAAGATAATTGCAGCGCACATAGTGGGTGATGAAAAGTAGAGTGTATCACTCGGGCGCAAAATATTTCTCTCATTTTTTTTTCTCCCTATACACACAGACACACACACGCACTATACAATCTACTATTAGTTTTTATCAAAATCGGGCCCGAGACGCCTTTGAGTATTTTACATTTTTCATTTTTCAGCTGAAAAATAAGCCTAAACTTATAAAGAAATAAAATGATCACACGTACTCATATCTCATTATTTTATTGTTTTCTAAAAATAGTGGAATTATCGGATAAAAGTTATGCTTGGTCAATGAAATATTGAAACAACGTAATATTTTATAAGCTTCCGATCAACGCAATCATTAAAACATTTCGTGTCGGAGCCAAACAATTAAAATAGATAGAATATATCATCTAACATCGCTGCTTCAATACAAACAATATTGTCTGTAGAGTATTTTTTTACAAAGTTTTAAAATGAATCGTCCTACAAAGGAAATGTCTGGTTTCCGAGAACATTCTCGCGCTCGCGCTCGTTATCAAACTAAACTCAAATGAGCCTTACTTTAGACATTTCATTGTAGGGCGCGTAAAAATTATACTATTTATTATACTATTATTTTACATCGTTTTACTTAAGTAGTTACCCGTTATATTTTAAATCACATCATGACGTAATAATTTAATACATTTATATTTCGATTTTATCTAAATTGGCACAAACATATTTCGTCCTAATATTTGTTCAATATAACTAATTTAGTATATAATACATTTTAATAATTTTCCTTATAAAATTCCTGTATTTAATCAGAACATCCAATTTTATCGACTATTATACATTCAATAATTAAATTAATTATTTATTCACGCATATTTAAACACCATACACCTTTATAAAACAAGTCTCAATAACATGGTTATTTTCTTGACATGGACTTTTCAATGAACATACATTGGTAGGTATAAAGTAAATATGTTGTACCATAGAAGTAATATGTAGTTCTATACAAGGTTAGTCGGAAAGTGGGTACTAATCCGAAAGGGTGTTATAGTACCCATAATAATGAATAACTTTTGTTCTACAACTTTCCCCAAAAGTCAATACTTTAAGAGACATAGCTGTTCAAATATTTCATAAAAAATACGCTGAAATCTATCTATCCTCAGCTATGATCAGCTGTGTTTACATAATTAAAAGCTTAATTTTCTGAATTCGTAACTAAAACAGAGATAAAGAATTTTTGAGAAAACTAAAATAACAATCTTAGGGAAATAAAAATTGTCGAATTTTGATATTGTACTTATTATTATTACTACACTTGCTTTAAAACTGTCATCAGTGATACTTTAAGTGGCCTGCGGATTAGTACCCCTGTTTAAGGCATAGGGTTGAACTGAACTGCACTGACTGAACTAAATGAAACACTTGTTAACACTTGTAGAACTATAATGAACTTGTATAAACCTTTACACTTGCTTTTGCTTAATTTCTATAAATGTACTACGCTTTGTCGTTATTTTTCGGAGAATCTTGACACTACACTTGACACCGTTATTCACAAATTACAAAAAAGGAACAAAGACCTCTGTTGACAACAAAGGGAACTAAATCTTATCTTGACGGCGTGAACAACCCCCCTTCCGACTAACCTTGTATAAAGTCCTTGTGTTGTACTTAAATGTTGTAAATACAAAATTGTTTCAAAGTGAATGACATCATGAAGGAAGCAAAGCAAGAATAAAAACTAAGCAAAGCTTTCAATATAATTATATGATTTGTAAGCAGCGGTAATCCTTCGTATGTAAAGGCTGAGGCCGTGGCCCCATGTCTACGGTGCGGCGCCGGCCGCCGTGTGACGGCGCGGCGCCGCGCACGGTGCCGTGTACGGCGTCGTGTACGGTGCCGCGTACGGCGCCGTGTGCGGCGACACGGCGCCGCGTACGTTGCCGCGTACGGCGACACCGTACGTCCGTGGCTGGCGTGAATATGACATGTCTAAAATTGCAATATTTCAGGGCGGCCATTTTAAAGCTTTGACCTCTTCCGGTAAATCGGTAAATTACTTACTTTAACGTATGTATTTTAGTTATTTGTGTATATTTTAAAACAACTAAAATACATACGTTAAACTAATTTACTGATTTACCAGAAGAGGTCAAAACTTTAAAATGGTCGCCCTAAAAAATTGCAATTTTAGACATGTCATATTTACGCCAGCCACGGAATTAACGTGCGGTGCACCGTACACGGCGCCGTATACGACGCCGCAGCACGGCGCCGCGCCGTTTCACGGCGGACGGCGCCGCACCGTAGACATGGGGCCACGGCCTGACTCGAACCAATTTGAAGAAAAGATAAACAATCATTTTGTATATATATATCTAAAACTGTTATTAAAAATTAAGGTATTCTTTAAATTAAATCCTATTAATTTCCAATTGTATTCTTCGTTTTTTCGTTAAAATAAATGATTATTTTTAGATACTTATTTTTTTAAATTATTGTCCAGGCCAGACTATAAAGGTTGTAAACAAATTCGTGTAATTCCTTGAAACCTCGTGGTCTACTGATGACACAGCTTGGTCTTACTTGGGATGTCACGAATTCGTTTACACCCTGTATAAATGTTGCTGAAAATCCTTCAGCCTGCCAGTAGGTAATCATAGTCCCCAATCTAGTTACTGCATATTGCGCTACGATCCAAAAAACAATTCAATCCCATAACTCGAATACAATAAATGAACCTCTTTTTCAATGTAACTCAAATAAAACTGTTTTGGGATAATTTATTTATTCCCACGAGCCAGTATTCTATCACAGTTAAAATGGAATTTCAATACCCTCACCTTTTGTCGACGAACCTTCAAATATTAGTGTGTTCTTGAATATTCTTCAAGTAGTCTGACTCTCTAAACTGTTTTGTATGAGTCTAGTTTGAATACACAGATATAAAATTGACAGGAGAACATTAACTTTTCTAGCACATATTTAAAAAACATAAATGATAAATAATATTTTATTCATTTTATACAAGATGAGTTGGAAAAGGGTACTAATCCGAAAGTATATTAAAGTACCCATAATAATGAATAACTTCTGTGCTACAACTTTCCCCAAAAGTTAATTAATTTAAGTCAGTTTCAGGTTTAAATTCAAGTTAAGAAGAATAGCTGTTCAAAAATTCATAAAACATACGCTTAAAATCTTTGATCAGCTGTGTTTAAATTTTAGATCATATTTGGGATCATGGATCATAGATTAGAAGCTCCATTTTCTGAATTTGTATCTAAAGAAGCAAAGAAGAATTAAAAAAAAAGTAAAATATAAATCGTATGCATGGAAATAAAATGAATTTTGAAATTTTAACATTTACGTTTAAACAGTCATCAGCTATAGGCCTACTTTAAGCCCGCGCATTAGTACCCTTTCCTACTAAACTTGTATATTATAGTTTAATTAAATAAACTGTCAGAATTACATTCAGTAAAAATATGCGTATTATCATCATCATTATATTTTAACACGAGAATATCAAAAATGGTAGTACTTTTTATGTATTTATTGTAAAAGGAGGGGAATGAAACTTTCATTTGAAAGGTACTGTGCCATAGATGGGCACAAAAAACATGTGTGTATGTTGCCATTAAGGCAGGTAAAACGCAATACGAGTATTAATGAATACTACTTAACCGATAAGGTTGATAACACAAAAATATATTACATTAATAAATTAATATCCCAGTACATCTTATACAAGTGTCAAGATTCGCATCTCACTATCATTCGATGTTTACATACTTTCTAAAACTATATCATACAGTATTTTATTACTATTACATACATTAAACACTTTTGTCTCGACTCCACACGACACATTATCACGCATTGATATAGATGTCTTCTTTAATTTTTGTTGGATAGTCTTTGGGTGGCAATTTGAAGCTATTTCTAATGTAGGAGAAGCGATGGAAATTGTAGAAATATTCTTTACCGTCCGGCGAGTACTGAGGGTAGAGTGTATACGCGGGTAACTCGAAGTCCAGATCAGTCAGGGAGTCCGCAAGCGCATGCTTGGCGAACTCCTCCTGGTATCGTCATGACTGCTCTCTGTACGCTTTTCTTTTCGTACATTTCTCCTTCAATATGTAACACAGCGCGATGGCTATGAGAACAGCTATCGCAATCGCCATACTTATGCTAATCCAGATTATCTCCTCGTTGATGCCGCTTGTCGATTTTCCTGTAGGCAAAGAATATTGTTCAGTAATGCGAAGCTCTAGTGTGGTAGTTAATTATTCATAATATGTAAGAGGAACTTCGTTAACCAAAGGTGCTTTTACAGCTTAGTTATCCAGGAAGTAGTAAACCACCCGGTACATAGAGGGTGGTCTGATATTCTGGGGTGCATAGCTCCGCATTGCATTGCATAACGCTGCGTTCATTCTAAGGAATTTCTAAGATGGAATTTCAATTAACTTTTACGCGCTCTTGTGAGGAGAATTTGAAGCGGTCTCAAAGAAATATAGCTTCAACTGAAGACGTGTAACTATGTTAGTGGGCGTTTTCATGAAGTAGGCTAGTGGTACCTATTTTCTCACCTTGAAGTAGGACTAATGTAAAATCACGAGGCTAATTTGTAATTCGTTAAAGAATGTGCTTCCCAAATTATAATGGCTAGGTGTTGTGTTCGATTTCAGAGTTTTATGTAAATACCGATTCGATAATGTGGATCGTTAAAATCTCGTTAAAATATACATATTGTCTAAAAATCCGCCTTGCGCTCTACTCATTCAATTTGCCCTATAGTTCTAGAATAGCTCAATTTTACGGATATTCGGCCACGTACCAATTTGAATACGCACTCTACCAATGTAAACTCTCTCTAGCTACGTTGGGATTAGAATTTGGACCAGTCCAACAAATTTAGCTATAATGATTACGTGCATGTATTGACATTTTAAAGACCTATCAATCTAAAATGACTTCTAAAACTTGAACTACTTATTGGGATTACTTTTGTTCATAACAAATTTCAACTTTAGCATCAATAGAACATTATATATTCTAAGCCCAACTAATAATACCAATAAACCTCCTTAAAAGTTAGGCTTACAATATAGGTAATGTTCTCAACATTGATAAAAGGCATATTGATTAAAATTATGTTATCTTTATTTCGTTGCTTGGTGAAGGGTGGGTGAATTTGAGGCTGCCTCTTGTTATTTTGCCGTTTAAGAAGTACTGATGAATGAGTTCATTTAAAAATTGGGATTTGGTACCTTATAAGATTTTGATTTTATATGATTTGTATTTTTTATATTTCTACTTTTTTAAAAGTAGGTATGTCTGTTTTGATTGGTTTATTAATACGGGTCTTAGGCCCCTATTTCACCAGGGAGTCGAATCCCATGAGTTGGACTACAAAACTGAATTTCGACAGATCGTTCTACGACAAGATTTTACTTCGACACTATGGAACTCCGAAATTACGCTATTCCGACAATTATGGAACTTCGACACTGGGATTTAAAGTAACCCAACACGAAGAGGATGACGGGGGCTTCGGTCGCTCGCTTTGCTCGTTCACTCTAGCCCCCGTCATCCCCTTCGAACCTAACCTATCCGTATCGGGGTGCCCCAAATTAGGTGTCAAAGTTCCATAATTGTCGGAGTAGCGCGATAGCGTAATGTCGGAGTTCCATAGTGTCGAAGTAAAATCTAGTCGTAGAACGATTTGTCGAAATTCAGTTTGGGAGTGCCCTCAGATCGGTGAAATCGAACCTCACAAGACGACCCCACCAGTTTTTTTACATAAATGGCTCCCGTTTATACAACCGTATTGATACAATTACATACGTCTACCCCCTTTCTAGAAAATAATGTTAAAAGTTATTCGATGTTGGTTTTAAAAATTAATTTAATATTTATTAAAGTTTCTCAGCCTACAGTATATATTAATATTCCGCTATATAATCACAGCATATTACGTTGCAAGCGTACCTATCTGCTATCTATAGCTAAGTATGAACGTGTCCATATAAAATGTATGCTGAGCAAAAATTTTGTACTATAAAATAATATATGCTTTATACAGAATGGAAACGTTAAGTGTCAACAGGTGATCACTTTGTTAGTTTTATATCTTCTCCATAGGAAACGACTAATTGAAACCGTGCACCTAAATTCGACTTTTCATAAGCGCCTGTATTGGTTTATGTGAAATAAAATTTTTTGATTTGATTTGATTGAAAAACTGGTACGGTAGCCAATATCAAAACTAGTTTGCCTACGGATGAAATAACATTAAACACACTATCTGTACGAAATTAAATCGATTTCATATTCAAGATTTACACCGCCTCCATACATTGAGTATGAAAAGCAATCTCTATAGACGATTATTTCATAATTATACGTAATATTATAAAACTTAAGATTGATATTGGAACTTGGCTACCAAATGAATAAAACGGCATCAATGCTTTTCAAAAAGAAAAGGCAAAAACCAAATGAAACTTTTTGAGCGTATAGTAGAAGCAAGTCACACTGAAGCATCAGGTTTATGATGATACTGGCGAAAAAACGCTAAAGGGAAACGCGTCGAGAAATATTTCCCTCTGAAGTTTTTTGCGCCGTCAGTCAGTCTAAAAGTAGAGGGACCCGATATCTGCGGACCATTGTAACGAGTCAGCGGAACGCATTCTATAAATGATTTCTTGCAATTCCGCGCTTTTATATTTTATTTATATGACCACGCATTAAAGCTTTGCTTACAGCATGTAGCAAGTAAAGCAAGAACTACATTAGGCCGACACACACGTCTGAGACGTCGCCCACGTTGGTTGGTGTTCACACACAACCAACGCGCGCCGGCTATACGTGATGAGGACTCTGTTATTAGTGAGAGGGTAGTGCTATTCTTTAAGTCCGGCGCTACTAGGACCTACTTGAAAGTGTTTGGCAGTATTAGGTCTAGTTCGTACCGTACTCACTCGGCATCTTCGGAATACTTCGGGCACGGCCACCCAGCCCCGAACTCGGCTTCCAGAATTGAAAATACTTACATATGCATATATAGGACGCCATGGATAAATTTCCTATGCAAGTATTTTTAATTCTGGTGTGTTCCACCTCTGCCGCGCCCGACTAACAAATACTTATACCTTGCAAGTATTTCCCGCTCGCACCAGGGCGCCGAACTACATCGAAGTGAAGCCCTGTTTTTAAAACCAGGGGCCCAATTCTCCTAAAATAAATCTTGATAAATTACAACCGAACCAAGGCCGAACCGTTCGTTTAGACAGTTCTCAATTTCAAAAGCTGTCGAATTGTTTGACACAAAAAACAAAATCAATCATTTTGAAAGTTTTCGAAAACAAAAACTGACTGACGGTTGTGGTTCGATTGCGTTTGGCAACAATTTATTTTAGGAGAATTAGGCCCCGGGTATCGTAAATACGTCTCATCCCTAGATGCATCTGACGTCTGAGACGTAGAGCTCAGTGTAGCTCACACGTCGTCAGACGCGTGGTTACTTCCTTCACCATCCGAAGAAAATCTGGGATCGCTGGATCGACGTCGCGTATGTAAAGTTGCGTCGCGTGGCGTGTATCCAATGTAGTTCTATACAACTAGTCGCCATATAAAATATGTGAGCTCCGATGAGTCCAGACCGGTACGTCCGACGGCGTACGTGACCCAAGTCGGCCTAATGTAGTTCTAGCTTAAAGATAAAACCGTCCAAATTACAAGGGAGAAAAGATCTTAAGACCAAAACCGCCGTTCAAATGTGTGTTCTTACGAGTCTATTTGCTTGTTCTGTTGTTCCTCTATATATTGTTTGCGGTCATTCCATCCTAAGTACACAACCACATAACAAAAGATAACAAGGAAAACTGGCTACTCCTCTATAACATATAGATTGCGTACGAGTAGGTAAGTACATTGAAACTCGAGTAGTATGCCTTAATGTTATTACGGCTTATTACTTAATACATGATGTTATTATCGTTATCGCTACATCCCTTAATTACTAATTAGAGATGAGATAGCGAGGATTAGGGAGAAGAATCGACTTTGATAATATCGAGTGGATAAGTTTTTACGGAGTATTACCTAACATGTTAAGCTTACTTAATGAATGGTTGTTACTTTGATCTATTATTTAGATCTAAGTATCTGATTATATGTTTGTGTATAAGTATATATATGTTTTGAAAGATCGAAATAATCAATATCGACATAATTACGTAGGTACCTGAAGAGGACTTGACCTCACGTAAATCCTCCACCACCTACCCTAACAAAAATATTACATTCTAACAGTAGTAGGCGATCATGAGCTTTAGGGCAAAATGACATCGACCACGGACCACGGCTATCCTCAGAACATCACTATAAATATGTATAATACATTAAAATATATTACGTGTAAGTTGTTTATTTAATAGACGAATAAATATTGAATAGTTTGCACAAAACAACTACAGTACCCCAAGTGTGAGTTTTTTTCGTTAACTACTGTAATTGCGTCACGCCAAAAATGTATGAAAATTTAGGCTGCGTCTCTAGGCGCACCGTTCGCTAACTACAATTCGCGCGTTAATTGAACGGTGCGCCTAGAGACGCAGCCTAAATTTTCATACATTTTTGGCGTGACGCAACTACAGTAGTTAACGAAAAAAACTCACACTTGGGGTACAGGTGATTATATTTTCTTGTTTTATATATTTTTCAGTACTTAGTGGTTTTAGTTTTTGAACTTACTTTTTTCCCCCTATGTGTCATATGTATGTTATGTTGTGTCTCTTTGTAACTACTGCGTCCAAATAAATGTTCTTTCTCTCTTTTATTTCTTTATCTACATTACTATCTTAATAAGTATACCAGTTTTACTAAACCGGTTATTCACATCTCGCACAACTTCAATTAAATACCCGCGGTTTATATTTAAACATGACTCAGGTGCAATTGCACCTAAGTCATGTTTGAATATAACAAAAGTATAAGAGACGAAATAAATAACGGTCAACCTATATCCTATTATACGAAGCAATAAAACAACACGAACTAAGCTAAGGAATTTTATTTGTCCTATTTCTAAATCACATTATTTACCGAAGTGCTATTTGCACGAAACATTTACAGCTTTCCTAGAATTTCAACCCTTTGCTGAAGCGCTGAGAATGCGCGTCGAGTTGAATAAAAATACTGAATCACAAAATATTCGCAGTTATTTTAGCATTGTTTGTTACAAGTATTATTTTTGTAAACAGGCAAAGAGAGCAATGTCTTTCGAAAACTATTGGTATTTATTACCATACGAACCAGAACTTGTGAATATTATGCGAGACACCGAACTTTGTGCTTTATTTTCATCTTACCAAAGTTTTAGTTTGACACTTCAGTATAGCGTAAGCTCTTTTAGGTTTAACTTTATTAAACTATGTAGCCATTTTCATAGCGAAAAATCCGAGTGATACAATTCGTCGGCGCTATTTTAATTAATCTAAGTAGCCAAGATGTCATAACTAAGTTTCAAGTGAAGGTTCTACCCGATTCATATTAAATTAAGACATAATTTTTATTAATTGTATTCTTTAGTCTTTTCAGACTTAATAAAGTACAGATACAGAAGCATTACAGTAAATTCGCGGGGAGACGGATTAAAAATACAATTCCTCTGGCTTGCTGGGCAAGCGAGTTGTAGGGGGCTACGAACCTGGCACTATTAATTGTGCCTGTGAAATGGCAATAGGCTCGCCACCTATTTATTACATAAGACTTAATATAAGAGACGAAACTTGGGTACACAGACTCCTGTAATAAGAAAAACACCTCTGCATCCCCGAAGGAATTAAGAGTGTGGGTGAAAAAACCGGTCAATAGCGAATCGGGCTCGAAACCAGGGTTCCGTTCTTTACTAAAGATTTTTCAGCGTCTATGTGACTGACCAAAAGCCGTTTTCCTGTTAAGTTTAACCAAACACCTACTTTCCCTGTTTATATTTTTTTTAGCTTTAGCCTCTTCATCAAAACTGTCGGTTATTAAAGCATTCTTTGTCAGAAACTTGAATGGTCAAAACAATAGCGTGGGACCGGTGCGGTGGCACGTTACAGTTAGTGCCACTAGCCGTCAACGCGATAGAGATCAGGAAAATCGCTCAGAATAATATCACTTGACAAACGAAAAAACAGAGGAGCACTGAGGCATTAATAAAAGAGTAAAAGGTTGTCGTCACACACGGTTCTTAAACTATATTATTTTATCTGTGAAAATCTCTGCATAAAAACTTATAGTATCTGAAGGTATCCCACACGGTGGCAGATACTACAAGATATGAAAACCGATACATTCTTTAACATGTATCTGCAGATATTATCTTCACGTATGTTATGTTTCTGACAGAATCTATTGATGTATCGGTCGGTATCTTTCGATAAAATATACTACAGGTGTTATTATATCTGCGCCGGGAGTATTTGTCCATTGATTTCTATTTATTTATTAAAAAGACTTTACATTAACCTTAATTGAGATCAATGCCCCACAAAACCGTTTCCACGGTTAGTCTGTAGTCTTGTCTATGAAAAACGATATTGTAAGATTTGCATTCAGATATAGATGTCCTAAGGCGCTGATAAACCTGAGCATTCACTTGTAATGAGCACTCTAGCGAATGTTACAAAAGACAAAATATGTAAGAATGTTCAGTTCAACAAAATTTAATAACATACAATGCTCAATGTTCTGTTACAAGAGAATGCTCAGGTTTATCAGCACCTTTATAGAATTTGCAACGTGTCTGACAGGAGTAAATATGGGAAAAAAGAGGAGAAAGAAAAACAAAGAGAAGTAAAGTATCAGGTAGAATATTAATACTTGCCTCCCTTCTTGTTGGAGTAGCCGCCCATCTTACCGGCGACCCTGGCAGAGGCGCCACCCGCCACCACCAGCACCATTGCGCCGGTGCCTACCGTGTGACCTAAACATACAGAAGCAGTATTTATTATCACATCAGCCGGTAAACTTTACTGCTGGACATGGGCCTCTAAATGCCTCCTCTGAACAGTAATTTTGCCATAAACGCTGGCAGACAGTTGGGTGATCGAAGCATGTGTATTATAAGCAGAGATCGGAATAAGTAGAGCATATTTACCTAAATTTCGAGGAAGGAAGTAGCATAGAGTGGACCTCCTCTAAAATCCCGGAATAATTATAATGACGTTTTAATCCCGGGATTTAAAAATCACGATTTTTTTTTGGACGTTATTCATAGTTACAAATTATTGATCTGAAAAATCATATAACATTTTTAGGGTTCCGTACTATGTAAAATGTAAAACAAAGCTCTTTAATTTAATAATTTTAGAACGGAACCCTAAAACATGTTATATGATTCTTCAAATAAATCATTTGTAACTTTGATTTTTAAATCCCGGGATTAAAAAGTCATTATAATTATTCCGGGATTTTAGAGGACGTCCACTCTATGTTACTTCCTTCCTCGAAGTTTAGGTAAATATACTCCACCTATTCCGATGTCTGATTATAAGATAAGAGGACGTTGCTACCAGTCTTATGGACGCAATTCCTTTGTCCCCTTTTATGACAGCCACGCCAGTGAGAGGTGGCCTCGTTGCCGATACAATGTTTTGTTTGATATCTGGGATTCAAACATAAGGCCTAGGAGAGCGGAGCTTAGGGCGGAGAGTAATGCGGGGCGAAAAGCGGATAATTCAAATATATGACAATGTATTAGCACAGTCTACCTATTATATCTTACTCCTTACAGTCGGTCAACGTAGAACATTGTCGCAGAGCAATCGTGCGGGGGATTGCGGGGTGAAGAGGCAGAGGTTATGTCCCAAGTAGCCATACTGCATACTCGGGACATAACCTCCGTCCCTACATAATTTTGACATTTCATAGGACCTATCAAATGTATGGGCGTTGACCCACTGTATGTAGTAGGTAGGTACACTGTGGAATTAGCATGGGTCGGCAACCTTTTTCGTGAGAGGGCCAAAGATTTTACGTGCGGACCGCACTTGAACCATATGTCACTACAATAGCAGTTCTCGCTCCCTTTCGCTCTGTCCGTCACGTGCGTTGCGGTGACAAATTTTGCACCAAGACGCCTCGCTAGCCGTATGCGGCCCGCAGGCTGCTAGTTGCCGTCCGCTGTATTGTAGTGATTATGGAGACGGGTATTTTTGGAGTTCTAGTTGTATTTACCCGGCGGATTCCGCGTCTCTTGAAACTAGGCCTCGTGCTAGTAATAATTGAGTCGTCTCAACTCATAATAAAAACTTACGTATCATAATCGCCATCTTGTCTCTCGCTCCAAGAAGTCGAAGAAGAAAATGAGCTCCTTAGTTACATTGATGGAGATTTTGTCACTCCTTTATAACGCGTCGCAGCACCTGGAAGAAGCAAATTCCTTAATACGTAGAATATTTTAAGAACAAAACTGAAAATTTCAAGAAACTGTCAGAAAACTTCGTAATGCACCTCGTAACAGCGTTTCGCAGTCACTTAGTTGAGGGTAGGGCTTTCAGAGCCTCAGTTTGGACAGACTTGCTTGGCTTTGTCCAACATTTTGTCGCACTATTCTGTCCTTTCGAATTTTGGGGGACCTAATCTGAATTATGCCTACCAACAGAATTATTATATTTTTGTATTGATGATGATGATACAGCCAAAAGACATCCACTGCTGGACATAGGCCTCCGCCGCCGATCGCAGTATGGTTGGTAAAGTACTCAGAGAACGCTGCTGCCCATCCTCTAGTGAATCCCTTAGTCGCCTTTTACGACACCCATGGGAAGAGATGGGGCAGTGCTATTTTTAATGTCCGACACCACACGGAACATTTTTGTATTACATTTATTTAAATTATTATATATTGTTTGTTTTTTATAACTGGCTCCTCCTCTTCTCCTTCATCTCTTGGCGTGCCGATGCAACTTTGGCAACCTTAGTTGCGAGATAACTGTTTGCAACTTTGTGGTGATCTGACAATCAGTATGTTGAACGCCGTACTTTGTTATGCTACCCCATTAAACTCCCATTAGTTTAATGGGGTAGCATAACACAGTAAGTGATCGCAAGCTAGGCTGCCGAGCTGTCGGTCCTGGATTTTGTTGCATTACTTCACATGTTGCCCGTGTTAGTATTAACCATCGAACATTATATAATTATTGTTATTCAAGGTGTCCCAAAAACTAGTGTCAAGCGAAAGTCTAGAGGTAGAGCATCCTTAAAGGTACCCGAATCACCCCCAATATGTTCCTCGATTTTTTGGAGTTTTCGAGTTATAATTTTTTTCATGTATGAACGAAACTCTAATGCAATTTTTGAACATAGTGTCATGAATAATTGAGACCATAGATTATACAGAGAAAAATTGAGACACACGTGTGATTATTTTTTTAAATTAGATTCTCCATTCGTTTAATTTAGAAACAAAAACTATTCACGTCACGTCGATTGAAAATGTCATTACGTCAGAGTTCGGTTAAAATGTGAAAAGAAATCATAACCCGAAAACTTCAAAAAATCGCGGAACATACGTCCATGGGGATGATTCGGGTACCTCTAAGGGTGCTCTAGCTCTGGATTTTCGCTTGAAAATACTTTTTAGCGCATCCTGTTTAGCTTGATTAATTGAATTAAAGTTAGTTTTTAGACATCAAGATAATCTTCCATTCTATCAATTAATTATCTTTTAAGTGTATTAAACAAGGAAGAAAATGATAATATCCACTCTAAATAAACTTGCAGTACATCATAATTATCGTCAAAGGGCTTCCTTGTGTCCACATAATAAAATAAAATAAAAAAATAAAAAGGTTTTTATTTCTATAAATCTTTACAAGTAAGTTGCCGGGGCTTCCCAGAAAGTAATCAAATGATACTTGTGTTGGGAAAACCTCGCTCTCCCTGTGTAAACATAAATTTAGACTTACAATACTAACAATCTTGCTGTATATGTATGTACCTTTACAATTAATAAAAGAAAATAAAGAAAAATAAAGTTAGTTTTCAAGTGGTTGTGTCCGCAAGGGGCAAGTAGCTAGCAAGTGTGAAGTGCGTGCATGCATGTGTTTGTTGTGTTTGTGTGTGTGTGTGTGTTTGTTGTGTTTGTGTGTGTGTGTGTGTGTGTTTGTTGTGTTTGTGTGTGTGTGTGTTTGTGTGTGTGTGTGTGTTTGTGTGTGTGTGTGTATGTGTGTGTTTTCGTGTGTTTGTTTGCGCATGAGCGCGCGTGTGAACGTGTGTGTATGTTTGTGTGTGGGTGGTTGTTTGAATGGGCCACATATCCCTATTAATTTATTGTGTGTCTGTGTGAACACATAAAGCATGTATCAAATTCAAGCTAATGTAAGCAGGATGTCCTCCACGTCTTCATAATTAAGAGTAAGGAGCCATTCAGTCAGATTTTTCTTACACTCGTACAGTTGCATGGGGTATATATTACGGATACGATTAATTTTATTATAAACGCGGGGGGCCTGAGTTACATTTTGCCGACTCGCAAAGACTGTACGAGCGGTGTATGTAGGGGCTACTATATCACACCGTCTTTTTCTAAGTTTGGCACGGTCGTAAGGTAACGCTTTGTGATATCTAAGTATCATATGTAAGATATAAAGTTTTCTGACGGAGAGAAGCTTAGAAATAGCATATAAGGATTCAGTAGAAAACCTAAAAGGCTTACAGTACATAACTTTAATCAAGGATCTTTGCGCCCGCTCTAGATCTATAAAGTATGACTTAGCTGCACCTCCCCATACCGAGATACAGTATATAATTACTGATTGGGCTAGAGCAATATATATTTTATTCAATAGCTCGGTACTCATAACGTGTCTTAGAGATTTGAAAACCCATATAAGCTTTCTTACCCTCCCTATGGTTAGTTCAAGGTGTGGGTACCAGCTTAACCTTTGATCCACAATAATTCCGAGGTACTTAGCAGAGCTAACTTTCTGAATTGTCGGACAACTGTAAGTACAAGTGAAAGGAGTACGACAGGAATGAATTTTAATTTCAAAGTCAGGCGAGGGCTGCGAATTTAAGTACGGAGCGAAGCATACATAGTTTGTTTTTTGGGTGTTTAACGTGAGAAGATTCTCACTAAGCCAGTGACTAACTCCAGCCAGACCCTTCTCAGCGCCCGTCCTAACCTTCTCCCATGTCTTGGCAGTAAAAATAATAGCGGTGTCGTCAGCATAGGATAGAATCCTCCCCCCGACGCTTCTAAGGTTGCAAAGATCATTGATATATATCAAAAAGAGCGTCGGGCCGAGAACACTGCCCTGCGGGACACCATACGTTACGTTTTCTTCATCGCTAAGAAAATTGTCAATTTATATAATGTTTATCTAAGCATTACCCGCTGCCAAGATTGATGTCGTCAATCAAGGAAATTGAGGGCGTAAGCATTTCGCTTTACGCTAACCGAGTTGAGCTGCTATACAAAGTGTTACAAACACAACCACAACAAATGTATGTTTTGTTCCGAGAATTATGCCACGATAACACATTATTATTTCCCTTGGTTCATAAAACTTTCAGCGTGTTTTATAAATGACTTTCACGGAGCCTGTTCCGCGAAACAAAATTGTTTTGCAAGTAAAGTTACAGTTGACAACTTTTATGTCCCAAAGGTCAAACTGCAACGGAATTCTTTAAAAGGACTCCCACGGAGTTCTTCACGAAGTTTTTCTGTAATTTTTTACACTTTATCATCAGCCTAGCCTTTTTCAAACTTTGCTGAATTCTGCTGTGAGTCAGATGCTGCTGAATATCAGAATCTTACAAGAAGCAAATGTTAGGGGAGGCATATGTCCAGCAGTGGACATCTTTCGGCTGAATGATGATGATGACGATGACAAGAAGCAACTGTAACAAACCTAACATTTATGATTAGTTACGATTTACTCACGTGCATTTTTCGGGATTAGCGCGGCGAGATCGCGAGTCGAACTGTTTCAGTCAGTTCGACTCGCCGCGTGATCAGCTCATGATTGCTCCGTTTGGGTCCGAAACTAGCCGAGCAATCCCGAAAAATGCACGTGAGTAAACTGTAACTAATCATAAATATAAATGTGTCTCACGAAAGCTATAATACAAAAACATAACATTTACTTACAAACTAATTAACCGATACGCTAAGTTTAGATCGTTTGTCAAACTTTTCAGGCAACTAGTAGTCTTTTCGTAGTTTTCATAATCGTTGTCATAGGTATTATAATGATAACTAGGACCGCGGACCTAACGTGCTTAGGGCCGATTTTACCAACGAAGAATAACGTTTATCTGAGGGAAAAAAAATTTGACAGCTTTTGTATAGAAACTATAATATGTCAAAACGTCTAACTTATTTCTCAAATAAACGCTATCCGACGGTGGTAAAATCGGACCTTAGACACGTGTCTTTAACGTGTAGAGATCGCGCGCCCATCCCAAGCGTGACCGCGGTAAACGCGGAAAAACCTATTAGATCGATCGATCTGCGCGGTAGCCGCTTCGAGCCTCTCAAGTTGCCTGGTGTATAAAAAACAATGTATATTGTAATGTGTACATTTATAACCAGCTTTTGTAAAAATAAATAACCTTTGGTGTACTGGGAGGAGACATCAAATCGTGTTGAGAGGACCTTCGGTGTTATTGCGTTGTTATGGCTAGAAACTTATTATAATAATGTACTCGATAACAAATATGAAAAGACAAACATGTTCACTTTCGCTCACAAAAATATCTCATAGTATATTTTATAGGAAAAACCACTATGCGTGACACTAACAACCGAATGATTGATAGTCGATACTTGCGTTGTTTTACTGCCAAGTTGGAGTAGCTAAGCTATGCCAAAACCGACAATAAAAGTGGTGAATGCGGATATTTGTATTCTAAAATGATCTGTGAACTTTAATATCTATTTATAGATGTACTAAGTTCAGATAGCACCTATTAGGTGAAAAGAAAAGATAAAATCGTTTTTTAATCCTTCAAAGTTAAAATCTTCCAGCCCTCAATCAAAAGCTTTAGCCGCGATCGGTCAAAGTACACACCGATAATTCAGCTCTCATCGAGCTGTCTCCCACCCAAGCCCCCGCCAGCAATGCCCTAAGCCGAGGTCCGAGTCTTACTAGGGGTCGCCCTTAGTGCTGTTGTTGCTAGTAATCATGATGTTAGTGTAGTACAAGGTAGTTAGCTTAGGTTAAGTATTTAACTTCCCCACCATTGGCTGGAAACCCTTCAGGGCTCGTCAATAACTGCCCGGTTACGTAGAAATGATCCGCAAAGACCATCTACAAGCAGTCCAATAGCAAAAAAAGGTCAGGCCGGCTCCACACGTTGGCCCCAACGTTGGTCCCAACTACACTCGTCCAGCGTGTGTAGCTAGGAAATTGTATTGGCGCCAACGTTGGGACAAGCGTTGGGAGTTGGCCGAGGCGTGTCGGTTTTATATCAAAAGAATCTGCGCCAACGTTCACGATACGTACACATGTTGGCGCTTTGCTCAGTCCTGTTGCAACACGCATCGAGAGCGAGAATGTCATCCTCACCCTCAAAAACGAAACCCGCATGGACAAATGAAAAAGTTATCGAATTTTTAGAAGTTTACCAGGTACAGCCAATAATACATATGATGTGTCGTCATCCACCCTCTTCTTTGACGTGGCTTTTTCCTTTTTTTCAGTAACAAATATAATTGGCACTCGGTAATGTAAAAGCGCTTAGAGCAATTTCGATTTCTGTATCGGACATCTTCACACTGGCTCTGACGGAACAAGACTGGTATAATAGCCAAGGTGTGGACGCCTCACGAAATTAACCGACCAACGTTGGTACGAGCGTTGGCGGCAACGTGTGGCGCCGGTGTCATAGCAATCGTATCTAGTTTTTCTATGAGTGTCTCGTGTTTTCCATGTCTGTGCCTCATCTATACGATGCGACGCTTTCACATAATTGCTTCCGCGTGCAACATACTTGACAAAGTCGGTCACGATTAAAAGGCATGATTTCTCCTTTTTCCCTGTAGGCATTATAAAAGAATCCAATTCAGACATACTATAAATCCGTTACAGCTTCACTTGAACATTAATTGGCTGGAGACCCAATAACTGCCCGGTTACGTAGAATTGGGCCGCAAGGACCACCTACAAGCAGTACTTACAATAGAAAAAAAGAGAAAAAATAACTTGATCATTGTATATACAAGATTAGTCAGAAAGGGGGTACTAATCCGAAAGGGTGTTAAAGTACACATAATAATGAATAACTTTTGTTCTACCACTTTCCCCAAAAGTCAATAGTTTAAGAGAAACAGTTGTTCAAAAATCTCAAAAAAAAAGTCTCTAAAATCTATCTATCCCCAGTAGTTAATAATCAGCTGTGTTTACATTTTAGGTCATATTTGGGGTCATGAATTAGAAGCACCATTTTCTGAATTTGTAACTAAAGCAGGGATGAAGATTTTTTGAAAAAACTAAAATAAAAATCATTTTAATTGTTTTTTTTTATCGAATTGTGAAATTTTAACACTTGCTTCCAAACAGTCATCAGCGATACTATAAGTGGGCTTCGGATTAGTACCCCCTTTCCGACTAACCTTGTATATCCACTTTAATGAACGATAATATAATATTTAATTAGTATTTTTAGTTCTGATCACACAAGAATAGGGCATGCCAAATTTTTCGTAAGGCCTGCTAAAGAAAAAAACATATTGTAAGATTTTTTAATTTGATGTTTTATTTTGTTCATTTTCAGCCATAAAAGTAAAATATTACAAAATAAACGGCAAAAATAACTATTCACCTTCATTTGACCTGACGACTCATGACGTGACGTCACATACTTGCATTTTGCATAATCTGTGGAGTAAACACTATTATGTATTCTTAGTGCAGCCAGACTTCGTAAAAGGAAATATTTTCTATCCTATTTATTTTGAAGCTCTTTTAAATAAAATTCGCATTTTACGTTACGAATGTAAAATGTTTCAACACAGAAACGTTACGTAGTTTTGTTCAAACATTGTTACAACCTTTGATAAAAGTGAAAATATGTGTCTCGTGTATTTAAGATACGGATTTAACCAGTATCGATTTCTTTAGCTGCGCAGTCAACCAGAAAAGACATTCGAGAAATATCAGCATAATACAGATTCCGTATTCTACTGCATATAGAATTAGATACATCTGTTGTCAATACCTGAACACGAGCTACGTCAGTTTTCCCCTTGAAGTTGTATCCGGAAATTACAGTATCCGTTTCGTTCGCATTTGATACATAGCAATAAGCCTCTACCTCATATTTTATTCGTGTATCTCTCTCCATTATTTTCAGAGCTTTTGAGACTTGCTGTGTCATATAAAACAGAGTAAGCATGTCGGTTAATACGCCATGTCACGCGCATGATGTCACGTAAGCATCTTGTGCGAGAGCGGCCAAGCGTGAATATATACAATTTGTTAGGGTTCCATTGTAATTCAGAGGACGTACTTTATTATAGAATACACAGGTACTTGGATCTATTTCGCGTAAACGGATACAGGCTTGATACATACGTTTTATTTCACGATATTTATTTATTTATTTCATAAGGCAATTATAACAGGTAACAATCACAACATGTGACATAGGTAGACATAAAATAATAGGTATTGCACAGATTGATACCCTAATGTATTCGCACAGCATGATAAAAAAGTTATTATTAAGGAAGAAGAAAATAAAATGTAACAAGTTCAACATACAGAAGTTCAATATAAATATATACAGAATTTCAGGGGCCTACTTCTCCTAAAATAAATCTTGATAAATCACAACCGAACCAAGGCCGAACCGTTCATTCAGACAGTTCTCAATTTCAAAAGCTATCAAATTGTTTGACACAAAAAACAAAATCAATCATTTTGAATGTTTTCTAAAACAAAAACTGACTGACGGTTGTGGTTCGATTGCGTTTGGCAACAATTTATTTTAGGAGAATTAGGCCCCTGGTTACAAGTAATGTGGAGTGTCATAAAATAAATTATACCTACAAAAACAAGAATGGACAACAGAGTTCGGGATATGCGTATAACTTTGTAATACCAACAAAAAGGTTTTGTAATTACATTTGTGTAAGTAGGTACCATTCGATTATAGGCACTTTTAACGTAAAAAGCAGGTGCAGCTTGTGAAACTCATTGTCATTTGATTTCTACAATTACTACCGAACCCAAAAGGTTGAGTTTAAACTTGTTTCTCACGTGGAAGTCGTTCCAGCGCATCTAGCACGTCTGTCGCTAATAAAAACATTAGTCTTTTTACAGTCTCGCGCACTCTTTTTATTTTTACGTGAAAAATTGCTCGTAAAGGATTCTGTTTTAGCAAACCAATAAATTACACTATTCGAGTCACGTAATACAAATGCTTTTCCGGCAAAATAAAATGCAAAATTTCGGTTTTCATTTGCAGTTTGCGTCATTAATTCTTCGTTTATCCGTAACTAAAATTGTTTACCATTAGTAAAATGTGCTACACATAAATAGCAATACCGCAATGAGAGGGACGTTGTTCATATTTGGACGAGCCATTACTAAAATATTGATTTTAGTTGGTCATCCCTGCGTTTCATCATTTCATTTCATCATATTTATCGATGGCATGGCGTGCTTCATCATTCACAACTAATATCGATGATGCTTATAAAATAAACATTGGAATTACAACTACCACGTACTTACATTATATTATAATGGATGATTTTTTACCGTCTGGAAAAAATGGGTATAATAGGTGGACGGAGTAAGAAGGCTTCGGCAAAGTTTTATTTTTATTTTTTCCTAATCTTAAGAAATTGATGTATCTATAGATAGATACTACTATAGAAACTCAAATCATACGCAGGTGTGTTGGATTTGAATTTAGATATTATTTCATCTATTTATTAACATCAAAATTTCTGTTTTTATTGATGTAGTATGAAAATTTACTTTAAATCATATTATATTTATTCATAGATAAATTGCAAAAAAGGCAATAAAAAAAATTTGCCGCGGTGTTTTAGTCCGTTCGCCTATTACCATTTATTACTTTATTTATATTACCATTTATTCCAGACGGTAAAAATAGTCAGCCGTTATATTTGTGAAAAAAAAAGTTTTTTGCAAAATTTTCATCCATAGGTACCATGAACTATGACACCATTTAATATGCGAAAAATATTGAAACTGCGGGGATTTCAGTACCAATAAAAGTTAAATTGTGTGCGTCAAAAGCTTTGTGTTCATATCCAATGCGTTTGCATGCATGACATCGGCATTTGGAAATCAACTGGCTATCGCAGACAACCGACAAACAAAGTCATAAGTACCTACTACATACCAGGTTTTCAGAGCGGAGCAGATCCCCAAAAAAATATGTAAAAAATGGACTATTTGGCTTGATATCCTCGATACAATTCTTTAGTTTTTGTTGTATAATCGCATTCAAAGGCACAAACGACTGTCGGTAGCTAGCAACACTGGACAACGTTTAGAAGATAAAGAAGGGTAGTCAGCGTTATGAATCAATGCACCCGATGTTATAAAAGCTGCTGTTATTCGACGGAGCTGGGTTTCTGTGTCGATCAGCCGAAGAAGCCTGACCTCTATTATCTGACTAGCTTGTCCTTATTATTTTTCTTTTCTTGTGTAAATGAATATATTGTGACCTAGCTTATGTATAACCATTAACCTAAATGTAAGTATTCTCAGTGGTAGGGAGTCTATGTTGGTTTCATTTTCTATATTTACCATGCCTCCAATACACATTCACTTTATGATTAGTTACGGTTTACTCACGTGTTTTTTTCGGTATTGCCTCACTAGTTTCGGACCCAAACGGAGCACTTAATCATGAGCTGATCACGCGGCGAGGTCGCGAGTCGAGTTCGACTCAATCCCGAAAAATGCACGTGAGTAAACCGTAACTAATCATAAATATGAATGTGTCTCACGAAAGTTATAATACAAAGATAAATTCACTCCTACTCCATTCTGTTAGCTCTCTATGACACGAAAGGGCTACGTCACCCTTTTATTAAAAAAACATCGACATATATTGAACATATTGATACGAGTATACGGCATCGGATTAACCTAAATTCGTTATGATCTTCAACATGAAAAATACATTATCACGTCATCCGTAATCACTCAACGAATATATTAGTGGTATTGTAAAAAGGTTCCTTTAAAAGGGTTTTGTACACTTGGTAACAGGCGTCTGAATGAAAATATGCCTAGGTGTGGACGAAGGTGAAGTATACGGATCGAACTTCGAAGTGCGTTAAGTTCCGTTGCGTCTGCTTACCGTCCGTAAAAAGGTAGTGAGTGTTTACCTATTTATTGGAAGATATCCATATTGACCCTGGCCATATCCATCTTGATTAATGCGACGGCAGATGGACTAATCTCAGAGGATTAACAAACATCATTATTAATGATCACTAGTGTGTTGCTGCAAAGTGTTTTCCTTCACCTAAAGCCTGATTTACACAGGGTAAGTAAATGACTCCAAACTCGAGACAAGTCAGTGCTGACCCGATATTTACCTAGTGTAAATTGATTTGGAATCAGTACAGCGCTATCACGATCAATTTACACTAGGTAAATATCGGATCAGCACTGGCTTGTCTCGAGTTTGGAGTCAGTTACTTACCTTGTGTAAATCAGCCCTAACAAAGGCAAGTGGTAAATAAGCAGGTTTGCATAGGATTGCCAATTTTACTCTGTTCACTGTTCTATTTTTTCGTGTTCTTTTATGTATTTTCTTGGCCTATCAGTTTTACTTCTTGCTCTTCTATAATTCCACGCAAGAGACTATTTAACCACTTTTGAAGATTATATTTCTTACGTTTAAAAATAAAATGAAGTCTCTTTTTCGTATTTGTTAAAGTACATTCCCTCCATGACCCAATAAAACGGGACGACCGATATACTTTGTCCAGAATAAAATCAACGTTCTTGGATTCACAATGAGTAGCTAACATTTATTTATTCTGACCTTTGCGATTCCTTGATTTCAGTAAATCTTCGACGTACTGCGGATGCTCACCGAAAAATATGTGGATATTTTTTTCAATAAATAAATATTGTAAGCTTTGAAATGAAAGCATCGATATTTCGATACCTATACCGTATCAACTTGTCGCTTTGACGTAAGGGTGAATAAGTGAACAGGCCTACCCACTGACTGATCTATTGAGGTCTGAAGCTATGAACAGAGAGAGAATTCACGCCAAGAGCGGGTTTTTGATTGGCTAAATGAAACACCATGTTGTTGGTTCTGACTGTGATTGGTTAGAGGTGACAATGCTACCTACAAAGTTTTGTTTTATGCTATTATTTGCGAGTATCATTGCATTGACATTTACATTGCATTGTATGTATGAATAAAAATAAACGAAAATTTAAGTTAATCTAATTTCTGTAATATCGAATTAAATAAATCGATACATCGAAAAATATTGTCCGTTACGATATATCAGATCATATCGATATATCGAAAGACATACCAATACTTTTAGAAATATCGAAACACTAGCTTTTGCCCGCGGCTTCGCTTGCGTTAATTTATAATAAAAAAAAACTCTTAACACACTGCTAAAGTTTCTTTAATAACTAATTTTTTGATACTAAAATATAGCCTATAGCACTCAGGGATAACGTAGCTTCCTATTGGTGAAAGAATTTTTGAAATCGGATGAGTAGTTTCAGAGATTACCTCCTACATACAAACAAACAAATTCTACCTCTTTATAATATTAGTATAGATTATCGAGATCCCCTAAAATTCATTGTATCTACTATACAAAAATAATAAACTCTTAGATCATACGTTCAGAATAAAACACCTACCAACTAAATATATTTTATACATGGAACATAGGCGGGACGTGTCGAACCCCGCTGTCGCCGAGTAAAAATTAATTGGGTAATTCGGATTAGCGTAACGTGATTCCGTCCATCTAAATCAAGTCCGCCTATTAAACATTTTGTTTGTGAGAGTCGGTGATAAACGCAGCAAAAAAGCGTTAACCTTCTTATGGGGTAGTCGGGTAAAAAGACCTAGATGTTGCCAAGTTAAATGTTCTTACATTTAGTGCGTGCTTCGATCCTAAACCAAAAAATTATAGTAGAACTGCTGTCTGAACTGTTGCCAACTGCATTTAGCAACAATGCGTTCGTTTATTTTTTATATTTTGTAGTTAAAAGCTGTGTCTGATAAACGTACTTACTGTTGAAAAGGTTGAAACTTTTATTCCATGTGCACTGTGCACGTTATAACAATTGTGACATTTCAATTTTCACGTTGACGCTCCTATTCCAAAACTTTCAAGTTAGGTAACAATACAGAGTGAAATTGTAAACACTCGACAAACCAAAATGGGAGATTGTACTCATCACTATGAACAACTTTTACTATGAGAACAACCCTGAAATCGCGAAAAAAAACAGCTGTTCCCTACATTTTTACGAGTTAAGCGAACATAAATGTAGGGAACAGCTGTTTTTTTTTTTCGCGATTGCAGGTTTGGTCCCATAGTAAAAGTTGTTCATGGTGATGTGTACAATCTCCCATTTCGGTTTGTCGAGTGTTTACAATTTCACCCTGTATATTTGACTACTTTTTTTTATATTTTTTTTATTTTTCACATAACCATACTTTGTACAAAAATAATATTAAATTGCTGTACATTTTCAATAGTAGTCTATTACCCCATTATTAATACAAATACAGTATCTAAATAATACAGGCTTTTCAAAATATCCTTCTTCGTTGTTTAACAAAAGTTTTATTCTTCTAACTTAGCCCGGGATTACGAAACCGCACAATCCGTGGAACGAAATTAAGGACACAGTAAAAGTTGCAGAAGGAAAATAGTGGTTGTGTAAACTAAAATCAGAGATACGGGCACTAGTGAACGTTTCGAGGAGACATTAAGGCAAACACTGAAAGTTGCAAAGAAGCGAGCATAAGGGCTGTTTAGATCTAACGATGTGGCTGATAGTGTCTTTGTGGGTATATTTTACAGACATATAGATAAGAAAGTAAGAAAAAGTATTTATTTTCACGCCCAAGCGGACGCACACGCATGCTTAAGAATAAAACATAACATTTCTTAAAACTAATGTAAACTACATTCTAAATAAACAAAAATTGAACTTAAAGAAGAATGGGTAAAAATGTATAGAGTAGAATATAATAGAGTTTCATCGTTCTTAAATTATCGATCATAATAATTTACTAACTCAATAATTGTGTAACTAGTGTTATATTAAGTTGATTTGTATTGTTTTGTTTTTACAGAGGCATATTCGCTGAGCGAATCAGCTCTTAAAATAAAGAAAAAAAAACTTATGTGAACAGTCGCTAATCCTTATCAGAGTCAGTATATCACGATATAGAGAAGCGATTAATGATTACATTAAATGATTAATACGTTTACCAGCAAGTAATTTGGATGAGGATTCCGGCGACTGGGACCGCAATAAACTGGGACCGCGGTCCCAGTTGACGGATCCATTTAATTTTAATATTTTTCTTCCGGCGACTGGGACCACCAATAAATCAATACCAAAACAGTACAGTCATACGAAAAAATGTTCAAAGTAAAAAAAAACACTATGATTCAAAAATATCACTTCTACATATAAATATCATTTACTTATCCAAGACATGAACTTATTCCTGCGCTAGTAATAGATTAAAAGGCGTTTTAGTAATAGATCGTTTTAGTAATACCTAGATTAAGGCGAAATATTTTTAACTCCGTTTTTTTATTTATTTCCAATAATTTATCCTTACAATTTTTATTACATATCATTTCTTATATGTTTTATAATTATTTAAAACAATAACATTTTATATTTCTATGTTAAATAAAAACTTTGTAGAACATAAACTTCAAAAAATGTAGTTCAGTACATTTTCTCTTTATAATTTCTCTTAAGTATATCTTTGGAACTAGTGAACCGATTTATATAATTCAAACGGAATATTTAGTTTAGACATAACCCTACGCTTTGAGATCAGAATTATTAAAATTTCTCCATAAACAAAAAATCACATTTTCAACTTACGTAATACAGTACGTTGATTATTTTTATTATGATTTACGTGTATATTTATATTGTATTTTAACATTGTTAAGCCTGATTTTGTGATAGATAATTACTTACTTGTTGTTAATTGTTGATTATTGCTAACATGATTAATGTTTATGTTTTATTACGTACATTTTAAATAACAGGAACGATAGTCAAAGGGTGATTTTTCATATTATATTCTATGAATAAATGTTATTTTTGTATCAAAGAGTTTTTTTCTTTAATTATTTATTTGAAAACTTTTTCGTTTGACTGTACAGTTTTGACTTGAACAATAGATTTTAGTACTAATTTATTGGTGGTCCCAGTCGCCGGAAGAAAAATATTAAAATAAAATGGATCCGTCAACTGGGACCGCGGTCCCAGTTAATTGCGGTCCCAGTCGCCGGAATCCTCATTTGGATAACGTATTCAGCGTTACACAAGTTGCCATTAAAACGATTATAATACAATTTGTCGACAGATTAATCGGCACAGCTGCGGCTAATCCCTTTAGTTTAAGATACTTGAATTGATTTAATCGAAATACTAAAAGCCCATTAACAGTCTTTTAAGCTGCACTTTTATAATTGGTCAATTTAGCTCTTAAAACTTAACCGTGAAATCCATTTATGTTGTCTTTAAACTTTTTAATGCTAGGGAGCAACGTTCTCTTTGTCTGAACAATAACCTCAAATTAACTTTGGCGTATCTTCTTTTACAAGTTATGGACTTGGCAGCCTTACAACTCTGAGATCCTACATCAAATTGCATTTGCCAAAACTATCAAACTCTGTTACATTTATCTTCGATTAACATTGCGGTCCAATAAGTTATTAAAGATAAAATCTGATCAATAAAATCCTCTGCAGTTATTACTGACATAGTTTCACATTTGGACAATACTTAAAGAATTTAAAGAGGTAAAAGTGACAATGTGACTGTTGGCAGTAAGTCCGCCTTATGTATTACCATAGTGCATAGAAGTAAAATGTGGTCCCCGAAAATCTATATAAATAAAAAGAAAAGTCCTGACTGACTGAATCATCAACGCCCAGCCCTCGGACCTAGAAAGCTGAAATTTTGCACAGAGGTTTCCTTTATAATTTAAACAAGGAGTAAGGAAGGAATTTTCGAAATTCAACCCCTAAAGGAGTCAAATAGGGGATGAAAGTTTGTATGGAAAATTGTCACTTAACGGGTTCAAAATTTCACGCAAGCGTTCCTGCGGGCAAAAGCTAGCTACTATAATAAAAGGCCATCCACTCTATTCCACAAAATTTTACTAAAGGATCATATCTAGAGGGCGTACAGTGACATATACAGTCCCTATTATAATAGCATCATACTGCGATCACCAACGCTTGCTAAGCCTGGTGATTATCATAATATTCCTATATGACCGTTCTTCTTATTGTTCTCTCGTGTCGGTACTATATATATATGTTACGGTTAAAAGCCGAATGGCGGTTACACCTAGGTTTAGCCGGGTACAACTAGGTGCTACCAGTAGCAGTTGGTTAGAACTAGGTGTAGCTTAAATCGACGGAGCCCTGCTGCGCGGGGCTCCTATTTCTGTCTGCAGTGTTTAAAGTAACCTAACACGAAGGGGATGACGGGGGCTTCGAACCTAACCTATCCGTGTCGGGGTTACCCTTAACCATCGGTGTGCGGCTGCACCTAGTTCTAGCCGCTATGATGAAGGCTAAACCTAGTTCTAACCGAAGATAAGTAGGATAGGTTTAAGTTTAACCGCATGTGGCCGGCTGCACCTAGTTGTACCCGGCTAAAACTAGGTGTAGCCGCACTTCGGCTATTAGCCGTAACATATACAGCATTATTTGGTAGTACATTTTTTTACAGTAACTTTCTAAAGTTACTTATATTTTCTTGATACTTAAAAGATATTGAAAAAAGTGCCAATACTCATAAATCATGATATCCACTGTTATAAAAGCACTTTCAAACAACTAAACACCATTTATTGTTTTAAAATAGGTACCCATTTTACTCTAATTGCCTATTTATTACAAATTTTGATATTTTCTTAAGAACACTTAAACTGTCATAACTTTTAAGGAGATCAAGTTAGGGCTCTGCCACACATATTTTTACTACAAATAACCCTAACTATCGCCCTGTTTCGTTTGATCTGCGATTTTTGATCCACCCTGTATACGGCATGTAAGGGTAAACACCGTTGTCACTCAAACCATGGGTAGTTGACTTAATTATAAAAACATATGATTGATAAAAAAAATAAAAAAAAAAACTTTAAATATTTCAAAAGGTTTTTATTCGTCACCGTCCGCAAATTCATGGATATAACCCACCCTGTATATGTATGAGAATCGCCTATGCTGCTGCCGTGAATAAAAGATTAGCCAGTCAGCTAGTTTGCCCAAGGTACCTGTCGAACGTACTGAAATATCGTCACTCGTGGAGGCTTTTAATGCACCCCAATTATCAATACGAATTAATTTAAGACTAGCTGCACCGGGCATGCGTTGCAATGCACTTTTTCTTACTAACCTACTACCTTTAGAAACAAAATCAAAATAGTAACTAAAAGTTAAAACCATTTTCATTCATGCGGTAAACAAATGAAGAATAATACACACTGAGTAAATTTCGTTTTTTTTTTAATTTCAAAGTTTTCTTTCATAAGAACCTTCTCCTGACAATTAAGAACACAATAAAAAAAAAATTGCGAAATCGGTCCAGCCGCTCACGCGTGATGCCGTGACCAAGGGAAATAGGTATTCATTTTATATAAATAGATAGATGAGAGAATTTTCGGCGAAGAGGGAATTTAAGATGACAACGATAACAAACTTCGACAAATCTTTGTCTTTGGATGACGCATGGGTGCCTAATACGTTTGTATCGGTAACCCGAGCTCTCTTGAAGGTCGTTCCAGCCCGTAAGTACGTAACTACGTGACGTTGAATTAATGGCTGGGCCGAGATGGTTCACGGCAGGTATTTGACTAGCTATAGATAGTGTTAATAATGGCACCCATTTACTACCGCAAAAGGTTCCACCCACCTGATTCCCTTTATACGATTCATTTTAGATTCTAAATCATTGTCCAGCCCTTACACTGAAATAAATTATATAACTTCTATCAAAATGATTTACCGACCATATACAATAATAAATTGTTTTATTTAATTCATTCATTTATCAAATAGAATATCTTGATCTACCACACGAGATTGTTAGCATGTGGGATATGGACTCAGCAGTCATTGTGCCGATAGTCGTTACGGCGAATGGCCTAATATCCAAGAACCTCGATTAACATCTCATGAGACTCTCGTTGGTCGGCTGGATCAAGGGCTTGATACAAAAAGGTGTACTCCTTGACACGGCACGCATAGTGAGGAGGTTCCTTTCTCTGGAACCCTGAGACGGCAGCTGTATACAAGCTTAGTTTTAGTATATACTTGTGGCGGCATCTATCTCGCCACATGCGAACTATCCTACATCGCGCAATCAAGATTTAACACGCAGATAGTATATATACAACCTCCCAACATCAACCGTTGGGCAGTAGCCCGCCAGGCACAAGACTCCGCCTGGTTGGAGGATCCTCCCTTTGGTTGGAGGAACACCACACCAAGTTTCTCCACATTGGTGACCCCGACGTGATCGTCACAGACAGTGTTTCCACACTGGTGACGTCACACACAACCTTCGCAGCCTCAGCAGCCACATCATCACTCCCTCAGCAGCTCAGCATTCAATCGAGCAGCAAGCAGCGAGTCCCACATCCAGCCAGCATCCTCGGCTTCAACGGGTGATGTGACCACTAGCCTGCAGCGAACGCGCAAGCCTGGTCACAACCCTCAGCCCACTCCAGCATTATGGCGCATCATACTGCACTTCGGCCGGTCAACTAGCAGAGGCACTTCTCTCCTGGTCGACGCAGTCCACAGCCACCACTCACCGCTCACAGTTCCGACTCACTGCGAACTACGCGGCATCCAGTTTCGACTCAAAGGAGCCCTTCACTGGCCCTGGCAAGTTCTCAAGACTCAACGACCGCTGACTCATCAAGACGATCGACCTCCGGTCTCAAGGGGGGAGTGATGTGGCGGCATCTATCTTGCCACATGCGAACTATCCTACATCGCGCAATCAAGATTTAACACGCAGATAGTATATATACAACCTCCCAACATCAACCGTTGGGCAGTAGCCCGCCAGGCACAAGACTCCGTCTGGTTGGAGGATCCTCCCTTTGGTTGGAGGAACACCACACCAAGTTTCTCCACATACTAAACCCGAAACTAGTTTGTTCAGAATCACTAGGAGAATCGATTGACATATTTTTACACCACTTTTTTTTCATATATTTCAATTTTGTTTCGGTAGGTTTCTACCCATAACAGTTGACAGGAATAGACACCTTGAGGCTTGAGATGGTCCGCTCGGTCAGTTTCGTTGTATTAGACAACTCCTGCATAGCACATCTCAGGCATTTCACACTTTACTAGGGAATTTTACGCGACATAAACTATGGTGTAACTTGGAGATTTATTTAAACAAAACACATATTCAGGCAGTTCTGATGAAAATCTTGTTGAGGTGTCTGGTTTTTGTATATACTTAAAATAACTTTGTAGAGATGAATAAAAGAAACTTGTTTCATTTTAAATGAATGCCTACTTATATAAATTAAACAGTCATCCAACACTCAGAACTCAAACACGTAAAGTCAACAATACCTACAATATTGGGAGACAGACGTAAAATTATTCGGAATGGGCTCTCTTCAGCTCTTCCAAGATAGAATACACAAAGTTTCGGGTTTCGTTTCACAATCCATTAGGTTGCCATCCACCGTCTATACGATTGACTTTAGTTAGAGTAATGGATTGTAAAACTAAGTTCAAAACTTTGCGTCGCGTATTTTTCAGCTGTCTAGAACAGAACTCGTCATGCTTTCATACTATCATTGATATACATTGTATTTTCTTTGTAGTGAGGGAAAATTTTAGGAGTGAATTATACTCATTATAAAATTATATCATACTAGCTTTTGCGCGCGGCTTCGCTCGCGTTAATTAAGCTCATAAAAACGCTTAACACACTACTACAGTTTCTATAATAATACGATTCAATCGTGTTTCGAAAGACACGTGGCGCCATCTATAAACTTTATTGTTGTTTTCCTCTGGAACAGTACTTTTTTTCGGGATGAAAGGGTACCTTTATTATGTCCGTTTCTGTATATTTGACAACGTATATACTTGCAAAATTTCAGGATGATCGGTTTAGTGGTTTAGGCGTGAAAAGGTAACAAACAAACAAACTTACTTTCGCATTTATAATATTAGTTAGGATAGGATTTAAAATTAAAATATCTTTACATACAAACCAAACAAGCTGATCAATACCGTATCAGACTCACCGTATGTTTATGTCTTTTTTCTTATTCTCAAAAGTTGTAGGGCGAAAATGTCTCTGGTGACAATTATATTTAAATTATAACAATGCACTCGATTCTAAACGCACAGAAAATTTTAAAGGCACAATATACCATGTTTATCTCGATGTTCCGATCGATCTGCACCGGCCATGGTCACCGAGTCATATTTAAAGTTATCCTAGCCAATAAAAAGTAGGGAGTGGTCTGCAAATCAACAACCTAAAGCAACTAAGTTGACTGGATGAAGAAAAGCGAAGCTGTAGTGTTGTGAAGCAGCTTGAGAGAGGCCTATGTACACAATTGTACATCGGTGGCCTGATATATCTATAGGCTGTTAGTTTATTGATTTGATTGATACATATCTACGTCCCGCTTTGATCCGCTGGACAAGTAATTATTTATAGAATTGATGAATACCAAAATCAATATAGGCATAATTGAAACCATTCGACACAGAGTTATAGATGAGTCTTTGATAAAAGCTAACTATGTAGAGCTTGCTATCCCACTGTGAAAATATCACATCATTCCTGAATTTAAAAATTGGTGAATACCAAAATGAATATACTTATAATTGAAACCGCTTGATACAGAGTTATAATGGAGTCAAATTTAATAAGAGCTAACTATGTAGAGCTTGCTAGCCTACTATGAAAACATAACAACATTTCTGTTTTTTAAACTTGTGAATACCAAAATCAATATAGGCATAATTGAAACCATTCGACACAGAGTAATAGAGAAGTCAAATTTGAAAAAAGCGAACGATATAGAGCTTGCTAGCCCACTGTGAAAATACGTATTTTAAAATCTGTGAACACTAAAATGAATAATATACGTATATTTATTTAAATGCCTTAAACTATCATTACAGGTCTTTAACCTAATGCAATAGCCAAGTCACACACACAAACTAAAATTAAAGCATCAAATACATCTCAAGATCATTGTTTGTAACACAACGATATAATCATTAATTAGTATAATTGAAACCATTTGATACAGAGTTATAGTGGAGTTAAATTTGATAAAAGCGAACTACGTAAAGTTTGCTAGCCTATTATGAAAATATCACATCATTCCTTTCGATGCAAGGTTCAATTACTAGGGCAGATCCTTGGGGTTTTACTACTGGGAATTCTTTATAGCAGCGTGGAGGTTGGAATTTGACCCATTAAATGGTAAAGGGCTCAACTATTTCATAGTTTCGGCAGAATGGGTGCTCAACACTACACCTTTAGCGGAATAAAGGAGTGATATAGTAAGCATATTTATTTGCTATATAACTTTTGATGTGTGAGCACCAGCTTTCAGTTTGATTGGAATAGTTTAGCATTTCATCGAGACAGGCTTGCACGTGCGAGATTATTGGAATATCGGTACAATTAATCTATGGCGTGTTACTATACAGTTTAGGGGAGCATTTATCGCGCAAGAGGTTAACCAGAAATGTAGGATTCAATCGTCGCTATAAACAGCTTTTACATATGAGCGATTTCAGCGTTCAATAGCAATCTCAGCAACGCTCCGTTGTAATTAACATATTATCACGATCAGTATAGAATTTAACGCCGCTGCCGCGCCGCGCCGCGCCGTGATGATCGCTGCGCTATCCCAGTAACATCGTTTTTGTTTCTCATGAAAAAACCGGCCAAGGGCTTGTCGGACTACAATGTTTCAGTTTGAATAATGTGTGAAAAACAATTCAGGTTAAAAGATTAATAACTACACATTTTAAAATTAAAGTATGTTTCTAGTGATTTAAGACATCTTGTATGGAACGTTTCTTTGAACTTTTTAAGTTCCTACCCAACTACATTGCATAAGTTGGTCGCCTATTGTTCGTAAACTAGCAGAGCCTACTTAGCTGTGTTAGTTTTCCTTATAATTTCTTTATAGATGCTACCAATATGAATACTTTTTAGATATTCATAGACAGCGGATTAGCTTATAGGGGACACATAACTCTAACAAAAATTACAACTTTGAAGCTTAATATTTCATAAACAACTCCCTGTAGTGAAAAACTGTTCACGACATACCCCAATATTTTTGAAAGTCTATGCAACGATAACAAAAACGGTGGAGTATAGAAGAAAGAAAACCACATTAAAGGAAGGGTTTTTTTATGCAACTTGGCCTTTTAATTACTCCTTTCTTTGTTTTTTTTTATGGGTGCGAAGTCATTAAGTCACTCCTTCCGCTCTGGGTGGAGCGGAAGGGAGTGTCAGACTCTTACTGACTAAAACCTAAGTCCGTGGTTTCGGCCTTAGTTACGAGCGTTTCCTACTCCCTATCACCTACGGACATACGATTATTTCGGGGCCCGAACTTGAATGAATGATAATATGATTTGACAGTTGTCCCTATTTCCGATGTGTTTTTGCCCGTCCGAAAAGTTGAACTTGACACTGGTTTTGTTCACTCCTACGTTTCGGGTTACTTTCGGATGGGCGACTAACTTCGTAAACGGACTTAGGGATTAGGCCCCCAGGGCTGTGATAACTCTTTCGAACAAATTCCGCAATTTTAATTACTCCTACAAAAACTATTTTTGTAGAGGTTTTATTACGTATTTGTGTGCCAAATTTCAGGTTTATAGAACGTATTGTCTGCGACTAAAACGGCTAGGACATACAGTTGGACATGGCGTAACTATACGGGTCGCTAGTTTGACTACGGAACCCTAAAAAGTGGATTTGAGAATTTCATGATTAGTTGGTTGTAGTGACGTGAAGCAGTTAACTTAAATCCACTTGGAGTGGAACTGTAGGCAACTGGTGAGACAATACCGAATCCTAACTAATATTAAAAATGCGAAAGTAAGTTTGATTGTTTGTTACCTTTTCACGCCTAAACCACTGAACCGATCATCCTGAAATTTCGCATATACGTTGTCAGGTGTACAGAAACGGACATAACCTTTCATCCCGAAAAAAAGTACTGTTCCCGAGGAAAACAACAATAACGTTCATAGATGGCACCACGTGTCTTTCGAATCACGTTTGAATGATAAAATAGAAACTTTAGTAGCGTGTTACAAGTTTTTTTGAGCTTAATTAACGCAGGCAAAAGCTAGTTATAGATAAAAGCAAGGCTGGGAAAAGGCTAGGTTAAACACGACGACACGTTTAACGCAGTGGCTGAGCGATTGGCTTTCTGCGCTACGGTTTGCGAGTTCGATTCCCGCACGGAACAAACATTTGTATGATCTACAGATAATTGTTCCGCGTCTGGGCGTTTGGGTCTGTAAATGCACCAAAGATACAAGACAAATCTTAGAGTGGGGTAGCGTTTTATATAAAAAAAAACAACAAACAAGAATACAAATAAAAACTGGTGGTTGTATTGAGTTTGGCTTAGAAAACATACATTTTCTGAATACTCCCTAGAGAAGAAACGTGTGCGGGGAATCTATCATCCAACCTGTATGCCATTTCCAGTCTTGTATTATATTACCGCAAACCAAAAATGTAGATCAACTTGTTGTTTTGAATTTGTCTTTATATCAGCAATGATTGTTATTATTTAAATTAAATTACATTATTTTTACGTTGGCGTAATTTATTACACGTTACTACAAAAATTAAAAGCGGTTCCACGTCGAACTTACGCTTGTATATAAAAAATATAACTCCGATGAATACGGTTGAATACAAAATTTAGTTCTAGAAAGCAGTCTTCTTTCTACAAAGACAATTTTTTACTTCATTCATACCTACTTCGGTACTAGCCATTTTCCTAATAAAATAAATGTTAGAGTCAGCCTAACTAGATTGCTGTTTGACCTCTACAACGACCCCAAGATTAAATCAACTGTCAAATGCTTGTAAAGTTTGTCTTACGTAGGTACACGCTCCGTGACACGGAAGGACCCGATGTGTAAATACCCTTTGCCACAGAAGGCTTGACTCTAGTACTTGAACTTCGTAGAATTAATCAATCTGCACTATGGCAATTTAGCCACGAGGCCCTCGCTTTGATGTAACTTTGTATTATACTTGTGGTCACGGCGCTGATCTACAACGTGTTACATAATTCCCCATGAAAAAGAAAATGTTAATCAAGTAGTCTTTTATGGTTGTTGTCATTTACCTCTCAGAGGAAATTAAGTAAGAATGTAAATAACTTTCTAGGTAGTCTACTCTTTAGATTTTTTTTTTTAGAGTTGCGTTTCAGAGTTGATTATTTTATTTTTTTATCCAAATTCTTTTTTTTTTGGGTCTTACTACGGTTTTCAAATATTGCCAACAGACAAGGGACCTTTTACCCCTTTCGGTTTCAGGGGTATTTTTGTTACACGTTGTATACGTCCGTGCCAAGTTCATACCTTGGGCGATTTTTTACACATCGAGATCTCCTCTTATAAATCTATGACAGACATTACGGCCAGTCTCAAACCCGATAGCCTGACGACCGGTCTAATCTTATCGATATAATCTCAGGTTATGGAGGTCAAATGGAAATCGCTCCGTGTAAATAGTTCAAGGTAAAAGTACTATAGCACTACTTTCAGCCGCATCCGCATCTGCGGTGCGAGCACGGATCTTTTATCGAGTCGATTCGAGAAATTTATCTATTCTAAACGTCAAATTTGACATAACATATAGATAAAACGACAACAGTTGTCACATATAGAGAAATTTGACATAACATATAGATAAAACGACAACAGTTGTCATTTTATCTATATCTTATGTCAAATTTGACGTTTAGAATAGATAAATTTCTCAAATTAACTCGATAAAAGATCCGTGCTCGCACCGCTGATTATAGAATGGAAACCAAACTTCAGCGAAGTTGGAAAAGGCTGGAATGATGATGTGACCTATTCAAACTTCTTCTCTCATGTCGGCACGAGCTATCCCAGAATAGCTCATGCCGTGATGAAAAGATTAGTCAGCAAGATTGATAGCGGGGCTGACTGCCCAGGGTGCGAACGGGCGAAGTTAAGTATCGGCACTCGTGGAGGTTATCCAAACGAACACTTAGAGGGTATGTCACCAACCTATCAATAATGTAGTCGGCTCAATCTCCAAAATAAAAATTAATATTGATCGCTGTGGTCTCTAAAATTACAAACCTAAATATTTCTGGTTGGTTAAAATAGAGACCAACATAAAATAGGCTTATTTAGAAACCTTCTTTTCGAAATAAAAATACGGAACACAAATTAATCTACACTAATATTATAAAAAGGTAGACTTTGTTTGTTTGTATGTAGGAGGTAATCCCCGAAACTACTCATCCGATTTCTAAAATTCTTTCACCAATAGGAAGCTACGTTATCGCTGGGTGCTATAGGCTATATTTTAGTATCAAAAAATTAGGCATCCGTAAATAAATTACAATAATGTAACCCAAGGTATCAAAAATTGGCTTATCTGTACTAATATTATAAAAAGGTAGACTTTATTTGTTTGTATCTAGAAGGTAGGTAATCTCCGAAACTACTCAGCCGATTTCAAAAATTCTCAAACAAACGTTCAGTCTATTAGATAACTACACATTTATTAATCCGAGACTTCGTCTGCCTCCGCGATAACCGACATTCACGCGGACGAAGTCGCGGGCAAAAGCTAGTATCAATATAAAATGCACCAGAGAGGTCAACCAAATACACTGATTTTGGAGATCATCCCAGTCCGCAACTATTCACCAGATAAGCTAAATATGACCTATAAATATGACATTTATGTGTTCAATACTCTTGTCATTATCACTATTGACATGTGGTGAAGTGCAAATGTCGGCTATTGAAATGTTTAGACAGCGAATTAGCTTCATGAACAATTAATGATATGTTGATGAAGTTGTGGTTTATAATATCAATTCATGATGTAACTAATAAGGATGTCGTGTGGATGACTGAACTGAAATCACATGATATTATCTTCGAATCGAAATAATAAAGTATTTTTATGTGTTCAAAGATTTGTTCCGCCAAGATGGTCTCGGTAAAACGGGATGGTCTCTTTCCATTCTTCCAGTCCATCCAAAGGTTGTCTGGAAGAGATCGCCTTGCGCGTTCAGACCGCCCGTTGTAGATTTTTTGTATTTAAATTGTTTTTCCTTGTTTTGTTAACCTGGTGTATGTACAATAAAGAGTGATTAGATAAATAAATGGTAGTTGCTATTTGGCTATTTCATAACTCCTGCTGAATGAATGTCAGCGTACTGAAGGAAAACACAACACATTTTCTTGTGTCTAATCAGTTAATACAGTTAATTAAAATGTTCTTGTTATTAAACAGGAGTCACTCATCGCTGTTTAATTTAATTAATTATAAGATATTTGCACATCTGAGAGGGCTCCAAACAGTTCTCGATTATGTGAGTAGTCTGTCAGCCCGCACCGGGCCAGCGTGGAGGACTTAGGCTTAACATCTTTCTCATTCTGGGAAGAGGCCAGTGCCCAGCAGTGGGACAGTAATGGGCTGATGATGATATCCTAATCCTAACTTCCTAATCCTAACTAATATTATAAATGCGAAAGTAAGTTTGTTTGTTTGTTACCTTTTCACGCCTAAACCACTGAACCGATCAACCTGAAATTTTGCATATACGTTGTCAGGTGTACAGAAACGGACATAGGGTACCGAGAGGGTACCTTTCATCCCGAATAAAAGTACTGTTCCCGAGGAAAACAACAATAACGTTCATAGATGGCACCACGTGTTTTTCGAATCACGATTGAATAATATTATTGTTGGAAACTTTAGTAGTGCGTTAAGAGTTTTTTTCAGCTTAATTAACGCGAGCGAAGCCGCGGGCAAAAGCTAGTATGCTATAAATATCCGTCTGATTCCCGGCAAAAAATAATCTCTTACCCTGTTTGTCCTCGAAGGCAACTAAGGGATGATCAAGATGATGTACACAGGCATTACACATCCTCCTGTGCACAAGTAACAACACATTGCGAATACCAATCTGTTTGCTAAGCGTTGTGATTACGGCAATTATTCCTCACCGCAGTTTAATTATGTTAATATGAGGACGATGACGTCATTATTATAATTGTTTGTTTTGCTTAGCCTTTTCCCAACTATGTTGGGGTCAGCTTCGAGTCTAACCAGATGCGGCTGAATACCAGTATTTTACGGAGAGACTGCCGTCAGACCTCCGTAACCCAGTTACTGGACAATGGCGATACCCTAAGGTTAGGCCGGGTGATAGACTTCCGGGCTTCTGCTAGCCGTAACGACTGTCATAGGTAAGCGGCAGGCGCAGCTTAACCTTGTAAATCATATGACCTGCGCGGTTGATAATTAGCTAAGAGCCCCTCACATGTAATTATTATAATACTAGCTTTTGCCCACAGCTTGCGTGAAATTTTATTTTGAACCCGTTCAGTGACGATTTTCCTTACAAACTTTCATCACCTATTTAACTACTTTAGGGGTTGAATTTAGAAAAATCCTTCCTTATTCCTTGTCTACATTATAAAGAGAAACTCTGAGCAAAATTTCAGCTTTCTAGGTCCAAGGGTGTGGGCTGGGCGTTGATGAGTCAGTCAATCAGTTAGTCAGGACTTTTCTTTTTATTTATATAGATAGATAGAAGATACTTATAACAGCTCTGTTTACGCTTTGGGCACTGCAGCAATGAGTGTAGACGTGACAAATAACGTAACAAAGATCATAAATATTGTACTTAATTTTCTATTGTTCAAAGATGTAAAATCTTTTAACTTTACTTTAAGGAATAATTTGGGCTGCCCAAATTTACTCTGGAAATTGGACAGTGGATAGGAACCGTTTTCTTTGTAAATGAAGAAATTGGTTCAAAGGATAACTAATTATATTTCAGCTCTAAAGGAAGTTCCTAATAATTGTACCTTAAATTGAAAAAAATAAGTAATTATGACAGTAATGAGAAAAAACGTTGACGTAAATACTGGAATTGGTTCAGAATAGAATAAATTTAAGATACCTTAATTAAGAAAAGGTATTGAGTTAAGTTAAAAAATTACGTGTTCTTTAGAAAAATCTTCATCGGAAAGTCTAATCTATTAATCTAATTCATTATCTTAAAATCACGAGTCTTTTTCAAGTTAAGATAACATAATGGAATTCATAATTTTGCTAAGAGGGTCACAAGGATCACAAGAGATTTAAGTGTTATCAATCAAAGAGGCAGTTGTTTTGTCGTATGTCTGCTTCTCGTTTTATCCGAGACCTGTGCCATCAGCGGAAGGATAGCCTTTGTTATGTCATTTGACTTAAATTAACCTACGCCTCATTGCGTTTAAAAATACGTTAGTCCCTCGCATCAGGCTTGATGTGTTCACGCTCTATATATTTTATTTACCGTAACGTAACGATGAAGCAATATCTATGTAGGTATTCTTTCCTTTAGTATACAAATATTTTCATTACCATCTTCTTTGCTTAGTTTAATACAGCAATCAGGGCGTCTTTTTTGCACTGAAATGATATCGTTTTCAAGATTTTCTATTGTTCTCTTGTAATATCCAAAAAAAATAACCAGTGAAGAAACAAGACAGAATTTACAATTAAATTAATTATACATTATTCTCATTATTTTTAATTGGGTATAATAATTTTAGTTAAGTATTAGATTCTTAAATTAATTCTAATGTATAAGTAACTAACTAACAAACACATAACACATAGCAGCTCATAGAACGATTCTCAAAAACCGTCTGGTGTTAAAAACAGTACTATAAACAGCGAAAGAAAAGCTTTTCATTTTTAACCGACTTCAAAAAGGAGGAGGTTCTCAATTCGGTTGTATTTTTATTTTTATTTTTTTTTATTTTTTATGTATGTTACCTCTTATCTCCGTCATTTATAAACCGATTTGAATAATTCTTTCTTTGTTCGAAAGGGTATACTTCCCGATTGGTCCCATATGAATTTTGTTACGATTAGATCATGAACTTCAGAGATATGGAACGGAACTCCTCATCGGATCAAAGCAAAATTCTCAAATTACTAATATTGCTTTGTTAATATTTGTTGTTGGGAACTGACTACTGGAAAAGAGGAGAGGGTGCGTGTCCCCCCCCCCCCTTTGGAATGTTTTCATTATATCGTGTAAGGTATCATTTGAAAGGGCTTTTTATGCCCGACTACGTCAAAACTAAAAAGAAGGGTTATGAAGAGGAGGGGGTTAAATTTATGACACTAAAAAGTATTTAATAAAAAATAAACTTTAAAAAAAGTAAAAACCGACTTCAAAGAAAAACTAAAAGGAGTAAAATAATTACCATAATATAAAATTAACAGTTTCAGAAGTCGGTGCAACTCTACACTGAAACTAATAGAAGTCACCGACTTCTGAAACTGTTAATTTTATATTATGGTAATTATTTTACTCCTTTTAGTTTTTCTTTGAAGTCGGTTTTTACTTTTTTTAAAGTTTATTTTTTCACACTACAAATACTCACAGTCCCCGATCTGGTTGATTTAAATGAGCCATTATGCTTCGTCCATACCTTTGTTACGGCACATTTATCGTGTCAAAGTACTTACGCAGGTACATGTCACAGAGATTGCTATGTGTCCAATACAAGCGCCGCGACATGTGCCCGGGAAAAATATTTTGGCACATGTATCGCGACATGTCCCTGAATTCAAGTTGTGGCACATATATTGCGACTTGTTCCCGGTGTGGATGAGGTACATTACCAGGATATTTTCGTTTGGAATAGTTCTAGGGACTTGAAACGAGAAAGAGTTTGAATTACGGAGAACTCAGTCACTTTTGAGATTTTTATTTTTCCGAACACCGTTTGTATATATTTTCGAATCCTTGTTATACTTAATAACTACATGTTTCTGGGAGACAGTGTCTTTTTAACGTAATCAAGGGTACAAACAAGCAGAAAATATAGACAGATTTGTAACTGTACAGGCAGATGAAATAGTGTTGATTCTTTGAAAGATTTATACCTACGTTTAGGTGAGAAATACCAAGAAAGAATGTATGTGAAGACTTTGTGCAATTAGAAAACTTTATGTTCTGTCCTAATTGAAAAAGGTTTCGAAACGAAGTAGAGGCAACGTAAGAAAAGTAACAAATGTTTCATTTGTTCAGTAAATTAAAAGATACTTTGCTCTCAAAGGACCTTAACTAGTGTTAAGTATATGTTCTCGTTCCTTATATTTAATTAAAGTTCCATCCACACACATACTTGCAGTTTCCGGTCATGGCAGGGCGTCTTCTCAGGAGGACGGGGAGCCAGGCCCCACATTAGGAGATGTCCACCAGGGGCTGGCGGATCGATTCCTGCCGGGGTTGCGGGGCATGCAGCTGCGAATCCCGCGACCCCGGCCATAGGTCAGGAGAAGGAACACCGTGGGTTTTTAGCTGGTAAGAGTCCGGCATAACCCTTCGCCTTCCCCGGGCGGAGAGTACATATGAGGATTTTCCCACGATAAAAAAAAGAAACGTCCGTATTCCTATGTGTTGTGTAATGGCACTGACACTTACTTGTGTGAACGATATCGACCTTGTATCCATCATTACTTTTTTACGCTCTTGCTGGTGGTCTCAGTAACGTGGCAGGGCCGTGCTCCTGTGCATTCAAAATAGCGTCGGACACGTGACGCAATTTTATATGCACAGGACACTGTATGGCTGTGTGTGGTGCACCTTAGGAAATGCTCTTCATAAAACATAAGTAAAAAAGAAGACGAAACGACTCAGAATAATTGTACATCGGGCTAACCAACTGTCGTGTTATTTAAAATGTTTTCTTTTACTTAGCGTGTACGTCCATGTGGTGCCGGACGTAAAGAATAGCACTACCCCATCTCTCCCCGTGGGTGTCGTAAAATGCGATTAAGGGATTCACTAGAGGATGGGCAGCAGCATTCTCTGAGTACTTTAACAACCTTACTGTGATCCCGCAGATACCCGCCTGCCAAGCGTGGCGATTATGGCAAACCCCCCCAACATTGTTTGGGGACTATGTCCAGCAGTGGACGTCATTCGGCTGAATGATGATAATGATGTACGTACATGAACATTTAAATATAATTATTTTCTATTCAGACGTACTTATTTTGTGTTTTTTTTTTATTATAATTCTATTGAGACACATTCATATTTATTATTAATTTCGGTTTACTCACGTGTATTTTTCGGGATTGCCCGACTAGTTACGGACCCAATCGGAGCCCTTCATCATGAGCTGAACACGCGGCGAGGTCGCGAGTCGAACCTAGTCGGGCATTCCCGACAAATTTCAATAGTATCATCAATATCTAGTCTATGTCAGTTGTTACAGGTCAGAAGCCTGGAAATGTCTGACAACTGATTTAACCTTACGATAACTGTATTGAGAAATACAGTGCAGTGGATTCATGTAATAATATAGATTTTCAGCAGCATCTGAGACTAAAAGATGACCTCAAAATACTCGGGCAAAGGCTAGAACCGGCGCGAAAATAGTGAAGAATTCTTTTGATATCACTCATATAGAGTACAAAGAATATTTTTATGTAATAATTCAGTACGTCCAACTTATTTCTCTAATTAGTAAGTATCTGTCTAATTACCATTAGACTTTTAATGAGCTTCATTTAACATTCTCCAGACTTGTTCGCAAAGAAAAAAAACTTAATTATAATCGCCGTTTTTTGAGCGAAACCTTTTCAGGCATTTAGTTTAGAGTTTTTTTTTTATTTGCCCTCGACTTCTTAGCGGGTATGAATAAAAAATAATTAAATATTGTTATTTTGCAACAATGCCATAGAAATCGTGTTTTATGTATTTCATTCCAGAGTATATTCTCAATGTTTTCAGAAAATCATGTAGTTGTTTAAAGTGAAATACACCCATAATCTTGAGCTCGATTTCAGTAGTTTACAACAAAAAGAATTGTGTTGAATTCAATTTAGAATGCAGCTTCATATAATTTTTTAATAAATCACAACACAGCTGAAATTTCAATTAAAATACTAATCAAAGAAAATGGCATACCATTAAAAGCGATTACTAATCCAGCCATCTACATGTTAAAAACACTTGCGAAAAATAATCGCGTACTCAAGCACTCGGCGCAGATACAACACAATCCGATCACTTCACATATTCGATCCGGCGCCATCAAACGCAACGATCCCGTTTGTTTCCATTGTGCCTCCGATTGTTGACGACTGACGAAGTTAGATCGCGGTGCACGCGGCGGCGGGTTAAGGCGGCAGGGGTGTACTCGGGGCGCCGTCCGGGAGAGTACTGGTCGACCCGACCCGGGTGCGCCCAGCCGCGCCCGGCCTCACAACGCATGGTTTCAGATACTCTCGTGTTTTCACCCTTGTAACTTCAACATTTAGCGGCACACTGACACGTTTTTAAAAGGAATACTATATGAACTTATTGAGTGGTTTCGGAACAGATGCGTTGAGCTTCAGAAATAGTTTTGTGGTTCCTTCGGGAAAATGACTAGGGAGGAGAGTTCTGAAACACGAATAACTGTATTCTTCTGGAGTTTCTCACGATTGTGTGAGTGGAAATCGGACAAGATGCCAACTTAATTAGTTTTTACCTTATCTTCGCTTCACTTATCAAGGCGTCATCCCTTGTTCGGTACTTACGTTTGAAACAGTTCATTCCGACCTTGTCCTTACCTTGAGTAGGTAAGTCTTTTAAGTACATCTAACTGATTCTTGGGTTTTTATAATTTTCAATGTGCTTTCACAGGTATACTACCTACCGTTTCTTTTTCACAGCATGAACATTAGGATGCGGTGAAGGGAGGGCTTTTTGTGGGATGTCTATTGTAAACCTGACGTTCAAAAAGAACTAAGTAATTCTAGTCTATTTTGAATAAATGAGTTTTGAGTTTGAGTTTGCCTCTATCAGGCAGGCTCTATCATAGTTTCATCATAATACTCGTATTATACATCAGGTTAAAGTAAAGTAACTAAATCCTGAAAACTCATGAAACTGAAAATATGATTTTCAGTTCGAAGCTTTTACCGTAATAGCTGAAATAGCAAGTTGTGTTAGGTATTCACTCATATCTCGCAAATTCACACTTCGTCTCATAACTACACATTGAAACATGTTTACTATTCAACCTCTTTGCTATACAAAAATAAAGGTCAGTCAGGTGTGAAAATAGATATCAAAGGTTTCGTTGGTACGCGAAAAAACTAAAACGATATCAAATACACGCACCAGTTTGTCTATTCGTTTGGGCCATTCTCGAAAACTACTGGCTGGGTTACGAACGCTACATCTAATAAAATAGAAACGGAAATAAATCGATTTGTCCAACCAGCGAATTAGGATTAGGAAATTATTATAAACACCAATATTGAACTACTTTAAGAATCCTTTCTATTGATCCGAATCAGAAGCATTTATTTTCCATTAGCAACCCGCCCCGGCTTCGCACGTGTACGTTTTATAGCTTAAAACCTTCCTCTTGAATCACTCTACCTATTTAAAAAAAAACTGAATCAAAATCCGTTGCGTAGTTTTAAAGATCTAAGCATACATAGGGACAGACAGCGGGAAGCGACTTTGTTTACTATGTAGTGATACTCTAACAGAATCATAAGTGCAAATAGTGTAGAAACTTTAGTTGGTGGTGACAACTACAGCATGACTGGGGGCCAATTCTACTAACAGAAACTTTTACCAATTGCAACAGAATCGTTCATTCAGACAGTTTTCGTTTACTAAAACTGACAAAATGTTTGGTTTTGTTTTTGGTGTCAAACAATTTGATAGTTTTTGTAAACGAAAACTGTCTGAATTTCAACTGAACGATTCAGTTGTCATTGATAAACGTTTCTGTTAGTAGAATTGGGCTCCTGGTTAGTTGACTAAATTCCAAAAACTATGAACTCTGTTCATTATTCTGTACAACTTTTAATAAAGGACAAAGTAAATTCGTGAAAAGAAAAACTGGTGTTCCGTGCAAATTAATCAATGTTGCTTAACAAAATGTGTGGAATTCAAAGTTTGTCCGATAGCAAAAGTTGTACATGTTGAGCAGAGTTCAGGGTTTTCGGATGTAAAGCGACTAACCAGCGGTGCGATCACGGATCTTTTTATCGAGTCGATTCGAGAAATTTGTGTATTCTAAACGTCAAATTTGACATAAGATATAGATAAAACGACAGCAGTCATGCTGTATTGTCACCACCAAATAGGGTTTGAACAATATTTTCACATGATTCTGTTAGAGTATGGAAAATAAAAGCTTCTTATTCGGATCAATAAAAAGGATTCTTAAAGTGTTCAGTATTGGTGTTAATAATAATTTCCTAATTCTAATTCGCTGGTTGGACCAATCGATTTATTTCCATTTGTATTTTATTAGATGTGCTTGTAAACATATATCTTTACTGCGAGTCCTGTTTGGCTTAGACAGCCAGGACTGATAGCCTTGATCTCTAAACGGTACAAAAATAACTTCACTTACCAATTCGTACACGTTCACTGCTATACATCAAGATAGAAGTAAGGGGCTAATTTTATTATCCTCAGACTTGGCAGGAGGATTTTTCGCAGTATAAACTACACAACACTTTTTAGATACCTATTACAATGTACGAATCATGGACCAATCATAAAGCAGCATTTTTGTGACTTATTTTTTAACCGTGTCAATAGAAAAACTCTAATTTTCTTCGACCAATATGTAGCAACCAGCTAGAAAAAAAGGCGCAGCGTGAGATAATTTTGCCGTTGAATTATCGAGACGAGATAATGTCTGGCTTATCTCATCTCGGCACGAGATAATGCATCGGTAAAATTATCTCGCGATGCGCATGTTAACCCGGCTGGACGGCTCTGTCTTTTGCCTCATTTAATTCTTGCCGGGTGCACGTCGTGCATGACGGGTAGATGGTGTAATTATATCCTGTGAAAGGGCTCGGCAGCATGTAACAGTGGCGATATTACCCGGTGATATTACATTCCATTCATATTAGAACAATGACATTAGTTGCTATTCAATAGCCCTTTTATGTGCCCTATGTAGTGTGCTCTTTTGAGAATTATAATTACCAATTATATCGTGAGTATACCTAAACTCATACTAGGAGAAATGAATAAAAAGCTAGATATTATACATAAAATGGAGAAAGACATAGAAGAAATTAAAAACACAGTGACCTTTTATGCGGAAAAATATCAGGAAATGTTTGAATTTAAAAAGCAAGCTGAGAAAAAAATCAAAAACTTTGAACAACAAAACACTTATTTAGAGAAGTGTAACAAAGCGTTGGAAGAAAGAATAGTTTTGTTGGAACAAAAAGAAAAAGATAAGAATATTGAATTAATTTCTTATTATTATTTATTTATTTAATTGGTCTACAAAAAAGGGAGAAGGAAGACTTAAAATCAGTAATAAGTATCCTCGCCAAAAAACTGAATCTTAATCCGAATGAAATTGAAGAAGTTAAGAGGGTAGGTGTAGAAAAAACAATCGATAACAAAGTAAAGCCTCAACCGGTAATTGTACAGTTACGCACCAAATCAGCAAAAGATCAATGGATCAAGATGCGTAAACAGCGCATTAATAATGGCAATGTTTATGGAGACGACAATGAGACCAATATTTACATAAACGAGGATCTTTCCAAATATATGCGGCAATTATTTTGGAAGGCTAAAAAAGAGCTGAAAGAGTCCTATAAGTATGTTTGGATACAAAATTCGACAATTCTGGCAAAAGCCAACGATAATGTTAAAAAAATTCATGCAATCAGATGTGAAATTGATATCCAACGTCTACTTGAAATGCATACAGAGAATTATGCACAATAATGCTCGCAGAGTGTAGGGACACACTACGTGATTTGAGCAATTAGTAAAGTTCGATCCTACAATAGACGTTCAAGATTATCAATTCATAAAGTGTGAGAATATTCAGACATGGAGTACATTTATAAATACAAAGGATACTACGGAGTTCGATATTGTACACTTAAATATAAGGTCTTTAAAAAAACAATTTAATCAACTGTTGGTACTACTGAATACATGTAAATATAGAATAGATATAATAATACTTACAGAAATAAATGTCAAATATGAAGAACTGGCTTTATTTATGATAGATGGATATAATACATGTGAATATACACGGAAGAATATAAGGGGAGGAGGAATATTGATGTATGTAAAAAAAGAATTAAGTTTTGTACAAGAGAGAACATTTCAGGCGGAAGTAGAATCGTTACATGTGAAAATTAGTATCGGAAAAAGCATCGTACACATACTGGCAATATATAGACCGCCAAACAAAAATAAATTAGAATTTATTCAATATATGTATGGAACATTAGAGAGAATACCAGGACAAGAGACATGTATATGTCAGTTCCCCTACAACATATCGATACCGGAAGTATCACTTAGCGTAAGGGACATTTTGGCCAAAATGAGTTATATACATCGTTGGATTCGGAATTTTCTGCTCCATCGACTGGCGTACCCAGAATTTGGATTATCTTGAAAAAATGTCTCTTACGTTACTCATTTTTGAACAGCCAAGAACAATCTTTCTCTAAAAAAAGGATGTAAAAGACCTTTACAAATATTTCTTATACGAAAAATAAAGTAAGTCACTGCAGTCAAATAGTTTGGTCCCTTACATGAAACTTTATTTCAAAATATTTTAACAAAATGTATAAAAGTGTCTCTTACGTTAATGTTACATGTTTATTAATGTTGCATTTTGTTGTAAGTAAGTAAATCCGTAATAAAGTTAAGTAAATAAATCCGTTCATTTTAATCAACACTTTTATTTTAGACTTATCTTAAATCAACAACTTAAGTAATAAAATCAATCCAGAAAAACAGTAAATATTGTATAAATTGTATAAAAGGGTTAATACAAAAATTGTTAAGTAACTGAACAATTATTACTAAAGAGTTTATATCTCCCAATTCAAGTTGAATAAACTTTGTTAATACCAAGATTTTAACACCATTTAACCGTGAGACAAAAAATATTTAAAACATGATTGAAACTAAATGAACAGTCTTAGACTTACCCGTAAAACCGAAACTAAACTAACACAAACTTCTCAAACCAAATTAACAATCTTTTTGATCAAAGAAAACCCTTATTGCACTAGAGACTGCACATAGTTTAACTAAGTTGAGAAGTTTGTGTTAGTTTACTTTCGGTTTTACGAGTAAGTCTGACTGTTCATTTAGTTTGAATCATTTGTTTTAAATATTTTTTTTGTTTCACGGTTAAGTGGTGTTAAAATCTTGGTATTAACAAAGTTTTTTCAACTTGAATTGGGAGACATAATCTCTTTAGTAATAATTGTTCACTTTCTTTATCATTTTTCTATTAACCTTAAGGTTTATGCAATGATTACTGTTTTCTGGTTAATTTTCGTTTGTGAAGTTTATTTTCGTTTTACAAGTAAATTATGGTCTCATTATAAAGTGTATAATGTACTTTCTTTGATTGGTATGGTAAAAATAGATAAAGTAGCCTCAATTACAGGGTTAGAAGACTGTTAATTTAGTTTCAAAAGTTTGTGTTAGTTTACTTTCGGTTTTACGGAGGAAAAGACTGTTTATTTAGCTTGAATCATTTGTTTTAAATCAAAGTATTGAATAATATGGATGGTTTTAATAAAAAAAAATAAGTCTCACAAGTCATAGACCTTAACTCCATAGTAATACGGTTCAATTTTACCATTAACTACAATAGGAAGGTCTTCTTACATCAAAATGCAACGCTAATGGAGACCTTTACACTAAAATAACACACAATTTTCTTATTCTTCTTGTTACATACATCATTCACGTCGGTTTACATCTAAAATTTGTGTAGCGTAGGGCACAACTAAACATGATTTTTTAACGTAAGGGACATGCTATTTTCGAAACCACTAGGTTTTCTTAAATTTTGTATTTTTAGTATAAAAGAGGCAAAAAATCTAAGAAACTTTAACCTAGACCCCATCAAAATCGAACCATAAAATAAAAAGATACAGACAGTTTTCGAAAATAAAAACTGTTTTTTGGCTCTCCTGAAAAGTCGTGTTTTGTCCCTTACGCTAAGTGATACTTCCGGTATCGATATGTTCAGATCAAACTGAACATATGACATATAAAATGTATTAAATTAGATTAAGTGGGTGTTTCACCAACCTATAATTAACTTAAGCTAATTCAGTCTTTAAACTTTTCAATAGCTTACATTTGCATGTCACCACCACCATATCAATAGTGATAATGATAAGATTATTGAACACATAAATGTCATATTTGTAGGTCACATTTAGCTTATCTGGTCAATAGTTACGGAATACTTATTGATCGGTTGGTGAATAAGTCAATTTTAATTTGTATCCTGGCAACACAACTTGAAGTGGAGTTTGTTCTTGTATGCTGACAAATTGTCACGATTATAGTGCTCTCTTATTAAGATTTTCTATTAATAATATACATTAATATAAATATTAATATATATCATTTACAGACGCATTTTTATTCCTCTAACATGCATTATCTTTGTATTACAGCTTTCGTGAGACACATTCATATTTTTGATTAGTTACGTTTTACTCACGTGCATTTTTCGGGATTGCCCGAGTAGTTTCGGATCCAAACGGAGCCTTAACTAACTAATCATAAATATGTATCATTAAACTCTATGCTATTATTATTATTATTTATTCAGCGGTATGCGCTCGGCCTCCGCGTCCCTGATCCACCCGAATTTCTCTTGTCTTGTAGACTTGTAAAACAAGTCAAATATTAGTTTTGATATCTAGTTCCAAAATTATGCGTCGGGTTATTGAATGGAAAAACCTTTGATATTCTACCCAACCTTTTAGCCCCCGTCTCGCCTCGTTTACATGAGGACGGATAATTTTAGCTTCAAACTGTAGGTTTTCACGTAAATCTATCAAATGCCAGACTGTTAGTTGTTATTGATTATCCTTGGAAGGCTAATATTTGACATATAAATACACTTACTGAGATAAAGTTTGATAACATCGCCTTTACATGTGAACAAGAACAACACCATTTTATTTTTCACGTTTTTTTTGTAAAACCTTCTTCAATACTTAATTACTGAACACAAAGATTTGAAATTAGTAAAATTAGTTTTATGGTTTCCGTATTATGTTATATGAAATAAAATAAAGTAGCAGAATTCTCATTTTCACTCTCTGACTTGAATGGCCAACATAAAAATAAACATGACTATAATAGAACAAACCTTAGAACTAGGCCGCAATAACCTTGGAATGGAGGAGACACTTAAACATAATTACTTTGACAAAGTCATCATCTTCCTGCCCTTATCCCATGTTACTTGGGGTCGGCGCAACATGTTTTCTTCTTCCATTCCGTCCTGTCACCCGTCATGGTATCACTGACTCCCTTCTCTTTCATATCATTCTTCACACAATCCATCCATCTTTTCTTTGGCCTCCCTCTTCCTCTCCATCCATCCACATTTATATTCATAACTCTTTTGGTCACATGCGTTTCATCCCTCCTCTTCACATGTCCATACCAAGACAAACGGTTCCCTTTCAACTTTTCTGTCACGGGCGCTACTTTCAAACTTCCTCTAATATACTCATTCCTGACCTTATCCATTCTGGTCACTCCACACATCCATCTCAACATTCTCATCTCCGCTACATGCAATCTTTTCTCATCCGTCTTCTTCACTTTCAATTACTTTGACAAAGTAAAAAGTTTATATTATAAAACCTAAGTAACAAGATAACGACTGAATAAAAAGAATTAAGATGGATTTCAAAACGGACATTTGAAATTAAAAACATTAATCAGGTAGTTGGAAACGACCCAGCGTTCAACTTTATTAGTTTGTTCCACATTTACTGTGATTGCAAAACAATTAGTACACAAAAATGTGCTCGGAAAGCAAAGTTGGGAATCATAGATATTATTCAGCATTCAGGAACAAAAGTTTTTTGAATTGCGTCAGCAATGAGAGAAGGCAATAGCTTCCGTGGAATTTGTACAACCGGCAGCCCGTTTTAATAAATCTTTTCATTTCTGTATTTGTCCATACAATTGTTAGTTTTCCGTGTAGGGCGCTGTGTTAGTGTGAGATTTTTGTCCTATATTCATGCATTTAGTCGATATTCACTCATTCATGAGCATAGTCCTCTTTTTCAGTCATAGACACGTAACATGGATTTTAAATTAAAAATATACTTATAAAAGACAAGCGACGCGCAAACAAAAAAATGTAACAGAATTAAAAACGTGTATGAAAAAGATAATACATATCAGCTTAACGTGTACCCACAGTAATTAATATCCATTAAGCCCCAACCACATTTTATTCAATCCCTCATACGATGAAATAGCCCGCCGACCGCTCATTCTGCGGAACAATAATAACACGAGGCAGAAAATATAAAGCGAATCATGTATACCTCAGGCCATTATTCTTTTAAGCATGTAGTGGAGTTTTATTCAGGCAACGTAGCGGCGTAGCAGCGTAGCCTACATTCACAGTCGGACTCGTAGCTCGTAGCTCAAGGACGGGTAAACTATGATGTAGAATGTAGAAGCAAGTCAATTATGGTGCAATGACCTCTAGTACACTAGAGTACTGTAACGAACATTACTAATCTAGAACAGCTGATCGCTGCCAAAACAATACTGCGGTTGTTGACAATACGTCTTGAATAAAATACGAGTGGTTTTACGAGACGCTCCTTCTGCAAATGGACGCTGTAACTATATTATACAGAATATCCTAAAAAGTAGTGTCAAGCGGAAGTCCAGCCAGAGGTAGATAGAGCCCCTTGGAGGTACCCAAATCATACCGTTTTCAAGTTATCTTTTCTTATCATGTTTTAACTCTGAGTTTAATTACATTTTTGATCATAGTGACGTGAATGGTTTTTTTTCTAAATTAGACAAATAGAGAATCTAATTTTAAAAAAAGAATTCGTATTTGTCTCAACTGTTCATGACACAATTAACAAAATGTCATACCATGAAAAAAAAAAATATAAATCGAAAACTACAAAAAATCGCAGAACATACACACATCAAAAAAAGTTTGCGATCACAAGCATAATATTATGTATGTGAAGATTCCGAATTCAAAGTCCAACTGTAATCTGATTTATATTTATCTAGATAACTATCAATCTATATTTACCATGATAATTATCGCTTTGAATCCCGATTACAAAATTCGGCTTCAAAAAGGCTACATAGTTTTTCAAAGTGATCGCAAACTTTTTTTGATGTGTGTACATAGAGGTGATCGGATACCTGTAAGCTTAGAATTTCTGAGCCTGTAAGGATGCTCAACCTCTGGAGTTCCACTTCACACTATTTTTTGGGACAACCTGTATACTTGTATTTGTATGTGTACCAAAATATTCTTAATATTTGTTTTATTAAAGATGAAAGCAAACAGTAACTAGTTCAGTTCAATATGCAGTAATAAATATTAATGACTAAAGCGCGACTACGCTGAGCGTTGTAGTTCCCTATATTTACATTAACCACAGACGATGTAACTGTTGAGTGGGGAGGTATTATACCGAGACCGGATAATCACGCCACATGAATAATGAAGCAGCTGATTGTACCAATTACTGGAAATGTGTCAAGTGCGAGTGCTGCGCTTGTATTTAGGGCTTCACACAACTCTTAAGTCTGAAGTACACCAATTATGGTGCATTCAAGACGACCATGATGATCAGCATTGATACATGCTCACATCAAATTTGACCGTGACCGCGTTAGTCTGTGATTAATATAATAAGTGGCTTAATCTCAATAATAAAAATTATTCGCTCTGGTCTCTATTTAAAATCTAAATATTTCCAAAACTGATTGGATAAAATCGAGGCTAATATAAAAAAAAACCGGCCAAGTGCGAGTCGGACTCGCGCACGAAGGGTTCCGTACCATTATCTATAAAAACGGCAAAAAATCATGTCTGTTGTATGGGAGCCCCCCTTAAATATTTGTTTTACTGTAATTTAATTATTTATTTTTAAAGTGAATATATAACTAAATATTCTGTGTATATTTCAAAGCGTCTACCTGTTGCCGTTATCAATATCGAGCAAAAACTAGCAAAAAAATCACGTTTGTTGTATGGGAGCCCCCTTAAATATTTATTTTATTCTGTTTTTTTTAGTATTTGTTGTTATAGCGGCAACAGAAATACATCATTTTTGAAAATTTCAACTGTCTAACTATTACGGTACATGAGATTACAGCCTGGTGACAGACGGACAGCGGAGCCTTAGTAATAGGGTCCCGTTTTACCCTTTGGGTACGGAACCCTAATAGGCTTATTTAGACACCTTCTTTTCGAAATAAAAATACGGAACACAATTAATATCCATATGTAAAATACATCAGTGAGGTCAACCAAATATACTAATTTTGGATATCATCCCAAGTATGATTTGCAAGAAATTTGAAACTTATTCTCATGAAGGCATCTCCATTTCTGAACAGAAATGGTGTCATAGTTATTTCAACGTCTAGACAGATAGTTTTGTATCATATTTCTGTTGATTTTACAGAAGCCGGAATAAAAGCGGTGCCGACACTTACCGAGTTGAATTGCCTGAGGTTACAGTTAGCAACAAAGTTTCCAATGTCCATTTCATATTCGCTATACTCCGCAGTACACTAGTTTCTCTCGTACATCACTTACATACACGTAGTTGCCAGTAAACCTCAATTAAAAGTTATAACACGCGCGAGTTTTAATACACATCACGAAATCCATTTAAAACCGAGCTACTGCTTTATTTTTTATTTCTAATACCAAACGCAAATAAAAATGCTTTTTATTAAAACATCCGCATCAAATTCTCGGAAAGCGTAGATCAACTACCACAAACCAACAGGGTTCTCTCTGTTTCGGCTTTCTAAAAATCTCGTATCTGTTAGATAATAGTATAGCGAAGCAAATTGCGGTGGAATTCTAGTCGAGCTCGCCGGCAGTCTGTTTGCCCTCTTGACTTCATGAAAAATTTATCAGAGAATCCGTAGAGACACTCAACGACTGACCCCGACGAAGCAGATAGTTGGATTAGCAACTCTTTACTACCTATTTAACTAAAACCGTTCTGAATTAAACTTTTATCTCGTGAAAATTACAATCAGAAGATAATTAAAATTCTTGTTTCGCTTGCAGTATTCTGCCGCCAACAACGGCTTTTTATATCCTGTAACAAAAGCTGTTTATCTAGGGAAATTGTATGGTGAACTTTAGCTATAAATTAAACGAAACATAAAAAGAAAAATATTTCGTAAAGTATCTTCTACACAGTATGTTAATATAATACGTCCCAATAAAAAAATACCGAAGTAAACGAAGGCCAGACGTTGTTTAAGTTGAAACATGGACGTATTTGTTCAACTTTTTGCCTATATAGTTCAATAGGTACTAAGAGCTAGGACCGCAGCGAAGATATATTGGAATATATTGTGACTGCCTTGTTGGTCTAGCGGTCGCAAACGCGACTGCTGAGCGTGAGGTCCTGGGTTCGATCCCCAGGTCGGGCAAAGTGTCACGGGGTTTTTCTGTGTTGAATTTCACAATGGCAGCCCTGAGTTTGGATTTGTGCCCAGTCGATGGCAATAGGCTCGCCCCCTATTACATGGGACGTAAACATAAACTATACTACTGTACTACACACCTCTGCCAACCCTTCGGGGAATACAGGCGTGAGTTTATGAGTTATATCGTCGATGTGAACATTTGGAAGGTGCGGTCACAGTTACGCAAATCGAATATTTCGGCGAGTAGAGCATCATACATCGATAGCTCGCGTCACGCTGTGTGTTTTATTCTATATGTCGGAGAAACACAATCCTCCTCAACATCATCATTAGTGTTCACGGGTCTAGTGGGCGTCATTAGGGTTAGATGCGAGCACAAAACAAAGTATTTACTGATTCAGGCAATTTAATTAAAGTTTTAACAATATTGAGAGCACTTAAGGAATTATTACTTTATTACTAAATTTAAAACGATTAAATAATAATTATATCCGAGCAGCGGGTTCGCGACACCGATCTAACTTCACCACACGAAACCAAAAACAACAATGATCCACCTCGATCCACAAACGCTACCAAAACTAATCGTGCGGCGACCGTCAAGCCGGCGGCTCGACCCCGCTCGAGGTCTACCCTCTGCTCTGATTGGACGTAATAAATAAGACAATAAAATAACTTTAAATAGATTAATAAGATTCTACACAATAGCAAAAATGTAACAAATCAAATTAAATTAAATTACGATATAACAAAGTATTTGTGTTGAGAATAATCGATATCTCGCGATGAAACCAGCAATCAACTTGATTCCGACGACTTCCTCCGACATATGTATATTTGCAACATACGATATTAATGATGAACACACAAACACAGAATGACTGGTTAGTCACTTTGCTTCCGAAAACATTGAACTCTGTTCATCGTTCTACATATCGTCGTTGCAAATTTAGAATCTCCTATGTGTAAAAAGTATCTCTCCCAGAAAAACGAACGTTTTGATGAACAAAGTAATGTAATGGACACTAAGAATATTTTGAAAATGAAATGTACGTCTGTGAATTATGAAGATTTTCACATGGGAGTTTTTTTTAACGCTAACGCTATAAAACCGCTATTCGAATTTCTGAAAAACTCATTTTCTACAAAAATGTCACATAGGAGATTTTAAATTTGCAACGACGATATAGTTGCGAGGTGTAGTTTAGAGGTAAAGATCACTCTGTTTAAAGCATTCTGCCAAACTCTCTACACCTGCAATCTGTGGGTCAACTACACGCAGCGGGCCATCAACGCTCTCCGAATACAATATAATAACGCGTTCAGGGTGCTGGTGGGGCTCCCACGCTACTGTAGTGCGTCTGCGATGTTTGCGCACGCGCACACAGACGGCTTTCACACTGTGCTGCGGCGCCGTATCGCTTCGCTGATGTTCCGAACGCGTGGGAGCACCAACACCATCCTGAGCGTGCTCAGCCACAAGCTGGACAGCCCCCTTCTGGGGCACTGGGTTCAAGCACAAGTGCGAGTGCCCGGGGTCCCAGAGGGCGGCAAATACTTAAATTAAATTTGTTGTTTGTATTATTAGTCGTAGACGTAGTATTAGTCGTTCTACTTATGTTATGGGCCAAAAGTGTCTGAAATAAAAAGATTTTATTTTTATTTTATTTTATTTTATTTATAAGTTTTACTATGGGACAAACTACTGCTGTTCCAAACAGAATCATCAATGTTGCTCAAAATGGAACAGCAGATTTATTTTTTCACGAATTGTATGTTTGTCCCTTAGTAAAAGTTGTACAGAATGAAATCGCTTTACATCCGAAAATCATGAACTCGGTTCCCGGAAGCGAGTGACCAGACAGTTGTATAGAGAATTGTTTTGTTTGGTTGCGGGCGAGCTCAGCCATTATTTTGATCTAACTGATTGAAAGCTTTACCAGCATTCGTTATCTGGATTTCGAGCGTTGCGCATGTAATCTATCTATTACATCTATTTTCCATCTATACATATAATAAATCTGTAGGTTTGGCGTGTCTGTACATTGGAAATATTTATAAAAAAATGGTTTAACGTATAACGTATAGAATCCATTTCGACCATTTTTGGAATATTTGTCCGTTTATCTATTTGTAGGTTTGTCTGTTTGTCGGTTTTTTTGCGCATGCTTCAAGTAAAAAATACCTACTGACTCAATGCGGTTGATTTTTATCAACAAATATTGTGCGTAACGTTTAACTGTGTCTCGGAGTAACATTTAGTTTTTGTTTGATCGTAATCGGTCCTCTCAATCAAATGATACTAGAATTTAAAGTTTCATAGAAGAAATTTGCATCATTCGCGCAATCAATTGTATCTTTTCATGTATACTTATTATCTCATATGTTAGTATTAGACTTATAATGTATGTAGCCATTTTTGAATTGCGTTATAGTTTACATCGTTACATCTACATGGTTTAAGTAGTTATTGCGACACAATATTGGTTTCCGACTTCCACGCGGAGGGAGTTGCGGGCACAGCTAGTATTTCATAATTACTTTAAAAACTTCACTACATAGTATAAAACAAAGTCGCTTCTCGCTGTCTGTCCCTATGTATGCTTACATCTTTAAAACTACGCAACGTATTTTGATGCGGTTTTTAGGGTTCCGTAGTCAACAAGGAACCCTGATAGTTTCGCCATGTCCGTCCGTCCGTCCGCAGCTTAGCTCAGAGATTCTTTGTACTAGAAAGCTATAATTTGACACGGATATACGTATAAATCACGCCGACAAAGTGGTAAAATAAAATCATGAAAAATATATTTTTTGAGGGTCCTGTACATCTAGTGGTGATGTTTTTTTTTCTCGTCTTCCTCATCATGTGGGATGTTGTTGGATAGGTCTTTCAAAAATATTGTGATTTTGTGAAAACAATTTTTCGATTAAGGGATCCGTTTCTGAAATATTAAACTTTAAAGTGAAAATTTTTGTTAGGGTCAAGTATCCCCCCCCCCCCCCCCTCCCAGCTAAGCGGCTAGTTTTGGATATGTGAAAAATTTCACGGTAGTAGTTAGTATACACAACGAAGTTAAAAGGAAAACTATCACAGCTAAACAGGCTTTACAAGTTTACGAGTAATAGTCGAACGAATAGTAAAAATTACTAAGCCATCTTCTTAGCCCGCATTATTGTGCAACTACGGAACCCTATTACTGTGCGTGGCCCGACACGCACTTGGCCGGTTTTTTTTAATGGATAGTGATCAAGAAGAAGGTTTTAAACTATAAAACGTACACGTGCGAGGCCGGGACGGGTCGCTAGTTCATAATAAACGGAAGATACCCTACGACCCTCCCACTTGCTGTGTGAGGGTACGGTAATACTAAGTTTACCACAGATTGTCTAGGAGCGTTGGCCGACGACAGCGGAATTCTATTTGCCCGCGGTCTACCGCTCCGAGTCTGAGAATGGATCGACAACTATGTAGCAAGTTAGATCTTCAGACTTACCACTGTCTTTGCTTTAAATTACTGATATAATATATGATATAAATACAGTACATATGTCAATTAACGAAAGGCGTTCCCGTTAACACGCAATAATATAGCGTCCGTACCGTACATAATAAAAAAACATTAAAAAAATGGTACATAAAAGCAACGCTTACTGTACATGCGCACTTGTCTATCAATTTGGAAAACACGTCAACATCGCGTTTAACCTATCTACGCTAATATTTTGGTCTTAAACAGGCCATTCCGAATTGTTTTAATGTTTTTTTCTTCAGTTTTTTTTTGCTTATTTTTGTGTTTTTGTTTTAGTGTATTAATGATGTAGATAGCCCTCTGTTATTTAACATACTGTATAATAATCGAGAAGGAGAAAACATTATGACATTCAGAAAATTAAATCATTTAAATCCTTCAGCAGGTTTTCTAAGATTCAATTATCTGTGGCATCAGCCTACCAACCATTAAAAATTAAATTGAAAAAAAGATTATAAGGTACATTGAAAACCTTTTAAAGAAAAGATTTTTGGTTGGCTCTGATCTAAGTCAGAGAGCTTATAGGTTTCAATCGATGAAGGATTTATGCTATTATTAGTGAGACGATAAAATTGCTATATTAATACCACGGACTTTGTTATTCAAAATATCCATTAATATTCCATTAATTGAATTTTGAATACACTTTGTATAGCGGAGCGAAGCAAAATTTCTAATATTATACTGTGTCCTCGCAAGACCCGCGCCTCAGCACAATATATCACAATGGACTGCGGTCGTTATATGCAAACTTAAACAAGCAGGTCATCCAATTTAGAACACAAAAAGATTGTATAAATAAGAATCTTTTATGAATTTAATTACAAACTTTTAATGAAAAAGCAACAAACGGTGTTACTATAAATGACTTGAACTTGAACCTTATGGTTTGTAAACGAAAAACTGTACATATAGGAGGTACCGTTGTGTCTATCTATATCTATACTTCTATACTAATATTATAAAGAGGTAGAATTTGTTTGTTTGTTTGTATGTAGGAGGTAATCTCCGGAACTACACATCCGATTTCAAAAATTCTTTCACCAATAGAAAGCTACGTTATCCCTGAGTGCTATAGGCTATATTTTGGGATCAAAAAATTATAAATTAACGCGAGCGAAGCCGCGAGCAAAAGCTAGTCTGTTATAAAAATGCTGTCTTTATGTTGTGTCTGAGGTTTCTGGCTATTAGAATATCAATTTAAAAGCACAATGCAATAATTACAATTATACTTTAATGAACTTTACCATATTTTTTTACGAATCAGTTATTGCTACACCTCTAATTCAGTCAAATTACCTCGACATACGTCTTAATCTAGACACACAGCAGGCAAGCCAAGTTCGGAAAATAAAAAGCAATTAAAAAAAAACAACTCACACCTGGCAGGGTTGTTTAGTTATTGGCTCATAAATACGCAAAACTTTTGATTTGTGAATCCCGCAATAAATAAAGAACAAAACAAAGCTTGACATAATTGTTTTGTCTTTGTGGTTTGGCACGCCGCCAACTGTGACTGTGAAACTTAAATAATTAAATCCTTAAATGATTTTACAGGTGGTTGAGTTTCTACACTAAGCTTTAGTAGAGACAGAAAATAAATAAATAATAAGTAAACGCAATTTATTTTTTAAACTTTTGAAAATATGACAGCAGATTTCCAGGCGTCTGGCGGTAGACCAACTATTGCTACTCGAGATTAATTATAAAATTATAATGAATCAAACTCTCCAGCTGATTAATGAAGACGCAAGCTTGGGACTTCGTACCTTGTATTAATTCAAAACCTGTCACCAACCCAACCGTCTGTAGTCTGTGTTTCCTGACGAGGGTCAGTCCAACACAATATTCCTTATAAGCATTCAGTTAGCGACGTACTCAAGACTCAATTCTATTCAAGCGGTCTTTCTTGTCATGGTATCCATCTCGGTTATTAATGCGCTCTTTCAATATCTGTTTAATTGTATTTTTTCTGTGGCTGTTGTTCTTCACCCCTGCAAGAATGTAAACTTCAAACTTCAAAACTCATTTATTCAAAATAGACTAGAACTACTTAGTTCTTTTTGAACGTCATTAGGTACATAAAAGACAGCTCCCAAGAGCGCCCTCCCTTCACCGCTTCCTAGTGTTTTTGCTGTGAAGAAGAAACGGCGCAACAAACTCCCCAGCATCACACATCTGTCTGTCAAGTGAATAAATTAATTGAGTATATACACAGCAAAAGGTAATATTAATTACAATAATGAAATTATGCAAAATGCGATTATGCGGATTATGCGGATTACAAACAAAGTATAAAAAAGCGTAATTGTTATTATTCTTAAGTTTCCAAGTATTTGAGTCACACGTAATAAAATTTTGGCCCGCTTAAAAGGAATTTCATTTGAATTTTAAAACTTTAAATGCTTTGAATTGGTTTCGTATTTGCAGGGTGTATCCAAACTCGTGTCATTTCTTCGAACTTCTCTCTCTACGGTCTGCTGGTGACACAAATTGACCCCGAAAGAGATTTTTTCAGATAGATACAACAAAATAATCGAAAAAACATTGTCTTCTATTTCTAAGTTATTTTAGCGCTCTGAGTTAACTAACTGTGCGGAGCGATATCGTGCCCGCCAGCTGTGTCGCCGTGCTTTCATTTATTTATGCATGGCTTCCAAAAGCTCTATCAAAAAAAATTTTTTAGCAAAAAAAATGTTTCCCTGTTTTCTAATGAAACCTTATTAGGTGGTTTATTAGATAAGAACACTTAACGGTTCCCTATTCATTTGCATAAAATTTTAAGACCTAATATAACTTAGCATAATTTTGTTTGGCATAATTATATTTTCTCATAATATAATTACGCATAACAGCTTACGCATAATTTTTTTAAGCATAATTTCTCTAACCATAATAATGATTAAGCATAAAGTTCTAAAGCGTAACTTTTTTAAGCATAATATCCTAAAGCATAAATTTATTTACGCATAATGATATTAAAAAATATTTTTTTATAGGTATAACAATGAAATAATTACTAACGGTTGCATATTAGAAAATCAAAACTTTCCTGAGCAAATTTCAAAAGAACAACGTACAAATCAACAAAGTTTAAAATAACGATGGTCATTTGATCAAAAGTTCAGCTGACCAAAGTCTGGAATATCAATGTTTAAATTATTTATTACAGTATTGACCAAATCGTTTAAAGGTCAAAATGGACTACTGGATAAATTGTTTTTATACACCTTCAAGGCCTCTTCATGAGACGATTATTCGTCACCTACTTTCATTTTCACAATAAAAACTTAAGGGGATGTTTGTAAGGTTGAGGCTCCAAAGCAGAGTCGACGGAGCCCCGCTGCGCGGGGCTCCTATTTCTGTCTGCAGGGTTTAAAGTAACCTAACACGAAGGGGATGACGGGGGCTTCGTTCGTTCGCTTCGCTCGCTCACTCTAGCCCCCATCATCCCCTTCGAACCTAACCTATCCGTGTCGGGGTGCGCCTGCGACTAGATTATTAGACAATGGTAAAAACATTTCTGATTATCATAACTAACGTTATGCTAATAGTCATTAGGCCTACTAACGTTATGCGAATCAAATTTATGCCAAAACAAATAGTCTTTAAGATGATTATGCCAACATAAAATGTATGCATAAAAAAATTATGCCGAAGTATTATTATGCCAAAACAAATTGTGCCAAAATCGTTATGCCGAAGTATATTAGGACAAAGAACATTATGCGAAAAGAAGGTATCCCCACTTAACCGGTAGAGGCCCGACCGACGATCCGGATCGTCAGTGCCATTGTTTATCTATTGTGTCTATAATTACAGTACTCGATTGGTCCTGTGTAGTACTGTAATTATAGACACAATAGATAAACAATGGCACTGACGATCCGGATCGTCGGGCGGGCCTCTACCGGTTAAGCGATTAACACACGACTCGAACGCCCAACCGCGCGGTCGGGCTGTGTACGTGTTTGGCGTCAACAGATTTCTTAGAGACCAATGCGACTAGAGATCCGCTTCACCGCGCACCGCCTACCGCGGCGGTGCGCGGTGCCGTATGTTAATCGCCTTAACGATAGGCCGCAGGGCAAAATATAAGAATTTTATTTTTAATCAAGCTAAATCCCGTGCGGGTTAATTTATACCAGCAGTAGATCATGTGGTTTTAAGTAATTACCTACACGAATTCGTTTACACCCCGTTTTTATGGTTATAAAATGGGAGAGGAGAGTAAATAAAATTTGCCGACAAACCTTAGTAGGTAGTGTAAAGATTTGCTCACCTTGAGATCTATTTTCCGTACAGATAAACAGGCCAGTACCTAAGAACCATTAATCTATGTAACAGAAGTTCTGATTGTTAATTAATTCAGTTTCAGAAACAAAGCAATTAACGCACTATTCTAGGTACACCGTTGTGAACTTTAAAGCGATTTGAATATCCGTCTTAATTAGCTTAATATAAAGGATTAAAGGAGGGTGTTAGTACGATTGATATTTGCTTTGACTTTTAGCGTGAAACACTGAATAGGTGCCTAAATTGATCTTTCAGCGTAAGCCTGATTTTCATTTTGCCACTTTCGCAAACTGTTCGATGGAATATTGAGGCTTATAATAGTATCTACACTATGATTATATTTTTATATTATACCTATGATTAGTTACGTCTTACTCACGTGCGCTTTTCGGGATTGCTCTACTAGTTTGGAACCCAAACTGAGCTCGTAATAATAAGCTGAACACGAGGCGAGGTCGCGAGTCGAACACTAGTAAGTATCTATCGGGTGTAAAAAGACCCTTAACGATAACGAAAACCACGTATTCTACCCATCATTGGGATCACTTTTTCTTCGAGACCATACCTGGGAAATCATTGGTTTTGGAGATATTGAAGGTCAAAGTACACTTTTTTTTTTAGCTTTTTCCGAAAACGAATTCCGAGTCATAATACTAAACTTTCTTCCATACGAACATTATCAAAAATTTCAATTTTTCCTAACTAATTACGCATTTGAAGTTACAAAAACGCAAGGATTATCAAACGCACACGCCGCCTTGGCTCGGCTGTGTGGCCGCTGCACGCATGCAAACGCGCGGCATCGCCACAACCATAATTTGCGCGCTACAAAAAAAAGCGTTTTTTTTCATGCCAAAAAATAAAAGTCGTTTCCCAGCAATTATTTTTGATCAATGTAATTTAGTTTGATGTACAGAGTCCGTAGATTTCGGCTATGTGATGGGTCTTTTTACACCCTATATAGAATTATTTTAGGCGTTGCCCATCATCATTAAAGGATTTACGAGTCAGACCCAACCTCGTTCAAGGTAGAAGTTGTATTGTGCGGGTTTTTTCTGCTATATAAGTAAATATTTAGGTACGTTTGTTGAAACAACAATAAACATCATAAAGAGTTTGAATCTCTTTATCAACAGAAACGCCCTCCAATGACTGAAAGAAATCAATTTCACTTAGGGACGTATTGCGGATGAAAGAGTCTTCTATGTTAACCTACGAAATCTACTTTGAATTATTGGTAAAGATATAAGAGTATTAGTTTTTACAACCGTCAGTAAATAATATACAAGGTGTTAAAAAATCAACTCTAAGAATTTTAAGGGGATACTCGGTATCGGAAATTGAACAACTTTTGTTCTACAACCTTTCTAAATTCGCGTATATTTTTTATAAGATTCCAAACAAATAAAAAAAAAAAAACATGGACAGGCATGAAAAAAATTGGCGAATTTCGAAAAGTTGTAGAACAAAAGTTGTTTAATTTCCGATACCGAGTAACCCCACATAATTCTTAGAGTTGATTTTTTAACACGTTATAAGAGCAACCGCGGCGTAAGTAATGCTGCAACGTTCCAGGGTCACTTCATCTAACAAAGAAACACATACTTGAAGTATATCAACGTTCAGCTTCAACTGCAGAGACGTAACCGGAATATGCTTCTTTACAATGTGGGCTTACAACGAGAATATTGAAATAACTCGAGCATAATTACACACAGAAGATGCAATTTATCAGTACCTGTGCAGCAATTTCCAACCAACTTGTTTAAGAAATATAAAATTACGTAACAGTGCATACAATGGAATGTAACCAATTCACAGTTTTAAAGAAAATTGCCAGCTCCACACTTTCGCCGAACGCGAGTGCTGTTAAGCGCGGTAATAAAGATGGTAAGCTCGTTCGCCTGGCCACATTCCACTGCTTGGTATTTTGTGCAATGATCAAAGCAGTGAGCGCGAATGCGCCAATAACAGTTCTCTTTAATGAGAACCCCTCTGATGGAATGCTTTGTAATTTTGTTTTTGTGTTGTTGTGTAATTATAAATCAAAGCACGAGTTCTATGAAGATAAAAAAGTGAATAATGCTATGAATACCCCTACCTATACCTATTCTTAAAACGAAGGGGGGTCACCTGAGGAAAAAGAAAACATCTGTATTTTTTGTGTATTTTTGGTGAAATACACGCACGAAGCAGTAATGTAGTAGCAACAATTCTGCCAACCTCTATCTTAGATGTTTCTACAAAACTGAGTACACCAAGAGAGTGGACGGACGCGCTGGCATTCGCGTCCGCAGCATTAGCCAAGCAACCGCCTCGCACGAAAGTCTGGGGCTGGCGTAATGAGATGTGTCCGAATAAGTGTGTCCAAATCTAAATAGAATGTCGCGAATTAGTACTGATTGATGTGATAAGTCCGTTATTCTAGTTTATAACTAACATTTCTTGCCGCCCATCCAACTTACAAAAGTCAACAAAGGTCAACCACCTGACATCTTATTGCCATTTGGCTATTGTCAACATCTTCAAATTGCCTTTCGCAAGTCCCAACCGACCTTACGCAAATACTGTTAAAAGAGACTCAAGGGCTTTTAATATCTCATCGAGTGTCTCCGAGGGACCGACGACTTAAAGCCCTTTACAAGACTGTTCTGTTTTGATAAAAACCGAGGAGACACAGTCAGATGTAATTGTTTACTCTAAGTTGTTGGGTAACGGAACCGTTAACAGTGTTTATCTCTAAATAAAATCAGTAAATACTATTATCATATTTATTGAGTCAATAATAGACATCTATATGAGGTGTAACATAATTCCATTCAACCAGAAACCAGAAAGCAGTTTCTTTAGAATCGACTACTTAATCCATTAAACCGCTTGTTGTGGTTAACGCTACAACCAAGTATTAAAATGCGTTTTTTTTTAATGAAACAATTACTGTACCCGGCATTAAATATTAAAACATCGAGGTTTGAAAAAGATATCGGCTAGCTTCGGCTTAATATAGCGTCATCTGTGTCGCACGAAGCACAAAGTCCAGTATCTATCATCATCATCATCTGCCTAGCCTTTTCCCAACTATGTTGGGGTCGGCTTCCAGTCGAACCGGATGCAGCTGAATATCAGTATTATACATGGAGCGACTGCCTATCAGACCTCCACAACCCAGTAACTGGGTAATACGATACTCTTGGTAAGACTGGTTGTCAGACTTTCTGGCTTCTGACCAACAGTAACGACTGTCAAAGATCTACAAATGACAGCCGGGACCAACGGCTTTACGTGCTTTCCGAGGTACGGAGGAAACTCGCTATGGTAAATGGTCACCCATCCACAGACCAACCTCGGCAAGCGTGGCTTAACCCGGAAGATCGGTCTATGCGGCTGTAATTATTTAGCCACGAGCTCCTCCAGAAGTCCAAAGTCCAGTATCTATCATATAGGTATGAATGATAGAGAGGACGTTCTACGAAGCTAGCCGATATCGTCTTTCTAAAGCTCGATGTGTAATATTTACTTCTGGGTACTATACAAATAAGGCTTACGGAATAACAACTATCCCAAGACTCATCGTGAAACATTCTGTAGACAGAAATATCGTTAGCTAAACAAACAGTTTACCACTACTTTGACCATGATCCCTCTGCTCTTAAAGAGCGTTAAATAATAGGATGCTATGCATGTCACGCAATTTTAAAAGTCAAATCTTCTCGTCATAATTAAAATGGATTTATGTGGCAAGCCATTTAACAATGAAGAGTATTTTACACATATTAACAAAAAGCTTACCAAGTGTCATAAATTATAGTTTTATTTTAAAAGGGTGTCACTTATCGCGAAGATACTCATCAGTAGTTAATTTAATACGATGGCTTCGTACGTAACAGTTACCGAGTTCTACATCCGCTTGTATACAAAATAGTTTAAAATTTAAATGAACTGGAGGTACGAAACTCTTATCTGAAGCTATCAACATTATCATAATGCCGTGACCATATTTTCTCCCGTTAAGCTCTGCACTCTCGGTTAACGGCAGTGTGCACAATGAAGGGTGGCTCATGATAAAATCTTCATGCTTACTTTATTCAGTGTTCCCGCTTCGAATGTATTCATAATGTTCTGCCTAGCCTTCTTCCCAATTATGTTGGAGTCAGCTCCCAGTCTAACCAGATACGGCTGAATAACAATATTTTACAAGGAGTGACTGCCATCAGTCCTCCGCCACCCAGTTACTGGGCAATGCCGATATCCTAAGGTTAGACTGTTGTCAGACTTTCGGGTTTGTTACTACCCGTAGCGACTGTCATAGGTATTCTATGACACCCGGGACCGACGACTTAACGTGCTCTCCGAGGCACGGATGTTTCGAATGAATTCATAATACGTATTATAAATAACCTCCTGTCCTCACGATCGGTAACAATGGATCTGAAAAGGGTTCGCTGGTTCGCTCTTTCAATTACACAAACTGTATGTATGTTGATGTTTTCGTGACTTTTATCCTTGTTTTCGATAACATGCGTATTCAGAGGATTTACGGATATTTTGTAGGTAAATAGTAAGATTCATATAACAGGAAAATGTTAATAGGAGAATATTTTATTAGATACTTTATGTTCAATGTTCTGTGAGAGATGCCTGTATTTTCATTTGTCACAGTTATTAGAATTTGAAGTTCATTTCTCTCTTCAATGGCTTGTACTTACAATGGCTAAAAGATCTCATTACTCATACACTTCAGCTCACAGAATATTTAAATGAACTATTGTGTACCTCCAGTCAGTTGCTAAGAATAAGGAACAATGTTTAGAACATACAATTTTAATTTATTTTGCACCTTAACGTTTATTGTTATGGAGTATTGTTGTATACTTTTCTTAATAATTCTAGCAAAATCGACTCGCTAATGCTCCACAATCAGACTCCTTTTCTGTTCTGAACTCGTTTCACAACGTAGCTGCTACAACTAAACAAATATACTTACTGAAAGCGTCCTCTTTTTGCATAAAACAATAGTAAATAGAATATTCATTTAATAGTTTGATTGCGAATGAGATTTTAAATTGTGTGTCTAATAAAGTTTTAATATCGACGATAGAATAGAAAATGACATTTTTCTAAATATCAATGAACCGCATTCACGTAGTTAGCAAAGTTATGTACTTTGATGTTTCTGCACAATTCAATTAAAACTGGCTGTAATTTATATCAAACGAGATGGAATTAAACTTTGAACGTGTGAACTTCCACAGTTTCAGAGAAGTTTTAGAAAAGACCACAAATTTCGGAATCAATTTTTGGTTTTCGGATCATACCTTTTCTAACTCTCCGAACTTCTCGGATTTCACTTAACAGATTTCTTAGTATTACGAAGTATAATATCAGTTTCAATTGATGTAGAATTTTAAAATCGCTGTGTTAATAAATATCATAGAAAGGTTCTATTTTCATTTCGAATAATAATTTACTTTCAAATAGTGTTTGAGAACACTGAATGTAGGTATAAAGAATCCGTAATAGAAAACTGCATGACAGAATCACATAATCTTTCCTATTTTAGTTTCACGTTACACCACCACGAGGCTGTATCTAATGCATGTTTTATCATGATGCATGTCAACACGCCACACATTCGCATCTGTGGCGAGCGGCGGAAGCTATGCCCGCTACGAGTAACCGCTACGCCGTAGCAACGAGCTACGTATATTTGAGTAGGCGGAAAAGTAATCTCCCGCTTGTGACGCTGGTTTGGGCTTAACTTATTACAGGCAAGTAAGTAGATTATTTAGCTGAAAGCAAACTTAGATATAGAAGAGAACTTGTCTAACAAAATTTATTTAAGCTACGTAATAATGTTTACGGAACTTGCAGAATTTGCTAAACATTTACTATCACACGGTTACTACAGGACTTTCTAAGCAGAGAGTTTAATCTTTGACGTCGGGTTACTAGTTAACGACGCAAAGTTATGTTAGATTAACATGTTCTTGAACAACATTGGCAAGTGTCAGATTGAGTTTTGTCCTTTCGCATAAAGTTTTGAAGAACAGATAAACCAGTTTTTAAATCGTATTATGAGTAAAATTGAGTTTCAAGTACACTTGAACCACTTTATGGGTTGTAATTAGTAAACCACTTTTGGGTTAATTGCTTAAATAGGTAATTATGTTTATTGTTTGACTACGAAGCTCGCTGACTACTTCTGAATGTTTAAGAGAGAAATTAGACCTGTTGGACAGCTTCCATTAATATTAAACCGTAAAATGTATGTCATTAAAGATTTTGCTTTTATGAAGAAGTTATAGGTATGACATAAATTCTTTGTTCACTGTATTTAGTTAAATCTAATAACGCGATTTATGAATAATGAATACCGTCACTATACAATTGTCCGGTTATGGACCAGCGATATTCTAGGTACTTACAGAGCAACGTTCTATTCTAGTACACAAATACACTACACACTAGGGTCCAATCCACTTCCTCGCTATTTGGCAGCCATTTAACTTTTTTCTTTGAGATATCTCTAGCTTAAAGTTATGAAAATGTGAACCCATTGTATCGTAATGTAAACGATAGACAATATTGGTGCCCTCCGAATAAGCCTACTTTAATCTCAGTAGGACCAAAACTTGGAGAGATATGACTGTTTTTGCACACACGTACAGAATTTCTCAATAAAAAAAATGGAATTGAATTGGACTCTAGTGTACAGAGTATATGTGTACTAGAATTTGTGCTATATAAATACCAAGAATATCGCTAGTCCATAATCGGACATATTGTATATGAGACATATTGCTGTCATTCATACATGTAAACCATCAGTTCTCGTATAAATAAACGATATTTCAAAAGTCCCCGTAGGGAAATATACAGAAAATGATATCTGAGAGCACATCACATATTCACAAAATTAACCATAACCCGTGCATGATGTAAAATTTCAGTAAATGGAGCGCGGAACTGCGGTGAGCGCGTTAAATCATCTCAGGTTTTGTATAATCAGCCCACTAATGTCGCACTGCTGGGCCAATTAGGGTTTATGCCTTAGTCCACCACGCTGACTTGGTGCTGGTTGTCGGACTACACACACCATCGAAAATCATCGTCAATCGACCGTCATCTCAACTTTGAATTTTGGCCTGTTAACACGGTTGAAAGAAAAGCACTGTATTACCAGAACTTGTTCAAGAATTATTCGAAGATTAGAATTTTATCGAAATTTTCACAGTTAATTTGAAGCATAATAAACCTTTATTTTTGCCATCATGGAATGAGTTATGAGAGACGAATTTATCTAATAGCCCGATATTTTTATCACAGCAAATTATTTATGAAAATGCTATAAAAAACTTTTGATATAATGCATTGAAAGGGGAGTACGAGTAGTAAGTGTTATGGTGCTTGTCCTTATAGCTGTTATAGAATATATAACATTTATAACCTCAGTGACGGAGCAACATTAGTGGTTCTGTTTTTTTTGTCAACCTTTACTGTGCCACTGGTGGGCAAAGGCCTCCCCCAACTTCTTCCGTATATACTTTTCCTGCGTCACCTCAAACCAGCCCTTGCGATATGCGTCTAGGTCATCTCGCCACCCTTTTTTTGGCCGACCTCGGCGGCGCCGTCCATCTTCAGACATCCATTGTGTGGAGATTATTGCCCAGCGGTCATTATGTATGCGGCTGACGTGACCTACCTAATCCCAATGAATGTCAGCTTAATTTAAACAAGACAAACTGCAATTATTTACAAACATGCAACCATTAATCTCAATATAACTGTATTTCTTGTGCCGTTGAACTTTTATAGCGCCCACATAAAAACTCATGTTGATTAATATATTTTAACGTCCATTGAAGTATTACTTTTATTAGCCACTTGTATACTAAGGAAGCGATGGACATTGCAGTGTCTTACATTAAATATTGTGTACAATAGCCATTAAATTTCTCAATAAATGACGTCTTGTTATTTTTATTTCGAACTAGAAAGGATTCTTCAAACTGCGCTGTTAAATGAACATTAAGCTTCTACTCTGAAAAGGTTCGCCCACACGTAAAACATTTTTAAGCACTGAGTGAATGTCGTTTCTGAAGCAAAGGCTTTTGTGAACATGACGCTCGTACTCCAATAGCTACTGATTGTCACTCTTTACTGACTTTGATGTATTTTTTTCCTAATGAGCGTACCTTACTGCGTAGTTTGCATTTTTTGTTTTAGCTTGTTAATGTGAGCTGACTGCCTGCGTGCGCGTATTACATTCCATCTTTTGGTGGATGCCGCAAATCCACTTTGAGGTCAACGTGATTAAATAAATACTTCACGTTACTGAAATTTCAGTCTCATTTGTTACACGTAACTCACTCGTAACTTGTTTCGTTGTAGAGTAGAAGATATACATAGACTGTTTTACCACAAAATCGTGTTTAACTATGGGTAGACTTAACAGGGCTGTATCACTTTTTTTTGGATAGACATTAGACAAGTTTTCAACAAGTATCGAAACTTTGATAGTACGACCCAGACATTTTTATTTAAACCAATAAAGTCTACAAAGTTAGTTTATCATAAGTTATTCTACGTAACTGCTATTTCAGTGAGATAAAGTAAACATTTTTATTTTAAAGTTTCAATGAGTCAGTACAAAATGTCGGTACCTAACCATTTAATATGCAAATAACCTATAAATTGTTCTCGTTTTTTTAATGTGAATAACATTCAGTTATTACAATGAGTAGTATACTGATTGACTTCATCATTAACAAAGTATTAACATTCGAAATTTTATTCTGTGTTACTAACATATCACACATCATCCAGCTTAAAGCTCTGTTAAAGAAATGTGTTACCTCCAAAGACATTCAATAGTAGTAGTAAACATTTTAACGTATTTGTTTGCCTCTAATATTTTGACTCGGTATAACAGTCTCAGGGTTAAAAGTTATCTTGATAATAACCTTGTTTTCCTTAATATTTGTCCTTCATGTAACTTCATTTGATAAATTAAACAAGTTTTAAGTATCACTTACTTCCTCTCTTCTCTTCTTATGCAATAAAACATGTTTTACTACTCGACCGACGAAAGACAGAATTACTTAACTCAATGAGATCAACCCAGATGGTGTACGAGTACTTGTACTACTAACGTTTATTAAAACGACTTTGTAAATGCAGTCCTAATAACCATAAATCAAATTAAACGTTAACATAATTTCGCCGTGCTCATGTGAATTAACTATTACCAGTTCTAATACGTTAGTGTAAAATTAATTGCTTCGGGGAAAATTATTTCCAGGTCAGGTTACAAGGTAATTGTTTGTTGCGGGGTGTGTGGGCGGGCGCCCCGCACCCGCTTGCTGGCAAGCTACCAATAACCGTCACAAGACTCCACAGGTGAACACGATATTGCATTAAAAATGTGTACACAGACTTTTACAGAGATTACTGACTGCGGTTATTACGGTATGCCAAATCCAGTTTTATATTTGAATTGGAAAAATGCAAATACTTGAAAGCCTATCGAAGCGAAACATCGAAGTCTACCTCTGAAATTTTGGTAAAACAAATTATAACTTTGAGTCCCTACAGCCGATCAACAAAAGCCTAGTTTTATTTAAAGTACTCCGTGAGGAAGTGTTTGTTTGTGGAGTTGGCTTTAGGCCAGCAAATTTGCACTGAATTCAACAAATTGCATGCCGCTAGCGCCGCGGGCGGCCCCGGTTCACAGTTAATTTAATATCCCGTCAATGTCGCGCTAACGACTTGCTACTTGTGACAACTCTTACGTTTTATAACAAGTGAGTCAAGTGATGCTTCTACCTCGACGTCGGCATCGTTTGTAACATTCAATATCTACATAAGTGGCAACTTTTCAAACTGAAGTGCTTTACGGTCGCTTGATACAAATTTGTAAGTTGCACACAACATACCAGCTCGTAATCGTTTACTTCAGAACATGGAACTCCTAATAAACTAGTACTATCGGTCCTGAGGGTCTATAATCATAATCACCACGTTTGGCAAACGGATTAGTAATCGTAGTACCGTCCGCGAGGCCTAAGCTGAGCTTTGCATTTGTGTGAGAATGAATGCAGACGCGTCCTTTGCTTGGTTTGAACCGGTTTATAATGCTTTTTGGCAATCGATTCTATGTGCACTAACACAAATGCAAAGCTCAGCTTACGCCTCGCCAGCTGTATCTTGCTATTACAGAAGGACGCTGCCCATTTGAGTTAAAACTATAATTTAGGCTTAACCGCTAATGTCCCAGCGCCGCGGATCAGTGGCGGCATATATTGTTTATCTATTGTGTCTATGATTCCGTTTTCAATCAGTTAACTTAGGGCCTATTTCACAATCGTCAATAAACTCTTAACTGAACGATAAATATGGCGGATTAATAGTTTCTCTAGATATCAAAACTGCCAAACTGCCATATTTATTTCTCAAATAAGAGTTTTCCGACGATGAAACAGGCCCTAAGTATAACGAACCCGGAACCTGTTATTTTATTATGACCCAAGTGTCATTAATTGTTACAGCTGGTAGATAATAAAACGTAATGTCGGCAGTGAATCTTGAAGTTTTGAATGAGAGCCACAATAATAAGTCTAGTAAAAGTACAATTTCAAAATGTTAGAAAAATTCACAGTCTTAAACCAAAACTTCTAATTAAAATATAACCAAAACATGTGGTCTAGATACCCCGTTAGTTCATATCCCCTTTTAATTTTATAACTAAATTATGCTATTTCAAAACTTTAGAGCCATTACGTACTCTCGTACGATACCCGTAACGGTAATTAACATTTTAAAAACATAGAATAAAATTTACATAAGTAGATTAAGTAAGTACGCGCTGAAAGGAATTCTGCAATCTTCCAGCTTAATGTTTTTATCTGTAAATGTGTGTAATGAATGTAAAATGAGTTCCACGATTTAATTTTTTATCGAGAAAGCTCTTGTTTATTTATACAATTTAGCCTCAAGGCTAATGAGTAATTTAACTTCTACAAAAAATATAGTCTCTATGTCTCATGGTCCGGTTACACGCTCAATCTTATTTGCGCAAATTCTAATTTGCACAAGCAAGCATTTACATTAAGCTGGCAAGACGTTTATGCATGCCGGTCTCTACGGGTAGCGGGACCTTATAAGGTTCTATAAGACATAGTATAAGATATATATTATAAGACTGGATGTCTATAACAATTTTTATTGTTTTTTTTTTTTGTTAGGGTAAACACCTTTTCTTCATGTATTGTTTATAGGTGACACTTATTGCATTACACTGTCACTACACTTACTCAAACGGCTTTATCCTTTTAAGTTTTCATACTAAATCCGTGTTATCGAGGGCTGAACTTCTCAGTGTTCACGTGATGATGAAATCTGTATCTTTCCACGAAAATTGATAAACATCACCATTTTTTAAGAGATGTATGAATATATTTAATTCACTATTTTATGCCACGTAATGTAGCTGCAATACTAACGAACCAAAAATGTTGACTGATTGGACGCTTTCATGAGAAAACATTCCCGCGAAACGACTCTTTAAAATCGTTAACATTAAATAGCCACTTTTCATCAAATATACAAATTCCCAGAATTTTCAATTGACCGACTGATTTAATTTCCATTATTTCTCAATAATCCGATTGATTCCGAATTTCCAAGCTTGCTTTTGAAATTGAAACCCTTAGGTGATTGGGAAAAAAGTCCTTTTCCGGTCTAAGCAAAGATATATTCAAATAGTGATTTCCGCTTATCTACAAAAATATTTTTCCGACACTTCGTCCCAAAGCTATTCGTAATATTCTATCGAACTTACTACAGTATTACAATGGGCAAGTAGATACACAATATTATATGCCTGTATACAATCTATCTATAGCACGATCGATTTGATTCACTCAAAAACAAGGCTACTACAAACATCATCACACTAAACTTAGCGGGTGAAGTATTGTAATTTTTTTGCATTGAATTTAGTCTGTCACCTTATTTGTTCGGGATCCATGTGCATCATTAATTTGACACTTTTGTGTGAAAAGTTTTTTGTCCGTCAATCAGGTCCGTGACCAGCAGTGAAACAGTAATGGGCCGATTATGTAATAATCCAAGAAGTTATTGTACAAAAGTATATAGAGTATAAGTTATAATGAATATACGGGTATTCCGTTCGAATAACAGCTATATTTTTACAGTTAACGTACTTCAAGGGCCTCGCTTTGTCCCGGAAGCGTAATCCGCTTCCTGTACCAACAAACGAAAAGCAAAAAAATAGAATCCCTTGTGACTGTAACGAACTTATAACTTTTTCTCATTCGACAGACTTTCTTTACTTTCCAACAAGAAATAAGGTAGAATTGGAGAATGTAGAAATAAAAGATGAACACTATTTGCACATTGTTTACTAGAAGAGCAGTGCTGCAAACAACGACAACAGATCTTTTTTAGATGTCCTACAATTTTATTTTAAATTCCTATCATTCAGGAACTACCTATTACATAAAGATGCGCCATTTAGATACAGAACCGAAAAGAATAAACAAAGATAAGTTGTAATAAATATCTTAAGCGCGCTGCCAAATAGTCTACACCAACAACAAAATCCTCGACAACTAAGCATTCAGAATGTTTAGTTCGTCCGAACAATAAATAGCTTTTTTTTGTATTATAACTTTTGTGAGACACATTCATATTTATGATTAATTACGGTTTACTCACGTGCATTTTTCGGGATTGCCCGACTAGTTTCGGACCCAAACGGAGCCCTTAATCATGAGCTGATCACGCGGCGAGGTCGCGAGTCGAAGTGAGTTCGACTCGCGACCTCGCCGCGTGATCAGCTCCGAAACTAGTCGGGCAATCCCGAAAAATGCACGTGAGTAAACCGTAATTAATCATAAAAATAAATAGCTTTATGATATCTAAGGAGTGTAGTTTGTTGACTGTTGCAGAAATGTTTTTTTTTTCTTTTTGTCTGCTGTAAGTGATCCTAGGGGACCGTTTCTACGTAACCGTTCAGTTATTGGCGAGACCTGAAGGGTCTCCAGCCAATGGGCCAAAATACTTAACCTAAGCTAACTACTTGTACTACACTAACATCATGACTACCTGCAACAACAGCACTAAGGGCGACCCCTAGTGGGGCTTGGACCTCGGCTTTGGGCGTTGCTGGCAGGGGCTTGGGGGGGGGGGGGGGGAGACAGCTTGATGAAGGCTGAATTATCGGTGTGACTGCGGAGTCTGAAGAGACGACCGGCTCTACGACGGGTGAGCTCGGTGGAAAGTTTAAATGAGGAATGCAGATCATTATATTATAAGACACCAGCTTCGTTGGTCAGTCAAAACGCGTAGGTACAGCACAACACATCAGAATTCGCATAGGCAAACTTCATAAAACCGATCACTTCTGAACTGAGTGCAACTTCAAGACCAAGAATGTTTATTAGTACTGCAGTAAAATATGGTCTTTACGCTGATTCAATAAGTGTGAGTGGCGCAAAAATCAGCGACTACCATTTGGTTGTTCGATCAGGTACAACATCGATGTAACTTCACAGTTGTGTCGTACTTAAGAAGAAATCGATTGGCTTTGAACGGGTTAAGTTTAAGTACTGGTAACTGCGTAGTGGCTAAGGTTTGATGATCACCAACCACCGTAATCCACACGAAATGATTTCATTATTACGTTCAATAACATCAACAGGAGGCGTCTTATTTAGAGACCATAGTATTAGATTTTCTTAAAGATTAGGCACATAATTGTAATTTAGATGACGTTCAAACTCAAAACCTCTCGATCGCCTGATTGCGGACGTCGCCTGCAGGTTATTGCCGCCGCCTGTTTTTGTGATCATAAAAGTTCTATTAAAAATCTTCTCTCCTTTGGCACTGAGCCGACAAAACGTTGTTTGTTTGCTCATCTCTGCACTACAGCATAACTCACGTGCCGCGCACAAAGTTATCCCACAGACGTTGACGTCACAGGGCAACTATTCTCAGTAACGGCTCCACTTACACAATACATGAACACAGATTACATAATATTAGAACATTAATTATTAGGCATCGTAATGTGATATATGGCGGTGATAAATGAAGGTAATAACGTTAGCATATCAAGTAGACGTACTTAGTAAGTTTGACTTGATGCTGAATTAGTATTAGTTTGCCTGACTTTCAATATTGAAAAATGGAACAATAAAAATCATATAATTTAGGGCCGATTTCTCAATCGTCAGATAACTTTTAACACATTCGACTACACCACACTTTAAATAGAGCTCATATGCCATGCCGCCATACATATTGCTAGAGGACCTTCCAGGACCTTCCTCGGCATTAAGTTTGCGCTAAAAGTGAACTCTCGAGGAGGGTACCTGGCGTTAGGTTAAAAACCGTGAAAAATACGTTACTACGTCGTAAAATAGGTGTTTGGTTCTTTCATGACGGTGTATTTTCCAAGAAAAACCTACATTTAAAATGAGCCCTCCACGAGGGCACCCGCCACTGAACATGTTAACTGCGGAATTTTGTCATTTTAATACACTATTTATACAAAAGCTATCAAAACGTCAAACTTATTCCTGAGATAAAAGTTGTATAACTTTTGAGAAATCGGGCCTTAATTAAATATTTCGTTACGTCATCAATATAATACAATCTACCTCAGTTAGTTACATATTCGGCACGTAATAAGGTGCTTACATATTACGTGTCTGGCTCCAAGTTCAAAATCACTGAAACTGATCACTGACATCGTTCAATCTAAAAATGCATATTAGACTAGACCACCGTGTTAGAACACATGTTTGTCATTGAGTTCAGACGATCGTCTGTGAGACCTACTACCAACTATCAATTCTTATATTAATACTGAAAACATGAACAATATATGAATATACACCGTGGGCCCGAGGTACCCGAAAGATTTTAACCACGCCTTTCTAATGGTATTATGAGTGAAATGTTATATCAACGAAAGTCCAACTCAGTTAATTTTTTTTTTCTTTGCTTAATAAATCAATTAACTTTAGTACTTCCTTATAAACAATACCTTAGATTGAACTGGCAACATTTATAAATTATCGTGTGAGTGGATATGAAACTTCTTAAGCTTTATTCAACAAACCATATCCTAGGCTTTCTTCTCCGATTAGGCATCGGAATCGAAAGTTAAAATCTTTCGGGTACCTCGGGCCCACGGTGTTTAAACATAATAGAAATGTGGAAAAAAATATGTCAAATATAACAATAACGCAGAAATGCTTACTGTCGAAATACTGACACAATCTTTAAAAGTAAACCCTCTCATTAGATAGGTTACACCTAATTCTAACCACTTGCAACCGGGCTCTCCTAGTTATAGCCGGCTAAACGTATGTGTAACTACACTACGGCTTTAGCCGTAATATATACAAATAGGGCAATGGTTAGCATGATTATGCAGTCATGTACGTATTACGTACTTCCTACGCAACGACATTTTAATAACGTGTGCAGTGTGCATACGTCATCAAGCTATTCGCTGACATGCTATGAATAAGAATTCTAGTTTACTGGAGTCAAGAGTTCTAGATGTGTATTTGTACCGCTTGTCACGTAGGCTCGGTGGTATATTACTGACTGAAACTCATGAACTCATTTCACAATAAAGGCATTCAGATAAATTATTGCTGTTAAAAAAATCACAACAAATAAAAGTTAATACTCGCTTAAAGCTTAATTTGACTGCCTCGTTGGTCTAGTGCCTGCCTTTTGGTCTTGCGGTCGCAATCGCTACTGTTGAGCGTGAGGTGCTGGGTTCGATCCCCGATCCGACAAAGTGTTGTTGGGTTTTTCCGTGTGGTTTTTCTCATTAGTAGTTCAGAGTCTGGATTTGTGACCGGTTGATGGCAATAGGTTCTCCCTCAGTTACATGGGATTTAAAAAAAACATAACGGCTAAATAAGAGTGCCTCACCTCTGCCCAACCCTTCGGGGAATACAGGCGTGATGTTATGTTATGTTTTAACCTGAATAATATTATAAATGAAAAAGTGAATTACAGAATATGTTTCTCCGGATTCGACTATTGAAACGATTTCCATCTTTTGCAGACATAGTGCTTATATAGCTGACAGTGATATTGAGATGAGCATAATGTGTTCCCGTTATATCAAATTGTTCCCCAGAGATAAATAAAATACTGATACCCCGCGAAAGAAGCCGAGGGCTAAAGCTCACTGAATAAGAATTAAAGACTTTGTTTTTTTTCTTAGATCTCTTGTTATTTTGGGCCTTTGAAGTGAATTTTGAAGAGAACTGTTTTTGTCCTATGCAAATTTGAAAAGGAATCAGATTCGCCATTCATCAAAAATGAAAAAAACGTTAGAAAGTCAAGTGAACACTTCAACGTTGTGTTCGCGACCGACTTTTCCTCGCTTCATCACTCGAGAACTGCTTCACAGATGTCGAACATTCTGAAACTAGGCTAAAGACTTTATAATTAGGTGTTCGACTAATGAGGCTGACTCTGTTAAAAAAAGCTGCATACAAAATAACTCGGTTTTCCTGTTTTGTTCCCAATGAATACATAAAAAGACTGCTGCCTAGCGGATCGGTTGTGGAAACTACGGCGGGTGTACCTAGTCATAATTCTGACCGGATAGGTCAGGTTAGATTAGAACTGAGACTCGGTGGTGACCTCGCGCTTCCGGCCGTGGTTCTGCCCATGGTCCGGAGCGAGAGTGCGTGGGAACCCGTTGCTTCCTTTTGCGAGGAGTTGATGGCGACCATGGAGGGAGCGGAGAAGAATGGGAGGTTACGGCCACTCTCCCTTCATGCGCCAGACGCTCCAGGTGCCGGAAGGCGCGTTACGACCTTCAGCCACCCTGCGGGCAGCGGGTTAGGGGGCCATTCGCCCGAAGAAATCCATGATAATTTTCCCACAAAAAAAAGGTAGGAACTACGGCGAGTGTAGTTATAACCCTGACCGAATAGATTAGAACTGTGATCACACTCGTTAGATTCTAGTAGTTAGTCGTAGTTGCTCATTTTAGGCACCATGACCGCATCAGTAAACTTTACCGTATAATAAAACACATAACAACTACGAATGCCAGTGATTACAATAAATGATTTGAGGTTATTACATTAACGTATGCCTCGATGCACTACACAGCTTTCTGCCAGAGTGCAAACTCTTCGATATCGTTCAGATGAACGAGTCATGCTGCACAATGCAGCACCACTTTCGGCTATATTCGTGTCTGTGTTCACAACACCTCCAACATAGCCGCCAATGTTCCCCACTACCTATAAAGCCACCTTTAAAGCAATAGTGAACAGACATCCCCTGGCTGCGATGAAACCAATGGTCTATCTATCTATCCAGCCATCACTTTACATCAAGCGAGATCGAGGTCAAGAGCGGACAGTATGACAAAAAAAAAGAAATGATTAGCTAGACAGCAATGTTCGTAGCGCGGCTAACTGTCTAGGGTGTGCCGGACGTACACAAGTATCGTCACTCGTGGAGACTCTTTTAATGCATCCCAAAGTAATAAGTACTGCATAATCTGCAAGCACAGAGCAAAGCTTTGCTTTTAAAAATATTTAAGTAGAAGTTTTCTAAGAAAAAAATATTAAATACAGGCAACGAGCAGTGGCTAGTAGTGGCTAGGTATATGCTCTAAGGTAGTGGCTGCTGTGGACGTGTTCAAAAACAAAAATCAACCACAGAGAACGAGTACCTCCTTTCTTATAAAGTGAAAAAAACAACTGTCAATTAATTTCAATGCAAAGGTGCAAAGGCTTAGAATAATTTAGTACTTATTCTAAGTGCAAAGGTAAAGGTTTTTTTTCCTCTGTTTCTGAAAGATTTATTAAACGTGATAAAACAATAATAACAGACTATAAATGTTTCTTAACTGGCAACATGTTATTCGTGGAACAACTGCATTGACCAGGCAAATACTGACCGGGCGCGGGTTTATTCCACGCATACAAGTTGGTGATATGCTGCCAGAAGCCGAATTGCTCGAAGATTATCTCACAGTTAGAGTGAAAATACCAGAATTCACGGCGAAGAAACAAATTATCCTGTTTGGGGTGCCTGGTGCTTTCTGTCCTGGCTGCTCGATGACCCATTTGCCGGGGTTCCTGTCGAGAGCTGAAAAGATGAAGGCAGCGGGCTTTGATGAGATAATAAGCGTGTCTGTCAATGACCCCTATGTGATGGCTGCCTGGGCCAAAAAGCACAACACAAGCGGAAAGCTCCGGATGCTAGCAGACCCCAACGGCGACTTCATCACCGCGATGGGCCTCGACGTCCACCTGTCTACACTGGGTGGGAGACGTGCAAAGCGCTTCTCCATGATCGTTACCGACAACAATGTCATGGAACTGAACGTGGAGCCTGATAGCACCGGCCTGTCCTGTTCCCTTGCAAGCCAACTGGTTTACCAGAAGTATATTAAGAGCGGTGAAGTGATCTCGTAGACAACAAACCAAACAATATAATTACTCGAGTCTATGCAAGCTGTGACTCCGCTGATTCGGTGTTCAGTACCCCAAGTGTGAGTTTTTTTCGTTAACTACTGTAGTTGCGTCACGACAAAATGTATGAAAATTTAGGCGGTGGCTCTGGGCGCCCCGTTCAATACTAATATTCGCGCGTAAATTGAACGGGGCGCCTAGAGCCACCGCCTAAATTTTCATACATTTTTGTCGTGACGCAACTACAGTAGTTAACGAAAAAAACTCACACTTGGGGTACAGCTTTATGTATTATTTATTATTCTTAAAATCGTAGCGATCGACCTACATACGTTATGTGGTATTTTCTGACATAAATCGTGATAGCTTTGCATATAAACAGCACGTTTATACATTATACATTTAAACCTTCCCCTTTAACTTTCCACCTTAAATCGATCTATCTGGCCGTGAAAATGGGACTAAATACCGTTCTCGAACGGATTTTATTTTACATTATTCTTAAGTACTGTTACGAAGAAAATTGCACACAAATAGACAGAAGCGATTTATTTTATAACTTCTTCTTCTCTCGTGTCAGCACGAGCTATACGAAAATAGCTCAAGCCGTGGTGAAAAGATTAGCCAGTCAGCAAGGTTGGTAGCGGGGCTGACCGCCCAGGGTGCGCCGGACGTACTGAAGTATCGTCACTCGTTTTATAACTAAGTAGTGATGATGATTTGATAAACTGTGATCGAACACATTAAGAATTATTTATAAAATGTATCGATAAATAGATTAAGGTTAAATAATAATTTAGATTAACTTGAATACAAAGTGTTTCGAGTCATGGTGGAGAATAATTTGCAGATAATGTAATTGAACACGACCGGAGTTAATAGAAGCATAATAGAGGTTGTCGTTGGTCTTTAGTTTTGAAGTTAATAATTTTTCATTTTCGATGTACTGTTGTAATTAATATTATTTATAATTTTTAATTAAATAAACTATTCTTAAACTTAGATTTTGGATTCTTATTTATCCTAACGTTACGTTGGCCTTTAAGGGGGTGCTAATCCAGTATAGGCATCGCTGATGACTATTTTAATAATAATAATAAATTCTTTATTATCAGGCTACTTAGGCTCATAGATATATACCTTACAAACTAACATATATACATATATTACAATGTTTTCAAGAAAGTGTTAAAATTTCAAAATTCGATCATTCTTATTTCCAAGCATTTTTTATTTCATCCCTTCTTTAAGAATTCAGAAAATGGGGCGTCTAATCCGTGACATCAAATGTGACCTAAAATGTAAACACTGCTGATCATAACTGAGGATAGATAGATTCTAGCATATTTTTAACCGACTTCAAAAAGGAGGAGGTTCTCAAATCGGATGGTTGTATTTTTTTTATGTATGTTCGGGCATAACTCCGTCATGTTTAGACGGATTTGCAAAATTATTTTTATGTTTGAGAGGGTATTCTCCCGAAGTGGTCCCATTTAAATTTGGTGAAGATCTGATGAAGACCCTCGGAGATTGACAATGGAACTCTTCAATGGATAACAGCAAATTACCCGGGATTGCTGTAATTGCATGTTTGTGTATTGTTTTTGCCACTTAAAATAGAAAAATAAAATAACAAAAAAACGACTTCAAAAAACTAAAAAGAGTAAAATAATTAGGTACCATATTATAAAACTAACAGTTTCAGAAGTCGGTGCCTTCAATTTGGTTCAGTGTAAAATTGCACCGACTTCTGAAACTGTTAGTTTTATAACATGGCATTTTTTTTACTCTTTTTTAGTTTTTTTGAAGTCGGTCTTAACTGTTTTTTTTAAGTTATTTTATTTATAAAATCTTTAAACAGCCATTTATGTTCAACTATTGACTTTTGGGGAAAGTAGAACAAAAGTAATTTTGTATTATGGGTACTTTAAATTGTTATTGCTGTGAAAGTTTGTCTCGATCGACCAGAGTAACATTCGATATCATCATATCGAATGACTGCAAATATGATACCACATTAATCATGTATTAATGAGGTTACAATACGGCGAATGATAAACAGTGTCGCTATCTCGTGAAAATACAAACTGTAACATTCAGCGTACGTAATGATAACAGAGACAAATGGGAGCTGTATGAAATATTGTTCTGTTAATAACGCGACAGCTGCCTAATCATTTATTTATTTAATGCACACAATGCACACAATCATAGTTACAGCTGGGCTTAAAACTAATGAGTACATGACCATGTAAAGCCGGGTCCGCTGCGCCGTGTTTTCGTGTTTGCAAACGGGATAACATTGTTTGCTAACCGAATAGGGGCGTGGCCTAACAGTTTTGTTCGCAAAAACACAATTACATGTTAGAAAATTGGCGCTGCGGACCCGGCTTAACATTGTTAGCTAACCGAATAGGGGCGTAGCCTAACAGTTTTGTTCGCAAAAACACAATAACATGTTAGAAAATTGGCGCTGCGGACCCGGCTTAACATTGTTTGCTAACCGAATAGGGGCGTGGCCTAACAGTTTTGTTCGCAAAAACACAATAACATGTTAGAAAATTGGCGCTGCGGACCCGGCTTAACATTGTTAGCTAACCGAATAGGGGCGTGGCCTAACAGTTTTGTTCGCAAAAACACAATAACATGTTAGAAAATTGGCGCTGCGGACCCGGCTTTAGAGCGCAGCAAGATAACTTAAAACTTGCAGTGAGTATCTACTATCTAATGTCACGTAGAATAGGAACTTACACAATAAAAATATTACATGAATTTAACTTATATCTAGCTTTATACATAAAAAAAATGTATAATAATTAACACATACAAATACGAGCTTAGTTTTAGCACAGTGTACCTACTTACTACATACAGTGGGTCAACGCCCATACATTTGACAGGTCCTATGAAATGTCAAAATTATGTAGGGGCGGAGGTTATGTCCCGAGTATGCAGTATGGCTACTCGGGACATAACCTCCGCTCCTTCACCCCGCAACCCCCCGCACGATTGCTCTGCGACAATGTTCTACGTTGACCGACTGTAAGGAGTAAGATATAGGTAGACTGTGGTTTTAGTAGATACTAAACCTGAAACTAGTTTGTTCAGAATCACTAGGAGAATCGATTGACATATTTTTTACAACACATTTTTTTTTCATCAATTTCAATTTTGTTTCATTAGGTTTCTACCCATAACAGTTGACGGGAATAGACACCTTGAGGCTTGAGATGGTCCGCTCGGTCAGTTTCCGTGTAACGTAAACCTACCCAAATTGGTCCGCCCACCATAATCCGACCACTAATTGTTACTGCATTTTTTTATTAATACAGTGTATTATTAAGCTAGGTCTTATTGGAATTTGAAACTACACTTTTAACTTTGTTTACCACTAAAAGAGATTTTATAGATATTTGTTTTGTTTTGCGATAATATTACAATTCATAACAAAATGGTGCATTATGCGTGTTTTTAATAGTCAAAACGTCAAAACCAGACATGGGACAATTAGAGAGTTCTGTAAAGATTTAAACGGAATTTAGTAAGTATAAAGTTTTTGTGGTATAGTATCCTTCTGCAACTGAGGTGGGTTTTTCATCAACATTCGACTGAGGTGTAGTCTGTCAGGCGTCACTATACACAGCATGATTCGTTTATAAGTTTTAGAAATAATAGAGCTCAAGTTTTATTTTACGATTAATGGGTTTATGTGTAATGAAATAAAAATGAATAAGCATTCTCAAAACAAAAAAGGAGTTTGTTATGGAATTATTTATTGAGACCGGTATTTTCATTATTTTTACGCCTAAACTCACAAAACTATTAAAAAAAAACGAAATATTAAAACTTCTATATAACGATTAATATTAATCTTTTAAGCGTTATCATATAGTTCTAAAACAAAAAACACAACGTGATATCACGGTTCAATTAGGCACAAATCAGTCTCAAAGTTACCCCTAAATCTAACACTTAAGTTAACAGTTTTGACATAGTGGAGGAGAACATTGTAGACAAATTGGCTTTTTGCATGCGCAACTGTGGTACCTAGTTTGCCTCTTCAATTTACTGGGGCATATGCTGCATAGCTTCCTTCCAGCAGGACCTGGAAGCTGAGCCACGGGTGGAGGGGGAGGCAAATCATTGCCTAAAATTCGCGTTATAGTAAGACAGAGTTTTCTGGGCAGTCTGTCATTATAAACGCGTTCTTTAAGGCTAGAAAGAACCAATTCTCTTGCCAAAGATTGTAAGAAGTCCCCTCTTCGCAGCTTGGCACCTGGACAAGATTGGTATTCCAATGTAGTATGGACCATCTTGGTCACCAAAAACTAAAGAGCTAAGGGGCTCCTCGTCTTCTGAGTGAAAATCGCTCTCACTCGATTGGGCATTCTGTTCCTCGAGCTCATAATTTTCCTCATGCTGTACAGTTCCTTCCACATAATTAGGATCTTCTACCGAATCATCAAAATCGCTAAACTCATTTTCTTCTTCTAATTCTTCAAGCCATTCCTAAATCTGCTCATCATCATTTGCATATCTTCTACTGCTGTCTCGTTTTGGTGACCTACTATCTGTACTTTGAGTCGCCATGTAAAAAATTATGAATATTATAAGTTTAGCAAATTAAATGTGAGATTATGTCTGAGAGACACTATGGTACTATTAATATGTTGCTGATGAAACGACTAACAGACACTATGAATTTAAAAAGATATTGGTGAGGTGACGTCTATCAGAATCAACGTTTATTGCTGTACTTACGTCTGTGGGACACCGGTAGTCGAAAACTCCAAAAGTACACATCGCTGGGCCGCCTGTGCCTCACTGACCATTAGCGCGAGCCGTTACAGGAAGGTACTGAGCGACACAGAGCTACATCACGCCATGTTACGATCTGGCAACGTTTTTTGTATTCGGTGGTGTCCGATAGACTACCACCTCAGTCGCAGAAGGGTATAATTGATAGACTTGAGTTACAAGTAGGTAATAGGTGATTTAGTTTATAATTAGTATGCAAAACTTATCAAAATAAAGTGGACGGTATTATAGCTAGTAACACTACAGTACTGATCGAATACCGACCGGAGGTCGGTATAGGGGAAATTACTGTGTTCACTTTAACTGATAAAATTATATTTGAGTTATAATAAATCAAACCTAGAAATATTTTTTATTATTTACCTGTTTGATAAAGAATCTTGTGACCGAAATACGACCTACTATAAATTGTTTATTTATTTCGATAACTGTATTTTAATTTCATGAAAATTCATAATTAGCACCGTCGTTTATGGAGAAAAGCAGTATAATACTTAAATGATTTTCAATTAACTGTACTTGTTATTGGTTTTATTATAATGTAATTTATTTCTAAAACATGTTTACCATCTATCGACATTGTTTATTTCTCTAAAAATATTAAACTTTTCAATAATTGAAGTAGTTGAAAAGCGGTCGGTTGTTAGGTAACCGTTTTACATCATTTCTTAATACCGTCCACCCTCAAAGCTTATCGTGACAAATCACAAATACAAAGTACAAATACTCATTTCGAAGAGCGTAAACTTTTTAGCTGAAACTTAAAGTTTATATGACTACATTGTAGACTTTATGTTAGCACCTTTCGGCTCCTTTATCTGACCTTGGATATCAATCAACTAGGAAAAGAGTGCCCATCGAGACAAATCAAACGAGCCGAAACCATTGATAAAACAAAACTACTCGAAGGGCTTACATTAATACATTGTGGAGTAGACGGATTTTTTCTGTGACAGTCATGTTGTATTTGGATTCCGACCTCATTTCCAGAATTGTCATACCCAAAAACCATAGACAAGAAACCATAAAAAAACTATACTCATGAAAATAACTTTTTGAATTTTGACTCATCCACGGCATCAGCACCGCCGAAAATTATGGAATTGTCACCCATGACGAATCATTTCCAAATTTTTATGGCGACCGTCTTGGATTTTGAAGTTGCCCTCGTTTTCTTCACCAGCACACCCGAATGCCATGGAATTAACACCATGACGACTAACTTTTAAATTTTCATGGCTGCCATCTTGGACTCTGGGTTTTTCCACATTTTTGGCATCAGCAGCCCCGAAAACCATGGATTTGACACCCGTGATGAATAATTTTCAATTTTTATAGCCGCCATTTTGGATTTTGGTTTTGCCACATTTTTGGCATCAGCAGCCCCGAAAACCATGGATTTGACACCCATGATGAATAATTTTCAATTTTTGTAGCCGCCATTTTGGATTTTGGTTTTGCCCACATTTTTGGCATCAGCAGCCCCGAAAACCATGGATTTGACACCCATGATGAATAATTTTCCATTTTTATAGCCGCCATTTTGGATTTTGGTTTTGTCCACATTTTCGGCATCAGCAGGCCCGAAAACCATGGAATTGACACCCGTGATGAATAATCAGTATTTTGTATAACCATCACCTTGTATTCCGAACTCGACGAATTTTTTAGCATGTGCACCCGAATAACTCATGTAAATAAGAGTTTTGTTATAATAAACGCATTTGTTACTACTAGATTAAACTCTCAATCACCGTAATTATAGACACAATAGATACGACAATTAATGTCGTCCTGAGACGACGGGCAGTACGCAACCGGTTAAAGTAGTCAAAAAAAGGTAAATCATTTATCAAAACTTCAGTAGTTTAACATCTTTTGGCGATGTTGAGATTGCGAGTAAAATTGGGACCAGCGGTATAAGCTCTAAGGGAGCAGCGCGCGCACACCGTCACGAAAAAGGTTTAAACGTTGATTCTTATTTATTTATTTATATTCAGTTCTTACAGACAAACCGTGGAAATGGTTTTGTGGGGCTTTGATCTTAATTAATGTAACGTTTCTGTACTATATAAAAAAAACCTCTTTTCTATATAACACCATGAAGTTAGTTGTTTACATAGACCTACAAGGTGTCTAAAGCTCTGCAAAAAAGAGGACGAAAAATGGGGGTACCACTAACAATAAGCGCTCTGGTAGAAAGTCGAAGTGAACTTCTACCGCGCGTATATAAGTACACACACCGTTTTTTTTACGTTAATCTAAAATGGAATGGGGCATCAGCCGGGGACTGCCCACTGGTGCTCTATGAGAGTGCAGTCAAGGACTGTCCCCGGGGGATGTAAGACAAGCACAATAATGTGTATTGCAAAATATAGAACCTTAAATTATTGGTCTATTGATACGGGTGTTTAACCCAGTTACTGGGTTGTGGAGGTCTGATAGGCAGTCGCTCCATGTAAAATACTGATATTCAGCTGCATCCGGTTCGACTGAAAGCCGACCCCAACATAGTTGGGAAAAGGCTAGGCAGATGATGATGATGATACGGGTGTTTAATGGACAAGTTCAACTTCTTTTTCTGGTAGAAAATTGGTTTGGCAGACGGTGGCCCACTAACTCGCTAGCTGGGCAAACAGGCAAAAGGGGGCAATACCACTGTGAGCTGTTAAGGGTATCGAGATCGAGAAGTGAGACCCTGGTTTCAGCAAGTTTGCAAAGGGCAAATTTGGTGGACGGTATTAGGTATGTCAGTGGTCGGATTACGGCTGACAGTTATTTCCCGGACGGAATTAAGGCGGGCAGCAGATTTGAAACTACTTGTCACTTTTTACTTCATATCAAAACGAATTAAATGTGAATTTTATATTCCTTGCTAGATTTAATAAATATATGAATTTTACTTTAATATGAGACCTACAGCACCAGAGTTTCCCTTATCAGTCGCTATGTCTGAATAAAACAAAAATGATGGTCCTTAGGAGGTCGGTATTCGGTGGGTTTACGTTATTAGACAACCCCTGCGTAGCACATCTCAGGCATTTCACGTTTTACTAGGGAACTTAACGCGACATAATCTACGGTGTAAATTGGAGATTTATTAAAAAAAAACACATATTCAGGCAGTTCTGATGAAAATCTTGTTGAGGTTTTTATGGCTCGGGTTTTGTATATAAGGTCCATCTATTCATATTCGAAATATTTTAAGGGATACATCTGTAGGTGGTAAAGAAGCCATAGAAAAGCGAAAATAAAAAGTTTTTGTTTAATTGTATTTTTTACGTAATTATTATAATTGTAATTATGCTTGAAACATATTGCATACATTTGAACAAAAACCCCCTGCTTCAATGACAATAAATACTACGTAGAAACTAGCGTAATGGATGTTGAAAATAGTAATGAGCCAGTATTTGTTATGTGTATCAAGTAAATTTAAATTATTTAATTTAAAAAAAACATACTTAGTTTTTTTTTTAACTAATATTGCTTTTTTACCACCTATAGATGTATCCCTTAAAATATTTCGTGTATGAATAGATGGACCTTATATACTAAAAATAACGTTGTATATTTGAAGTCTATTTGAACTTTTTATCTTTCATAAATTCTTGGATACTCTAATAACATTTCAATTTACTATATTATAATTTCTAGTGTTAGGAAGTTAGTGTCAGGAAGAAGCATCGTAAACTATTCTGATTGTACTGTAAGTAGTTTCAAGCCGGTTTGGAACTAGACCCGCGGTACTATAAAATTCAAATAACTTTTATACGTCCGAAACGATGGCTGTAGCTAATTGATTATTTAGCGATACGATAGTCGAAGGATGTGTTATAAGAGCTTCTAATGCAGCATCTTCAATGATTGATGATACTTGATCTACCCAACCTTTTCCCAAATGTTGGGGTCAGCTTCATGTCTAACCAGATGCGGCTGAATACCAGTATTTTATACGGAGCGACTGCCATTAGCAACCCAGGCAATGCCGATACCCTTTGGTTAGACCGGTTGTAAGACTTTCGAGTCTCTTCTTCTATCGTGTCGGCACGAGCTATACGAGAATGGGTCATGCCGTGGTGAAAAGATTAGACAGTCAGCTAGGTTGGTAGCGGGGCTGACTGCCCAGGGTGCGCCGGACGTACTTAAGTATCGTCACTCGTGGAGGCTCTTTTCATGCACCACTTCGAGTCTCTGAGTACCCGTAACTACTGTCATAGATAATCATATGACACCCGGGACCAACGATTTAAAGTGTACTCCGAGACACGGAGGGGTCTCGCTTTCGCTGTGTAACGAATGGTCACTCGTTCACGGACCGACCACGGCAAGAGCAGCTTAAGTTCACAAATCGTATGATCCGCGCGGTTTCTAATTCGCCGCGAGTGATGATGATCCTTAACACTTGTCTATAAAGCGCCAAATCCTTTAACAAGTTTTACTCATAAGCTGACTTTTGCAACCGACTTCAAAAATATGGACACAACTGCAGCAAGTCGACTTCTGCATGTTTTACGAACTAAGCGAGCAATGATGTGCAATAACTTGTGCTGTGAAACTTGCTAGTGGATTTGGCGCTTTAAACATGATTTATCACAAGCAGCAAGTCAGCTTTAAACTTTGTACTACTTTTATGTTTCCAACTTTTGCTTTTGTGTACCGTACATATTATTTATAAGACAAAATTGAGCTCATATAATATGGGCTGGTGTGAATAAGCCCGGCCGCACATTATCAAAAAGCAGACAATTTTTTTTGTATGGGAAATTGGCCCACCCACATATTGTGGCGTATAGTGATGAAATGCATGTATACAAGGTGTAACATAAATAACGCACAACCTCATAAGGGGTCACTGTACTCATCATTATGAACAACTTTTACTATGGGACCAAACCTGAAATCACGGAAAAACAATCAGCTGTTCCCTACATTTATGTTCGCATAACTCGTCAAAATGTAGGGAACAGCTATTTTTTTTTTCGCGATGTCAATTTTGGTCCCATAGTAAAAGTTGTTCATAATGATGAGTACAGTGACCCCTTAAGAGGTTGTGCGTTATTTATGTTACACCTTGTATACTGTCACAATAACCTAATGTGAGAGTCATGTTTTGATTTTCGTATTTCTCAGTATTCCGGTTACATAAAGTTTTGCTAATATTACCACTATAATGTAGAGATTATAAGGAATAAACCAACATGCATTTCTTTACTATAGGCCACAATTTGTGGTTGGCTTATAAGATAAGATAAGATAAGATATATTTATTTTGTAAAACATGAGTGTTATATAAAGGTCTTATAATTAAATGAGGTAGCTACATGTTTTGCCATATAAGGCGTACAAAATTTGTCGCACTAGGCAAACAAAGCAAAAAATAAGAAAAGAATGTAAAAAATAATCATAATGTCAAAATTAAAGTTAAAATTACAGTATCAGAATTTAAATTCTATTCAAAATCACAATGTCAAAAAAAAAACTAATTATGTCTACACAAATTCTTTCTCATTAAGGAACTCAGTCACGCTATAATATGCTCTGGAGGTCAAAAAAGTACGAAGTTTATTTTTAAACATAGTTTGAGGCAGTTCCTTCCAACTTTTTGGTACTTTGTTATAAATGACTGGTGCCATGAAGTACACACTTTTGTGCATCAGGGTCGTGTTAGCGGATTGGAGAGAAAGTTGACTATTGTCGCGTCTATTGCGTGGAAATTAAATTATTATACGATTAATATACGTAACGATTGCAAGTGGGCCCAAAAAAATTGACTCCTTTCTGTTAGACAATTTCTGACGCACGACTCTGCTCATATATTTTGTATTAGACCCCGCACTCTATTAAGATTTGTCGGATCCGGCAATCTGCTGGCTCTAGTACAAAATGTATGCGCAGAGGGTAAACGCGCACGCGTCAGAAATTTTGTGACAGAAAGGAGAATGGGCGTTTTGGGCCAACCCACCTCTAGCAATCTATCTATCTATCTATCTTCTAAATAAATAAAAATAAAAGTCCTGACTGACTGACTGACTCATCAACTCCCAGCCCAAACCCTTGGACCTAGAAAGCTGATTTTGCACAGAGTTCCCTTTATAATGTAGACAAGGAGTGAGGAAGAATTTTTCGAAATTCAACCCCTAAGAGAGTTAATTAGGGGATGAAAGTTTGTATGGAAAATCGTCACTTAACGGGTTCAAAATTTCACGCAAGCGAAGCTGCAAGCAAAAGCTAGAGAGTGATGTATCAGTAAAAAGATTATTTTAAGTACTTTTTTTTGTATCACAACTTCTGTCAATTTTTAGTACCTACTTACGGAGTTAAAGCTCAAAGCTCATTAAATGTAACCGTTTAAAAACTACGCTAACGCTCAAATATTGCTATTAATTATCTTTTTTACACGATTTGCCACAGGAGCTTTGACTTAGTAATTATTTTTATATTTTTTATTAAGTAATATCACGCCTGTATTCAGCGTAAGGGTAGACAGAGGTGTTTAGTGCACCTACGTACCATTGGTAGTTGTGCCCATTTTATATCCGCAATATGGTACCTTGGTTACGGAAGACACAATTTTTTTAATGCTCCTGTCGTCCTTCCTTATATTTTAGTATTGATGATAATTTAAGATGTTTGGGATTTCTACATTATTTTATTGAAAAAATATATTTAAAAGTCTAGTTTCTTCACACTATAATTATTATTTGCAAATAATATGATAAGAACGTAGCGATAAAGAAGAAATGTTGGTAGTGTGTATGTAACGATTTTTCGCTTTATAGGTGTTAAATTTCCGAAAATACTAACAATTAACTTTAGTTGTGTAAGTACCAAATGTTTTGCTTAAAAAGACCTTTCAAATGTTGACCGGAGATCGGAATAGGTAGAGTATATTTACCTAAACATCGAGGAAGGAAGTAACATAGAGTGGATAATACCTCCTCTAAAATCCCGGAATAATTATAATGACGTTTTAATCCCGGGATTTAAAAATCACGAATTATTTATTGGACTTTATTTATAGTTACAAATTATTTATTTGAAGAATCTTGTAACATTTTTAGGGTTCCTTTCTAAAAGCATTAATTAAAGAGCTTTGTTTTACATATTACATACATTGTTTTACATTTTGAATAGTATCCACTTTATGTTACTTCCTTCCTCGAAGTTTAGGTAAATATACTTTACCTATTCCGATCTCTGCATTGCTAAAGGAAGGGTAGACTAAGTTCCAAACATTTCGCCTATTCTCCTTTCTGATAATGTGCGGCCGGGCTAAAGCGGATTTCCCCACAGTAACGCAAGACATGCGTCGGAACTATTTTAGCATCGCGCTGAATTGTACAAAGTCGCACACAGCTGTCGCACGGCCTGTCACATAGACCAAGTTCCTGTAGTTCCTTTGCATGTGGTTGTCGCCGCTCTAACTTGCGACACCGTAGGGAAATCGACTCTATTTATCTGGAACAAAACACATAACTGAATTGATTTTTAAAGGCCAGATTTGATCTATATTGGTCCTACTAATCAAATATACTAATTGCGTTTTTTTGTAGTCATTTTATGCACCCACTACTAAGCATTGTTACTTCTGTGTGAGAATAATTCGTTACATACTCCTTATAATCTGCCATAACTACCTATTTAGCAGAAACTTTGCGAAAAGATTTCCATAAAGATAAAGATTATATGGCCAATAAAAATGCTGTTAAAATGTTAGTTAGGACAGGTCAACTCAAACCTGCTATGGCTCTTTCTTCAAAAGGCCATTCCAGACATTGCCCTACATTGTTACACTCACAGAGTTTTATACTACAATGTCTGGACTTTAAAAGTGACCTTGACCTCTGAGTTCGTTTCGGCTTTTTTTCTCAGAGCTAGTCAGGAAACGCTGGCGCCATCTAGTCTTAAAAAAATACATTACATTGACATAAAAAAGTGTCTGATGTTACAGATTTATTTACAGAAATAAATATCATTCATCATTTAGGTGTCGCAGCGATATTGTAGAAGGTGCTACATAATAATAACGCAAGCAACATTATAATAAATGTAACATTGGCATTCTATCAGATTACTCACAATATTACTAACTTATTTTAGACGTAGGTATTATAATATCGCTAGACGCTCTTAGCGAAATTGTAATTCGTCCTTTGCAACAACTTCACTAGTTTTTTTTTTTTTTTTTTTTTAAAACTTTGCCCCACACTAAGATTTCTCTTGTATCGTGGGTGCGTTTACAGACACAAATCTCACAAACAAACGCCCAGACCCGGAACAACCACCTGTAGGCCATACAAATTTTTGTTCCGTGTGGGAATCGAACCCACGACCCGTAGCGCAGAAGCCAATTGCTTAGCCACTGCACCAAACGTGTCGTCAAAGTTTAGTTTAGTTTTATCACTCGTTGTTGACGGATTTGAACAAACAAGGTTATTTTGAATAATTGGTTCATTTTCACAACTTATTGTTAACAACAATATCGCTAGCGTTATTACAATTTAGCTAAGAGTGTCTAGTGAAATTATAATAAGTCTAAAATCAGTAAATAATGTTGTAGTAGCTTTTACAATATCGCTTTGACATATACAGGCAATGAGGTAAGGTGATCCCTCAAATATAATTAATTTCCTAAAGATAATTACGCTGTCGACCCTCGTCAATATGGTGCGAATCGTCAATGAAGCTCACACACCTGATAGACAATACAGTAGGTGTTGATAAATCAATATTTTAACACCTCAAGTGAACAATAAATTGGTACCTCGACGTGGAAACCCGAGACTCCTTCGTACTCGTAATTTGACTCACCATTGTCTTGAGGAATTTTCGTAATAATTTTTTTTAGGTGGCTGTAATGGCTTAATAATAGAAAATGTATGATTGTGTATTATAACTTTCATGAGACACATTCATATTTACGATTACCTAGTTACGTTTTACTCACGTGCATTTTTCGACTAAGGGCTCCGTTTGGGTCCGAAACTAGTCGGGCAATCCCAAAAAAATCACGTGAGTAAACCGTAACTAATCATTAATATGAATGTATGATTGGTTTTCCGTTGAAGTTGTATTTGTAAATTTTCGTGGATATAGTTATTATTTAAATACATTTAAATATTAAAGCGTTCAAATCAGTATTTGTGTTTAAGTGCAAAGAAAAGTTTTGAATTTCTACTTAATTGACTATTGTACCAAATTCGCCAAACAATGTAGCAGATTTTGCAGAATAGACAGCAAATTAGTAATTAATATTCTGCTTCAGGATTAAGCCTTCTTAAGGCAATGAAATAAAAATCTTAATTGCATTGATTCAATTTTAAATCCAACTAAAACGTGTCCTGCCTTAGAGTACTTGCATAGAAAAGCGGATTTCAGACACAGACAAATCGGTACGGGTTAGTACCAATCGGTGCGGGTTAAATAGGCTCGTGTTAAAGTCTCCCTACACTTATCGACACCGGCTAAGCCAGCTTGGCTTAGGCCGGTCTGAAAAAGCTTTCTGTCTACGGGTATAAAGGTGTCACCGACCGTTCGCCTTGACTCGGACGGCCATGCCGCCGATAAGAGTGGGGAAACCCTTATCTTATGCGCTTACACATAAATAAACAAGTTGAAATACAATACTTAATTCTATTATTAATCTCCACCGAAAAGTCGGAACCGGAAAACCTGTGTCTATATATCAGCACCCTTACTAAGATAAAATTGTTCCTGAATTTCGGCTATGGGTTTATACCCCGGCGCGGCGCTGTGTTACAAAAGCCTTTTGCCTAATCCTTGTTGCCTGATACAGTAACTTGAAAACATAATACCTACGGAGTGGAACGATGCGACAGCTTTGTTTATTTTGCTATCGCAACAAATACATCGAGCCCAAGATATTACGCTTATAATCTGACTGGAAACTTGTGCCTACTAATACCTACCGTGGGAAATTGAACAGTAGACTTTAAGTCAGTTCATGCTTCACGAACTTTCAACAAACTTTGTTCTACAGAAAAGTTTTTGATTGCTTGCTTGCGTAATGAATACTTTTTTCATTATACGTAAGATAAATGCAGAATTATACAGAATGATTGTTTAGTTACTTCACCTCCGAAAACCATGAACTCAGCTAATCATTATGTACAAGTTTAAGTAAAGAAAAAACTCAGAATTCGTGAAAAAAAAAGCAGCTTTCACATACATTTTGTTAAGCAACATTGATTATTTTGAATGGAACAGCAGGTTTTATTTTGTCGAATTGGGAATTTGTCCCATACTAAAATTTGTACAGAATGATGAACAGTATTCATGATTTTCCGGATATAGAGTGATAAACCAGTCATGCTGTATAAACGCCAGATAAAATACGGTCTGTATCTGAAGAATATGTGTCTGTAGGATGTTATGAAAGTTCCGCAGATCTGCCCCCTGATTCAAAACGATTCGATTGCTCAGTTGTCAAACGATTCGGTAAGCTATCTATTTTCGTCTCGTTACGAGAATCAGGGAGAAGCCGCACGGTGCGGTGCGGTGCGGTGCGCCGCCGCCCGGCGTCATTTTGCCGCATCAGCGTGCACACGTAGTACGCGGCGTTGCAAAGCCACGCGGTGCGGTGCGGCGCCGCACCGCACTGTGTGGAACGGCTCTCCTTCAACACATCTGCGGTTTCGACGCCGGTGCGCTGCCGCTCCGGCATATACACCCTCCCCCCTCGTCTTGGCCCGGCGAGCGTGCGGTGCGGCGTCGCACCGCACCGTGTGGTATACTATTGAAATTGGATCGAATCGGTCGACTAAAATAAATTAAATGCCAAATCACATTTAACATTTCAGAACCAGCAGATTCTTTTATAAAACAAAGTATTGGTTCAATTGTACAGAAGAACAGAGCCTTTCCGATCACTAACCATTATTAACGAACGCAATACACAGCACAATCAACCGTAACAACCATCTCCAATAACATTCCGGCATTCTAGCCGCGCTTTGAATTGTGAAAGCAATAACAGAACTTTACTTTGATTACGTCCGTTCGGATGTTTCCAAATAACAGGAAATTTAAACTAACGAGACAGTAAATTGAACAATACCTCCAATAGGCCAATGATGGGAATGTTCGTGTTTTGTTTAACTAGTGATCGCTGGAATCCAATCTCTACACATAAAAACGTCGCGTCGTTTATTTCATTGTCCATTTCACCGTTTGTGTCTTGAGAGCGACTCCGATTTTTATGTTTTTGTTCTTTTATGTAATCTAGAAGTGTTCTAAAAGTTAATGTTGACGAGAAATCTAAACTTGAATATTTCGGCCTAACAATATCTGAATCTTAAGTTTGCAGGTTTGTTAAGAAGCATGGTTTACATTTTTTTTATTACCAGACTGCACGGCAACGCCTGCCGGATTATGTTTTTCGCGCATATACATGTATTTATTTAACTATAAGTTTGAATGACCAAATTCTTTAGTAGTGCTTGCAATGCTTTGAAACGGACTTTTTGAACAGCAATGAGGCTTAGCAAAAAATTTATAGAAAAGTAATAAAAAGATTTAAAGGCAGTAAAGGTCAGATTGACATAACAGGGGTCTCCAACTTAATTTATGCTCATTGTCACTGTTTAGTCAAAAAATATAATCTCCTAAAATATATGGGAAAAGTAGCGTTCATTAAACCCCGTTTTTTTTTAAGTTGACGTACGTCTACGTAATGAAGATATAACTTACTTAGAGGCTTGTAGATTCTTATTAATTAATACGAAATAAAACGAACACATTAAAAGAAACAAAACTTAGTTGTTACCCATACTATTATTGAGCATCTGTAACACATAAACAAAATCATTAACAATTTTCAATAAACAATTCGTGTCCTTATGAAACGTAATGATTTAACGGAATTCTTAGAAACCCAACTTCATTGAGCACTCGCTAAAATGGTTCCTTTTAAATTCAGGTTGAGAGGGTATTCAGTGAAAAGGTATTCTGTAGAAAGGGTAATCTACCTAAACGTGCACGTGTTTTCACTCTCCGCGCGGTCAGAGTGAGGGTGCGAGTACGGACAGGGGTCGGGGGGGTACACCTCGGCCCTTGTCACGTACGAGACACGTGTCGTAGCCCATCGAAACTAACCGGATTAAGGAGAAATAAAATATTAAAGTGCTAAGAAAGATTGCTTCAATAAAGTTATATTTTTCTAACAGGTGTAATAAAAATTCTCAGGTCAAGGTTTTTCTATTTCACAAATCGTGTTAGGTGGTCTTATCAATTCTTTAATCAAGTATTCTTTTCTATGAATGAATGAATTCTTTATTTCACATCAACTAGATTACTACCATAACGTATACTTTATACATTATGGTTTACTGCCCATTATTGTCCCACTATTGGGCACGGACCTATTCTCAGAATGAGAAGAACTCATTTTTCTCTTTCCATTCTTCCAGTCCATCCAAAGGTTGTCTGGAAGAGATCGCCTTGCGCGATAAGACCGCCCATTGTGCATTTTTGCGTTCATTGTTAATGACACCATCAAATGATACCCCCAGGGGTGTAGTTGCCAAAAAGGATTTCCTAACGACACCACCGCACCGTAGTGTTGGGATGCCACAATTAGTAATAATACTAGCTTTTGCCCGCAGCTTCGCTTGCGTGAAATTTTGAACCCGTTAAGTGTCGATTTTCCATACAAACTTTCATCCCCTATTTCACCCCCTTAGGGGTAGAATTTCCAAAAATCCTTTCTTAGCGGACGTCTACTAACTATAAACTACCTCCCTGCCAAATTTCATCTTCATACGTCTAGCGGTTTTCGATATTTCGTGATGAGTGAGTGAGTGACCTTTCGCTTTTATATATTTAGATAATGTGAGAGTTAGTTACACTATTCATTAGTGGTGTCGTTAACAAATGCTTTTTGGCAACCACACCCCTGGGGGTATAATTTGGTGGTGTCATTAACAATGAACGCATTTTTGTATTTAAATTGTTTTCCTTGTTGTGTTAACCTGGTGTAATGTACAATAAAGAGTAAATAAATAAATAAACTAAATACAGTGGAAACCGTTTATTACGACTTCGCTTAAAGCGACGGATGGCTTATAGCAACTTACGAACACCAGTTAGTTTGGTTTTCATTGAAATTTTTAAGAGAAAAGGCCGTTTATAACGACCAAACGACTCTAGATATAGCACCCAACTGCTTTAAGCGACGTACATTCAAAGGAAAAAGAGGATTTACTTCTGGTTATAACGACAAGTCCTTTATTTTGTTAGTAAATTACATCATTTCAAGGCATTGCTTACGTTTAAATCGGTGTTATAAATGGCGATTGTGATTCAATTTGTAGACATATAGTCGAAAATGTTTCTATTTAAATTATTAGTTACACGGATTTGAACATCTACTGATGCTTATAGCGACGACCGCTTAAGTATGACCAAGTATCGCATGTCCCTTCGTCGTCGCTTTAAGCAGATTCCACTGTAAGTATTCCACGAAGAAAGAAGCTTTCTGTTTGAAGGCTTGGATATTCAGCACAAGTATGATAATTCTCAAAACTTCTTATGCCCACTTGCGCAACAATGGTTTAGTTTTTAGTTAGCCTGGGCTAGTGAAGTTTGTATGGGCGCTGATGGGGATTAATTGTACAGCCCTGGGTTATCGCTTTAGCTCTGGCCTAAACAATGTTGCGCAAGCCGACATTAGCGTTCTTCAATTAGGTCGAGACTACGTATTTCAAATTCAAAAACAACATTTCTTTCCATATTTATTCAATATGGGCGATTAGCATCGTATCTAGGTGCTGGCCGTAGGGGCGCAGAACCTAGGGGTATGCAAATTAAGTCGCTCAATACACAGGTATATGTATATTGAGCGACTATTGATAATATTGTATTATTACTATTGAATATTGATTGATAAATTTATGTATATATTTTTATTATAATATATATCCATATGTATGTATGTAAAGCTTATACTTTATGTTAGTATGTATTAATATGAATAATTTTTATTTATCTTTCCAATATCTGTTTTAAATACTTTTTTTGTACCACTTTCGAAGTGTTTGTTTTTTGACCCAAAGGTTGACTGGTAGAGAATGCCCATGGCATTAAGTCCGCCTTGTGTACCACCAATGTACATGAAGTTTAAATAAATAAATAAATGTATAACTGAAAAAATCCGCAGCAGATTTCGCGTTAAAATATGACGTTGATTTAAATGCAAATGTCTGGAGATCGAGAGCTACAAATATCAGATAAAATCGTTACTGCCTTAATTTTTAACAAAATACTTAATAAATAGTAGATTGTTGCATCGAGCGCAAAGTGAGTTATTAATGCACGAGTGTTATGTTGGTGGCCGAGCGTAAGCGAGGGCACTAAATTAACACAAGTGCATTAATTACTCACTTTAGCAAGGTGCGTAATAAAACATACCTACTCAAAATAAAAACTCAAGTACCTAAATGAAAACAAAGTTATCCCGCGACTTTTGCGGCAAAAGGTTATTAACAATTTCATTTGCAGCTGTTTTATACTTTCTGGAGTTGAATTCATATCGCTATCGCTGTCTAATTCCATTTTTTTAAACTTTTCTTGCTAATTATGAAGTATTAAAGTTTTACAATGGTACAAAATGTGCGCCATTTGTTTTTTTTTTCACCACCTCGATTTCATTCAGCCGATTTTTATTTTCAGTTGTTTTCACGATAAGAAGATTAAAATGACACATGTCAATAGGAGTTGCTAGACATGTGACTGTAGTCGATTCAACTATCGATAAAATTTGTAAAATTTCAGCGAGAATTTGACAAATTATTGTAATGTGATTTTATGTACATTTCAAATACTTGTGATTTAAGTAATTAGGATTAAGTCAATTAGCATGCATATCTTCAACAATAGACGATTACGTGCTGATGTGATAATGAATCCAGCAGGTATGGGATGAGTGAACATAAATGTTTATTTATCATCAATAATAAGCCCAGTAGCGGGGTCGCGAAAAAGAGGTTTATCTTGCGTCGGTCCTGAATTTTGGATGTGTTATGTTAGGTGTTTTTTTATGAAAAGCCCACAAACAGACACACAGACAGAGAGAGAAATAGACAGCCAAACAGAAAGACAGACATGGGCTTCAAACCTATAAAATACCTCTGATTTTGAGTCTGGAATGAAAAATAAGAATTTAATTTTCTACAAAATTGATGTGAATAATTTTTGGCATAAAACCTATAAGGAGTTATTTAATAAAAACTCATTTTTGGGTTCTTTAACCCATGATGGCAGAGCGCGCCGAGGTCACTCAAGGTACAAAATTTGTAATTTTTATAAGAACACATATCCGTATCACGTATCCAAAATTTAGGACTGACCGACCTTTTGCAAGGCAACTGGGCTATAATGAGCCTTATTTTAATTATTCAATCAACTGAGCCTATCGTCTATAATTATTACGACAGTCAAAATATTCATTCTGTTAATATAAATTTATCGAAATTATTTTATCGATACGCACGTCTCTGGCAACTGGTACCATCTGACGCAAGTTTGAAAACGCGTCGGGGTTTTTTCAAAATCATTTATGTAATATATAATTATGGCGTTAAACACATATAACTATATTGTTTCTATGTTTCTGATTTTAAAACAACCTTTTAGGTAAGGCTTTATTAATATTTTAAATTGATTTAATACTTTTTGAATGAAATTGTCATACACAAGCGCCATTACAATTTATTTTCATGTCATGAACTGACATCTGCCAAATTAATCAACTTACCGTGAAAGCAATATAATGCATACATTTTAGATTAAACTCAATGAGTGTAAAACGACACAACAATATAATCGTTCAGGGGTGATTCTATCATTACAGTTTTAGCTAATATCGGTATGTCAGGATTGCGAGCAAGGTAAACACAGTAAATAAAACCAACATAGACTCTCCACCACTGAGAGTACTTGTATTTGGGTTAATATTAGTAACATTAACTAGATCACAGTATATTACTTTACACAATTATTACAAGATCATAAAATAAGGACAAGCTAATCAGATATAAAAGGTCAGACTTCTTCAGCTGTTCAACACGGAATGCTCTCGCTTCGTCGAATGACCACCGCCTTTATAAGCTCGGGTGGGCCGATCCATATCGACGACTACCCTCTCTTGTCAACATTGCCCAGTGCTACCCGCTACCGATAACACGGCCCTCCTGCAAAACACACGTCCTCGTGTGTTGGTGGTTGGTGGTCGACGCACCATCAACCCCATCGTCAAGATTGTACATCAAGGCCTAACTTCAGTGACACCTCTGGACCTTAAACAGAAACAAATAATACAGTACACATCTCGGCCACACCTGATCTTTGACCTCGTCATCTTACTCATGTCTTTGACCAAAGTAAAATGAAAAGCATCCAAAGAATGTTTGAATCGATTAGAGCTTGTTATCCCATCGACGGCCAACAAGCTCATCACCCATGACTTAAACTAGTTGATATTCATTCAGTATCAACCTAGTTCTATATTCGTTCATAACTTCTCGTATCAAACTTACTTACTTACAAACATCCACACATTAGATTTCAACATTCTCACAATAAAATACTATCTCAGATGCCTAATAGGTAGATAGTTCTACTTTGGTTAAACATCAAATCATAGTTATTCAATAAATCATAATAGGTACATAAACACACAATCTCATCATACACAAATTCATAAAATCATTTAAATACATTTACAATGTTCTTCAGGGCTAAATATCTCAAAGTTTTTCACAAATTCATAATACATAAACACTTAAAATATTTCCTGGTTAAATATCTTAACGATTCACAAAGCCATAATACATAAACACTTAAAATATTTCATTCGTAAAAATCTCATAATTATTCACAAAATCATAACATAATATCTCAATAATTTACAAACTCATAGTACATTTAACACTTAAAATATTCCATGATTATAAATCTCAATTATTCACAATTCATTTTACCAACATATAAACACTTCAAACTCATAGTACGTTAAACACTTAAAATATTTCAAGATTAAATATCTCATCTATAATATAAAAATGAATCGCAAAATGTGTTGGTAAGCGCATAACTCAACAACGCCTGGACCAATTTGGCCAAATCTTTTTTTAAAATGTTCGTTGAAGCTCAAGGATGGTTTTTACGGCGAGAAAAATTAGAATTATTGCTGGAAAAACCCTAAAAATAGCCCTTTTCTTTTTCCCATACAAATGATTTCTAACTAAAACGTAGTCAATTTGAGCTTTATTGCTATGGTATAAAGTTCATATTAAATTACAAGCACTCACTGTTGTCTAAGCAATGTAGGTGTGTTCCTAACGTAGGTAGGTAGTAGGTAGGTAGTAGGTAGGTAGTAGGTAGGTAGTAGGTAGGTAGTAGGTAGGTAGTAGGTAGGTAGTAGGTAGGTAGTAGGTAGGTAGTAGGTAGGTAGTAGGTAGGTAGTAGGTAGGTAGTAGGTAGGTAGTAGGTAGGTAGTAGGTAGGTAGTAGGTAGGTAGTAGGTAGGTAGTAGGTAGGTAGTAGGTAGTAGGTAGGTAGTAGGTAGGTAGTAGGTAGGTAGTAGGTAGGTAGTAGGTAGGTAGTAGGTAGGTAGTAGGTAGGTAGTAGGTAGGTAGTAGGTAGGTAGTAGGTAGGTAGTAGGTAGGTAGTAGGTAGGTAGTAGGTAGGTAGTAGGTAGGTAGTAGGTAGGTAGTAGGTAGGTAGTAGGTAGGTAGTAGGTAGGTAGTAGGTAGGTAGTAGGTAGGTAGTAGGTAGGTAGTAGGTAGGTAGTAGGTAGGTAGTAGGTAGGTAGTAGGTAGGTAGTAGGTAGGTAGTAGGTAGGTAGTAGGTAGGTAGTAGGTAGGTAGTAGGTAGGTAGTAGGTAGGTAGTAAGTAGGAAAAAGTGCATTGCAACGCATGCGGGTACAGCTAGTTATTCATAAACTCATAGTACACCCTTAAAATAATTCACGATTATTATCTCATTATTATTCACAAAATCCTACATTCTTAAATATCTCAATTCTTCACGAAATCATAAAACAAACATCCTAAATGTTTCATGGTTAAATATCTTATAATCATTATTCACAGTATCATAGTACATAATTATAAACACTTAAAATATTATCTCAATTATTCCCAAAATCATAATACTTAAATTAATAACCTTTAAAACTTTTCATGATCAAAATAATATCTCAATTATTCACAAACTCATATTACAAAACTGACATGATGTTTTAAACATAACATTTCTATATTGCGCTAATAATCCAACCTTTTTACAACAATACAATACATATTAAACACATCTTTAACGAAAACAAGTCAAATTATTTTTTATTTAAAATAAATTTGACAAATTAATCTTTAACGGAAGTCATCATAGTAATTATCATCAATAATAAATACAATTTCCTGTTTTCGTCTACAAAAAATACATTTTAAACCATAAGTAATAATAACAAACTACTTTTTAATTTCAATAAACTATTTTGTACCATTCTACAACAAGAATTATAACAAAACCAATCAAAACAAATATCAATATTTTCAAAACTTTTTCAAAACATTAATTCAAAACAGAATCTCATTTTCACTGCATTTTCATTTATCAATTAATAGCATCACCCGCCTTGGATTTAGCCAACTCATTTGGCATCACCCGCCTGGGATCCTGCTTTATCAACATGGCATCACCCGCCTTGGATCTAGCCATATCATGGCATATCCCGCCTTGGTTCCAGCCCTATAACAATTGCTTCGCCACGTTAGAGTTTCAGTTTTCCCCAGGCGAAGCCTTTGGCCAACCCCGGCTGGCCAAACCGAGCGGTGCCAAAGATCAACCCTGGTTGCATCTCACCACAAACTCTAATACGACTTGCAATGTATTTTCCTACACGAATAAATACAGATGCCGTATTTATTTTCCACGAATAAATACAGATACCATCATATTTATTTTATACGAATAAACACAGATATCATCTCATTTATTTTACACGAATAAATACAGATAACATCTCTTTTATTTTACATGAATAAGCAAAGATATCATTTAATATTTATTTTACACGAATAAATAACCTCTCATATTATATTTCCTTCATCAAACTTCTTTCACACATAATAAAATGGTTGTGACTCACCGGATTTATCACATTTTTTTCGTTCTCACACTTCTCACCATTGTAATATCAATCAAATAATCAAGTTTTTGGCAGTCTGTCTACAGGGGATTTTTTCAAAGCAAATAATTTACATGTGGGTATACAATCATAATGTGGACTGGTTTTTTCTTGTTCCACTTCTGATGTAAAACGACACAACAATATAATCGTTCAGGGGTGATTCTATCATTACAGTTTTAGCTAATATCGGTATGTCAGGATTGCGAGCAAGGTAAACACAGTAAATAAAACCAACATAGACTCTCCACCACTGAGAGTACTTGTATTTGGGTTAATATTAGTAACATTAACTAGATCACAGTATATTACTTTACACAATTATTACAAGATCATAAAATAAGGACAAGCTAATCAGATATAAAAGGTCAGACTTCTTCAGCTGTTCAACACGGAATGCTCTCGCTTCGTCGAATGACCACCGCCTTTATAACCTCGGGTGGGCCGATCCATATCGACGACTACCCTCTCTTGTCAACATTGCCCAGTGCTACCCGCTACCGATAACATGAGAGACATTAAACCTCGGTGGTAAAATATCTAAATGAAAACTAAAAAACAGTGCATTAATGAAAAATTGTGCAACAATGAGATTTCATATAACATTTCTGCACTGTTTTGGTTCTAAGTAAAAAATACGTCCTTTGTGATCGGTTTTGTAGTGATTAATGATAACATCACTACGTAGTTGAAAGAAAATGGCTTTTTTTATTGAGCATGTTTTTTTGGGGAGCGCAAAGATCCTTGCCCTAGGCGCTCTTGATCCTAGCTACGACCCTGTTGGCGCTCCACGTACCATTCAACCAGCAAGAATCAATTACAGGGTCAGATAAAATCGTTACCGCCTTAATTTTTAACAAAACCTATTTAAATAAAAAGTAAAGTCCTGACTGACTGACTGACTCATCAACGCCCAGCCCAAACCCTTGGACCTAGAAAGCTGAAATTTTGCACAGAGGTTCCCTTTATAATGTAGACAAGGAATAAGGAAGGATTTTTTGAAATTCAACCTCTAAAGGAGTTAAATAGGGGATGAAAGTTTGTAAGGAAAATCGTCACTTAACGGGTTCAAAATTTCACGCAAGCGAAGCTGCGGGCAAAAGCTAGTACTTAATAAAATGCCTTTTTATTTAGCGTGTTTCGGGTTCAAATTTAATCCTTGCCCTAGGCGCTCATGACCCTAGCACGATACTGTGGGCGCTCCACTTATTATTAAATCAGCAAGAATCAATTACCGGGGCAGATGGTCTAGACCGTTCTATACCTCGTCTACCGAAACCGCTATTACATTAGACGACACGCAAGTCTACCCACGCCACACACTCACGAAGACTCAGGATTTTACTGTGCTTAATGGGCGGGAAAGAGCTAGAGCTAGCTTTAAGTATTAAAGCCAGTCGGTATAAACGTTACATATCTCGAGTCAGCAACCACTGAATTTATGATATTTAGGAGAATATTAATGATCGTTTTGAGCTTCATCTTACTTTTCATAGGGATAGATATCCCTGCGGTTAAATAACCTGCCAATAACCGGCTCTTTGGGATACTTTCTCGTACCGGAAAACCGAGGTTATTTCCAAATACAACGGCGACATTGATAGTTTCTAATAATAATAATAATAATAATAACCCTCTGGGAAAGGCGTTACCTCATCATGAGATTAACGTAAAACCGGAGGGAACATTATACTAGCTTTCTACAACCTCATCATATAATAAAAAATGTATCATGAGGTCTACTGAAAAGCTTACAAACCGCAGGGCAGCTTGTGGCGAGCTGTTGGTGAGTGGCGACACTGCGTACCTTATTGCCTCAGAGAGTCGGTCAGGGCCTCGTCTCCAGTTTGCCTTTATTGGCTGGCTGGAGTGGAACCCCAAGAGTGCCCGCAGGACTCTCAACTCTGGCTTGCCTTTATCGGCCGGCCAGAGGGGGGCCGCCAGAGCTATATGCTCGGGGGTGGAAGTGTCTAAAGGCGTAATAGCGGGGAAACCCACTCCGGGTCTTTTAGACCCGCGACGGCGAAACCGGGGCCACACCTCTCTACACCCTTAGCCGCTCACACGTCTGTTGCCCCCTGCGCCTATGTACTGGCGGCTTTTCAGGGGGCCCAGCTAGTGAGCTGGCGAGTCACCGTCTGCCAACAGTTTTCAATTTTAAATGTTGAAAGGCAGACGCCGTTTTCTTCCGGCAATAGAAGTTATCCAGTCCACTTAACACCCCTTCCCATAGACCAGATTTTTTTTCACCACATTTTACAATAGTCTTGCACCCACCTGAGACGGTCCATGACTGTACTCCAATAGTGCAGCCGTGGATAGTCCCCGGTTGGTGCCCCATCCCATTTTAGATTAAAGTTCTCAAAGGGGTCTCTGCGCGTTGGACCTGTGTCCCCGTGTATGCCTTCCAAAGGACCGGACGTCTTCCGCACGGAAGATGAGCCGAGAATTTAAGCGAGATACAAATAATAATAATAATATATTTATTTGCCAGAAACACGGTACAAAGTTGTTACATACATGTATAGATCATCATGTTTCGCTGACACAGCAGCATGCAAAATGAATCACATTTGAAGAAATATGGGTTTGTTGTATGTGTTTGTATGTTGTTATTCATTAAATTATTTATCACACTAGCACAGCCATGGACGTACAAAAAAGATCGGACAGATTTTCGCTAAAAATATTGCATTTGATCTTAAATCTCTGTGATAATGGAACTTGTGCATTTTAATATAATTCGGTATGTAAAGTAACTAATTTGAATATTTTTGTTTACTACGCAGTAGTTATTTAGTAATAATTTTTTAAACTTTTTTCAGTGATGACGTCACGGAGCATAGTGAAGAGTTTTAATGTTGATTTCTTTTACAATATCTGTGACGAAGAGAGGTCAAATATATGTCAAGCGAATTCGTGTATTTATATAAAAATAAGCTCCATCTTATAATTTGAAGAGCTGGAAATAGCAAAATAAGGTTTTAAAAACTAAAATTTCGAAATGGTTTTGTACTCAGAATAGGTTAACTTTTACTTTGCATACCGAATTTTATAGGAAACATTAACAGTTTTCATATTCTGAAATCCGGTATAGAGGTGTCCGCGATGTAAAATGACGAAGAAAAACAAAAACATTTCTCCCTTTATTGTGTAAAAAATTCGACTCCTAATTGGGGCCTACTTCGAAACTGAATGATAAAAAAGGGGTCATCAAAGTGAAAGCGCTACGGTCCGACTTTGATAAGGAATATTAGTCCTTTTTTCTGGAAAACTATGCTTTGAATTATTTTTTATTTAGCCTTTGATATTTTGTCTGTTACGTAGGTTTATATAAAAAAAAAGTTGTAGTAGCTAAAATTAAAAATAAATGAGATATAGCTCAAAGTCGGTTTACGGTAGTCGTCCAATTGTGTTAAAAAGTTTTGATATCGATATTGCATTTAGCGGAGATGAGAATGTTGAGATGGATGTGTGGAGTGACCTGAATGGATAAGGTCAGGAATGAGTAGGTATATTAGAGGAAGTTTGAAAGTTGCGCCAGTGACAGAAAAATTGAAAGGGAACCGTTTGTCTTGGTATGGGCATGTGAAGAGGAGGGATGAAACGCATGTGATCAAAAGAGTTATGAATATAAATGTGGATGGATGGAGAGGAAGAGGGAGACCAAAGAAAATATGGATGGATTGTGTGAAGAATGATATGAAAGAGAAGGGACAGTGATATCATGACGGTTGACAGGACGGAATGGCAGAAGAAAACGTGTTTCGCCGAACCCAAGTTATGGTTATGGGTTATGGGCAGGAAGATGATGATGAATGTTACAAAGCTATTAATTTGGGTTTTGATAACAATACCGTAAAGATTATTGTAAATATTTGTTTAAAGTGTGTACCTACCACATGTAAATCAATATTGCATATCGGCAGTGGCCTGCACTCCACACATGCAAATAAGCTCTGCATACCCTGTAGTCCCATACATACATATATGCCCCTCTAAATGATAAATAACTATAATAAAAAAAAACACGGTATAAAAAATGGAAAATTATACCTGCGAGACCCAATTCTCCTAAAATAAATCTTGATAAATCACAACCGAACCAAGGCCGAACCGTTCATTCAGACAGTTCTCAATTTCAAAAGCTATCAAATTGTTTGACACAAAAAACAAAATCAATCATTTTGATAGTTTTCGAAAACAAAAACTGACTGACGGTTGTGGTTCGATTGCGTTTGGCAACAATTTATTTTAGGAGAATTGGGCCCCTGTGCTGGTGAAGTATGTTTAAATAAATTAAAATCTGCCGCGTTTTCGACGTTATCTTTTGAGGAAAAAGTTAAATTGATTGCAAAGGGAAGATGTGTACCCGGGTAGGATTTAACTCAAAGAAAAGGTAATACTACTCGTTAATTTCATAAAAAAAAATGATAACTATTACCTACTGGCTAACTGGTTGTGTACACATAAACACATTGTATTGTTTACTAATCAAGATAAAAAGAATGTTTAGACCTATAGCGGATACTCTGATTTAAATAATTTTCACAAAGCGGCTGCTTAGAATGATTCTTCAGAAACACAAAGTTCCAAAGTTTTGGTAAAGGTAGAATAGTGACTATTTTGAATAGCCAGTTAAAGTTACATATGCACAACGCTAAAGTTGACAGAAATAGAAACATTTTCAAACGGTTGATTGATGCAGGTAGTTTGTTTTCTAGGTAAACAAGAATTAGCATTCCGTGGTCATGACGAATCCAGCTTGTCGTTTAAGAAAGGCAATTTTCTGGAACTTGTAGATTTGTTGGCGAAATATGATGTGCGGTTTACTTTGTGCATACCCTGTCTGAAACCTCTGTGCACACCACTACATATCAGCGACTTGCAATTTGCAAAATTCAGTGCCCGTATATTGAATTAAAGCCAATTTCAGAATCAAACAACCACTCATAGAGTACTTTAAATTAAACTCAACTTTTGTTGATCGGCTGAAAGTACTTTACATTATATTAAGTGCACCGCAATTTTAAAGTAGGCTTATAGGCTTTCAAGTACCGTTTCGAGTACTTGTTTTTGTTCAATTTAAATTCATAACTGATTATCTTGCAGCGGACTGAGTTGATTGATAAAACTGAATTTGGCTTAACGTATGACAATAATCAGTATTAACATAACATTACGCCTATATTCCCCGAAGGGTAGGGCAGAGGTGTATAGTACACCCACATTTCGCCGTTAGGTTTTAAGTCCCATGTAATAGAGGGCAAGCCTATTACCACAGTCTACTTATATCTTACTGCTTACAGTCGGTCAACGTAGAACATTGTCGCAGAGCAATCGTGCGGGGGGTTGCGGGGTGAAGGAGCGGAGGTTATGTCCCGAGTAGCCATACTGCATATTTGGGACATAACCTCCGCCCCTACATAATTTTGACATTTCATAGGACCTGTCAAATGTATGGGCGTTGACCCACTGTATGTAGTAAGTAGGTACACTGTACTATTACCATAAACCAGGCACAAATCCATACTCCGGGCTGCTACTGAGAAATTCCACACGGAAAAACCCAATAACACTTAGTCCGATCTGGGGATCGAACTCATATACTTGAACCCGGAGAATAGAATCAGTATTCTATTTAAAAATCTAAATTTTAAATGCAATATCGCGATCACCTGTAGATTCGCGTGACAGTTATTGGCAGCTCGCCAGGAGGCGGGCGCGGCCGCGGTTGCGGGGTGCGACTACGTTCCGCAACAAATAATTTACCTAGTACCCTGACCTGGTAATCATTTTCAACGAAACTATTAATTTTACTCTAGCGTATTGTACTATCGGTTTGAATATTATCTTTCAAGAATGTGCACTATGTACGTACCTACTTGGAATTTCAAGAAGATGGCTTCATGGCCTTCATGCCAGTGGCGTAGCTACCGTATGGCTCGGCGAGGCAGTGCACCGGGGCCCCCAAGCTATAGGGGCCCTTCGGCCTCCACGAACGACGTTCGAAAAAGTTATATAATATCCTAGTTGAATAAAGAATTTTTGACTTTAATTTTTGGCCCCTAACCGACGACTTTTACGTAAAAGCGTGACAAACAAACAAACTTTCACATTTATAATATTACTAGCTTATGCCCGCAGCTTCGCTTGCGTGAAATTTTGAACCCGTTGAGTGACGATTTTCCATACAAACTTTCATCCCCTATTTCACCCCTTTAGGGGTAGAATTTCCAAAAATCCTTTCTTAGCGGACGTCTACTAACTATAAACTATCTCCCTGCCAAATTTCATCTTTATACGTGAGTGAGTGAGTGAGTGACCTTTCGCTTTTATATGTTTAGATTAGGAATCACGATTAAAGAATTATCTGCTGCGTTATACATAATGCTTACTAGTAAATAGCTTTGCTTTATTATGCTCTGCAGTTGGCGATAAGGAGCTGATGATCAAGTAGTTTTGGATCTTCATAGAATTTAATTTAGTTTAAATAGGGCCCCAATTTCATTTTTGCCCCGGGGCCCTTGGTTACATAGCTACGCCACTGCTTCATGGAACACTGAAATAAATCAGACGGACACACAGCAAATGTCTTTCGAAAGTTACCCTGACCTGCAGGCTTACTCCCGACAGGATCGAATTTTGAATCGAGTCGACTTAGTGTCAATTCTTACTCTTGAAATCGACAAAAGCGCACAATTGTGCACCGGCTCGAATAAAAATTAACGACTGTTTTTGATATTTGTTAGTTTTAAATCAAACCTCAGCACGGTCGTGCAATTTTGTCGATTTCAAGAGTAAGAATTGACACTAAGTTGACTCGATTCAAAACTCGATGCTGTCGGGAGTAAGCCTGCTGGTAATAATTTTCCCCGAAACTATTAATTTCACACTCATCATCCTCCTGCTCATATCCCAACTTATTTGGGATCGGCGCAGCATGTATTTTTCTTCCATATACCTACTCTATTAGCCGTTATCTCAGTCGTCACCCTCTTTCTAATCATATCATCTTTTACATTATCCATCTACCATTTTTTTAATTTCACACTAGCGTATTACTATGGAAGAACTACAAAAAGCGAAATTACGACGTATTACGCGTGATACAACAATGCGTTTAGAGCTATGCTTAACCTACCTTGGCGATGTAGCGCGTCCCAATGTTCGCCGAGAATAGGATTGACGATTGCTAAGCGATAATGAGAAAAAAGGCCGCCTCGTTTATGGACCGAATAAGGAATACAAATAATGAAATTGTCAGGGCTATAACTGCTGTAAATTTAATATTTATAATCAATAATTGTATTCATTTGAATAAATAATTGAATGAGTAATGTTAATTTTTGATTTGTATTGTGTAATTATTTTTAATTTAATTTGATGCAATTTAATTCAAGTTGATTCAATTTCATTTCGTTTGACTTGATTTTATTTGTTGTAATGAATAAATGACTAAATAACTGAAATAAATGAAATTTTTATTTATTAAATTTTTTGGATACTATCTTTAAAAAAATGTGCACTACGTACTTGGAATGTCAAGAAGATGAAGAACTTTTGTACGACATTGACGACCTGTTTCATCCGACAGTGGAATAAATTCGAAGTCAACTGGTGCTTTCAAAAGGTCAACACGACACTAGGTGCCTGGTTCCATGTAGTAGGTCCTTTATAGAAGAGCAGGCAAGAAATTCGAAGATTCTTTAAAAAAAACAAATGGTTTAACAATTTTTATTGAAGTAATATAAGAACTATGCTGATTTTTAGGGTTCCGTACCCAAAGGGTAAAACAGGACCCTATTACTAAGACTCCGCTGTCCGTCCGTCCGTCTGTCACCAGGCTTTGTCTCATGAACCGTGATAGTTGGACAGTTGAAATTTTCACAGATGATGTATTTTTGTTGCTGCTATAACAAAAACTACTAAAAAACAGAATAAAATTTGTATTTAAGGGGTCTCACAAGTAACAAACGTGATTTTTTTGGCGTTTTTATAGATAATGGTCCGGAACCCTTCGTGCGCGAGTCCGACTCGCACTTGGCCGGTTTTTTATTTATGAATTAGACGAACACAAAGGGAAGGAAGAAGGTCTTTGGAAAAAAAAACAGTCTTTTACTACGACGCATAACATGGAAATGAAAAGGCTTCAAATGTCACGAGTGACAATCAATAGCTATTAGAGTACAAGCGCCATGTCCACAAAGGCCTTCACTTCAAATACGACATTCCCTCGCTGACTCATAAACTCGAGAGCAACAAAAAAAACTTCACGTGTGAACTAACCTTTACAGAGTAATGTGTTTCAGACCGTTAATGTTCATTTCACAGTGTAGACTCTTTTATGGTTCGTAATAAAAATGTCAAGACGTAATTTATAGCGGAATCTTGTATTCTATCTCATGTTGAACACTGCATCATCCATTGCTCCCCTAATATACAAGTGACTCATCAAAGTAATGTTTCAATTGACGTTTAAGGTACAAGTCCGAGACGGGCTGCAAACTGCAGACTGCATTCGCCGACCGCAACTCGCCGTCCGAATAACACCTTTAAGCTGCACGTGTCAGAGTATGTAGAATTGTAATAATTAAAAGCTTTTTATATTATATTACGTATATATAAATAATTCTGGTTTATAAATGTAGTCTATCTTTCTCTCATTACATTAATATACACCTACAGCTATATTTATATGATTATATGTCTATATAATCTAACACACGCCTTAAAGGCAATATTCCAACGGCGACCACAAACTGCAACCGCAGATGACAGCAGCAGACAAGCGACACTACTGGTCCATACAAGCCAATATGACTTGCGGCCTGCAGTTGCAGTCTGCAGTTTGCAGCTCGACTCGGACTTGTACCTTAAAAATATATCTAACACGAGCTAGCTGGAACCATAAATCTGACGACAGTAAAAATAAAATATAATGTTGATGCCACTAACACTTCCTCCTTTTAACATAATACTTTCTCCTTTTAACATAACATCAAGCCTGGAGCCCAATTCTACTAACAGAAACGACACGTTTGGTGCAGTGTCTAAGCGATTGGCTTCTGCGCTACGGGTCGTGGGTTCGATTCCCACACGGAACAATATTTTGTATGGCCTACAGATGGTTGTTTCGGTTCTGGGCGTTTGTTTGTGAGATTTGTGTCTGTAAAGCACCCACGATACAAGAGAAATCTTAGTGTGGGGCAACGACTTTTCATTAAAAAAAAAAAACAAACGTTTATCAATTGCAACTTAACCGTTTTACTCAGACAGTTTTTGTTAACAAAAACTATCAAATTGTTTGACGGCAAAAACAAAACCAAATATTTTCTGAAAATAGTTTTCGTAAACGAAAACTGTCTGAATGAACGATTCAGTTGCAATTGATAAAACTTTCTGTTAGTAGAATTGGTCAGCTGGATTCCCCGAGGGGTTGGGCAGAAGTGTATAGTACACCCACATTTCGCCGTTATGTTTAAAGTCCCATGTAATAGGAGGCGAAACTATTGCCATCAACCGGGCACAAATCCAGACTCCGAGCTGCTACTGAGAAATTCCACACGAAAAACCTAATAATACTTTGCCTGAACTGGACATAGAACCCAAGATCTCACGCTCGGCAGTCGCGCTTGCGACCACTAGATCACTAAAGCAGTCAAAAGTCTCCTTTTAAATTCAATAATATAAAAAGCTTTTTATGTTCTTATCGTTGGTCTGTTAATAATAAATGTTTTGATAAGTGTTTTGCCATTAAAATAAAAGTGTCTCCAAGTCTCGTATTTCTCAATAAATTAAATAAATCTTGTGCGTGCTTCAATCCGACTGTAAAGACGAATAATAAAACGAGGGTGCCGATGGAATTCCAATCTTAAAATTTCTCGAAATATTTCCTGTAACAAAATGCTCTTCTTTCAACCGTGTTAATATGCCAAAATTAAAGGCTGCGATGATTCGACGCGCTCACCGGAATTCTCCGCTCCATTTACTGAAGATTTACATCGCGCACGAGTTATGGTTAATTTTGTGAACATGTGATGTGCTCTCAGACATCATTTTCTTTACGACACATTTCGTTTCGTCTATATATTTGAGGACAAATTTTGGAATGTCGTGTCTTTATCGTTCGTCATGTATGAATGACAGCGATAAATTTCTCACATACGGTGAGGGGTTCATTCATTATTCATGAAGTGCTCCTTAGATTTAATTTCACACAGAGTCAAATAGCTTTGTCCTAATGTTAAATTTGTCACCTGTCGACATTGGTTATGTGCCTGTCCACATCTCCACGTCACGACGTCGTCAACGTGAAACGGTGCGGTAACGCGACACGGTGCGTTGACATAACGTGCAAATTTACGTGACCGTATCGTAAAAATGCACGTCAGGATCATTGTTAGATTTATCGTTGACCATGTAGATCCTGAATTTTAATAAGAGAAAGCGTAAGAGATGGTTTTAAAACATCGGATGTAGACGGCGACTAACACGCGGGCGTGGAGAGCGCAGGCTGAGCGCATATACGTGTGCGTTTGCGGCTAGAGGCGGAACGTGTTATGATACGGTAACGTAAATTTGCACGTTACCTATGTCAACGCACCGTGCTGCGTTACCGCACCGTTCCACGTTGTTGACGTCGTGACGTGGAGATGTGGACAGGCCCTATGTGCACTTGTTTATGTTAAAGCGGATACGGCAGGCCAAATTCTCGCAAGCTCTTTCTATTTTATTTTTTATTTCATTATTCACATAGGACATAGGCCTCCCCCAACAGGGGGGGTTTGCCATAATCGCCACGCTTGTGTAACGCCACGCTTGCGCAAGTACTAAGAGAACGCTGCTGCCCATCCTCTAATTAATCCCTTAGTCGCCTTTTACGACACCCATGGGAAAAGATGGGGTAGTGCTATTCTTTATGTCCAGCACCACACGGACGATCTTTCCATTTACACGAACCATTTCGATTTCCATACAATACACAATAAACGTTATTGTACACAAAACAAACTTTATTACTATAAAATAGAACATTTTAGTGCTCATTCACACAAAGACGATCCATTTTTTTGACGAATCGTCTTTTTTCACGATTTGTTTTTTTTTGACGGCGGCTATTTTTTTTAAATGACCGTGTTCATACACGTCATGAATCGTGAAAAATGTCGGACACGTCTTAAATCACGTATCGTCTTTTCAAAAATGCGTTCGTCAAAAAACACGAATCGTGATTTTTTTGTGAATGATCCATCGTGTTCGATAGTTCATCCAAGACTAAGAATCACGAAATGAATGTGAACATCAATTCGGATATTTTTCCGAATCGTAATAAAACACGACAATGTGAACATCCATCCGTCATGACGTATCGTGTTTTATTACGAATCGTCAATGACGGAACCCGTGTGAATAAGCCCTTAGATCATCATAAATCTAGGCTTCTTCCAATTGAGCTAAAGCTTTGATAGATTGTAATATTTCTATAATTCAGTTATTTTTTTCATATATCAATGCACTGTTCCAGCTAGAAGTTCGCCTGTTTTTACAGGCATGTTCTTGATGGGATACCTATTTCCGTAATTTACAATACGGCTATTAGTCACATGATTCTGCCGGAATGGACAAAAATGACAAGAGAACATGTTAAGTATAATAATATGTTTCACCGTGTTTTATGTTTCATGCAAGAGAATGTCTGTCAGTAGAAGAGTCTGTCTGTTTTACGATACCCAACAAAAAATAGGCGGTTTCCTATTCTTTAACGAGAAATACACACAGCAGTGTACCTATCCTGCCGGGGTTGCGGCGCATGCAGCTGCGAATCCCGTGACCCCGGCCAAGGGTCAGGAGAAGGAACACCGTGGGTTTTTAGCCGGTAAGAGTCCGGCATAACCCTTCGCCATCCCCGGGCGAAGGGTATCCATGAGGATTTTCCCACGACAAAATTAAAAAAAAAAAAAAAAGTGTACCTGTACATAGATAGACTGTAATGGCTAAACAGGAGCCGCACTCGCCAATGTTCAAGAGCATATCGATCTAATATAACTTTGACTTGTTAAATTGTACCTTTGTCGCAGATACTTCGCCGAAGTTCAAACTCTCAGCCCCCAGAGTTACTTGTAGACGGTAACTGAGTGATAACAAATGTTTTATACACTTTACAAATTACATGAACACGATAATAAGTTCCTTTCTTACAGCCTGCTTTCGTACAAATGACCAAATTAGCGTATAATAAGTCAAGCCCCAAACCGGATTCACAAGCTGGAGATTACCTTTTCGCCTACACAAATATACGTAGCTCGTTACTACGGCGTAGCGGTTACTCGTAGCGGGCGTAGCTTCCGCCGCCCGTCACAAATACGACTGTGGCACATTGACATGCATCAGGATACAGACTCTCTCTCTAGAAAAGCTGATATCATTCGATTTTCTGTTACGTACTGTGTTCATTTCTCTACATGCATTCGATATATTTTTAAAGGTTGGATTATGTTTTTAATTAATTTAATAATTTTTTTTTACCTACAGATAAATATCAACGCTCAGCGGTGTACCGTAACTTCGTTACTAACTTCTACATTAATTTTAATGTTGCACAACAATTGAAATTGATATTGAAACTAGACATACGTACAAAAGTAGACATGTTTTACGAAAATATAGAATCATCGGATGTCGATTTATTTGCCATCACAGAAACTGGTTGCAATGATTCCATACTCAATGCTGAGTTGATACCACCTGGTTTTCAAGTACTAAGGTGCGATCGAGCAGATGGACGAAAACAAGGAGGCGCGCTTCTCGTGGCCACACACCGACTTGAAATACGAAGTGTAACGGTACCTGGGAACGTCAACATCGATACTTGTACGTTTGAAATAGTTTCTGCTACTGTGCATGCTCAAAATAAATATTTGTTTTTGTGTTGCGTTGTTTATATACCACCAAATAGTAAGGAGAATGAATATATGCTATTATTTGGAATATTAGAACAATTAGCTGTTAAATATAAGGAAGTAATCGTAATAGGGGATTTTAACTTGCACTCCTGTAATGTCAACATTATAAACTATTATGAATACTTTCTTTCTTTTTGCGAATTCATTCAGTGGAATCATGTACCAAATTGCAATAATCGCCAGTTAGATTTGGTCCTTTGTTCCTTGAGTTTAGGTGAGGACATAAGTGTGGGTGAAGCGGACGAGGGGCTTGTGCCGATCGACTCGCATCACCCGCCGCTCGCGATCTTGGTGCCGGTTAGAAAAAACGCGCGCACTGGTTATATCTCAGCCACTGTTGCCCCCCCACATCACGATAGTGTAGGGGAGGTGGATATGTGGCCGCAATGGAACTTTGCTAAAGCGGATTACAATTTATTATACTCATTACTGTTGTCTAATGATTGGAGTCCGATTTACAATATACAGGAGCCAGAACTCGCGTTGAATTATTTTTATGATATGGTTAATAATATTATTAACAATTGCGTGCCCAAAAAAAGGCGGAAAAGTAGAAATGTTAGGTACAATTATCCTGAGTGGTACACGGCCGATATTATTCGTGATATAAAAGCAAAGGCCAGATTACATAAACAGTATAAAATGAGTGGGTTGAGGGGGGATTGGCAAATGTTTGCTCAGAGCAGGGCGAAATTAAAGACGATGTTAAAGGATGCGCATGAGCGGCATCAGGAAAGGGTTCAGCTTAATCTTACCGAAGACCCGAAGTCTTTCTGGAACTATGTGAGGGCAAAAAGGGGAACGGTAAACCGTAAACATATTACCAAGGGTGGTCAAATTTTACCGGATTCGCAATGTGCCCAAGAGTTTGCTAATTTTTTCCATTCCGTGTACAGCACTCAGCAGGCTAGACTAGACATAGATGCGGCGGTTGCTGCGAGTGGCAGCAGCAGTTCACGGGTGCATATAGATCGTCTGAACTTGAGTCAGGTACATGAGGCACTAGCACGACTTAAGCCTAAACGTTCCGCAGGCCCGGATGGCATTCCAGCATTTGTCGTTAAGGATTGCCGAGCGGTTCTGGCGGGGCCTCTCGTGCACATATATAATCTGTGTCTCGAGACATCCTATTTTCCTGAGCGTTGGAGAACTACGCGGGTAATTCCAGTACCTAAGGGTGAAGCAGGATCAGAAGTGACTGGATACCGACCGGTGGCAGTTTTGTCTACACCGGCAAAGGTATTTGAGTCGGCCATGCAGCGATGTGTATTGGAACAGATATCCGCTTCGTTGTCGGACGCTCAGCATGGATTTCGACCTGCTCGCAGCACAACTAGCAATTTGCTTAATTTTATGACTTATGTAGTCCCACATGTTGATGCGGGAGTGCAAGTCGATGTTGCCTACTTTGATTGCAAAAAGGCGTTTGATCTAGTAGATAACGACATATTATTAACAAAGCTGGCGACAGTCGGATGCACTCCCAAATTGTTGAAGTTCTTTGCTAGGTACATGAGGGACCGCCGGCAGTTTGTTGAATATGCGGGTTTTAAATCGGAGCTCTATTATACTAGATCCGGAGTAAGTCAGGGCAGTAACATGGGACCTCTTCAGTTTATTATTATGATTAATGACCTACCCGATGTAGTAAGGGATGCCAAATGTCTTTTATTCGCGGACGATCTTAAACTGTTTTTGGCCATTAAAGATAAAGGTGACTGTGAACGTTTTCAGAGTGACGTGACCAGGGTAGTCGAGTGGAGTAGGAAAAATAATCTACATTTCAATATGTCCAAGTGCTACGTAGCTCGTTACTACGGCGTAGCGGTTACTCGTAGCGGGCGTAGCTTCCGCCGCCCGTCACAAATACGACTGTGGCACATTGACATGCATCAGGATACAGACTCTCTCTCTAGAAAAGCTGATATCATTCGATTTTCTGTTACGTACTGTGTTCATTTCTCTACATGCATTCGATATATTTTTAAAGGTTGGATTATGTTTTTAATTAATTTAATAATTTTTTTTTACCTACAGATAAATATCAACGCTCAGCGGTGTACCGTAACTTCGTTACTAACTTCTACATTAATTTTAATGTTGCACAACAATTGAAATTGATATTGAAACTAGACATACGTACAAAAGTAGACATGTTTTACGAAAATATAGAATCATCGGGTGTCGATTTATTTGCCATCACAGAAACTGGTTGCAATGATTCCATACTCAATGCTGAGTTGATACCACCTGGTTTTGTAGTCCCACATGTTGATGCGGGAGTGCAAGTCGATGTTGCCTACTTTGATTTCAAAAAGGCGTTTGATCTAGTAGATAACGACATATTATTAACAAAGCTGGCGACAGTCGGATGCACTCCCAAATTGTTGAAGTTCTTTGCTAGGTACATGAGGGACCGCCGGCAGTTTGTTGAATATGCGGGTTTTAAATCGGAGCTCTATTATACTAGATCCGGAGTAAGTCAGGGCAGTAACATGGGACCTCTTCAGTTTATTATTATGATTAATGACCTACCCGATGTAGTAAGGGATGCCAAATGTCTTTTATTCGCGGACGATCTTAAACTGTTTTTGGCCATTAAAGATAAAGGTGACTGTGAACGTTTTCAGAGTGACGTGACCAGGGTAGTCGAGTGGAGTAGGAAAAATAATCTACATTTCAATATGTCCAAGTGCTCGATCATAACGTTCAGCCGCAAAAAAGAACCTCTCCACCACGACTATGAGCTGGACAGTCTGAAAATGAAAAGGATTGATACAGTACGGGATCTAGGAGTACAGTTTAACACTGAGTTGATATTTCGCGATCACATCGTTAAAGTCTGTAAAAGAGCGTATAGGAGCTTAGGGTTCATACTTCGTCGTGCTGAAGGTTTCAAACACATTAAAGCTATAAAAACTTTGTACAACGCGCTGATAAGGAGTCAGTTGGAGTTTAATGCAATCATATGGGCACCACATGAAACTAAATACAGTCTCATGCTGGAACGCATTCAAAATAAATTCATGAGGTATCTGTACATGAGACTGTACGGAGTATATCCTTATTATCCGTTGATGTACCCAACCTTGTTTGTTCTAGGCATGGTAGGGTACAACAAGTTAGAATTAAGAAGGGATTTAGCTCTCACTATCTATATTTTTAAAATAATTAATCGCAAAATTAATAATCAGGGGGTGTTAAAGGAAGTGAGTCTGTGTGTGCCCGACAACTACGTGCAGAGACGGAGACGGCCGCAGTTGCTGGCTGTGCCACGCGGTAGGACTAACTTGCTTAATAAAGCACCGGTTACTCGTGCCTTACAGACACTCAATGAAGTCGCCGAAAGGATTGACATTTTTTCCTGTTCACTGAATGAATTCGCAAGAACAACTTTAAATTATTTGTGCTATAATTTGTAAAAAACAATTTTAGATATGTACCTACCACCCTATCGCATTGGGATATCCTGTAATGATAGAAGTGTTGTGATAATAAATAAATAAATAAATAAATAAAAACTATTAATTTAAAACTTAGTTGCAATCAGAAAACCATCAAGTGAAACACGAGAAATTATAGGAGCAAGGTGAAATAAAGTTCTGAGAAATTGTGAAAACTCGTGCTTGCGTAGTTTCATTACTTCTCGTTTGATATAACTACAGCAAGGTTTAATTAAGTTATGGAGGCCCATCAAAGTACTTTGTTAACTACTTGAATGTGATTCAATTGACGTTTGGGAAAAGTTGACTTTCCATTGTTTCTTTAGCCGTTCGGGGTTAAAAAACTGATGCAGACATAAAAATGAGAATCTCAATCGCAATCAAACTATTTAATTAATATTCTATTCAGTGTTGTTATATGCAGAATAGAAGAGAATTTCAGTAAGATATATGAAGTTCAGTTGTTGCTGCATTGTGAACATTAACGAATAGAAACCATATTCCCGAGTTGTTGAGCAGAGTAACTACACAACAATACTCCATAACAATAAACTTTAACGTTCATAATAAACTTATAACGCTGTTCCTTATACTTGCAATTGACTGGGTGAAATTCTACACAGAAATAATATTAAATATTCGGCGAGCCAGAGAAATTAAGTATGCTTTTGAATGTATTTGCGGTATGCTAAACAATCATGACAGAACAATCTCAATGAAAAGATATATAAAATGAATTTCAAAGGACATAAATTAGGATTCAAACATTTTGCCACACAAGTCCAAAGCTGGCCAGAACAATAAATTCACTGCGAAAGTCTAAAATTAACCCCTGCGCTGCCAAATGAGTTTGTAATACCAAAAAATGTTATTTTTTGCAAGCTATTTTTTTATTTTAATAATTAATTATTGGCAACAACAAGACTAAGTGCCATGAAACACGATTAAAAAATTTTTACAAATTTAATTAAAGACTACACATAATGCCGAATAGCCGGACTAACTATTTTTTCAAAATAAGATAATGGAATAAAACGATAAAGAAATAAAAATATTTGATTTTTCCTATTTTCAAACTCTAATAGCAGCCTGAGGGTTTATTATAGACTTTTGTTGTGATAATTATTTTGAAATATTGTTTTCTACAACAAAACTTCTACTTTTTTTGTCTGGCACTTTCATTAAGACTTTTCTGGTACTTTGAATAATTTTGATAGTCGAAATTGTGAATATTACATGAACAGACATCTTACGCGGAACACTGAACATTATGTTATAAAATATTACTGGACGGTAATACTCCTTATCCATTGACCTACGATAACCCGCAAATCCTCTGAATAGGCTTGTTATAAAAAAAGGAAAATGCTACGAAAACACAGATAAACATAAATTGTGTAATTGAAAGGGTGAACCCTTTTTTGATCGATCCGATCGTAAGAACAGTTGTTTATAACACATTTTATAATGCAAGAAGACTGTGAATAAATGAAGCAGGAAGAAAAATACATGACCCTTGACCATGACCTTCCTTGTAGGATAAATGCATAATCAACCCATAAGTGCTCATTCAAGCGTCTTTTTTCACGATTCGTATTATTTTGACGGCGGCTATTCTTTTTGAATGCCGTGTTCACACGCATCACAAATCGTGAAAAATGTCGGACACGTCTTAAATCACGTATAGTCATTTAAAAAACACGTTCGTCAAAAAACACGAATCGTGATTCGTATTCACATCCATCGTGTTCGATAGTTCATCCAAAACGAAACTATGAATCACGAAACGAATGTGAACATCAATTCGGATACTTTGCCGAATCGTGATAAAACACGATTCCGTATGCAATGTGAACGTCCATCCGTCATGACGTATCGTGTTTTATGACGAATCGTTGATGACGGAACCCGTGTGGATCAGCCCTTACTGTCTCACTGCTGGGCACGGGAGTCTTATCAGAATGACAAGGATTTAGTCCATCACGCTGGCCTGACGCGGGTTGGCAGACTACACACACAATCAAGAGCTTTATAAACTCCTCTCAGGTATCTTCACGATGTTTTCTTTCACCGTAAACGCAGGTGATAATCATTCTGATCCGCAAATGAATTCGAAAAGTCAGATGTGCGGGCCGACGTCGAACTCGGATCCTCCTGTTTGGATGGCAAGTATTCAACCACTATGCTATCACTGTTTTCTCGTAGCCACAATTAATTTAAATGTTTAAACGATTTATAGCGGAGGTGATATGAAAACATAATAATCATAGCGGAAACCAACGCCTGAGTTGAGATGCCTTGCCCAGCGATACGTAACCTTTTAAAATAAATCTTGCGTTAATATTTTGGCTTGTACTCATTGGGCTATTTGTGAACTGTATGAGTATTGCTTTTCATAGATAGAGAGTAGATACAACCCATAAACACGCCCAAAATCATCACGAAATATAAAGGGTTTTAAGTTAAGTCAAACTGCGTATTTCCCTCAGAGAGCGGATTAGGAAACCAGATCAGAAACATATAAATTATTCGATGCTATTCGAGACATTAGGCGAAGATATAAAATTAGAACGATGAAATGGATCGGCTATATATCTTCACAGAAATAAACTGGAAAGTGCAAAAGTGAAGACATGGGCTCCTAGATCCCTCCCGCGAAGGGTATTAATCCGACCCAACCCTCCCTTTTAGAATAAAAGTGTTTGGACTCTCGGAAATATATTTTTGCAGCCTCAACAAATAGATTTAAGATAAATATATAGATAATTATACAATGTGTCCGGCCATGAACTAGCGATATTCTAGGTACTTATATATCAACTACTCTAGTACACAAATACACTATACATTAGGGTCCAATCCACTTCCATTTTTTTGTTGAGATATTCTGTACGTGTGTACAAAAACAGTCATATCTCTCAAAGTTTTGGTCCTACTGAGATAAAAGTAGGCTTATTCGAAGGCAACAGTATTGTCTATCGTTTACATTACGATACAATGGGTTCACATTTTCGTAACTTTAAGATAGAGAATATCTCAACAAAAAAGCAAAATGGCTGCCAAATAGCGGGGAAGTGGATTGGACTAGGGTCCAATCCACTTCCCCGCTATTTGGTAGTGTATCGTGTATTTGTGTACTAGAATAGTTTTTTTTTTAACTTTTCCCCTCACTAAGATTTCTCTTGTATCGTGGGTGCGTTTACAGACACAAATCTCACAAACAAACGCCCAGACCCGAAACAACCATCTATAGGCCATACAAATTTTTGTTCCGTGCGGGAATCGAACCCACGACCCGTAGCGCAGAAGCCAATCGCTTAGCCACTGCACCAAACGTGTCGTACTAGAATAGTTGCTATATAAGTACCTAGAATTTCGCTAGTCCATAACCGGACACATTGTATAGATAATTATAAAACGCCATAACAAATAGCCGTTATAATTTGAGCCAAAGATTTTAGTTTTGGCCCCTCTTGTATCACTCGCGTTCTTCTGGCCCTAGATGAAAACATTTGCCCATCCCTGATCTAGATTGATCTTCACTTTTACTTCTCCTTCGTTTGCAGGCAAACAAAGTTAACTATAAAACAAGACTTGTTTCTCAGCAAACTTGTTATAACCTATAGCTACTGAGAAATGGAAGCTTTATAATACTAATGCATTTCGGCTGAATGTGCAAAGATTCAGCATCTTGCAGAAATACATAAAAGTAAACACTTAACCACGTAACTACGAGTATTACATAAAAAGCAGCCCTCTAAGTCAGTCACAGTCAAAGTCAAATAGACCAGATAACAGGCACTTTTAAAACGTCAAAACTAGGTGCACGGTTCCAAAAGGTAGGTTCTATGGAGAAGAGCCGGCAAGAAACTCCATGAATACTCTTTTTAAAATAGTAGATCATGACTATTCATGACAATTCCATTACAGCGGCGTGCCACATAGAATGAGAATAATGCAGGTTAATGCAATAATACTCTACCTGCATTATTAAGAAATATTTCTAAATATAAGCAAGAGCTACGGAATCTCTATTTCCTCTGCATATAAATGTAGTTATTACTCGGAGGTAAAACCAATTTTAATAAAATGAAACTTTTGATGACTGCATAATTTAACAAAAAGAGGAATGTGTGAAAATGAACGATAATTTAAATGTGAATATTATTTTACTATTTTCATAACTCATTAAAACTACATATTTCGTGTTGTTCCAGTTACAATGAATACGAGTTTGTACGTTGTCGAGTAGAATTTACATTTTCCTTTGAAAACTCGTAGTGAAAAATTAGAATAAACTAATCTGAACAGAATTGTGGTTTCGGGGTTTCAATAGTGTTTTATTCAGTTGGAGAGAAGTAGTAGAGAAGTTGTTTATTTCAATGTAACGGTAGACATACAATAATGTGTTAGAAATTATTCAAGGAGGTCTCTCTTTCTAGATGAATAAGGTAATTTTATTTGCATAGCTTCGAGAGCTTCGTTACTGGACATCCTTGTGAAAATCTAGTTCCTAGTCTATGCTTCACTGAAGTTTTGACGCCATTATGATGTGGTAGGATGAATAAACATAAGTTTACAGAAATGTATTGATAAAAAATATTCATAACGGATACACTGTTATACTATAATAGGCTAGCATGTTGATTATCCAACAGTCTGTCTAAAGCAATGCCGACCGCTCTTCAGTAAATATTTTGACGGCTTATCGATTTTCCAAAACAGTAACGTCTATTATGGACCATGTCCAGTCAACAGTGGAGTAATACAGGGTGTACGATAAAGAATGGATAATCTTGCATGTGCTTGTGAAGGGGCTTATGGCCTACCCGAAACACCCCCATGTATGTTCTACGATTTTCTATGGTTTAGAAGTTATAGCGATTTTTTTGCCATTTTGGGACAGTTTGTAAGGAAAGTGAAAAACTTGAAAGACTTGACTTTATCGGGTGAAGCGCTATGAAATTTACAGGATTTGTAGTTCTTTATCCAAAAAAGTTTTTGAAATTATTGACCAGAGAAAAAAACATTTTAAGTTATCAACAAAACGTCATCAAAAATTTCCATACGTTTTGTCGACTTTCAGTTTATGAGAAATTCTGTTTCGTTTTGATCGCTTACTTATTCCAAGCGCTCTATTTTCTAAATATTAGGTCTTCTAATACTAATGACCACATATCTACTTATGACAAATCGACAGCCAAAGTCGACAAAACATATGGAAACTTTTGATGACGTTTTGCTGATAACTTATGTTTTTTTTTTCTGGTCAATAATTTCAAAAACTTTTTTGGACAATGTACTACAAATCCTGTAAATTTCATAGCGCTACTCTAAGTGGTTCACCAGATAAAGTTGCTTTTAAGTTTTTCACTTTCCCTACAAATTGCCCTAAAATAACAAACAAAAATCGCTATAACTTCTAAACCATAGAAAATCGTAGAACATACATGGGGGTGTTTCGGGTAGGCCTTGAGCCATTTCACAAGCACATGCGAGATTATCTATTCTTTACCTGAAATCCTGTATATAGGACTAACGGCTTGTAGGGTGCTTTAAATCGCCCGTCCCACGGGGCTCCCCTCTTTAAGCTTAAGGACCTTCAGTCGCTCTGATTAATTTTCTCGTAAAACATTTGGGGCCTCCGATTCAATTCGGAAAATACGGCTTAGAAATCGAGACGTCGTGATTTGGAACACTACTCGTTGCACTGCAGAGGTAAACTGAATACTAGTTGATGAGATATCATATACTGCATTCTAATTGCGCAACACGACGAGTGTGTTTCGCTATGGCTATGATTTTGACAGGTCACCAATTTCCGTAATAACGTTTGTATTAACAATCCGACTTCTCCACAACTATGTACCACGCAATGAATCTTGTTTTCGACACATCAACTTTCATGATTGATGCTGGTTACGTTACGAAATGGCCCTGCAGGCTGTCAAACGTTAATGAACACAACCATTGAAAACATTCGAATAGCACCAATCAATTGCGGATGGCTGCACTCGTAAACTATGACAATGTAGCGGCCTAACCGTTAAGTACCTACTAAAACTGCTAAATCACTCTATTCCTAGTAATAACTACAATTTACGCAGGCTTTACTGAACACGCTGCCGTCAACACCTGAAATCATTGTATACGCTATAAGCTTCCAAATTCTGCTAAACGGCGCGCGAAATCGACAAATGGAACTCAGGTTTACGTTGAAACATCAATTTACGTTTGCCGTGTTTCAAAGCAAACATCAATTGAACTAACACTCGCCTTTAATCCTGTATAAGACGGATATTCAAAGCGCTTTAAAGTTCACAACGATGTACATGGAATAGTGTGTTAATGGCTTTCTATCTGAAACAGAATTAATCTAGACAGACCGAACTAGTTAGATAGATTAATGGTTCTTGGGAACTATCCTGTTTATCTGCACGGTGCGGTGAATTTGTCTCAAGATAAGCAAACTTTAAGTTATATAAATGCTAGGATTATCTGAAGTTTTCTGTTTTCTTTCCATTCTACTCCAACCTTTCTACCTTTAATGTGTGTGAAACCAAACTAAAGCGTTTAGAGTCAGAATTTAATTTAACTTGTTGAAAATTAACTTTGTGCGCCGTATTTGCAGCAAAGTTGAACTAGAACATTTGGTTTACGATTAAATACCAGTTTATGTTTTATATATTATGTTCTCGCGGCCCGCCAGTTGTGAAAACAGAGAACTGTTGTAAAAACTGTAACTAAACGGCCATTGAAATTCAGAGAAAGAATAGTAAGAACAAAAAAGGTAGAAATGAGTATTGAGTGCAGAAAGAGGTAGTGATAGCCTAGTGCAGGAATGGCGAACCAGTGGCACGCGACACAATATTTTGGGCACGTCACTGATCACAAAATTCATAATGCACTACGAAAAAAATGGTGAAGTATGGCACGTCTAAGACCTCATTAAACATTTCTTTAGAAAAATGGCACGTTGGTAAGTAAAGGTTCGCCATCCCTGGCCTAGTGGTTGAACGCTTGTCTTTTATGCAGGACCATGCAGGACGGTCTTTTACTACGTCGCGTAACTTGTAAATACAAGTACTGTAACAGTCACGAGTGACAATCAGTAGCTATTAGAGCACAAACGTCATGTTCACAAAGGCCTTTGCTTTAGATACGACATTCCCTTGCTGACTCATAAACTCGAGGGCAACAAAAAAACTTCACGTGTGAACGAACATTTCCAGAGTAATGTGTTTCAGACCGTTAATGTTCATTTCACAGTGTAGACTCTTTTATAGTTCGTAATAAAAATGTCAAGACGTAATTTATAGCGGAATCTTGTACACAATATATCATTTTGAACACAGCGTCATCCATTGCTCCCCTAGTGCAAGTGGCTCTTCAAAGTAATGTTTCAATTGACGTTTAAAATATATCCAACACGATTTAGCAGTAACCATAATTCTGACTATAATAAATAAATATAATGTTGATGCATACATATAACATAACACTTCCTCCTTTTAACATGTATTCCTCGAAGGGTTGGCTAGAGGCGTATTAGTACATTCTCATTTCACTGTTATGTTCAAGTTCCATGTAATAGGGGGCGAGCCGATTGCCATCCATCGAGCACAAATCCAGAATCCGTGCTGCTACTGAGAAATTCCACACAAAAACCTAATAATACTCTGCCCGACCTGGGGGTCGAACCTCACTCTCGACAGTCGCGCTTGTGACCTCTAGACCAACGAGGCAGTCATAAGTCTTCTTTTAAATATAATAATATTAAAAAATCTTTTTATGTTGTTATCATTTGACTGATAATAACAAATTTGTTGATAAGTGTTTATCCATTAAAATGAAAGTGTTTCCAACAATCGTATTTCTCAATAAATAATATAAAGCTTGTGCGTGCTTCAATTTGATTAGAAAGACAAATAATAAAACGAGGGTACCAATAGAATTCCAATCTTCAAATTTTCCCAAAATCATTCCTGTATTAAAGTGCTCTTCTTTCAACCGTGCCGAAATTAAAGGCTGAGATGATTTGATGCGCTCACCGGAATTCTCCGCTCCATTTACTGAAGATTTACATCGTGCACGACGTAGGGTTAATTTTGTGAACATGTGATGTGCTCTCAGAAATCATTTTCTTTACGACACATTTCGTTTCGTCTATATATTTGAGGACAAATTTTGGGATATGGTGCCTTGCTCGTTCGACATATGAATGACAGCGATAAATTTCTCACATACGGTGAGGGGTTCATTCATTATTCATGAACTGCGTCCTTAGAAGGTCCTTAAATTAAACACACAAAGTCAAGCTTCGTCATAAAGTTAGATTAGTCACCTGTCGGCATTGGTTATGTGCACTTGTCCATGAAAAAGTGGATACGGAAAGCCAAATTCTTGCAAGTTCTCTCTAATTACATGAACATTTCATCATTATAAATGTAGGGTACTTCTAATTAAAGTTAGAGCTTTGTTTGGAATATAATATTTCGTTATTTTTTTCACTTATCAAAACACGAACAAGGGCAAAAGAAGGCCAATTTCTGATAAGGACACTTATCAGAAATTGGCCTGTTTCTTACATGTATATCTTTCAGTGGCGTGCACAGAGATTTCAGACAGGGTACGCACAAAAAAAAAAAAAACTTACCAGTTTCAGCTTGTTGTACCTACCCACCTACCTGACTCTTACCGCAGGCGCCTTCGCATGATGTTTGTTTGAGACCACCATGAATATATAAATAAGTGATTGATGGCAACATAACAGGTCACTTATATGATATCCAAAGTGGTCTTTAAAAAGGCCGGTAGATGCTAATTTTGTTTTCTTTGCGCAAATTAATTGAAATTTAATAAAAATTACTAAGTACTTTAATTTGAACTGATTACTTTCTACAAGTTAATGTTTGTAAATCAAATCGACGCGCCTATCTTTTTTCAGATAGTTTTGCAAAACGTCGTCGTAAAAACTGCTACATCGTTTTAAAATGACTAAAAGTTCTTTTTCGATTGAAATCATAGACAAATCTGTGAGTCTGTTTTGGCCCTGTGTGTTTCGTAAATATGTATGAATTCTTTTTAGACTAGAAAATGATCGTTCGGTCGATGCGCTACTGACTGGAATCGTAACTATTAATTTTCCTAATTTGTAAACTTCAGGAAATATGGAAGTCAAATGGTTTGAATGTAAATTTTGAATGAGATCGAATATGCCCAAGGTTTTTAGTTCGTCAGATTTATAAACGCATCGGAGCTCATTCCTGAAGCGATCGGCATTAAAAGAATGTTCATGTGTATTGATTAGGTCAACTACAGATTGTTCTGGAAAATTCATACAATAGGAAGAAAAGTTTTCGCAAGCAAGAAGGTTAAAAAACTTCAAGTCTTTTAAATTTTTGTAACGAGTACGACACTCGTTTAAAACATTGTCAATAATTTCGCAAAACACGCGCCTGTAATACTGTTTAACATCATCAATACCGCGTTTTCGTTTAGGTCGGTCGCAATTAGATTCTAAAACAGAGTTATAATTGATAACAAATTTAGTTCTGTACTGTTCCATGAAAGTTTCAAACTCTTTAATTTTTCGGACACAGTAAACAATGTCACTAGTCTTTTTCTGCAATATTTCATACAAAATGTCGGTCTCAGAAAATATTTCTGAAAACGTATTTAGAAAAAAATTGAATTCAAATTCCTTTAAACTATTTAAAAAGGCAGAAACTTGTGTCAATGTTTCTCCGTCCCATTTATCGACATTTTCCAACATGTCTTCAAACATACCTATTAAGTTATTAAGATTTGTGGCAATCACATTAACAGTGCGAGAGTGATAAGTCCACCGTGTTTCGGCAACGCGAGGTAATTTACGCATTTGAGCATACTCGTTATAGTGCGCGGTTCTTTTTGTACTAGTATGAAAAAAATTTGCCAATGATCTAACTGTACTAAAAAAACGCTTGGTCTCAGAAACTCGTTCAAAAGACTTTGAAAGAATAAGATTGAGCACATGAGCTGAACACCAAACATACGTCGCGAGTGGGCATTTTTCTCTTATTAAACTTTGAACTCCGTTAATCTCTGAAGACAAAACTGCCGCACCATCATAAGTTTGAGCAACTACTTTATCTAAGCAATTAAATTCCTCTAAAACATTGATAATAAACGCGCTTAAAGTTACAGCTGTCCGATCCGCACTAACATCAATATATTTTATAAATCTATCAACTACTTCTGAGCCACGAAAATATCTCAAGATGAGGACTAGCTGTTCACGACCGCTAGCATCAGGAGTTTCGTCAACCATAACAGCAACGAAATCAGTTTCACTGATTTCTTTTTTTATTTTATCGTACATTACAGACGCAACACTAGAAATTAAATCATTTTGGGTCCTATTCGCTGATAGCCCCGTGAATGAGCTACCTGATGTTGATTGTAAGTGAGTTTCCAAATTTCCATCATATTTAGCCAACAACTCTACAAGTTCCAGAAAATTACCTTTATTAAACGACAAGCTGGATTCGTCATGACCGCGGAAAGCTAATTCTTGTTTACCTAGAAAACAAACTACATCAATCAACCGTTTGAAAATGTTTCTATTTCTGTCAATTTTCGCGTTGTGCCTTTCAATATCTAACTTTAACTGGCTATTCAAACTAGTCTCTATTCTACCTTTACCAAAAGTTTGGAACTTTAAACAGGATTCTAGATGATTTTCTGAAGAATCATGCTTAGCTGCCGCTTTGTGAAAATTATTTAAATTTGAGTATCCGCCATAAGTACAAACATTCTTTTTATCATGATTATTAAACAAAATGCAAGGGAAACAATACAATGTGTTTGTGTGTACACAACCAGTTAGCCAGTAATAATTATCATAAAACTTTTTGTTAAAATAACGAGAAGTATTACCTTTTCTTTGAATTAAATTCAACCCGGGTACACACCTTCCCTTTGCGACCAATTTAAGTTTTTCCTCAAAAGAAAACGTCGAAAACGCGGCCGATTTTAATTTATTTAAACACACTTCGCCAGCACAGGTCTCACAGGTGTAATTTTCCATTTTTCTTACTAAATAATTACACGACAGTCAATCATTTGCGCCAAGAAAAACAGTATTGAGAAAATTCTTTGCAATTTATTACGTCACGAACTAATACGAACGAATGAATCGGTCATTTGGTTAATCCGACAAAAAAAGTCGACTCTCTGCAATCAACAATTAAACGGTGCATTTACGGATTCTCAATTTGGACGGTTTGCAATGTAAGCTATGCCTCCAAAACTCCAACACACGCACACATTTTCACGCACACAGTCACTCTTTTGCTGTGTACTACACGAGATGCGTTGTATGAAGAATAAGCCAGGCGTAGTACAGCTTATGCTCACGGGAGGCGCTGCAATGCGCGGTCGCGGCGGCATGCGGCGGGTATTCCCCCGTTCCCCGCTCCGAGTTAGTTCCAAAAAAAGCAATAGATGGCGTGAAATCTAAATTACCATGATTTCTTTTAATTATAGTCATTTATCACTTAAAGGGGCATGTATTATGTATGGTACTGTAGGGTATGCAGAGCTTATTTGCATGTATGGAGTGCACGCCACTGATATCTTTGATGGGATACCTATTTTTGTCATTTACAATATCACTATGGCAATATGTCAGATGATTATTTTTGCCCACTAGAGCAGGATGAGCAAAAATAATGACAAGAGAATTCATGTCATAATTTTGAATTGCCTATTACTACACCCAGCAAAAGATAGGCCTATTTTTTACCGAGAAATACACACACAGCAGTGCAACTATACGTAGATACACTGCAATAGCTAAACATGAGCCGCACTTACCAATGTTCAAGAGCATATCGATGTAACATAACTTTGTCTTGGTAAATTGTACCCATGTCGCTGATACTTCGTCGGAGTTCAAACTCTCAGCCCCGAAAGTTACTCGTAGACGGTAACCGAGAGATAACAAATGTTTTGCACACATTGCAAATTACGTGAACACAATAATAAGTTCCTTTCTTACAGCCCACTTTTATTGAAATGACCTAATTAGCGTATAATAATGCAAACCCCAAACCGAATTCACAACCTGGAGATTACTTTTTCGCAAATATACGTAGCTCGTTGCTACGGCGTAGCGGTTACTCGTAGCGAGCGTAGCTTCCGCCGCTCGCCACAAATACGACTGTGGCGCATTGACATGTATCAGAATAAAACATGCATAAGATACAGACTCTCTAGAAAAGCTGTTTTCATTCAGTTTTCTGTAACGTTCATTTCTCGCATGCATTCGATACATTTTTAAAGGATGGATTGTTTTTAATTAACTTCATATAATTTGTTTACTTACAGAGAAAAACCGCTTAGCAGTGTACTGTAACTTTGCTGCTTACTTCAAAAATAATTTTAATGTTGTACTCGTACAACAATTGAAATTGATATTGAAAATATTAATTTAAAACTTAGTTGCAATCAGAAAACTATCAAGCGAAACACGAAAAATTACAGCAGCAAGATAAAATAAAGTTCAGAGAAATCATGAAAACTCGCGCTTGCGTAGTTTCATTACTTCTCGTTTGATGTAACTACAGCAAGGTTTAATTAAGTTGTGGAGGCCCATCAAAGTACTTTGTTAACTACTTGAATGGGATTCAATTGACGTTTGGGAAAAGTTGACTTTCCATTATTTTGCGCAGCATTCCTCGCCATTCGGGATTAAAAAAACTGATGAAGACATAATTATGAAAATGTCATTCGCAATCAAAATATTTAATTAATATTGTATTCAGTGATCTTATAAACAGAGTAGAGGAGAATTTCAGCAAGATAGAAGAAGATATTAGTCCAGTTATTGCTGCATTGTGAACATAAGCGAACAAAAACCATATTCCCGAGTTGTTGAGCAGAGTAACTACACAACAATACTCCATAGCAATAAACGTTAACGTTGATAATAAATTCAAATTGTATGCTCATAACACTGTTTATTACACTTAGCAATAGACTCGATGAAATTGTACACAGAAATAATATTAAATATTTGATTAGCCAAAGAGATTTAAGCCGGATGTACAAGAAATCACGAAGGCTGGTGTTCACCAACATTAAAACTCTAGTAAAACAACTATAAGAGCGATTACGCACTGCATCCGATCCGAATCCGTGAAAATACGGATATAAAAAACTCGGACCGAATTCGGATATTGCTTTACGCACTGCATCCGATCCGAATCCGTGAAAATACCGATCCAGAGTAAAAATCTCGGACCGAATTCGGATGTTGCTTCCACACTATTCCGATCTCTGATTCAAATTCAAACAATTCAGGGGCCATCTTTGGCATATCCGTTTGGCGTCTGATTTGAATCCGAGGTAATGCGAAAGCGTTCATACAAACAGTACTACGGCTACTTCGGTCCGTCAATTGTTCTTCCGAATTAGAAACTCACGGATGACGGATAGAAATCGGATGACGGATGCCGGATGTAGTGCGTAAACTACCACACAAATAGTTCTATGGCTACTTCGGAACGTATTTTCACGGATTCGGATCGGATGCAGTGCGAAACCGCTGTTAACCTAAAATTTCAGTACATTTTTGTAGTAAACGGTTGTTTAACCAGAGAATTAATGTTGGTGAACAAAGTGGACCGATAACCGGTCATTGTGGCGATGCTTGGGGGAGGCCTATGTCCAGAAGTGGATGTTTTTCGGCTGAATGATGATGATGATGACCAACCTAAGTGATGCGTCATTCACTTGTGGTTGAAATTCGAACTGTGCCATAGCTGTGCACAAAAAAAAACATTAGTGTATGTTGCCGTTAAGGTCGGTAAAAATAATGGTCGAATTTCGACCACAGGCGAATGACGCATCACTTAGTGAATTCGTGTACACTCGGCTTAAATATGTTATTGAATGTTTTTGCGGTGAGCTAAATAATAATGAAAGAACAATGTCACTGAAGAGAGATGAAAATGAATTTCGAATTTAAATAATTTTGATAATCGAAGTTGTGAATATTACATGAACAGACATGTCAGTCGGAACATTGAACGTTATGTTATAAAATATAACTGAACGGTAATACTCCTTATCTTACCATTGACTTATGGCAATCCGCAAATCCTCTGAATAATAGACTTGTTATCGAAAAAAGGAAAATGCCACGAAAACACAGATAAAGACAAATTGTGTAATTTAAAAGCCGAACCCTTTTCTGATCGAGTGGCACCAATAGTAAGAACATGAGATAGTTTATAACACATGTTATGAATTTAAATGTTGCAGGAAGACTGTGAATAAATTAAGCAGGAAGATATAATCATAAAAACATAATAGCCCTGCTGGGCACGGGCGTCTTATCAGAATGACAAGGGCTTAGGCCTTGGTCCATCACGCTGGACTGATGCGGGTTAGCGGACTACACACACAATCGAGAACTTTATGGAGCACTCTTAGGTATGCAGGTTTCCTAATGATGTTTGCCCTCGCCGTTAACGCAAGTGTGAACTACATAGTATAAAAGAAAGTCGCTTCCCGCTGTCTGTCCCTATGTATGCTTAGATCTTTAAAACTACGCAACGGATTTTGATGCAGTTTTTTAAATAGATAGAGTGATTCAAAAGGAAGGTTTAAAACTGTAAAAGGTACAGATGCAAAGCCGGGGAGGGTCGCTAGTAATCAATGATACGCACATGTATTCAAAAAGTCAAGTGCGGGCCGGCGTTGAACTCGGAGCCTCATATATAGAAGACAAGCGTTCAACCACTAGGCTATCACTTTATTTTCGTAGCCACAACTCATTAAAATGTTTAAATAATTGTAAGCGGAGGTGGTAGGGCGTATGAAAACATAATAATCATAGCGGAAACAAACGACTGGATTGAGTTGCCTTGCCCAGCGATACGTGACGTTTTAAAATAAAGTTTGCGTTAATATTTTGGCTGGCACTCGGTGTGCTGTTTGTGAACTGTATGAGTATTGCTCTTCATAGTAAGACTAGATAAAACCGATAAACACGCCACTAATTACCACACCAAAGGTTTTAGGTATAAAAAGCCAAGGTACATATTCCTCCAGAGAGTGAATAAGGAAACCACATCAGGAACGTATAAATTATTCGACGCTGTTAGCGACATTAGGCAAAGATATAAAATTAGAAAGATGAAATGGATCGCGACCATACATTTTCGCAAAAATAAACTGGATAGTGCAGAAATTAAGAAATGCTTCTAGGTCAAGAATGATGTAGATCAGGGGAGAGCAAACATCGGCCCCCGAAGGGTTTTAATCCGACCCACGAACCCTCCCTTTTAGAACAAGAATGTATGGACCCTCGGAAATATATTTTTGCCGGTTCATCGACACAAATAGATATAAGATAAATACATAGATAATCTTCTTCTTAGCGTGTCGATGACAATCTACACCGTGTCGACCCAGAACTCAGCAATGACTTTAACACTATCCGTAGCGTCCATTAGTTCTTGTAGCGTACAGGTGACAGGGCAGGCGGGGCATGATGTTAAGTGCGCCGTAGTTTGCGGAACGGTACCACATTTGACTCCAGGTTTGAGTTATCCGCAAATTTCCACCTGAGCAGGTTTTCCTTGCTTCGATCAACCTGAGTCCGAAGTCTATTTAGAGACTTCCAGGTCAACCAAGGCAACTCATGCCCAGGTGGGAGATCCTCGGAAGGGGCAACAAACGGAGTGGGTAGAGAAGCCTTATTTCGCCACAACTCTTGCCTGTGAACGTTCGCGAGTGAGTATTAGTCCAGTTATTGCTGCATTGTGAACATAAGCGAACAGAAACCATATTCCCGAGTTGTTGAGCAGAGTAACTACACAACAATACTCCATGGCAATAAACGTTAACGTTGATAATAAATTAAAATTGTATGCTCATAACGCTGTTTATTACACTTAGCAATAGACTCGATGAAATTCTACACAGAAATAATATTAAATATTTGATTAGCCAAAGAGATTTAATCCGGATGTACACGAAATCATGAAGGCTGGTGTTCACCAACATTAATGCTCTGGTAAAACAACTATTAACCTAAAAGAACAATGGTCACTTTGGACTAAGAAAAAACAGAAATTGTTACCGAGATAAAACTGTCACCAATATGCAGTCCATTGTTAATGTAATTATTAGATATCTTCGTATATTTTTAAAAGCTGGGGAAATATAGATAATCTTATTTTAAAAATACTACTTTATTTATCAGAACGCAGTATAAAATACCTAACTTCGAACGCATCCGTAATTACTTACGTTACTAGAGAAGTCCATACTTTTTCTAAAGTCTATAATGATTTTGTTTTAGCTTTTGCTTCAGTGTAGAGTTGCACCGACTTCTGAAACTGTTAATTTTATATTATGGTAATTACTTTACTCCTTTTAGTATTTCTTTGAAGTCGGTTTTTACTTTTTTTTAAAGTTTATTTTTTATTAAATACGTTTTAGTGTCATAATTTTAACCCCCTCCTTCATAACCCTTCTTTTTGGCTTTGACGTAGTCGGGCATAAAAAGTCCTTTCAAATGATACCTTACACGATATAATGAAAACATTCCAAAGGGGGGGAGGGGGGGACACGAACCCCCTCCTCTTTTCCAGTAGTCAGTTCCCAACAACAAAAATAAACAAAGCAATATTAGTAATTTGAGAATTTTGCTTTGATCCGATGAGGAGTTCCGTTCCATATCTCTGAAGTTCATGGACTAATCATAACAAAATTTATATGAAACCAATCTGGAAGTATACCCTTTTGAACAAAAAAAGAATTTTTCAAATCGCTTCATAAATGACGGAGATAGCAAACATTAAAACCGAATTGAGAACCTCCTCCTTTTTGAAGTCGGTTAAAAAGGAACCCTCTACCAAGATTATTAAGAAAACATTTCAAAATGTAAGCAAGAGCTACAGAATCTCTATTCCCTCTGCATATAAATATAGTTATTACTCGGAGGTAAAACGAATTTTAATAAAATTAAAATTTTGATGGGTGCATATTTTAACAAAAAGAGGAATTTATGAAAATGAACGATAATTTAAATGTGAATATTATTTTACTATTTTCATAACTCAATAAAACTACATATCTCGTATCATTCCAGTTACAATGAATACGAGTTTGTACGTTGTCGAGTAGAATTTACATTTTCCTTTGAAAACTCGTAGTGATAAATGAGAATAAACTAATCTAAACAGAATTGTGGTTTCGGGGTTTCGAAATTATTTTATTCAGTTGGGGAAAAGTAGTAGAGAAGTTGTTTATTTTCATGTCCCGGTAGACTAGATGTGTTAGAAATTATTCAAGGAGGTCCCATGGGCAATCTCTTTCCAGGTGAATAGGCTAATTTTATTTGCTTTTAAATTATCCATCATAACTCCAAGATTTCGTAGCTTCATTACTGATATCCTTAATGAAAACCCGGTTACTAGTCCTTGCTTTACTTTTTTTAAACTGAATGATTTGGCAGGATAAATAAACATAAGTTTTAGAGCCATTACGCACTGTCGACTGGTCGCCGGAGACTTGGTCGACGGCGACCGTGACTTTCTATAGTTTAACTTATCGAGTACTGTAATTATAGACACAATAGATAAACAACGGCACGGACGATCCGGATCGTCGATCGGGACGTTAGCGGTTAAATAGGTGTTTACGCACTTGGTCGCCGGTCGCCCGGGCGACTATGCTTATGTTTTGGTCGCCGAGAGACCAAGTCTCCGGCGACCAGTCGACAGTGCGTAAGGGCTCTTAAAGGAATCTATTGATAAATGTAGCAAAAATATGTTTTAAAACAGATACACTGTCATATTATGCAGAATATATAATAAACTAGCATGTTGGTTATCAAACAGTATGTCTAAAGCAATGCTAACCGCTCACCAAAGAAGTAAATATTTTCACGGCTTATCGATTTTCCAAAACAAGAACGTCTATTATGGACCATGTCCAGTCAACAGTGGAGTATATATACGAGGGCGGTTCAAAAAGTACCTGTGTTAGGAATGAAGATCAATTTTTTTTCAAAATATTTTTTTTTATTTCTCTTCGTGGTCTCTTTTTAGAGATATAAACTTCTCCCAATGGCCCTGCCATATTTTTAACCCATCAAAAAATAGGATTTGTTAAACGCTCAAAAATATGCCTCTGTCTCGAAGATGACCTCCTCATTTCAGCTATTTCTTTTCCCCGTGAGCCATTTTTTTAGGTTTGTGAACAAGTAGAAATAGCAGGGAGCTAGGTCGGGTGAATACGGGGGATGCGGTAGCAATTCATAACACAGTTTATTCAGTTTGGCGGCGACAACTTCGGATGAATGTGCTTGTTGCGTTGTCGTGAAACAACTCTTTCTTCTTCGCCAAAGGGTTGTGTCTCCTTTAATTTCATGTCACAGCGGTCTAATAACTTACCGTAGTATTTTCCAGTGATCGTTTTTCCTGTTTCTTTGAAGTCCATGAAGTGTGACGCCCTTCGCAACCCAAATAATAGTCGCCATAACTTTTTCGGCCGATGGAACCGTCTTCGCTTTCTTTGGAGCAAATTCTCGGGGAGTAACCCATTGTATTAATTATTGCTTGGTGTCCGGCATATAATGGTGAATCCAGGTCTCACCAGGTCATCACACTCCGCAAAAAGTACTTCGGATCTCGCTTAAATTGGTTCATACACAGTTTTGCAGTTGAGAGCCGCGCCCGCTTGTTGTCCGCCGTGAGCAATCGCGGCACGCATCGGGGTGATAACTTTTTCATCGCCAACTTATCAGGTAAAATATTAATTAACGTTCCCTTCGAAACACCTACAATCTTCGCTACTGCGTACCCTTTCGTTCGTCTATCAGTGAGAATCATGTCGTGGACTTTTTCAATGATTTCCTCAGTAACCACATCTGTCGGGCATCCTAGGCGGTCCTCATCAAAAACGAATGTAAGACCACGTTTAAATTCATTCAACCAATATTTGAGTGTAGTCATAGATGGCGAAGGGTCTCCATAAACAGCATCCAACTTCGGTTTTATCTCCTTACATGTTTTTCTATCCAAAACTAGAAAGCGAATCACTAAACGATACAGCACTTTTTCCATCTTGCCGAAAACTACGTTACACGACTTACTGAAATTGCTGTAAAATCAAAACTCATCTATGAATCAGCATCAAAATTATTTTGGCGGCTTTTTATAAATGACAGCACACCAACTTGCCTTAGCAACGTAAACTGTCTTCAAACACGGGTACTTATTGAACCGCCCAGGTATATAAGTATACAGTGGTGGATACATATTTAGAAACACCAAGTTTGACTTTACTACACTATTTTATCTCATTATCCATACAATATTTACACAAATAATATTTACATAATTATAAATAAAAGTATATATGTTACCGGCAATCTGTGTAATCCGGTATTCTATACAATGCCTAGGCAATGTATAGAATGCCTAAAACGTTCAGGTACTGTATGAAATATTATTTATTTTATACTTTGCCTAGGCATTCTATACAATACCGAATGCGCAGCCGGTAATGTGTGAAAAAGACGAGAGCGGCGAAGGGGAAGACGTGCGAGCAAGCAGTAAACTCCACGCGAGGCACAATAAAAACAAATGAAAAACTTAAGGGGTTGTTTGGAAGGTTGTTTGGGTTTCCAAAGGAGAGTCGACGGAGCCCCGCTGGGCGGGGCTCCTATTTCTATCTGCAGGGTTTAAAGTAACCTAACACGAAGGGGATGACGGACTGATCTGTGAGACATCAGACTCAGTGATAGATGACATTAACTTGATAATTAATTTGTTATACGTATCATAGAGGGCTTATACCTATTCATCTATAATGTATCCACATCATGAAGTATTATTATGTCAGTTTTGGAAATATCATACAACCGTTTATGTAAAAACTGGTATATTTTACAAAATAAAATGAAGCAGCACAACGTATTATGGTGGACAACTAATTAGAAACAGAAAAAAAACATTAGCATAAAAATGAACAAAGTTAAGGAAGCAATAAATAATGTGGTTAAATGGTACAACCGTTTTAAAATAAACCATTAATACCTATTTAGTTAGGAAGCCTCTGCTGTCGATTACAGCTCTACAACGACGTGGCATTGATTCTATCAATGTTTCATACATTTCCAGAGAAATATTTCTCTAAGCTTCTACAAATGCGTCATAAAGTTGTTGTAGTATGATACTAGTAGTAGTACGATGTTAGTTATATGTTTATTGGACAATATTATCTTTACAATGTACCACAAATTTTTTTGGGAACATTTCCCGACATCTACGGTGATCACTTCAATGCCGTTCTCGGTGGAGCACTTGGTGGATAGTATACTTACGCCGGGAGCAACAAACACTGCGTTACCGTGCTTCGGGTGACAGATCTCGGCGATAAGCGTTAGTCCAGGTATGTGTGGCCGGCTTTGGGTTTCGCTTCGGTGGGTCTCTTGAACGCAAAGAATGTCGCAGTGAGTTTTGCGGTACAAATCGGAAAGGATTTCAGATTTGTCTTCTGAGAACCCTTCGATGTTAATCGAGACTACGCACAGAGCCGGCTTTAAGGGTGGACTTTGGATTGCCATCGTGGTGAAAGGATTAGCCAATCAGCTTGAGTATCTCGCTGATTGCCCAGGGTGCGCCGGACGTATAGTGGCACAAAAGATACGTCACTCGGGGAGGCTCCTTTCATGCACCCAGTGCTAAACTCATTGCTGAGTTCTGGGCTGACACGGTGTAGATTGTCATCGACACGCTAAGAAGAAGAAGACCACAAATTCAGATTGGATTCAAATCCGGACTATTTGCAGACCACTCTAAAACCGACACTGATTAGTCTCTTAGAAATGCTTTAACGCTGTTTGTTTGCTTTGGATCATTGTCGTGGTGAAATATCCAATAAAGGGGATAGAACCTTTGTGGCATAGCCCCCCCGCTGCCATTTTGTTTTTTTTTCCAAGTTGCGGCGCACGATTACACTAACATATTATGGGTAGAGTACACTTGGACAAACAAAAAATATCAGGGATATGGTGCCCTAAAGTGTCACGTTGCCGATATATTTGGACTTAAAGTTTTTTTTTTCAAGATTGCAGCGCACTTTGTTACTGGTAAATATGGATAGAAAACACTCAAACAAACAAAAAATATTCAGAGATATGGGTGCCCTAAAGTGTCACGTTGCCGAGATATTTTGACTTAAAGTTTTTTTATTGCAGCGCACTTTGTAACTGGTAAATATGGGTAGAAGACACTCAAACAAATAAAAAATATTCAGCGATATGGTGCCCTAAAGTGTCACGTTACCGAGATATTGTATCGAGATAATCTTGAAAAAAAAATCTTTGAGTCCAAATATCTCGGCAACGTGACACTTTAGGGCACTATATCTCTAAATATTTTTTGTTTGTTTGAGTGTCCTCTACCCATATATGTTAGTCTCATCTTGCGCTGCAACTTGGAAAAAAAATGAAAATGGCGGCAGGGGCCTATGCCAGCTTCCATAGAAAAATGTTCGTACCCCTTTATTTACCGACGAAACTTAAACTTATTTGATAAACGATGGCTAACGATATGTGAATCGCAGGTAAATCGCAATCGAACCAAGGCCGAACCGTTCATTCAGTTTTCGTTTACAAAAGCTGTCAAATTGTTTGACACAAAACACAAAACCAACCATTTTGTCAGTTTTCGTAAAAAAAACTGACTGACGGTTGTAGTTCGTTTGCGTTTGGCAACAATATTTTGTGATTCGAATTAGCCCCCAGTACTCGTTGCACTGCACCTATAAACCGACTACTAGTTTATGAGATAAGGCTTCTTATGCAGATTATATAGGTTGTCAAACGTTAATGAACAAAGCCATTAAAAACGTTTGAATCACACACTCGGAAACTATGACAATGTAGCAATCTAACCAGTAGGTACCTACTAAAATTGCTAAATGACCCTATTCCCAGTAATAACTACAATTTAAGCAGGGTTTACTGAGCACACTGCCACCTGCACTGCCAACTGCACCTGAAACATTGTATACGCTATAAGCTTCCAAATTCTGCCAAACGGCGCGCGAAATCGACAAAATAGAACTCAGGTTTACGTTGAAACCTCAATTTACGTTTGCCGTGTTTCAAAGCAAACATCTATTGAACTAACATCCGCTTTTAATCCTTTATATTAAGTTGATTAAGACGGATATTCAAAGCGCTTTAAAGTTAACAACGATGTACATAGAATAGTGTGTTAAATGCTTTCTATTTGAAATAGAATTAATCTAGACAGACCGAACTAGTTAGATAGATTAATGGTTCTTGGGAACTATCCTGTTTTTCTGCACGGTGCGGTGTATTTGTGATGAAGATGCTAGGTTCATCTAAAGTTTTCTGTTTTCTTTCCTTTCTACTCCAACCTTTCTAACTTTAATGTGTGTGAAACCAAACTAAAGTGTTTAGTCAGAATTTAATTTAACTTGCTGAAAATTAACTATGTGCGCCATATTTGAAACAAAGTTGAACTAGAACATTTGGTTTACGATTAAATGCCAGTTTATGTTTTTATATGTTCTCGCGGCAATTGTGAAAATAGAGAACTGTTGTAACAACGATGATTAACGGCCATTGAAATTCAGAGAAAGAATAATAAGAACAAAAAGGTAGAACTGAGTATTGAGTGCAGAAAGAAGTAGTGATAGCCTAGCGGTAGAACGCTTGTCTTCTATGCATGAAGGTGCTATTTCACCGGCGACTGCAAACTGCATACTGCAACCGCAGACCGCAAATCGCCATCGGAATAATGCCTTTATGGTGTGCATTTTAAAGGTGCTATTCCGACAGCGACTGCAAAACTGCAACCGCAGACCGCAGCCGCAGATCGCACCGCAAGCGATACTACTGTTGCAGTTTGCGGTGTGCAGCCCATCTCGGACTTGTACCTTGAAGGTTTGACTTTTCGAATTCATGTGTGTCATAATTTGATTATCATTTGCGTTAACGGTGAAGGAAAACATTGTTAGGAAACTTGAACACCTGAGAGAACTCCAAACAGTTCTCAATGGTGTATGCAGTCCGCTATACCGCACCAGGCCAGCGTGGAAGACTAAGACATAAATCTTTCTCATTCTGAGAAGAGACAGCAGTGGGACAGTAATGGGCTGATGATGATGAGTATTGAGTACGTTCCTAGGTAACTTAATGTACAAAACATTGTTTAGAACTCACCCTCGGCAAGGGCTATTGTACGGTTTCATCGCCGTACATTTTTCTGCTTACTCGTTAACCTACTTTAGGCCAACGATGCGCGTCATAATTTAGCATGATAAAATGACATGACCGACGAATTACTGTAGCTATCAACAATACAACAACTGAGAGAAATAATCGCCTCGCACTCTAATAACTTACTTTAACTTAAATAAACTCAACTTGTGCATGTATGTAGATAGGAAGAGACTGATTTTGAGCATTTAATCAATTAAATTGTTTGTAAGTTAAACGTGTCTTAATAATTCAAATAAATGTTAAATTTCATGGTCTTCCTTTTACTTTAGATGGTATGTTATTTAGAAGAAATAAATGTATTTAATCGTGCCTTTCGATTAGTATAATAAAATTACAGCTTTTTTTGTTTTCACATTTAGTGGGTTTGATTCCCGGTTCAGACAGGTGATTGTTTAAAATTCGTTGAATGCAGTTCGTATTGTTTTTAAAATAAAAATGAAGTCTTCTTTCAGTCAATTTTTCTATCTACTGTGTTTAAGGTACTTCCCCTCCATGTGGCAAAGTTGTGGGGCGCCCTGTAGACGCGTGGAGTGGTGTCAGGTTTTTAATTTACTTACGTGTTCCCAAGCTTGTGTCCTCGATTAATCAGCAGGAGAGGTTGATTCATTAAAACTTTGTAATTAATTTCATGCAAGCACTAGTTGGCCTTACGCCAGACGCCTAGAAGTCTCCTGTCATTTCTGCAAAAGTTTGGAACATAATTTAAATTCATTATTTTCGATTCTCCACTCAACTCTCAGTTGCAAACAGGGGTATAGAATAGAATAGAACATACTTTATTGTACACCAAAATTGTAACATAGCTCTCATACAATATAATTTAGTGAAGGGTACAATGGCGGTCTTATCGCTAATAGCGATATCTACCAGACAACCTTTGGATGAACAGGAAAACAATGAATAAGGTAGGGGGGATAGTCCGTGGTGTACTGGGTATGTGTAATTATGCTTAGTAGATGGTTAAAAGGTCGTGCCCATCACGTGACCTAATACCTGCACCGGTAAACTGTGTCAATGTACAATCGGGGACTTGAAATGTTTACCACCCTAAGGTCTATAATTGCTTGCACATTACTTTTTCATAAGGTCGATATAACATAAGTTAATATGACATCTTAAACCTTATTGCGCACAGTGTGATAAGGAATCGAATTTGAAATCTGATAAACATTTCGAGTCCGCGACCGTACATAATGGGTACCCAACGTGGCGCGTAATACCGGCGTAATAAATATGACGGGACCTATATAAACTGAAACACCTTTGATATAGGTTCGAGATTGATTTATTATTTAAAGTTAACCACCATTGGCGGCGTGCCAAACCACAAAGATAAAACCATAATTTATCAGTCACCGGATAAGTCTTATTTATTGCATGATGCACAAATCAAATTTTTTATTTGTATTTTGGGAATAACTTTTACTACATTTTCAGCAACCCTTCCAGACAGAACATTTAAACCAAGGGTGGGCAAATTTTTTCATTAGGGGCCAGAAAAGTGGAAGAAATTTTGCAAGTGGCCAGAAAAGGTTTTTTTCTGCCTCAAATAATTACGGCTATTTTGATAGCGTTTTTTATCTTTGTATTATTTTACACCTGTCGTACTGTGTGGATCGGAATGTTAGGCCGTGAAGAAGACGGATGAAAAAAGATTGCATGTAGCCGAGATTAGAATGTTGAGATGGATGTGTGGAGTGACCAGAATGGATAAGGTCAGGAATGAGTATATTAGAGGAAGTTTGAAAGTAGCGCCAGTGACAGAAAAGTTGAAAGGGAACCGTTTGTCTTGGTATGGGCATGTGAAAAGGAGAGATGAAACGCATGTGACGAAAAGAGTTATGAATATAAATGTGGATGGATGGAGAGGAAGAGGGAGGCCAAAGAAAAGATGGATGGATGGTGTGAAGAATGATAGGAAAGAGAAGGGTGTCAGTGATATCATGACGGGTGATAGGACGGAATGGAAGAAGAAAACGTGTTGCGCCGACCCCACGTAACATGGGATAAGGGCAGGAAGAAGAAGAAGTATTTATTTTACACCTATTTGTGTCGGCGAGGCTGCAAAAATATATTTCCGAGGGATATACACTTTTGCTCTAAAAGCGAGGGTTGCCGTCCCAGATTAAAATCCTTCGCGGGCCGGAGTTGGCCCTCGGGCCGTAGTTTGCCCACCCCTGATTTAAACCATAGTGTACAGTGTACCTACTATAATATACATATAAACTCATGTAGGTATATCAGAAACATACTACGGTACCTACCGCCTACAGTTTCTCGTTCACAAACTAGTATGTTCAAATGTTTCCTTTATACATTAGAAACGTTGTTGTTCTTTCATTACAAGACGAATGTGAAGTAAATTTTTAACCGTTTCTCTTTCATACACTCTCTGTTGGTTCCAAATTGGATGGGTTGCTTGTTTAAGTTTGCATATAACGACCGCAGTCTATTGTGATACATTGTGCTGAGGCGCGGGTCTTTCGTGGACACAGTATTATATTTGAAATCTTGCTTCGGTTCGCTCTATAAAATGTATGTTAATATTCGGTTAATGAAATGTAAATGAATACATACATATACTCACGCTCGTAATCCCCGAACGGGTAAGCAGATATATTGTCCACTGTATTTGTGACAGGAGTCTACACCCATGCCCCTAGTATTAAATCCTATGAAATAGGTAGTGACTCGGTATAGGTTCGCTACTAGCGACCCTATTGGCATTTTTCGGGCACAATTATCATTGCGTGCGGTATATCTTTGAATGATAAATCGAGGAATGATGAACTAAGACAAAGTTGCACTATAAAAAATTATCTCGTGACAAAATTTGAAAGGAGTATGCTTAGTTGATTTGGTTATGTTGAAAGAATGAATGAACGACGATTAACAAAAGGAATTTATAAGGCGGATGTCAGTGGTAACGCCAGTAGAGGACGCCCTAGAAGGACATAGGTACATCGCTGTTATCGGTGATGTTGTTCAAAAAGTGCGTCTTAACCGGGGCGTGTGTGTACGACAAGATGTATAAACATGGATAAAGCGAAAGGAGTATGTAAAGATCGTAGCAAGTGGCGTTTAACAGTTTCTGCCTACACTCATGGAAAAGAGGCGCTAGTTTATGTATACAGGGTGTAAACGAATTCGTGTAATTCCTTAAAACCACATGATCTATTACTGGTATAGATTAAACATGCACGGGATTTAGAATAATAAAAAAAAACTTTTTTTTTCTTGCCGTTGTTGTCAGTATTCGTATCGAAACCACCTAATAAGGTTTTAATAAAAAAAGATCATTTTTTTTTCTGTTACATTTCGATGCCATGAATAAATAAATGAAAACAGGGCGACGCAGCTGGCGGGCACGACTAGAGCGATATCGGTCCGTGCAGTCAGTTAACTCGGGGCGCTAAAATGACTCAGAAATAGAAAATTAGGCTTATTATTTAAAAAAAAAAACTGAATCAGAAAAAAACTAGTGCTAGGTCAATCTGTGTCACCAGTAGATCACGCGGTTTAACAAATATGAAGCGTATGTGAAATCATGGTGCCGGGTTCATTGTCTCCTACAATTCGCTTGCCTGGCGACGGAGAGGAAATGTATTCTTAATCCCCATGTAAATGTATATTCTGATTTATAAACCAAGAAGTATCAACGCAGCTATTTTCCCGTCTCACTGACAATACCTGTAAATCTTTCATCTATTGAATCCTATAAGCTCCGCATTTGGACAAGAGCCAAGCAATAAATCTTGTGCCAAAGTTACATTTTACTTTGATATTCCCCTCAAGCAAATTTTTCAACCTTAAAATTGTGTTCGGTGATTCCCGAAGTTTTGAATTGTCTTCAAGAAATCCTGTCGAAAGTTTAAAAGATCCGACTTCCGCAGTTAAATAATTATTCGTTTGTACTTCTTGCTTGTTGTATTTTGATGTTGTAAGGTAACTTTAAAACTGGGTCAAAGAAGTAGTGCTGTAATCTAAAGTTAAGACTGCGGTAGCCTGGTGAGCTAACTTACTACATAGTTGTCGTTCCATTGTCAACGGAATCAGAGCGGTGATCAAATAATTCCGTTATCGTCGGCCAAACGCTTCGAAACTATTTGAGGCAAACTTAGCAATCCTCGCTCAGCTATTATATTTTTCTATTGTAATGAATATTTTAAACGAGAGATAAAATGTTTTTATTTACACAAGGTTTGTCAGTGGGACTTATATTTGCTGCAATAATATATTTTTTTTATTAGGCCCACATGATTCATTTAGCTTTCCCATAAATAAACATTAGGTTGTTAGATAATATATTTCGTATTGGAACTAAAAACTTATAAAGATTTATTTTTGACGACACGTTTGGTGCAGTGGCTAAGCGATTGGCTTCTGCGCTAAGGGTCGTGAGTTCGATTGCCACACGGAACAAAAATTTGTATGGCCTACAGATGGTTGTTTCGGGTCTGGGCGTTTGTGTATGTAAGATTTGTGTCTGTAAACGCACCCACGATACAAGAGAAATCTTAGAGTGGGGAAAAGCATAATTTAAAAAAATAATTACGCCGTTATGGAAAATCAAACGAACTTACCAGATCTGCCCATGCGTTCATGAAATAGCTGACGATCGACAATCATTTTATTTTCAAATGTATACCAAATGTGAAAACTAGGTCAGTATCTGCAAAGATTGGAACAAAGAGAAAACTTCTATGAAGTATGAGAATTTCAATAACTTTAAATATGAGAATTGATTTGCTATTGTAATTTAGTTTGTATAACCAAAGTGGATCGTTTACTATGCGCAATTTAAATTTAAATAGCAACTAAAATAGTAAAACGAACCCTGGCAGACAGGGTCCTGAAAGACGGAATTAATAATGCTCAGGGCAAGAACATAGATGTTAAAGTATCATCAAAATAGCATTTTTCTAACGTTGCTGATGTCAGTTCCTTGTGTAACTAGATGAGGCTGAATATCGATATTCTTACACGTAGCTACTGCCATCTTAATCCCGCAACTTAATTAATAAGGGATTTGTTGTTTAAAAAGTAGATACAAAGTTTGACGACACGTTTGGTGCAGTGGCTTTCTGCACTACGGGTCGTGGGTTCGATTCCCATACGGAACAAAAATTTGTATGGCCTACAGATGGTTGTTTCGGGTCTGGGCGTTTGTTTGTGAGATTTGTGTCTGTAAACGCACCCACGATACAAGAGAAATCTCAGTGTGGGGCAACGTTTTAATAAAAAAAAAAAAAAAAAAACGGAGTCTCACCGCACTCAATGCCCTCCTGGACGCCAGACCGAATTTTGATATATTTTCGGATGAATGGAGGGTGATTTTGTCGGAATGTCTGGAGTACTGCGAGAGGAATGCATCATGAACGAGTGAAAGAATATACAGTCAGAAGCATTGTAAGGGATTTATGAAAGAGTTTATTAGATTTTTTTTTTAATTTTTATTTTCTTTCCCTTGTATTGTATGTATCGTCTTCTATTGCTATCTTTAATTATTGTAATTGGTCTAAGACCGTTTTAATTAAAGTAAATAAATAAATACAAATACACTCGAGAGCAATGCATCCGGGTCACCAACATAAATCTAACTAATAATACTACTCAAATAAAACCTCTTAAATAGTCTACAAAATACTTTTTATTTGAATAAGTTTGCATTCTTAGTTTCCGAGATATTAAGGTTTATGTTGGTTATCCGGATTCTTTGCTCCCGAGTGTATTAAGAAATAGTATGCGGCGTTCTGCAGTTTCTGCCAACCCCCATGGGAAAAAGACGTGAGTTTATATATGTAAATATTAAGAAAAACCGGCCAAGTGCGAGTCGGACTAGTGCACGAAGGGTTCTTTACCGTTACCAATAAAAACGACAAAAATTTTTTTTTTGCCCTTAAATATTTATTTTATTCTGTTTTTTAGAAGAAATACATCATCTGTGAAAATTTCAACTGTCTTGCTATCACGGTTCATGTGATACAACCTGGTGACAGACGGACGGACGGACAACGGAGTCTTACATGGTATGGAACCCTAAAAAAGGTTTTCCGGAAAACACCTGTGATCTGCTGTACGTTTGGTAATTTTATGCATAGCAGCTTGTAGACTGCTGAACAAGGACTTTTACGTAGCATGCAGATTAGTCCCGATACGTTTCTACATTCTATCAGGATTAAGTCTCGTAAATCACGATGGCAAGCGAAAATGCAAACATTTTCATCATTGATAAAACCTAAAACCTAGCAAAGCTTCCAATCAGTAAGAAATCACATCAATCTGAAAAACAGCTGTTATCGCCCGCCGACAACCAAAGCATTTTCCTGTAAATATTTCAATACGCTTCCATGTTCATAAAATAATATCAATATGTTGCAAATATTGATTTAATAATACATTCAGCGTGACCCGGTGTATGTGCTTAATGAAGCTCCACTCGCCGATATTTTCTATTTGTGGAACTGTGACCTCATCTTTGGAACGCTCACGCCGACAGAATATTCCGATACATCTTCGCTACGGTCTTATAACTTGTCTGTATGTGGACAAATAGCTGTTCAAATACGTCGATGTTGTTTCAACGTAACGAGTGTCTGGCCTTCGTTTAGTTTGGTGTTTTTGGTTCCCTATCCATTTGCATAAAATTTTAAGACCTAATATAACTTAGCATAATTTTGTTTGGCATAATTATATTTTCGCATAATATAATTACGCATAACGGCTTACGCATAATTTTTTTAAGCATAATTTCTCTAACCATAATAATGATTAAGCATAAAGTTCTAAAGCATAACTTTTTTAAGCACAATATCCTAAAGCATAAATTTATTTACGCATAATGATATTAAAACATATTTTTATAGGTATACGGTAGACGATTATTCGTCACCTACTTTCATTTTCACAATAAAAACTTAAGGGGATGTTTGTAAGGTTGAGGCTCCAAAGCAGAGTCGACGGAGCCCCGCTGGGCGGGGCTCCGATTTCTGTCTGCAGGGTTTAAAGTAACCTAACACGAAGGGGATGACGGGGGCTTCGTTCGCTCGCTTCGCTCGCTCACTCTAGCCCCCATCATCCCCTTCGAACCTAACCTATCCGTGTCGGGGTGCGCCTGCGACTAGATTATTAGACAATGGTAAAAACATTTCTGATTATCATAACTAACGTTATGCTAATAGTCATTAGGCCTAGTAACGTTATGCGAATCAAATTTATGCCAAAACAAATTAGTCTTTAAGATGATTATGCCAACATAAAATGTATGCCTAAAAAAATTATGCCGAAGTATTATTATGCCAAAACAAATTGTGCCAAAATCGTTATGCCGAAGTATATTAGGACAAAGAACATTATGCGAAAAGAAGGTATCCCGGTGTTTTTCTATTGGGACGCATTAACATTTTATATTAGAAGACACTTTTTGGAATGTTCAACTTGTTATAATGTTTGCTATTATAATAAGGCAAAAATTCGCTTACTACAGCAATGTATTGTAACTGTGACGAGGCATCTTTGTGTTTTAATGTTTATATAAATGTTTCAATCGGAGCGTCTTCAATTAAATAGGTAAATGTGTCCCTACGGATCGTCTGATAAAATTTTCATGAAGTTAAACGAGCAAACAGACTGCCGGCGAGCTCGACTAGAATTCCACCGCAATTTTCTTCGCTATACTATTATCTAACAGATAAGAGATTTTTCAAGAACTCGCGACAGAGCGAATCTTCTTGATTTAGTTTGCCGATCGGTGCATTCATCTATAAATGTTTTATATTTCCCTATTCAGAGAATTTAGTGCTGGTGGTAGACAACAAATATGTTAGTACATATTTCGCGTGTGGTAGCTACTGGGAATAAAAAAATATCCAAACCAGAGCTAGGTTTTACGTCGAGGCCAGAGTGTAGTTAAAATTCGCGTTTTAATTGAGGAATATTGTTCGTTCGTGAGGCACGAACGAATAACCTGCTTCACCCCTTGTGAAGTGAAGCGAACGTAAAACTGGACTCTATGTAACTAACTGTAGCTTCAGGCATTCCAACCCAACTCGCCAAGTTGAGGCAACGGTTTGATTAAAAAAAACATGAATAAAACTACTTGTCTCGACGTTGACATAACTATGAAACCTTTTCTCCGTCTCCATAGCAATAAGTTCAGGATCTGGCTAATTACACCAACTGGCACTAATATGGTCGCGGTAAAAATTCATTACGCGGCGTTTTACGTAGGCTGTTCAAAGCGACGCAAATTGCGAAGCGATCTGATGCGGTGACACGCGAATTCAATGCGATACGGTGCGAAGCGGCGGCTTTGTCCTACGAGCTCGTGAATCGCCCGTCGCGCGCCGCCGTCAGTCGTTCGCTCGAAAATATCAAGCCAACTGATCGCGTTCGCTTCGCTTCGCGCCGCGCCGCATCGCACTCCACGGGCGTTTGGTCACGTAGGTCACTTCAATAGGTATCGACTGTTTGTTGTTTTCACGTCGTACCGCGCCGCTTCGCATCGCTTCTAGATGGCTCACGTAGGATGCCGCGTTAGTTAGTGAGCTTTCGTCTGGTTGTGATCTCACCACTACAGTCACGACCAACAGCAGCGTTAAGTTACACACGCCTTATTTCTTACTGCCTATGCCCTCGACTCCGTCCGCGTGGAAATCGAAGGCAAATATCGTGTCGATATAACTAAACAAATTTCTTCTTTATAAATTCTAATATCTTTTGATTGAACAAACCGATAACGATAAAACAAAAACTAAATGTTACTCCGAGATACGCCCGATATTTGACTCTAAAAGTCAACCGCATTTAGTCAAGTAACAAACCTACAATCATCAACATACAAAATGACAAACAGCTAAACAGACAATTATTCCAAAAATGATCGAAATTGATTCTATTGATTAGTTTTTAACCATCACGCATATTTTTTTATATTTTCAATTCACCGATACTCAACAGATTTATTATAAAATATGGTTAGATACGCATCCTTGATTCAATACCACATTTCATCTAACTGATACAATCAGCTCTTTCATTATTCATGTTATGTGCTTCTCTATTATGCCTCCCTACTTAATAGTTACGAGGCGTAGTCCCGCCTCTCTCATTATTATTCATTAGTGCATATTGAAAAGTTCTGAACTAATTACTGTGTGCATCTTATTAAATAAATAGATAGATAGAATATACAGGGCGTCCCACGACTTTGCCACATGGAGGAGAAGTACCTTAAATACTGCAGATAGAAAAAAATATTGAATGAAGACTTCATTTTTATTTTAAAAACAATACGAACTGCATTCAAAGAATTTTAAATAATCACCTGTCTGAACCGGGAATCGAACCTGCTAAATGTGAAAACAAAAAAAACTGTATTTTTATTGTACTAATCGAAAGGCTCGATCAGATACATTTATTTCTTCTAAATAACAAAGCTTCTAAAATAAAAGGAACACCATGAAATTTAACATTTATTTGAAATATTAAGACACGTTACTGTGCAACTTACAAACAATTTAATTTATTAAATAGGTACTCAAAATGTGTCTCTTCCTATTGTATACAAATTGTAACTATCTCGCTTACCGTTGATTTATTTCTTTTTTCATAGGTAGTGAAATTATTTGAAATAATACTTCGAAATAGTAATAAAGCAGTAGTACATAAAGTCAGTTGTTATACGCACGACATAGTCAGAGAGAATGCTATTCATTATTCTGAACAAAATTTTAAGTTAAATGTTAAATTTCATGGTGTTCCTTTTATTTTAGATGCTATGTTACTTAGAAGAAATAAATGTATCTGATCGAGCCTTTCGATTAGTACAATAAAATTACAGTTTTTTTCATTTTCACATTTAGCGGGTTCGATTCCCCGTTCAGACAGGTGATTATTTAAAATTCTTTGAATGCAGTTCGTATTGTTTTTAAAATAAAAATGAAGTCTTCTTTCAGTATTTTTTTCTATCTGCAGTATTTAAGGTACTTCCCCTCCATGTGGCAAAGTCGTGGGACGCCCTGTATGCTTTATTGTACACCATAACGGTAACAAAAAAACAGAAACGATTTAAAACCAGGGTACAAAAGGCCAGATCCGTATCTAGGGGCCATAGGGACGGCTGCTAGTAGCCCAGGACCCAGGGGGGCGCAAATTAAGCCGCTCAAAACACATATAACTGAAAAAATCTACGGCAGATCTCGCGTTAAAATGTGATGTTGATTTAAATGCAAATGAATTATGTCTGGAGACTGAGAGCTACAAATATCAGACAAAATCGTTACTGCCCCCATTTTTAGCAAAGTTTTTAATTAAATGCCTTTTTTAATTAACGTATTTCTTTCGCCCTACCTACGATACTGACAATGACGATCCTTATCGCTAATAGCGATATCGTCCAGACAACCTTGGGCATCTTTACTAAAACTAATAAAAACGAAAACTTTAGTACAGAAACAAATACGTACATTACGTATTAGACAGAGATAAAGTGACCATTTACAGAATGAGCGTCTCGTAAAACTACTCGTATTTTATTCAAGACGTATTGTCAACAATAGTAAGTAGTATTGTTTTATTGTTTTGGCAGCGATCAGTTGTTCTAGAAGTAATGATCACGTTATGCGCGAGACGTCGTAGCATCACAACTGTCAATTGTCTTCCACTTTATAGTTCATCCGTCCTTGAGCTACGAGTAAAGTAGTACTACTGTGGAAGGTAGGCTACGCTGCTATGCCGCTACGGTGTTTGAACAAACTCCAGTAGTTGCGTAACACCCACAGCTATATTTTACATCATTCGGATTGCTTCCGCCTCGAGGTATATTTATTTCATAGAATGAACTCGGTGAGCGATTTAATCGTGTCGGGATTAAATCAAATTATAGGTTAATTGATATTAATTACTTAAATTGCCCAGGGTGATACGTTGTGTTGATGAGTAAATTAGCCTAGCTTCAAATAACGGTACAATAGCGGCTACAATAGAGGTAGGCTCAAACTTGTTTTTAACTTTGTTTGAAACTTTCATTTGCCTAGATGGTTTACTATATTATTTTTATTTGAAAGTCTAAGGCTCAGTTGCACCAAGTAACTATAACCATAACCTTAACAATTTTTTTGTAAAATCAGTACAAATTTGATTCCAATATAGAATGGTTATGGTTATAGTTAGTTGGTGCAACTGCGCCTAACTCATTGTTTATACTTAAAAACAAGTTGTGACACAACGTTATAAAGAAATTGTATAAAAGTCTTATTTAAAGTAGTTTTGATACAAATGAACATGATTACAATATTTAAAACAAGTCTTTTAAAGATACATGTTTACTTAATGAATATTTTCAGAAAAAAATAATACTCGTAATACCTAGCACGGGAAATATACTTATCTCTAAAAGACTAAGTTGTATTGTTGAAACTACTTGCGTTGGTTAATAGTATTTGTTGTTCATTCTTATACTTTTTTACTACATGCGCTGTTTACAAAATAGATGGCATAATAAAAAAGATTGTGTACTCAGCAATGCGTGAACGTGAACTGAATCATAGATGCGGATCACAGATTCCATGAACTGCCATAAAACAAGCACAAAAAACAAAGCAATAAACACGCTATAGTCTGTATACTGCCTCCTGTATAGAACACTAAGGCACATGCTACACACTTAATATTTATCAAGATATATGAATCGGATAGTAATATTTATTGCGCGTTTAATTCATCAATATACTGGTCTAAACGCTCGATACATATCATTATCCAGCGGGCTAACGCGCGCTGGATAACGATAATCATAATCGATGATCCATGCATTAATATGCGCAGCGCGAGATAATTTTGAGGCATTATTTCATGCCAAGACGAGCTATCTACGTAACTATTTATTTAACTTTAATTAAAACGGTCTAAGACCAATTACAACAATTAAAGATAGGTAGAAGAGGAATAGAAGAAGATAAATACAAAACAAAAAATATATATATATATCAATTAGAGACACCGGTTTCATAAATCCCTTACAATACTTCAGACAGTATATTGTTACACTCATCTGCAAACAAATCACAATTCAGACATAATGTGTTTATTTATTTACGCACGAAATAATGGATGGTTATCATACATTATTCCGTCTCGGCACAAGATAATGCAAGGACAAAATTATGTCACGCTGCATATGTTAGGCTTGCAGGATCGCAATCCATATATAAAATAAGTGTTTAGCGTGTAGTATTCGCCTAACAGTCGTATGGACTATGGACGTGTGGCGGCATCTATCCACGCCACATGCGAACTATCGAACTATCCTACATCGCGCAATCAAGATTTAACACGCAGATAGCATATATACAACCTCCCAACATCAACTGGTGGGCAGTAGCCCGCCAGGCACAAGACTCCGCCTGGTTGGAGGATCCTCCCTTTGGTTGGAGGAACACCACACCAAGTTTCTCCACATTGGTGACCCCGACGTGATCCGTGATCGTCACAGACAGTGTTTCCACACTGGTGACGTCACACACAACCTTCGCAGCCTCGGCAGCCACATCATCACTCCCTCAGCAGCTCAGCATTCAATCGAGCAGCAAGCAGCGAGTCCCACAGCCAGCCAGCATCCTCGGCGCATATATACTGCACTTCGACCGGTCAACTAGCAGAGGCACTTCTCTCCTGGTCGACGCAGTCCACAGCCACCACTCATCGCTCTCACAGTTCCGACTCACTGGAATGACGCGGTATCCGGTTTCGACTTAAAGGAACCCCTCACTGGCCCTGGCAAGTTCTCAAGACGCAACGACCGCTGACTCATCAAGACGATCGACCTCCGGTCTCAGGGGGGGAGTGATGTGGCGGCATCTATCCACGCCAGTATAGTGGCAGTAGCCCGCCAGGCACAAGACTCCGCCTGGTTGGAGGATCCTCCCTTTGGTTGGAGGAACACCACACCAAGTTTCTCCACAGACGTACAGAAATGAAAATGTTTATTAAAACGGTCTCCAGTTGTACAAATTCCACAGAAAGCTCTCGCGAACTCTCATTGCTGTCACAGTTCAGAACTTCCTGAATAAAATCTATGTTTCCCAACTTTGCTATCCGAGCACATTTTTTCCCCTCCTTGTTTTGCAATAGTTTCATTTTGCAGTAGATGTTGGACAAACTAATTAGTTTGAAAGCTGGATTGTTTCCAACTACCTGAATAATGGTTTTAATTTCAATTATCTTTCTTGAAATCCATACTAATTCTTTTAAGTGTCGTACTTACTTTTTTCCTGATCCAGAAAATAGAGTTTAACTTCCCGTTGGTAAGTAGTTATACTTAAGTGTCTCAACGTTTTCTCGCCCTACTTTCAGAGGCTGATCTGATTTGACTAAAGAACTTTACTTGGAGTAACTGCAGGTTTATTTATGTTCCATGCAGACTAAATAGATCTGCAGGGCAATTGCGTAACGTAACCAACATCGATCATAACAGTTGATGTGTCAAAACAATATTCATTGCGAAATACATAGTTGTGGAAAAGTCGGATTGTTAATACAAACATTGCTATGGAAATTGTTGATCTGTCAAAATCATAGCCATAGCGATTACGGGTGTGTTGAGCAATAGGAATGCTGTTCTATTATTTAACGATTTGAAAATTGTAGATTACGTTGATCTATTATTCATCGGCCGATTACCTTCAATTTGTGTCATCCTGTTCTCGTAAATACTTCATAATTGTTAGTACATGGCGTTTTTTTCTGGAAACCGAAGCAGTTAAATTTCATGGTCTGGTGTTAGGGAAATTTCCTCAGTTTAATAGCGCTATCAGAACGCCGACAAATCCTGTCTTTGCCCATTCTCCTGATATAAAACCAGCTCTTATAACACCTTTACCGAGACCGGGTAACTTATTTTAATCGGGTACTACAAAAGGGACCACAAAACACTCTACCTTCACTCCCTATTCAGTAGGAAGTACCTTTTGTTGCTTAAGTTTTATAAAGCGATGTTTAACTTCGTCTAAGTATTCATGCTTAAGTGTGTTTGTGAGGAGAGGGCCCGAGGGATAAGCGATAACAACTACCTGGCTGATATTTGAAGATTTACGTGAAAGCCCACGGTTAATGCTTAAATTATCCGTTCTCATGTAAACGAGGGGACAAAACGTTTGGAAAAATAGAAAAGGTTTTTCCAACGCATAATTTTGAAGCTACCCATTGGAAATGATGTAAGGACAATAATATAAGATGTATACAAGTAAATAATATAGTTCCTCCGTGCCTCGGAAAGCACGTAAAGCCGTTGGTCCCGGCTGTCATTTGTAGATCTTTGACAGTCGTTACTGTTGGTCAGAAGCCAGAAAGTCTGACAACCAGTCTTACCAAGAGTATCGTATTACCCAGTTACTGGGTTGTGGAGGTCTGATAGGCAGTCGCTCCATGTAAAATACTGATATTCAGCTGCATCCGGTTCGACTGGAAGCCGACCCCAACATAGTTGGGAAAAGGCTAGGCAGATGATGATGATACAAGTAAATAATATAAGAAAAGGTCGGGTGGATCAGTGGCCAGGTGTGAAGACTCGGCGACATGGAAACCGGCGAAAAAAAATAACTTACAAAAGTTGCTTATATTTAGTCTGTAAAAGGCTTTCAATGGACGTGATGCGAAAGGAAAGAAAATTGAAAGTCATAGGGCCTGTCCACATCGCCACGTCACGACGTCGACAACGTGGAACGGTGCGGTAATGCGGCACGGTGCGTTGACATAACGTGCAAATTTACGTAACGTATTTTTGCGATACGTTACCGTATCGTAAAAATGCACGTCAGGATCATTGTTAGATTTATTGTTGACCATGTAGATCCTGAATTTTGATAAGAGAAACAGTAAGGTATGGTTTTAAAGCATCGGAGCACATAGACGGCGACTAAATCACGGGCGTGGAGAGCGCGGGCGGAGCGCATACGAGTATACTTGTGCGCTTGTGGCTAGAGGCGGAACGTGTTACGATACGGTAACGTAAATTTGCACGTTATGTCAACGCACCGTGCCGTGTTACCGCACCGTGGCGCGTTACCGCACCGTTCCACGTTGACGACGTCGTGACGTGCAGATGTGGACAGGCCCGTAAGCTAAGCTTTTGTAATAATAACATTATTCAATCGTAGCTGACTCAAGATAAGAAGCAGACACACCCAATGGCTTTAATGCCAACTGTAATACAGAGCTTTTCTTGACCATTTAGTAGATTAAAATCGTTAATACTTCGTAAAGTATAGCGCGGTAATGGGTAAAGCAATGTGTCGTCCACAGAACAGATAAAAGACGTCGTCTAATGTAATGCAGACTTGTCATCGAACACAGACATCGAACGGTCTGATTCTGCTGCGTGTAATTGATTCTTTCTGCTGTAATAACATGTGGGATGTCTATGCAAGTTTAATTATTCTATGTATCCCTTTTTGGGTCCTATACAAATGCATTGTATAGGCTTTCAGAACAATGAGAGGTCAGCTTATACTGGAAATATACAGGGTGGTAATTTGAAATGGGGCATGAAGGGCAGCTACCTGAACCATTGTAGCTACAGAAAAACGTTCTTATAAGACTACCCATAACTTTTGGGAGAATTTCAATCGGCATTCACAGATTTTGAAAAAAAAGTACAGTCAGCGAGAAAAAGGGCTGTTTTCACAAAACTTTTTTATGATGCCAATCGATCCCATTTCCCATAAGGATCAAAAGACTCTTCCGGACCAACTGAGGTTTGAGTACTAGAAACGTCAGAAATAACAAAAAACTATTTAAGATGGGATAGTTAAAAGGGCAGCTACCTTAATCGTTGTCGTTACAGGAAAATGTTGATAGGAGACTGGCCATAATTTTTGAAATTATTTCGAAATGAACAAAAAAAATTTAAAAAAAAATTTGGTACAGTCAGCAGAAAAATGGTCGGTTCTCACATAACTTTTTTATGATGCCAATCGATCCTATTTTCCATAAGGATCAAAATACTCTTCCGGACCTACTGAGGTTAGAGTACTACAAACATCAGAAATCACGAAAAACAACATTTCGTTAAAAGATAAGATAACGAGGAAAAAAAATTTTTTTTTTATTTTCTATAATTTTGAATGCAGTTCGAAATATTTTCAAAAATTATCGACAATTTGTTAAGAACGTTTTCCTGTAGCCACAACGATTAAGGTAGCTGCCCTTATTACTACCCCATCTCAAATAAGTTTTTTGCGATTTCTGACTTTCCTAGTACTCGAACCTCAGTTGGTCCGGAAGAGTCTTTTGATCCTTATGGGAAATGGGATCGATTGGCATCATAAAAAGATTTGTGAAAACAGCCCTTTTTCTCGCTGACTGTACTTTTTTTTCAAAATCTGTGAATGCCGATTGTAATTATCCCAAAAGTTAGGGGTAGTTTTCTAAGAACGTTTTCCTGTAGTTACAATGGTTAAGGTAGTTAGTTGCCCTTCATGCCCCATCTCAAATTACCACCCTGTATAGCTTGATAGCGTCACGCGGGAGTGAAAACCTCGGGAGTGCATTTGGTCATTACACGGTTCCTGTGGGCCTTCACGCGGACGAAGTCGCGGGCAAAAGCTAGTCAATTATATTTATTACGAATGTTATATACCCAAGAAAGGCTAATTTCAGTGCCTACAAACTAATTTCACATAGAGTGGCTCTCTTATAAGATATAGTACCTATATGTGGTGATAAAATAAAAATGACCGTTTTCACTCCCGGGCGACGATATGTAGCCGTGTACACATTTTTTATTGTAGCCTAAGATAAACCGTAAATCTGCAGAAAATAAACTTGTTGATATGTTTCCAAAAGTTTATTTAAGCGACAGAAAACTTCTAAGCACAAACCTTCAAACCAAATAAAGCCATCTACATACATATATGTACATCTACATACATAGACAATGCATAGACAAATGATGTGGAAGCGTCGAGTGGCGGGCTCGTCCGGAAATGTTTATAATATTTTTCTTGTTGACATATATTTATTAATAATTATTAGTACACACACACACACGTAACACATATGATTATAATAAACTATTTATTGCTTTATTTAGTAGTTAGTATTTTAATTATATTTATTGTACGTATGAAATCTATATATTATTTGTGTCGTTATTGCCCGTGGCATCACTATGGTCCTATCTGAAAACCAGTGAAAACCAGCGTTGCGACATTTTGTTTTTTTTAAATGTCGCAGCATTATGCTGAGTTAAGAGCCTTTCTTGGCCTCGTGCAGGTAGTTTTTATTTTTTATTTGTTTTTGTTTTTTATAAATTGATTTTGTAACTGTCTGTGTGAGTCCAAAATAAATATTATTTCTTTCTTTCTTCTTTCTTTTCATACATAAACTCAGGCCTTTTTCCCATGGGGGTAGGCAGAAACTGTAGAACGCCACATGCTACGATCCTTACATACTCCTTTCGCTTCGTCCACGGTCATACATCTTGTCATACACGCACGCCGATTGAGAGTACTAGCAGGTATACGCACCTGTCCTTTTTGAAGAACATCACCATAACATCGATGTATATCTTTCTAGGGCATCGATCATCAATAAAGCAATCTTTAGAAAAGTATTAAAAAATATTTGTGAACATGGAAGAAAATCGTAAGTACAAAAAAATCGTAAATTAGCAAAAGTTTGAGTCGCAGTTTATATCTTACTTCACAAAACGAATCTATCTTAGCTCTTTATTTATTTATTGTAGATACTTAATCCGATTAGTGTCAGTGAGTTCAGATACTCGTCACGTCCCCTCAATTGGCTGAAGAGCCTTCAGGTCACACCAATAACTGCCCAGTTACATAGAAATGATCCGCAAGGACCATCGACAAGTAATCGAATAGAAAAAAAAACTTACTTGACAAGGCCGAGATTTACCCCTCCCCCACTACCTACACTCACAATAAGGTATTTGACTGAAAAAATCTAATTAGTCCGTCAGTTAGATTATCAAAAAATATTTGACCCATATTTTTTCTTTTACTACACAAACCAAAATTGACGAACATACGACACTTTTAAAATTGGCAAAACGTCACAAGCAAGTACAATTTTTACTTGCTTCTGACGTCACAATCACAAGCCCCCACTTTTGAGTTTTGATGCGTTTTATCTTTCCAAATATTCATAGATTTATCAAAAGAAAAAATACGTGTCCGTTATTTTTCAAAACTCTAACTGGCGGCCTAATTACATTTGCAATTTATTGATGTTGTCAACATGCCTATTCCCGTGCGCAAAGCGAAAACACACGTGTAGGTAGGTGGTAACCTTTTCTACAGAATACCCTTACTAACTGAATTTAAAAGGAACCCTTTCAGTGAGCGTTCGCTGAAGTTGGGTTTTTAAGAACTTCGTTTAATCGTTCCGATCCACAAAAACATGAATGGCTCATTGAAAACCTTTAATGATTTTACGAAATATTTCTGTAGCTAAACATTGCTGGTTAATAATTATAAGTAATATAATTTGATATTTTTGCAACACTAATGGTGGCTTAATCGTAATGTTGTGTCAGTACATCATTTTAATTTTACTACTCTGACAATTAATTTTAAAAATCAAAATTTTCCCTCCTTGTATTAGGAGTAGCAAGTGCAACTGCTGAGCGTGAGGTTCTGGGTTCCATCCCCAGGTCGGGCAAAGTGTTATTGGGTTTTTCCGTGTGGAATTTTTCAGTAGCAGCCTAGTGTCTGGATTTGTGCCCGGTTGATAGCAATAGACTCACCCCCTATTACATGGGACTAAAACATAAAGGCGAAATGAGGGTGTACTATACACCGCTGCCCATCCCGTCGGGGAATACAAGCGTGATGTTATGTTATGTAAACCATTGATACACTTTTGATACGATACAATAACAAAAACAAAAATCGGACTTGCTTTCGAAACATAATTGCTGAAATCGACAATATAATAAACGACGCTTTTGTGTGTACAGATTACACGACATTTTCATTATTGGCCTACTGGACGTATTGTTAAATTTATTTGCCCGTTATTTTAAATATCCTGATATTTGGATACATCCAAACAACGGATGTAATCAAAGTGAGGTTCTGTTATTGCTTTCAACTATTGTAGAATGACGAGATTTTATTGGAGATGACTGTTACAGTTGATGGTTCTATATACAGGTTGTAAACGAATTTGTGTTATGCCTTAAAACCACACGGTCTATGAGGATACCTACGCACTTTGCGGTGAGCCGGAACGCGGTCAGGTCCGGTTGGCCGCAATCGAAATTATGTACGAGAAAATAGTTTTTATACGCAATGCGATGCGGCATCGTGCAAGTACGTAGGTGCCCTTACTGTTATTGATAGACACCACTAGGAATGTAATGTGATTTAAAAAAATATTTTTCTTGCGGTAGCGGTAAGTGATTGTATCCGACCACAAAAGGTTTAAAAAATGTAATAAAACATTTCGAAACCACGCATGAATGAATGAAAGCAAGGCAACGTAGCTGGCAGGTACGACTATCGCGATACCGCTCCGCACAGTCAGTAAACTCGGTGCGATAAAATGACTCAAAAAAGACACCGTGTTTTCTTTTATTTTTTTATGCCATGCTGGGTCAATCTGTGTCACCAGTAGATCACGCGGTTTGAAGGAATTACATGAATTCGGATACACCCTGTATACACTGTGTTGTATACTGTGTTGGTAATAATGGTCTGTGTTTAAAAAAACTAATAATGAACATTCTGTGTTGTATCGAACCGATACATTGTTATAAAAAAACACAGAGCCTGCCGCATAAATTTTAAAATATTGAACGTTCAATGGAATTTTCATCCTGGAGAAATGGGTTGTGAATTTTGTTTATGTGCAAACTGCTACTTTATTATGTCTGCCCATAATTCCTGCCCTACAGGTAGTTTTTCCAGAAAAAACGTAAAAACTAGTAGCGAAATATTCATTAAGTAAGAAACTAATCAAAAATTTTCTTAAGGGAGTAAGTTCGGTGAAAATCCTTGGAGCGTGAAGTAAATAATTCATTCCAAAGTCGAAAGTTGAATTTCCCACGGTACGTACTAACCCTTATGTTGCTAAATGTCACACAATAGGCACAAGTTTTCAGTTTGACAATAGATGTACTATTTTAGGTCCGAACTATTTGTTGCAATGGCAAAATAAACAAAGCTGTCGCACCGTTCCACTCCGTAGGTGTTATGTTGTCAAGTCACTGTCTCAGGCAACAAGGGTTGGGCAAAGGCTTTTGTAACACGACGCCGGGATATAAAAGTCAAGTCATTGCCGAAATTCAGCTAGAGCTCTTTTATTTTTACAAAGGTTAGGAACGCTTTTGTTGGAATTAGAATATCTCTTGTTACAAAAGTCGGATATTTTAGATTTTTTATTTTATAATACAGCTCCTCTAAACGCGAAAACTCATCATCATCATCAGCCCATTACTGCCCCACTGCTGGGCACGGGCCTCTTCTCAGAATGAGAAGTATTTAGGCCTTAGTTCACCATGCTGGCCTGGTGCGGGTTGGCGGACTACACACACCATCGAGAACTGTTTGTATAGCCCTCTCCGGTGTGTAGCCATGACGATGTTTTCCTTCACCGATAACGCAAGTTTTTTTTTATTTCACCTACCTTCAGTACTTTACTACTATTAGCGGTTTTTAACCGACTTCAAAAAGGAGGAGGTTCTCAATTCGGCTGTTTTTTTTTGTATGTTATCCCTCATATCTCCCTCATGTAGAACCATGATGACCACGAACTTCAGAGATATGGAACGGAACTCCTCATCGGATCAAAACAAAATTCTCAAATTACTAATACTCGTATTGCTTTGTTTATATTTGTTGTTGGGAACTGGCTACTGGAAAAGAGGAGGGGGTGCGTGTGTCCCCCCCCCCCTTGGAATGTTTTCATTATATCGTGTAAGGTATCATTTGAAATGACTTTTTATGCCCGACTACGTCAAAGCCAAAAAGAAGGGTTATGAAGAGGAGGGGGTTAAATTTATGTCACTAAAACGTATTTAATAAAACATAAACTTAAAAAAAAATTTAAAACCGACTCCTTTTAGTTTTTCTTTGAAGTCGGTTTTTACTTTTTTTTAATGTGAGAATCTTGCCATTGACGAGCGTGTCCTTCATTAAGAACATCATCTGCTCTTATAAAATATCCCCGATTATGGTGTCAAGGTGTCCTTTCTTTTGAGGCTTTTCTAATAACTTCTGGTTGTCAGCCTCGCCGCAAGTTCATTTTGATGCCTTTTTAATCTCTCTTGGTATCTTTGGGAGGAAGTATGAATTTCTTCCATAATACTGTTCATCGCTAGATGTTTGTTTATTTCAGTGTTTGTTGTTAACGTAAATGTGATCAAATTATAACGATGACACGCAGAATTTTGATTACTAATCTGGATCTATTGTCCTAAATCTGTTATGTCGTGTGGCGAGTCTGGCACAATAGCCCGCTAATTTGAAATCCAACATTGTCGCTTGCACTAAAACAATGTTCTTTACAATGCCACACTTACCTAAATAAAAAAACCGACGCCTTTTCTATTTATAGAACTCATCCGCCACCAAAGAAAATTACGGGAATTCCTCAAGAAAACGGTAAGTCAGTTACGAGTTCGAAGGAGTCTCGTGTTTCCTCGTCGGAGAACAAATTTGCTGTTCACTTTAGATGTCAAAACATCGATTTATCAACAGCGTCTGTATTGCCTATACTGCTGTTCAGTGAAGTTCATTAATGATTCCCGCAATATTGACGAGGGTCAACAGCGTAATTATCTTTGGGAAGGCAATCATAATTGAAGGATCACCTTATCTGTTTATATCTACTTAAGTATATGTAAAGTATTGTATAGACTGTGATGTTATATGCATTATTTAAATACATAATCCTCGACATACAATCGTCGTCCAGAAGAGAAAGTAGGTGTTAGCGTAAGATTAAGCACTTTGATAACAGAAATACGGTTCCAATCTCTTTGGAATATTAAATCGTTATGGACCAGTACAGAACATTTCATTCATCAAAATAGTTTAATGAATTATTTTGACCCATACAAATTGAGTTACTATCTGCTTATTTTATCCACAAGTTATATTTATAACTTGTGGTGTGAGCGTCTAACGACATTGCGAAATAAAAATGGAGGTTTCATCTCGTTAAATTCACAATAACCCACATTATCTCGGCCCAATTTCGTCAACTCACAACACATTCCAAAGAATTTTGTATAGAATAAAAATAAATGTTTTACTGACTTGCGTCTTTCGATAAATAAAATACAAAATATTACTAGCTATTATTAATATCAAGATCTCTTTCTAGTTCATAAACTTACCGCCATTTGTACAAATCTCATGACACATTATCCTCCGACTGTTCTGTCGTTAAATAATAAATGACAGTCGTCGTTTCGAAAGATTTAACACTGAAGACTGATTTGAATTTTAAAGTAAGAAGTATCAAGTCAGTCGGGTCGAGCTCCGAGCCGGTCCAAAGCTATTTATATTACAAACAGAATAGTTTATGATGCTTCTTCCTGACACCAACTTTTAGGAATCATTGGGCAGCTGACGTATTCCAAAATAAACAACAATATTTCATACGGTAATCCGTCGCTGTTATCATTACGAATGCTTATGTGGCGGCATCTATCTCGCCACATGCGAACTATCCTACATCGCGCAATCAAGATTTAACACGCAGATAGTATATATACAACCTCCCAACATCAACCGTTGGGCTTGGCTGGAGACCCTTCAGGTCTCGCCAATAACTGCCCGGTTACGTAGAAACCGTCCCCTAGGACGACCTACAGCAGTCAAATAGAAAAAAGAAAAAAAACAACCGTTGGGCAGTAGCCCGCCAGGCACAAGACTCCGCCTGGTTGGAGGATCCTCTCTTTGGTTGGAGGAACACCGCACCAAGTTTCTCCACACTTACATACATACATAATAAACTCACGCCTTTTTCCCATGGAGGTAGGCAGAAACTGCAGAACGCCACATGCTACCATCCTTACATACTCCTTTCGCGTCCACGTTCATACATCTTGTCATACACGCACGCCGGTTGAGAGTACTACGCACCTGTCCTTTTTGAAGAACAACACCAATTACATCGATGTATGTCTTTCTAGGGCGTTCTCTACAGGCGTTTCCACTAACATCCACCTTATAAATTCCTTTTGTTAATTGCTGTTGACTCATTCTTTCAACACAACCAAACCACTTAAGCACGGTTATACGTATATCGAAATACATCACGAGTAGACTTGTGTAACGCATGAGCGAGTAGTTCAGATGAACTGCTCACTTTAGGTGAGCCGAATGAACTAGTTCACCTCTGTGAATCTTTTCAGTTCAGTAGTACAACTAATTCCCTCCGCGTTCCGAGTCACAGCGAGCGACTGAGGTGAGCCGTGAGCCGTACTGAACTACTGAGCCGTGAGCCGTACTGAACTACTGAGCTGTGAGCGAGACTCGATTCGTCAGCTTACTCAGTTACTCACACACATGACCAGTCGCATTTATTATTATTGCTTTCTCGGAGAGTTGTCTAAGTATGAAGTATAAGTATGAAGGGTAGTCGATTTTTTATATTTAACTATTAAACTAGCATATAATTAAAAATATTGCGCTCTTACAATTTAAAGTTATAGTCATCAGCATACATTGTTCCTTAAAGCAGTTCAGTAGTTCATTTCGTACTCGGCTCTCGCTCAGAGTTCAAGAGCTCTTGAACTCTGAACTAATTTCGTACTGATTCAAGGAGCTAAATGAACTACTGAACTACTTTGATGAACTAGTTCACTTTACTGAGCGAGATTTGGTGAACTAGTTCAGTAAAGTGAACTAATTTGCTCAAGCCTATCACGAAGTATTGAAAAAAATATTTATTATTCGATGTATAGTTGTGATAAATGAAGTTTCATAATTGCATTGAGCATTTATACTTAATAAGTTATTTTTCATTCAAGTAGATAGATTTTCAAGTACCTACATAATGCGTTATTCCACCTCAGCACGATGCTACGAGTAAATAAAAACTTTTTTGGCCAGAAGTACACTGCGTACATCATAAATCATTTTCCATTGGCCGTGAAGATAAGCTCTTACTGTGAAGTACCTTTCCAGTTCACGTTATCCTCAAACCTCGGTTGTCGGTGAAAATTTCTGTTACGAGAATCCTTGATGAACGCGGCGCGCTTTTATTCTGTTGGCGGTTAAAATACCTACACTGTTGTTTTTAATAAAATTCTATGAAATTCGGCAAAATTCGCTATTTTAAACTCTGTTTGTTCATCCATCAATCAATATAAAACCTGTCTATTGAATTTGTATGAAAACTGTATTGTCAATGCCTTAGTGTGCGTTCTGAGTGACGGCGCACTGCGCAGACGGAATGAATGGCGCATTAAATAAATGTTCGAAACGTTTGAATTTTGATATCGACATTATTAAAACCAAAGTAAATAAACAAAATACTAAACACGCGCGTATGCGTCAACTTTCCCGCGTGCACTAAGGACAGGTATCGACGGTAAAGCCACGGTAAAGCCGCACGGGCGTTTTGCGGCTTGCGGAGCGACTAGCGCTCCGCAAGCCGCAAAACGCCCGTGCGCCGTCACTCAGGACGCACACTTAAAGTTACCACATAGAATACTATCTTGTTACTTCTTTGAATAATTAGGGACCACAGAACCAGAACAGAGAATACTCGTGTTCCGCAGTAGGAACAACTTATTCCAAATTATCTTTATATACATAATCGTTGGTGCGACTGTTAGTGATCGTGTTAACTTCTGAACGATTTCATCGATTAAGGTCATATTTACTCAATTAATTGTTTCATCGAGACGATGGTTCATAGCTATGCTAGGATCCGATAGGTAGCGCTATAGTCAAGTCATTTACTCTGACACAGCCGCGGTATAACAGCTAGTAGTTTACATGACATGATAAATATTAGCTTCAAGTTAATACGCCTAACTTTTAAGGTCACAGAAAGGATAGAGCACAAAAAAATGTTTTTACAAAATTCTGTCTACATGTAAAACCACTCCACGAATAGAAAAAGAAAACACTAGCTTAACATATCTTATATACACATTCACAAGTACGAGTAAAACACCAAGTCAGGAAATTTAGAATTCAAATTACGCTATATAATAATAACGAGGCTTTGTAAATGAGTACGATCTGCATATTCACGTAGTTAAATTAATTCCTTGGATAAAGTTATTATGTTTTAGTCTTATCTTGTTCAATGTTCATGTGTTTGTAGAATACGTCACACTCTCACTTTCATGGTTATATTATACAGTACATTAAGTTTAGGTGTGAGACTTAACGACCTCTTTTAGTGCTTATCCTTCTAACCCCTCGTTTACTTCTAAAGTTGTGATAAAAGTTGTAAACAAATTGTGAAAAGGTCTTTTTAGAAGTAGTTACTTAAAGGGGTATTTCACCAAATCAATAATGTAGTCCGTAACTATTGACCAGATAAGCTAAATGTGAAATAGAAATGTGAAATTTATATGTTCAAAAATCTTGTCATTATCACTATTGATATGTGGTGAAATGCAAATGTTAGCTATTGAAAAGTTTAGAGACCGAATTAACTTAATGAACAGTTAATAATAGGTTGGTGAAATTAGTGTTTTAGTGTTTTGTTAGAAATGTGTAAAACATTTCAAACAATTGTTTTAAAGACCTACGTATACAGGGTGTAAACGAATTCATGTAATTCATTCAAACTGCGTGATCTACTGGTGACACAGATTAACCCCGAAAGGGAATTTTTGAAAATCAACTGAAAAAAAATCTAAATAAAATCTTAGTTTTCTATTTCTGAGTCATTTTAGAGCCCCGAGTTAACTTACTGCAAAGAGCGATACCGCGTTAGTCGTGCCCGTCAGCCGCGTCGCCGTGCTTTCATTCATTTACCCGTGGCATCGAAATGTTCAATATCTTACAATTCCTTTTTTGCAAAAAAAAAAAGCTATTTTTTACTGAATCCTTCTAGGTGGTTTAGATACGATCACTTATCCCTACCGCATGAAAAAAGAAGATTTTTAATCAGGCTAATTCTCGTGCGGGGCCAATCTACACCAGTAGTAGATCATGTGGTTTTAAAGAATTACACGAATTCGTTTACAGCCTGTATGTTTGCTCCGTGAAGTGAGGAAAGGTTTTTTTTTAAGATTCTGTTTGATGTGGAATACATGTTTTATTCCCACATTGTACCTATAAACGAGGGGTAAGACAAGGCGTGATATTATTAGATTTTTTAAAATGGGACGGGATATGTCGGTCGTGTAGTGAACGGTTTAATAGGGACCATCCTTTATATGATAGGGTCTTCCAAGAACTTGCAATGCGGCTGTATAAGTTTGATTATTTTAGGTGATTAAGTGAACAGGATAGCTTTTTCTAACTTAAACAGTATGTTTAGTGTAGCACTACAGAAAATTTAACATATTAAACATTTAATTCTATCGACATAAAAATCCCGTTTTGTAATACCAACCTCCTCCTCTCCGAATGGCAGTCATGTAAACTCTTGACCTGCCCTGTAATGTAGGTGTTCATTAAAAATGTAATTTCTTTGGGTTTCTGAGTGCTAAAAGCTTTTTTTTTTATTTGCGTTATGACTATTTCGTCTATTTCTTAAAAACAATATTTCAGTTAGTTATTACCTAAACTCATAAAAATGGCAATTAAAAGAATCGTTCCCTTTTAATTTATTTCCCTTTTAACTTCGGCAATAGCAGCGTCGATAGAATGAAGTGTTTAACTGTCGATAAATCGGTAGTGCAACACCAAACACATTGTATTTCTTCGGTGGTAGCATCTCCACGTAAAATTAGAAACTAAATCATATGATAAGTTTCTATGTTCAATTATTTAATATTATTTATTAAGTAATTGAGTACATACGCCATCAACTAAAACAAAATAAAATACAGTATAGCGTTAGGATTTAAAATAAAATAAGAATAACATTCTGAGTTTATTGAAGTACGTAGTTAAGTCCCATCCTAACCAGTTTTTGCTAAATTAAGGTTAATAAAATAGAAAATTTGAGCACTGAATCGTTACTGTTAAAATAATTCACTTCAAAAGCAGTCTCCACAAAGGTTGCTAAGGCACGTATGAGTAATGGAGTCTAATGTGCTGCCAACTACAGTCATGTTCAATGTTCACATCAATCTATCCGTAAAGCGGTCTTAACTGAAACGCGAACTTATAGTAAGTTAATCTTCAAACTTCGCTATAATTAATTCTATATTCTATGGTAACTTTAAACGATGGTGCGGCTATGGTATACCGCTAGGAGTTATAATTGCCGAGTTTCGAAGTAATTTCCATCAGAAATTGGTGATCCGGCAACGTTATCACTAACGTGAATGAAACATTGAAAGATCGTTTAAGTATTGATTGGACCTAACTATTAATGGTGCGTTTACATTAGGTCGGTGACCAAATGCTGCATTCGGATAAACCGGATTCGTTAACCGAATTTTCATTCCACAAGTCGGTTATGACCGAATACGGACAACCGAAACAACTTTTATACTAGGTCGGTGACCGCAAACGGGCTGCGATCGAATACGACCAACTGAATAACAGTAAACATTAGTCGGTGACCGAAAACGGCTGCAGTCAAATGCGGCCAAACCGACCTAATGACACGCATGAAACGCGCCCGTACGATAACGGCCCACTGTTGAACGTGGGCCTCTATTATAGTCTTTTCATCCCATCTATTTGAAAAGAACGACTTGGTTCGCCTTTAAGTGCACCCAAAGATGGTGTTTTCTGTAAAAACTTTTAGCGGGCAGTAATGAGTTTTTAATCCTCTTTATAAGTGCGCCGCAATTACCTTTGCCGCGCACTTTTTGAATTTGTAACATCTTAGTGTTCAGCACCAAAAAAATCGAACGCAAATATTGTTTGAATAAAGACTGGCTGGTACGACGGCCCATAGTAGCGCCGCGCCGGCTGAATAAAAAAAAGAAATCAAATTAAAAACGCGCGAACTATGACCCGCGTTTTCGTCAATTTTCACGGATTGTTAGAAATTCATGGTTTTGTTTTGAAAAATGAGTTCTTCAAGTGACAGTGAATAAAATATGAGGCGCCTTTTATTTTCTACTAGTGGGTGATGAAAAGTAGAGTGTATCAGTCGGGCGCAAAATTTTTGGCTCCGTTGACGTACTTTGGATCCCTCGCTACGTTCAGGCCGCACTTCCCGCACTTATCCCGCACTTCGTTCTGGATTCAAAAAAGCGCCCTCGCCGTAAAAATATTATTTTGCTCCCATAAAAATATTATTTTGATACAATCTACTATTCTATCTCACGAAGGCAGGTATTGTAACTTTAATGTCTTTGTTATGAGGTTCAGTTTATGATAATTCACCTGCCTTCGTCAGATAAAATACGTACCACTACAATAAACGATCCGAGGAGAAATTGCCAAAATCAACACGCTTGGCAAATGGATTGGTGATCGCAGTGTGTTGCAGGAAGTCGCTACTGCCCATGCTCTTGAGGCAGGACCGGATTTTAAGGTTTTGAGGCCCAGGTGCAACGAAGAAGTGGAGGCCAAATGAAATGTTTTTCTAAAAATACCTCGTTGATGTGAACTTTTTTCTCTTTGTCAGAACATTGTGTGTGGATGTCATTTTTTTATCTTAAAAAAATCAAAATCTCACATTTTGGAGGCCCCGGGACTAAAGCTACGCCCTCCTCTCAATCCGGCCCTGTCTTGAGGTAATACCTTAATCGCTTTATCCCCATGTGTGGGGAATATGGCATATTCTTTGTCGAGAACCAAGCAGCTTTGACTTATAAATCCAATAACTTTACGTGGAATATCGCGGATAACAAGGTGATGCAAATATCATGCATGGCTGATTCCGTGACGTGAAGCGAATCCTACCTACAGATTGGAAAAACATAAAGGACGCAATTCATGCGCATACATTAATGTTTTCGTGGTTTTATTTTCCATCAGAGCAACAATGATATTTTTTTAGGATTTGAGTGTGACTCATCACTTTATTTCCCACTCCAGCCGCCTCCAATAAAGCCACTATAAGAACCATCGTTGTATAAAATATCTCTACTCATATAATTCAAGGCAATGTGACGAAATGTTTATTTAGTTTTTACGAGGCGCTACTTCGGATCCTCATTCAGTTCAACCCTAAATAAAACAGACAAATCATTCGCCGCCCGGAGAGGCAATGAAATAGTATTTACTTAGTTTTATCTACTTACAATTAACAGATATGAAGGTTAAGCAAAAAAAGAAATTGTATCATTTTGTTCCTAATTGTATTACCTATGTTTGTAGCGGCCTCAGGGAACGACTTTTTTGACGGATACAAATTATTTTCTTGTTATTTTGAAAATTGATAACTGTTGCCTGTGGCCACAGCCATATTTTCATGTCAGGCCGTAATTGACCACTGCGCCGGGAAAATAGGTCATCTAATGTCCGCAACAATAAATGGCCATCGGGAATATTACTGTTATAACCATGCTTATTACCCGACTGCGCGACAGCAAATACAGGATTATTAGGTAATTAGCACTGACATCTATATTTCTGTTTCATCATCAATTCGTCTGCGATTGCGTCGGCGATGGCAGTACATTTAGTTATCCTCATCATCATTCAGCCGAAAGACGTCCATTGCTGGGCATAGGGCTCCCCCAAAAATCGCCACATCGACCGGTCTTGTGGTTCTCGCATCCAGCGAATGCCCGCGACCTTCAACAGATCATCAGTCCATCTTGTAGACACTTAGCTATGCTTTATGTATAACTAGCGACCAGCCCCGGCTTCGCACGGGTGCAATGTATTACAGTGGCGAAGGCTCCATACAACTCGATTCCTATCGGCTTCCCTTTCGAAACGAGTAGTTACTGGAATTCACGCATCACACTTGAGCAAGGTAAGCATTTTTTGGTCCGGCTTCCCTTTTAAGAAATTTCACCCTTCGCCACTGATGTATTATACTTAAAAACCTTCCTCTTGAATCATTCTATCTATTAAAAAAACCGCATCAAAATCCGTTGCGTAGTTTTAAAGATCTAAGCATACATAGGGACAGACAGCGGGAAGCGACTTTGTTTTATACTATGTAGTGAGGAGCAGTTTAACAGTTTCGCAAAGTTTGCCAAATACGTGCTCACGCTGTATATAACAACGTTTAAAATCTACTAAAACTTTCCTTAATATATTTAAAAACGTCTAAATTGTGTGGATATCCTATTAAACCTACATAAGTTTGTAGCTTCGATATTAGGCCCGCTCGTGCAAACAGATAGGAAAATGTGGTAGGCGACTTTGTTTTATAATAAAATCATATTCGTATTATCGTCACGAACGCGACCCGTTGTCTGTAGCGATCGATTAGATACCCATGTTCAGTGGTGGACGTTTACGGGTTGAAAGAAATGATAACTACGTTTATCGTCGCCTTAGAGTGAAAACCTCGGAAATTAATTTTTTTGGTCATTGCACGGTTCCTGTGGAGTTTCATGCAGACTAAGTCGCGAGCAAAACTAGTCAATTATATTTATTACGAATGTTATATACCCAATAAAGGCTTATTTCAGTGCGTACAAACTAATTTCGCATGGAGCGACACCCTTATAAATTATAGTACCTATACGTCGTGATAAAATAAAAATGACCAAATTGCTTTCCCGAGGTTTTTACTCTAAGATGACGTTATACAATGTATCCGGTCATGGACTAGCGATATTCTGGGTACTTATATGTATAACAACTATTCTAGTACACAAATACGCTACACACTAGGGTCCAATCCACTTCCATTTTTTTGTGGAGATTATCTGTACGTGTGTACAAAAAAAGTCTTATCCCTCGAAGTTTTGGTCCTGCTGAGATAAAAGTAGGCTTATTCGGAGGGCAACAATATTGTTTATTGTTTACATTACGATACAATGGGTTCACATAAAGACATACAGTTACTGTTGTAGACAATATCTCAACAAAAAAGCAAAATAGCTGCCAAATAGCGGGGAAGTGGATTGGACCCTAATGTGTAGTGTATTTGTGTACTAGAATAGTTGCTATATAAGTACCTAGAATATCGCTAGTCCATGACCGAACACACTGTATACTCGGGAGCAATGCATCCGAAACTAAGAATGCTAGCATATTCAAAGAGTAATTATTTTATACACTATTTAAGAAGTTTAATTCATTTCATTTCAGAAATATTAAATACTTTTTATTTGAATAAGCCATCATTCTCAGTTTCCGAGATATTAAGGTTTGTGTTGGTGATCCGTATTCATTTCTCCCGAGTGTAGGTAACAAGTTCCTAAATATCAAGTGAAGCATGCACTTGTTTACTACCGCTTGTGTACTAACATTATTATACCAAGACCTTGTTTTCTAGTATCTAGAACGACTGGGCAACGTTAACATTCTATTTGTTCAATGTAAGCTGAAAATGCATTAAAAGAACCTCCTTTCATAGAGCAATACCTATTCACTTTTGGCGCAGTCCGAGATATGAAACGTACGATTTAAAAAAAAATATACGGAAAGAAAACTTTTGTTTTGGAAAATTTACCTATCTGCTTGTTGTCAGACACTCTTCAAATAACTGATCGTAACTTTCTTAAATTAAGTAAACGAACCCGGATGAAAATGAATTTACATTTTAAAGTGAACGAAATGTCAAACACGACCAATTTCTAGGAGCAGTCGCATCGATAGGAACAAAGTAGAGGTAATACGTTGAGTAAAGTGCTCACGTCGTGACAGTGCTGCGCTTACGAGCACTAAGCCACCCATTTTACATCACCTGACGTACTACGTGCTCCAGTTAAAAAGCTACAGAAAAGTACTTACTTAAAATAAAAATTGACAATTTTGATGGACTGGAAAAAGGAAATAATAACACAATTTTCCAGTTATATGAAAAGGTATTGACGGACCTTATATTCAATATTATTTGATCACCATTATTGAACATTAATTTCCATTTATTTTAAAATAAAGCTAACAGGATGTACAGTCAACCAAAGAGATAAGTATACAAGCAACTAATTACATTCGCAGGTATTTCTATAAAGTTATGCGTGTGTTGAGTGGCCAAGTTTTTGCCATCGCTTGTCTGACCGTTTCATACGTATAAAAAGTAATTACACAACACAATTACAGTTACAATTGCCTGCGTAATTCGATGTTTACCCGTATACTTAAATCTTTTGTTGACTATCCATAAAATATATTTCCTCCTACAAACTACATATAGGCCTAAATATAGGCTCCTACTTAAGCGCAATGTGACACTGTAATGACCATCTTCACTAAGAATATTTAGTATGCTGGTGTACAAACATTGTACACAGGGAATCTACAAGCTATCATTGTGCACTAAGAGCATAACTGTACAAGAATTATGATGACCTGTAGGCGTTTCATGTCACAGAATATTCGATCCAGTTTCACAGCGAATTTGTGCCACGATCAGAAGCCTTTGACGTGGCCTAATTACTAGAATCTGCTCTGTAGCGAGTCATAGTGACGCCCACCGGCACCGACTTACACACACACACAACTGTTGTGTGACCATATATTACAAAGCGAAATTAGAACAGAAATGTTAATTTCCTAACATTCCGTGTAAACTAGTGGAAAAGCTTGAGGTTTTATCGTACACAGATTTTTATTCTGTGCATCCTTTGCATACTGACGTAATTTTTTAAAACGACAGTTTGGTTTTCCATGACATTTTGCGCTCGTAAATTTGAAAATTCTAGCAATGTTGAAGGTTGACAAACTGTGTGCACAATATCCACGCGCAATCATTCTGGCTCTCAAGGGAATTTCATCCAGTTGTGGTGAAATGTAACATACTGCAATGTCACGTAAGGAAAATTTGATATTATTGGTCTCACGATTGTGTAATACACATTTATACATGTAGGAAATTTAGATGTTTGCTAGTTTGTGAATTTGAATGTTTGTTAATCAATCACGCCTTAACGGCTGAACGGATTTGGATGAAATTTGGCACACAGGTAGACCATGACCTGGGTTAGGACATAGGATACTTTTTATCCGGGTACATGAAGTAGTCCTCTAGGATGCGAGTGAAACCGCGTACAACAGCTAGTAGATAATAATCGTAGAGACCAATATGATATCCCTAAATAATTGTATATTTAGTATGAGCGTACCCTGGAGGATACGCTAATAAAATAACAGAATTTACTAATAGGATTAATAGCCTTTTAGCTTTCAGGGGCGTTATTGATTAAAAACAGGATGGTACATATGAACTGAATACTTTATTACGATCAGTTATCATTCCACTGAAGGAATATCAAAACACAGTCATAATTACAATGTAAAAATAAAACAGAACAACAATAAAAACAATTGTGAACGTCCGTCCGACCCAAAGGTCGCAGCAAAAGTGAGGGCCCGAGTACCGCACCGCATACTCTTTTATAGACAGTTTTGACAGGTCGTGAAGTAAATATGTGCGGCTACCCACATGACATCATTAAATCATAAAATCTCTAATATTAGTATCATTTACTTGTATAGGTTATGGTAATAAAATATACATACGACATGTCATGTAAACTTTTTCCCATGGTGCTAGCAGACATAAAATACAGAACGCCACACTCTACGTAATAGAATATAATATTTAATGTGCTATGCGTAGTAATTAAAGCGTTCACGTTATATTAACGGTTTGATAACCGCGTTTCCGTAGGAACCTACCTAATATCCTTTTCTGTACCTACTTACCCCATAATTTTACGATGGTCTGTTAGGTATACATAGTTATACATTAGAGAAAACTAAGTTACGGGAGCGAAGCCGAGGGCACCAGCTAGTATGGATAATAATCCTACTAGTAACCAAGGCAACATAGCATTAATTTAACGTTTCGAATTCTGAACACATACCTACATAAGTTATGTACATAATACCATGAATTCATAGGCTTATTAGACGTTCTCCAATTAATTATTACAAAGCAACTTCTGTTACTGATTACACGCGTCGAATAAAGTAATTCAATTACTGAACTTCTCGATCCTCGCGCTAGACGGCGAAAAAACCAGCCGCGATAAACAGGCGAGCAAACAAACTCGTGAAGCCAAATTGAGTTTGGCAGAAGCAAGTAAGGCTTTGCCGAAAACTCGACACAAATAATTGAATGGAAATAAGACTAGTATCCCACTTCGCAATCTTAGCCGCTCGTAGAGTGCGAATACTACAATTTTGTTGTTGGATTTCTGTACTCGACCACAAAGACAATTTATTCAGTCCTGACATTTTAATTTCGTTTATCTTTAGTAATTAGTTGCTTTAAACCGTGTTATTAGAAAAAAAGACACTAATTAGACCGAAAGCAAGTTCGGTGAGGTATGTAAAGTATTTTCTGGACGTTTTTGTTGTTTCGTGTTACAAAGACATTTATTATCTTTTTGTCGACGCGTCGTTCTCCTGTTTGTTGTGTAGTGAACCCTTTTTTCATTTCCATCGCAAGAAAATTCAAATAAATAAAACCTTCATACAAGTCTGTTAACATCGATTATACAAATAAATACTTTTGTGCCAATGCCAAGGTGAATTAAAACCAAACTAGCTTGAATAAAACAATCGTTTTTAAGTTCCAAATTCAAACATTTGGTTCCAACTAAAATAATATATCCCTGTATAGCAAAAATGGTTACAAAATTACAATGCTGATGTCAGCAGTTTGTTTGCACATCGCGCATGAGTGCAAATAAGTGGAATATTTTCCCCATTTCATCACTTCACCAAACGGCGAGGAAAATAAACTGCAGATTTTATTCAGTTTTCCTTGACTTCCGAAGGAGTGTGAAAATAAATACTAATAATATTTTATTGCAGATCGAAATATAGAAATAACGAATTATCGAAAAGTATTAAAGAGAGAAATTGTGTAGATTTATCCATGAAGATCCTTATTATAATCGTATATACATTATTTAATACGTCTTTGTATTTATTATAAAAAGAGGGGAATGAAACTTATATCATTCAAAAAGTACTATGCCGTAGATGTGCACAAAAAAACATGGGTGTATGTTGGGGCATTCTGTTGTGGGGCTCGGCAGCTGACATCGATTCGGTTTTTATTTTACAAAAGAGAGCAATCCGTGCCATTTACAACCTGGGTTCCCGCGAGTCCCTTAGAAACGTGTTTAATGATATTAAAATACTCACTTTGCCGTCACTCTATATCTTAGAAAATATTTTATATGTACGCAAAAATTTGCATTTGTTTAATGTTAGGAATGATTTTCATGATAAAAATACACGGGATACACATAAAATTGTGATACCTAAATTTAGACTAAGCAAAACTAGTAAGTCATTTTTGGGCAATGGCGTACGTTTTTATAACAAACTGCCGAAATCTGTAACAGATCTTACCGAGGGAAAATTCAAAACCCATATTAAACGTGTCCTCACTCAAAAAGCATACTACAAGATTAAGGACTACGTCGAGGACAGAGATGTTTGGCTCTAGTTCCTGCACATGTGGCTTCCCTGGTACCTCATTAACGACGTATGCGTATGTCTATTAACTATCCTCAATTATGATTATTTATTTTTTATTTTTATTGCTATCATTACTCTCAAGATATCTTTTATCTTACTCTATAATGATTTTTTGTCTAAGTTCAAATCAAATCAAATATTTTATTGGAACATCAACAAGTGTACAAAATTTTGTGGTTGTTAACAGCTACATTAGTTAGGAAAACTGTGCAGCCATTAGCGCCCACCTCCAAGAGAGGAGACGACAGCGTTCCAAAACTTAATAAAAGTAAGAAATGTAGTTAGGTACAACTAATACTAAGTACCTACAACAATAGTTTATTTTACATATTTTAATTCTACAACGTGGTCTGTGTGTATATGTGTGGTGTGGGGGTGTTCTTGAGATGTGTGTATGGAGTGTGTGTGTTTATGTGTGTATGGAGTGTGTGTGTTTGTTTGTCTTAACGGATTATTTTATTTTTGAAGGTATTGTAAAAGGGTACCTGGTAAAATTACGAATTGTTTATTAGGAGATTTTCCAACTCCTCATAGGTTAAAGTATGAAGCCATTTATCCGTGAGCCTTCTGCACTCACGCGAGGTAAGTGGATAGATGTTAAGAACTCTATTTATTCTGTTATACAAAATAGGGCTAATAAACTGATACTGACGTCTCACCACCACCAGTTATGATGACATTTAAGTACTTATGTCAATTGTTTTATATAATTTAGCTTCATTTTATTTTTTGTAAATGTGAGAACTTTGTGGACTTGCCTATACCACGGTAATGTTATACTAACAGTATTCTATCTTCATACAAACGGTCGGAACTCGAGTCATACCTACGCGCCTCGAGTTCGGTTTACACTTGGTACAAAAATAGTTAGGGCTGTCACAGTACCTAGTACCTATACCTACATGAAAAATCTATTATTTAATAACCGATTGTTTTGCCTAAACATAAAATCGATTACAAAATGATCGGTTTTTTAAAAAACATAATCGATTTTTAAAAAAATTATCGATTTTTCCTTATTTTTTGAGGGATTAAATTAAATGCCTGAAATACCGATCCAGCATCACACAGCTCATATTTATTAATCTAAATCAATCAACAAAATAAACGTTAATTTAAATTTCACAAAATAAAGTTTTTCTTTTCATTTCTCCTTCCTCAGTAAGAAATTTCTTAAGGTGGATGCGCTAAGGTAGCCCGCGAAATTCAAATATTCTTGCGAATTTTGCAATTTGCAGGTCAGTGGCAGGTTATATTTTGATGATACATAAAAATAATGTACCTACAACATGTTTATAGTACCTACTCTTCATTATCCACAAAAAAGTCCGCGAATATGTTTAACTATTATAAGTAGTTAAGTCACATCAACCGTTTTTTGTTCAAATTGGTTGATCAAAACACTAGTACAATCGAAAAATAAAGATATTCCTATCATGATATTAATCCTTATCCAAGTAAATAGCTTCATAATCAAGATTGTTTATGTACATGTAAAATGCTCTTTAAATTATCCGAATCGGACCTTTCGTTTAGAAGTGCTAAATGTAAAAAAAATGCCGTGGTGTGAGCGAACAACCCAACGTACAGTCTATTAGTTAACTGCACAACGGCTGCACCGATTTTGATTAAATTTGGCATGAAGATAGCTCGATCCCTGGGGAAGGACAAAGGCTACTTCTTAACCCGCGACTTCGTCTGCATCCGCGATAACCAACATTCACGCGGACGAAGTCGCGGGCAAAAGCTAGTTCGTCAATAAAATCAAAAAACACCATGTATTTTTAATGAACACTTCCTGTTTCATTCACAAGGTTTTTTTAAAAAAAAAAAATTATAAGTATCATATTTACAATCTCAAAACTAGAAACAAACTCATGTAGGTTGATGAAATTAAAATACTGTAGGCGGGCAGCCCTATCTCGTGTTTTGTTTTCATGCGGCTGTAGGTTCTTAATTCAAAAATAGGGCCGAGTCACAATACTGTTAGTTATCATTACCGTGCCTATACATATAATTGTGTAAATTACTGTTATTCATATTGTATTTTTTTTCTTCTTCTATTTTTTTTCCCCTTTTTGGTTAAATTTCGTACTCAAGACTTGGTACTATACTCCAAGGTCTGTGGTCAAGACTACATTGTTCTCTCTCATAGTACCTACTGTATTCACTGAAATTGTAAAAGATATCCCTTTTTTTTAAAAGAGTAACCATGGAGTTTCTTGCTGGCTCTTCTCCATAGGAAACGACTAATTGGAACCGTGCACCTAAATTCGACTTTTCATAAGCGCCTGTATTGGTTTATGTGAAATAAAAAATTTTGATTTGATTTGTTGCTGTTAAGGCAGGTAAAATAAGGTCAACTTTCGACCACAAGCGATAAGTTATAATGAAAAATCGTGCGTTTACCATGGTAACTTAGAATAAAATATTCCATATCACAAATTGGTAGGAATTCCAACTATCGTGTAGAGTATCATTAATTTGTATATGTGAATACGTAAAGGCTTATCGCTGTATTCAGTAGGTACCTACTTGGAGTTACACAGTGAAGAGCCAAGTTCACCCTGAAAAACAGGATAAAGGCGGATCCTAAATACTTGTGTATCATTAATCTTCCGATCTTGAAGATAATGTTACTAACGCTAACAAAAACGACGGCATGTTTTTTCCTTGTCGTAAAAAAATTACAATACCAAAAGAAAACTAGATAGTTTTTGTATACGATATCTAAATGTAAATCAAGAAGATAATGTCGCTGGCTAGCAAAATGCGAACCCCATAATACTCTTTGACTGTTCCCAAGGGTTCTCACTTGTCGTTGTGGGATTGCAAATGAGGCAATTTGCATCGCAAATTATATATGAACTGAACTACTGAAAATGGTAAACGTGTGGTGTATCGGACATGACGTCGTGAATGTACATGGCTTCAGCTGCCGCGTATTGAGTTTATTGCGCTGCTCTAAAAACACTACTGTTTAATGTTTATAGCTTTGATACAAACTTTACTAGTTCGCGTCCCAATGTTTTAGTGTTGAAATAAAATGAACCATAACTTCCTCACTTTGTTCGACCATTGTGGACACGTTTCCGGAATAATAAAGCTGTTTGATAGGAAAACTTTGTTTAATACGTAATTATTATCAAAGTTTTTATTGTTCCAAACAATACTGCTTCCGTCCGAAGAAAATATTAATTAATTTGGGATTTGCTAACGACAACGAATGATGAAGAGATTTTGTTCTTCAACAGGAAAAAACGTTTCAAGTCGTGTCAGCCTCATTAATCGAACAGCCAATTAATAAAGTTTTAGCCTTGTTTCTGATCATTCAACATAAATGTGAAGCACTTCTCAAGCGGCGTGAAGTGTGGAAAAGGCGGTCGCGAATGAAACTGTCGAGTTATCACTTGTATTTAGCACTAGCTGTGCCCGCGAATTCGTCCGTGTGGAAGTCTGAAAACAAAATTGTGTCGCAACAACTAAGCAATGTGTACCTATCATCATCATCATTGAGCCGAAAGACGTTCACTGCTGGACATAGGCCTCCCCCAAAAGGGGGGGTTTGCCGTAATCGCCACGCTTGGCAGGCGGGTTGGCGATCGCAGTATGGTTTTTAAAATACCCAGAGAACGCTGCTGCCCATCCTCTAGAGAATCCCTTAGTCGTTTTTACGACACCCACGGTAAGAAATGGAGTAGTGCCATTGTTTAAGTCCGGCACTATACACTCGTATTATATGTATACCTATACATATAATATCCTCTATTTTTTTAATTTAATCACATTTATTTCCAATAAAGTTACTGCTCATCACCCTCACTCAATTGCGTGTTAGTTTGTACTCTATAACCTGACCCGCTCTTTAACGGATATGGCTGCCAAATTTCAACTGGATCTGTCCAGTAGCACTGACGTCCGTTTGTATGGCTCAGACATACAAACGGACAAAAAGACAAACATTCTGAAAACTACATTTTTAGCATCAGTATGGTTCCTAGGATGCGTTGCACTTACTTTTTTCCAAAAATATTTAATGTACAGTTTTAGCATCGTTACGATTTTATTAACTCTTTTGCAAAAAAAACGGGCACTTTAGATTTTTTTCTCTACTTCAATGAAGAAGAACAAGAAATAGGTTTCATTAATTTGACGATGTATTGGCATGTTATTTGATTTCCTGGCATGATTCTTTACGTTCCAAATTTAAAATTTGAAATTAATAAAAGAAAAATAATGATTATTGTGGATTATTCTAAAATTGCTTTACTGATAGCGCGAATTGCTGAAACGATTTTTAACTGATTACGATATTTTAAAACTTTTTGGATATTTTCTGCAAATTAAACAGATTAATCTTCCTTTTTACATTAAGTACCACTTTTCGATATGAGTGATAAAGCGATAAGGGCCGGTAAAATTATAGCCCTACTTGAAGAAGGTTGTTCGCAAACTTACGTGTCTCAGCGGCTAAATGTGAGTCGTTCAACTGTCCAGAGGACTAGGCAACGGTATCAAGAGACCGGTTCGGTCAAAAGAAGACCCGGTTCGGGAAGAAAACGATGCACAGAACCAAGAGATGACCGCTTTTTGGTGAGTCAGGCGTTACGGAATCGTAAGGCGTCAAGTGTGGACCTGAAGAAGAGCCTTGAAGAAGTAAGAGGAGTAGAAGTTAGCTTGTGGACGGTCAGGAGGAGGCTTTTGGCTGCCAATATCAGGAGTTACCGACCAGCTCGGGGCCCTAAATTACTCCGTGAGCACCGTGTTGCTCGACTTCATTTGCTCGGAACTGTGCTTCATGGACTCTGGAGGACTGGAATAAAGTATTGTTTTCTGATGAAGCTAGAATCTCTTTGTGTGGAGAGGACCGACGCCGGCGAGTGCTGCGAAGACCACGGGAACGCTATGCGGAAGTGTGTTTCGAAGAAATTACTCCTTATGGCGGAGGCTCCGTTATGTTTTGGGCAGCAATTAATTCGACGGAGCGTACGGAGTTAGTTTTCATAGAAAATGGAACATTAAATGCACACCGGTACATAATGGAAGTCCTACTTCCATATGCACAACCCACATTGACTGCACTTGGGGAAGATTCCATTTTTATGGACGACAATGCTCGCCCGCACCGTTCTGGCGACGTGGAAGCGTACATGCAAGAAGTTGGGATCCGTCGTTTAGATTGGCCAGTTCGAAGTCCTGACCTCAATCCAATTGAGCATGTCTGGGATGTTCTAAAGAGACGGGTAAGATCAGTGCAACCTGCTCCACAAAACATCAGGGAGCTAAAAAGAGTCATTGCAGAAGAGTGGGAACGTATTCCTCAAAACGTTATTAAAAACATCGTGGAAAGCATGCCCAGGAGGATTCAAGCTGTGATTTTGGCAAGAGGAGGTCACACTCGTTATTAGGTTTTTACATTTGTAACTTTATTTAAATAAAAAAAAGTTAAAAAAAAATCTTGTCTTTATTGCCGACCACTTCTTATTGTTTGGGCGTGTACATCGGTTTTAAAGAATCCATCGTTTTTTTTTTTTTAATTGCCCAAATTCACTTCACGCGCATTAATTTACACGATTATAAGTATACAGACTACGTCAAAGAAATAAATTTCATTTAATTAACTCAAATCGACCTTAGAACGTAAATTTCCTTAGGTGCCCGTTTTTTTTGCAAAAGAGTGTATATAGAGATTAAATATTTCTTCATTCATAATGTCAGCTATTTAATGTTTAAAAAACAACTGTATTACAATTGTAAAAGAAGAATTTTGTAAAAAGAACCACTGTAAGAAACAATTGTAAAAAAACGACTGAACATCAGTAGCGCGTCTATCTATCCCTCGAAGAATATGCAAATGAAAGTAATTATTTATCTTTTATTTTTACATTTGCCTGCGGGATTGCTCACGTAGAACAACTTTTTATAATGTACCTACATTAAGTAATAAATAGAGTAAGTAGATTTAACCCAAGGGAGGTAGGTACTATGTACTGAGATAAAACGATGGTCCCTTAGTAATAACTTAACGCATGTTATCGTTGTATTGTAATTTTATTTGTATTGCTGAAAATAAAAATAACATGTATTTCTGGCTAAAACTTTTTGTTATCGGTTTTTAGAATTCATAACTACTACTAAATCTATTTTACAAAGTTTTGGCAGAACAAATACGATTAAAGTAAAACAATGGATAAAAAGTTAAAATCCTTGCAATTTGGACTTCTTAACATTTGTTTTGGATTTCCATAACTGTTTTTACTTTGTTACTTGTTTCAAGTCTAAGAGAGGATCGACTAAACTTGTTTGTTGTGTCAGAGACAGATACTTATAAAAACGACGGTAAGCAAGCTTAATATGCGCAGCGTGACATAATTCTGTCATCGCATTATCTCGTGCCGACACGAGATAATATGTCGACAAAATTATGTCGCGTATTAGATTCATTTCATTCTGTAGATTTGTTTGTATAGTTGAAACCAGTGACGTACCAATGGAAAATGGCGCCTCGTGTGAACATCAAAGTCGCTTTCGCCCTTCGTAAATTATCTAAATATAAAACTAAGAATAGTCTCAGAGGGTTTTTATATCTAAAGCAGCATTATGAACATTTTGCGCTTGACGACGCTTCTGAACACGGTCAATAGAAGCAAGAACATTGTTCCAAAATCCTAACAAAGTCAGAAAATCGTAGGAAGCGAGCGATAATTTGAATAATAATAGAATTACATTGTTGGTTTAATTTGTGAATTTTGCGCCCCTCTTTGAATGGCGCCCAGAGCACGTGCCCTACTTGCCCTACCCTAGGTACGCCACTGGTTGAAACTAATACATTTTCTGTGTACTTGATTTTTTATATTTTCTGTGTTTTTAAGCTCTGTTAGCGTAATCAGTCAAGTTGACAACGCAACGTCATACATTGTGCAGCGATGAAATCAATAAATCATCTCTGCTAAGCTTATCGCAGTGTTGGTAGACGAAGGCCCCTACTGAATGGCGCTATAACACTATCGTAACACTATCTAATCGTTTGCAAACACCTCTTTGTAATTGGAGTTACAGACAGCCCACTGTGCAGAGCATGCATGGAGGAGGACGAGACGGCAGCCCACGTGCTACTAAACTGTCCTGATGTCGCCACATACAGGGCCAAGTACTTCGGAAACCCAGGTACTCTCCGAGAGATCACCAGTAACATCAAAGGTGTGCTGGCCTTCTTCGAGGAGTTAGGGTGGATCGAGTAACTATACTTACCACCCATCACGCAAAATACGCGCTTAAACGTGGAGTTGCGGATACCAGCCCGTTATACCTTATACCTAACACTATCGTACACAAGCAGTCGGCTACTTTTTAGCGTTCCGTAGTCAATAAGGAACCCTTATAGTTTCACCATGTCCGTCCCTCTGTCCGTCCGTTCGCAGCTTAGCTCAGAGACTCTTAGTAACTACTAGAAACTTATAATTTGGCATGGATATACATATAATCATGAAAAAAAAAATTTTTAGGGTACCTCCTGTACACGTGAAGTGGGGATGTTTGTTTTTTCTCAATTTCACCCATGATGTGGGGTGTTGATGGATAGGTCTTTCAAAAATATTACGGGTTTGGTAGCACAATTTTTCGATTAAGGAATTCGTTTCTGAAATATTAAGCTTTAAAGTGCTAATTTTTGTTAAAGTCAAGTGCCTGCTAAACGATTAGTTTTGGATATGTAAAAAAAATCACGGTAGTAGTATATACAACGAAGTTAGACTGTCTTTTGTCTACATTTGTTTTCACATGCACAAACACTCAGACCCGGAATAACTATCTGTAGGCCATACAAATGTTTGTTCCGTTCGGGAAACGACCAACCTTAGCGCAGAAGGCAATCGTTTAGCCACTGCACTAAACGTGTCTTCAGTGACAAAATCCTTACCAAGGATGGAAGTAACGTAATCCTTGCTTTCTCTAACCTTCTTCTTCTCACAACAATTTTTGTGACAAATTGAGCACTATGTCGAACTTACGTAATTTACCTACTTACGATTCGAGAGTTTACAACCACTGTTTATCACATTATGAAGCTTAATTAATATTCTAATATTAAGCTGTGCTAACGTACTGTGTAAGTACCTAGAGCTGTTACTGAGAATAGTTGGCCTGTGACGTAATCGCAACTATGAGATAACTTCGTGTGCGGCACGTGAGTTATGCTGTACTGCGGAGATGAGCAAACAAACAGCTTTTGTCGTCTTATTTCAATGGAAATAAGGTATACAATTTCATCATATAAAATACTTTACCGTGCAGTCCCCTGTTTAGAACAAAGCAACCTCTCTTTTGTCATGGATTATTTACGTGGCAATTTTTAAATTATATCACGGAGTTATTCCCAACGAATTATGTTGCTAGTTGCATCGGATCACGCAAAGGCTTCCCATATGATCACGTGATTGGATGCAACTACAAAATAATACAAGTATATTCTCAACGTGATTCAATACAACTAGCAACAAATCACGTGATTCGATAGGAATAAAGGTCACAGCTCATTAGAGCCACCCGGCATCGACCCGTATCGCCTCGCCTCGTGCGTTTAGTATTCTTTATATGAACTTGTATGGATGTGCGCTCACTACATCAACTCCGTAGAGCCACCGGATCGCCTCGGGCGTATGCCGTCCACGCGCGGGCATCGAGTTGACCACTCGGTGACCACTCGCTGCTCACATGCTTGCCTTGCGTTGCTGCGCATTGCCAACGCACAAGTCCCGAGTGAACCGCGCGCTGCCATCGAGTGGACTCCTCCGACGACTCCTCTTATTGACCAAGCGACGTTTACTCGTGATATAGCGGCGTCCACCCGTGAACCACCTGCTGAAAACGAGTGGACGCCGAGCGACGAGGCGATGTGGGTCGAGTGCCGGCTGGCTCTAATGAGCTGTGACCTTAACTCATATCACGGGTGTGGGAACCATCCACTTTCATCCTGATAACATCATACCACAGTAGACTTACTATAATCGCGGAACTGACACACTCACACAGACACTCACTATAAACTGAGTATAATGCACCCTTTGTATGGAACTGTATTCCGATAATAGCTTGGAAGTCTTGTTGCATTGCTTGTCTGTGTGAATGTGTCAAATCGGACGATTGTAGCTAGTTGAAGTACTGCTTTAGCTTATATATATACTGTGATCATACCATGCCCGTCAAGCGTTTTGCTATTTGCTAAAGGTTATTTTTAGGACATACTTTCCCTTAAGATCATGTTAAGCAATATACTGTATCTTTTATCTTATAGATCGATATTAGAGATTGTTTTGCAAGTAGGTTATCCTATAGGAAATAGTGTTCCGCACAGAAGTTAACTGTACGAGACAACTTGACACTTGGGTGAGTAAACAAATTTTCTTGGAACAGTAATAAAAGTTTTCTCCTTATCCGTTCTCAGTCCTGATCTGCATACATTTAAACTTAAAGTTAACAAACAATACTTCTGTTAAATGTAGTGCTCGGAATAACTAAACATTCAGACAAGTATTTGGTTTGATAGTTCAAGTTAGACTATTTGGCAACACGCTTCTTATATTTATTGCTGTTGCTCTTGGTCCTATATTCAAATAGGGTATCTTTAATAATAACTCCTTTAACTGCATGTTATCTGTATCTGTATATGTATAATATCTATCTATATTATATAAATAAAAAGAAAAGTCCTGACTGACTGATTGACTGACTCATCAACGCCCAGCCCAAACCCTTGGACCTAGAAAGCTGAAATTTTGCACAGAGGTTCCCTTTATAACATAGACACGGAATAAGGAAGGATTTTTCGAAATTCAACCCCTAAGGGAGATAAATAGGGGATGAAAGTTTGTATGGAAAATCGTTACTTTAACCGGTTCAAAATTTCACGCAAGCGAAGCTGCTGGCAAAAGCTAGTAATAAATAAAAGATGAATGAAAAAAAAAACTGTCATCCGCCCGCCGCCCTGTAAGAAGTATGTACATTATTAATCAAAATTGTTTGCGAAAAAAACTTTCCAAGCCCGCATCTTGTTTTATTTGCAAAACCCAGTCTTAAGATACCATATACAGAACGTTAACGAATTCGTGTAATTCCTTCAAACCGCGTGATCTACTGGTGACACTGATTGACCCTGCACAAGTTTTTTTCAGAATCAACAAAAAAAGTTTTCAAAAAATGAACCATCGCATTCTGTATCTGAGTAACTTTAGCGTTCCAAGTTAACTGACTGCGTGGAGCGATATCGCGCTAGTTGTGCCCGTCAGCTGTGTCGGCGTACCTTCATTAATTTATGCATGACATCGAAATTATAAAGAGCAAAAAAAAAATGTTGCCAAAAAAACGTTAATGTTTATTTTTAATCAATCTAAATCCCGTGCGGGGTTAATCTATACTATTAATAGATCATGTGGTTTGAAGGAATTACATGAATTCGTTTACACCCTGTATATAGTATAAGATAAAACAAAAAATATGACATGACGTCTCTGCATATATTATACAATTTTATAAAAGGCAAATTCTTATAGATCACAATAGATCAAAGATAAAAGGCACTTGTGGAACGTGGACGATGCGGTAAAAACCCTCAACTCAATTTTGTTTTCTTTATAGAGTCCGCTAATAAACTTCCAACGAAATTATCTTTGTTACGTGTTGCGTTTGAGAAACTTTATCTTGTACAAAAATCCTTTTCAATTGTTCTTCGAAACCATTTGAAACTCTTCTTTGTCATTATAACTGAATTCTTTATATTTTTAACAGGCTTTAAAAGATCTGAAGGACGCTTACGTTTGTTTATTTTGTATTCTTGCAACTACTCAGATTACTGGTTCAACTGATTATTTAAACTGTATTAGACTTGGTCCCAAGTTGGTCCTATATATTTATTTTTGAAATCCATTCAGTATATTTCATGAAATTCTGAAATAAGTGTATGCAAAAACTCAACTCAAAACTCATTTATTCAAAATAGACTCAAGCAATTATAGACCTTAGGGTAGTAAACATTTTAAGTCCGCGACCGTACATAAAACACCTCCGCCATTGTGATCAAACATATTGTGATGAAATGAGAAAGATCAACAATAACAACAAAATCCATCTCAGGCATTAATAATGTGTTTAATTTCCTGGAATCGGAAGATCAAATAGAATTGTATTTCCACGAGATGTTTGTTCTTCCGTGTAGAGAAACAGTAAGTTATAGGCCTACACTGTATTGTATCTCTCAGTTGTATCAATATCGTATCGGGGTTTAACCTGTCAACAGTAATCATGTATCAACAGTCTAGTTATTCATGAACCAAGAACCAAGTAGCTCAAGATATTGACTGATTAGATTCAACCAGAATGAATGCACCACAAACTAAATATAGGTTCAATACCGTTTATACCCGGTTCCTATAGCCGAAAACGAGTCGTTTTGCTTACCAATAGTAGCCTTTTTCATTGCCAAACTTGACATATAAATAGACTCGTAAGAAATTTTCACCTGTGATAGCTACATGAGAGTTTTAATTTTAACCAAAAACGCTCGGTAAATCATAGGAATCGGCCATTAGAGCTTTACGTAATCCGTAAAATAAAAAATATACAGAAACGTGTTTACATTACAAGAGTACTACTCTTTATATAAAATTCATAGAAATGTTCCTTCGTTAAAGTGGTCGTTTCGTTCTGCGTGTAGTTTGACTTTAATAAAGCACCCTACATAAAATGTAAAAGACAGAACATTTACACACACAATCCGCAATTTATCTGCAAGTGGAACTTTATGGCAAATAAATTACCTACAAAGGAAAATACTCTCATTTGGTATGTCCTGAATTCCCACAGGGGCCATCCGAGGCGGCACTCAAGGGGTAAATAACGGCGGAGATAGCTCCGAAATCTGGAACGAATCGTATCCCTGCGGATAAAGTTCCCTAACTGGCTATTTATAGATGGTCCGGAAAAAAACCCAAGCACCCTCTGCACAAGGATCCTTAAGAACAAGATGGTAATGGCCAGCTTTAAAGTAAATCACACTTAATGTAACGAAAACTAAAAGCAATCAAGACAACGGAATGTTACGGGAAATTGTTTTCCTAGAGGAATGAAGAGCCAATTTAAATCTACAGGTTGTCAAGAAGTGGATGAGACAACGGTTTCGGTTAGTTACATTGTTAATTGTTGGGCTAGGTTTATTTTGTAGTTGAAATAGAAATCATGACTAGAAAAACTTTAGGTAATTTATTCTGCAATCTAGTTCACAGGTGACTCGCGTATGTTGTCATCGTAAAGGTCTCTACACTCACGCGCGAATCACGGCGTGAAATCGCGGTGCGAATCACGGCAAAATCGCCCAGTTCCACATTCGCAGAGGTTCGCGCCAGGTTCACGGTATAGTTCGCGCATAAAAATGCTAGTTCTAGTTGGTTAAACCAATTTGTGGTCATTTTCAAAGCTCACGTGCGTAATTCACTATCTTGTACTATTACGTAATATGTGTATAAACAGACAACCGCTCACTGCACTCGACTGGACGCGACTGAGCCGAATGCGAATGTGGAGCCTAGTCGCTTTCGCGCCAAGTTCGCAGCTTGCGAACCCTTTGTCGCGGGACAAAAAACCGACAATTTTCGGGAACGAGGTGCGAACGCGATGCGAAGACGCGAAGAATATGCGAATCGAATCCACACTCGTGGAGGCCTTAATACCAGCCAGTAAACTTCCTCTGCTGCTGAATGTGAGACTCTAGCAGGCGTATCGTGCCAACCGTAGACAAGTTATGTTGACGGAAAAATAGACAAAATGACATAAACACAATGGCAATATGTCATTTTGTCTATCATTCTGTCGACAAATCCTTGTTTACATCATACTACACCTGCTGGTGGATCCGAAGAAAACGGCGTTAGGGGACTATTTCCATAATCACCAAGCTTAGCGAACAGATCGGTGATCTGATACTGCTACTAGCACACAGAAGAATGCTGCTGTTTATTCTCTTCATGGAAAGAAAAACACAGGATTCAGTAAACATTTTATAATTTTAAAGGTACCTACGTTCGCTTAAAACCAACGAAACGTCAATATGAATTAATACAAACTCCAAAGATGCTTAACTTTAAAATCCAATCCAAATCTAGCCAAAGCTTCGAAGTTTATAATCATACTTAATACTTAACGTAAACGAAAGTGGCTTTAATCCCGAAGTTAAGTATAAACTTATCCCGATACGATAACATTGACGTTGACCGAGAGTGAGTACTGTCCCGGTAATCTGCAGATTACCACTTTGATGACCGTTATCGGTAACATCGATACCTTTAAGTATATTAGATACTAGACATCAAGTCGTAAATACCGTTATAGACACATATCGCCGAGCTTGAGCATCGTTACATGTCTTTACTGTCAACTGAAGGTTATGACGACGTATAAACTCCTTATCTGTGCGAAAAGAAATATGAAATATTCATGGCTATTTGTTTTATTTATAGCTGCTCCCGAGTTATGAAGATTCCTTGAAAAATGCCTAGATATCTGAGCAAGGACGAAAAGTAGTGGTAGGTACATTAATAGTCTGTAACGCCATTAATGATGTTATTATTTAAGTAGTTACATACATGGAGGCCGAAAGGTTCTGGAGTTTCGACCGCGTACCGGAAGACGCAGCGTGCGTAGGCCTCCCACAAGGTGGACCGATGATCTGGTGAAGGTCGCGGGGAACCGCTGAATGCAAGAACCACAGGACCGGTCTATGTGGCGATGCTTGGGGGAGGCCTGTGTCCAGTAGTGGACGTCTTTCGGCTGAATGATGATGATGATGTTACATGAAGGCGCTCTTGGCTAATAAATAACCTCGTGGATCATATGATTTGCCAGGTTAAGCTATGCTTACCACGGTCAGCCCATGGATGGGTTACACATCGAGACGCCTGCGTGTCTTGGAGAGCACGTTAAACTGTCGGTCCCGGGTGTTATACGAAATACCTATGTCAGTCGTTTCGCGTAGTCAGAAGTCCGAAGTCTGAAAACCGGTCTAACTTTACTATATCGGTATTGCCCAGTAAATAGGTTGCGGCGGTCTGATGGCAGTTGCTCCGTGGAAAATACTGGTATTCAGCTGCATCTGGGGGCCTACTCCCTAAGTCCGTCAACGAAGTTAGTCGCCCGTCCGAAAGTAGCCCGAAAAGTAGAAGTGAACAAAACAAGTGTCAAGTTCAAGTTTTCGGACGGGCCAAAACACATCAGTAGTAGGGACAACTGTCAAATCGTGTTGTCATTCATTCTTAATTCGGGCCCCGAAATAATCGTATGTCCGTAGGTGATACGGAGTAGGAAAGGCTCGTAACTAAGACCGAAACCACGGAATTCGTGCTTAGGGAGTAGACCCCCTGGTTTAGAGTGGAAGCTGCTAACCCCAACATAGTTGAGAAAAGGCTAGGCAGAGACATTTCAATTTGCTACAACATCTGTTGCTTTAGCAAATAAAAACAAAGAAGGTACTTTAACGGTAAAGGTTTCTTTAAACATATTATTATTTGAACAAAAGCCTGACTTCTAAAATCAACACAGTATTAAAGCTGAGAGTTCAAGTTCTTCCAAAACCGTTTAAGATTGTCTAAACACAATTAGGCATCGATCGTTATGATGAAAGGACCTCAATTTTCCAGTTCAGCGAACTTGAATCGATTGCTTTTTTTTTGTAAATATAATTTCACATCTCGTTTTACCCCAGAGGCATTTTACCATCAATTATATTAACACTTTAACACGGCCATAAAAGGCCAACGCAAACAATGAAATACGCCTACTAAATACATCGCTGGCAATCATAATAAATCTCCAGCTAATGTTCATAAGAAATACAGGAACGAATTTATTGCTACGTAAACCATGTGCGTTATATATGAGCGTACAGTGACACCGAACTTTGGACAAATCCATTAGGTACGTGTGTACAATGTTATCACGTTTCCTCAAATATGTCAGCTTTGCCAGTCATAACAAGAGTCTCTCAGAAAGGAATTAAACATTTGAAATATCTTTGACCTTACATTATGTAATAGTTATCAAAAATTATTGCCATATTTTTAGGATTTGCACGTGTCGCGGTCGATCACCCTACCTCTTTCTATGCAGTGTATAAAAAGGTACACTTCTTAGGAAGCCATTCAATATTCAAGTTGTCTGAAAAAACAGTGACATGGAAGCGAATTTGTGTAAAAAATACATTCCGTATAAAACACTGTTGGCATCGACATAGTATGGTTGAACGAAAGTATTGCTTTCTATTTCAAAAAAGTTTGTTACCTTTTCAAATTTTTACTCATAAGCCATTGTTGGTTTACCGCAGCTACAAAAGAAATGATCCATAAAGTAAGTAATGTAAGAAATTTCGCTTTGAAATCCTCGGCATTGTGTTCGTTTAGAAAACCGTAATAGCTGTGTGTGTTTACAACATATGAACGAAGGTAAACATTCTTTTCACATTATTGTTTTCTTTGGCGCTGCGTTATGACTAATTAAAATTGGAAAATAGTACGTTTAAATGGAGGTGAATGGCTCAAAAAGAACATCAAAACCTTAATTCTTCTCATGCCTTCTTCTATCGGAGGTTGGCGATCATACGGCTTGAATTTACTTTGGATGTTGCAGCAGGGAACAACGATCTTATGCTCGTGTTGAACCATTGAGTCATGATATCCTCCTACGATCAGGGGGCCTACTCCCTAAGTCCGTCAACGAAGTTAGTCGCCCGTCCGAAAGTAGCCCGAAACGTAGAAGTGAACAAAAGAAGTGTCAAGTTCAACTTTTTGGACGGGCAAAAACACATCGGTAGTAGGGACAACTGTCAAATCGTGTTGTCATTCATTCTTAGTTCGGGCCCCGAAATAATCGTATGTCCGTAGGTGATAGGGAGTAGAAAACGTTCGTAACTAAGGCCGAAACCACGGACTTCGTGCTTAGGGAGTAGTAGACCCCCTGACCTCCTTCTTCCCCTTCAATTTTCCTTGTATGTTTAGTTGAAAGAGTACGTATATATTTGCTGTTTCTCATAACATGAACGAAATATTCTAACTTCCTTCTTTGTGCGTCTTAGGTATCTCTGTCGCCTTTCCCATTCTATCCAGTACGATGGAATTCCTGACACGTTATATCCAAAAGATTTTAAGCACGCGCCTTTACACCCACATCTCACTCAAATAACCACAAAGTACAACAATACACAGAATAAGTCTTTTTCTTAAAGAAAATACCGACCCATTTTCGAAGCATCAACGACAGCTAACATTAATAAAATAAGCTTGATATCTGAAACGAGCGCGCAGACGTTCCATAGTGAATAGTGTCCAGAATTGAATAAACAAAGGAAATCTCCATGAATTATCAGGAAGTTAAATGCAAACACGACACGTTTCACGATGAATGCAGGCCACGCCAAACAGTCACTCGACGAAGTTTAAATTATGCCATGCCTCCGTAACGAACCAATGCCAAGGCCGATGCCCGCGTACTCGCGTACAGCTTAATTTGTTAAATAAAAACATTCCGATTTGGAGTTTTGCGAGATTATCCTGTTAACATAATATTATTCCTACAACATTTTCGCTTCAATACTGCTACAACAAAATTGGAAGCACGTACTATTTCGGATATACGATTCCAAATGTCTATTGTGAATTTAAAATAGACGTTACGTGAAATCCGTACAAAAATTTCAATAGATTCCAAAACGCTTAAATACACTTGGGAGCAAATAAATCGAGCCACTCCTTTTTTCACGTATCCTGGTTATTAGTTTTGGTTTCATGGATTAATATACTAAGTTGACAAAAAACTACCATCATTGTAAAGGTTATCAAATAACCTTTTAGGCGATATATGTTTCGAATTGATCTGTTCCATAGTAGGTAGATACCAAAAATGATAACAATTATACGTGAAAAATAGAAATGGCTCGATTTATTTGCTCCCAAATATATTATTACTAAGATTTATTACTTCAATCCAAACAAAGGATTAGCAGACAGCTCATATCAAGAAAAACAAGAACAAAAGGCTTGGATATAACCGGAAGCTCCAACCCACATCGACTAATCTTAAAACCCAATAAATCAATTCCGGGAAGTTTCTTGCGAGGGTATGGGCAATATAAAAAGTTCCGACACCAGATATGAAGTATTATGGTTACGGACACGGATGTGGGTATTGGCTATTGCCCGACTGACAAAGTAGCAGAAACCGTAAATTTTATTCAGGCGAGAAGAAACAGACCATTCATTCTTTTATTTATTAAATAAGTAGATTGCAGTCTACCTTTTCGTTTTGTTTAGAATAAATTGGAAGAACGACTTACGTTTCGCTTCTATTGCCTAAAGCTTATTGAATGTAAATTTATTCCAAGTCTCTCGAGCGTTAAGTGAGCGCCCGGCAGCAATAATTGTTAAAATGAAAGATAACTTCTGTTGTAAATGAGATTTAGCTGTACCTATTTTCCGTCTCGTGTACGTAGATATATACCGGATGACTTTTTTTAGCGTCTAGAAAAAAATGGGTGCCTATGTATGTATGTAATGTATATCTATGATACGGTGAACGGATTATAAGGGTTTGGCATAGTTTTTTTTTTCGTTCTTTTTTTATGAAATGGACCTATCAGTAGATTATGTACCTGCTATCTAAATTCAAATCATACGCGGGTGCGTATGATTTTAATTTATATATTATTTAATCAAAGTATTTGTTATTATATTACAACGGTTGTACCGTTTTTATTGTTTTAGTATGAAAGTTTACGTGTAATTAGTACCTAGTATTTATTTATAGGTTGATTAGGTAAGGGGATATGAAAAAAAAAACTATGCCATAGGCTTCTACTCCGTTCACCTATTATACCCATTTTTTTCCAAACGGTTAAAAAGTCATCTGGTATAAGCGAGATAGCCACGCAGAAATTATTCCTTTTCATATTGAGCTAAAGATACTGAATTATAACTTATTTGATGCAGTCTAGAACCTGATTAAACGCCTTCAATCTGAGACCTATTCCTGGCACGTAACTACGTAAAACAAAGGAGCATACAAATTCAACGTGATCCTGTTCATTTGTAGCTAAGACGCTAAGAACCGCTACGAGAGCGCTTAGTATTCTCGACACGAGAGGCGATGTAAAGGATCCTTTAGTCTGTATTATCACCTCAAGTGACCGATAAAAGCTGAAGGCGATAGGACCTGCTTTCATGGCGCGGCTTGAGAACGAGCTGGCTTTATCACGTGCAAACTTTGCAAGGAGAATTATTCCAGGTATAATATTAAAGATATCGAACGTGATAAAAAGCCAACGTTTCATATCCAATATTGAGGACCATCTTGGTTTACCACGATTCTTTGCCTATCTGTATAAACTTTGAGATAATTTATCTTCAAGACCCACCAAACATGACTCTTAAGAAATGTTTCTAACAAAATATAACTTAATGTCAACACATTCGTAATTTCGTACTCATAACTCTCATGAGAGTTTCATTTTAATCAACGAAATGAAAATAGCAAGTCATGTGTATGAATGACTGAAGACACATTCATTAAACGTCATATCATGTCTCGTTTTGTCGGAAAACTGGAGCACGAATGTACGCCTATACAGGTATGTTGTAGATGTGTACGTACCTCATACCGTCTGGAAAAAAAAGGGGCTATAATTAAATAGGTGAACAAAGTAGAAGGTTATGGCATAGTTCTTTTTTTTCATTTACTTTTTATAAAATTCATATAGATACCTCGTATAGAAACTCAAATCGTACTCAGATGTGGACGATTTGAATTTAGATATTATTAAATCCATGTATTTACTTCAAAATTTATGTTTTCAATTGATTTACTATGAAAATTTCAAATTAGTAGGTAGTATTTATTGATAGATAAATAAATTTCATTAAAGGAAATTAAAAAAAAATGCTGTAGGGTTCTACTTCGTTCGCCTACCATTTTTTTTTAGCCGGTCTATATTAATGTCATCCGGTATAGTATGATTTCGATGAAAATAGGATTCATGAAAATTCAAATCAAGTCGACAAGAAAGTTTATACAATTAAATGAATAAACATTACTACTTTGCTGGTACAGTGAACACTCGCACTAGTGAAGTACCGTCAAGTAGGAAAACTAAAACACGGCGAAGTCCTTTATATTCTGAATCCTCGCTGTGGGTCTCAACAAATCCTGTTTTACATACGAGTGCCTATTTAGTTACGCTTGCGGGTGCAATAACAGAAGCACTTTATCACTTGAGTTCAGTTTGTCGAGAAAGGTCGTTTTGCCGACATATGTAGTCCGCGATGTATCTTCCGCTCTAGCGCCACCGAACACACGATAAACGTAACATTTTTATATCATTGTCCTTATGCTCCTTTTTAGGGTTCCGTACCCAAAGGGTAAAACGGGACCCTATTACTAAGACTCCGCTGTTCGTCCGTCCGTCTTTCACCAGGCTGTATTTCATGAACCGTGATAGTTAGACAGTTGAAATTTTCACAGATGATGTATTTCTGTTGCCGCTATACCAACAAATACTAAGAAACAGAATAAAATAAATATTTAATGGGGCTCCCATACAACAAACATGATTTTTTTGCCGTTTTTATAGATAATGGTACGGAACCCTTCGTGCTTCCTTTGTGTTTTTCTTATGGGGTAAACGAGACTAATCGACATAGGGCCAGTTTTTCATTCGTCAGTTAAGTTTTGTCTGAGGAATAAATATGGGGGTTTGACATATTTTCTATGCTAAATGCTAAAACTATCATACCGCCATATTCAAGGACTTGTCACACAGGATGCGTTCTGCGTCCTACGGTCCGGTCAAATCGAACGCAGCCCGCATTGTATTCACATATGATGTTCACACATCATTTGCGTTTTTAACCGACTTCAAAAAGGAGGAGGTTCTCAATTCGGCTGTTTTTATTTTTATGTTTGTTACCTCATATCTCCGTCATTTACGAACCGATTTGAAAAATTCTTTTTTTGTTCGAAAGGGTATGCTTCCCGATTGGTCCCATTTAAATTTTGTTACGATTAGAGCATGAACTTCAGAGATATGGAACGGAACTCCTCATCGGATAAAAGCAAAATTCTCAAATTACTAATATTGCCTTGTTTATATTTGTTGTTGGGAACTGACTACTGGAAGAGAGAAGAGGGTGCGTGTCCCCCCCCCCCCCCCCCCTTTGGAAAGTTTTCATTATATCGTGTAAGGTATCATTTGAAAGGGCTTTTTATGCCCGACTACGTCAAAGCCAAAAAGAAGGGTTATGAAGAGGAGGGGGTTAAATTTATGGCACTAAAACGTATTTAATAAAAAATAAACTTTAAAAAAATTAAAATCCGACTTCAAAGAAAAACTAAAAGGAGTAAAATAATTACCATAATATAAAATTAACAGTTTCAGAAGTCTGTGCAACTCTACACTGAAACAAATAGAAGCCACCGACTTCTGAAACTGTTAATTTTATACTATGGTAATTATTTATTCCTTTTAGTTTTTCTTTGAAGTCGGTTTTTACTTTTTTTTAAGTTTATTTTTTTATATTTATTTTATGTAATTACGGTCTGACTATGCGAGCACAAGCAAAGAACGTAGGGAAGGCACCGGTCTGGCGGTCGGGGTGGGAAGATAGCGGACGGGCTTCCCGGTTATGGGCAGGCGGGCAGCGAGCGGCGGGCGACGGGCGGCGGTCCGGGCAGTTCATAGGGGTGATCGATGTTGCAAAAACATCAATGATGACATCGATAATGACATCAATCAAATATAAAACGGCCGCTGTTTGCCCTGCCCGTCAGATCGCTGACCGTGCCCGGATCGCTGACCGGTTGCCCTGACCATGAAGTTCACATAGGATGCGGGCTGCGTTCGATTTGACCGGACCGGAGGACGCAGAACGCATCCAGTGTGACAAGTCCTTAATTCCTCAGATTAAAGTTATCTGAGGATTGAAAAATCGACCCTTAACTACAATATTAGCAATGTCAAAACTTTTTATATTGTTCTTACTCTGCAAGGAGCTCTCCAGAATTAATTTATTGAGCTTAATTGCTTATTGGGATTTCACTCAAGGCGGCTCCCGACTTAGAGCAGTGGTCGTCACACTTTTCTGGTCAAGGGCCGCATAGAACAATGTGAGGTATCACTATGGGCCGCACATTTATGGATTGGGTAGTTGACTACACCAATCAATTGACATATTTTTTATGAGTTATCAAAACGCGATTGCCCCATTGATTTTGTATGGCAAGTTTTGATAGTCATTGTCTACTAAAATTATTTGCTATGTCACAAGCCGCACAAATACCTGCCGGGGCCCGCTGTTTGACGACCACTGACTTAGAGTAATATCTGTGCCTTTAGAAAGACAAACATTTATTCATTACTAGCTGTTCCCGCGGTTCTGCCCGCGTTTATTTTCAGACAAAAAGTTCTGTTGGTTATTTTTAGTGCTACTGGCCGGTTTTCGTGACTTATTTTCAATTTTGCTTTTTACAATTTGATTTACGTATCTATTATGAAAGATTGATAGATATTTCAAAGCGTATTGAAGAAATTATTTCGTTTTACGTCGATATAAAAGAGACAGTATTATCATTGGACAGCACCAAAAATTTGCCCAACCGTACACTCTAATGCCGTCTACTCTTTGGTAACAAAAAAAAACTAAATAAGTACGTTCTACAACATAACAGCACATTTTCTTACTCCTTAGAACCTGCTATGGAATGGTAAAAAATGCTTTATGAAAAACCCAATTACCGACCTTAAAAATTGCTCTCCCTGGAATTTGAACTAAGAAATTCAATATACGCAACCGTACTTGTTATTACTGGAGTGAAGAGGCAATTAGGTCACATAATTGCTTGGTATGAATAGGTCCACCTGTCATAAAAAATTGAGGCAAGTAGATGTAAGACCAAACCACACGAAACGCGGGGCGCGAGCGAGGTGTTTCGTCGGCGGGCCTGCGTTTGTAGGTAGTATTTAAGAGATTACCGTGAATCATATCACACCGTGAAGCAGGTCTCGTGTAGTGCCGAACTTAAAGTATTGCACTACCCCAACTCTTCCCGTGGGTGTCGTAAAAGGCGACTAAGGTTCTCTAGAGTATGGGCGGCAGCGTTCTTTTTAACAACCATACTGCGATCGCCATCCCGCGGTGACTACGGCAACCCCCCCCCTTTTGGGGGAGGCCTATGTCCAGCAGTGGACGTCTTTCGGCTGAATGGCTCCTATATTGAGTACAAAGCTCAATTGGCTGCTAAAAAAAGCTGGGTATCTTCTCGAAGGTGCGGCGGTACTTCACATCGGAACAGTTGCTTCAATTGTACAAAGCACAGGTTCGTTCGTGCATGGAGTACTGCTCGCACCATTGGGATGGCTCAGCCAAGTAACAGGCGTTGGAGTCCATTGAAAAGTTTGCCAAGAAGCTCATCAGCAACGACTCCCGTGTTCAGATCAAGCTCCATAGTCTTGAGCATCGGCGCAACGTTGCTAGTCTGTCGGTTCGGATACATTGGAGAGTGTGTTTCAGATCTGCATGATCTAATTCCCCCTGCCCTTTTTTCTATCGGACGGCCAGAAGCACGAAAAAGCGCCATCGGTTCATGGTTGATATACCAAAAACCCGAACGAAACGCTTTGATTCCACTTTCATTGTGAAAACCGCCAAACAGTGGAATGCGCTGCCCGAGTGGGTGTTCCACGACAGCTACAATCTGGGTGTCTTGAAATCACGAGTGAATCGGTTTCTTCTGGGCAAGCGTGCTCCATCGTAGACCGCATCATCGCTTAACATCAGGCGAGATGGCGGTCAAACGAAGGCCTATTATCAAATAAAACAAAGATTGACGATGTGACACCGCCCCATTGGTTAGATACCTTTCAGATCTCGCCAATAACTGCCTGTTTACGTAGAAACAGTCTACAAGGACCATCTACAAGCAGAACAACGAAAAATAAATAACAAAAAACAAAAGTAAAAACCGACTTAAAAAAAAACTAAAAAGAGTAAAACAATTACCATAACAAAATTAACAGTTTCAGAAGTCGGTGGCTTTTATTTCTTTCAGTGTAGAATTGCGTTTTAGTGCATCAGTCATGACGGCTCCTTACAAATACATACCTACAATCTTCTTTGTTCTTGACTTGTTTCTGTGATGATTAAAACAGAGATTGAAAGTCCTCATCAAACTTTTATTGAAGGACACTAAAAACGTCATCTAAGTATTTTTTGTTTTTGTTGATTTTTTTCAAAAAGCGCTGAATCTATTTCGATAAAATTTATATGGGACTACCTCTGAAGTATGGCCTACCAAAAAAAATCAAAATCCAATCATAATTGACGAAGATATCGCGTAAAAAAACACACTTTGACAATATGGGAACCTCCTTCTTTTTGAAGTTGGTTAAAAACATTCACATCACACAAAATGCGTGCCTGCTGTTAACACAACCCGATCGTGCCCCGCGTTCGGTATGGCGAAGCCACACTTCAAGCCTGAAAAGCATTAAACAGAAGTCGCCTCCTGGGAGGTTACCGTGATCTGTTACAGCTGGAATGTTTTAATAATTTAAATAATATGTCTAAAGATGAATGTTTTAATATTATTACGAGAGTGGGAAAGTGACAGCGCTAGATAGCTCTCTAGCGCTATCTCTTACCCACTCTCGTAATAATATTTAAACATTCCTGCTATAACATATCATGGTAACCCCCCTGTATTCCTAACATTTATGCTCTCTTCTCCTACAATTATTACTATCAATTTTTATTTTAAAACTTATTTTTCATTTATGAAATCTTTAGATTCGTTCTCAAATAAATGGTGGCACTTGTTTTATTCCAATTTCATATTCTGTTTGTGAGGATTCATTTTTGTTGTGAATTTATCCCGCAATTTGTAGAATTGTGAATAAATAATAAGGTAGGTATAGGTAAGTACGGTTTTAATCCGTACATAATCTCGATTCGTTTCAGGTGTTTCGGACTGTGACAGGTGATAATGCTGAAATTCAATGTACCCACATAATGATAGCTCTTTTTTTAAATTGTTAATCTTTTAACACTGCCTCAGTTATAATTTTAACAATTCAAAACATTATCTCTATGTTGGATTGCTTAGAACGTTCTCTCGCTAATAACTTGGTTTTATATGTATAGATATACACAACAAAAAACAAGTAATACCTGCATTTAATGATTTACAGAAGACTAACAAGAAAAAAAATGAATTTGGTAGTCTGTCGTTACTAGAAATTATCTAACGTAAAGATAGAACCAACTATAGATTCTCTGATAGTTTGGAAGCAATCTGCACTGTTCGAATGTAAACATTCAAAGGCACCTCGATTCCTAGTATCTTGCTGATTAATATTATTCTGCGGAGCACCACAAACAAGCTAACGGGGCTGTCTTATAATATCCCCGGGGTAGGTAGGTACGACGCTCCATCGACTAGGTAATTCCATTATTAGGTACCCTCCATGCTGCTTTGCTTGCAAATAGACGATAATTATGTTACCTACGATAAAAATAACTCTAGCTGCCCTAGATACGCAATCCACTCTATTCACACCCTATTTTTTTTATTAGCTTTACGTGTGATACTGAATTTTATTTTATTTCAGCAGCGAGCGTTTTTCCTAACCAGTGAATATATTGCAATTGGAACACTCCGGCTAATCAACGAAATGCAGTGAACCGAGAATATCCGACGGTTTGTTGTTTGTTACAAAAATATGTTACAATATTATGTGAACGTGTGAAAATCTATAGTTACCTACTTTTATAAAAGGTAAATGGAAGAATAAAATGTATACATATACATACATTTAAGTAGGTATAAACGAATTCGTGTACGTAATTCTTTCTAACTGCGTGATCCATTAGTGACACAAATTGACACTACATAAACAGAAAAAAAACCACATGATCTACTACTGATGTAGATTGACCCCGCACGGGATTTAGCTGGATTAAAAATAAAAAAAAAACAAAACCTTTTTGTTTCTTGTGGTAGTGGTAAATGATCGTATCTAAACCACCTAGTACGGATTCGATAAAAAATAAGCAAACATTTTATGACTTTTGTTTTCTCTTTGTCCATTTCGATGCCACACTTAAATGAATGAAAGCAGTCGTGCCTGCCAGCGGTGTCGCCATACTTTCATTATATTGAACGATGCGTGGCATCGAAATATCACACAAAAAATTCAAAATTCTTGCATAATTATTTTTGGCTTTCTTTCTGTTGTAAACTTATCAGGTGGTTAACATACGATAACTTACCTAAACCGCAAGAAAAAAATGATTTTTATTTTTAATCAAACTAAATCCCATGTGGGGTCAATCTACACCAGTAGTAGATCATGTGGTTTTAAGGAATTACACGAATTCGTTTACGCCCTGTAGATACCTACTATTAGTCTATTATAAAAGGCAAATGGAAGCCTACAATTTATACATACCTACAAATATGCTGCGTGGCTCAAATTTAAGTACCTATAAGGTTTCTCTTCATAGTGAAAAACATTGTAGACATCGCCGTATTTTTCTCGTACAAAAGGCGCGCGCGTAGGTCCCGTTTGTTTAGTTTATTATTATGTTATTATAATCCATATAAAAGAACGATGTTCAAAGAAATCTTTTCTGCGTTACTTTTTGCAAACACCTATACGTTATACAAAACATTATTTAAATAACAATACAATTTTTAAAAATAACATCTTACAAGATATGTCTTACAAGAAGATTAACGAACAAGATATCAAGAAGTAATTTAACTTTACCTAAAAATAAAATTACTCCCGACTGCAGAGCAAGCAAAAAGTAAATTAGTCTTAAAAAAGATCATTTTAACCAGACCAAGCACTAAAAACACGAAACGATTCATAATAATGAAATTCTTCCTCAGACGCTTTAATTTGCTCTTCTGGGAGCTCACTGGGAGCTTATTCAGTCTAAACTTTGCTACAAAGACATCTGTGAATTTTATTTGTTGTTTTACGTCCACAGACACGAATTACATAGAAATGTCAAAGCACAGTACCTATATTAAAACGTTATAAAAGGTGGTTTAGAATTCGGTGAAAATAGTTTCATTAACGTAGGGGGGGTATTTCACCAACCTACCAACAATATAGTCCGTAACTATTCACTTCACTACTTAAGCTAAATGTTACCAAGAAACATGACATTTATGCATTCAATAAAATTGTCATTATCACTACCTATTGATATGTGGTGAAATGCAAATGTTAGCTATTGAACTGTGTAAAGACCAAACTAAGTTATTATTTTAATAATAAGTCGACAACCCCTTAGATTAAATAACTAAAAATTACATCTCCACCTACTAGTACATTTTATACCCTGTTGAATAGAATCTAGAGGGGGTAGATACTGTTCCTTACCCAGTTTGAATTTCGAATATAAAACATTTTCCACGTAAAAAAAGTACGCAGAAATAAGTAACCAAGACGAGAGTATAATAGAAAAGAAAAATTTGGTACCCAAAACACAACGCACGTATTGTACATACGTTTCGCTAGGCGTAGGGTCGTGTTAAAATATCGTCAGACCCAACAAAGGCAAACCTACAATGTTATTAATCAAAACATAATCCCTAGCGAACAGACGTTTCTTACCATAACTTATACATGGGTAGGTATATAACATCATGCCTTTTCTCATAGGATTGGGCAGAAACTAGAGATCCTCTTATCTGAAACTGTAGGTACCCCCCCCCCCACTATACCTACAAGGTTAGTAGGAAAGGGGGTACTAATACGAAAGGGTGTTAAAGTATCTATAATAATGAATAACTTTTGTTCTACAACTTTCTTCAAAAGTCAATAGTTAAAGAGAAATAACTGTTCAAAGATTTAATAAAAAATACGCTAAAATCTATTTAAACTGATCATAACTAACCCCAGTTATGATCAGCTGTTTTAACATTTGGGTCCTATTTGGGGTCACGGATTAGAAGCTCCATTTTGTGAATTCGTTATGAAAGCAGGCATGAAGAAATATTGAAAAAAAAACTAAAATGAAAATCAAGACTGCCTTGTTGGTCTAGCGGTCGCAAGCGCGACTGATGAGCTTGAGGTCCGGGGTTCGATCCCCAGGTCGGGCAAAGTGTTATTGGGTTTTTCCGTGTGGAATTTCTCAGTAGCAGTCCGGAGTGCGGATTTGTGCCCGGTTGATGGCAATAGGCTCGCCCCCTATTACATGGGACTTCAAACATAACGGCGAAATGTGGGTGTATAGTACCTACACCCACATTTCACAGCATGGCGTGATGTTATGTTATGTTATGAAAATCATTTTGCATGGTAATAAAAATGGTCGAATTTTGGAACTTTAAAAACAGTCTGTTATCAGTGATACTGTAGAAGGTCCACGGATTAGTACCTACCCCCTTTCCGACAAACCTTGTATAAACGTGATTGTTTCAATGTGTGGGAGAAAAAACTAATTGCAACACTTTACTTGTGTGTGTGCGGCCATTTTACTGTGAACTTGAACTGCCGCACGCACACAAGTGGTGATGCAATAAGTATTTTCTCTGATACATTAAAATAATCACATTTAGTGGAGGGGCGTTCAGTTTTAGATTAGACGATATATACTTATTCGCCACATCTAAAATCCTGTCATATAGGGTGACTGGTAATTTGTGTCAAATACTTATGTACGATTTCCACCAACCGGGCTACGCAGGAGTGCAGCGCAGCGCGTCGCAGCGGATGCTCGAGCACACGCCAGTAGCCGACCGCGTCCGCCCGACGGCTACAATCTGCTGGAACCCGGGCGCATGCGCGCGCGTGCTCGTGTATCAGCTATCGCAATCAGCTTCTATCTGCGGTGTGGCTGAGCGGACCCGACAGGACGCGACGACACAGCCGAGCGCCGCCGTCCACGTCCGCAAGGAGCCGACCGGCTGCCGCGGCGTGCGAGCGCAGCCGGCCGGCTGCCGCGGCATACGCGCGGATCTAACCGAGTTCGAAACTGTTTAAATTCCACGCAAACATGAAACTTAACTATTGTATAGAAGCCTGAATTTCCTTTAGCACAGTGTGAAATGCGCTCCGGCGCGCACAGGCGCGACCCGTTTGGTGGAAATGGTACATTAAACACATGATTGTCTCTGTACTTAAACTCATGATAACAAACAACTTTCCCAAAGAAACATTTTTTTATTACAATACAATTTTAATTTCAAAATACGAACCGCATTTATACCGTAGCGGTTTATTAATAAATACCTACTAATATTATAAATGCGCTTTCAAGCCTAAACCGCTGAACCCATTTTGATGAAACTTGATACAGAAATAGTCTGGAACCTGAAAATCGCGAAATACTCGTATCTACGCGATAAACAACATCCACCCGGGCGAAACTGCGACCTCTAGTTTTAAATATGAGAAAAAAAATAGTTTCTTTGGGAAAGTTGTTTATTATCACGAGAACAATCATGTGTACAAAGTATTTGACGCTACTTGCCAGTCACCCTATAATCATCTATTGTTTAGGTACTTCTTCTTTTCAGATCTAATTGTAGCCATCTGTCAGAGACGTACAGTCGCGGACTTGTAATGTTTACCACCCTAAGGTCTATAATTGCTTGCACATTACTTTTTCATAAGGTCGCTCGGTCGCTCGTAAAGAATTGACAGGGCAAAGTTTTTTTTTTCTTAATTGACACAAAAAGGTTAATTTAAAGAGGCCAATATACTAGGTGGCATAGAAAAAGAAATCAACCTATTTGTCTAGTCAACAGTTGTAATAGAGCGAACTTGATTAAATTTACTAATTCAATCAAGTTCGCTCTATTACAACTCTTGACTAGACACAATACCTAAAAAGGAGTTCATAACATCAAAAAGTGGTTAGTAGCCTCTTTGCTAGAATAGACGCTTCACAATTTTAAAAACGAATACTTATGTAAGTGTTATGACATCTTGAACCTTATTATTGCGCACAGTGTGAGCAGGAATCGAATTTGAAATTTGATAAATATTTCCGAGTCCGTGGCTGTACCTACAACGTCTAGCCTTCTCGAAAGACATCACTAATGAATGTATTTGTATGTCGTAGGGACAATTACCTACTTTAATCAACATAAATCAGTCTAGTTTTACTATAAAAACGCCACTGAAACGACATACGACATTATGTAGGGTCTGTTAACTTGATGTTATTACTTAATGTAAATGAATGACGACGCGCCTCATATTCTAGTTAGAGCAAATTAAAATTGACGCCTATTTGCATAGGAATCGCCTATTTAATCTAGACTTGACTTACTTAAAGTACCTACATTATTTTAATTTCTACAGGCTGTAGACTGGCTCATTAGTAATGAGTAATTAGTCTAGCTAGGCCTTAATTAGAGTAATAGGCATCACGTTACTGGCATAGTAAGTTACGACAAGGGTTGCCAACCATACTTTATAATAACGTATCGTGCTTTATTTTCGATATATACATATAGGCAGGTACTTTATACTTTTGCGTAAAAATAATGTACTTATGCGAAAATACTTTATTTCCAATCTTTACTATGCGTAAAACGAAACACTCATAATGGGTAAGTACCTACTGAACTATTTATCGATACATAGAAGTTAAAACAGAACGTAAGTACATAATTATGATGAAAACGACAGGTTTCGTTTTTGTTCGTTCGTAAAACTACCTTTGAAACTTTCAAAGATAACAAAAATTTTGCATGTGATAATAAAAGCACCTAAAAATCTTTTTAAGGGAGTAAAAACGTAAAATCGAAAAGTACTTTTTTTTTCTTCCATATACTTTTTTTCCTATTCAAATAATTTCAAGCGTTTTTTTTTTTGTCAAAAAAGTTGGCATCCCTAGTTACGACCCACTGCGGGGAACGCGGTTTCATTTTTACGACTCATTTTTCTCGTTCACTCTTTTGAGTTCAGCACTAACTATGTTGGATAGGTACTCATGTAGAAGTAAAAACTTGATAGTTGTAAATAATTAAATCAGGCGTTACTTTGCAGAAATCCATGACATAGAAATATGCAATTACAATATTTAGCTTGAATTCCGCGAAACTAGATCACTGGCCTGGATGCAGTGTGCAAATCCTGTCCGCAAATATTCGTATAAGCACAAGCAGGTGTGATTAAAATGCAACATGCAACCTAAACCGATATGACACGTGTTTCGCCCCTCGCCGATACTCAAGAGATATACGAGTCAACATCTCCTGAGGATGCCCCGTGGAGGGGCAAATGTGTCGTATCGGTTTGGGTTTATTGCATATTTGTATTGATAAATTATTCCCGTTTTCTCCACATCGAGATTTCTAATTAACTGTCATAGCAGGCAGTCAAAGGTCTAGAAATGTGAGCCGAGGATTACCCTACTTTATTCCGCTTTTGATACTTAGGGGCCGTCTCCACGAGTGAGAGAATCGTGGCGAACTCTTAGAACTTGTCTACGCACGGCGATGTTATCGCGGCGATAGTTAGCATTGAATTTGATGGCACGGCGAGAATATCGCGGCGATTCGCTCGCTCGTGGAGATGGCGCCTTATTGTTAGTTAAGAAGATTCTAATAAAAAAAACAGAATTAGTAACTTACCAGAATTAGCAGGAAACTCGAGTTCTCTAGTCCACACAAAAAGCCTAAGATCTTGATTAAAAGCAAGTGGAGGATGAGATTAAAACCCTCTTCCTTCACTTGCTCCTACAACATTTGTAACATAAATATACTTTTCTATCTAACAACACCCGACCCTCTGAAAGTTCAAATGACGTAAATTATAGTCTCCAGAGAAGTTCCGCACGCAACATTATCACTGAGATCTCATTATATGATAGCAATTTAAAAACTCCGCAAAAAAGCATTCAGCTACCTACAAAAAAAAGGAACTGACGGAATCGCGGGTCACAGGGGAATTTAAATCGTTGACAAAGAAATATAATTTATTATGCAAACTGACAGAGAAACAGAATAAATTTTACGTAATAGCACAAAAACTCTCTCGGAAAAGCAAACTGGGATGCGAGTACTGCTTAATAACATCCCGCGCAATTTGTTAAGGATGTTGTACTTTGTATCTTTAAAAGTATGCAAAAGTAGATTGCTAAACATGGGGCCGATTTTATGAAATACTCTGCAAGTCTGAACTCCATAATTTGGAACTATTCCGCTGAATGTATGTACTGTATGAAGTGCATATTAGCAGAGTACCTACCTATTTTATGAAATGCACCCATGGTCTTCCAACTAGACTGATATCTACAATCTACCATGAACGGTCATCATCATGTTAACATAATAGCCACGAGCACCAAAATGGATTGGTGATCACAATATGTTGTTACTAGCGCACAGAAGGGAACTGCTATGTATTTATCTTTTTGACATAATTCTGAGTTGCCTTTAACAACACCCCGAAGAGAGAAGGAAGCCTATTTCCTTCCACGAATTTTACGGAACCTGTACACGAACAAGTAGATCGGCGATGGGGCGGCAACATATACGAGAGGCGTTCAATGTATTCTCGGTATCGACATGAAAAAAAACCCTTAATTCGATTAAAATTATTTTTAATTTTCAATATAGTCCCCCATTACCTTAATGCGTTTATTACATTTCGAAATTAACATTTCAATACCCTGTAAAAATAACTTTCCTCCTTCTCTGCAAAATGCGCATTTATTGCCACCTTGAGCTCTTCATCGTTCGAAAAATGTTACCCACGAAGGTCTTTTTTTAAATTAGGGAACAAATAATAATCGCACGGGGCTAGGTCCGGGCCCGGGTAGTGATTGATTTTTTCGAAACTACAATCTCGCACAGCAGACTTTGAAACACGCGCCGTGTGGACCGGGGATCGGGGCGTTGTCGTGAAGAAGCAACACACTGGCGGTCAGTTTACCCTTTTTCTTTTATTTCTTCCCGTGAATTACGTAAAGTGCATGCGTAGGATGCTGCGTTTATGGTTTCACCTTTTTTTGTGTACACAATCAGCAAAATTCCCTTTGAGTCCCAATACACTGTGGCCATGACTTTTCCGGCAAACGGAACGACTTTGAATTTCTTTGGGGGGGCAGTACCGTTCTTGTGCCACTGCATGGATTCCTGTTTATTTTCGGGGTCATAATGATGAACCCACGTTTCATCTCCAGAAACAGTTCGATCAAAAATGCTTGATATAACTTCACCACAGAGCTCTAAAAACTCTCTATAGCACTCAATTCGCACTTGTTTTTGAGGCCGTGAGCATTCGCGGCACCCATCTTGCACTGACTTTTGAAAGGTTAAGAAAGTCGTGAAGAATAGTGTATTAGGTACCAACAGAGAGGTGGGTCACCTCTGCTATCATTTTTACCTTCATTCGAGCATCTTCCAGTATAAGCTTCTCAACTTTTTTCACGTTTTCTTCCAAAGAGGTCGAAACCGGGCCGTTCAAGCGAGTGTCGTCTTCAATACTCACTCTGCCCCTTTTAAATTGAAAATTCACTTGACCACTTTTGAACCATAGATAACGAAGGTCAGAGTCTTGGTAAACAGCCACCTTCTCTTCGATAATAGTTTTTTGACTTTTTCCTTGTTTGGTAAGGAATTTAATCACAGCGCGGTGCTCGATTTTCTTCAACATTGTCACATTACTCATTCCAACAGTTGTCGTTGACTAATAACTAGCAAACTAGTGATCACAAATATATTAAATTTTATCTTTATACCCTTAGATAATGTCATTAATTAATTAATTAGTCAAATTAACCACATCATTAGTAAATCACCCCCATACCGAGAATACATTGAATGCCCCTCGTAGGTAACTATGTACACAAGAGCTTGGCACTATGACATAACATCACGACTGTATGCCCCAAAGGGTTCGCCAGAGGTGTATCGTACACCCCATTACGCCGTTAATAAGTCCCATGTAATAAGGGGCGAGCCATCAACGAAATGACGAGAAATTCCACACGGAAAAACCCAATAACACTGCCCGACCTGGGGATCGAACCCAGGACCTCACGCTTAGCAGTCGCGCTTGCGACCACTAGACCAAGGGGCTGTCTTTTTGACACTATAATTTGCGTTAAACTTGGTTACAATACGGCCGACGTATCTTGCCGAGTCTGAAGTTAGTTGTTCGGCTGCGCAATGAATCTTTTAAAAACGAAATTGTCTACTGCGCAGCTAATCAGCTAACTTCAGACTCGCCAAGATGCGTCGGCCGTATTGTATGTACGTGGAGCCTATTCACACGAGCGTTAGTGCAGTTATTAATACTCACGATAGCGCAGATGCCTTATTTGCATATTCACATAGAATGTATAATCACAGCGTAAGCGTTAGTGATGGATCAAGGGCTGGTCACGTGAGAAATTACCACCCTCTGAACTGACGACCACGAGCATGATCCGTGCCTCAATTATAAGAAAATACTATAGCAAAAGAACAGTTGGGCTTAGGGCCAGCCCTAACCACCCAATGACCAAAAGGCTGGAGGCACCACTGGTTAGCTTCATAGATTTAACCCTTTATACGGCAGTGGCAAAATTTCCGCCACCAACTATTTTGGAAGATGTCTCGAAAACCTCCTTGTTATATTTTTATTTTTAAAGTTGGCAATATTATTATTTTTTGCTATTTTCTTTAATAAAAATAAAATAACACCTAAAATTTTTTTTTTCCTTTTTTTATTATTTTATAAAAAAAAATGCCAAATTCTTAATTATTTACTTTTCCTAAAATCTTCTGCCATATAAAGGGTTAAAGCGTTTACATACTATGCTCCGTGTGGTGCCGGACGTAAAGAATAGCACTATTCCATCTCCTCCCATGGGTGTCGTAAAAGGCGACTAAGGGATTCACTAGAGGACGGGCAGCAGCGTTACCTGAGTAGTTTAATAACCATACTGCGATCGCTAATCCGCCTGCCAAGCGTGGCGATTATGGCAAACCCCCCAACATGGATGCTTGGGGGAGGCCTCTGTCCAGCAGTGGACGTCTTTCGGCTGAATGATGATGATGATGACATACCAAATCAACGCTTTTTCTGGGTGTAACTCTGCGTACACGCGTATGCTCATCAAAATATTTCACTTGAAACATGACCAAAATTTATCGCTCTATAAATTTTACTATGAAATTGAATAATTCATGATATCATACCATAAATCTCATATACGTACGCTGGAGAGATTAATGTGCCAGAATTTTAGATGAAATCTCGCCTGGATGTTTCTTCATGTAACAATTTAACAGGACATGATGAAACTAATTAGCACCCCGGAGTCACGAATTCATTAACTTGTAACTGAGCTTATAATTAACATTGGATGTTAATGACGTCATATACTCCCGTCATTACGACGCCACGTCGCCATGACGTAATGGCACCACTTTCAATACAAGTCCGGCCATTACAGAGGACCGGTGGCTTTATTAAACGAAGTTGCCTCGTAAACATGGTTTTGAATGGTTTCATCGTACCCCTGTAAAATGTAAATGTTATTTTACACAATTTTAAGATGCCGTATTATTAAAAAAAAAAAACCTATCGTATTTCTTTTGTTTTTAAAAAACAGCGCTCTGTGTTATTTATGTGAGTAAAATGTTCGCATTTGTATTTTAATGTAAATGCAGAAACATCTTACTTGCTTTCATTAAATAAATACTAACCATAAAAACCAAAATAAGAGCAAAACTTAGCTACGCTGCTACGTCAGTAAAGCGTAGCGGAAGAGCTACGAGCGACTACGGAATATTTAGGCCGAGATAAATAGTAGTCGCTTTAGTTGCTTGCAGCGATTAGTGGAGGTTTAAACGACAGATGCCATTCAGTACAGGGGATTAGGAGTATAAATCGACTAAGATCAGTTTAGAATCCATTTAAGTGACTTTATGTATAAGACGAATAATTTAAGAGGAAGGTTTGCGAGCGTGAGAACTTATTTTAGAACCCACACTTCGACATTTCTACTAATACAGCTGCGTCACACAATGTAGTGTACACATACCGAAAAACAAAAGCGCACCGAAGGTTTATTTTGTGGCGCGCCGGCTTAAATAAACCTTCAGTGCGCGTTCGCTTCTGAAGGACTAGTAAGTATGTTGCAAAAAACGCGCAATGTATTAGCTATTTATTCACCGCACCGCGAGGCACGCGTGCCCATAGTATTGGTGTCGTGAACAAAGGGTGGGGTCAGAGTGTAATCGGTATTGACAGATTTAAACTTAGAATAATTACTGTAATATATTATTGTTGATTTTCTGTGTTTCTATTTTCGAATTTAATGATACATAATTTTTGTTTGGTAATATTTTAGGGTATGTAAATGTTGCGAGGGAAGATAAGAGCCAACATAAAAATGAAAACGAGATAATGTGTGATTGATTTGTAATGAAAAACAATTAATGTACATAACTCAATTACTGGGTATAGTAATTTTTTTTCTCAGTTTGATATTTTAAAATTATATTTTATAAAAAAAAAATATAGGTTAGTACACACGGCTACAGATCAAGCTGTACATTTCCAGTATAAGCTGATCTCGCATTGTATAGGATTTCATTACAATGAGAGGTCAGTGTAAACTGGAACTTTATAGCTTGATGTGTAGCCGTGTGTTGTGTACATACAAAAATAAATGCTTGATAAAATTATTTTCTTTAATTTATGTATTTATTGCTTGGGGCTGCTGACATCAGATAAAACATTTTCGCTGTTCCGTTTCTTTGATTTTCTTTCAGATTCTCGTTTTTTAAGTGCCCCAATCAAATAATTGGACTCATTTATTTCCATTTTTCTGTCTAATCTTGAATCTGTTATTTCCGGAAGCATACAATCAAGATAAAACTTTTGTAATTTTCTTTACGTTTTCCCATTTCTATCTGAAATAGTAATAATATGCAGAAAAGTATATTAACAAGAAATAGAGAACCCTTCAGCTGACAAGCTATCAAACGTCAAAATTGGCAAGTCTGCCCACGGCCTTGACGTAGCCATGGAACGTGGTAAAATAATTAAATCATTATACTAATAATAAGTGAAATATATATATATATATATAAAACTCACAATATATTCGGACACAGTGTCCGAATTGACATATTTTAATTTAATTTTTTTTTTCTCTGATGATTCGGACACCAATAAAAAAAGCTTTTGTACAGTCAGATAAAAAACTTTCAACGATACCTTAATAATTGTGAAAATCCGTTCTCCGCCCAGCCTATACTTATAAAAAAAACAGTTTTTAACCGGATTATAACTAAAGCAGCCGTTTTTAATAAATAATATTATAAACCCACATACATAGATAGATACGCGCCTTGGCAGTCGGGTAAATAAAGATGGGGTATTCCTCGAAGCGCAACCACTTTGAACCGCACCAAAAGTATTCCTTGAAACCCACCTGAAACATAGAGAAGAGCACGAAGGATTCGTGATAAATTATATCGATAGACGTTTTAAAATTCAACTGTTGTTTATTTAAAACTACCAGGAAAGCAGAAATGAACTGGAACTAGGTGCTTATGCGACTTTTACCTCCGGTTTCTGAAGTAAATTCGGGATAAGCAATACTTAAGTAGTATTTGAGTACTGAGTTGTCAAAACAATGCTTTAAAATACGTCATTTTTTTGACAACTCTGTACTCAAATGTTACTTAAGTACTGCTTATCCTAAAATTCTCAATTCAGAAACCGGAGGTAAGTCGCTTAAGCACCTAGTTGCAGTTCATTTCTGCTTTCCTAGTAGTTTTAATAAATAAACAATAAGGGCAGCTGAATTTTAAAACGTCTATCGATATAATTCACCATGCTCTTCTGTATGTGTCATCGTTGGTGCGTTTCGAAGAATACTTTTGGAGCAGTTCAAAGTGGTGAGTCCACAAAGCTATTTATTACCGAAAGATGCCACCTTAAAGCGACAAATAGTTTTGGTAACGCTTTTTTTTGTCACATATTAAAACTTTTTTATCTGACTCTACTAAAAAGCTTCAATAATTTGATGGTGTCCGAATATTCAGTGAAAAAAATATTGAAATTAAAATGTGTCAATTCGGTCACTGTCCGAGTCGTCTGTCTTATTGTTCGAAGAGTGAAAAAATGCAGTCATGTCACGACACTCGCAACCCACCCTTATGCCTTGTGCGTCGATGTTTTGAGAGCTCGGCTCGAATTACAAACGGACGTGCTGTCACCTTGGATTCTAGGATGGCACTGAAAATTTTTCGCGTGCGTACTCTTTTATAAAACAAATTACGGGAGAGTATTGCTCCATACTAAAATGTATGGGGAACGGAAAACAATTTCCGTAAAAAATTAACAATGTTGAGACGTAGATTACTCTCATTTGGTTTGATTTATTAAAATAATAAAACGGTAAACGTGTTATTCATACTTTCGTGTCACGATTAAACTAAATAGATTTTTATATAAGTATTCCTTTAAAATTAAGTAAATTCTGCAAATAGAAAAGGTCGATTTAGATGTTTTTGAGGAAATTTAACAATTTTTTTTCTCGAAATTAATGATGTTTTCGCAAATATCTCGCGGTGAAACTGTTGGCACATCTATTAAGGTTCTTCATTATTTTTTTTACGTAATTCCATGCGGAGAGTTTATAGAAATTTTGAAAACAGTAAGTGCCTTTTCAGGTGTTTCTTAAGGACTCTCCTCTTAAACTAATTGTATTCTGAAAACGTAGAGTAAGGTTGCCTGGAAGAAATTGCAGATTGTGATAAGACTGCATAACGGTATATTTCAATTAAATCTATTTTCTGTATGTATACGTTGTAAAGTATAAATAAATAAAAAGAGCGAAATAAAGTATTCCAATAATCTAATAATATCGATTTATTACTTAATGGTTACATTATTTTATACTTGATTAAAATGTTTCATTTGATTTCCATGAATATAAAATGATATACTTCGATGATACTAAATTAAATACCTATAAAATAATATTTGATATTTATACGATTAATAAACATAAATGCATTATTTTGATCTTTTAAAAATATCCGATGCTTTGCTGGGTTTCGTACAATTTCACTTCGTCTTTCTTCAATGCCAGTTCGGGTCTGAAAACAAATTAATTTAGTAAGAATTTTTGTAGAAATGTTGAAGTTTCTATCTTAAAAAATAATTGCAGTAAAATTAACTTACAATGTCAGCTCCACAGTCTGTTGTTGAACTGAAAAAAATAATAATAAAAGGTTGAAACAATGAGGTCGCTTCGCATGGCGCACAGAAAATATTTTCAGTGAAATTAGTTTTCCAATAATGTAGCGGACGAACAACCATGAATAGTAAAGAGTATGCTGAAAGCATCAAATTTTAAATACGTGAGTGGTCGGGGACCACGGAGTAGAGAAAAAAGCGGAGATGCTGCAAGGAAAATTCTCTTTAGAAAGAAGCGTCGCCACAATGCGGGTGACAGGGGGACGAGGTACGGAGATAGCTCCGCCTCACGATGGAAAACCCGCCTATTATTTGTAAAGCCATCTAGCGGTGAAAGGATTATTACAGTGTAACTAAACTAGCTATTTTTCATTTTAGTACGTCTACTGGCCACTATTGGCGTAACAGAGCATGACACTTTGTTCTAGAACATTCTATGTGCGTTAGTAAGGCGGGACTACATTATTTATTACCCAACTGCTGATGAAGCCCAAAAGGTGGCTAATTAGGTAGGTAGTAAAATCAAAAAAATGATAAAATAATCAATTTTTATTGGACAACTAGCTGTGCTCGCGACTTCGTCCGGGTGGAATTCGTAAAACAACATTGTGTCGCAGCAACTAAATGTATATGTAGGTACTCAATTTAATATAACAATAGACAAAAGTGGCCCACCTGGGCACTAACATTTTTTGAACCATTTCTTCAAGTAGAGTTTCAGCTCATCTTGATTGACCGTTAAGGTTTATAAAATCATAATACTGCGTTGAATCCCTACTGGAAGAACACGTATTGCTTAATTCTATACATTTCCTCGCTAAAATGGATTATAATTTATTGTAAATTGATATTTATTGTGAATTAATATGTTACACGTTGTTGAATACATATCTCATGTATTAAACTTATCCGTGCTGGATAGGTACCTATCCGACAAATTAAGCTTATAATCAGCAGCCATATTTAAATGCCCCATCCTTTTATGCCATGTAACAATATCTGTCATATTATCACATGAAACAGAATAAGCATTGCCAGTAACAGTGTTAAGTTTATACATAATATTGATCAGTGTTGCAGTTGCTAAAGGATCTTATTGACATTATATATGTTACAGCCCAAATCAGTGAATTCCACTTTACAGCCATTCTTTGTTAACTGACTGACCGATAACAGGTTTGCACTTAGTTCAGGAATAAGTAAAACATTTCTCACCTGGCTAGGATGCTCATCTTTACATAAATTGGTATGAATGTTTACTTTACCCATCTTTTGTACGGAGACAGCATCATTGTTGGCCACCCTTATTTTTTGAATCGGGGGTGTTTGCAAATCATACATCCAGTCTGAAAGTCTTGTCATGTGCATTGTGGCACCTGAATCGATATACCAGTCATCCTTATTCTATCTATCTGCCTAGCCTTTTCCCAACTATGTTGGGGTCTGCTTCCAGTCGAACCGGATGCAGCTGAATATCAGTAAAAATAACCTGTAATACCTGATTAGGTATAAACATTTTAGGTAACGCTCCTTGATGCAATTTCTTATAATCGTTTTTTGTTTTATAGAAATCATTTTCAGCGAAATGAAGTGAACAGATTTTCGAATAAGTACTTTGTTGGTGTCCAGTTGTTAGGTTTATTTATAATACGTATCCATGCATTTCTAATATCTGTATTGACAGGAAATTTAAAATGATAACAAAATATAAGTTAGGATTAAAAAAAAACAAATAAATTACATGAAGATAATAAATTTGATAAAATAGGGTCTTGCTGGCATGATGTACACATTTTTATTTGTCAGTTAGGACTAGTGATGGGATTCTACCCGGGAAAAAACCCAAAATGGGTTAACTCGAGGGAAAAAACCCGGGAAAGAACCCGATTGGGAAAATATTCGGGTTTTTTCAAATTTAGCTTATGTAATATTTAGATACACATGCGTTAAATAGTACATAATTTTTGAACGTTATTACTACTAGTTACAGCTTGTCTAAGTTGAAATGACGCGCTCCACTACCACATTTTACGCAAACAAACAAATTTAAAGTATGGACAATTAAGTAGTGAGTCACGTCATTTCAACTTAGATAAGCTATACTGCTAGTTAGTTATGGGTTGTTTGTTTTTTCTTAGAATTAGAACCTGTAACATTTATAACTCAGTGAATGAAGTGATAAAGCAATGTACAAGTATTTTTCAGATGATCCGGTAAAGTAATAAATAAGTAGGGATGGAAACGTAGTATAGCATGAAAAATAATTCATAATATTGATTAAATAAAGCTAACTAGCTGTGCTAAAATCATAAGCTAAGTAGCAAATTCACTTCCATGATCTTGCATCGGCTGCAACGCCGTGGAATACACACCTATCTAACCTAACTGAGAAAACAGCTGATAATTTTGCAACAGCTGAACCGATTTCCATCATATTATTAACCTGATCATTATCCTGATGAAAACAGCTTTTGAGCAAAAAAAACTTAACGAAATCGAGTCAACCGTTTCGAAGTTACGTTGTCACAAACAGACAGACAGACATACAGACAAACAGACAGACAAACAAACAGCCATACAGACAAACGGACAGACTTACAGACGTAGGTGTCAAACTTATAAAATATTCTTTTTGCGTCGTGGGTTAAAAATAGGCTTCAAACAGACGTTTGAAGGCTATTTTTAAGGAGAGAGAGGAGGAGGGAGGAGAATATTTGAGTCGGGAACGAAAACTAAAAAAATGCTTGAAAATTGTGTTTTTGCCTACTATAAAGCGCAATATATCGTAAACTATTAGCTATAGAAAAAATACTTGCGGCAAGAATAGTAGTGAATTTAATTGTCTACAAAATTATTCTGATTTTTTTTGGCGTAAAACCCATAGGTCAGGAGTTATTTAATAAAAACTCAGTTTTGGTGTCTTTAATCCAAGATGGCGGAGCACGCCGAGATCACTCAAGGTCAAAAACTTGATATTTTCATAAGAACACCTAAACATAACACATATCCAAAATTCAGGACTGAAGGACCTTTTACAAATGAAAACTACCTGGCGACTGGGCTGTTTTATGCAGAAACATGTTTTACAATCCGTCTGGTATCTCTGGTAATCTGTTCCACAGATTCCCACGTTAGAATAAACAAAAAATCTCTTCAACTTTATTGTATTATTTTAGATAATGAAAGCACCCACCTATAGGGTTTTTTCCCTCATAAACACCCGATTTTTTCCCAAACGGGAAAGAACCCGGGTTTTTTCCCACCGCCCATCTCTAGTTAGGACCGACTACTTATCGTCAGATGGCGCACTTTTTCTTACTTTAAATTCTTCTTGTTTCATATATTGTGTCGAGGTATTTAATTTAACTATGAAATAACTTAAAGCAAGCAAAGTAGGTAAGTTATTTGTGCTGAAGATTGGTCACAATAACATGCATTGATAATGATAAAAACACGGAATAGATGAGAAGTGGTTAGAATGCATCTCTTCGACGACAGATGTCTCTAGCTATAATCTGGCGAACAAACGAGAAAATGTGTTTTAAAATGAAAATATAAATTTTAGGGACTTAAACGTGAAATGTTATGCTATCAATATGTTTCAGTTTTGATCCTGAACATTTTTTGTATCCAACAACAGCGCACTTCATTATTAAAACAATTTAACAAATAAAAAACTATTCAAATACAACGGACCCGAACACGATGACGATTCATTCGAAACTAAGGTTTGTGGCCCCGCCCACTGTGACGTCATGACCTAATTGAAGACGCATGACCTAATTGCCTTGCGGCATCTCCGCTTCTTTCTCTTCTCCGTGTCGGGGACAGACAACATTGAACGCAGGCTTTAATTTAACTAAACGAGATTTTAATTGTATTTGATAACTTTGGAGTTTTGAAATACAATTAAAATGTTTTAAAACTGAATAAACTCATTTGACTGAACTTTTATAATGTATGTATGGAATTTGTCTTTGGAACGTTGCGTTAGGCGACACGTTCTTTTTAATAACAATATAACAGGCTAAGTTGTTAATGTTCTGTTAAGCTGTCAATATCAATGTACTGTTAAACAGTCCGTTAAAATGTTTAACAGGACATTAATAACTAAAAGAGTATGGTGAAATTGGGTTTAAAAGTTTGATCAGTGTGTTGCCCAAAACTTGTCACCTCGAATACGACGCTTTAATTAAGGATTTATTCCCTAAATTATCCAATAACAAAAAAACAATACCGAGTACCACACGGAGTATCAATTACAAAAAGTAGAACACTTATCAATGAATATAAATGTTTATAACTTATGTGAGACACGTTTATATTTATGATTAGTTTAGGTTTACTCACGTGCATTTTTCGGGATTGCCCAACTATTTTGGGACCCAAATGAAAAAGTGTTTAACTCGCGACCTCGCCGCGCTTTCAACTCATGATTAAGGGCTCTGTTGGATTGGATTCGAAACTAGTCAGGCAATTCCGAAAAATGCACGTGAGTAAACCGTAACTAATCATAAATATAAATGTAGCGCTAAAAAAATATAAGTAGTTAATCGATATCTATCACTTAAATCACTGTAAATGCTCAACATTCCATGTTATATCCCCTCTATTATATCCCTCTACGAGCGATACCCAACCTGCGCCGGGTCGGCGCGCTTTTCTATGCGGTCCAACGAGCTTTTGCGTAATGCTTAAATCATCGAACAACATACACGAGTTTACAGTCGGGTACAATTTGCACGAAGTAAGTAGAAACAAGTGTATCGTTTCAATATTCCGTGAAAATAATGTTCGTGAGTTAGATAATTAATTCGTATTTTTTATTACTATAACTAGAGATCGGATATTCGGATGCATATTCACTAAACTTGAGATAATGGCTAACATGGAACGCGCTTTTGTATCGAAAAATCCCGCGGTTCCGGGTCAATTTTTTGTGAGATTTGTGTCTGTAAACGCACCACGATACAAGAGAAATCTTAGTGTGGGGCAACGTTTTTAGAAAAAAAAAAAAAAATTTAATTTATGTTTTTTTTGGTATAACTAACATAATACACCATTATTCTTCTTACACTCTACATACACACATATTTGCATCGGGGATTAAACATTAATTTTAAATAATTATGCAATCCAAGAATCCCGGAGTTTTTTTTTTTTTTAATAAATCATTTACGATATCTCTTCCATATTATACACCCGACCAGTTATGCATTCCCGGTGTTCCTGGCATCCCGGGTTTTTTCTTACAAAAAATATATTTTAAGAAGCCGCTTCCATACTTTCGTGGCTAAAAATTAACTTTAGATAAATATGCATCCGAATATCCGATCTCTAATTATAACATACTCGATATATTAGGTTGGGGAAAAAGTATTTTCGCATTTTAGTATGTATGAACTTGTAATAAAATTTCTTTGGCTATCTGGGGGCACGGCAGTGCCCCGGCAAGTCTCGAGCAAAGCGGGCACGGCCGTACCATCTTTTCTCGAAGCCATTCGCGGCCTTTTCACCCCCCCTATATCTTCGCTGTGGACAAAGCTAGCAGTTTGAACTTTCGGTAACCAAGAGTAATCATTATAACTAGCTAAACTTCCAAATTACATCATATTTGAACTTATAGTTTACGAGTTATCATCGATCAAAGTTACATCATTTTGTCACTGACTGACTCACTGACTGACCGATCATCAAAATTCTAAGATACTTCTAGCAGGCCTAGAACCTTGAAATTTGGTATCAAGATAGATTATTAGGTACATATAAAGGAAAAATTATAAAAACATAAAAAAATAGTTAATTATAGAAAACAATTTTATATTTGCCATTTTGCCAGGAACATGGTGTATGAATTTCGACTATATTCGACTGCATTGTTAACTTTGTTCTTTGTTTACGTACAAAAAATATTGAATTGGTGTAGACTATTTTATAAATTGTTATTTATTTAGGGCAAAATCTGAGAAATGAGATTCCATACCATCACGCCTGTATTCTCCGAAGGGTAGGACAGAGGTGTATACTAAGTATGTAACTATATGAACCCATTTACTACTGTATCTAGGTAGATAACATTCATAAAGGCTAATTTAAATTATTTAAAGTTTTAATATCTCACAAGTTTTCCCTCCAGAGGGCGGGGGCGGTCAAAATCAAAATCCAAGATGGCGGCTGTGATATTTTAAAATTTTACAAATTATGCGTCATGGGTGTCGTTCCCATGGTTTTCCGGGGTGCTGATGCCAAAAATGAGGTCAAAGTCAAAATCAAAGATGGCGCTGTGAAATTTTACAAGATATGCGTCATGGGTGTCGTGTCCATGGTTTTCGGGGACGCTGATGACGAAAATGAGGTCAACGTCAAAATCCAAGATGGCGGCTGTGAAATTTTACAAGATATGCGTCATGGGTGTCGTGTCCATGGTTTTCGGGGGGGCTGATGACGAAAATGAGGTCAACGTCAAAATCCAAGATGGCGGCTGTGAAATTTTACAAGATATGCGTCATGGGTGTCGTGTCCATGATTTTCGGGGGCGCTGATGACGAAAATGAGGTCGAAGTCAAAATCCAAGATGGCGACTGTGAAATTTTACAAAATATGCGTCATGGGTGTCGTGTCCATAGTTTTCGGGGGAGCTGATGACGAAAATGAGGTCAACGTCAAAATCCAAGATGGCGGCTGTGAAATTTTACAAGATATGCGTCATGGGTGTCGTGTCCATGGTTTTCGGGGACGCTGATGACGAAAATGAGGTCAACGTCAAAATCCAAGATGGCGGCTGTGAAATTTTACAAGATATGCGTCATGGGTGTCGTCGTGTCCATGGTTTTCGGGGGGGCTGATGACGAAAATGAGGTCAATGTCAGAATCCAAGATGGCGGCTGTGAAATTTTACAAGATATGCGTCATGGGTGTCGTGTCCATGATTTTCGGGGGCGCTGATGACGAAAATGAGGTCGAAGTCAAAATCCAAAATGGCGGCTGCGAAATTTTACAAGATATGCATCATGGATGTCGTGTCCATGGTTTTCGGGGGCACTGATGACGAAAATGAGGTCGAAGTCAAAATCCAAGATGGCGGCTGCGAAATTTTACAAGATATGCATCATGGATGTCGTGTCCATGGTTTTCGGGGGTACTGATGACGAAAATGAGGTCAACGTCAAAATACAAGATGGTGGCTGTGAAATTTTACAAGATATGCGTCATGGGTGTCGTGTGCATGGTTTTCGGGGGGGAGGCTGATGACGAAAATGAGGTCAACGTCAAAATCCAAGATGGCGGCTGTGAAATTTTACAAGATATGCGTCATGGGTGTCGTGTCCATGGTTTTCGGGGGGGAGGCTGATGACGAAAATGAGGTCAACCTCAAAATCCAAGATGGCGGCTGTGAAATTTTACAAGATATGCGTCATGGATGTCGTGTCCATGGTTTTCGAGGGTGCTGATGACGAGAATGAGGTCGAAGTCAAAATCCAAAATGGCGGCTGTGAAATTTTACAAGATATGCGTCATTAATGTCGTGTCCGAGGTTTTCGAGGGTGCTGATGACGAAAATGAGGTCGAAGTCAAAATCCAAGATGGCGGCTGTAAAATTTTACAAAATATGCGTCTTGGATATCGTGTCCATTGTTTTCGGGGGTGCTGATGATGAAAAAGATGTCGAAGTCAAAATCCAAGATGGCTCTGTGATACTTTACAAAATACGCGTCATGGGTGTCGTGTCCACGTGCGAAATTCGTATGATAGCGCCATCTATCTATGAAAAAAACCACTTAGAAACTAAAAAAATATAATAACGTAAATTTATATTCGGCGAAACGAAGTTTATGGATATCCGAATCGGCTAGTTATTAGTTACTTAAATAGTTAGTTATTAAAAATACTAATTTAATACATAAATAGTTTGTTGTATATTTAGTTTGTTAGTTAGTTATAAAAACAAAAGAGATAGAGACAGAGAATAGGCTCTAAGCAAAGCTGCAGTTGATGAACAAGACATTATTATGTCACCCAAAAAGAAAAGAAAGAGACCCACCTACAAAAAATAAATGAGATCCCACCAAAAACATTACATGTAAAAAATGCCAAGTCTCTATATGCAATCTTTCCACCGTAAAAAGTTTTAAGATCTCATAGAAGCCAAGTCCTATTCAATTTATTTTGTAGTTAGTTATCTATCTAGTGACTGTATTAATAGTTTTATTTCTATTATAATTATAGTGACTTGGCAATGAGCACAAATTAAAAGCTGCTTGCTGTGTGGAATTATGTGCGACTGTTATTGACGAATTGATATCTATGAGTACTATGATTACATTAGTTGTTATGCTGATGTGTGATTTATGATATGCAGACGTGATTTTACGGCCAATGAGTAGTTATGGTCACCATCGACTACGTGCGCCAATACATATTTAAGAAAACCTAAGTTTATTTGATAAGAACATCACAATTATTATCTATAAGTAGGTACCTATGTTTCATGGTCAAATCAAAAGAACTTAACTAATCCTGTGATATTAAACATTACGCGTGCGTTATGCGTTACTTTCACCTCCTCCAAATATATTTGTTTCTTCTTGTGCTCATTGCCAAGTCACTATAATTATAATAGAAATAAAACTATTAATACAGTCACTAGATAGATAACTAACTACAAAATAAATTGAATAGGACTTGGCTTCTATGAGATCTTAAAACTTTTTACGGTGGAAAGATTGCATATAGAGACTTGGCATTTTTTACATTTAATGTTTTTGGTGGGATTATACTATTCGTATCTGTATGGTTTTGGTATCATTGAAAGTTTAAATTTTAAAGAACATAATTCCAAATTCAAATTAGGAAAATGTGTGATTTTCATTTGTTTTTCGTACCGTCAAGATGAGTGAATCTAAAGTACGATTACTAATTCCAGTCAGTAAAATGACAAGTGCAACTGTCACTGATACAAAAAAGGGTGACCCGCTACAATAGTGATGTTCGGCAATCAATAGACTTAGACATTTAGTCATGCTTTATTTTATTAGGTATCAGCGTTTTTTTATTGTAAATATTTAATACATACCGTATTAAATAATACGATTTTAGAAATATGGACCTTACCAGCATATTCAAATTTCTCACTACAACATTATTACAAAAGCTGGGAAAAAAATGTATTATTAAGAGATTCAGAGGAATTAACACTAGAAAGTCAGGAAAATACAAGTAATTTTATACGTTTTTATTCATTACGGTTGCTATTGATTCCGACTCCGATTCTGAATCGGTATATTCAGAATCGGAATCAGTTACATTTATGATGAATGAATCCACATATTCATCTATGATGTGGTCGAGTTGACACATTTTGTCTTCGACTTTTATGGCATGGTTGATGCACTGTCTCCAATTTTCAGGCGTCACTTCCTTCAGGCCTTCTTCAAATATTTTTTTACGTCTTTAATTTTAAAAGTTTTATTGTTCCTGGCGACGTACCCCTTTGCTTGAGCCCAAACTAACTCAATTGGGTTGAGCTCACAGTGATAAGGGGGCAGACGCAGGATTGTGACACCGTATTCAGCGGCCAACTCTTCCACAGCATATCGTTCGTAATTAGATTTTTGTAATTTTACAATTTCTATTAATTGAGCCTTTATCATTGTAGGTTGATATTGAATTTGTTTTTCATCCAACCACTGAATAATATCAGCCTTCCGCCAGTTTGAAGTGGGGATACGCTCGACTTTTCTTGAATGGTACGGTGCGTTATCTAATACCAGCACCGCATACGTTAAGAAGTAAGAAATAAACAAGAAATTGCAGAGAACACTAAACACTTCTGTCACCGTCGGAATTCGGGAGCAGAAAGAAAAACAAAATGGCGTCCATAGCGTGACAAGTGATGACCATAGTGCTTCCAATAACCAAAAACAAATAATTTAACAGTAATTTATGTAATATTAAATATTATATTAAGACATACACGGTAGGTAATTAAATTTTAATTACCTACCGTGTATGTCTTCTGTTTAATTACCATAAATTACATATTTTTATTTATATAAAAGCAATTTGATATTGAATAAAAAAAAATTAATCTCGACTAACTTTTAATTGTAAAAACTTGATTCTACCTCATCACTATTTATTTGGGACTAAAAACCTGCAACACTGGAAATGTCATTTTACTGACTGGAATTAATAATCTTACTTTAATGAAGAAATTCGATACATTTTAAAATTTTACTACAAAAAAGGTAAAAATGCAACGCAAGCCGCGAAAAAGATTTGCGATGTTTATGGACCTAGTGCAGTGTCTGTGAGAGTAGCACAAAGAACAATGGTCACTTTGTACTAGGAAAAATCAGAAATTGTTCCCGAGATGAAACTGTCACCAATATATTAGTGCATTGTTAGTGTATTTATTGGATATCTTCGTTTATTTTTAAAAGATGGGGAATTAAAGATAATCTTATTTTAAAAATACTATTTTATTTATCAGAACGCTGTATAAAATATCTAACTTCGAACGCATCCGTAATTACTTACGTTACTAGAGAAGTCCATACTTTTTCTAGTCTATTATGATTTTATTTCATAAATCGAAATAAAATCCCAGGCAATGTCAACCGTATAAACTCACATCAATATTATACTAAGCTTAGCCACTAATAGAATTTGATGTTACTTCGTGGTAAATTGTTTTAATAAAGCCATGAATTAGATAAAAAACTAATGATTTTACATCTAAAAATCGATACTGTCTTATATCGATTGATTACGTCCCTCCCTATTCTTGACAAGTAAAAATAAATTGACGGTTTTCTGTAGCTAGCTACTATTAACTAATCTGTGGTTTTCTGCGCTCACCGTGTCCATGGTAACCATGTCGTTGTAGTTTCGGCGACGACTGTGTTCTCCTCGCTTATTGTTACAATATTCTTTGGTGTTCTGTGCGATTTTATATTATTTTCCCTTTTTTTTATATTTTTGCATTGCTTACAGACTCCGATTGATCTTCTACTCTTGTTGACTTGGCATTCGTTTAATGGACTTGGAATTGCATCACGTTTTGAATCTGTTAATGGAAGTGGCACAATATCTTGTCTCTCCGACCTTTTAAAAATATATTGAAGGCTGAACTTATTTATATTTATGTAGGCGAATGAAAAGACATTATGTTTCATCAAGTTACGTTTTGTTAGATTTTACTAGTCCAAGCATGTTAGCCGAGTGATCATTGTTCTTTGGTTTAAGCGTTTTCAATCCGGAAATTTTGATGTCAAAGATGCACGTCGCTCTGGTCGCCCTATTACGGATTAAATGGATACCATTTTTGAAAAAGTGGAGCAAGATCGGCATATCAGTAGTTACGACGTAGCTGAAGAACTGGGAATTGACCACAAAACAGTTTTGGCTCATTTGAAAAAAACTGGGTACACAAAAAAGCTCGATATTTGGGTACCTCACGAGCTCACTGAAAGAAACCTAATGAACCGTGTACTCATTTGTGATTCTTTATTACGACGTAATGAAACCGAAACATTTTTGAAGAAGCTGATAACTGGTGATGAAAAGTGGATCACGTACGACAAGAACGTGCGAAAAAGGTCGTGGTCAAAGGCCGGTCAGGCTTCACAGACTGTGGCGAAACCCGGGTTAACACGCAACAAGGTGATGCTGTGTGTGTGGTGGGATTGGAAGGGCATTATTCATTATGAGCTGTTACCACCAGGCAGGACCATCGATTCTGAACTCTGCTGCGAACAACTGATGAGATTAAAGCAAGAAGTTGAGAGAAAGCGGCCGGAATTAATCAACAGAAGGGGTGTGGTTTTTCATCATGATAACGCTAGACCTCACACATCTTTAGCCACTCAGCAAAAATTAAGAGAGTTTGGCTGGGAGCTGTTAATGCATCCGCCGTATAGTCCTGACCTTGCACCTTCAGATTTCCACCTGTTTCGGTCTCTTCAGAATGCTTTAGGCAGTGTCAGGTTAACATCACGAGAGGACTGCCAAAATCACTTGTCGCGGTGTTTTGATCAGAAGTCCCAAAATTTATATAGCAATGGGATCATGTCCCTACCTACAAGATGACAAAAAGTTATCGAACAAAATGGTACCTACATACTTTAGTTAAATGTAAATAAACTCTATCAAAAAATGTTTTGAATTTTCTTAAAAAATGCGAAAAAACTTTTTCCCCAACCTATTAAAATCCACTCACCCATCTGCTGCTGCTGTATCATGCCGACATCGGGGAAGTACAGCGCATGGTTGGTGATGAACTCCTTCGGCTGGTCGATGTAGGTGGCCTGCACCACGGGCACCTGAGTAATGGTCATCTCCTGCGCGCGCCACTTGTCCAACTCCTCGTTCTCCTGCAATTTCTGTAGCCTCTCAACCTGTTTGTAAGTCGGCTCGCCGCCAATGTAGTCACGCTTCATACGGTTGTGGTTCCGGATTTCGTGTTTACGGAGGTCCGACCTATAGATGTGGTGTGGTTAGAACATGTGTTACGTGTTTAGGTGTTTACGTTTTTATAAAACAAAACAAAATGTACAAAACGATAGTGTGCTGTTTTGAGCTGTGAATGAAAGACCCCTTCCCTTCCCGATGGTTTTGCTACATGTAACTCAAGGCTCTATCTATGCCCCAGATTAAAGACATGTGATGTAGATGAGCCCTATAAATTTTATCCAAAGCTCTTAAAACCAAGACTACAGCAACCCCGCACTGATAACATTTTAATCCGTCAGTACTGCGACTTCAAAGCGTGATGATACTTCATGTTAATTTACAAGAATATTGAATGTACAGTTTTAGCATGGTTACGATTTTATTATATATATAGATACTATTCATACGGAGCTCGTGGCTAAATAATTACAGCCGCATAGACCGATCTTCCGGGTTAAGCCACGCTTGCCGAGGTTGGTCTGTGGATGAGTGACCATTTACCATAGCGAGTATCCTCCGTGCCTCGGAAAGCACGTAAAGCCGTTGGTCCCGGCCGTCATTTGTAGATCTTTGACAGTCTTTACTGTTGGTCAGAAGCCAGAAAGTCTGACAACCAGTCTTACCAAGAGTATCGTATTACCCAGTTACTGGGTTGTGGAGGTCTGATAGGCAGTCGCTCCATGTAAAATACTGATATTCAGCTGCATCCGGTTCGACTGGAAGCCGACCCCAACATAGTTGGGAAAAGGCTTGGCAGATGATGATGGTGATGATAGATACTATTCATACATAACCATCTCTAATTATATTTTCTGTTCCACATTTCTAACTATCTTAATTTTGAATAAGGTCTTTACGCCATAATTCTTAACTTTCGAAGACTATAATGAAATGTTTAACTTTAAACCGAATGGACCCTCTTACTTTTATTTGATACATAAGTACCTAGCACCTACTAACAAAGAGCAGAACTCTTCAAAGTGAACTCGTAAGTATAATAACAGAAGCTATAGAGACTTATACAGTTAACGTCAAAGCGCTAATGCACAATAACAAAGCGAAATATTATGTTTCACCTAATGCGCTCCTTCAATTTAGACGAGACACCAGACTCAGAGCAACCAGCTGGAAGAATGGATATGTTCTTAGCAAGGTTCGTGCAGCTTGTTCATTAAACAAAGTGAGATAAATGTGCCTTTTGCAAGACATAATGCATATGTGTTACAATTAAACGTAAAAGTACTCCCATTTAATGTTTGTTCTGTTCATAATACTCTGTTCAACGAAAGATGAGTCCTGACATAGCGGTCATTTCGTAAATTATAGGTGTCAGGAGACTGCTATCGAAAAACGTAAAATAGCCATACAAGGTTAGTCGTAAAGGGGGTACTAATCCGCGGGCCACTGAAAGTATCATTGATGACGGTTTTAAAGCAAGTGTTAAAATTTCAAAATTCGACAATTTTTATTTTGGTTTTTTCAAAAATTCTTCGTCCTTACTTTAGTTACAAATTCAGAAAATGGAGCTTCTAATTCGTGACCCCTGACCTAAAATGTAAACACAGCTGATCATAGCTGAGGATAAATAGATTTTAGCATATTTCTTTTGTAATTTTTTAACAGCTTTCTCTCTCGAACTATTAAGTTTTGGGGAAAGTGGTAAAACAAAAGTTATTCATTGTTAAGGGTACTTTAACACCCTTTCGGATTAGTACCCCCTTTCAGACTAACCTTGTATAATCCATGGTGTGTTTTTTTACAAATATTTGATGTTCATTGTATGGTAACGTTTTGTAGAGAAACGTAGCACTCACCGTAGGTGGAAAGGGTATAATTTTAAATATAATTTATGTCTCATTGATTTTTAATAACTGAGTCCTCTTTGATTTTTGCTCAAGCACGGGCACTACACAGTAGCTTCAGACATCGTGGCTTGGAGGGCCTATTACACAATATTATTTTATAGAGTTTGATACATTAGAAACCCAATATAGTAGATATAGGAAACAAAGAAAATGACGGCACAATCCCTGATTCAGAAAGATTCGATTAGTCAGTTGTCGAACGATTCGGTAAGCTATCTCTTTTTTACTCGTTACGAGAATCGTAGACGGAACGAGACAGCAAACAGAATCGATCGACAACTGCTTATCGAAAAGGTTCTGAATAGGGCTAATGTCTTCTCTTCTTATCCTGTAATCTCCAACCTTAGAGCAATGCGGTCGACATAGTCGGGAGTGGCATTTACGGAACATTTCCCCTGTGTCAACTCGTTTACTAAAAATTAGGCCCCATTTGACACGAACTGTCAAATGGGGCCTAATTTGGTTTTATTTTTAACTAGCGACCCGCCCCGGTTTCGCACGTGTACGTTTTATAGCTTAAAACCTTCCTCTTGAATCAGTCTATTTAAAAAAACCGCATCAAAATCCGTTGCGTAGTTTTAAAGGTCTAAGCATACATGGGACAGACAGCGGGAAGCGACTTTGTTTTATACTATGTAGTGACGTGTGAATGTCGTAGATACAGTGTAGAATGCATATGTGTGAGACCCTCCCCCCGTCAAAAATAACAGACTTTTTGAAAGAGAACGCTATGGACACTCCCGACGTAATCGTCGACCGCGTTGCTCTAAAGCCTCATTTATCATCATATCATTTACGCGGCCCGCACTAAATTCAAACATATGGCGTTGTATGAGAGTGTTTACGGAGAAGCGATTTTACACGCATTTGCTTGAAATATAGGCGGAGCGCGCGGATGGCATCGCCGCGTCCTACACGACGTATATCGCGGCGGTGTACGCAGCGTTGCGACCAGCTATTCCTGCAATTCTCCGTTCATGGTAAAACGTAGCGACACGCGCTGCGGGTACCGCGGCGTCGCACGCGCCGCATCTTCATAAACAACATCGTACATTGCCAATGTTTGTGTTTGCGCGTGTGATGATGCGGGCCGCTGCACGCGCCGCCTGTCTGTAATCTGAAAAAATGTGTACGCGCCGCGAGACGCTACGCCGCACGCGACATGCGACGCCCCGCGTCTCCGTAAACGAGGCCTAAGTCTCCAACTAACACTACATATTTTCCCATCAGTGTTGTTAGAAGCAACGAAAGGAATACATCGAGTAATTTTAACATGTATCACAAAACTACATACTTTATAAAAAAACGTTGACTCAATTTAGAGGAGGGCATTGCTCAGCAATTAAGTAAAATCTTCACGCCTCATCATCATCTGCCTAGCCTTTTCCCAACTATGTTGGGGTCGGCTTCCAGTCGAACCGGATGCAGCTGAATATCAGTATTTTACATGGAGCGACTGCTCCACAACCCAGTAACTGGGTAATACGATACTCTTGGTTAGACTGCTTGTCAGACTTTCTGGCTTCTGACCAACAGTAACGACTGTCAAAGATCTACAAATGACAGCCGGGACCAACGGCTTTACGTGCTTTCCGAGGCACGGAGGAAACCGCTATGGTAAATGGTCACCCATCCACAGACCAACCTCGGCAAGCGTGGCTTAACCCGGAAGATCGGTCTATGCGGCTGTAATTATTTAGCCACGAGCTCCTCCACCATCCATAAAATCTTCACGCCTGAAGCCACTTAAGTTAAAATCCTCTGTCTGTAACATTAAGTTAGGACTAGTCCCCTGTGAAAAGACTAAATTGTCGGTAGTTATAACTTACTTGTAACAGAAGTCACGTCCGCAGTAGTTACACGTGTGTTTAATGTTCATGTGAGTCGCCTCGTGGTGTTCCCGAAGCGCCGTGTTCGTGCGGAACGCTTTCTCACACAGCATACACTACGGACAAGTGAGTCGTATAGAGTCAAAGGTGGCAATCTCACTTTTTGGCACTTTTGAGTTATCGGTGCAGAAATATCAAAAATATTCAAAATAAACTGCTTGTTTGACATATCCTAACTAAACATGACCATATTTTTTGCTAAATCGACACAAAATCTCGATTTAGTTCCAAAGACGGCAATCTTGTATTAGGGCAGAGTTGCTTAATTTTTCATTTTTTCGTTTGCTCAAAACTTGCTAAAAGTGAGATTGCCACCTTTGATTCTATACGACTCAAGTTATAATTAAATGTTATTCGCTGATATTAAATTATTATATTACGTGTATTACGCAGTCAGGGAAATGCTTATAAAACGGTTTCTTAAAAGCATCATCCGGTATGGCTATAACCATGTTACTGCGACATATTTATGTAATAACTAGCTGTGTCCGCGACTCCGTCCGCGTGTAAATCGGAAACCAACATCGTATCGCAATTACTAAACAAAGGAGATCATTCACGGTTCATACAAAGTTCGGCCCAAAAGTCAAAGTGCCGGCCAACGAAAAAAAGGTGTCACCACTATTGGGGAAGTCAGTCCGAGTATTTTTTACTACGGCACTAAGTCTCTACAATCATTTCTTCAGCTGATTTTTGTGGTTGAAAAATTGGATTTCCGTTCATTTTATTTGACAAAAATCTTTTCATCTGCTGGCGAAAAAACTGATAGGAGCCTGTTGGGATGATGACCTTGAATAAGTATTATTATGTATGACACCAAATCACTGTGTTTTTTTATATTTGAAAATTGGCCTGCATTTGACCGCCATCTCGCCTGATGTTATGCGATGATGCGGTCTACGATGGAACACGCTTGCCCAGAAGAAACCGATTCACTCGTGACTTGAAGACACCCAGATTGTGGCTGTCGGGGAACACCCACTCAGGCAGCGCATTCCACTGTTTGGCGGTTTTCACAATGAAAGTGGAATAAAAGCGCTTCGTTCGGGTTTTTGGTATATCAACCATGAATCGATGGCGCTTTTTCGTGCTTGTGGTCGTCCAATAGAAAAAAGGACGGGGGGAATTAGATCATACAGATCTGAAGCACACTCTCCGAAACGTATCCTACTACTACTAGCAACTTTGCGCCGATGCTTAAGACTTTGGAGCTTGGTCTGAACAAGGGAGTTGTTGCTGATAAGCTTCTTGGTACGCTTCTCAATGAACTCCAACGCCTCAAACCAGTACTTGGCTCAGACATCCCAAAGGTGCGAGCAGTACTCCATGCACGAACGAACTTGTGCTTTGTACAATAGAAGCAACTGTTCCGATATGAATTACCGCCGCACCTTCGAGAGGATAGCCAGCTTTTTAGCAGCCAATTGAGCTTTGGGCTCAATATCGGAGCCAAAGTTGAGGATTGACGTCAAAGTAACGCTCAAAAGCTCAAGATGGTCAGTTAACGGTATAGACACATCTCAAAAAGTAGGAGCCAGCTGGAATGGCCTCCTTTTGGCAGAGAACAGACACGCTTGGGTCTTAGCTGAATTGAACTTCACCAGGTTGGCATCACCCCAGTCGGAAAATGCCTTAAGGGACAAATTCAAGCGCTCGACCATGGCCTCTCTCAGAGACTGGATTTGTAGTCCACTGGTCCGTGCATTGGACACGTAGCTCTCTACAATAGTGCTGGATGGGCCTTTATTGTATGATGCAAATAATGAAAATATATGTGTCTAAGCGCTATTTATTTCACATCATGTATAGTGCAGGCCAAGTGCAATGGCGTTGATACTCGTAATAAACAAGATATTAGTACTTACAGTATCAAGCTGTATATTAGTAGATGGTCTAGTCTAGTCTGTACTAAATTGACTCACTATAACCTATGTATTAACACTTAAGTCTTGTTCTTTTTTTCATCTTAATATTCAGTTAATGATATAATGATGATAATGGTTAAATAATATTCACTGCGGTTGGTGTTATAATAATCTTGTTCAAGGTCATCATCCCAACAAGCTCATATCACTTTTTCGCCAGCAAGCAGTTAAAAAGATTTTTGTCAAACGTACGGAAAACCAGATTTTTCAACCCAAAAAATCAGCAGAAGGAATGATTGTAGAGACTTAGTGCCGTAGTAAAAATACTCGGACTGACTTCCCCAACAGTGGTGACATGTTTTTTTTCGTTGGCCGGCACTTTGACTTTTGGGCCGAAAATGAATGATCTCCTTTCTTCTTGACAACTTTGAATTCTAATATCTTTTGATTGAGTGAACCGTTTACGATGAAATAAAAACTAAATGTTACCCCGAGATACGCCCAATATTTGTCTATATAAGTCAATCGCATTGAGTCAGTACTTTTTACGTGATGCGTGCACAAGCAAACCGACAAACAGACAAATATTCGAAGAATGATCGAAATGGATTCTTTTGAATTGGTTATCCTTTAAACAACCCTTTTTTTTAAACAACCAAGCGGATCCGTCTTTATGTGCACATGCCCAGATTACTTTGGTTAGGTACTACTTTATTATTTACTTTAAACTATTAATTGGCTTTGCGCGTATGCTTTTACTTAATCAGCTTGGATGGGCAGCTTATCTCCACCACACTAATAGATAGTACTTGTGCAAGCTCTGATACAGTGTAACACTTACTTTAAACTGCTTGGCCTGGTGCGTGAGCTTGTGTTTGTTGAGGTTAGATGGGTTGACGAAGGTGGCGGGGCACTGCGCACACTTGTAGGGCTTCTCACCCGTATGAGTGCGCATGTGCATCACTAGGTAGTACTTGTGCTTGCACTTGTAAGGGCACAGATCACAGAAGAAGTTGAATGTGTTTGTGTGGACCAGCCTGTGCACAGAATGGAAAGATTTAATTAATTACAGATTTACTTTGGACTGCCTCAGCGGTCGCAGGCGCGACTGCTGAGCGTGAGGTCTTAGGTACAATCACCGGTTTGGGCAAAGTTATTGGAATTTTTCGTGTGGAGTTTCTCAGTAGCAGCCTGGAGTCAGGATTTGTGCCCGGTTGATGGCAATAGGCTCGCCCCTATTACATGGGACTAAAACATAACGAAAAGTGGGTGTACTATACATCCCTTCAGGGAACACAGGCGTGATGTTATGTATGTAGTTAAAGATTTCTGATGGTTTTTACAATACGGCCGACGTATCTTGGCGAGTCTGAAGTTAGCTGATTAGCTGCGCAGTAGACAATTTCGTTTCTAAAAGATTCATTGCGCAGCCAAACAACTAACTTTAAACTCGCCAAGATACGTCGGCCGTATTTAAAAAAAATATTAAGTTTTTGACTGAATTATTCCAGCTGTTACTCCCAGTAACTTACATGTGGTTCTTAAGTCTTGCAATGATGGGGAACTCCTTGCCGCAAGTAGGACACTTGTGCGGCACGCTCTGCTTATGTATGTGACGCATATGTTGTGCGATGCTCAACACTAGTTGGCCACAAATGTCGCACGCGCGTCGCATGCATTGTCGCTCCCGTCGGTGGGACATGAGCTTCTCCTAAAGAACAGACATTAATTGACGATGCTTTGAGTATGGCTTGTGTCTTAATATCGATGCCTAACAGCCATAAAGGGATAACCGCAAATTTACAAAATTTACAGGAGTGGTGTAAAGTTCGTTTACGACGAAGAAATTAGGTTGAGGACCTTAATTTACATACCGTCTAAACGACAAAAAGTATGTCGTAGAGTCATGAGACTTAGGCGATTCGCACACTGCACCGCATCACGCAGCGTAGCGCGGGAGTGCGTGTTCTTTTGTTGTTTGCAAGTATCTGTTTTTATGTAGAAAACACGCATAGTGCAACACACAGAAAACGCATTCACTCGCAGTGTTTTCGGTGTGTTGCACTATGCGTGTTTTCTATACAAATACAGATACTTGCAAACAACATAAGAACACGCACTCCTGCGCTACGCTGCGTGATGCGGTACAGTGTGCGAATCGCCTTAGACCAATTGACGCAGAAAAAAAGACGATTCCAACGATACATACAAGTTTAGTCAGAAAGGGGGTACTAATCCGAAAGGGTGTTATAGTACCCATAATAATGAATAACTTCTGTTCTACCACTTTCCCCAAAATTCATTAGTTATGAGAAATAGCTGTTCAAAAATTGCATAAAAATACGCTAAAATCTATCTATCCTCAGCTACGATCAGCTGTGTTTACATTTTAGGTCATATTTAGGGTCACGAATTAGAAGCCCAATTTCCTGAATTCGTAACTAAATCGACGATGAAGATTTTTTGAAAAAAGTAAAATAAAATTAATTTTTCATTGAAATAAAAACTAGCGAACTTTGAAATTTTAACACTTGCTTTAAAACCGTCATCAGTGATACTTAAATGGCCTGCGGATTAGTACCCCCTTTCCGACTAACCTTGTATAATTCCATTTCTTTAGGTTTATCCCTTTTTGGCTGTTAGGCATATGAAGAAAACTATACTTATACTTGAACAAAAACCAATTTAAGTATTTACATTTATACAATAGTTAGTGAACAAAATAGGATCAGATTTTAAGTAATTGCATTTAACCTATCAACAATGCAGTAAAAAAAGAAAAAGTCCAAATAAACTAATATAATACCTTATTTGGGAATGTCAAGTCGCAAGGCGAACATTTGAACTGTTTCACTTTTGGTGACTTCTTTTGCTGCAGTCTTTCTCTCCTCATTTGTTCCTTAGCTATATTTTCTTCTATCTTCATCCTTTTCTGTTTTATCTGATGCAGTATCAATTGGAAATCATGCTTTGAATATGGATATGATGGTGTTATCGGATTGCCTGCCAGAAAAACAATCCTTTTATATTTAGGACAGCCTGCCCCATGCAAATGGATCTGCTCATTCAAGATCTTAAATAAGGTATGTAGATAGACTTACAACTCAACAAACTACCAACAACACATACTTCCACCTAGTCAGATTAAAACAGAAGACTCTTCAGGAAAAATAATGAATGTCTCAATTTTTGTTAAACTGACCATTAATCCATTAACTGCCCAAGTCGGATATATCCGACAAAAAAAATGTATGTCCATTTCGCCCATGTCTGATAAATACGCCAAAAAAGCTGTGTTTAAAATGCATTTAGGTATTTATTGACATAACATGTTTATAATACTCTTTTCATAGTAATTATTATTTTGCCGATTTATGAGCTGGGCACGGCAATTGTTAAAAAATGAAGCCGTCAAAAGGTTAAAAGACCATCTGTTAGTGTTCTTGGTGTACTATAATCTACAGTAATCAGAATTGGGTAAAATAGTCACAGTCAGCTACAATCCTTCAATTTCTATCTGTTCTTCCATTGCAAAAAGCAGGAATGTCTGCCCGCAAACTTCTTTGTCTCCAAATAAACATTTATTGACATTCATTATTTTTCCTGAAGTCTTCTATCTAAATTGATACTTCCTTTCATGAACAGAGATATATGGCTAAAACCAGTGGCGTGCCTAGGGTTCAAAGTTAGGGCAAGCCCGATAGATTTTTAGAAAAAAAACCCTGTAAAATTTGTCAAAATTCGTTATTTTGCGAAATCACACAACTATTATTTTCACCCTATTAATAAATAGAGTGCAAATAATACAATTGTGTGATTTTGCAAAATCACATACATTTTGGTTTAAGAGCCATCTATGAGCATTACAGGTGCTTTTTTGCGCGCTTCGAGTTCGACGGGAAAAATGACACAATCGCCCGTCGCCGCCAATAGATGGCTCAGAAATAATTGATGAGTATAATTACGCAATGTTTATAATGTTGAAAAAAATATTGTTAATTTATAATAGACCCGATCTATATTTTTATGATGTGCACAAATCGCAAAAGTTTAAAAACAATTTATAATTACTTTCGATGTAAACAGCCGTGTTAACTCTTCATTCTTCGCTTCTTTACTACTGCTGATGACAAACAACAAAGCACACTGAAGGCATGGTACAGTACGATTCAAACTTAATGGCGGCTCTGAACTTCGTGCGTTCCGATGCGCAGAACGCAATATTAGGTATCAGCGGGACGTAGAGGGACGGGGCGGCGGGGCACATCCCCGCGCGCCCTCTCTCTCACCCGCACTCGCCTTACGAGACTTCGCATTTAGTGTGTGAGTTACGTCTTACGTCCGTATACTGCACACACGCGCGCACTCCTGCTTACGTACAGTCGAGCTCATAATAGTTTGTTGTTGTTTGTTAATTGTTTTGTTAAGTTCGTGAGTAAGTGACTAAGAATCCGATACTGACTCTAGAGAGGAATCAGATTCAAGTGAAGATGAAGGAAGTGATATTTCCATGGAAGTTCCTTCCACAAGTAAAGAAGTTTTTATGGAGGGGATACAGCCGTCATCATAAATAAAAACATTATTTCTAATATTTCATAAAACTTATTTTATTTTTCCTTGAACCCTCCCCGTACTTGACATATAGACAAATAAGTAGGTACCTTAAAGCACTTAAAACATTCACGCAACTTTCGGTGTCATAAAAATAATTAAATAGAGCCTAAATTACTATTGACTTGACTGTACGTGCGCGCACCTGCACTCGCAGCTAACTTCCGAGCCGCCATTAAGTTTGAATCGTACTGTATCACTAGATAGATTTACAGACATATCTATCATTCGGTAGCTTTGATAAAAGCCGTTTGTTGTTTCGTTCTATTTGTTTAGAGCAATTAATCCTAGCACCAGATAAGTTATTCAAATCATCGTGACCTGATGTATTCCAGGCGTTCGTATCATTAGAGATAAATATGCAACTGGTGTTGCAGAAAAAATTCTTTAAATGAGAGCAACCAACACAATACAAGTACATACAATCCAAAGAGTTTTGTAAGCCGATCTATGAAAATGCCTATTGTGACTTTGATTTACTAGAAATACTCAAATCAGGAGTAGGTTCAGGTGAAGTAATAAAACGGTATTTGTCTGCAAAATTCAAAGTATTTACCTTCCCGAGTAACGATTGCACACACTTCAATCCATCACACACAACTTCACACAAGGAACAATTATTTCCGAATTCATCATAAAAAGAAAGGCAAATCACAAAGAAACTTAATCACAAACGTTAAAACAAACGAATAAAAGTTACACAATACTAGTCGAGTAGCCAGAAGAATATTCCCTTCGATAATTCTAAAGTTTTTTATTTTCGCTGGGTGCATAAGTTTAGTGAATTCATAGCTATATACAAAAATGCTAACAGTTTAGAGTTATGCAATAGGTATGAAGTAGGTATTTCGTATTATTTCGTGTTATAACAATAATGTAAAATTTAAATTAAAATACTTTTCTGTTTCGTTATTAGTACTATCTAACCTTTATATTAGTGAAAATGCTAACAGATAGGTACTGTGGAACAATGGAAAACTGAAAATACCCGTAACTCATTCAATAAAAAATTTAAGTTTTTCAAAACATTTCCTATATGCTTATACGGATTAGTTATATGTTACAACAAAAGTTCTAACAACTAAGTAATATGCTGCACAAGTAATTGTATTTTTTCTATGTGTTATGCGAAATATTGAATTTAAGTTTATAATTTTGCGCCTACATATTTGTAATAATAAACTCTGCTACCATACAAAAGTTTCAACATTTACGTGCTATGCTTTTTGTTTAATAAATCAAATACAGTTTGGGTATTTTGCGGGGCGCAGTGTAGGTACTATAAGTCGAGCGGAGGCGCGCGCCGCCGCCGCCGCGCCGCACACTGGTACCAAATTAAAAAAAGTGGACATTGATTAGTAGACCGCTGATATTTTTTTTATTGTTGATACAATGATAACAGATAAGGCAAAAACCATTATTGTCCTACTTCAAATACTTTTCTGTAAAAAAAATATTTCTTTTTTTTTGTATGGGAATGATTACATTTTATTCAATTTCTCAAAAACCTTAAGCGATGTCGAGATGGCAATCACATAAATGTTAGAAAACTAATCATTCTGAGTATTTGGCTCCGAGAAACTTATTGCTTATCTCTGCGTATTTTCGAAATAATAGTGACAAAAAATAACAATTTTTTTCATATTAATTGTTTTCTTTTTTTAATCATAGCCTTTCTTTAGCACATATAATGTATGCGTAATGTCAAATAAATAAAAAGAGACTTCTCTGTAAAAGAGGTTATTGGGGCTCACTAATGACTGAAAAGCTCGCATCATAAATAATGTATTTTTTCAAAACAAATTGTAGCCTGGTACCTACATTTTGATCATTCAAAATAGAATCAAAACATAGGTACTACCCCATTTTAATTACAATTTTCAGAAATAACCTGTTTGTTCACACATAACAAGCTATATTTAACATATCACAATAGGTCCGCTGGCCAGCAAAATGGAGCTTCGATGCGAGTTTGCCGGGATAACAAGATGGCCGCCTCTCATGACGTAATACGGTCACGAATCACGCGCGTACACCTCAGTGTACAACTAAATATGGTTGCGATAAGACGAGTCCTTATTTTTTCTGTGCGCTTGAAGAAATGCTTGTTGTTTGTTTGTTTTGTTATTGTTGTATTTTGAATCTTTGGATTTTAAAATCAAATTATTTTTGTTTGTCTTTCTCTCGTCGAATTTGTTCTCGTAATTTTTTTTTTGTTTTAAAATCAAAGTCACTTTGTCTTTGATATCTTTGTTTCTGATTTGTTTTAAATTTTCCTTAAAATTATAATATATCCGTATTTGTCACCAACTTAGACTTATACGTTGTTCTTAAATCAGGAGGTGGTATTAAAAATGTCGAATTTTTATTTAATGCCCTTATTGAACGTATTGTGTTGAATTGTCTTCCGAAGATTTGAGTAATATTAAATTATTTTGTCGTAATTTTTCAAGTAATATCTCAAAAAGATGGTCTGCTTCCAGTAGAGCTCAAGAGACCTTTCTTAACAAAAATTCAGACTGGTTACAATCCCAAATAGTTTGGTCAAAATATCGATTTAAGCAGCATTTTTAAAGTTGCCGAGGAAGTAATTACAAATTTCGAAACGCAAGTGGATACTCATCAATTAAGTTGTGGTACAAGTAAAAAACCATTTGTTGATATATCTGATAAACAGAAGAAAAGGCGTTCTCTAACACTTCTAGATCACACAGAGGAGGAATTAATTTATGCTTTATGTGCCAAATTAAAATTCTAAAAAAACAAAATTAGCAGCTATATTAAACGAACCCAGCCAAAACAAGGAAAAATGTGAGATGGTTACATAATGTACTATTCGCTAAAAAAACTGACAAACCGTGTTTACCAGATGATAAAACGTTAGCGCTTTACACCTCAACAAATTTGTCAAAATGGCAATATCGAAATTTAAGAACTATTTTTGCTTCAGAGAAAATGTATGGTCTTCCACCCTATCAAAAGCTCCTGGAAGCTAAAAAAACTTGTTATCCTCCAGAGTCAGACATAACTGTAACTGAATCTGATGCTAAGATAAGACTTCAATCGCTTCTAGATTTGACAACCAATAGGATATTAAAAACAATTCAGCACAACTCTGCCGACAAAAAATCGCTAAAACTAATAAGCAAATGGGGTTTTGACGCGTCATCTTCTCAAAGTAATTATAAACAAAAGTCATACTCCGACACTAAAATTGACGATTCTTCAGTTTTCATGATTAGTTTGGTTCCGCTTCGTTTGGAAGAAGAGAGTGGTACTATCTTGTGGCAAAATCCTGCTCCCTCTTCAACAAACTACTGCCGTCCAATTGGTTTTATATTTGCAAAAGAAACAAATGAATTGATAAAGAAGGAAAGTGCATCCTTAGAGGAAGAAATCCGTAATCTTGTTCCCACAATTGTAGATAATTTTGATATTAGACATGTTTTGTACATGACTATGATTGATGGGAAAATTTCTACTGTGGTTTCTAATACTTCTTCTGCAGCTGTTTGTAATATTTGCAATACGCTACCTAGCAAAATGAATGACTTGGACTTTGTATCCAAAAGACTCATCAAAGAAGATATGTATAAATATGGTCTGTCTTCGCTTCATATGTGGATAAGATGTATGGAATGTATTTTACACATTTCGTACAACTTAGACTTCCTAAAGTGGGCTGCATGAAAAGAAGATAAATTGTTAAAAGAAATTAAAAAGAATTTGACACAAGAACAATTCCGGGAAAGAACTGGTTTGTTAATTGACATAGTAAAACAGGGATTTGGTACAACCAATGACGGTAACACGGCAAGAAGGTTTTTTGAAAATTATGAAGTATCTGCTGAAATAACGGGTACCTATCCACCCTGATTTAATCAAGAGATTTGCAGTCATTTTACAAACAATTTCATCTGGTCAACTTATTAATACCAACTTGTTTAGGGAATATTATAAAGAAACAGCAATGCTGTATGTAAACTTATATCCATTTTATGCCTTCAAGTGTCCATAAATTGTTGATACACGGTGCTGATATTTGTGAAAATTTCTCCTTTATTCCGATAGGCATGCTTTCCGAAGAAGCTTCCGAAGCGAGGAGTAAAGATTTTCGGAATGTTAGAATGGCACATACAAGAAAAATCGGTAGAGTTTAGACTAATTTAGACATTATCCAAAGCTTTCTAATTAGCTCAGATCCTTACATCAGCCATATCAAACCAAAGTTTGCTCGTTTACATAAATAGTTGTTTCCAGAGGCTAGTGCTTTGATCTTGAACAATGAATTGCTTTCGTTGGAAAACGAGGAAATAGAGATTTCTCAAGAGAATATAGACCCAAATATTAATCTTTCACCATAAGATTTTTTCAGAATCGTTTGTGAACATATTCAACTTTATGTTTGCAGCTTTATTTGTCTTCATCTTGATTGTGTTTTTTAGAACTGATGAAAGTACTCCTTCAGAAAGGTCATAGCTTTTCAGTCATTAGTGAGCCCCCATACCCTCTTTTACAGAGAAGTCTCTTTTTATTTATTTGACATTACGCATACATTACATCTGCTAAAGTAAGGCTACGATTAAAAAAAAGCAAACAATTAACATAAAAAAAAAATGTTATTTTCTGTCACTATTATCTCGAAAGTACGCAGAGATAAGCAATAAGTTTCTTGGAGCCAAATACTCAGAATGATTAGTTTTCTAACATATATGTGATTGCCATCTCGACATCGCTTAAGGTTTTTGAGAAATTGAATAAAATGTAATCATTCCCATACAAAAAAAAAGAAATATTTTTTTTACAGAAAAGTATTTGAAGTAGGACAATAATTGTTTTTGCCTTATCTGTTATCATTGTATCAAAAATAAAAAAAATATCAGCGGTCTACTATCAATGTCCACTTTTTTTTTATTTGGGGCCAGTGTGCGGCGCGGCGGCGGCGGCGCGCGCCTCCGCTCGACTTACAGTACCTACACTGCGCCCCGCAAAATACCCAAACTGTATTTGATTTATTAAACAAAAAGCATAGCACGTAAATGTTGAAACTTTTGTATGGTAGCAGAGTTTATTATTACAAATATGTAGGCGCAAAATTATAAACTTAAATTCAATATTTCGCATAACACATAGAAAAAATACAATTACTTGTGCAGCATATTACTTAGTTGTTAGAACTTTTGTTGTAACATATAACTAATCCGTATAAGTATATAGGAAATGTTTTGAAAAACTTAAATTTTTTATTGAATGAGTTACGGGTATTTTCACTTTTCCATTGTTCCACAGTACCTATCTGTTAGCATTTTCACTAATATAAAGGTTAGATAGTACTAATAACGAAACAGAAAAGTATTTTAATTTAAATTTTACATTATTGTTATAACACGAAATAATACGAAATACCTACTTCATACCTATTGCATAACTCTAAACTGTTAGCATTTTTGTATATAGCTATGAATTCACTAAAGTTATCCACCCAGCGAAAATAAAAAACTTTAGAATTATCGAAGGTTATGTGGAAAAAATATGATATCCCTACTGGACTATACTTTAAATCACAGAAACTGAAAAAATATATATCGCGTCAAAAAAATGCTCCAATATCGCTCAAAACAAAATGTGAACTAATTTGAAATTGTATCATTTCTATCGAAATACAAACATCGCGGCATCTATGTGCCTAAACACGCATGCCACACAAATTGCACTTCTAAACACACTACCGTAATGTTCAATTTCGTTAAACTAACAGAGTCATAAGCCCGGCTTATTTTTGCGAACAAATTATGTGCACTTATGTATATTTACTTATATATCTCTATGCAATTTATGAATGAGATTGAAGGAAAAGTGACAGAAGACTTAAGCCGCGTAAGAAGCCAGCGCGTGCGACCGTAATGCAAGATCTTGCAGGCGGTTTGGCAACGTTACGTAGGCAGGCCGAGGCGCGACGCGAAAAATTTTGTTTATGTAAACCTGGCAACTTAGCAACACACGGAGGTCACGGAGGCTCGCTGTATTGCGCGCGGAGTTTAAACATTTTATTTATTACAGTAGGTATCAGTTGTTATGTTATGAGACATGATGATTCAATACTACTTTACAGGAGTTTTTTTTTTGTTTTTTTTTTATTATTCTCGCATTCCTGATATTAAGCCGGGCTTTTCGGCTTGTATGGAAGGCACGCCACTGGCTAAAACAAGCCGTTATGTGGAGTAGCAGCAACCATTTTTAAATGAAAAGCAGCTGACACCTCAACACTGTTAGGAAAAGTTATATTAGTTGTATAGTCACCTGTTGGGTTTAATATCTTTTTGAATTTCTTATCGGATGCCTCACAAGTTCTTTTAAAATTCAGTGAAAACTTAAGAGACTCCAGACAATTGGTGCAGATGTATTTAGGAAGTGAATCATCAACTTCTATCTGAAATAGAACATTTCATTATTACATTAGCCAATTTATTTCAGCTTCTAACATTTTCATGACAAACTTGACAGCTTCAAGGAATCTATACATGCTTTTGCCCTAGTTTCAAATGTTATAGTTTCCAGGGCCTTCTTTGGGTTATCTGGCACCTGGGATAGGCGCACCCAGCTCAGGTGCCTACTAGCTATTTAAACATCTCCCCCCCCTGTCAGCGCTATGTGTAGCAATAATAAGGAGGACAGGACAGGAGCGAGGGAGGGTTGTTACACATACTGAATACATACTGTATACAACAGTGGCGAAGGGTGAATTTTCTTAAAGGGGAAGCCGGACCAAAAGATGTTTACCTTGCTCAAGTGTGATGCATGAATTCCAGTAACTACTCGTTTCGAAAGGGAAGCCGATAGGAATCGAGTTGTATGGAGCCTTCGCCACTGGTATACAAGTAGATATAATAATGAATGTGGATAAATTTGAGTTTGAGCTGAGTAAAATAATTTATTGGACTGCAGCATCCTCAAAGCTTTCGCACCCGACTTCAGACAGGCGTGGTGGCTTCAGCGCCCGGGTGTCCTGCTCCTTGCACCCACAGATAGAGGCTCCCCTGATAGTTTCATTGCATTCAATCAAACTGATTTAATTGAAAAATTTGGCAGGTAAGCTCTAGAGTGCTGTATTGATAAGGATACAACTTGATACAGAAGGGGTAGGATACACTTTTTATCAGCACACTTTTCATACCTGAAAACTTTTTATGCAAGCACAGCTAGTCTGTCATAATTATGTTTAGAAACATCCCACTAATCATTATCGTTTATTAAACATCAAAAAATGAAATATCTCTTATAATAAACAGAATAAAACACTGAACAAACTACTCACAGTAATATTAGTGATACTCCGGATGGCACTCATAATATCATAGCCATCAATTTGATCACTGAGAGGTGTGCACCCACTCCTGGCACACACCCTGCATATCATGTCTTTTGCTAAATGCAACATTTTCTTACTGTAATCAAAAAAATATCTTAGTATCCTTTTTATACCTGTTCTTCCAAGAACGCAGAGATGGACTGGTGTACATCCATATTTCATAGTATATTAACGTTTTAACTTACTTATCATATACCCCAGGCTGGAACTTAATAAATACATAGCTGGTAAAAAGTTTAAAAAAAAAAATACCATCCTGAGAATCGAACCCTGGACCTTCCGCTTGACAGCTACGCTTGAAAGAGACTACTGAACTAATGCGATGCTCAATAAAATGGTAAATATAACGCCCTAAGATGAAACTATCTTAGACCGTGTTTTTTGACAAACGTATTTTTTTATATAATATGGATACAGAATCAAATTTGTATAATAAAGATCAGAACAAACCACAAGAAACACTTACTTGCTCTCCATTGTGAGCTTTTGCCAATGATCATCACAACTACTTGCCTCATCTTCAACAGGCGAACTACATGGATATTTCACTTTATTCAACTTTGACAGCATTTTTTTTGTTAAATAGACTGCCATTATGTCGACATTTGTGTTTTAATAGTTACTACAATATTTTAATTAACAAATATAACATTTCGTTCATGACAACTGACAAAATAAACGAAGAATTTTTTTTTTTACTACTCTGATCTGACCATAGAAGTAATAAGTACTACGTACAACATGTCACTGTCACTCAACAGTGCTTCCAGATTCACTGTCAAGCCCTTAGAATAAGTACTAAAGCATAGAAGCCGCCTCAGTACTTGAAAAACGTACAGGGGCATCTGTCAAATAAGAGCAATTTCGAGATTTTGAGCCAAAGCCTAGCTACCAAATTAAATTGCCCGCCACTAGTACCCCCTGTTAGACGGCAACGACATTTTAAATTTTGTCGTATAATACTTGTGTCAGTGGCGCGGTGATTTGAAAAAATATTTTAGTCTAGAATTTATATTTAATTAATTGTGTTTTGCATATGTGCACATTGTTCTTATAAATAAGAGTGTGCGCTACGTCCTGAATAGTAAAAAAATGTAAATCTCGCAAGGGATGTACAAAAAATCAAAGTGAAAATATCAGTTTCCACAAGTAGGTACGTAGTATTTTTATGTTTATTCATAGATTTTCCTTTAAATATATTTCATTATACATTAAATAAGTAAAAGTAAGACATTACCTTTTAGAAGAAGTAAAATAAATAAGTATAAACTATCTAAATCTTATCTGTTTATCAATATGAATATTCGCCAAAGAAATTATTAAAGGGGTGCGAAAATTGTATCGATAAATCTATCGACAACGTGATTTTTGTGTTAGGTTTAATTAATTAGGTATTTATACTTTTTTTTTTCATTTAAGTTTCCCTGTGACGAATATTTTCGAAATAAATTGATTGCCATGGTAGCTCACGAAATTGGTTGGGTTCCAAGAAAGCACCACAGAATTTGCTCCAGCCATTTCACTTTATCTTCTTTTACTCGTTCTGGCAAATGGCGGAGACTGAAGGAGGACTCTATACCAACATTATACCTTCAATCTAAATTTAAAAGCCTAAGTTCTTATTGAATTGCATGTCTACAGGAAATAAAAGAATTCGAGTAATTTCTTTAAAAAAAATTGGGACAGATTAACCCCGCACTGGATTTAGCTTGATTGAAAATAAAAAAATAAAAATCTTTTTTTTCTTGCAACATTACGTTCGACATCTTCTTTCGGCCATTCATACAATAGACTATTTCTGATAATATTTCATTGTCTTGTTTATCTTTCAAATAAATGCTGTTAATACAGTCGTAATCTTCAAGCCTGATAGATTAGGAGAACAGTGAATCTAAACAAAATTAACGTATTAAATAAACGATGATTAACTTACTTCTCAATCAGTTTGCATTTGGTGCCACTAAATTTTACACCTCTTTACCGTAATTATCTTTAAAATCTTGTATTTTTAGGGATGCCGTTTTTTTATAGATAGAGTGATTCAAGAGGAAGGTTTTAAGCTATTAAACGTACACGTGCGAAGCCGGGGCGGGTCGCTAGTTTGTATATAAAACAATCATTATTTTGTTTAAAATTTCCAGCGCCTCGAAATAGACAACTTACCTGAGACCACGTGGCGCCGTTCTAGTGACAGAAAAAAACGTGCATGTCCAAGTACATTACAAGGAATACTCAATAATAATGTATTTAACTTTTGTGAAGCTTTTAGTAATTGCAAATTAAATAATAGACATTTATACTTAAACGATGACTTTATTTATTGATAGCGATAATAACAGGACCAGTCGAAATGATGATGCTCGGGATAGGCCTACGTCCAGCAGTGGGCATCTTTCGGCTGAATAATAATGATATTATGACTTTACTTTTGTCATTATAACTTTCTAAGAAGTAAGTATTTAAATGTACTATGGCAATATCCGGCATGGCTGTTATTTGGTTAACACAATCATAGTCACCTTCTTTCGGTCTTACAATACCACTTCAGATATTTCGTAATATACATTATACGATGACTTTATTTTATCGATAGCTATAGTCTAATAGTGTGAATACCCTCATCCCTAGTCTCTGTACAAAAGGTTACAAAATTATTTTTTTCGGGCTGTCAAAAGTTTATTTTTCCCGCTCTGACAACAGCGAGTCCGCCATATGAGTAAATAGCATGGCTATATTTTGATTCGTTTATGCTAAGTAGCGCTCCTTCTATGCTTTAGTACTTATTCTAAGGTCAAGCCAAAACAGTGCTGCCAGATGTAAAAAAGCTATTAGGCTCTAGAGCAGAGAGCATAACAGCCAAACTTTTGCATAAATGTTAGTTTGATTGAATGCAATGAAAATATAATATACTATTATCTTAGAGCATATACCTAATATGCTCTAAGGACGCACGTCACCTAAATTCTCAGCTTATTTCTAAGTGACAATTTACTACGCGCTCTAAGGATGAGGTGGACGCGACTGACAGCGAAAGCGGCGCGAGCGCGCACCGATTTGATGTGGTCTCGGAAACTCAGATGGTAGTCGAGGATAACCCCCAGGTATTTGACTTTCATCTCCCAAGGGATCTGTTTGCCGAACATGAGGACGGGACGGATGTGGGTGTGGGAATCACCGTGTCTCTCGAAAAGAACGGCTGCGCTCTTTTCGGGATTCACCTCTATTCTCCATTTCCGGAACTAGACTCCGAGAGCGTCGGCTGCGGTTTGGAGGGTTCGAGTGATACTATCGAGGCTCCTACCGGAATAGTAGACGGCCGTGTCGTCAGCGAAGAGAGCCAACTTGGCCAAGCCACGTTTGGGAATGTCACTGGTGTACAGCGTGAACAGAAGTTTTTACTGCTGTAGGTGGTCCCCTAGGACCACCTACAGCAGTACAATAGAAAAAAACGCGCCGCCACTCCCAAACCAAGCGACGTCGGGGGCACACACCTTTGTAGATAAGTCTAGAATAAGATAGACTAAGCCCTAGATATAAGGATATCAATGTAAAATGTATGGAAAATAAATAATAAAGGAAAGAGGCTTAAGGGTGTGAGGTATGGAATGTGAAAGAATGTTCTAGAGTTATCGGTGGGTATGAGTAAATTAAGCGGGCAGGTTGCCGCGACCGGACCAATCAGAAATCAGCCTCCGAACGAAGAACACGATCCGGGAAAGGAAAAAAATAGAAGCGAGAACATTCTCTGCCTAGCTCCCTCCCTACGGCCTATACAAGATAAATAAGTGTTTTATTTATATTCCCCGTAACAGGTAGAAACTTCCTGAAATCCTTGGTAATCTACGTGTGTGGCGAAAACCCTATACAGTCCACTTGAACACCTCAGTCAGCCACAGTTTTATTTTTTAATTTCAAACTGGGTATTTCTATTTAAAGAAAACACACAACAAAGATTTTTTCTTGATAAAGTTCAATTTAAAAAATTGTATCAGCTTAAGGTAGTGATCACAAACTTTTTTTGATGTGTGTAGTTGTGGAGATGTCGGATTGTTAATATATCCGTTGCTATGGAGATGGTTGACCTGTCCATATCAAAGCCATAACGATTACGAGTGACGCAGGGTAAATACGTTTCTATCCAGTCCAGCGTGTAGTAAAGTAACTGATTCAAGTAATCCGGTACAAAGACAATCATGTATTGGATCCTGGGGGCTTACCATGACCTCTTAAAGCAGGGCAGAAGTTGCCTGGAAGTTGAACTGCCCTGCTTTTTTGTACTATGTCATCGTTATAGCAGGCCTGTAGCAGGCCTGCTACGTTGACGTTTACGAAATCCGTTCACCTGTTTTTTTTGTATAGACTTTTCGTACCATAAACAAGCTTATCCCTTCAACTTGGTTGAATAGTCGTTCACCTTTTGTACTGTCATGGTACGGTTTTTAACGATTCAGAAGCAGGCCTGCTTTTGAACGGATATTGACTGGCTGGCATTTGAACGTTTTTTTAAGACGTCATGGTAAGCCCCCTGAGACGCTGGATCCTGGCTTTAGTTCCTCGGCTAACATCTTCTAGAATCTTTACTTTTTTTCTTTGCCAGTGTTGTTGAGATGATGTGAAATGAATAATACTATCTTGAACTCTACCATAGAAGTTACCTATTTTCAAAGTCTGTATAATAGAATAGCGCTGCCCTTTCAGCTTTTATACATAACATAAATAATCTGATGTATTGAAGTCAAAGACAATAATAACATAATTCTTATTCTAAGCATAATTGAGTATTAAAGGGCTCATTGTCATATTCTGTAAATATTAGAGCAACGCTGTTATCAGTGTCACTGTCATCCTGCCTGTCATCAATTTGCAGTAGTTTACAAAAAACCTAAATAGACTCTAAGTGGCCTAAAAGCAGGACAGCAATATACTTTTACTGTGAGTGTAACACGATAACCAATAACACACGCGTTGTGCTGCACTTATTATTATATTTATTTACATAATGGAACTGTCATGTTACTATCACTATTGTTGAATTATTACGTTTTATTTTGTAAAAATCGCTATTAATTTGGTATTCACGTTACAGAAACGCTAAATAATGACTTCCCTTTTATTACTTAAGTCTATGTTGTTTGCTAATGCTCTACAAAAGAGCAAAAAAAAGAAAAAGAACAAGATCAAGAAAACGTACGTATTTAATAATTTATCACATAGAATAATGTATTTATTTGTTTTTTACATATTACTTAATACTAAATTATACGCAGTATTACCAAACAATACAGCATTAGTGAAATAGTGAACTGTGCTCTAATATAGTTTTCATTTCATAATTCAACTGTTTGTTATATTTCCAGTCATAAAATTAAAAACATAAGCCTAAGTATGTGTAGAATATGCAACGAGGAAAAGGGAGATATCCCTATATTCAACAATTTCGTACAACCCAATATTCCTGAAGAGATTCAGAACTTTTCTGGTATTACTGTAAGTTAATAAATTAATATTGCAAACTGTTATAGATTCTTATTAGATTAGATACCTATTCTTGCTTTTTATTTGTACAATAATTTAACCCAGTGTGTAATATTAATTAACTACAATATTCTACAATTTTGCAACTAGTGTATAAAGACTAACTTTTATGTATGATGAGAAAGTGGAATATTTATGATATTATAAAATACATTTCTGCCTAAAAAATAATGGGGAAATTCCTGATTAATTTGTTTTGTTATTTCAGTTAAATAATTCGGACAATCTATCAAAACACATGTGCCAGAGTTGCTTGGACCTTTTAAATGGATGCATCATGTTCAGAGAAATGTGTCAGAGGACTAACAAAAACCTGATTGAAGTATCAATAAAGAAAGGTAGAAATATTATCTTCAATAACGTAGCATCACATCTGTATTCCCCGAAGGCTGGAGGAGAGGTCTATAATACATCCTCATTCCGCCATTATGTTTAAGTCTCATGTAATGACTTCTACACACATGCCGCCGGCTTATTGCCGCACGGATGTAAGTCAATAGGCGGCCTGCTTAAACACCCGCCGGCAAGCCGCGCGGCACTGCCGGCGGCATTGTGTGTAGGAGCCTTAATAGGGAACGAGCCTATTGCCATCAACCATGCACAAATTTCACATGGAAAACTCAATAACACTGCCTGACCTGGGGATAGAACCCAGGGCTTCAAGCTCAGCAGTCGCACTTACGACCACTAGAACAACGAGGCAGTCATAATTTCTTTGTTACATACTTCGCACGCTTAATCCAATACTGTCACTATCCAAAATTTCGCCAAATCGACTTTTTAATGCCATCTGTTGGGAAACGTGGAACTACGCGTAATCGCGCTTACAGTAGTCTAAAACTAACAGAAATAATCGCTAGATGGCAGTGGTCCGCTTCGTCACTAAACAAAATATTCCCCTCCCCTCAGCGCAACACTATCATTAAACAAAAAAGTACGTGTCGTCAAGAACAAAATTGACGATTTTCGAGCGCAAAAGTGTCATTTTAGTGATTAAACCGGTTTACTAGTCATGTTTTTGGTAAGTTGTGCATTATTTTAATTGAAATAGTGACATTTTGCGTTTAGATTCACATTTGCACTAAGTTTTTTTCATAATTAGATCATTGGTTTGACGCCATACTGACATTTTTTGCTTAGTGTCACGTTTGCTTTAAAGTTACTGCATTATTAGTTGAATCATTTGACGTCATAATGACACTTTTAGCTTAGTGTCAGTTTGACTTTAAAATCATAAGTTATTTATAATTTTTTCGTTAAAGCATAATCGTCACATTGCTTATAATGTCATTTTTGCTGTCATTATTTTCTTAAAAAACTGTGTTAAAAACATTGATAAAATACTTTATTTTATAAAGTGTCATTTTGTTGTCAGCATTATGGCAATAATTAACGCAAAGTGTCTTTTTATCGTTTCTTACAAGGTCATACCATGACACTTCTGTTGCGACGACGGTTGACATTTAAAACTGTTCAATTACGGTAGAGATTACTGTACTAGAGTAAGGTTTCAAAGTATTGTTTCGGACGATTCTAATATTTAAACTATAGGTATTAATCTCTTTGTTTTAAAGTGTGCACTACACAAACATTGATTTATGGCTTTCATATTTTAAGGTGTGCAAAACAATGCAGCAGCGTGATAAGATACTGAAGCTTACATTTGAAAATAAAGAAAATGACTATAATGACAGACAAATCGATAGATACCCCATTCCTTAAAATCCATCCAGCCGTTTGGATGCTTCGAGGGTATAAATAATTCCACATACATAGATACATAGATACGCGTGAAACACATAACCCTGTCTTTGCTGTTACGCAGTCGGGTAAAAGATAAACTCATATCAACCAGTATTTCATACTCTTACTCAAGTAGATCCACTACAGATGTCGGTTGAAAACAATAAAAAGCCACGTAGTTAAGTCAGCAGTAGTTCATCTTCTTCATGCAGCTCTTTTTCTTCGAGCAGCTCATCTTTGTTCTCATTATATCAGGTTCAATCAAGTCTAAGGAGTTCATTATTGGTACACACTATTTGACGAAACCGGGCGAGAATCTAACGAGCATATCTAATTTGCAAAGTAGTATGATTCAAGAATCTGTTCCTCTTCAATTACCTAGAGCAAGATCATTGAGTTCTTGTTCATCTAGATCTTCTATAGCATTGTCAATAGCAGGTGATTTTTCCACGGATGATGCTGACGCTGATTATGTCCCGCCACATAACCAAGCCACACACCGGGAAAGCTCTAGCAGTGAGCCAGCTGATAACGTTACAGTCTCTATGGTTTCCCCCACAAAAAAAGCGTAAGGGTGTGGTAAAGAACGTAATTCAGGAAAACAATACGTTTCATTATCCAAAACTAATAGACTTATTTCCGAAAGACGCATGGTCCTCCTTGTACAGAACGATGTCGTTTAAGATGTTCAAATAATTTTACAGTATTATTAGATTATGGAGATGTTGTTTTTTGAATACTTCTTGTTTGCGTTAGTTAATGTAAACTAAAAGAATTTAATTCTAATTTTTGATATACGGATTCTATAGATTTATTTTAATAAATTTCTATCTGAACAAAACGTTTCTTATTTGTGCCGTGTGAGAATAACTCTTAAGTAATTATGATATATTTATTTTGTAGTAGTAAGTATACATTTTTTATCACTGTTACATTAAATAAAACAGTTTTTGGCAATTAAACAATAGTTTTAAAGTTTTCATTATTATTATTTTTCATTGAAAAGTAAGTCCACAGTGCCACTAAGAGGAAATAAAATATTGAAAGTAAAAGTGACACTTTAATATAAATAACGATAAAATGTTAATACATATCCCTAAATTAATTATTTTTTTGTTCTCAAATTTGAGATACAACATTTAGCTATAATTTCTATATCAAAGAATAACTATATTGTGCATGGATTCTTACGTATCACTCATATTCATACAACAAAAAACGTTTTTTGGCTGTCCTGAAAAGTTAACTTTTTTGGATAGTGACAGTATTGGTTTAAGCGTGCGACTTATTAATGATGGATATGGTCAGCTTGCAATATTACTCTACTTGGCAAAGAATCCCATTGGTTTACTTTATTACAGGTAATATGGTCCAGAGCTATGCTGGACCATTTCTCACACAATTCATAGCTAATCCAACCATTATCTATACGACCTTCTACATTGCAATATTATTGAAACTACTTACCTACTATTTAACATAACTATGTACAACATTAACATGATTCCAAAATAAATCCTTTTTTTTTTTGTATAGAATACAATGTGGAGTTTCAAAATTATGAAGAGGATCATGATGTCAAACAGTGCAGTGCAGCAGATAGTGAAGACTCGTATAACATTCCTTCTCCAACATTCTCAGTAGATAATAATTCAGAATTTCTTTCAATCTGGGCATGCTCTACATGTGGCAAAGAATTCCACGTTATGGTTAGTCTCACGTATTTTTAAACTTACTGTAAATCTAGCTATAACCACAAAGCTACCTATTTTTTATTATTGTTGTTGCGCCTACAAAATTATCTGTTTTTTGTTTTCGACTTTTGGTTTTTGATGCAATTTTAATCCTTATTTCAATGCATGTAAGGTATAAAAACAGTTTTGGGATAACTTCAATCTTTATGATATTTATTTATGACTATAACTAACATAAACACAAAACAAACTTTTAGTAACACACTTAGAAAACAGTTTTTAATGTTTACTGTGAAGTTAATCCAAACTACATAGCAATTTATGAAAGCATAGCGACAATCTATTTTTACAATAAGATTATATTAAAGGCTTACCAAAAGGTAACTAATATTTATGTGCAGTAACTACATACTAGTACAGACAATAAACTGTTCTACCATCAATGAACTCAGCCTATCCCATTCTTCTGCTAGATACAAGATGCAGAACCTGATACTCTCTTCTTTTGTTCTGCATCCAGTTTATCCTTTCTTAATACAAACAATACCCAATAAGGCAAACAACATTTCATTAGGAAATCTTAAAGCTTCACTATGAACAAATAATTTTTGGAACAGGCGTCATACAGCAGACATATAACCAAGTGCAACGCCCAATCAACTGAAGTGCCAAAGCCACCAGAGGAAGTAACAAAAAGGAAGTTTCTTTGTGACATCTGTGGAAAGACAGCGTTTTCTAATGCTAGTCTTCAAGTTCATATGTAAGTATTTAAACATTTTATTCCTTGTTTTTTCTAATTACGTCGCAGTACGTCTCCCTAAAATGTCATCGCCTGTCCCACATAGGCAGCGCGTTCTGTGCGAAGATAGTATTGTTTGCGTACAGGCCGCCCACACTAAGGGCCCTTTTCCTGTCATGCGTATTTTCGCCCGCGCTCGGATCTGGTCCGCATGCGGGTGATAGCACGCTCCTGGCCACACGCAGGACAAAGATTTCGTTTACCGCTGCAGTGTCGTGCGTGTCGTCAGTGACTAAACTCGTGCACAAAGATGAACGTTAAAAAAGTAATCATGCGTACTATGACCATGCGTGCGACCCGCGTCACAGTAAAAACAACACTGAAGGCAGAAGAACGCCGCCCACATCCGGTTCGCACGCACGCGGGCTCCACGCCCGCAGCCAATCCTCGTTCCGCGCGCGTGCTGCCCGTATGATAGGAAAAACATGTATGAAATGATAGGATGTGGGCAGCCTGCACGGGGACCAGATCCGCGCGCGGGCGAAAATACGCATGACAGAAAAAGGACCCTAATGGCCGGAGGTCGTCGAGAGCAACTTCTGATAGCCTAGCAGTTGAACGGTTGCCTTCCATGCAAGAGGGTCCGAGTTCAAACCCAATCCGCACCTCGTGACTTTTCGAATTCATGAGCGGATCAGAATTTGATTATCACTTGTATTAATGGTGCAGGAAAATATCTTGAGGAAGCCTGCACACCTGAGAGGGCTCCATAAAGTTGTAGATGGTGTGTGTAGTCTGCCAACCTAAGCCCCTTCCTTCCTTCCTCTCTGAAGGCCTAAAACCTTCTCATTCTTTAATTCTGAGAAAAGGCCCATGTCCGGCGGGTCATTCCCAGTTGCCCCCACCGACAACGCCACCACTGGTGGCAAATGGTTTTTTTTATATTAAAATGTATACAAAAATCCCATTTGCCACCAGTGGTGGCGAGGCAACTGGGAATGACCCTGTCCAGCAGTGGGACAGTTATAGGCTGATTATGTATGTATTAATATAATTATTAGCTTTGGGCATTGTCTGGTGATTGTCATGAGGGTTGCCACCCATACTCTATTATAGAGTAGTCAAGTAGTGTACTCTATTTCCCGTAGGCGTACTTTATAATCTACGACAGTAATAAAGTACACTAAAATACTCTTTTTACCTGACACCATTATCCATTGATTCTCATCCTACTAGTTTGGTTTTTTTTTGGCATATGTTTCTTACTTTCTTCATTCTTTGGTCTTCGGCGGTGATTGAATGTTTCGCGCTCCTGAACGCAATAGCAACAACTTTTCAAGTATCTAGGAGCGATGAAAATTATGTGTATATGTTACGGCCAATAGCCGAAGTGCGGCTACACCTAGTTTTAGCCGGGTACAACTAGGTGCAAGTTGCACCTAGTTGTACCCGTACACCTGTTGCACCGTGCAACCAGTAGCAGTTGGTTAGAACTAGGTGGAGCTTAAGTCGACGGAGCCCCGCTGTGCGGGGCTCCTATTTCTGTCTGCAGGGTTTAAAGTAACCTAACACGAAGGGGATGACGGGGGCTTCGTTCGCTCGCTTCGCTCGCTCACTCTAGCCCCCGTCATCCCCTTCGAACCTAACCTATCCGTGTCGGGGTTACCCTTAACCATCGGTGTGCGGCTGCACCTAGTTCTAGCCGCTATGATGAAGGGTAAACCTAGTTCTAACCGAAGATAAGTAGGATAGATTTAAGTTTAACCGCATGTGGCCGGCTGCACCTAGTTGTACCCGGCTAAAACTAGGTGTAGCCGCACTTCGGCTATTAGCCGTAACATATAAACATAAGAAAGTACCTACTCTTTTTTTGTATATTGTACTTTATTTTTGCTATCCCAAAACACAAATGTTTTTGTTGTTCCAAAAAAAGGTGGCAACCCTAGTCATGTATAATGTTGTCCTACACTTTTCTATCCCTCAATGCATACAGAAATGGTAGAACCAGTTCCAAGCAGTGGAAGTGGCTCTCAATATGTGATAAATCATGCCTCATCAAATCTTTATTTTTGCTATGCTTACAGGGCCATCCACGAAAATGTGTTTCCCTTCAAATGTGACGCTTGTCCATACCAAGGTCGAACAATGGATCTGCTGAAAGTACACAAGAGATCCCATTTGGTCGACAAACCATTCAAATGCACTCAATGTCCTAAGGCAACAACTACGTCCAGTAACCTTGCCAAACATATGCGACATGTGCACAGCACTACAAGACCGTATAAGGTAAAGGTTTTTAAACTTTCTCTATCTTTTTGAACCTTACTTTGTTACACTATAATAAAAAAATACCTAATATAATGTTCATCCTCCAATTTGAGATACCCTTACTCAGGGCCGGTCCTACCATAGGGCGAACGGAGCGGCCGCTCCAGACGCCAAGTCCCAGGTGGCGCCTCAGTCAACTGGTATATATTAGGGGCAAGCAAGGGAGGCGCCATAATTGGATCTCGATCCATCCTAAAACTTGTCTCGGGCCGGCACTGCCCTTACTACTTACTTATCACACTTATAAAGTCACTTTTTATTTGCTCTAAACACGGGCGTCATATTTCTGCGCGATACCTAAACAGCTAAAAAACCAATATTTTAAAAAGAAACTAATATGGCTGGCGCTCATAATGGCTAAATTCACAGACCGCCTTAGACTTTACTTTGCTAAGTAAACGTTTCATATGAATATGAACCTTATAGTTCTACAAATAATGTTCATATTCGTATAAGCGAATGTAAATAAGCATTTCACACGAATATAAACATTATTCGTCTAAAATTAATGTTCATGTTCGTATGAATTACTTTACTTCATAAAGTAAAGTCTAAGTGCGGTCTGTGAATCTTGCCTTAACAGAAGGGCACGGCAAAGGATCTTTTAGGCTCAAATAATTTTAAACCTTATTTTAACACCCCTAGCACTCGTATTTGCTTGAATACCGCAGCATGTTTTCTTAGTGAGCGCCATCCATAATGAAGTTGCTTACTTTTCAGTGTACTTATTGCGACAAGGCTTTCTCCTATCAACATGACATGAAAAGGCACGTAAAAGATATACATTTAAGACAAGGCACAGTTGAATGTGATATCTGCTATAAGAAGTTTAATACTAAGTGAGTACCTATTTTTTGTAGTATTTTTATATCACTGAAGAGTCGTGAATGATTGCAATATGAACCTTATGTCTCTGTAATAAAAATCACACGACGCGTCTTCGTGAGACAATCACATCGTGGGTCTGAGGTACCCGAAAGGTTTGAACCATCGATTACAATACCCAATTGGAGAAGAAAACCTAGGATATAGTTTGTCGAATAAAGAAAAGAAATTTTGTCATACCTTACCATAGATTATACAGATATAAAAGGTAAACCTTACCCCACTCACCGTACGTCATGTTTTGTCGAAGAGATTCGTGAAGAAAAAAATGTTCTTATCCACTTACACGATAATTTTAACGTTGCCACCTCGACCTAAGGTATTGTTTACAAGGAAGTAATAAAGTTAATTGATTTATTTTGTTCCGAAAAACAAAATAGTTATATTGACTGACTTATGTTGATATAACATCAGTGACTCATAATACCACCAGAAAGGCGTAGATAAAATCTTTCGGGTACCTACTTCGGGCCCAGGGTGTATGTAACAATTTTTTTAAGAGCCAAATTCTGTCCCCTTTTTTTTAATGTTAAATAATCTATACTTGGGAGCAAATAAATCGAGCCACTTCTATTTTTCACGTATGTATAATTGTTGTTATTTTTGGTATTATGGAACAGATCAATTCTAAACATATATCGCCTAAAAGGTTATTTGATAACCTTTACAATGAGGGTAGTTTTTTGTATTTTGAATTATATAATTCATGAAACCAAAACTAATAACAAGGACACGTGAAAAAAGGAATGGCTCGATTTCTTTGCTCCCAAGTGTATTTACGTTGGTCCCTTTTTGCTCCAACATATTTCAAAGACAGGACTTTACATTATGTGTAAGTGTTATAATGTTCCAGAAAAATTTTACAAGGTCACAGATGGAAAATTCACAAGATTAAAGGTGAAAGACAGGGTCGTCTGCCGTCGTACTTACAATGTCAAGTGGAAGAAGCTACTAATGAGAACAACATCAATGACAACATCAATGACAACATGAATATCAGCTGTGATGCAAAGTGTACATATTCATTAGATAAGCTGTCCAATCTTTAGTCAAAATAATGTTGAAAAACCGCCCAAGTGCGTGTCGGGCCACACGCAGTAATAGGGTTCCGTAGTTGCACAATAATGCGGATTAAGAAGGGGGCTTAGAAATGTTTCAATGGAATTTGTACGAAATTTTTATAAGTTCGACTATTACTCGTAACCTTGTAAAGCCTGTTTAGCTGTGATAGTTTTCCTTTTAACTTCGTTGTATATACCACTACCGTGAATTTTTTCATATATCCAAAACTAACCATTTAGCTGGCAGGGGACTGCACTTGACTCGAACAAAAATTAGCATTTTAAAGCTTAATATTTTAGAAACGAATCCCTTAATCGAAAAATTGAATTAACAAACCCACAATATTTTTGAAAGACCTATTCAACAACACCCCACACCATGGGGTAGACGAGAAGAAAAAAAACATCCCCACTTTACGTCTACAGGAGATACCCTAAAAAAATTTGTTTTTCACTATTTTATTTTACCACTTTGTCGGCGTGATTAATATGTATATCTATGCCATATTATACCTTTCTAGTACTAAAAGTCTCTGAGCTAAGCTGCGGACGGACGAACAGACATGGCGAATGGACATGACAAACTATAAGGGTTCCTTGTTGACTACGGAACCCTAAAAAGAAACACGACAGGGCGCAACTAATAGTTTTCTACTATGAAATTTAATTTTGTGTGTAACTTGACTGACAATTTTAATGATGCTAGATTAGGTTTGGCCGTAATGTGTAATTAATGCGATTAGTGTACAGCATGACTGGTAAGTCGCTTCACATCTGAAACCCATGAACTCTGCTCATCTTGTATACACTTTTACCACAGTCTACCTATATCTTACTCCTTCAGTCGGTCAACGTAGAACATTGTCGCAGAGCAATCGTGCGGGGGGTTGCGGGGTGAAGGGCGGAGGTTATGTCCCGAGTAGCCATACTGCATTCTTGGGACATAACCTCCGCCCCTAGATAATTTTGACATTTCATATGACCTGTCAAATGTATGGGCGTTGACTCACTGTATTTAGTAAGTAGGTACACTGTGCTTTTACTATAGGACAAACTCTGTACCTATTTGGGGGAAAAAACCGCTGTTCCATTTAAAATAATCAATGTTGCTTAACAAAATGTATGGAACAGCATTTCTTTTTTCAATTTTTGGCCCCTAATAAAATTTGTATAGGAAGATGAGCAGAGATGATGGTAAAAAAATAATGAAATAGCTCTACTGCGTCTAACCGATTAGAACTAGGTGTATTTATGCGCGTCCTGTAATACATAAAGTTTCATGACTTCTCATTTCTTGATTATAAGTCAACCTGTCGTTCGCCAGGACGAATTTGATCCTTAAACCAGAAGAAGAAATTGGGAGGCTATAGTTTAGGCAACATGACTTATGTAAATATGCACTTATAGACCTACAGTATAGATCAAAAGCAAGCACTGTAGCAAAGAATTGTAGTAGTGAATAAGAAAATTATTTAAATGTTAAAAAAAGTGCTTTTACCTGTGAATCTCAAGTGGTTTGCGCTTCTTAGGACGAGATTCACAGACCGCAATAATACTTTCATGTTTAAAGTTAACGTTTCATACGAATGTGAACTTTATTCGTTTAAGATTAATGTTCATATTCGTATAAAATGCTTATTCACACTCGCTTATACGAATATGAACATTATTTGTGTGATCATAAGGTTTATATTCGTATGAAACGCTTACTTAGCAAAATACAGTCTAAGACTTAAAACGCACTAGCGGCCAGCCGCATTACGGCGTGCCGCTTGCGGCTGGCCGCATATCGATTTTTATATGAAACCGCATGATCTCAACGCACTGATTTCCGGCCAGCCGTCGTGCGCCAGTGCGTTGAGATCATGCGGTTTCATGTGAAAATAGATGTGCGGCCAACCGCAAGCGGCCCGCCGTATTGCGGCTGGCCGCTAGTGCGTTTTAAGGCGAAGTGCGGTTTGTGAATCTCGCCCTTAGGGTACCGTCAGGGTCAGCCGTCCGGTTGGCTGCAATCAAAAATATGTAAGTACTTACCCTTAAAGAAAAGAACACGCATTTCTCCTTGCAGTATCATGTCTGCTGTGGCTTGCGAATTTGTGATGACGATTGAGCTCGAATAATTTCCATAAAATACCCTATGGGTACTTTATAAGTATTATTAGGTATCGAATAGATTACAATTACTAATTTACTTAAACCTACTAAATTATAATTTATGAATTTTATTTACGGGATAAGTTATAATTATAAAAAACATAAAATGGCAGAATGTAGGCAATTAAGATGATAAAAATGTTATTAAATAAATTATGTATTCCTTTTATAAATACAAAGTACTTTATTATCATAATATTATTTTATTTGTGCCATTAAGCTTTCCATTATTATGCCGTCGGTATCTTAAGGGCAACAACACAATAAAACTGATTAGAAATTGGAATATTCTTTTCCAATAGGCGTTGCACAGTCAGACCGAAGTCAGTAAGGAAAAGAAACGGACTTGTGAAGAAAGTTCAACTTAAAATTGTGCTTTTCCATAAAATGGGTTATTTTAACATTGTAATAGGAGCTCTGATATGTTTTCAACTATGTGTCGCCTTTGACTTGCCTAGAGATGGGTGTCGGTCCGAATTAAATATCAACAACAATCACTATAACGTGACGAACACGTATCATGTCGGTGACGCGAGTCCTACTGATGCCCACTATGACGTCTACGGCAACCTTTTTTACGTGGAATCTGGACGAAACGAAAAGGGATACTACTTTAATGCTAACGTTATAAAATTCAAAACCGCGGCTCCTGTCAAAATACCAGGTAAGACGTTTTTTGTATACAAACCGACCTTTCCGAGATCTTTTTTTTTACTTTGGAACACCCTGTTAACACTTTCAGTGCCGGGTGCCCTCCAGGAGGGCACTCTGTAGTCGCATTCGCCATGCCGGGTACCCTCGTCGAGGGCTCATTTTAAATGCGGGTTTTTCTTGGAAAATTCACCGTCATGAAACAAGCAAACACCTATTTTACGACGTAGTAGCGTATTTTTCGAGGTTTTTAACCTAATGCCAGGAACCCTCCTCGAGGGTTCACTCTTAGCGCAAATGTAATGCCGAGGACCCTCCTGGAAGGTCCACTAGCAATATGTATGGCGGGATGGCGTATATGAGCTCTATGAAAAGTGTGGTGGACTCGAATGTGTTAAACTACTTTAAATCGAAAAGAAAGCAAAAAACTCCATACGATATTACCTCCCAGCTTTGCTTTTTGGTATCGGTATCCCTGTACGAAATCTCCCAGCTTTCAGATCAATCAGAAAAACTGGAAGGTTCAAGACAAGCTTATGCGTTTAGCTTTCGATCGAACGCTTCCAGCTGCGAATGTACCTATTCCTATAGAATACGTGCCTACGCCGTGGTGCGTCCATGTGGTGCCAGACGTAAAGAATAGCACTACCCCATCTCTTCCCGTAGGTGTCGTAAAAGACGACAAAGGGATTCATTAGAGGATGGGCAGCAGCGTCTTCTGAGTACATTAACAACCATACTGCGATCGCCAACTGTAGGGCCGGCCCTGCCCCCCCAACATTGTTTGGGGGAGGCCTATATTTATGACTACTACATCTATGATCATAAACATATTTTCATAGTGTAATAGCCCCCAAAAACTGATCGTATATTTACATGTAGGTCGGTGTTCGTTGTTTCGGAGTAGGCAAGCCCCCTAATCCTCGTGAAGACAAATGAAAATAGAGACGCACATTATTCAACGATTCGATGCCTATAATGTAGTAGTAGTAGTACTGTAGGTATCTATACTAGTAAGAATAAAATTAAGTTAATGCCTATAGCCACACCCACATAATGCTTTTATTTCTATTGTAGGTTTACCAGAAGACGTCAGTTATTCAATTGCCGTTGATAAAAACGAGAAGAAAGTATACTTCGGCACAGGAAAGGGTATTTTTAAGTACAACTACGAAAGTCACGATGCCACGCCTATCTCTAGCAGTAACTTCAAGCTTGACATGATATTTGTAGACAAGGACAGCAAAAAATATGTTACAGAAAACAACGACGGTGTCGAAGAATTATATTTGTTAGATGGTGCAATGATGAAGAAAATTCGCTTCAATACTCTTGAAGCACTGAACGAACTGGCTATAGACGACAAAAACAACTTTTATTACATAAAAGAAGAAAAATTGTTTGTACTAAAACCTACTCATTCATCGCCAATTTGTATTGGTAACGTCACCTATGATGGCATGGCGCAAATTGCTGTTCACAATGATAATGTCTTTATAGCTAGTGATGATTTGATGTATTTCCATGAAAATGATACAGGAAATATAAAACTAGTCGATAACGCTCCTGAAAATATAACAGCAATAGCTTTTGATACAACTGGGGACTTTATACTCGGAGTTCCTGGCAAAATTCTGAAATATAAGAAAAATGAATGTCACTTCAGAAAACCTCAACCTGAATTGAATGTCGATAACAAAATATAATATTTATGAAACACTAATATGTATCAAAACACCTGACTTATCAATAAAAGACAACATATTTCAAACTTCCAATTTAATATTAAAAATAAATTACCTAGTATTTTAGCCAAGCAGTTACATCTTAGTTACATACTATTATAGTACTAATTTGATACCGATAAATGTAGTCACTCCAGTCTATTACAATCAAAGTTACATATTTAATGAACTTTTAATTAAATATAACTGATTTTGTATACTTTATATAATAAAAATACTTCGTATACATTGAAACATACCAGACGAGAATTCAAATTCAAATAAGTACACAATTAATTATTGTTTAATTAAAAATTGTACCCCATACAATGGAAATGAGGTTTGATTTTATTTATTACATTGAAGAAAAACAAGTCATGAATATAAGAAACATTATAACTAAAACTGACACAACAAATTCAAATTTAAAGAATTTTACCTTATCTCCTTTAGCATCTTAGTTTAATCAGTTTGGAGTACACTGGTCTTTGCAACCTGCCTAATTTGGGGTACAGTACTGTGACCTGTGACCAAACCTACAACATACATAATATACTCACGCTTGTAATCCCCAAAGGGGTAAGCAAAGTTTTACCTATTACAGGAGTTTACAACCACGTACCACCTTTTCTATTAAGTCCCATATAATAGGTGGCGAGCCTCTTACCACTTTTCAGACACAAATATGGTGCCAGGTTTATCAAAATTACAACTACAATAATATCATAAAAATACTGCTTCCTTCATCGGTCTTAAATTACAATTCTTAATTAGCGACAAGACTGAAGATTCATTGGTTGATTTTACACTTAAAATCTTCTGTTCCAGCAAATGCTATTAAACCTTCGAACATTATTGCTATGATACTTAAATTATTACTTACACCTACCATAATGATTTAGAGATAACTAGCATTGATTATAAACTCAGATTAATTAAAAGAGTTTAATTCAATTGATTTTTCAATGTGGTAGTATATTTTGTGAAATCATGGGGAATGTTATTGGCTGAGCCTGAGAGTTAGGCAATGCCATAGGTTGACTAGTGCTGGAAATAGTAATTTGCGATGATGTTTGATGTACTAGCTGTTGTGCTGAGGGAACAAGCTGCTGCTGTGCTGATTGCTGGGCGGCTAACTGCTGCGCAGACTGCTGTGCTACCATCTGTTGAGCGGACTGTTGTGCGGCGGCAGCCAGTTGTTGCGCCGACTGTTGCGCCGCAGCTGCCAAATGTTGGGCAGACTGTTGCGCTGCTAAGTGCTGAGCAGATTGCTGTGCAGCCAAGTGTTGTGCTGATTGCTGTGCAGCCAAGTGTTGTGCTGATTGCTGTGCAGCCAAGTGTTGCGCAGATTGCTGCGCCGCCAAATGTTGCGCTGACTGTTGAGCAGCTAAGTGCTGTGCAGATTGCTGAGCCGCTAAATGTTGTGCAGACTGTTGAGCAGCCATATGTTGTGCAGACTGTTGGGCTGCTAAGTGCTGTGCTGATTGTTGAGCTGCTAAGTGTTGAGCAGACTGCTGAGCAACTAAATGTTGAGCCGATTGTTGTGCAAGATGCTGTGCAGATTGCTGAGCAGCAGCTAAATGTTGTACTGATTGCTGAGCTGCATATTGATTTGCTTGGTGTTGGGGTGCTAGTTGTGGTTGTAATGCTGATTGTTGAACCAGTTGTTGGACAGCATTTTGAGATGAGCTCATTAGCTGTTGTGCAGGCTGTGCTAGAGTTAGCTGTGCAGGAACTGCCACAACAGTTTGTCCTCCACCCATCAGTGTGCCAGAATCACTAACTTGCATTAGTTGTTGGGCACCAGCACTGGTGACTATGAGGGCACCAGAGTTACCCATTAGTTGTTGAGTTGTGCTTACTGTTAGTATTTGTGGGGCAGGAGTTAATAGTTGGGCTCGAGAAGCAGCAGGAGCTAAAGCTAAATTTGGTGTTGCTGCTGCCGGAACTAATGCTGGGAGAGCACCAGCAAGACTCACAACAGGTGTGACACTAACAGTTGCCAAAGATACAGGTGCAGAGGTGCCATGTCTTGAAGTTATCACACAAGGTTGCCCAGTTCTCACTGCAGCTGTCTGTTCTAATAAAAACTCATTCATAGAAGTTAACTGAACATTCTTTTCAGTCAAGTCTGCAACTTTTTTCAGTAATACACTTATGTTATCATGAAGTAATTTTATTTTGTGGTCTAGAGCTTCACAATTACAGCATAAATTTGATGTTGTCAAAACCTGATGTTCTATTCCATTTTCTTCAAATGCATATCTTCGTAATTTTGCCTCTGGAGGGGAATCATCGTCTCTAATGGGTGGTGGTGGGCGATTGTATTGTGGTGGTGGTGGCATATTAATCACTGAGACAATTTCATTACCAGCTACTTCAGGTGGGTGTATGTATTTACAGTCTTGATTAGAACAGGCACTGAGTACATAAGCTTGGCATACTGGAGTGTTTCGCGTATTACGAGGAAACATGCCTGTAGCATAAAAATTGTCTTCATCTTCTACAGTGCTGTGTATGAATTTGCAGTTTGGTCTGTAACAGCCTTTGTTTTGAAAATCATGGCAAAATCGAAAAAGCTCCTTCAAACACGATTTTGGAGGTATCACATGTATGAACCTGCAATTTTCTCTTGTGCAACAACCACGAATATAATCTCTGCAATAACAGTTAGCAGCCAGAACCGACTTCTCGCCGGCATCAGGGGCGCTCATTGCACCGTCTACGTTTGATGTTACGACCATCATAGAGATAATGTTATAATAATATTAAAATCACACGTTCTCATTGTTTGCACTCTTTGTTAATCACAACAGCTATCAAAATAAAAGTTTGTCGTTAGCCATTACCTTGCAAATACCCGGAACATTTCTGAGCTTTCTTCTATTATCTATAATGCGATCATCTTCAACATTCACAAAATATTAATGGTTTTTGCAGTATTCTTTCACTGCATTATTCTTAGCGAAATTTAGTCAATCCGCCGCAGGGAAAATTAATCGTAAGAAATAGGAAATTATGAACGAATAAATGAATGGTTTATTTTGTTACTGACATAAACTGACATCACAGATAATAGTGATGCACGATCTGATCCGATTCCGATACTTTACAGTATCGATACAACAGTATACGAAACTCCGATTTTTTAGATTGATGCAAACGAATACGATACCATACTTGGATCGATTCAAAAGTACCTGTACCGGAATTAATGGGTATTATTATATACTACATATATTATATTATTATATAACACATTGTCAAAAATGCATGGTTACTCAATTTAAAATATCATAGCTTTTTATTTAAAAAAATGCATATCTAGAACGTTTTTAATATCGCGGCGGCGCGTGTTGACACGATACGATTCAATGTTTGGAGGATCGGATCGAAACCATATATTACGATCCTAGGATTCTTGAGGGATTGAGTGCGATACGATACGATTCAATTTTTGAAGGATTGGATCCAAGCCATTTACAACGATTCTAGGACTCTTGAGGGATTGAGTATGATATGATTCAATATTTGGAGAATCGGATCGAAACCATTCGATACGATCCGAGGATACTAGAGGAATTAAGTACGATACGATACGATTTGATATTTGCAGGATCGGATCGAAACCATTCGAAACGATCCCAGGATCGTATCGCATAGATGCGATCCGGATCGATGCAAAGTATCGATACAAATGCAAGTATCGTGCATCCCTACAGATAAACTGACATCTGCATTTTGCTTGGTGAAGGAATCAGTGTTGCCACCCGTAAAAATTATGCAGCATCCCTACTAGAGTGCGCGCAAGATAAGTCTGCGCGCGGTCAAAATCGGAACTAATCATGGTCCACCAAAGTGTGTGCCGTTTTATTAATTTTGATAGTAGAACTACCTGATTGTAGGAATAATAACGGGAAAATTATGTTTAGCGATAAAAAAGTTAAGCTTAAAAAGCGGTAATTTAATTTGAATTGAACTTTTGCGATCACGGCAACGTTTAGCACGCCCTCATTCGCGCGCAGAGTTTTCTTGTGCGCACTCTACGATTTGGGTGATGTAGTACAAATAGTCGAATAATGAATGAACTTTTCATTCTTAAACCATATAAACAAAGAACAACACTCAACAATACAAACACAACGAACGAATGAAACGAAATACAAAACATGGCGGCGACTCAGTTTAACGAGTGATAAAAACACTGTTGAAATAATTCAGCTTGATTTACAATAATTATGAATGTAAAACGTATTCAAGACTAACGAAAACTATTTTGTGTAAAACACGATAACCTTTTGTCACACAATGAGGTAAGTTTTTATCTGTATTACATTAATTACATAAAATAAGACTCGTATCCCACGTTGCACTATTGTTTATGTTTATTTTGTGTATAAAATGATCTCTTTTTCTAGGTAACAGTGAATAGAAAAATGTTTAAGCAACAACTATCGCCTCGCACGGTTCACCCTTACCAAACGACGGTGGTACCTAGGAGTGAACAACAGTTTGCATCGGCTGCCCAACAAAGGGCCAAGTACCCGTGGGTGGACGATATTACCACCCCAGTCTACCAAGTTGCAGGGACCGACAGCTCCACCTCTGACAATGCGTACCATGTATGTTTATGCATTTTCGTATATTTATTTATAACTAGCTGTACCCGGCATGCGTTGCAATGCACTTTTTCCTACTACTACCTACCTTCAGAAACAAAATCAAAATAGTAACAAAAACTTAAAACCATTTTCATGCATGCGGTAAACAAATGAAGAATATGGACATACTGAGATAATTTCGTTTTTTTTAAATATCAAAAAGAACTTTCTCCTGACAATTAAGTACGAACACAACAAAATAAAAATTAGCGAAATCGGTCCAGCCGCTCACGCGTGATGCCGTGACCAAGGGAAATAGCGATTCATTTTTATATATATAGATGATAATAATATAACAAAAATAAGATAAAAAGACCCTTGAAGCTCATTATAAGCAATCCTCACCCCAATTTATGGTTACACACCTTTGTTCAATGTTAGCCTTCCATTTCAGATGCCTCATTACTACAATGGTACTGTAAGAGATTATGGACCACCATCTCCAGTGTATCAGTCGCCCTATGGTGGAGGGACTTGGCGTAACTATAAGAGAGTAGAGAAAATTCCCACTCACCGGACACCTGCAGACGCTTACACATTTCCACAATGTGCATCTGCCTTCTCTCTTCCACTGTGTGATGTGGAGCCCCATCCGCAGGCTGTGAACCGTTCCCCTGTGCCACCTGTACCCTCCGTTAGTCCTGAAGTACCTATAATAGGTGCTTGTGGAGGACATTGCCCAGGATTTGAATATGTTTGCTATTACATTTTACAGGTAAGAATTAACATTGTAAATTGTGAAAAATTCAATTAGGTACTTATCTTTATCACATCAGTTCATAAACATCAAATGATACCAATGGGCCTCTTCAAATACCTCCAAATAATTTGGTGACTAGCATATTGTCATGAATGCAAAGCAAGATGCTACATGCAGGCTGGCTGTCCATCCTTGTGACATAATCCTTACCTATTCTTGACTGGGACACATACTAGTATTTCTTTCTATATAAGTTACAAGGATTTTTAAAAGTAAACACTCAAAGCCTGGTGATAAAAGAAGACATATGTTTAGAATATTAATACATTGACCCATATTTACTAAGGATTATTCCTTGGGTTAGTGAGTATGACAGATTAACATCTTGGACAATGAGATCCCAGCGAGAGCAAGCACAAATAGTTTGATTTGTTTGTATAATACACTTGGGAGCAAAGAAATCGAGCCACTCCTTTTTTCACATGTCCTGGTTATTAGTTTTGGTTTCATGAATTATATAATTCAAAGTACAAAAAACTACCCTCATTGTAAAGGTTACCAAATAACCTTTTAGGCGATATAAGTTTACAATTGATCTGTTCCATAATACCAAAAATAATAACAATTATACCAATGTGAAAAATGAAAGTGGCTCGATTTATTTGCTCCCAAGTATATTATAAACTATAAAATATCAAACAAGATTTGATTGAAAATAGTTGGAAATGTTAGAGAATCTTTTATCCAGCTTGTGTATAAATGAATAAGCAGTTCTTGAGTGAATTCGCAATATTGGTATAACAAAAAGGCTGTTTAAAAAAAAAGCGTAAGAAGTAAATCAGTTCGGTTGAAATTGGTTTACCTTTAAATATAACAAAAGTATATTATTTTCAATGAACATTTAGTTATTTGCTCATGAAAATAATTTTTAAACCTAGGGGAATTTTAAATGTGATTCAAGATTTCCCTTAATTTGATAAGTACTTAACTCAATAATCTGCATACCATGAATCATGCTTAGATTAATTAATTATATGCCCACAACCAACTTGTACTTAAAAACACCTACTTTACAAGATAAATCTTAGTGTGGGGCAAGGATTAAAAAAAAAAACTATTCTATATTTTTTAAACCTGTCCTTCTTTTTCAGGTTATTTTCGTAGTAGGTATATTGACTGGAATATCTCTATGTATTGCTGGAATTGTATTGAGACGCACAAATCGTAATGGAGATCTTGGTGTATTAGTGTACATAGGTAAGTTATAAGTATCTACAAACAATTGCCTTCTCGATAATTACATTAACCATTGTGGTGATTCTTCTCTTCTCTCGTGTCAGCACAAGCTGTACAAAAATAGCTCATGCTATGGTGAAAAGATTATCCAATCAGCAAGGTTGGTAGCGGGGCTGACTGCCCAGGGTGCGCCGGACGTACTGAAGGCTAAGTGTATGCTGAGACGCAGGTGACGCAGCGCAGCATAGTACAGATTTTGCCGCGCAGGGTAGGCGAGGCAGACATAGGCCACGACCGCATGCTGCGACGCAGCTCGAAGACACGTTCGAGTTTTAACTAGTACAAAGAATAGACGCGTTCGAGTTGACGAACGTTTTTTTTTAATAGTCTGGACGACAAACAAGGTTCACAACGCACTAATTCTATTAAATGTTCTGTCATTGCAATAAAATCGAATTAGCGGTAAAAAACACATGTCGACATGCACGCTTCGCGCAGAAATCTGTGCCGGCACTACAACGAGGCGCAGAGCAGGACAGACGCATGTCTGCGTCGCACGCGTTTGCGCCGCAGCGTACGCAGCTCTTAGTACGTTCTTAAATTACAAAATCTGCTCTGCGCTGCGCTGCGTGCACCTGCGTCACCTGCGTCTCAGCATACGCTTAGCCTAAGTATCGTCACTCGTGGAAGCTCTTTTCATGCACCCGCATTGTGGTGATGAACGTCTTGGACATTTTCACAAAGTGTAGAGCTTTTTTTAATCAACATCATACCAATGACAACTTTGTTAGTTCAGACTTATCACAAGGTTCTCTGGCAATATGTATGGCGTATGAGCTCTGTGAATAGTGTGGTGGACTCAAATGTATTACGAAGAGATCATTTTGGCAGACCTTTGCAATCCATGGCCATGGTTTTACATTCAGATATTTTGATCTCACTTTTGTAACCCCTATACTTATTTGATAGCATCATAATATTTATTGTGTCGTATTCAGGTTGCCTGTCTTCTTGCGTGTGCGGCGTATTGCTTGGCGTTCAGTGCTGTGTCCGTCGCGAGATTAGACAGAGGAAACTGCGAGCCAATATGCATATACCAATGCAATCCATTCAGGTAATTGTATGTATAAAATGTGTCGTTTTAAATATACAATGCAATATTTGGTATGTGTAATTAATTAAATTATGTCTTATAGAGGTCCATATTTAGGTAAAAATAAAAACTCCGAAAAAACCCGCTTTTCGACCTATCGCTTCCATGTTCAAAGAAAACATTGTGAGGAAAAACCTGCACATCTGAGAGGACTTTCAAATGTTCTGTTCTCGATGGTGTGTAGTCCGCAAATCCACACCTGTGCCTATAGACCAGAGGCTCTCAAACTTATTTCATCTACCGCCCACTTTGAAGATCAATTATTTCCTAGCGCCCCCTATTTTTTTTAATTTACCACATCATATAAATCACAATCGCAGTCATTACTTTTACTGCCCTTTACCGCCCCCCTGTAGACCTCTAGTGCCCACAAGGGGGCGTTATCGCCCACTTTGAGAAAGACTGCTGTAGACAAATGGCAATCGATGATCGCTAGAGAATAGAAAGATGTACTGGATTGACATAAACTTTCGACCGGTCAAGCGATCTGTTATGTCATTTCCATACTTTCTATTCTAAAATTAATTTAATTGGAGTTTCTATTCTCTAGCGATCATCGTTCGCCATTTGTCTACAGGCACAGGACAGCTTGACGGACTAAGCCGTAAACCCTGAATGAATATAAGAATGAGATTCTGAGAAGAGGCCCATGCCTTTTCTTAATAGGACAGTAATGAGCTGATTATACTATTATACACTGCAATTATTTTACACTTATTGCTGTATACAGGTACAGCAAAAGTTTATTGATTTATTTCTTGTTTCAGGAGCCTCCTGCCCCAGCTTGCCCATTATTGACGTCCACATTACCTCATAGTCAAATATATAGGTTGGTTTGGATTTCTATAATTTTGTTGACCATAATTAAATTACGACATCACATTTGTGATGCTTGCTGCTCAAAGGGACCTTTGACCAGCCAATTTATTATTGATGCTAGAATATTTATACACTATTCATATTCCTGGATAAAGTCCAAAGGCATCTTTCTCTCAGTTGTATGCATAGTAAAACTGGCAATAAGGTAACGTAAGAAAATGTCACATATAAACACAATACCAAAATAGAATCACATATTTATAGGCGTATCACAGACAAAAACTACAAAATCGATGCATCAGACAACAATATCTACATTTATTAAGGGTCAGTATCTAAATGTCAGTGCACTAGTAAATAAATACATCATATAAAACTTACCTGAACCGGGTACCGAGTAAAATGTAGTAATGTAGATCCCCACACTGTTTGCAGCACCCATATCGTCGTATCCTACGAATAGTGCCCTAACGAACATAGGGGCTTTCTTTTTTTATTGCATAATTCAATTCTGCTCATCATACCACATATAACCAGTTCAACAAAACAATTAAAAACGGTACAGGTTATCAAATAATTAGGTTTTCGGTCGAGGTCGCGCCCTCTTTCTTCCCGAGTAGTGGGGGTGCTCGGGCGCCGAAGAGCGTGCTAGCGCCGTTCGGCCATTATTCGGCGGAAAAAAAACAAATAGTAATAATATAAAATTCAGATTTTGTTTCGAATAAAATATTGTAATTCTATAATTACTTGCTTCTATTACATTCACATGTCGCCAGTAATGGTAAAATAGTTATTACACACAAATTCCTATGACATAAAAATAAATACCAACAGAATAATATATAAAAATGACATTATGGCGATTGTGCCCTCGACATTTCCGCAGATAAAAGGCCTAATGTAACTTATTGCTCAAGTCCAGCTCTACTTCGCATTAACACAATGGAGAATAAGGATTTAAGGGACAAAATGCGTATAAAATATAAAGATAATTTATTGAAAATAATCCTAGCCGAACCTTAAGATAGGTACCAATACACGTAAAATGAAATCACCAATACATATTTGTTCATATTTTATTTAATTAAACACAAAAAAGTGTCTCCTGAAAATTAGCTATTATGCAGTTACGCCCGCGCCCCTATTCGTAGGATACGACGATATTTTGTCTTCGGTCTGTGATGCGCCTTACAAAAGAAAGTGTACTAACATCTTAAAAATGTGGTGATTATCTTCACCAAACTTGCGGTTCAACATAATATTTTTTATTTTAACATACTGATTACGCACCCAATAATTACGTATAATAAATGATGACAGCTTCCACTTTTTGGACCATGATATGGTTAACATGACCATAATTTACATGGATGTTAACCTCTGCTATTACTTAAATCAATCTTTACTTACTTGTACGTACGTACGTATAAAATTATAAATATGTGTTTAATTTTCCGTCCGCTTCCAATCAAAACAAAGGCTGCGCGACCAAATATTAGGCCTTGACAAAATATTGGCTTTTGATATATATTTTTCGATCGAATCCGATTTTCCACAAAATAGACGTTATCACTAACTAGGTAGGCTGATGGCATACTTAATTCGTTTGCGTTATGTATAAGGTAATGAAAATGCGCCATCTAACGCAGTTTTAGCTATTTTCCATCTTAACATAAAACTAGGGGCTATAGTGATCGAGATCTAAGCGAGCCGAGCTCCTGGGTTCGATTTTTAAGTTGTTCGTCGAAGTGACGTGTTTTTCTGTGAGAGAATTTTGCCCGATTGGCATTATCGGTAAACTGGTCCAAATCCATTATCGGTAAACTGTAGGGTGTTTAACTATGATAAAAAATGTATTAAACAATATTGCATTATTTCAGACCGACAGTAAATATATGTGCAGACGAAGATGTGACCGGAATTCCTTGGTGGCGTCGAAATAACAGAGACTGATTAGGTTTAAGTTTATATGCACAAGTGTATTTAATTATAATTTTGTTTACGTACTAAGGATACAAATAATACCATGATCTTGTTATTTTTGCAATAAAAAAATTGATTAAGAATTTTCTTGTTTAATTTTTCAATATTAATTCTACCTTCTAAACATTAAACATTTACGAAACAATTTAAAAATGTAATACGGGCTGTTCTTGACTGCGCGGCGGTTGCCACCCAGAGCGTTCCTGAAAGCTAGTGGTTTAAAAATAAAGAACTGCGATATACTAGTTATCTACTATTATTTTAATCTCCAAAAGGGTATACGTGCCTATCTATTTTTTTTTCAACCACAATTTGCAAGGTTATAAAAGCGTTCTTGTTTTTCCTATCCGAACTCAAACCTAGATCAACAATGCGATGCCACCATCTTAGGCTTGTTTCACACGTACCATGACACGTGGGCGGGCACTAATATGTGTGCAAAAAAATATCGCAACCATCAGCGACACCGCGCTCTAGCGGCCGGCCAACTCGCAAACACGCTGCGTCGACGCAACGAAACCGCGCGCACGCCTGAGGAAGAAGCCAGACGATGCGATGCGGCTCCGGCGCGGCGCCTGAGCGGTGCCGCTGCGGCGTAATATATACAAATCACCATGGTACACCACACGGTGCGGTGCGGCGCCGCGCCGCACGCTCGCTGGGCCCAGACGAGCGGGGAGGGTGTAATGCACCGGAGCGGCGTCGCAGACCGCAGATGTGTTGATGGAGAGCCGTTCCACACGGTGCGGTGTGGCGCCGCACCGCACCGCGTGGCTCTTGCGACGCCCCGTACTACGTGTGCACGCTGATGCGGCAAAATGTACGCCACGCGGCGGCGCACCGGACCGTGTGGCTTCTCCCTAAGGCCTCGGCCTCGAATTTTGCGGGCAGCGGGGCGGCGGCGGCGGCGGCGCGGCAGCGGGGCGGGCAACGCATACCTGTTCTCCAAACCAGCGGGCAGATCGCGCGGCACTATAGCGGTGTAGTGTTGTGTTCGTGGTTGTGTTGTCGAGATATTTGTTTTTATTTGCGAACGAAATGTCTGAAAAACGGCGACAACATCTTTTTGATTCAAATTTATTCCTAACGCTCGATTTATTGTGGGCAAAAAAAGGAGTGGATCCCTACTATAGGCGCCCGGACGTCTTATCAAGCACAATACATACGCGAAAAATTCAAAGAATATTATGTAAATAATCGCATTAGTTACTAATTAATTTGTAAAACATAATAAATATTGTATTTCACTTAATAAATCATTTTTATATTTACCTTCAATATTCAGTTCGTTTTTTATTTCTTCCCATAATTGGATAATTATTCTTCTATTTTTATGGTTCGCATCTTTGCTGTTCCATATGGGTGTCCTCTCAAAGATTGCCGAAATAGTTTGCTCTTGCACGTCCGAGGACATTTTGATACGTCACAAAAAAAATGTACAACACTATACTACAATGCAGACGCGCAACGCGGGCGGTCACCGCTTGACTGGAGTGCACCGCTCACTGACCTCTATAATTACCACTGGACTGGCGGCAGTCAAAGTGCTTTTGTGCCCGTTTGATAATCGCCATTTTGGCGCTGTTAGACGTAGCGAGTGTCTGTGGTACTAAAACTAGTGATGTCGACATCAGCGAACAAATATCGATCCAAAAAAAACTCTTGATAATAAGTGTTTACAGTAAATAAACGTAGTATCATAATTACTTACTATATTATATTAAGGGGGAGCGCCGACTGTGCCCGCGAAATTCAAATTATCTTACTTTTTTGCATTTTGTAGGTCAATCCCAGATCTCATGTTGATGATTGGTTGATTTGCATACATAGAATTTTTTACATACATATAAATTTGGCACACATGTTAAGACGCTGGTATAGACTAACATATACGTATATGCAAAAACTATGCAATTCTAGTTATATTAGATACGGCAGAATTGACAACCTCCTTTTTTGAAGTCTGTTAAAAAACATGAATTATGTCTTAGGCTGATTCTATACTGCGAAAGTTTGGATGAATATTTGTTACAATTTCACTCTTAGCTACATAATGAGACGAAATTTGGCACACTGTTAGATACCTGGATAAACAAACCGTAAGATATTTTTATCGGTTAGCTACGAAAAGCCATGGAATAATGAATTAATCAAACCAGAGTCACCGACATAGCTCTTAAAATTTACAAGTTGAAGTGGCAATGGGCAGGCCACATCGCTCGTAGAACTGACAACCGATGGGGTAGAAAAGTTCTCGAGTGGCGACCACGAACCGGAAGACGCAGCGTAGGCAGACCTCCCACTAGGTGGACTGACGACATCGTGAGAGTCGCGGGCAACCGATGGATGCAAGTGGCAAATTGTCGTTCGGCGTGGCGGTCTAAGGGGGAGGCCTTTGTTCAGCAGTGGACGTCTTCTGGCTGATGATGATGAATGAATTAATCAAGTAACATAGTTGAAAAGGTAAATTAAAACACTTTTTATAAAATTAATTAATATTTTTAATTATTGACGTGCCCAAATTATTTGACGTGTCAAGAAATTTCTTATACTTTGACCGGACGAACCGGACCGGAACGAACGGAAAGAAAGGAACTGTGTTGTCTATGACTAGCACTAGCTGCTGCAGCCAGTAACAATGCAGCTAATTTAGCCTCCCAAAGTAACAGAATGCCGGACGCGTTGAAGCAATTCCTAGATGCTCCAAATCTATCCCGTAAGGAAAACCCGATAAAATTTTGGATAGACACGAGACATTTTACCCTAGTTCTTTCGAATCTGGCACTTGAATAATTGACACCTACGGCTTCATCTGTGCCTTCAGAGAAAATAGTTTCTGCCGTAAATCTAGCGGTTCCTAATAAATCTTCTTCTACTCTCGTGTCAGTTCGGGCTATACAAAAATAGCTCATGGTGTGGTGAAAAGATTAGATAGTTGGCAAGGTTGGTAGCGGGGCTGACTGCCCAGGGTGCGCCGGACGTAGGTACTGAATGAAGTATCGATTTTGCCTAATAAAAAGGAATAATGATTGAATTACCGAAATATATATCCTGAAATTTGACCGATATATCGATATTTTTTCCTCGTGATATCGACATCGATATTGATATTTTAATAAATATCTATACATCGATATATCGAAAAAAAAAATCACTTCCGACATCCCTACAATATACGTCAAAATTAGTTCTGTGGACACTCGCTAGCACGCTATTGGCGCTTCAAATTGGCACAAAAAAATAGCTGTCAAACTTACGGAACAGCCAGTCCAGTGGTAATTATATATGTCAGTGGCACCGCTCGTTGCCCGCCCCCGCGCCGCTGCCACGCCGCTGTTTTCGAGAACCGGTCCATTTGATTTTACGCATAAGATCCTGCCGCTCCCGCGCCGCCGCCGCCCCGCTGCCCGCAAAATTCGAGGCAGAGGCCTAAGGCCGTGGCCCGATGTCTACGGTGCGGCGCCGTCCGCCGTGAAACGGCGCGGCGCCGCACCGTAGACATGGGGCCACGGCCAAAAGCCCGAGTCGATCTGTCTGTCTGCAAGCTCTAGCCAAAACGTAACCGCATCACAACTACTAGCGACAACGCAACCTCATCGACATTGTAGTTACCACAACGCAACTGTAAGAAGCTGCAACGACACTATTCACACGTAACCACTGCTTTGACCACTTTTGGTCGCTGCAATGTGGTGTGATTGTGGTACGTGTGAATTTTCCCTTAGAGCGATTATGCACTGCATCCGATCCGAATCCGTGAAAATACGGATATAAAAAATTCGGACCGAATTCGGATACTGCTTTACGCACTGCATCCGATCCGAATCCGTGGAAATACCGATCTAGAGTAAAAATCTCGGACCGAATTCGGATGTTGCTTACGCACTATTCCGATCTCTGATTCAAATCCAAGCATGTCAGGCATCTTTGGCATATCCATTTGGCGTCGGATTTGAATGAGGTGATGCGAAAGCTTTCATACAAACAGTAGATACTACGGCTACTTCGGTCCGTCAATATTTCTTCCGAATTGGAGACTCACGGATGACGGATAGAAATCGGATGACGGATGTAGTGCGTAAACTACCATACAAATAGTTCTATGACTACTTCGGAACGTATTTTCACGGATTCGGATCGGATGCAGTGCGTAACCGCTGTTACACGTAGATGCAGGAATTTTCCAATAATGCAACAATATTCAAGTATAACTTTATTCAGTATTCATCCAAACATTTGACATTGATAAGTACATCAATAAAAATATAATAGTATGTACGAGAAGTATCTGCAAATTATCTCAGGTATGCAAGCAATGTCAATGAAACAAGTGTTATCAAAAATGAATTGATATTAGAACTGGAATAATTTCAAACTAGTATTTTTTTGAATCGTTTACTGCAAAGTATGTGTGATTGCGATCGCTAATTACGCTTGCGTAACATGTACAATAAAATTCCTTTATAAATAACCTTCCAATACATAATAATTAGTAGGTACAATAAAACATTATTTGCACCGTTAATATAAAAACATAGATGTAGCAGGTATTATAAATATATTCCTGATAAAAAAGCAACGAAATAGGTTCATCAAACACCAAAATATCTAAAGAATCTCTGAAACATACAGGTAAATAATTGCAAACAAAAAAATAATATTTAGCGAGCTTTTCACTATCCATTTTGTATAGTGTATTCGATTATACGTTAAGACACTCGTTTATCAAAATATACGCATGGAATAGATAGTGAGAAACTTCTTTAGTTCTTAATACTAGGTATTTCATATTCTTACATCAATACTATTTTTATTTTACACAAACTGTTTACTTTGTAGCAACAAAACTGTGATGTAGAATATTGCAATTCAATAATAATTTTCTATCTCTAAAGAGAGCTCGAAATAAATTAATATCATATTTTGTTAAACACATTAAATGCTGTGCATTCCTTCCGTCCGACAATGCATTCTAGGACAATCTTAAAACTACCACATGGCCCATACACTTAAATCTAAGGACGGTCAAATAAAATAAAACTGACTAAACAATAATACCTTATGTGATGACAAGGAGACAATATTCAAGACTTTAATTCGTTATTGTAGCAATTTATTATTCTTGTGGTGGTTGTACGGGATCTATTTCAACAATATTATAATTCAGCGCTATCCCGGTCTGTTGTCAGGGTCCGCTAACTATCACGTGTTGCTACTTACATTATAATATTTGATGATATCATCCGCAAATATTTATTGATTGAGTCTTAACTTATTACTAAACGTCTTTTATGTATTTTGACCAATTATGGAATTTGTGACTCAGTCCAATAGGTATATTTTTTTAGAAAATTAATAAATATTGATACTGTATCCTTAATTCTACAACTTCTACTCCTTCTTAAAGTACATGTTAATTGCAAACTTCTATCTGCTGAATTAGAATAGTTTCAAAGGAAATCATTTGTCTCACATAATAAATAATTACCTCAGAACTATAATTACATAAATCAAAGGCTGCCGATATGTCATTCAATAATGAATTGATGACAGACTCAGATGTTCTTATATTGACATTAACAAGATAGAAATTATCAAAATTACACCTAAATATACCGCGAACAGACTTGCATATCAAATGATTACTTGAATATAATATTTCTTAGTACCTTTATGTTAAGTACAACACGAAATTTAATAATTCGCTTATTACCCAGCTAATAAAAATGAAACTAACACTCACGAACGAAAAAGATTTATGAAATACTGCTGGAAAGGTAGTCGAATTTTTATGATCATAATTAATACAAGGAAATCAAAAAGTTGCAAGAAAGGAATACGACGTACCTTCTTCAGACTTTCCTTCGGTAAATTACGCCTTCTTTCTCAAGAATTGCGATGATATGAATTCATAGAAAGTAATCAGAAATAAAAGCCCCGCAGTGTTAGTTATGGAAAAGTTAATTAATAATGCGAAGCTAGAGAGAGATCTTCAAGTTATTAAGAGAAACGCTGAGGAAATAAATACAAATAAACTTTTTCCTAGCGAAATCTGTATCCTAAAACTATTAGTCAAAAAATAGTACATCATCTGATTGGTTGGGCTTACATGCAAATTAACTGGCTGATAACCATACTAAGAATTTCTATTATGAGCCGTATAACATACCTACTATAAAATAGGATAACACTACGTGTCTTAATTTTTCAGAAATAATACTAATTTTGAGATTTCTTTAGATTCCGATTGGAAATAATTTCAAATGAGACTTTCAATCTGTAAGACAATCATATTTGATATCCTAAAAACAAACAAATACATATCCACATTACACTATAATATATTATAATCTGGACAATAATTTGGCCACTTGTGTATTACTAATTATTCATAAAAATTAAGACAAATTTCACCAAAGCTTCATACAATATTGCAAAATAGTGTTTAACACTTAATACATAATGTCTCGGAATTTGACGATAAATGTGTAGTATACATTTAAATGCATATTTATGATTACAATGTGAGATTATAATATTAAATCTGAACACTTCAAAGAATACTTAGTAAACATCTCTTAAATATATGATCTCATAAATAATAAGTACATACATTGTATGTAATTTTAGAAACATTTTGTTTGTTATGTACGACTTATTCTTCTCTGACAAAGGTCAGGGTTTGTGGTGGTTTTTGTTATATTATTAGTAAATTGTCATGCTCATTACATTGTAGATTCATAGAATTGTGAACATTACAAGTACACGTTACGTTTTGCCTTTTGAAAACGATCTTCAAGATAATTGATATATTTTAAAATATAATATTATCACGATATCATGATAAGAGGAATTTAAAATATCAAAATTATCGTAGTGTGAAAATAACAGGGCACCATAAATAAATCAGATAGATATCACACGAACAAGCACACATTATTTGCGAATAACAGATATTATTCGCGCAAGTGTTTTATTGTAAAGTACTTCTTTACTTTGTACCAAAATGCAACCTTAAGATTATGGACACGAGACTTGAGACGGAGCGGCGTTGAAGATACATTACTGTATTCACGATTACTAACAAGCCTTATACATTGCGATGAAATATCATAAAAATAAATTCTATGTTACTTATGCTTAGCTACGTATTTGTAACATATCTCTAACACCGTTCATTACACAATTAGGGGGACATTAGGACTAGCCTAAGCTCGTAAGAATAATCTCGTTATATCATAAAATAATCGTATTTACGCGACGGACGGCCTGCCATCCAGCATCTTATCGCTTTCCTCTGCGCTGCTCAGGCTGAAAACAAAAAATATTGTCATGTATGGTAACGGTGAAGCGTACAATTTAACAAATCGTTTGGTCACGCACGAGTTAGTAGGTATATTTTCCAGTACAAAGTAATGGTGTCGGTATGGTCACAGTCTTGTTACGGCCTAGGAATCGTGAAGTAAACAAGTGAAGACAATGGCGCGAACTTTAACATTACACCGCGTGGCAAGACAACAAGCATCGGTAACAATAGACACGCGAGGTGCTGATAATAATATAATTTCAGGAAATATCTTTTAGGTAACGTTAATTACAGAGTAAAACTGACACCCGTTGTTAAGATATCAGGGATATAATAAGTTACTATTTTTATGAAAAGTATCATAGTTCTACTTGAAATCCCGCTGCTCTGCGGTAAAACAAACCCAATAATAAAAAAACGTGTTAATTCAATAGTCGCGATTTAAAACAATATGTAACACCGTGAATATGAGTCACGATTTTGAAATACATAATGTTGTAGTTTAAATCCTACGCAATGCGCAGACATAGGTACTGACAAAAGAAAATGGTGTCTTATAACAATAAACTCGAATCCATTATTGTTGCATTAGCATCACGACCCTAACAAGTCGGCTAAGTACCGTTAAGGGATGACTCAACGTTTCGAGTCGATTCACTGTAGTATCAAGTACTTACTTTCAAAACTTGCACAACATTTGCACTGCTAAACTTGCAAGGTAACGAAAGGGAACACTAACATTATAATGCTAACCCAAGATTCAAATTTGGCACTCATGCATCTGCCGAGTGAAATGAAACTAAAAATAAGATTTCTATGAGAGAAACGAGGTAATCAGAGTTTAGCGCCACAGCGCTATTCTCTAGTAATTTGTAGAATATGTACGGATGTTGCCAAAAATTTGAAGCACCTCAAAGTATTGTCATACGTATGTGTTTCAGAATGAACACAATACACGACAACCGTCATTCTGAAAAGAATTTTTATCCCATTGAAAGATTCATTTCTTTAGTTGGTAATTATGAACAGTCTGTTAGTCTCGATATATTTGATGCTGACTGTACGCACGCTGCTCGATTGCTAAGCATGAGGTCCTGAGTTAGATCCCTAGGTCCGTCAGTGTGATTGGGTTTCGATCGGAACCGGATCGTGTGGAATATCTCAGTAGCAGCCTGGAGTCAGAATTTGTGCCCGGTTGATGGCAATAGGAACTGGCCACTATTATACATGGGACTTAATCATAACGGCGAAATGAGGGTGTACTGTACACCTCTGCCGAACTTTTTATTTTGTACACAAGAATTCAAGTTGTTCCTCACCAGTCCTTATTGTCCATGAGATTGCGCATCTCGTCATCAGGCGCAGGCGGAGCGTCGCGTACTGGCGCGTATTGTGCCGCGACCAGAGGGTCCGTCGAAGGGTTAAGAGCTGTGAGGGCGGCCGCTCCACTGGACGGGGCTTCCTTCCCATTGCCCCATCTCGATGTGTAAGACGAAATACCTAAAACTAAGACAAAAAGGATGTTATTCGTAGTTCAAAATCGTTGAAAAAGCTTTTAATCTTAAAAATAGTATATTATTATGCTCTATTGCTCATGTGAGAAGAAATCTGGTAGGCGCATGGATTTCAAATAGGTACAAAGTTATTCTAATTAAATCATGGTGCAGCCACTCGGCCTTGAGTATTCGCTACGCCATTATTGTCACATCATGCATGCGGAATGTATGTAATATTAACAATACCATAATACCCAATAGGCAATGTTCTAGGCCTAAAATGAAAACATCTAACATCGACCTAATAGTGGAAATGTCGTGGCCAGATCATAGAATTGATCACTTCATGATGTGGCCAGCCATTTCATGAAATGGTTGCATTTCATGAAATGGCCAATACCCGCTGCCCACATCATGAAATGGCCTGGCCAGATCAATGAATAATCAGCGTTTAACGATATGATCAGCTAAACGCACGGCTACTTCATGATATTATGGACAAACATTAGTGATCATATCGTAAAATAGTTACATTATTCACCGTTAGAGGCGCTGATATCGTTTTGTTTTTGTGATGCATCATGGCGGCGGACAATTATTCTGACAAAAAAGCTAATAATAATAAGTAAAGTAGGGTGACCACGCAACGAAAATTAATGGACTATTATTGGATTTCAAAATATGACTTCATGGTAACTGCGGGTGAACTTTTCATAGAATTTTATTTGTTCGATTATTTATCTGGTTAACCTGTGAAACTACAGCACAAAATATCGATGCACGTTACTGCAAAAAATTACTATTTAGTATTATTGAATCATTTGGGTCAGGTTAGGTTAGAACAGTGACCAATAACGCGCGAAGGCGAGCGAGCGAAGCGAGCGTGCCGCGGCAGCGGCCGCCGAGCGCCAGATCCCCTTAGGGTTGGACCTCATCTGGCAGCACGGAATCGCCTTTTTCCGTCGCCCTTTCTCTTTCTGTCGCTTAGAACTGCCATTTGCTAGACCGAGACAGAAAGCATAATGCGATAGCACGCGGCGGAATCCTCGAGGCGATCGGCATCACGGACAAAATGCAATGGCGGCAATGGCAGTTCTAAGCGACAGAAAGAGAAAGGGTGACGGAAAAAGGCGATTCCGTGCTGCCAGATGAGGTCCAACCCTTAATTGTTGGTGAATCAAGCTATTAAACTTTCGCGGTAACGTGCATCGATATTTTGTGTGTCGAAATTCCGTAGTCTACTCCTTTGCTTGCATGGTACGTGCTTCCTTTATTTGGATTTTTTATTAAACCTTTGATATCATGGAAACTCTACGTTAATGATATGTCCAAACGTGGATGGCCATATCATTAAACGTTGACGTTTCAACGATATGGCCAATTTTAGTTGGCCATTTCATGAAATACAACCATTTCATGAAATGGCCGGCCACATCATGAAGTGATCAATTCTACGATATGGCCACGACAGAAACATTGCGGGCTCATTTTTTCTGTCAAAACTGTATTTAGTTTTGTAGTTTGTGCTTTCGATTCGATACGAATACCGATTTCGTACTATGACATCAGGCGGGTGAATATTCGAAAAACTTAACAAAAGTGAAGGACATCATTGTCATCATCTCAAGAATTTAAATGTTAAACCTACGGTTTCTGAATTGAGCATTCTAGGATAAGCAGTACTTAAGTAACATTTGAGTACGACGGAGTTTTCAAAAAAATTACGGATTTTAAAGCACTTTTTTGACAAATTTGTGCTCAAATACTACAGTATTGCTTATTTCAAATTCTCAATTCAGAAACCGGAGGTACAGGTAAGACTCAAATTATGATAACAAAAACTCAAACTATACCACCGCCAAGCAAAGAGGCAAGAATAAACAAAATTTGCTATTATTAGACCTACCTACTATTCAATAAAAAAAGAATGAAAAAATAGGTTTCTTAAAAATATGTAGGTAGGTATATTTAGTAATTCGAATATTCACCCAGTCCGCACTGATTAAAACGAGTTTAAAATTAATTCACGTATGTTTAACAAATTAAAGCATGTTGTGTCGTCATCATCTCATTTTCCATTCTAAGGTTACATCTAAAATGTGGAATCTCAATAACGACATTGGTTGCGTCGAAGTGTGTCATGCTTGAACATCAGTGCTCACGCACCGGCTCACGTGTTCTTCGGAAGTTACAACTATGGAATTATATTTATAAACACAAGGTTAGTCGAAAAGGGGTACTAATCCGCAGGCCATTTAAAGTATCACCGATAACTGTTTTAAAGCAAGTATTAAAATTTCAAAATTCGATCAGTTTAAATGCAAAGTGATTTTTATTTTAGTTTTTTCAAAAAATCTTCTTCCCTGCTTTAATTACGAATTCAGAAAATTGAGTTCCTAAACTGTGACCTCAAATATCACCTGAAATGTAAACAGCTGATCATAGCTGGTGATAGATAGATTTTAGTATTTTTTACGAAATCTTAGAAAAGTTATTTCTCTTAAAAAAATGACTTTTGGAGAAAATTATAGAACAAAAGTTATTCAGTATTATGGGTTCTTTAACACCCTTTCGGATTTATACACCCTTTCCGACTAACCTTGTATATTACCCAGAAATCCAAACTTGTAATAAAATAATTGGTCTTTAGCTATTTCTGCCGTAGTCAAAATTGATTTCATATAAATCTTAAAATTTTCAGCAAATATTCTGTTAGAGCCTTACTGTGGACATTAATATGTCAAAACACATATGTATGTATAGATGGAGTGAAACCAAGTAATCTCTAAAAAAAAACAGTTGTTGACATAAAATAAAAATCTCAAAGGTAAAGGTGAGTTCAGCACAATCGATATAATCGCTTGGGCCATCTTTAAATGTACCTTATCTATTCTTACGTAAAGGTCAGTGGAGGCTTGGCCGGTTGTTAAATAATGTGACTGGGCAGAAAAGAAAATATGTACTGATCATGTATAAAGGCTACAAAGTCAGTAGGTATACTACTGATATAGGATCTGTGGACGCTGTCCTGCCTAATAGACCATTCCATTTTAGACTAGGGATCATGCTCTCAACCCGAGCGTTTTGTATGGCCTACAGATGGTTGTTTCGGGTCTGGGCGTTTGTTTGTGAGATTTGTGTCTGTAAACGCAACCACGATACAAGAGAAATCTTAGTGTGGGGCAAAGTTTTTCTTTAAAAAAAAAAAAAAAAAAAAGCGTGAAGGGAACAAAACCACATTGAAAGCGTTAAACCCTGCTACGAACCAGTGAGTCTTCACCACTGTTAGGTTAACCATTCAAGTTGCCATTCCAAATACCATACGCTGCCCCAGACTCACTGCCAGAGTTAGGCCTCTGCGGCTATCAACCTTAATTAGCTCTCTTATTAGAATTTCCGCCTCCAATAGAAGTATGCTACACACAATTTTTATTATTTGAATACCTAAATTAATGTAAGTAGAGTACTCAACTGCACTTAGTAAATATTATCGTGAGCTGATCCAATCATGATAAGTTATCTATACATAGAAGCTGACTGACCTATCAACGCACAGCCTAAACCGCTGGGGTTAGAAAGTTGAAATTTTGACAGTAGGTTCCTTTTGTAACGTAGGCATCCACTAAGAAGGGATTTTTCGAAATTTAACCCCTAAGGGAGTTTAATAGGGGATGAAAGTTTGTATGGAAAATCGTCACTTAACGGGTTCAAAATTTCACGCAAGCGAAGCTGCGGGCGAAAGCTAGTACATGATAAGAACTGAAATCCCTCTTGGTGAGGTCATGCTAGTTAGATGCTGAATGAGTGTCGACCATAAGTTGTATAGGAGTCATTGATACATAACTTAACGAGCAAGGCCAATTATTTCGACACAAAAGAAATTCTTTGTAATGCATGTGTAATAGCTAATGACTCCACTCGTTACTTAATGCTTTTCCCAGAATACCCTAGAAAGCATTAACCGCATTAATGCATTCAAAGCCAAGGATTACACAATTTGAAAAAAATTGTGTAACCCCGACTTACATAAGACGTAAAAAAAACAGAATTCTCTTTCAAAATAGCAAACATCTACAACTGCATTCGAAATAAGAAAGTTGTACATATATCATGTCCCGAGTTTTAATAAGACAGCTAGGGATAGCGAGCCGCCGCACTATCACTACCTTATAAAAGTAACAGATTTTATTGGTAGATAACTATAAGTATTTAAGTAAATACACACATAATACACTCAACTAGGTATCATAGTTATACTTACGGCCGGCAACCATTCCTAAGCATATTAAGACGCTGCCTGCGACCAGTTCGCCGACGCCATTTTCGAAGCTGTGTGGGTCCGGTTCAGCCGCATTGGAGAATTTCACACCTCCCACGATAATCAGCACCGTACCTGATAACAATTAAATTAGGTTAAAATAACAAGGATCACTAGGATATAATAATATTATGTCAGTGTGGTATATGTTTTCTTTAGACTAGGTATCAAACCTAACAGATTGCCTACGATTTAATGAACCCTACCAGTCACGACGCTCGTGGGAAGCAGAGTCATTGAAATGTAGCTCGGTAATTTTGGTGACAGCTGCAGAGATGCTGACACCCGAAACGGTGATACGAACAATGTTATAATAAATTATAATAACACATGAATGCATTATGAATGCTCAAATAATAATATTCCGTCGCAGACAAACCACAAACAAAACCGCAGTTGTTTCGACACGACTCCCAGGCTGCTGCCATTATTGTAAGGAGCAGTTATTTGCACGACATACTTATTTGAGCCAAATAAAACTACGCTCTTAGTATCTAAAATAAATAGAAGCTCATTAATTTTTAAATTGATATTAACTACTTACGCCTTATAATTCAATAAAACAGTTTCTATTTGTAAATAGATAGGTACTGAAACATGTTTCATCCATTTGTAGATATCATAGCAGAAAAAGGACGCGTTAGTTTATTTATTCATACTCGCGTGACTAAAGGCCGCAGTTATTTTACAAACTGGCTTTAAAAAATTCAAGTTGTAAACCAACGTTGCCAAAATAACACACTATGCACACTTTGTTCAGGAAAAATGTCATTTGCAGGGAAAAGAAATTCATTATGGTGATCTAAGAATAGCACATTCCGGATCATCTTCCTTTATCGTGGTTATCGTACCTACGGTATTTAATGAAGTGCATCCACTCATTGCAATTAACAATTGCAGGCTGTACGTGCATATTGGAAAAAGACCCGAAAAGATCCAAATGTATTCAAATACACGTATCGTATATCATGTTTTATTATAATTACCTGTACATTAGTATGACCTAAACTTAAGTACGTCCGGCGCACCCTGGGCAGTCAGCCCCGCTACCAACCTTGCTGACTGGCTAATCTTTTCAGCATAGCATGAGCTATTTTCGTATAGCTTGTGCTGACACGAGAGAAGAAGACCGATCTGTTCGTCCGTTGTTCGTAATCGAAAATGATGCTAACAAATTCATCAACACATCTACACCACAGGAAGTAAAGATAACCAGTTTCTTATATATATGTATTACGAGTCTCACTCAAATCAATAGGTCAATGTACCTATTATATCGAGTACATCGTATGAATCACTGTGCTCTATGCTAATTGCAATCACATTACTGAGACAGATAAGGTCAATCCTTTACATTCATAGTGTGTTCGATTTTAATTAATCGATTAGATTTCATACATAATGTATAAGTACTGCGTATTACCAGATTACCACAATGATTGCATAACCTTATTGCATTTTAATACAAAAGTAATATCGAGTATGTAATATTTTAAGGAGGTATTTCAGCAACCTATCATTAACTACACACATCAAAAGTGTCTAGGGATCAAGCATTTTTATGCGGATTTCTTGAGATTGAGATGTGGCTTTGTAATAAATTTATGATTTTATAAATTTATATGGATCCTTTTTGGTGCATTTCATAATTTGAATCAGGAACTGTGAATCAAATTCGAGTAAAAGATGAAAATCAGCTGTCAATATTTTCCCTATAAAAACATACAACGCATTGAAGACATTATTAGTGCTACTGTTTCCCTACTACTGATTAAAACCAACGTTATTATGGAGCGGCGACGTCATTTAAGCAGGGAAGAAATGCTCAGAGCCGTGGGAATGATAGAAGCTGGTTCCCGGCAACGTACTGTGGCTTTAGCTCTGAATACAAGTCAGAGTGTTATCAGTCGACTTTGGACACGTTACCGAAGCACTGGTACCGTGGCTGAGCGCCATGGAGGACGGTATCGCTGCACCACACGGAGACAAGACCGATACATTCAAATCTTAACTCGAAGAGCTCCAACAATAACCGCCATGATGTTAGCCGTGAGGCTTCATCACTCTTCAGGGAACTTAATTAGCGACCAAACAGTCAGAAACCGCTTGCATGAAGTGAACCTTCATTCCCGAAGACCGCTACGGGTACCACCTATAGCAATGCACAATCGTAGGATTCGATATCAATGGGCTCTTGGACACAGAAATTGGGCAGAAGAACAATGGCGTTTCGTGTGCTTTTCTGATGAGTCTCGTTTTGGTATGAGACCGGATACAAGACGTATACGACACTGGAGAACCCCTGGACGCCAACAGCGATTAAAATCCTGCCAGGAAGTCCATCCTTATAGTGGTGGAACCATCATGGTATGGGCGGGTATTTGGATCGGCGGAAGAACTGAGTTGATTTGGATCAGAGGCAACCTCAACGCTCAAATTTATGCTGAGACGATTGTATCAGACGTCATCGTTCCTCTACAAGCGCAAATCGGTCCCTTATTTCAGTTAATGCATGATAATGCACGACCGCACACCGCAAGAGTTGTAAGACAGACTCTCGCCGCAGCTAACATCAATGTCCTGCCCTGGCCTGCTCATTCGCCAGACTTGAACCCGATTGAGCATGCATGGGATATGCTACAGAGAAGAGCTCTGCCGAATATGGAGGGTATCCAGTCGCAAGAAGACCTTTTTTTGTTGTTGCAACGAACATGGGCGGCCATTCCACAGCGTGATTTGGATGAACTCATTTTGAGTATGCCAAACCGATGTTCTTGTGTTGTTAGTGTTCGCGGTAGAAACACGGATTATTAATTGTTTAAGTTACCCAATAAAATTTTAAAGAAAACTGTTATTTCAGTCTTTTTTTCGAACTTTTGTGTTAGTGGTTCAAATGTCAAAAATCCCTTTATTAGGAAAATGGCAAATTTCTTTATTAATGCAAAGGTGACTTGGTTTATCGTTACTGTGACAAACGAAAACACTTTATTTGATGAATCCTTAAAGAAAATTTTAATTAATATCAATCAGGAGAAAAGTTATTGCAAAAATATATGTTGATCCCTAGACACTTTTGATGTGTGTATTCATTAGGCTGATTCGATCTTCAAACTTTTCGATAGCTAATATTTGCATTTCACGACATATCGCACACCTAGATTTAGATTGATTTATACATTTTTTTTGTCTCCTGAAAAATGATTTTTTTTTTAGTTGTCTCTGTTTAGATCTAGGTGTGCGACTTCAATAATGATAATGACAAGATTATTGAACACATAAATGGCATTTCTAGATGACATTTAGCTTATCTGGTGAATATTTATGAACTACATTATTGATATGTTTGTGAAATACCCCCTTAGACCATTTAGTGAAACTTTGAAAAGTAGGTAAGTACAACAAACGGAGAGTCATAGTTTATTTATAGCGTATCCTTTTATGTTTACCCAGAAGGAAAATGCTATGCATCTATTGATAGTACCTACATAAACAAACAAAACCAAATGCTGTATAAATATATGAACCGTGAAACTCATGTCCATTTACACCACAAATGCGGTTCAGATATATAATACAACAGGAGACACATGTTGTGTACATGTATACGAATCGATAGACGAAACCGACACAGATAGGAATATCAAAGTACGAATGATACGACCGCATCTGTGGCTGCAACCGCACCTGGGACTTGCGCAAAACGAGAAACAGAAACACGAGACACACAAAATTATAGCAATCCCTGCGAAACAGCAGTATACAACACAACATAATAGGTATTTTTTTACTATTTGACTGCTTGTAGATCAAAGAGCCAAGTTACATGACAGAGGAATCATTTAAGAACCATGTCCTTGCGGACCGTTTCACCGTAACCGGGCAGTTATTGGCGTGACATGTACGGCTGTCCCATTTCAAAGCCTAGGTAGTAAGGGCTTAAAACGAAATTTTACAGGAGAGCGCATAAACGTTAAATCGGTCAGCCTTTGAAAAGTTTTTATGTTAGATAAAACCATTGCGGTTAAACTAGGTTTTAAAATGATCAGAGGCAGTGAATGGCACTTACTAGGTATCGATACTTAAATATATCTGCTTATTATGTGAATTTTCAACGCTGGTGTTTTTGTATTTGGTGGAGACTTTCTAGGTTAGCAAGATTATGCAATAAAACGATTTTTGTAAAAAGTGTCCCTAACTAGGTTTTGAAATGGGACAGCCATGTAGGGTGTCCAGCCAATGGGGGGAAGTTACTACTTATACTACATTAACATTATGACATTCATGACTACTAGCAACAACAGCACTAAGAGCGACCGCCGGTGGGTTTCGTACCTCAGCTAGGGCATTCCTGGCGGGAGACAACTTGATGAGGGCGGAATTATCGGTGTGTCTGAAGAGACGATCGGTTGTACAACCGAAGAGCTTGGAGCATCGTGAACGGCGGACAAAATAATACGAGTGTCTAATCAATCATACTTCCAAAATTTTAAGTAAACATATCCTTGAGGCCTCCAGATCATCAGACCACCCAAATGGAATCTTAGAAAGGAGAAGACCCAAAACATTATTGGAAATTAAATTTCCTTTTTTGGATGTACCTTGACGAACTATTGTGATGGATTTTATTAATTTAGAAACTGAAGAAGTGAGAAAAATCTTGTCTGATATGCAACTATCCTACTTCTTCTGAAGTAGGTTACAAGTGTCCATAAAAGATTGTACACTCCTATAAAAACAGGCGGCTTAGTTGCGCCATGCAAACGATCATGTTTAAACCATTAAGACAGTAATTTTAGTATAGTTCAGCTATGTTAAAAATATAATGATATTAAAACATCGTTTAAAGAACCAATTCACCTTGACAGCTCGGTGTTCGCCGGACGTGGACCATTTACTTGAAATTTTAATCATATACCTGACAAGTAGCTAGTTTCAATCTGAACCAGCTTTAAAGCAAAATATGTAAATGAAATTAATCATTATCAAGTCTTGTTTTACCTACCAGTATATTATCATAACGCACACTAATTATTCGAGTACGTTGTGTACGAATATCATTATTATCAGCCAATAAAAGTACACTCGGGGCCCTCCGACGTACTACGGTAAAATTTAGGTAAAAAGTCGATCAAAAGTCAATTTTACGAACTCGGCACTAAAGTTCCCAAATAGGTTTTTTTTTTTGTATCTTAGCCGCTCTATCAGATGTGACTCCCATGTGTGGATGTGACCACACACAAACTATTACTTAAATAGAATGTTCTATTGCATTCTATTGCATTAATCGGCCGTAATACTGCCATCGTATCTACTTTCACCTTATTTTACTGCGATTTCAGTTCCAGAATATCGTCAATTGTGTGAGGAAACGTTCAGTGCTGTGCAACTGGACATCATAAACACTACCAAAGAAGATAAGGACGCAATTTTCAAAGAAAACTGACTGAACCTTGTAGGATAACTTTTTCATAATCATCCTCATCCGTCATTCTACCTTCTTTCTATTATATTAAACCTTTTTTTTATCACAGGCCACATAGTTTTCGAACACTCTATATTCAAAATTTAAAAAACTCTCGATTATGAAGAAAAGTTATTTTGGTCGTGATTCGAGAGGCAACCAGGAAAGGGGGTGCGAACTGGAATTTACTCTAGGGAGTTGCTGCATTGCTGAGCCTCCGGCAATCCGATCTACTTGAGGGAGTCGCTGCACCGCTGAGGCCTTGGCACTCCGATCTATTGGAGTGAGACACTGTACTACTGAGCTCCCGGTACTCCGCCTCACTGGGAGGAGTCACACCAAAATATCACTCTGTTTCGTTCCAAATTCTCGTGTGCAGTTTAGTTTATAATTTAGAAGTTGTCTTGAAAAGTGTTTTTCTTGTTTGTCCGGCTAGGGGTAGGCCAGACCCCTTAGTCTGCGACCTTCTTTGTAACTGGTGTAGCAGACGTGTCCCTAGCTCAAGAGAACCTGGGGCCGTCTACTACATTACAACCTGAAGAATCAGGAGAGCTCAGATTACAAAACAGAAGGCAGATAGACTGTACTGAACCATAATGTGAGGCACGTCTGTAGACATGTGTGCTTGACAGCACTATAAGAACACGTTGCCTCTTTGTGCGAGTACGGTTGCCATGATAATGACAAAATTCCCATAATATTTCATTATATGTAGGTATTAAATAAACAATTTACTGTCTCCGAAAAATGCAGATACATACAGAGTTGTACATATGTATATAAAGTGAATCTCTGCCATTGAGTCAGATTGTATTTTAATGCAAGTACCTACTTTAGAAATTTATTAATCTCAGATTACAGAATAGAAATATTTTGTGGATTTATGGCAGTCATTTAGTATAGTCGTGAATGGTTGTAATTATGTTTTTGATAGCTATATTTACTTTATGTTGGCAAATTATTCCTGTATTCTTTACTTATTACCTAACTTAGGGGGTAAATGTTTCAATATAAACAAGCAACACCGAATGATTTTTGTTAAGGTTTTGTGTTCCAAGATGTCACTAATAATAATCACGTAAAGTAATATCCAAATAGATAAATAATCAATAAAACCTATGAAAAGATACTCCATCTTCTTTATTTTGTTTTTAGGAGCAGTTTTTGCAATGTTTAAAAACGCAAGACGGCATTATTATCATAAATATTAAAATTATCGATGACGTCCTAACAATGCGGCGCTTCGTGTCATACTGACTCGAGATTGTATTCGCTTTTGAATTTGTATTTGCTTTTTTGGCCGCACTCACGTTGTTCCTGTCAGTCTATCTGCCTTCTGTTTTATAATCTGAGCAGGAGAGGTCGATAACGAAATCGACATTAACAATTCGTCATCATCAAGATGAAGATGATTTGTATTTAGGGTGAATTCGGGATAAAACAATAACTTTTTTTTAGGTTATGTTATGCACAAACGGTATTTTTATTTCATTATTGCCTTATTTATAATTTTGAACTTTTTTCCTAAATTATTATTTTACCCATAATCATGAGGGAATAATTGCTGCAAAGCTTCGCAAAAAAATGCAGTCTACACTGAAACGTTTTCCCCAACACGATGACTCAAACGTCAACTTTGTTGGGTTTTCCCAATTTCCCTACGGAAAAGGGAGAAGGGCGAAAAATTACTTCAAGTTACATACATTTGTTCGGGTGATGGATGCAAATGTTAGCAGTAAACAGATATACCATCTAGTTACACATAAACAAGAATAGTTCATTGGTATCATAACAAATTACATTGAATAATTGGATACAATAAAATGTTCTGACTCTATGTCAAGTGAACTAGACTATAAAAGACGATTACGTAGTGATAGGTCAAGGTTATTCTCAGAATCTTCCAAAGCTAAATTACAGATCAATTATTTTTTGCGTTCAATTAATTAAGTAATGATAAATGTCGCGTTATTCCTACCATGAGCGAGACGTCGATTCTTCCCAGAGGTGACAAAGGGATTATTAGATGGATGGACTTGACAGCACCATCCACCCGTACATAGTTAACAACGTTATACCGCGAATATATATTAATTATACCATCAAAGACAGCCTTGATGCACAAAAGCTTACATTGCATGGCCCCAAAAATATTTAATAAATTACCAAATGGACTTAAGGACTTAAATATTATTCAATTTAAAAACAAATTAAGATATCTATTATCGGAAAATTTTTATTATACTTAAGTACTATTGACGAATTCCTTAACGATAAATTGTAAGATAATTGACGTTTATTTAATTTTGACTTTGTATTATTATCTTTATGTCCATTCATTATTTATATGTATACTCAATGGTTAATGTTTTGCTTGTTTTTTCCGTCTTCAGTTATGTTGTGTTTTGTTGTAATTATTTTATTTTAATATGTTGATTATTCTTTTTATAATACACACATCAAAAGTGTCTAGGGATCAACATATATTTTTGCAATAACTTTTCTCCTGATTGATATTAATTAAAATTTTCTTTAAGGATTCATCAAATAAAGTGTTTTCGTTTGTCACAGTAACGATAAACCAAGTCACCTTTGCATTAATAAAGAAATTTGCCATTTTCCTAATAAAGGGATTTTTGACATTTGAACCACTAACACAAAAGTTCGAAAAAAAGACTGAAATAACAGTTTTCTTTAAAATTTTATTGGGTAACTTAAACAATTAATAATCCGTGTTTCTACCGCGAACACTAACAACACAAGAACATCGGTTTGGCATACTCAAAATGAGTTCATCCAAATCACGCTGTGGAATGGCCGCCCATGTTCGTTGCAACAACAAAAAAAGGTCTTCTTGCGACTGGATACCCTCCATATTCGGCAGAGCTCTTCTCTGTAGCATATCCCATGCATGCTCAATCGGGTTCAAGTCTGGCGAATGAGCAGGCCAGGGCAGGACATTGATGTTAGCTGCGGCGAGAGTCTGTCTTACAACTCTTGCGGTGTGCGGTCGTGCATTATCATGCATTAACTGAAATAAGGGACCGATTTGCGCTTGTAGAGGAACGATGACGTCTGATACAATCGTCTCAGCATAAATTTGAGCGTTGAGGTTGCCTCTGATCCAAATCAACTCAGTTCTTCCGCCGATCCAAATACCCGCCCATACCATGATGGTTCCACCACTATAAGGATGGACTTCCTGGCAGGATTTTAATCGCTGTTGGCGTCCAGGGGTTCTCCAGTGTCGTATACGTCTTGTATCCGGTCTCATACCAAAACGAGACTCATCAGAAAAGCACACGAAACGCCATTGTTCTTCTGCCCAATTTCTGTGTCCAAGAGCCCATTGATATCGAATCCTACGATTGTGCATTGCTATAGGTGGTACCCGTAGCGGTCTTCGGGAATGAAGGTTCACTTCATGCAAGCGGTTTCTGACTGTTTGGTCGCTAATTAAGTTCCCTCAAGAGTGATGAAGCCTCACGGCTAACATCATGGCGGTTATTGTTGGAGCTCTTCGAGTTAAGATTTGAATGTATCGGTCTTGTCTCCGTGTGGTGCAGCGATACCGTCCTCCATGGCGCTCAGCCACGGTACCAGTGCTTCGGTAACGTGTCCAAAGTCGACTGATAACACTCTGACTTGTATTCAGAGCTAAAGCCACAGTACGTTGCCGGGAACCAGCTTCTATCATTCCCACGGCTCTGAGCATTTCTTCCCTGCTTAAATGACGTCGCCGCTCCATAATAACGTTGGTTTTAATCAGTAGTAGGGAAACAGTAGCACTAATAATGTCTTCAATGCGTTGTATGTTTTTATAGGGAAAATATTGACAGCTGATTTTCATCTTTTACTCGAATTTGATTCACAGTTCCTGATTCAAATTATGAAATGCACCAAAAAGGATCCATATAAATTTATAAAATCATAAATTTATTACAAAGCCACATCTCAATCTCAAGAAATTCGCATAAAAATGCTTGATCCCTAGACACTTTTGATGTGTGTAATTACTAATTATGTGAAAGAGTGTACACCTTTAAGATAGATTTTTGAGGAACTAATTATTATTAAGATCTCATGTAAAATGTACCAAAAATCACACCAATAAATGAATTTGAATAAATATCCTATCCGCGGAGCGTAGCAATAGGCTGAATAATATGGAGCAAAATATGTAAGAATGACCAATGCAACAGGCCGTTTATCTGGAAATGGACCAAATTAATTAGGTTTCATTTCCTTTGTTATTAATGTAGTTCCTGTAATTATGGTAATTAGTATCATTATGTAGTAGTTTATATTATCATTGGTTAAACGAGCACACATCGTCACCGGTTTATAAAGGCACAAAAATTTTGCCCTTATTAGGCAGCTTAATAAATTCCAACGTAGGGGAAATAATATCGTGCTAGGAATTTACTTGTTAAGCCCGGCCGCACATTATCAGAATTTTCTCTCAAAAAAATTCTGATGAGTGCGCGAAGGCCCTCTGCGCATACATTTTGTACTAGAGCCAGCAGGCGTATGTGCGGGATGTAGTACAAAATGTACGAGCAGAGACACGCGTCAGAATGTTTCTCTCAGAAATTTCTGAAAATTATTGTGCGGCCGGGTTAAAGTTTATTGTCTTGAAGGATTTCTTGGTTTAAAGTTCGGCGTTACACTTAAGGGTCAGTGACATTTTCTTTTACTGTAAAACGTTTCCTTGTACCGGAACCGAAGATTGTCTGGACCAAGCGAATTTACATTATAATAGGAGAGAAACTTGTAGTGTTTCCATAAATTGCTCGTTTTCATAAATATCGCTATTCACTAGTTGAGATAATATTATATTCCTGTACGTGAGTCATCTGCATTAGTAATCTCTGAATGCAGATTTGTAATAATTTAACAAATTGAAAGGTTACGATATTTGTTATGGACATCTGCTGCAACCTTTTATAAAATTATAAATATAATAAACTTTATAACCTTGTATAAATGTTTAATGAGTAATTGATATCCATGTGAAGTTAGGTTTGTTTGTATACTTTGTTCTTATTTTTTTTATTTTAGTTTCCATATTATTTGACATTGGATTTTCAAAGTAAATAAGAAGTTTGTTGAATTTAACAAAATTGTAGGTCCTAACTTGCCTCTGGACGGCACGGCTGTCCCATTTCAAAACCTAATAAGGGATACTTTTTACAAAAATCGTTTTGTTGCATAATCTTGCTAACCTAGAAAGTTTCTACCAAATACAAAAACACCAGCTTTGAAAACTCACATAATATGCAGATATATTTAAGCATCGATACCTAATAAGTGCCATTCACTGCCTCTGATCATTTTAAAACCTAGTAAGTCACTCTAACCATATGGTTTTACCTAACATAAATATTTTTCAAAGGCTGACTGACCGATTTTCCGTTTAAGCGCTCTTCTGCAAAATTTCGTTTTAAGCCCTTACTAGGTTTTGAAATGGGGCAGCCGCACAGTTAATAGTTTTATGCCTATTATAGGTGTATGTTTACACGCCTTTGTGTAAACGCGAGATTGTATCTAATGCACACATTTAATTTATTAAATCAGCAATTGCTATAAGTCAGACAAATAAATTTAATAATAATAAATTTTAGCTGCATGAAAAGAGCCTCCACGAGTGACGATACTTAAGTACGTCCGGCGCACCCTGGGCAGTCAGCCCCGCTTCCAACCTTGCTGACTGGCTAATCTTTTCACCACAGCATGAGCTATTTTCGTATAGCTCGTGCTGACACGAGAAATGAAATAATAATACTGTTTGTAAGTTGTTTGGTTGTGTTGTGACACTTGTGACCAGTGTTGTCACTTAAATAATGTAGAATTATTCTTAGTTACGAGATTTGTTGCAGCGTGGGATGACATCCTACGTAATTGAACAAGTGGACAAAGTGGATCATGGTGGATACTTATGAAGAGGAAAATTATAATACAAATAAGGGAATCGAAGGTCTTCATCAATAAATAAACGCATACTTCTAAAAAAAAGTTCGTTTAACTTGGTGATTTGAAGCAGAAGATGCTAAAACATTATGAAATCTAGGTGTGATGTAACCGTGCACTTATTCAATAGGAAATAGTCAAACACGAATCGAAGCGTTCGGTAGACAACCGGTTTTTCAACCAACGTTCTACTACGCCCGGAGTGTTGCGAAAATGGGCCACTGCAGCGGAAGGAGTAGGTTAAGGTAGTGGGCAGCTAACACATTAGTGATTCATTAGAACTCGGCGGCTTTCACTCGCTATGGAACTAGAACAATAAACACCCGCGCGGTAATCTATAACTACTTAGAAACAATTTCATATTCCATTTGCATTGTGTACCCACTGACACAATCCAGTTTTTATCGCCAACGGTTAATGAATACTCAACCTTCAAAATATATTTCTATACATTTGCAAATGGTGAAAATCATTTCTAATTCATAGTTGATTTTGAAGAGATCTGCATATCAGTTTAAGGCTTTTTACTTTGAAGCATAAAAATGAGCGAGGCAGTCTAGGAAGTCTTCTAAAGATGGGATTTTTGCGTTTCAAAACGTTTCTTGATTACTTGTTAAAACTAAAGTTTAAACCGTGGCTATTAAAGTTTTATTCTTAGATCTTCAATGTCGAGATATAACGACGGTGAGGCTCGTGTTTCGCCCACGGGCGAGGAAAGCACGACTTTCCTCGGTTCCACGTTTAAGTACGAATGCTCTTGCATTGCACGTTGTCCGTACCTTTCTCGGTCACGTCATAAAAGCTTTTTTGTCGAATTACTTTACGCAATCTCCACTTTCAAACGCCCCTCAGTATTTTAATTATAATGATCGAAAGGAATTTCAATAGCTCAAAGTACCTAAGAACTTAATTCTTTCGTAGGAAAGCATGAGTGTAGGTGTTCATACATTTAATTGTATTGTTACGACTAAAATTTTACATTTAAATAATTGTATTGTTACGTTACGGTTACGACTCTAAAATGTTATTCAGTCGTGTCAAAGTCGATTCAGATTTTTACTTGTGAAAGTTTTCGTCTGTTCACACAAGTTATTCGAATAAGCTACCTACATTCTCTTCAATGTGTGGCGTTTCCAAGGACTAAAGTGGAAGTGAATAAAGCACCTATTACGGAAACGTCATGGCAGTCGAGCCGCGGTGGAGTTTGTCGACCTTCGTTCGCAATGCCTGTTCCATTAAACAACAGTCGTCGGATTCTACTAGACCTGTAATTTGTCCACGCTTTAATAGCAACTTGTAAAATTTGATTAATGGTGTCGCACTCCTTAAATACTAAAACATAGTGAAGTTTACTTAACTATATGTATAATTTACTAAATAAAATAACTTACTTAATTTATAGAATTTGTAAGAACACATTCTATACCTAAGTAAGTAGGTATTTACTGCTGCAATTTTTAGATTTTACTTCAGTGTTAAAAAATGAGCCTGTATACTTATAACGTATATAAAGGGGCATTTCTCTGTAAGCTCGTACAGGTCCCATACAAATGCTGTCCTGGCATTTTTTTTTTACATTTGCCAAAAAACCGTGTTCTATTTCGAAGAAAATTAACTATTATTTTAGTTAGATAAGGAGGCCCACTGAATTTATACGTATTTTCCGAGTTATTAGCGATTTTCCTAAAAATCATGACAGCGGACTGTTTGAGGCATCAGGGGACTGTTTTGAACGTGACAGGGGCTTGTCAAGTGAGACAGAGGAGTGTTGTAAGTACCGGTAAACCGGGGTTACTTTCAAATACAGGGGCGACATTGATAGTTACTAAACATTTTGCATTTGGTTAAATATCTGTGTGAAAATGGAACTTGTGCATTTTAATTTAATATTGTAGGGAACGTTGACAGTTTTCCTATTTTACCATTCAGTATAGAGGTGTCTGCGATGTTAGATGGCGATGAAAAAAAATATTAAATGACACCCCTGAATATGTAAAAAAAACGAGTTTTAGATTTTTCGATTGGGGCTACTTTGAAATTCAATGATAGAACAGAGATCATCAAAGTAGAAGCTCTACGGTCCAAGTTTGATAAGGAACATTTCTCCTTTTTGCTATCGAAAACTGTGCTCTATAGTTTTTTTTATCTAGGGTATGTGATTTTATATATCTCAGTTAATTGAGTCTACATAAAATATTTTTGATGTAGCAGCTAAAAGCGAAAATAAATAAGATACAAACACATGAAGCTCAAAAAATTGATCAAAGTAACCCCGTTCTACGGTACTTAGAAAAAAGTCATTTTACAATAATCAATCATTTATTATTTTTATGGCATATTTGCGCATCAATAAAATCAACAGTTTCTTTAGAAAAAATCAACAGAAAACATAACTTTCTTTAAACATTCATATCAAAATTAACCTTAAATGCTAGAAACATTTTGTACTCACTGAGATCAACATAGTCTTATTATTATAATATCAATCAGTAAAATTAAATGCTTTAAGCAGTATTCATTGAAATACTTACTATTATTAATACAATTATTAAAAAAACAGTCTTTTCTCTTAAATATATGATATTTCAGCTGGGATCTCCAATCAAATCCTAAGGATTTTTCTTAATCAAATAAGGCACATAATAAAGTTTAATCCCAATGAACTGAACATTTAAAAAATTAGCGCTCGAAAACGTCTACTTGAGTAGAAAACTTATAAAATATTCTCTTTCCCTTTACAATCAAGTCAGGATTATTCAACTTTTGGATAACTTGGTCAAATGACACGTATGAAATGTCCTTATCATCTATTCTAAATGTCTGCACTTTTTGGTCACAAATCTTGAGGAAAGTAACACGTAAGTCGTTTTCATCGTCATCCATCTCATTAATTACGGCAGCATAACGATATTCTACATTTTTAGCTGGAAATTTCACAAGAACGTAATCTCCAGTATTGTAACATGAATTCCGAACGCCACTCGTTCCTGCTAATCATCATCCAATCTTTAAGGGGACTTGTTTGGTGTAGGTGTCAATTCAGGTTCAGCAGATTCAAGATCTTCCGGTTCGGACTCTGTAAACACTTCTTCTACTGTCCATCTAGGTTTTAGAGCAAAGTTGATACTGCCAATCTTAGCCTGTGTAGGAAAATAATTTAAGTTTATAAAAGAAAATAATGCGAAGCAATGATACGTTGATGATTCTTACATTAATAAAAGAGACTAGCGGATAAAATTACACAAACAATACATAAAAATAATAATCAATACGCAAAATACACAGTCCCCTGTTGTGTAGAACAGTCCCCTGCTGCATTTTCAGGCAGAGGACTGTTGCCAGGGGACTGTGTATTTCGGTTAAATTTCACAATGTTTACAAAACTGACGTAAAATAGTTTTTTAAGAACCGACCGATCAATTTAGACATGAATAATAAAACAATAAATTATATATAGAGATAATTAAAGTAATTAACATAAGTATTATTACTTACCAGAGGACTGTGTGTGGTAGCAGTCCAAACGCGGGTTCACCTCACAAATGACGCTCTGGCACTAAACAAAATACCGTCTCGCCGCCGCATTCGGCAAGGTTGCAAACTTAACAACAATTGCCTTTCGTTTCACTCAAAAAAACGTTTGTAAACATTACAGTTTTTTTTTATTATGGCTTTAACTTTTTGGCAGGGGACTGTATGGAAATTCTGGGGACAAAGTTTACAGGACTTTACTAAATAAATAAAATACGGAATGTAACCTTGTTTTACGACAATAGTATAATTTAATTATTTTTCTTTATGTTATTAACTGCCAAATGTATGTAGTTTCAATAACTTTTTCATAAATCTCATTTCTAGGTGGGAATACAGTGATGGGGACAGACAGGGTACTGTGTTTTTAGAGCTTCTATCACGTCTAGAAAAAAACTTAAAATAGTTATGGTTCTAAAAACAATGGGCCCGTAAAGTTTTGGGCTTAAATTTTTATGAGGAGTGATTTTTAAATAAATAATTAAATTACTTTTTGAAAAAATCGGTCGGGACAGACGATTACGAGCTTACAGAGAATCGCCCAAAGATAATTTACTTTAAAAATAATTAATTTAACCTTCTGACTGACGAGTGACCAATTCACCTAGAAAAGAACGAGCAGACGAAATAAATAATTCATTGTACTGTCTACATTTTCGCTTTCTATGGTTTGTCGTGATCAGATCACGGCGCACGCAGCCACCGGATGAGTCACCGTCACCGGCGAGCGTCCGCAAGCGCCGCGCACACCGGACACCCGATACCATTTACGACTACGAGCGACAGCTCATTGTGTACGATACGCATTCGACTCAGCTTATCGATGCTACTCAAGCTACTGTGCGCGCGCCACCAGAATGATAAAAAATCTCCCTCACACGACGTTCAATAAAATTTTAAACCGCGAACAGCTCTGTCAAGTCTGGTTTTGAAGCGTTCCATGCAAGTAACTATATCTTTAGGATAATGCAGTTTTGAGTTTTAATGATGTAATAGATAGAAGTATGTTGTCTAAATGGATAATTAGTTTGTCATTATCAATGACGATCTTAACTGATAAGTTGCAAAAAAGTTGTACCTAGTTTAAACGACATCGTTAAATAATTACTATTCCGAACAGAACTTTAATTTCCTGAGAATGCTCGCTGTGTTAAGGCCTACGATTAACTTTGTTGACCAACAGGTTTCTGTTGCCAGTTCTTCGGTACCTACTCGTCCTGACTGAGGCATGTTTATCAGGACAAGTTCCTGGAATGACTGGGAGTGTCATGTTCGTGTCTGTTTCAAACAAATTCTGTAGCCTTTTTTGGGAAGAAATTGTGACATTAAGTTCAGAACAACAGTCAACAAGTACTTAGTGAACCCGGCAACTATGTAATTAAAGAGCCTTTTCTGGAAATGGGTAATGTATAGTATAGAGGCAAGTCCACAGAAATAACGAGACAATCTGGTAACTGTCAAAATCGATTCAGGAAATAAGAAGAAAATGACGCGCAAGCCATAATTTATGATTTAACGAGTTTCTGGTTTGACGCATGGCGACTAACCTGGCTACCGCAGCTTTCGAGGAAACCAGTTTTGGCAGCATGTATGACGTAATCAGGTACAGGTGGATGCTGTTGCCTATTACAAATTAATCTTGCAATTTACGCGACCCGCGGGAAGCGAAAGATCGGCTATAGAATAGCAAAAATACGAGAAGCTACATATTACAAGGGAATTTTCTCGACATAACAGATGCTACCTAGTTAGTAATTTATTCAATCGTAAATTGTCACACCAAGGTAACTATTTACAAAGAATACTAATCATTAAAATAGTAGATAAGTGTATCTACTTATCTACATTTATTCATTGCGCCTTTTATGAAGTACTGTTATAATATAGGTACGGAAATTGTCCGTCACTCATAATAGTAGGGAGGAAATAAAAGCTGTTGTAGTAATAGTGGTCGTGACAATACATAATAATTGAGTACGTGAGTACCTATAGGAATAGTTATGGCTATCGAATAAATAACTAAGCAAGTACTAGCGGAAGTGGATTTGATTGTGAACGGTAATAATTTACAACAAGTGAGAACGAGAAGGCCATCGTTCATTTCAAAGAATTATGATGTGCCGACGTTGTTAAGTAACAGCGATCCAAGAAATGTTCGTCGTAATTTATTAATGGCGAAAAGGTATTTTTAAAGCGTTGAAGCACTATTATGGTGATAATACTTAATGCAATTTAAATACTTAGTTATGTGCTACAATAACAAAAAGACAATTAAAAAAACCCTCAGAATAAAAGATCTTTTAACTGGCTGAATTGGGACTGAAAACACTGTTATGGGACATGCTTGTGTTATCTGGGTGTGGGACTCTCAGATAGAGTATAATGTCATGGCCTATTAAATAAATTGCAATGTTTTCAGGTCATTGATATAATCTAATAAAGATTGCATCAGCAGTGACCTGAAAAGATGTAGCAACAACTATAGACAAGCTTTGTGTGGTATTAATACAAAAGAGGATTGTATATTGTATTGATGTTCAATCACGGCAAAAACTTAAAAGTTGGCTGAGAACTAAAAAGTTATTGATTTACCTACATAGTTTGTAGAGCAACCTGTATCTACATGCTTAACATATTTATGTTTCAGAATAAAGATAGTTGTAATTATGAAACTGAAATAAATGATCCTAAGCCTGGTGATCTGTAGTACATGTTTTACCTACATCAGACACCAGTCTCTATTGAATTTGCTTTACTTGCTATAATCTGTATTGTGATGATGAGAAAATAAATATATTGATTGATTGATCTAATACTTGGGTAATATTATGAACAATTCCGTGACAACATTTTAAACCTTTGTTGTCATTATATAAAAAACTAAACTTTAAATGCAATTAAGTAGATAACATTAACAACAGATTATGAGTCAACTTGTTAATTGCTTTGAACAGTTTACAACACGATGTAAATACAAAGGTTTCCAACATGTTTGGAAGATCAATCATTAAGAATCAGCTATGCCATTAGTCACAGTTTAAACAATAAATGTATTAACAGACAGTTAAAATTTAATTGTTAATATTTTTGTTGAATTTGAGGATTTGTTAGTCTGAGGAGTTTATTTTCAGTAAAATAGTTCAATAAAATGATAAAGCAAATGAACTGCCCTAAGATCGCCATACATTATAGGGCAAAGTGCTTTGTTAACCTGAGAACTCTCCGACAGATCATCAGTAACATTAAAAGTTTGCTGGCCTTTCTCAAGTAGTTAGGTTGGATTGAATAGAATTTAATCCCACCCTCATGCAAAATAATCTCTTTGTTGTGGAGTTGAGGAAACCTGCCTGTATAACTAAAACTAAAGCAAATTAAGTTGTGTACCAATTATGAATGTAAATAGCATTACTACTTAATATTTAAGTTGTGCTTTCTAGCCAGTGGGTACCGTCTGATAATACATTATCAAACTTATCAGGGTAGTAGAGACAAATCGTATTCAAATACATATGTAATTATGATAACCAAGGCAGTACTTCAGTGACAAGGATCAAAACTATTTGATGTTGATGCAATTAAGCTTCAGAATGAAACTATCGGCAAGCAGCATTACATCATATTTGTAATCCTTTCTTGAAACATTTATTTATAGCAGCGGTTCCCAGAGTTTTTTTCTCGTAGACCATTTTCAAAATTTTGCTGGTTCCAGTGGACCCCATGCAGCTACATTTCTACCATATTAAGTAACATATAAAACGTGAAGATTACATCTTTTTGTCACACCAACGGAGACCCCTGTTGAGTTTCCCGTGGACCCCTGGGGGTCCACCTGGAACCTGGACCAATTTGGGAACCTCTGATTTATAGGTATGCGTAAGACTATTACAAGCAAGTAGTGGGTAAGACTATTCCAAAATCTACCCAGCGGTTTTTGACATTAATTTGATTTACCTACCCAAACATGCTGTGCCAATACCAAATAAGTTGGGATAAGAGCAAGAGGATGATGATGAATTATCAGATGCACATTTTGATACTTTGTTTTATTATTAATAAAAGAAGTGTGGTAAATAGTATTGATGTAGGTAAGTAGGTTTGTGCAGCAGTTTTTTTTACTTATGTATTTGAATTAACAGTAAGATAACCCTCTGACCTAAAACTTGCAAAAATGCATGCCTGTTTGGTTTTATTAGTTGCTCGAATATGTATACTTCAGCATTGTTTTGTTGTAATTAAATCCTTTTTCTTAGGTTTCCAATTAAGTACTTTTATTAATAAAAACATAAGTTATTGTAATGAAACAACATTTTACAATGCTCGTAGTAAAATTCTTGGAAATTGAAACATAAAGGACAATAAATCTTCATTATTTTCTGATCAAAGGTACTAACTACTTGCATGCAATCATAATTACATACATTTGCCAATGAAAACAAACATTGTCTCATTAGTTACGAACTTATGAAACACGCTTCAGGTGTTGCAGTTTTATACAATCTGATACAGCTTGCAATACGTTTGTTTCATCAACAAGCCTACACAAAACAATTATTCAATTATGTCTTTAAAGGTAATGTTTTTGTTCTCACCGATAATAAATAACGTGCTGCCCGCCAAACATAATCCCACTCGCATGCATACTGCCCGGTTCCAGCTAGAAGCCATACGCCGTGAGAAGTAGCTCATGGGACAGTTCCAACGCTGATCCGTAGGCTGTTGTTCGTAAGTCACTGTGGTAGGCTGATACACCGCACTCGTAGGCATTTTGAAAGTAATGGAGTCACACCGCGAACAAAGACTTCGTTACTATAATAAGTTAACTATAGAAGCACTTCACAGTTCACAGGACAACACGCATGACGCAGATCAAGCAAGTAAACACAACAGACTACAGAAGCGTGGTGGTGTAGTGCGTGCGTGAGCAACGATCAACGATTTATTTATGTGGAATGGTGGTAGTGTGGCACCGTCCCGTCTAGTGATGGCGATGCAAGATGGAGAGAGAGACGTTTGAACTTCAATTAAATCGATAACACTCGATTGTGTTCTCTCGGACTCGAGTTGATGCAATCACGAATGGCCAGAAATCGCTGATTTTGTTCGCAGTCAAGTCAAGCACATCAAAACAATCGGTCGGAACTTGGACTTCGGACACATCGAGTCAATCAATAGTCGATCGAGAATCTTCATTGATAAAGACTTATTATTATTTATAAATGAGAATCTTTATAAACATTCGTTCATTGCGACGTTGCGAGTAAAATCGCCGCATGACTCTGGTGGATGATTCGATACAATAAAAAACTCGATTGTTTTGTCGGAATCGGAAAGCGAGCAGTGTTGCCAAGACTGCACTAGATCAGTCCGAGTCGCCAAATTTTTACGGCAAGTAGCCGAAAAGCCGAAATACGATAAAAAAATAACTATTTAGTATCCTAAAATCGCCTAATAGAAAGTCCGGCTAGCGTAAGGCTATTTAAAAAAAGATTTTTTTCTCACTCAACCTTATTCTAAGCACTCAACCAACAACATAATCAATCAACAGGCGATACAAATTACGCGAATAAATAGAGGTCAGGGGAAAGGAATACCAATGCATATGTATACCACTCTATCTCGCGACCCGTATACTTGTTTTTGAATATCTATAGCTAACTCTTTAGTTCTTATTCTAACCCCGGCCACTCACATGTACAATGTACGAATGTTTGCGCGCATATGAATGACCGGGGTAAGACCCTAAGATCAAGTACGGTATGGTACGTACTTTGTCACTTTGTCTAAGGTAAGATCTGTCTCTGAAATAAAGAACATTCTACATCTACATCTTATATACGTATCTCTATAATCTAGATTCTACATCCTTCACCTTTAGGGTTAAAATACACGTCCGATAGTTGCTTCCGGGAGCCGGATCCGACTATCTGATCGGATTCCTGAAATACACTTACGCAGGTAAATAATCAAAGCACTTACGATTCTCGTATCTGATTTTTTCTAGTTTCATTTGTTTTCTGTCTGTCAAGCGACACACTTCAATCAGTCACACGGCAGTGGGTCGAGCCAAGTTCGGATAAGAAAAGCGACGCACCGGCCATGTGTTAGGTATATTAAGGAATAAATATAAAATCATTTATTATTCCGTTTATTTATCTATATACATATAAATTACATTTTTAAATATTTAATTATAAAAAAAAAACATTTAAAAATATAAAAAATAGTAGCCCACCGGCATCGGGAACAGGGTCCAAGCTGCCGGCGGTCAGGGCTCCAGAGAGAGGAACTTCCTAACGATACGCGCCGTGTCCAGAAGTACCGCTTTCTGAATCAAACCCTTGATCCAGCTGCCTAACGAGAGCCTCATCAGATGTTGGTCGAGGCTCTTGGCTATTAGACCATTGGCTGTTACGACTATCGGCACAATGACTGCTGAGTCAATCTCCCACATGTCGACAACCTCGTGAGCCAAATCAAGATATTTGTTTTTTTTATCATTTTCAGCTTTCACGAGATCCTCGTCATGCGGGACAGTGATATCAACAATCATTGCGCGGCGCTCTGATCGATCTATCACCACTATATCAGGCTTATTGGCTACAATAGTCCTGTCAGTGATGATAGATCGATCCCAGTACAATGTGATATGACCATTCTCGAGAACTGGGTCGGGCACATACCTGTAGTATGGTACTTCTGCGTCCACAAGGTTGTATTTTAGAGCAAGTTGCTGGTGGATAATCCTAGCTACGAGGTTGTGCCTGTGCAAATACTCACCGTTAGCAAGACGAGAACAACCAGAAAATCATTTATTATTATTATTTGTATCTCTCTGTACTCACGGCTCATCTTCCGTGCGGAAGATGTCCGGTCCTTTGGAAGGCATACACGGGGACACAGGTCCAACGCGCAGAGGCCGCTTTGAGAACTTTAATCTAAAATGGGGTGGGGCACCAACCGGGGACTATCCACGGCTGCACCATTGGAGTACAGTAATGGACCGTCCCAGGTGGGTGCAAGACTATTGTAAAATATGGCGAAAAATATCTGGTCTATGGGAAGGGGTGTTAGGTGGACTAGATAACTTCCATTGCCGGAAGAAAACGGCGTCTGCCTTTCAACATTTAAAATTGAATAGTGTTGGCAGACGGTGACTCGCCAGCTCACTAGCTGGGCCCCCTGAAAAGCCGCCAGTACATAGGCGAAGGGGGCAACAGACGTGTGAGCGGCTAGAGGTGTAGAGAGGTGTGGCCCCGGTTTCGCCGTCGCGGGTCTAAGAGACCCGGAGTGGGTTTCCCCGCTATTACGCCTTTAGACACTTCCACCCCCGAGCATATAGCTCTGGCGGCCCCCCTCTGGCCGGCCGATAAAGGCAAGACAGAGTTGAGAATCCTGCGGGCACCCTTGGGGTTCCACTCCAGCCAACCAATAAAGGCAAACTGGAGACGAGGCCCTGACCGACTCTCTGAGGCAATAAGGTACGCAGTGTCGCCACTCACCAACAGCTCGCCACAAGCTGCCCTGCGGTTTGTAAGCTTTTCAGTAGACCTCATCTTACATTTTTTATTATACGATGGGGTTGTAGAAAGCTAATCTAATGTACCCTCCGGTTTTACGTCAATCTCATGATGAGGTAACGCCTTTCCCAGAGGGGGTTTATTATTATTATCTTGTATCTCTTTGGACATCACGGCTCATCTTCCGTGCGAAAGATGTCCGGTCCTTTGGAAGGCATACACGGGGACACAGGTCCAACGCGCAGAGGCCCCTTTGAGAGCTTTAATCTAAAATGGGGTGGGGCACCAACCCGAGACTATCCACGGCTGCACTATTGGAGTACAGTCATGGACCGTCCCGGGTGGGTGCAAGACTATTGTAAAATATGGTGAAAAATATCTGGTCTATGGGATGGGGTGTTAGGTGGACTAGATAACTTCTATTGCCGGAAGAAAACGGCGTCTGCCTTTCAACATTTAAAATTGAAGTGTTGGCAGACGGTGACTCGCCAGCTCACTAGCTGGGCCCCCTGAAAAGCCGCCAGTACATAGGCGAAGGGGGCAACAGACGTGTGAGCGGCTAGAGGTGTAGAGAGGTGTGGCCCCGGTTTCGCCGTCGCGGGTCTAAGAGACCCGGAGTGGGTTTCCCCGCTATTACGCCTTTAGACACTTCCACCCCCGAGCATATAGCTCTGGCGGCCCCCCTCTGGCCGGCCGATAAAGGCAAGACAGAGTTGAGAGTCCTGCGGGCACTCTTGGGCTTCACCCCAGCCAGCCAATAAAGGCAACCTGGAGACGAGGCCCTGACCGACTCTCTGAGGCAATAAGGTACGCAGTGTCGCCACTCACCAACAGCTCGCCACAAGCTGCCCTGCGGTTTGTAAGCTTTTCAGTAGACCTCATGATACATTTTTTATTATAAGATGGGGTTGTAGAAAGCTAGTCTAATGTACCCTCCGGTTTTACGTTAATCTCATGATGAGGTAACGCCTTTCCCAGAGGGGGTATTATTATTATTAGCCTGTACTGTCCCACTGCTGGGCAAAGGCCTCCCTCCGTTCCTTCCACTTGTCGCGATTCTTTGCAGCTTCATGCCAAACCTCAAGAAAGGCATCCAACTCGTCCCGCCATCTTCTCCGCGGTCTGCCGCGACCCCGTCTCGCTGTCTCAGGGCTCCATTCTTGTGCTATACGGGCCCACAGCTCATTTGGCATACGGCAGACATGCCCTGCCCAGTCCCACTTCAGCTGGGCGGCCTTTTCAGCCACGTCGACAATTTGAGTTTTGGAGCGCAGTATTGTGTTTCGAACTCGATCAGTTAATTTAACACCAAGTATACTGCGCAAAAAATCATATTGAGCAAATTTTTAACACCCTAATAAAGGTACGGAACCCTCAGGGCGCGAGTGCAACTCGCACTTTTGCGATGTTTTACTTTTTTTTAAAGATGGTAAGTATTAAGGCATTAGACAAAAAGTGTGTTTCTAAGCAACTGAATTTGTTAATTTTATAATATCACTTGTTACTCTCGTTTTTTATCGTACTTCAATCAATGGTATTGAGCTTGTGATTAACTAACTCGCAATCTGATAAATAACCAAAACTAAAAACAGTACAACCCTTTTCGACACGAGGTCTGATAATAAGCAACACAGTACCAGCCTTATAACTCGCAGTCAGATAGATAACCGTAGTTGTACAATGAATGAGACAAGTTTGTATTTGTTTGCAAACGCAATCCCGGTCTGCCCTTGGATTGATCAAAACTCGCAAGCAAAAACTACACGGGATTTAGCCCTGCCCCCTCTGCGGTCATGTCACGACTCGAACATCAGCATTAATATCAGCATCCATCAATGCGGATGCTGATGCTGATGTTGAAAAAGATGCTGAAGATCAGCGGATGCTGATGTTCGCAACAACCCTGATACAAATGTACGCGCCTTCAGACAATCGGATCGGAAGCGACGCCCGGAAGATGCTTACGATTCTGACATCCGATCCGATAGTCTGATCGTACGTGTAATTCATGTTCAAACAAATGTATGGCGCGGAGGCCTTCAGACAGTCTGATCAGACTATCGGAGCCGACTATCGGAGGCAAGTATCGGACGTGTATTTTGACCCATATGGACCAAGTTGGTCTTATTATCTAGACTCCTTTGACATTTCTCTTGTGAATAAAGATACGTTTCATTACACGCATTTTTATTATCTACAAGACTTAATGAGACGTGATTAGTTCAGCATAATTAGGCGTAAAAATCGCTCCTTTTTCCAAAGTCGCCTAAAAGGCGACCGACGCCAATCGCGTTTTTGGTCGCCCGGACACCCTTCGAGAATCCTAAAAGGTCAAATTTGGCACTACTGAAAGTGAGTCGATTGTTGACTCGATTAAAAATGCACATGGCTGCTATTCTTTCGATTGATAGAACATCTCGGAATCGCCATTGCTATTACGACGTCGCGTCGTTGGTTTTCGCCTTCGCTTTCGTATACCATGCTCTGTAGTCTGCATCCATTCTACTTCTGTTGACTGCTGTCCGTTGAATCGAAGTCCATCGAAACGAAAGTATAATTCCTAATTTCTTAATATAACGTAAAATACTTTACTACTAAGTATAATCCGTTATTACTATAGCTGAAGGTTGGACGATGCAAGTATTTCAAGATTTTAAAATAAAATCTTAGGCTGGGCGCTCATTGTGACTTTTTGTTACCAAGTCGAATGCTATGAAAATGTATGGGAGTGCGCTCACTATGATGACATGAAATTACCGTGACAATAATGTATTTTCATAGAATTCGACTTGGTCACAAAAAGTCAAAATGAGCGCCCGGCCTTAGGATCAAAATACACGTCCGATACTTGTTTCCGATAGTCGGTTCCGATAATCAGACTATCTGAAGGCCTCCGCGTCATACATTTGTTTTGAACATGAATTACTCGTACGATCAGACTATCGGATCGGATGTCAGAACCGTAAGCATCGTCCGGGGGTCGTCGTGGTCCAGAAAAAATCGGACACGGAATCGTACGTGTATTTCATGAATCCGATCAAATAGTCGGATTCGGCTTCCGGAAGCAAGTATCGGACGTGTATTTTGACCCTTATTCTCATCGGTCTGAGGGTAGGGTTGCCAACTCAGTTGAACAGAAATTCGGAAGGTGAAAAAAAAGTTTTTATTCAAAGTTGTATTTTTTTTACACTGCGAGCAGCTTGTTATACTTACCTTTTGATTAGAAACGATAAAATCATAGAATTCTTTACAATTAGTGTATTTGAAATTTGTGCACACCTGTATTTCACAGATTTTATATGCGTTTCATTCAGCCGATTGCGACTTTTCGACCACAGTTCGTTTACTACGCTGAAAACACGTTCAGCGGCGGCGTTTGAGATAGGGATCGATAGAGTGAAAGTAGGTAACAAGTTTTCTTATTTCGTTGCCAGAAACATCATTTTTCAAAAAAAATAACCAATCCTAGTCTACCCTCTTTGTTTTGCTTGCCACTACGTCACGAACTTCTCGCAGTAAGCAACAATCGGGCGGGCGCGTAGGCGGAGGGAACGGCAGAGACGCGCGGCCGGCCCACCAGCAAGCCAAAAATCCGGAGATTTTAGCTGCGTTTCTGGAGCTACCGGGAGATTTTAAAATCTAATGTCCTTTTTCCGGGAGAATCCCGGGATTCCGGAAGAGTTGGCAAATACCGAGTGAGCGAGATATATTTACGATCGAAATCCTAAGAGTGAGACAGACAAAAGATTTTTTGTCACTTTCTTCGTTCCGCCTTTTAGTTTGCATAACTCCAACGTTTGGAGTCAGGCAAACAGATGATTAGTGGGCACGGGCCTCGTCTCAGGATGCGAAGGGTATAGGTTCAGGGCTTGAACAACCCACAAAAGAAAAAACGAAAATATTTTGCAAAAATAATGTAATAGTTATAATTTTAAATATTCATTATCACTAATAAATAGTTTTATATCACTAGACAGTCGCTGCTTTATATTTTAGAGTCATTTATTTTAACAGGTAAAGGCACTGATCCTTCTTATAACCACTATAATATTTAACTTATACAATACATAGTAAGCAACAGTCACGTCCGAGTTATCAAGATTTGTAACTGCATACTCAATAATTTTCTTTTAAAATATTATCATTATGGAATTGAGTGTCTATTTTCAGCAAAAAACTTCAAATAGAAGAGACGTGACTCCCACTTGGAATATCATATTTGATCGAAATAATAAACAAATGTAAATGTTAACTAAAACATAAATAATACATAAACTGATTAAAATAATGACGTTTTTCGAGTTATTATCCTTAAAATACAAAATTATTATCATACACATTTCATATAAATCGGAAGTTACATTCTTGAAGTCAAATAAATCGGAATATTCAGTCATAAATAAAATCAATTGCTACATTTTGACATCGAAAATACAATTCTTATGTTTATAATAACATAATAAGGCACCAAAGCATGAGCATTCGCCTTAACATAATTTCGAAAAATCAAAGGAATTACGATGCTAAAGTAGAACGTATAACGTCAGCATACTTTTTCATTTGTACTAATTTATTAATTATATACAAATATATTCTATAAAAATATTTCAAATACCTAATTCATTATTATCTATTTTGTACATGCAAAATAGAACTTATGTTATTATGCCGTTATATTTATAATTCGACTTAGATACGAAACCTATTAATGTAACATTGCTATTGCTCTAGTTAACTTGAAAATAATACGGAAGCCCAATAAATGTTTGCTTCACTGGAAATATTGTTGTAAATAAATAGAGCATACATTTTGAAGGTGTTAAGACTACAGAAAAGTATATAAACAACATATCATTTGAGCGTTATTATAGCTAGCCACAAAGCGATTAAATGTGCATAAATTCCTCTTATGTGCAACCAACACCTCATTAAAGGTTCACTCATTCTTGAATATAATTGATTCATAGGTCTAATTATTTTATTTTAGCAGCTTTAAGACAGAGGAGGCCTAAACTAAAGTTAGTATTCTAAAATAATGAGTTCTATCCATGGCCTAGTTTCATATTTGCTATCGTCATAATAATTTCGTTACAATTATCATTCAACTGTCTTCAATGAAGCACTCACCTTGGCAAAACAATTTTGTCATGACATCTCGTCCAGAATTTGCTCAGTCTCATTATAGCTGTCTTTAACTCAATACGATTCAGACTAGTTCCTTTAGTTCTCACAATCTTCAGCAATATTTACATTCATACAATCACAATTCCCGAAATACGTACATTCTGAAAGGCGATAGATTTTTTATGAACACATTTTGAATTAAATTCTTAATATTTAAATATCCTTTTTTATAATATAATAAGCAAGACCCTCATATTTATAATATCTGTATCATTCGACAGCAAAGCCGGCCGTTTCGAGCACCGCTTGTTTAAGTTTATCGTGAAGTTTCTCCTTGTTCGGGTAAGGAGGTAAATCGAGGCGATTGAAACAAGTGTGGGCTTTCGGAAGCGAGTCCGGAGATGCGTCCGCTACGAGATGGAGCGTGAACAGCCGTGGAGCCGCCGCGCCCGTCGAGCCCTGCAATGCTCGGAAGCCAGCCAATGGAACACGCCGGGAGCCCGTTACAAATTGTAACAACCTAGCTCGCATTTCCGCATCGAACTCTTCAACGATGTCCCAGAACCAGGACACGATCGGTGCGTCTGGTGTGACGTGCTTTAGTCGGGTGTGGCGCCGCCAGTCGGCCGGGTCCAGGTCGGCGCGGCCGGCCAGCAGCGGCTGCAGGTCCCGCGGCGACAGCGGACGCAGCAGCTGCGGCGGTATGATGTCGGCGAGGCCGCGCTGCAGAGCCAGCCACTGCCGCTCGGCGCCGCGCGTGAAGCGGTGTGCGACGTAGAGCCGCACGTAATCGCGTTTATTCGCGTCAGTGACGGTTTCGTTGGTACCCCCCGGCCGCAGCTCCATGCTGCGTACCGCGCCGAACGAGGAGCATTCTACTGAAAACGTAGTGTCTATCACGCCAGCAATGCTGTTTTCTCTGAAATTTTACAATAAAGCGGATTAGTAAAAGCTCTACATGTAGCTAAAAGTAACTTTTTAAAAACTTAGTGTACTAACAGCATCCAGGATAGCGAACGATGTAGTTCTGGGTCCACGTCACGGATGTCACGGAGTGTTATTGGTCTGCCGAGAAGCTGCTTGTAAAAGGGCGCAGTGAACGCTGCGTCAAGCTGATGACCGTGGAACAACGCTACACCGAGAATGCGTCCCGCGAAGTGGAAGTATGAAAGATGTTCTGGGTTTACCTGTGCAAAGTAAAAGAAAATTCTTAATGTTTTATTATGCATAAGAATGAGGAAAAAGCGTATAGTATACGCAATCATAGTCGCATTCTACAATGATAGGTGTTTTGTAAATACAAATTGACTTCTATACCAAATTTCGTAACTTTTAAAGTAAATCAGATATTCTGTAGAGGTTTTGCATAATGTTTACCCCAGAATCGGCATTTATCTGCAGCGCATATCGGTCGTCTCCCGCGTTTGCGTATTGGAAGAGTCCGTAGTGTGGGTTGAACAGTTCCCTGCCCAACAGATGGAGCCACTCTCGCGCCACTCCGCCGTAGTCCAGTCCTTCTTCACCTCTGAACTTTACCAGCAGACGTTTTCGCAGCTCCTTGCCTCGTAACTTCATTACGAGCCGGTACGATTCTTCTAATATTTCGTTACGTGATACCTGAAAATAAAAAAAGTATTGTCTTAAGTCCAGATTCACGGTAACACATTTAAAATGTAACCGTGATTCAGTGAAGTCTTCAAAGTATCAAAGCTTTGGAAATATTATCAATCAGAGGAAGATAAAGAATCAAGACTACATTGTTCTCTCATAACTATCCTAAATCATAGATAGTACTGCATTCACTGAAATTTTTAGACATTTTTAAAGAGTTTCTTGCCGGCTCTTCTCCATAGGAAAAGACAAATTGGAACCGTGCAACTCAACTCGACTTTTCATAAGCGCCTGTATTGGATAATGTGAAAAAAAAAAAAAAATATGTACGGTCTGACTACATCTATTGTCTTTAAAATTGTGTCATTTCAGATTATTTTTTTAGATGTAATAGAAAATATTAAATCATCAAAATAATATTGACCTGGGCTACATATTGCATGCAATTAAGTAACATACCTCTATTCTACAATGTCCAGTCTGAGGCTGCAGTGCTTGCAGCTCAGCTCTTAACACCCTTGCCTTGGCCGCCAAGTCTCGTTTGTATTTAGGCAATGCGTCTGAGTCGAGCGGTTCTGTGACGGGCTGCGCGGGCGCAACCACTGCGGGCGTCGACGGCGGAACTGCCGTGGGATCAGGTTGTGGCTGGAAATTATAAATTATGTATTCTATCTTATCCATTTTGGAAGCGAAAATCCAGGTTAATTTGTTGTGTTGTTTCAGGAAATAAATTCCATTATACTCTAGGTTGGTGATAGGTAGCAACATCAGCCCTTGTTTCGCGTGTAAATAGAACATTAACTCCCTTTTTGGGAAATTCTGAAGTGCAGTAGCAAACTGTGTTTGTTTTGGGTCCTTCATATAAGCCCCAGATTAAATTTTAAGTTGGCTGGTAAGTACTGCTAGCTCCTTATTTAACACAAGAAAAAAACTCACAAGTCTAGCGGATAGCGCCAGCCTGGGGTCAGTGAACTGCGTAGTTCTATTGTTATGGTCCACAAAGTAGGGTCGTCCGGAGGGCGCGTGCCGCATCTCCCAGCCGGGCGGCAGCGGGCCGGCCGCGGCGGCGCAGTGACGTAGGTGCTGCGGCACGCGAGGGTCGTGCCACGTCGATGCACCCGTCGCTGAGTTGTAAAAGTATACTTGACCTTGAGCGGTGGTGCGCATCTCTGTAATGTTATATACATTCTCAGAATTAACCTGCAACTTTAGTTAACTAGCTTATTTTCGAGGGTGTAGTGAAAGCCCACGAAGGTATTGTACATAGTAGCTGAAATACCGCCCATGTTCACTTTGCTTTTCCGAAGTGAGAAGCAGAACGCTGAAATCCTGTTGCAGAGCGGCAAAGTTATTTTACGCGTACCGAATAACTTTGCTCCTCTGAAGTGAGGAACAAAACGCTCAAAGCCTGGTTTCAGAGAGGCAAACTTATTTTACGCATACTGTAGGTAGGTGTTTGCAGGCTGACAGACAGTTATCAGGCCCTTTGAACGACCAGGAGTCTATTTGTATGTTTCCAATTCGCAATGCTAAGGCGTTCTGAGAAGAAGCCCGCGCCCAGTGTCATGTTGTTGAATATAGCCGGAAAATATCAGTAAATCTTTTAACTAATAGATACGCTAGTAGAGAATGCCTTATGGCATTAAGTCCGCCTTATGTACCACCATAGTGCATAGAAGTATAAATAAATAAATAATACGCCTAAGGTATATAAGGATATCGCAAACCCACAAGTCACCGATGATCGTGTAGGTTGTGAGCCTCTTAGTTTTTATAGTTACACTCGACCTAGGGGGCCAGTAAAGGTATTTAGACTCGAGAATATACTAGCTAGAAAACTCCAATTGTACTTCATCAGACCTGGGAATCAAATTCAAGGCCTAGCACTTGGCAGCCGCGTTTACGATAGACTAATGAGTCGGTAACAATGTGTCGTTATACAATTACATTGTCAGGAGGTCGTTGTGCGTGCTGAATAGAAATTAGGTTTTTTATATGTGTCCTTTTGAGATCATTGTATAACACGCGCTTGCGCCAACCATGTGGTTCCCGACAAAGAATAAACTGCGCCTTCTCGCCTCATTGGTAATGTAAAAGGCAATGTCTTAGAAGAATGAGCGGCAGCACCCATTTAATAACAGCATACTGCATTCACTAATCCATTTGCCTAAGCACAGTGATTAATCAATATTCCCCTACTGGTCGTCCATTGCAGCGGCCTATTAGAAGATTTACAAAGCGCAGCAGTGAAGTTTCACAATATTTTCATAGAGATGAGACAAAAATGTTTCGTGCTAATATCTAACCTGTGCCTTTAGCAAACGTATTGCCTATTGCGTACATGTATTGTACATACATATAAACAGTGTTATTATTTCACGACTGAGGACTTCCATTGTGAAACAATCAATATCAAGAAAGAAACTATGTTTTTTGTAAGATGTTTGAACGCGCCAGATGGCACCTAAACGAAACACAAACCAAAATAATATTTATGGTTTAACATACAGAGGTCATTTGGGATAGGCTGAGTATAAATCATACGCAACACAAAAATAATTGGACAATTTGCTTCAACTAACAATAGAAGAGCAATATAATAGAATTCGGCGCATGGCGAATTGGCGACAGAATAGATAGGTAAAAGGCTACAGCAGAAATATGTTCACCGGAAGGGTAGCAGGCTTCTTCTAACTACGCTAATCTTAACACACTTTTCTAATCACTTATACAAGGTGTAACATAAATAATGAACAACTTTTACTATCGGACCAATACTGAAATCGCGAAAAAAAAAACAGCTGTTCCCTACATTTATGTTCGCATAACTCGTGAAAATGTAGGGAAAAGCTGTTTTTTTTTTTCGCGATTTCATTTTTGGTCCCATAGTAAAAATGGTTCATAATGATGAGTACAGTGACCCCTTAAGAGGTTGTGCGTTATTTATGTTACATCTTGTATATTTTCCAACTTACCCCTTGTTTTTTTATAATGTTCTCACGAGCCTTCTTTTATTTGACAATGATGCAATCATATAAATTGCTTTGGTTTGCCTCTAACAGGTCAGGTACTAGAGTTGCCCGTAAGTGTAAACACAGACCTGTTACATTATAGCAATATTCCCAATGTCTGCCCTTTAAAGCGCTCAGTGACGAAGTTCATTTTCGTCTGTGGGCATTGTAATAATGAACAAATTCTTACCATAACCAGGTGGTAGATCGGTTGCAGCTATGGGCGTTGTCGGCGTTGTTGGTGTTGACGGGTTGGCAGCCGAACTGGCAGGCGGAGACGTGGCCGTGGGGATACGCGACCGCACTGCCGTCTGAGGCTGTGGCTCGGGTCTAAAACCAAATCGTAAGTTTATCTTGTGATTTCACATCAACTCATCACATCAGTTCGTTGGAGATGTTACTGTAAAGGGGTAGATAGAACAGATAGAATGGTAGGATTATACATAAATCCCTCGATCAGTCCCGACCAATTTGGGTGAACGCCCGGGATGAATGATAATTATTACATCTGTTATCTGTTTTTTCCAGCTCGAGAGACGGTGCGAAAAAGTGCTGTTTTGGAATAAGGAAATGGGATTTGGTAAGGAGTAGAATTATGACTGTGAACAAGTAGTGGTAAGCAGACACACACAGTCACGGTAGCTAGTACATTAGTATTTTATTTGTAAATTACTTAATTACTTCGTGAATATACTATCACCTCCAGTTTTGCATCAATATTCACTACTCCTAAGCAATAGCACATTTTTACTAAGGCTAGCAAAATACACAAGCGACAACAATACATACAATCAGATGAAAGTTACATACCTTAAAGATATGGATGTAGCATGATTGACTTCTGTATCGGAAGCCGGTGATACTGGTGATGACGGCGATGCCGGGGAAGCAGGGGTGGAAGGGGTAGCGGCTGGCGTCGGTGATGATGGCGGGGTAGACGTCGCGGGGGACGCGGGCGCGGAGCCCTCGCACGTAGGGCGCTCCCATTGTGTGCGGCGGGACGCGTGGTTAACGTAGTACGGTCTATAATATTGAATGATGAATAAACACTTCACATTCATGACCGCACAGGGTTTTCTAACAGGATAGGTTTTATTGTATTCGTAAATCGCATCACCACCTCGACTCAGATCTTTAGGCCATAGAAACATTTGTCCTGATGCGGGATTCGAACTTGCAAATCTAAGCACGTTATACGCATCAAAGAGTAGTCATGCACACACATCTGAACCATTTCTTCAAGTGCGGCGTAAGTCGCATGAGCCTCTCGGAATTTAGTCAAACACATCAACGGACAAGTGAACTACAGCTTGTGGCGAGCCTTCACCGGCCGCTCCCGAATGCTAAAAGACCATAATAACATAAAACAATACTGACCTTCCGCTGGATGTAAACCGCTCCTCCCAATGCTGTGGTAGCGGATTCCTCGTCCCGTTTTGTGCAGGGGTCGGATCACGCGGATCTCGAGGCGTGCGGACATCTCCGGCCGGGCCCACCACGGCTAGTGGCGATCCCTCGCCAGCAGCCGCCGCCGGCTCGCCCCGCGCCGCGTCTCGGGACACTAGTGACACGATCACTTGTCCCCGAACGCCGCACGTCTCGCCCGAACCCTCCTCGCATAGCTCCAGGCATTGATCTGTGTGTAACATCGCCAGTTTTAGCATAATCTCCAAAAATTTATCTTTGACCTCACTTTAAGTGTTCTGCATTACAGTACCAGTTATAGCCGACGATAAATGGTTATGTACACATTCATAGATTTTAGCGTCCGAAAATAATGTTCATAAAAATCGTCTTTATTTAAAAAGCTTACAAGTTAAATGTCAAAGTCATTGAGAAGGAACCTCTCAGTAACATTGACTTGGTAATTTCATGATTTTTATACAATCTCTTTCAGTAGGTACTGTATTGGAGGAAGCTGAAATTACGTAAAATATACTGGAAGTGGACAAAACTAATTTACTTTTGCAATAAAATGTTTTTAACACTGCCGTTTATACAAGTAATAATATTGTTTTCAACTATGCTGCACACGAATAACCACGACTTGATAAACAAAAACGATTTCTGAGTAACAAGAATAAAATAAAATTGAATATGAGACACAATTATGTACTTCGCATTCCTCGTCGTATTTGGATGAAACAAGATACTAAGTTAACACTTCATAATTTATGAACACCAATGTGTGCATGACATAATAAATAAAAATAGCACGTACATCCCGTGTCCTTTAATTTATGTACAGTAGATGGCTGAATGCGAACACATCCAAGGAATCCTGAACCTTGTCTCTTGTGAACTTTGCGTTGATTCCATACACTGCAAAAGAAAATCTTACTATTATACAGTTCAAGGGGTATAGCTAATAGAATTTGGGTAAAAAAATATTCTAGGAGTTATCTCTGTAAAATCAATCCTTTCACTCCAAAGGACAAAAATCTTGCTGTCATATTTACTAAAACAAGCCTTTCTCCTTTTAAATGAATATTCAATGAATAAACAGGTTTTTCCTGTGTATTTTCCACCTATTGCACAGTAGATGATGTGATGTTTGTGACAGATATGTAAGAGCTGTTTTTATTATGACATCTAGGGAAATCCTGTTACCTTTCTTGTGTGACTAAGGACTTAAAGTAATACAAAATTTCCGATTTGATAGTCAGATAGCCTTATTTTTTTCAATGTAAAGATGCAAAAGTTTGTAGATATATTTCATGTTGTGGTCTTCTTATCCAACAACCAGAAATATTAACCCTAGGAACTTCAAAAGATTTGCTGCTTACCGGTTTCGAGTTCAAACTCCCAAAACTTAACACATCTTCTATAATTGAAGGAGTATCTGATCTACATTATAAAAACTACCATTATCCTTAATTTTGTGTAAATCCTTTGTTAGAGATTCTCAATAAAATAAATTAAAATAAGCTTCGAGAGTTCAAGGTTTGTGGTAGATCTTCACTTGTTTGTTAAATAATAAATGCTTAATTAGTGTATGCAAGACACTTCTAATCATATTTTCCTAATAGATCTTAGGGGCCATCCATAAATAACGTCACACGTTAAGGGAGGGTATCAACGAAGTGTGACATTGTGACAAGGGGTGGGAGGGGTCCTAAATTTCGTGACGTCACATTTCAAATCTAATGTAACTAAGTATTAAATGGAAATAAAACTAATTTCAGAACTGCTGTTTTATTTAAATAATTTCTAGATGTAAAATTGCAAAATATGTGACGTCACACTAGGGAGGGGGTATCTCACAAAGGTGACCAGCTGTGACAAGGACGGGGGACGAGGCGTCAAAAATCATGAAATTCGTGTGACGTAATTAAAGGATGGCCTCTTAGGTATTATACTCTTTCGAGTTAAGCTAATATGTAGATTTTTCTTTGTAGGGTCTCAAAAATCACTTCTGATTGATGTACCCTTGCTATACATATACCCTTTTCACCGTCAGGTGTGTCCCGACATTTCTCTACAAAATGTTACTATACAAAGAATATCAAATATAAAAAAAAAATACAAAACTTGTATAATATAGCGATTTTACAGGTTTTTATTATGTTGTTTACGTTTTTTCATACAGCATTCTCTTTACGGCTACAATTTACGAAATGACCGCTATGACACGACTCAAATTACGTGGAACAGTGTATCCCTAGTATGTCATGGAAAGGTAGCAGGAGAATACTTTAACACTCCTGTAGTTTGCATGACATTGGCATGCCTATCTCACAGTCGTAGCTTGTGACCATGCTCAAAAATGTTTCTACAAGAAGAGTTTCTTACTGCCTGTATAGTAAACAAACACCAAATTGTAATTAATACTTATTTATTAAGAGATTGTTCCATGATTAGTGATGGAGCTTTCTAAATTAGTATTCAATCTGGATGGAACTTGAACCAAAGCCATTCCAGTGATTACTCTGAATATACAGAAAAACAGCTGTGATAGAGAACTTTGTTTTATAAGGTACCATTTAGTAGTAATTTATGTTTATTTCAAGAACAGAACCTGAGAGAGAATATTATAATCTGAGAAAATATACTTATATTAAATCCCAACATCCACTGTGGATAGTTAATCCCTAGTAATATTGTAAATGCTAAAGTAACTCTGTCTGTCTGTCTTTGATGCTTTTATGCCTAAACTGCAGAACCGATTTTGATGAAACTTGGTATGGAGATAGTCTGGAACCTGGAGAAGGACATAGAGGCTTCTTTTATCCCGAAAAATATGGAATACGCGATAAACGACATCCGCACGGGCGAGGCACCAAGCGACCTCTAGTATACCTTTAAGAATAAAGTAAGAAAGAACTCATTGAGATATTCAAAAAACGTTTAAACTGTTTTAGTTTTTAAATATCTTAATAAAAGTAGAGATTTTCAGGAAATGAAAAAAAACATTACTGTTATTTAAAAACAATAAAATATTATTTATATTTTGTGATTAAATAATTAAGTGTGTTGTGCAATCATTTTCTTATTTGAGCTTACTTCCTCAATGTGATCGTAATTGAAGCTGAAGTCAGTAAAGTGGTGAAAGTACAAGTTTAGCATGAAAATAATAATTATGCTTGTCATTTGTGAATGCAGACTTGTAAACTGAGATTTACAAAAGCTACACTGATACTTTCACTTTACTCTTTCAGTATCAGATGTGCAATCTCAAACATCATTGATAAGAATCATTGGAGATAAGCATCATTGGAGATACGCTAGATATTAGAGATAAGAAACTATATAGGTCAACTTAATACACAACTTTTATATGTTTCACATACTATGAAAAACACACATTAAATTAAATATAAACTAGTCATGATTATGGCAGTATTGTTACACTTTGAAATACATTTCTTACTGCCTTAGTATGTCTATAATATTATTATTTTATAGAAATCAACAACTACACTGGTCGGACCAACATTACTCAACCGGGAATGTATGTCACTGTAATACTGTGTAAGAAACTTAATGCAGAAACATTCCATACCTAATTAAGGACAATATGAAGCTCTTAATTGCTCGAGGACTCATAAAACCATCAACACATGTATAATAATTTAATTTTAATAAAACTAACAGCTTACCTAATTGTAATGCCGTCTCCTTTGGTTAGGTACAAATCGTAGTGTGTATTCCACTTGGGATCGAGGGTTGCTTTCACAGTATTAGTAGAATACACCTGTCCACTGCCATCTACAGAGATTTTTGCGAATGGGTCTGGCAAACCTAAAATAATGTTACAATGAACAATACTGAATTAACGCAGCGTATTTAGTAACACGAACTTAATTAAAATAAACCGCAATTGCGACGTTTGTCTTGCAAACGTATTATTTTCTTATAATTTCAACGGCAGTTCATATGGTTCTCACCTTGAACATACAATTTATTCAATTTAACCTTATGAATGTAAATTGTACAAATACTTACGAAAAAGATCCCTCCTGACCAAATTCCTTGCACATAGAACTAAAAACAAATTAATAAGCAAGTTAATTACAAAGAATGTTATACATACTCTAAGCAAAATATTCACACCAAGTAGCGGAAATGGTTGGATAACAAGGCACTCACTAGTTAAACGTATTTTTTGGGCTCCGTATTTGCGGTTGGACACGGGAGTGGACATTTTATAATGCTATGGAATAATCATCTGGATAAAATAATTTTTAAAATGATTTCATACGATTTTCACATAAACTTTCAACCACCATTTTTATTTCGTTGAAATGAGTTTTTTTTTGTAAATACCTATGTAGTTTTCATAGCTCGGATACTATGTCTTTTTAGCAAACTTTTTTAAGTTACAGTGAGTATTCTCGATAATCATACTGATGAGTCCAGATTATGTATTTCATTCATTCGTATAATCTGTAATCTTTGTTTTCATTTCATTATTTATTTTTGTGAACGTCAGTCAACAGTCGTCAACAGTGACAAGTTTTATCCATGGAAGTAATAAGTACTGCGTATCAAAATAAGTTTGTTTAAAAAGTTTTAGAGGTTTGTGTAGTCATAAATTGAAGAATTATATTTTATTATTTGTATCTACGGATGTTTTTGTAAATGGTTTAATTGTATAAGGTAAGCTGCCTTGGAAAATAGATTGGTTTCCACTTCCAGACAAGCAAAGGCTACATTCGCTAGACGTTCATTTATGATTCAATGGAGGCCAATGACCTTAAGCGGCAATTTCAAAACGGTTCATTTGAAAGTAAAATGTTTGATGTAGGTAAAAAAGTAAAAAAATATTAATTTTGTAGTTTTCTAGCGCCAAAGATCATTTCATATAAATGAAAGAGTCTTGGACCATGGTCGTGTGCACCAATTTAGGACGGTCATGGCCTGCTATCTTCTGGGCCTGTCACTGCGAAGTCGCCTCTAAGCCGAGGCACTGATGCGTAATGCTGCATTACTGATGCATAATGCTTCAGTAACGCAGCATGGGATCGCTCGCGGCTTCGCCCACGTAGATGTCGTATATCGCGTATTCCGTATTTTTCGGGATAAAAGTAGCCTATGTCCTTCTCCAGGTTACAGACAATCTCTGTAGCTGTACCAAGTTTCATCAAAATTGGTTCAGCGGTTTAGGCGTGAAAGCATAACAAATTGAGTTACTTTCGCATTTATAATATCAGTAGGGATTATTTGGACTAGTTCACGTTACACTGAGACGAGCGAGCCCCTCGTCTCAAGTCCAACGTCATCCTGTTTGGTCTGGGAATTTAACTGAGGATCTCGCAGTCTACTGCGGCGCATGCGATCACGAGACCAATGAGTAGGTACTTAAAATTATAACAGTATGTTTTTATCCATGACATCAATAATGATTGACAACACATTGCGAACACAAAATTCGTTATAACAAGCAGCTTTTAGTACTGCTAAGCTTAAGCTTAAATTTTTATATATTGCATTGAAGCAAGGTGATTACAAGTTCAGTTTGCTACATTTGATCTGTGGGCCAAGAAGACCTTTAACTATGTTCCACCCAAAGCCGTATGTGGCGAAAGAATACGTATTAATACAATGCGCAATAGCGAACATTGGTTACATGCTGTTGTCTTGTTCTCAGTCATTGCATTAAACTCGTGCAATGTTCGAAGTCGATCTATTACAAAAGTTTATAGTCCTCTGATAACGGTTTTCTTTAATACCTTGTGTAAGTGCAGTTATAAAGTTATATTTAGAAATATCAAACAGTTGTCATATTTACTAAAGGGTATGGTTAAAGAAATTTATTTCTCAATAAGAAATTACAAGGATTTCACTTACTTGAGAACATCTTGGAACTTAAAATATAGTATTACATGAACTCTGACATACAAACTAAGCAGTTTATGTTTTTCATTATAACAAATCTAACAAATCATCAATATATTATATAAAATTTAAAATCGTACGCAAATAACGTTTACGAAACACAAACCTTAAAACTTTTAACATCCACCCGCAAAAGAAATAATTACCGTGGTCGCAAATACTCATAACAGATAAGGAATGATTTGTAGTGGATATTGACTTAGAAAGTAAAGATTGGGAAAAATAGAAAGAAATAAGGGAGGCCTTTGCCCTGCAGTAGAATACAACAGGCTCATATGATAAGATAAGACTTAGGTAAATACACTGCATGTATAAATTAGTAGGTATTGATAACATTTATATCGTATGTGCTGTTGATGTTATGTTAAACTATTCTACATTGTGTATTCAGTATTTACCAAGCACACACACTAAGCGCGCCTTGTATTGGAGAAAAATCTGAAAATCATCGGGTTGCGAAAATGAATCCAATTATTATCGTGCATGGAGGAGCTGGAGATATTCCCCAAAGCCGGGTGAAAGGCAAGTTGGACGGAGTGAAAATTGCTGTAACAGCAGGACATGAGTGCCTGATGAGCGGAGGCAGCGCCTTGGATGCGGTTGAAGCAGCAGTTGTGTCTATGGAGGAAGATGAAAACTTTAATGCTGGTAAGTACATTTGTATTGTTATTATAATCATTTTGTTTGCTCCTTGTATATCATAATGCTAATTACTTTGGCACGTTAACGTTTTTGGGTTGACGTTTGGTTATGCGTAGTATTACGCATAATATCTGTCTGCCAGCTCGTGTTAGCGGTAGTACGTATAGGGCAGCTATACTCAACCTGCGGCCCGCGAGCCGCATGCGGCCCGCCGGGTATTTGTGATTGGCCCACTCGGAGTTACAAATTTACTGTAAACCATTTAAAATTTGGGGCCCATCAGAAAAACTGTGGGCGCCAAGTAAATAATTGTTGCTTGCGGCCCGCAACACCATGACTGAAACGTGTTTCTGGCCCCTATAAAAAAAAGGTTGAGTATGGCTGGTATAGGGGGTCAAGCCAGTGAGCTGCTTTGAGTTCCAATTCTACTTGTAATTAAATAATTATTATAAATTAATTAATTTCGTACCACGCGATATCACATCAAAAAACTTTTCTGGTATCTAGATAATTTCTTACTTCTCAGTAGGTATGGATATATTTTTCTTATATTCAGGTTATGGATCGGTTTTAAATCTACGGGGAGAAGTGGAAATGGAGGCAAGCATTATGCGCGGTGAGGACTTGAATGTGGGTGCAGTCACACTAGTCAAGGACTTTCTTCATCCAATCAGCATTGCCCACAAAGTTCTTACAGACTCACCACATTCGCTTTTGGGAGCGGAGGGAGCCAAATTGTTTGCTTTAGAAAAGGTAATAGTAATTTTTGAGTCCCCCGTTGGCGTCATCTTTACGTAGGTTTACTTTCATGTTTTTTTTACTTTTGTAGGGGTTTAAACCTATTCCGCCAGATTCATTGATAAGTGAAAATGCAAAACGAGCCTTGAAAAACTTCTTGGAACATGGAGAATTTGGCAGAACGGAAATAGGTCCAAAAGATGAGGTAATTAAACATGTATACCAACGAATAGACGCGTTAAAGTTGAGAGGCTTGAGATTTAAAACTAAATGCAGATCTCAAATGTTTTAAGGGTGGAGTGGGGACAGTTGGTGCTGTGGCAATTGATTGTAAAGGTCACGTAGCAGTGGCTACTAGCACGGGCGGTATGAGTGGAAAGGCAGTTGGCAGGATCGGGGACACGCCACAAATTGGCAGCGGTACTTACGCTGACGATAATATTGGCGGCGTTTCCACGACCGGTACTTGTTTCTTTTTGTCTGTTACTATCACTAACAAATACTTACTATTATAAATAGTTTAGTGGAAATGACGAAGAAAATAATTTAAATGCATTGCAGGTCATGGGGAGTCTATACTGAAGTATTGTTTGGCTCACAGTATTGTAAAACTTATGGAGTGTGGCATGGATGCAAACACGGCTACAGCTAATGCAGTAAAGGGTAGGTTATCTTATTTATCCCGTGGGTACACTTTTATTAAGGTTACCAATTTAGTGCACATAATATGTGCCACATATCACTTTAGATAGTTCGAATTCGAAGTTCGGTTGTACGACTTTAAAATAGTTTTTTTTTTTTTTTTGAAAAGATATTCATTTATGTTTTCAGGTATGACTTCACGGTTGATGAATACTGCGGGAGCGATTACCTTATCAAAGGATGGTAATGCTGGCGTTTACTTTAGCTCTAAAAGAATGTCTTGGGCGTACGTAAAGGATGGTCAAATTTTTTACGGTATCGAGCATGGTGAAATTCTTAAGGAGGAATATAACCCGGAGAAGAATAAATAATGTTACCATGTTCTAACGATTAAGTACAGTCAACAGCAAAAGTCGATGAATATTTCGGTTTTTCAAAAGTTTACAATACACCACCACAGCGCGCCAAAGGCATACCGTCATATAAACTTGGAAATACCAACAAACTCATATGCAAGGTTAGTCGGAAAGGGGGTACTAATCCGGAGCCCACTTATAGTACCTCTGATGACTGTTTGAAAGCATGTGTTAAAATTTCAAAATTCGATATTTTTTTTTCCAAATAAAATGATTTTTATGTTAGTTTTTCTAAAAATTCTTCATCCCTGCTTTAGTTACAAATTCAGAAAATGGTGCTTCTAATTCATGACCCCAAATATGACCTAAAATGTAAACACAGCTGATCATAACTGGAGATAGATAGATTTTAGAGTTTTTATTTGAGATTTTTGAACAACTGTTTCTCTTAAACTATTGAGTTTTGGGAAAAGTTGTAGAACAAAAGTTACTCATTATTATGTGTACTTTAACACCCTTTCGGATTAGTACCCCCTTTCTGACTAAACTTGTATATTCTATGTCGTCATCATAATGTCTAATCTATGTTTTTATCATACGAAAATGCGCTCATTGACGTAAATTAGTCTTCTTTTCCGCGTTTTAGCGCTGACCCGAGGTCCATGTGTTTCTACGCCAATGATAATACTATTCTTAGAAAAAAACATTTCTCTATCGTTATTTCTTGACAAAATTAATACTTGGCAAGTTAATTATCATCACTTTTGATGTTGATTATTAATTTGTATGTTAAAACAATATCTGTTATTGCCAACTTGCATGCTAATATAAGACTGAATGAAAGAGCTATTATAGGAGGTGGAGGGCAAAGAGTAATATCTTAAGAAAATTGCTTTTTTTTGTATGTAATAATAGTATTATTACTTAAAAACAATAAATGATTCATGTAATTGAACTTGTTTTGTATTTCTTTAAGTGTTGGTATCGTTTTGGGTTTATTCAAACATGATTTCAAATGAATGTATTTTCGCAGAAACTGAAACTATATGAAATGAAAATTATAAATAAAGAAACAAGAATAATTCTAATAAGATTTATTATTAATCTTAAAAATGAAGTCTGAAAAGGCTGTAAGCTATTTTTAACAAATTGAATTTGACGATCACACATCGTCGTCCACATGACATTGACAATTCAATGAAGTGACTGACAGTGACAGACTGACAGGTTTATCATTCAGTACAGTACGTTTTATGAAATTGAGATTTAATTTTCTTTTCATTTATTTTAGATATACTCTACATTATATAGTTCTTCAATCTATTAACAAAAAAAAGCTATTATGTTGCTAAACAGTAATATGCCTATAAGATTTAAGCCGATAGAGTTTAGCTGTTTTAACTGGTTATACAGTGTCGCACCATGTTTTCCTGTGAATGCTTCTAAAGTTAATATTATAAATGATCCTAGACATTTTTACGATACCCTATGTGAGAGATTTCGGAATGCTAACCAGAGAATATCCGTCGCCAGCCTTTATCTTGGAACTGGAACTATGGAGAAGAAACTGCTAGAGATTACCAAAGAGAACTTGAAAAACCAAAAATCTTTGAATTTCAAGGTTCTTTTAGATTATCAGCGAGGCACGCGGGGTGAGGTGAATTCAGTGACCTTGTTACGAGATTTTATTAATGATGCCCCTACACAGTGTTCAGTAAATTTGTACCAGACACCTAGACTTCATGGTTCGTGGTCAAAGGCCCTACCATCTCGTTACAACGAGCTTGTAGGACTTCAGCATATGAAGCTATACATAGCAGATGACTCTGTGTTGCTGAGTGGTGCCAATTATTCCAATGACTACTTTCAACAGAGGCAAGATCGTTATATTGAGATTGTGGATGCGGAACTGGCAAATTTTTATAGTGAACTCATAGGTATGATGACTGTAAGTTATTACTATCTGTTTTTTTATTGAGTTAAGACATTTTTGTTTATAGACTGCATAGTGTTAATTTAAAGTGTTGTTAAGTATATTCTAATATAATTATTATATTCTGTAAATTATTTTGAGAAGGTATTCTATTTAAAAGAGTGCAACACTGTTCTGCCATCTGATTTCTAAAAGACTGTTAATTACTTAAGTACTGTAATTATAGATATAATAGATAAACAATGGCAGGTGTCGTCCTGGGACGATGGTGGGGTGTTACCGGTTAAGTGAGTAAACCTAATTTTGAGTTATGAACAAAAACATTATAAAAGCAGTATTAGTCTTACAATGCATTAAAATTATACAATGAGAGCTTAAATCTAGCCCAATATTTTGGTTTAATTAAAACATCTGTATGTCTTCAGCTCATAACTCAAAATTAGATTTACTAACATAACAGTCTTTTAGAAATTGGATAGTAGTGTAATTGTCCAAGGTACATTTCGACGGTGAAGTATCAATATCTAATAACTACAAAACCGTCATTTTACAGGAGGCGAAAAAAACCTTTCATTTTATTAGGTATTTTTAAGCAAATATTTCATGCATAAGAACAATTCAAGACCGATAAAATCATAAATAATAACAATTCAACATTGTAAATACAAGCTCTTTCATATTTTACCTATGAATATGGATTAAAGTGAAAATCGCTAAAATGTTAGTTATTAGATATTGATACTTCACCGTCGATTTTCTTAATGATGATGATGAATGATGACTTATTTTTAGACATCAGCTTATTTCTAAATATTTTCATTTTAGATGAGGTAAGCAACTACAGTAAGCATTGTTCAAAAAATGGTATAGAAGAAAAAAAGTTTGCTTCTAAAGAGGTATTGATTCAAGAAATGAGGAAGAAGATCAATGCTTTTATTGTTAGATGGAAGGAGCAGCAGTTGTCCAAAATGTCTACTTTAAAAGACTCAGATGGTAAGTTGATGGAAGTTACCATTTCATATTATTTTTAGGATATAATTTTTTCTTGTCAATTTTTAATTGAGCATAGTTAAGCAGAAAGCGACCATCAATGAAAAATGCGTTTTGAGATACGGCCGTTTTAAGGTATTTTGGCTGTTATTTTTATACAATAACGTGTACTGTACTTTCATTATAAATGTGACTTTTCAATCCTTTTTTTATTATATAAAATAACAGCCAAAATAGCTTAAAACGGCCATATCTCAAAACGTGTTTTTTGTCTACGTTCACTTTCTGCTTAAATATGCTTAATTGTATTCAATGACAAATATTTGTATATTACTGAAAGTAACCAATCTTCCATTTACAATAAAAAATAAAAAAACTTTAATTGTGTAGATGTTTTAAATGTTTCATATGAAGCCCTTTTTGGAAAATACCAACTTTTTTTAACATAATGAGTATTCATGTATTTACAGGTACTGATAAAGACACCTGGATATTCCCTCTCATACAAATGGGAGAGTTTGGCATCACCCAGGATGAAGAAGTGACAAGCAAGGTTCTAGCATCCGTGCCACAAGGATCATTCATTCGGCTAGCTACTGGTTACTTCAACTTAACTGATCAGTATGCTAAGACTTTGTTGAAGGACTGCAAGGCAAATATTAGCTTACTGATGGCACATCCTAATGTGAGTGTTAATACTTTTTTAAGATTTATTGCAGCAACTGAATGAGAGAGACCAAGTAATTAGATCACTGGCTTGCTGTTAGAGAGATCTATAATAAACTAATAATAATCTTTGTTGTACAAATAAACTTACATTAAGCACTAGCTTCCACACTAGGATTCCCTGTGTCGTGGAAGCTAGGCGAAACCACTACATAAAATATACATTTATTAAGAAAAAATAAATAAAAAAATACCAACCGAATTGAGAACCTCCTCCTTTTTTTGAAGTTGGTTAAAAATACAATGCAATATAAAACTTTAACTAACATAAAAATACTATACATAAACAATAAAATATAAACACTACCTCTATGGCTAGCATTGGATTGCTATAGGCTTATGATGATGATGGAAATCTATTTATTTCCCTAACACATAAATTGGACAGGACTTCTTGTTTATTTTTGGTACTTTTGTGTCTAAAATACAACACTGATAAATATGAGCCAGTTAAGACAACATAAAATCATCCCTGTATTCCCTGAAGGATTGGGCAGATTTGTATACTACACCCTCATTTCGTCGTTATGTTTAAAGCTCCGTGTAATAAAGGGAATGGTTTGTGCCATCAATAGGGCACAAATCCAGACTCCGGGCTGCTACTGACAAATCCCATGTGGAAAAATCCACTGCTCATTTTACTTGAAACATAATAACTTCTAATTTGAACTGACAAATAAAATTTATTGTTTTTTTAGGCAAACGGATTTTTGGGTGCTGCTGGACCTGCAGGCGGAATACCTCACGCTTATTCTTTAATTGCTAGAAAGTGAGTGTATTAATATAGTATGATTGTTTTTCCTTGATTTTTCTTTAGAACTAATAGTTAAATGTGGTGTTTATTTTTATTGTACAGGTTCTGGCAAAGAGTTTTAGATTATAATCAAGCAAACAGAGTAGAAATGTTGGAGTATGAGCGCCCAGGGTGGACATTCCATGCAAAGGGATTATGGTAAAGATTTTATGTTCTGTTCGAAACAATATTGGTTTCTAAATACAGTGATACATTGCATTATTTCCAGACTATGGTGGTTATGTTAGATAAATATGTAAATAATTTTATTTTCAGGTATTACCCACCCGGGTGTGGGGTGCCATGGGCTACAATAGTAGGCTCGGCAAACTTAGGTGAACGATCCGTTAGACGCGATCTTGAAGCGCAGGCTGCTATTTTTACCGTTTCGCCTGAGTTGCAGGTAAGAAAAGGAAGTGAAAGATTTGTTATTTGCAGTACTTACATGCAGTTTGGTGTACAATAAAGTATATTCTATTCTATATGGAGCATTCGCTAGCTAGCTATTATGTTCAACTTTACAATAATTTTAGGTATCAAGCTAGATTCTTTTTCTCTGCTAAATTGTAAACTTATCTTAATTAGAGAATTTCCTTTTTTTCAATACAAACAGGGTGAAAACGAATTCGTGTAATTCCGTAAAACCACTTGATCTATTACTGGTATAGATTAACATTGCACGAGATTTAGCTTGATTAATAATTATAAAAGCTTAAAATCTTTTTTTTTTCTTGCCCTAGGTCTAAGTGATCATATCTTAACCACCTAATAAGGATTCAATAAAAAAATAAGCAAACAAATATTTTGTTATAAAATACTTTTATTTCGATGATACGCATAAATTAATTAAAGCACGGCGACATAGCTGGCGCGTATGACTAGCGCGATATCGCTCCGTGCAGTCAGTTAATTCGAGGCGTTGAATTACTCAGAAAGAAATCGAGTTTTTTTTTTGCTTTCTTCTTTTATCCCGATCTTTGTCAATCTGTGTCACCAGTAGATCACGCGCTTTTAAGAAATTACACGAATTGTGTACGCCCTATAGATTTATGAAGCAAACAGTGAAATGTAGTATTTCTTACTTCCAGAATAAACTACACCAAGAGTCACAGCAGTTGCACAACTATGCTTCTGAGTGCAGCAGTGAATTACAGAAGAGGGAGACGCCTCTCTGGGTGCGAGCGACGGTCGGTCTGTTTAGAACGTACTTTTAAATAACGGTTATTTAGGTTTTAACTAATGTGTTAATATTGTTACTCAGAATGTTAAGAAAATTAGTCTAAAATGCTACTCCAGTGCTGAATAATTTTAGTAGTCACCGAGTACGTAGGTATTGTTATACTTCAATCAATGTGCTAAGAAGACATGATGATATTTGTGCAGTTAGTTATCTTAGTCACTTAAGGACGTATAAATTACAAATCCCTACTTTATATTATAAATGCGAAAGTAACTGTCTGTCTGTCGTTCACGCCTAAACCGTACAGAGATCTGGAACCTGAAGAGGGATATAGGCTACTTTTATCCCGAAAAATACGGAATACGCGATAAACGACATCCACACGGGCGAAGCCGCGAGCGACCTTTAGTCTGCTATAAATATGCTGTTATTCGATACATTTTCCAACCAATCCAACAAACTTTGCCAGAAGTTATGATAAGCTTTAGATACTTCTTCGTCTGTAAAAGTAGGTAATAACATTTTTATACATAATATAACTAGGGTTGCCATCCGTCCGGGTTTCCCCGGATTTGTCCTAGTTTAGAGAGCATCCGGGGAGCGTCCGGGCGGGGCTTCATTTGTAGTCCGGGTTTAAAAATTTAAAGTTTTGGGCAGCCCGCGACACACGCCCTGTGCCCGCACGCCGCGATCAACCGACGAACCGACACGCTAAACAACTGTTTTTTATTACACTATGTTTAAAAAAACCTGTTGACATGTCCGAGTTCTGGGCCCTAAAATCCGGGGTTTTCACGCGTCATGTCCTGGTTGCCAAATTTTAGAGATGGCAACCCTAAATATTACACCAGTTTTGATTCCGTAGCCCCCTCTCACGAAAATAAAGAAGATAGGGCGAGTTTCGGTACATATTTCCTATTAACTCTACGGTTTTATAAATAAAAAGAATACTATTAGTTAGCAGACATATTTAACTCAATTAGTGGAGAAATAAAATGCGAAAATATTTGTAATATGCACAGCTTTTTTTATATCATTTAATATATTTAGCTAGACAGATAAATCTTACTGGTGTGAAAATAAGATTGGTTTTCATGTGTCATTTTGCTGTCGAGTAGATTCGAGTTGCTTCATAGCAGCAATAGGTGAAATACATAGATCCCTCACCCTCCATGGGATTGATTTGGATTGTCCTAATGGGAAGATTAAAATACGCTACGTTTGGGCCGTTCGCATGTAGTAATATGTGAATTATTATCTACACATTCTAGAAATGCGTCCTTAGGTAATATTTTTACGTGATAATATTATTTTATTGTAATAGACGTTTTTAGAATCACGGTGATAATTTTAAATTAGTTGAAAAGTACCTAAAACGAATTTATTACGACAAATAATGTAAACAATACTTTGTAGGCAAACTTATTATTTTCTAACGCATTTGTGGAAACATAGAGCTGCTAATTATGTTATAACCAGTTCAAACAGTATTATTTATTTATTATAAATATCCAGACCATTGATAATTCATAGTAAATATTTATTGAACGAGTAGGTACCAAAGCATGACATCGATTGAATTGTAATGTATGTAATTTATTATGTAGTCATTATTGTCTGTGAAAATTTAAGGTTGAAATAATTTGTTATGTTTATATGACTTGTTACAACTTGCTGAAAGATATAATTAAGTTTTTTTTTTAATCAAAAGCTTGTTTTATTTTAATAAAGTAAGGTCATGTCCAGAAAATAAAACCAAATATGTTTTTAATAATTCTCAATTATATTCACTCTTATTTTCATTTATATAATCACATAATCATGATTCACACTTAAAATAATTTTAAAATAAATTAAACGAGAAAATATTCTGCAATAATTAATACAAAACTCAGTCGTTTCCTGACATTATTTGATTAGAATTAAAGTATACGATCAAATTTACAATAATAGGAATCAGGCACATTATTAATAATAAAACTATTAACTAGTGAGTAGCAAGACAACTTGTTAAACGTTGGATCATTCTCATAGGAAACAAGACGAATGCGAGTGACGAATGGAAATGGACGAAATCACAATAAACAATATTATTTGTTATAATATATCAGCAAATAATTGATCCAATAAAATAAAAACTCACTTTTGAGCAGATAATCATTTCTGATTAAAATAATCATTGCAATTGAGCAATTTACACAAATACTTAAACAACACGTTAGAATCAGTTACTGAGGCATACTTATAGTATTTGTTTAACAGTGAGCAATTTAATTAAAAATCTATTATGTATTCATATTCAATCAAATTTGAAACAAGGAGAGAGGAAACTTCCACTACTCTAGCATGGATTCCGTTTATCCTAATCTTTGGTGTGCTGGGCATAACTGCGCTGAGTTGCTTTACTAAATGTAGTGTGCTATAATAAAGAAGCGATTATTATTATTGTGAATAAATTATGTGACACTTCATTTAGTAAAGTCGGTCAGTCCACACGGGAACATTAAACTGTTGTGTCGCGGTAACGCCTTCATTCTATACACTACGGACGCTGACAGTAGGTACAAAAATAGTTCACCTATTCAATATAATTAAGACTACTTAACAATTAAGTATCGCGAGGAGGTCATTGTAAAACGAAATACAAAAATGGACAAAATTAATCTCAATTAACATAAGAAATGACTCGATAGGCACAATACGAAACGTATAGATACTGATATTCAGGCACCGGGACCTCCTCGAATTATAATACTACTTATAGCAAATCACACTAAGGTAAATTGACTAGGCGTGTTGTGAGTGGATCGCACTGTCCGCGAACTTAGGCTTCGACGTTGAAAATAATGTAAGAAAAGTATACTCCGGACCGAAGTACTACGATGAGCAAGGTAAGAGAGTCAAAGCCTAAACGCGGTCGTGAACGAGCGTGCGCTGATGTGTGTCGCGTCAGAAGCGCGTCAGAAGCCGGCGTCGGGCGGCGGGTCGGGCGGCATGTAGTGCAGCTCGTCCACCGGACCGCTGAACACGTTGTACAGCACCGCGAACAGCGTGCACGCCGCGTACGCGCCCAGCGCCGCCCACCACAGCAGGCGCTCCCACAGCCGCTGCTGCGCGTGCTTCAGTACCAGCAGCCCGATGGTCAGCCCGGCCAGCGCGCCCGCCACGTGCGCCGCGTATGATACTGGTGGAGCTTCCTGAAATAAAATTACTATTAGTAAGACCTTAACATTTAAAAGTTTCGACTAGTCTCTATACAAGCAACGGCTAATTTTAAAACTCATCCCCACCCTGTAGAGTAATCCATCGCTGAGCATAGGCCTCAAGAAAAGCGGGATAGTATCATGCTCTGCAGAGTCAACATTCTTAGTAGCCTGGGGTGTTTGGAATAGTGATAAATATTGAAACTTTGATTTACCTTTGTATACCTAGCATGTACGGCAAAGCCCACATCACAAGAGGCTACAGCAAGCGCGGCGACGAGTCTGACGGCTCCATAGCGCATTGTATGGAAGTTTAACAGAGCATTCGCCAAGTGCGCGGCGAGCAGCGCGTAGACCCCACCCGATGCCCCCGCGAGGCACACGTCGGGGTCCAGCACGGACGCCGCCAAGGAGCCCCCCAGGACCCCTGCCAGGTACACGGCCGCGCATCGCAACGCACCGTGAACCATTTCTAATGGTAGTCCCACCTGAAATATAATAAATTTGATTATTGTTTAGTACAATATAACGTAATTTATGAGTTTTGGCGACCGTTGCAGTAACTACGATTGATAGGCTCAAGGCGCCAGATGTATTTTCGTACAATTCTCTTGCTAGTTCTAAAATAATAGGGTGAGAGGCATTGTGACTTTCCTGTGTCGGTTTCGTAATAATATTTAAAGGGGTTTTTTATGGACGAATTTTGAAGCAATTCACTAAATTAAATACTCACCGCAAGTTGGACTAGGAGGTTAAACGCGAGGTGCAGCCATCCGGCGTGAACGACGCTGTAGGTGAGGAACCGCCAGAGCTCCCGGCGACGGTCTGATCGGTATACGAGAGGCGAGTCCACCGGCACCGGACCTGCCGCCGCCGCCACGCCACCGGAGCCCCATGCGTACCACGCGAACACACCCAACTGCGAAAAACAGAAATATTGGTAAAGTACGCATAATGACGGAGGACACGCAACCGGGATGGGAGACAAGAGGCATGTAAGTAAAAGACAGGACCTAGTGTTGTGGCGCAATTTGGGAGAAGCTTATGACTAGCAGTCTGTAATGAGCTGAGCGGATGAGTTCCTGTTGTGGTGATTATGCCTCGACGTATTAGCAAATTGAAAGGATTGTGGATAATCATAAAAAAATGAAAGTTAGTCGTAGTGTTTACACCCCAACAAACAATTAAGCGTTGGTTGCAGGTCATTTTAAAGTTTAGAGTGCTACTATTAATTTATAGTGGATTCGGTTGTCACTAAAGGTGATACAGTTTACTTAGGAAATACGTTTAGCTCTTCAGAATGTATTAGAACTGTAAACAACGAAGCAGTATTTTCTTTACAGTTAGTGTAGTAGCAGTGGCTGCTTTTATACTTAAGACGTTAAAGCTTGTACCGGCCTGCAGCGCTAAAAGCTGTATATAGATCTTCATTAACTCCCTATAATTCTTAATGCCATAAATCTGCTCTAGTGGAGTTGCTTATATATCGTAAGGCTGTATTTCAACTTCCGTAACGGCGTTGGTTCTGCAACGGAGTTAATTAAGAGTGTAATAACACCAAACTCTGCATGCGTTGTATAACTCTAATATACAGCTTACACCTGTTAGACTAAAGGCAATGATAGGTTAAATAGTTATAGCAGTTTCGTAAGATCCTGATATAAAGGTTTTGGTGTTAGATAAATAAGTTGTAATTCTTATGTCAACCATAGGCCGCACAATACTTTTAACTACCGGCGTAGTAGTTCATCGGGTGTCATGATAGACTTAAGAGAGGACTGTAGCTTTAAGAAAAAATCGCCATTTTTTGTCACTTCTTGTCAACATAACCTAAAAAATTATGAATACAATATCACTTTTAAGTAATGAAGTAGCTAAATTTTCCGAATTATTTTACATAGTTTTTGTATACAATCACTAAAACTAACCAATACTTGAAAATGAGTGTCTAAAAACTATTTTAGGTTATTAGCATTTTTAATAGTTTTCCATTTTTTTTCACAAAATCTTGTTTTTTTTAAGGCGCATCAAAATTGAGATGCAAAACATAATATAGAATCACATTAAATTTGCAAGCGCAATAATATCTAATTAACTGTACACTTCAAGAATACAGTTAATCAAAAATACTTTTCGTGATGAAAATGTTGCAATGTCCGCCAGATAAAATGATAACTCATGTTGATAATAATAACTCGACAAATGAAATAATTTGAAGACTTTAAAGCTTTTACTATTTGCTTTTGACACCGAAAACGCTACAAATGAGTTATTAGGTATCAAAATACCGATCCAAGTTCTATCTGACACCGATATAGATATTTTATGTAACTCAAGGTATCAATTAACTTCAATATAAAGGTGCAATAAAGTTTCAAGCAGAAACCGACGATCTTGTAACACCTCTCAAACACGCCTACTAAAGGTTATATAGAACCACTCTAAAGGGTCTATACAGACTTTACCTGCAAAATTTTGCGCCAAAATCGAAGATATAAAGGTATTATTACACTCTATAACTCTCTTGTTAGATCTACACTAACACTTTAATATCTAAGCAGAACCGATATACAGGTCCACTACAGCTTGTCTTAACGCTAAAATGTTAGTTGGGACAGAATAGATTATGGCGTTTATTGCTACCACCTCCTCATTTTACTTCACTCTGTCCTGTCCATGTTATTGATGGATTTTGGTGCGTCAAATTGAAGTTTCCCAACTGAAATTGATGCTGAATTTGGCATTTATTTAACCGTTAGGTCTGTAGGCTTTCCCAATGATTATGACTTGACCGATTCTCGTTCTACGTTGTAGGGAGTTTCCCTTCATATATTTTACTTAATTTATTAATTATTTAAAATAGTAGATATTTTATTTAGTATGAAAATAAGAAAAGCAATGGTTTTCGAAATGATTTGATCGGCTTTCTAGGTGCCTATGTAGGATAATAATGTTTATAGGTGTTACTAACTTTGATGAATAATACTTAGTACTTTAGTAGCTACTTAGACATGGGCCAAAAAACAATGGTCCAATATTTTCAGGCAGGGAAAAAAATATAGCTGTAAAATTATAGTAACATGAATACCACAAGGTTAATTTGCAACAATAAATTAATTGTAATTCATAGAGTACCTAATACTTACAAACCAAAATGAGGATAATTAGTAATTCAGTTTAATTGTAATTTGCGTTAATAGTGACGTTTTATAACGTTATTCATAGAGGGGAAAACCGTTAGCAAGAAAGCTGCGTGCGCTATAAGAGCATCGCGCAGTTAGCAAGCGTGCGCCCGCGCGCCTTGCGAGTTGCGGTGAATCAACGTGTGACGAGCAGCGAGCACCGCCGACCGATTGTTATGATTCACGTAAACCGCTTGTTTGCACGGATGTGAAATCCGCTATTATAATTTTTAATTAACCGAAGTAACTGGAGCGGGGATTGAAGCGGCACTAGGCACGTAGAAAGTGATGACTTTGTGCGCCTCCGGTACCGTGGCATACGAAAGATTTATGTCCAATAGCGGTTGCATAAAATCTATATTTTTCACTATCGTAATACCTGTTCCGCGATATAAACTGTAAGACATATAATTTCAGCAGACCATAAGTATTTACCTCTAGTAGCGTGACGCAGATGATGAAGAAGGGCGGAGGGCAGCAAGTATACCTCTCCTGGTAGTACTTGCGATCCCGCTCTTCCGGGAGCATCTCCATCGCTACTAAGTGCACCATCCTGGAAAAAATACACTATTATTATAGAGAAAATATATAAAAATGATTGCATGTCGTCTCTACATTATGTTTTAACAGTTCTAGATTAGGAGGGCTTTATTTACACCGGTTTAGAGTAAGAACGTTGCTGTATCTTATTTCTAATATGTTTGTACGTCGTCTAAAAGCTAGGTTGAATAAAATAACAACTTAGTTCGTTTATTATTCCTATTCTAAGACGAGACGGTAGTAAGTCATATTGTATGATACACAACGGTTTACCTGTATTTTCAATGATGAAATAAATTTTACATTCCTATTTCAAAACCTATTGGAAGCAATCAATCAATTCGCTTTCACTATATTCTCGATCTATATAAAAGCAATTTATTAACGGTTTTATTGTACGAAAGCACACCACATGTCAACTTGACACGACAATTGAACATAAAAAATATTTTTAGCGACGGCAATCGATACACGGTCTATTATTTCGGTGGAATAAAAGAAAATATTACACTACATAATTTAGTTTAACTGAAATTTTGATTTAGATAACATAAAGTTACATTTTACAGGAAATTTACAAGTTGTTCATCGATAAAGGATTTATGTTTTCTGGAAGATGACAGACGAGTCACGGCATACTCGATTTATTTGAATATTGTTTTGAAACAGATACACTCGGTTAATAGAGGGTAGTAAATATGTCTTACGTAATGAATGGTGTTTTGTGTGTTTGGAACATGACATTGGTGTATTTTCCTGTTCTATCATCGTGTGGTAATTGGTATTACATAAATACAGGCGTGCGTGTGTGCTAATGGCTGGTATGTTTACCTGGCAAATAACGTGGGATCCTCTAGGAGAAGATGGAAGTCGTTCTCGGAGCTGACCTCACGGTCGCGTTGGTGTACTGCGCATCTATAGCTGCGTGTGCGCTTGCCGCTCATCTGAAACAAACATACACTTCATTAAAATAACTAAGTACTGCAAGTATTTTTCTATTCCAAATATCAGTTCTGCCTTAGATTTTTTATAGTAAATACGGAGAGCGATCTAATAATAAATGTTTAGAACTAATCAAATCTTGTTTAATTTAGTCAGTCATCAAGTTTAGTCTGGTTACTCCTATTTATTGCCCCACATAGCGCCTAATATTGCTTTAGTTTAATTTAACCCCTGTTTAAAATTTAATCCGTTCCTGGAAAGACAATAAAACATAACGCGTGTTTCCCTTGTACAGTCACAGTCAGTTAATTCCCTAACGTGGTTATTTTGTTAAGGCCAAATTCACTACCAACTATTTATTCTGTATGAAAATGGATCGATATGTGAAATAAGTAAGTCTTTAATGAATCGCTAAAAATAAGTTGGGGCTAAAACATGTTGCCCCAGTCAAGGTATGCAATGCAGATTTATAAATGCTTCTAATTCATTTAAAGTCTAGATCTTCGCGTGGTGAAGTGTTTTATGTGTACTAAAGCTGCTTTAAAAATACGTAATATTAAATGCGCTAAGTCGTACACATACATTTCTGGGGGCCTACTTCGAAAATCGAAATACGAAGTTTCGGCTGACGGATCGCACGTTTTGCAACCATGAAAGTGATTCGGATCCGACGATCGATCCGATTTTTGCGATTTGACACTTTGTAATTTGTTCACCCTACTCCCAAATGTTAATCTATCATCTTCTAGTAGTTTGTTGTTTGACAATACTTTGATCGTATATTTATAAGTTCGATGATCGTCGTTGTTTCGTTTCGATCCGAAACTTCGACGTTCGGTTTTCGGAGTAGGCCCCCTGGTCTTTTAATAAGCGAGAGCGTTTGGGACTTTAGAATAGAGCCGCCGCTTTATTCTAAACTTTTGTGTTAAGCTTCAAAGCGGAGCAAAATTTCGTTTACTTTTTACGGCAGTTGGGCTCGAACCCCATCACAATTTATCTATCTATATATATAAAAAGAAAAGTCCTGACTGACTGATTGACTGACTCATCAACGCCCAGCCCAAACCCTTGGACCTAGAAAGCTGAAATTTTGCACAGAGGTTCCGTTTATAATGTAGACACGGAATAAGGAAGGGTTTTTAGAAATTCAACCCTAAGGGAGTTAAATAGGGGATGAAAGTTTGTTTGGAAAATCGTCACTTAACGGGTTCAAAATTCCACGCAAGCGAAGCTGCGGGCAAAAGCTAGTATAATATAAAGATAATAAGTTCTATCTCGCCCAATTGGGTAACTATAGCTCCAAAACCTGCTTGCCCAATCGAAGATGATCTGCGATTGCTTATTATTTAAGGTATTCTAGGCCCGTCCGTAACAAACAGCTTTCATTTGAGAGATATTTTAACTGAAGTTTTAAAATGACTTGAGATTAATAAAAAACAACATGTCAAATGTATGAAATTTTACGAGTACTTTATGGTAGCTCCACTTGGGAAAACTCTTAAATGAGAGCTATCTGTTAATACGAGCCTCGGTTTACAGTTACACCTACTCTGCGACAATTCAAAACCGACAAAACTTTAAATAAGGAAGTATAACCATGGCAATGATATTTTAATTTTGCCAATCAATAAAATAAACGGTGAGAACTTCCACTTTAGAGTGGCGAGGGTGTATTTATGTGTCGCGGCACTGGCGGCTGGCTCGCGGCCAGCGCTTATCGACCCCGCGGCAAACCCCCTCAGCACCCGCCCTTGAGACGACACGTGCTTTTATATTTCAATGTTTAAAACTAAAGCACCAAATCCACTAGCAAGTTTTGTTGCGTAAGGCACGTCATTGCTCGCTTCGTTCGTAAAACTTGCAGAAGAGGAGTTGCTGAAGGTGTGTCCACAGCTTGAAAGTCGGTTGCACAAGTCAGTCGGTTGTTAGTGGATATACACAAACACTACTATGTGGCTACAGGTGATAGGATCATAGGACACAGCCTGCCCTAGGAGCAGTAAGAAGACAAAAATAGAAAATCTGTTGCGTTTATGTTCAAAGAATTTTTAGTTTTTTGTAGCTGATCCCTAATTGTTGATAAAAACATAGGAAAGGGCGGGTTGTGAATTACTGACTACGTTTGTAACTACAAGAGCAAAGCGTGTAGGATTATGCATACAGGACGTATAGCATTTTCGGGTAGACTATTGTCAACTCTAAAATTGAGATCATGCCTGACTTGTTGGATGGGTGCATTTTTGTGTAGGTATGTATTTCAATAAATTGTATTTAGGTATTAAAACTCTCCTGTCTTGGTAGTTGGTACTACCTATTCAATTTACTAATGCAGTGTACATCAGATATACCAACGCATTAATTCAAGCGTCCCGTTTCATAATAATTATGCCGAATAAACACTGGTGAAAACTGTACAGGAATTCAGCAGCGATGTATCCATCCAATACTTGCATACCTTCCATCTTCCCACGATAAGCTTCCAATATACGTGCTTCGAATGTAAAGCAATGTGAATAAATCGAGTTTGGTGTTTTAATAGAAGATGGCTGAAGATGTTATGCGGGACGTAAGGCGGTGAGGTGCAGCGGCACTCGGCAGCGGGCACCCGATGCTCGGCGCTGCCGCGATGCCGCACGGGTGGGCGGTGGTCCGGTGAACGACTGGTCGCGATACCAGACAGCCGCATTGTCTCCGCAGTCGTTCAACTCAGTTTCCCACGAGACTGCGAAATGTCCAATGCCAAAACCCAAATACAAATAGCCTAGACGCGTCGCAGACACAGCTAAATCTGTCTCGGCAACAGCGTCCGCGTTAATTTAGAAGACTGTGCGTGTAAGATTGTCCGCAGTCATTGTCATGATAGCGTTACGGTTGTAAACTCGTCATGCCGATTTAATGGTATCCATAAAACGTATTATTTTGAGGAAGTCAGCTTAACTGAAAATTACACAGAGCGTAAAATCTATCTAGTTAGATCATAAATTACGGCCAATAAATTATTTGTATTTCGTAAGTTAGCATTTGTAGTAGGTTCGTAAGCAACTGCTATAATTATAATTGCTATAATTATATGATAACACTTAGGTACCTACTATAATGTGTAGGTACATTTCAGAAAGAAAATTATCAACTTGCTTGTTTTAATTTCAAAGGAATCATACTAAGTACATAATCCCTACTAATATTATAAATGCGTAAGTAACTCTTGTCTGTTACGCTTTCACGCCTAAATCGCTGATATGATTTTGATGAAACTTGGTACAGAGATAGTCTGGAACCCGAAGAAGGACATTATGCTACTTTTATCCCGAAAACCGCGGAATATCTACGCGATAAACGGCGGGCGACCTCTAGTGTCAATATAAACTTTTAACTTTTTTCAAGTCGGATCAGCAAATCTTGATCCCTAATTGTAAAAGTGTACTTAGTTATTATTGTAGTCACTATCCTTTATTTAGTATTCTTAATCAGAGATAGTATAGTAGGTATACCTACTCCCCTCTGAAGTAAAAAAACAGTAATGTTGTAGATTTGCGGTGCAACTTGGGCGCCAGTGGGCGCAGTGGCGGAGCAGCGCGGCGGCGGCGGCGTGGGCGCCGCGTGACTCACGCCGACATCCGACACGTCCGATCCGTATCCGGAACCACTAACTAGGCACCTATTGCCGTTGCCAGTCAAACGAGCGCACGAGCCTACGCGACACAGCACTCATTTCAATAACCCACATTACCATATACACGACTAATTATATTAATATTGTCATGGAAAAAAAAAACATTAAATATATTGTGCCATGAGTTGGGAAGAGTAAAGAAATTTTATTTAATACTTTTACGGTACGTAGAACTTTTTTCATGCAATGTAGAAAAATTGGTAAAATATGAGATTGGTAAAGTTAAACTTGGTTTTATTTATTTTTCTTATTTTAATAACTTCATTAACGAAAACCAAAACAACTAGTTAGAGTTGCAAAATTGGTCGGTGACTTATGGACACCTACGCTGCGCTGCATAGAATTATTACGGCTTTATGAATGGAAGTATAATTGATTTTCTTGTGTAGTTCATTCACTTGTATTATTCATATAAGCTTTATAAATATTTATAATTTGTATCATGAATAGCAATGATACACAAACCGGAGTGTCCTAAAAATCTTGCAATTAAGGGCGTTTATTACATGTTGATCTGGATATTTAATACTTTTTTTAGTAGTACCTATAAATAAAGGACATTAAGGGCAAATAGCGAGATTTATGCAAAGGAAATAGGTCACTATATAGTCAATCGCACTCAGTTGGGTTCCCGTAGGCGGTAGGTTAGTAACCTATTGTAACGTTACTAAATTATGTGCATATACGGTAGAAATATTTTGCTTACTTCACAAAAGAGAAAATTATTAAAACTTTAAAAAAGATAGCTGATCAAGCCATTGTAGGCGGCCAGAAAGTTATATTTTATAAAAAAAACTTTACGTTAAAAGTATTGTCAAATACAATTCAAACTAAAATTCTCGAGGAGATAAAGATCTAGGCGCATTGATGCTTTGCCCGTTGTACTTTCGTTGCAAATAATGGCTTCTTTAAGTGAATCAGCGGCATTAGATGGGGGATTTTTATCTAAATCTAGCATATTAATGTAATATTTGGTATGGTAGAGCGATGTGCCGAGCACGTGAACTCTGGGAGCGTTCCCACGCACCCACCTCCGCACCATTATGTTCTAATCTCTTGTAGTCTCTTTCCATTATTACGAAGCCGTGAAAGTACGCTATTCGTTTTGCAAGTGGGAAGGGTAATAAACACACATTGCGGAATTCGACTGCAAAGAAAGACGGATAAAGACATTGATAAAGAAGGAAAAGCTTTCAAAAGGAACATATCTGATTATGAACCTGACCCACGTGTACTTAAATATTATTGGTTTGTGGTATATGGGGTAACGTAAGTTGGTTCTAGCGGTGACTGGCACCATGCCCGGCCCGGTGCGCGTACCCGCGATTTCCTGTCGGAACTTCCGGCGGCCGCGGCGACTACCACAGTGCTTAATACTTTTTTCGTTCCAATAATTTGATCGATTTATTATAATCTCTTTAAAGCTGATAAAATACACAATTTTGTGTTGTCGAAGAATTTTATTATGTATTTCAATGTTTTGTATCGGTTTGCGCCCTTGAACACACGGTGCGACGCACTCACTTATCCTGGTCTCAACATGTTCATACACGTTACTGCTAATCTACTCTTTGGTATTTACTATTATTAAAACTGACAAAGCATCATAGGTACATGTTAGTTTATTAGATTTAGGTTAGAATTTTGGTACAGTTTTGTTACCTCAATGCTAAAACTAACATGTCACAAAAATTAGGGATTGGAGTCTTAAATAAACATGACAGAGAAAATTACACAATCAATATAATCTATCACATAATGCAAATGTAGTAATTCAACTATGTAAATTAAAATGATGAAATCAAACTGACAGTGAGTCAGAAGAGTCTATGATTTGTATATCATCGGTTTTTACGTTTGAGAAGTTTATACTTATGGGTTACTACTTAGTGTTATCAGGATTAAAAAAATCGTATGTTTGTAGGCTAGTTAAATTATGCAATTTGCAGCAAATTTCTAGTTCTTACTCTATCTGCTCTTCGGTTTATTTTACCAAATCTTAGTAACTCACACTATGGTACTGTACGATCAAAATATAATTATGTAGGTGATAGAGATGTGCTATGCGCTCCAAATAAGAATAGGAATGGCCTTGACCGAAAGCGGGTGAACTTCATTTCGATCAGTAAGCACATATCTTATTAAACACATCTTACTTAACGAGATTTAACTGAAGTTAGTTGACAGCTAAAACATTACAATATGGCGAAAGAGTATTCCTAGTATTATTTGAATCGCATTGTATTACTTCACACTTCAAGTTGGTTTCACAACTTGATTTGTCCAGTGTATTATTGATTTCACGCTACTAACTTTATTTTAAAGACCTTGCTGTTTGTTAGTTGTACATAATATTATAATTATGTAAAAATTGCAATGCATTTACACGTTAGAGTACAATTAAATTGATCAAAAAGTAAAAGATAACATTTTGTTATCAACAATAACATAGGTAATATGTGAAACATTTTTACCACAGTTCATTGTTATAATTTATAATAATCTATTGGGAGGTCAAAGACGTTTAGGGGCCTATAGTGAGATGATGATTATGAATGATGGTGAAGATAATTATTATTAAATATTTAGAGACAAAATTAGTTTTAAAGATTGTCTGTTTTTGTTAATTTTTATGTTCCAGTGGGAAAGTAAATTAAAATCATTCTTGAAATAACTACATACTTTTTATTAAATGTTGATAATTTGCTTTCGTATTATGTCAATGATTTCATGAATATTTAATTTCATCAATCATTTGTGTAACATTTTCGCCTCTTATTAGTTGTAAAGTTAAATTTGTTTATAAAATTAATACTTTACAGCTTTTGGGTAACAATTTTCTAACATTCACGGATATCAATTCAGTTTCTTTTGTAGCTTTTCTATTCATCCGGAAATCGTGCGACACTGATCATTTGGAATAAATTGTAACGGAGAAATGTAATTTTTGATCACGACTCCGAAATCGGTTAATTTAGGTTAAAAATATCATACGAGTAAACGTATCAGTTTTGAAAATTCTTCATTTCCCACATTATTCATAGTTTCAAAACTCCTATTTAAAATAGCTACTAGCAAGTTTTAAGTTTTGTAATTGCACGCCATTGCTCGCTTAGTTCGTAAATTTTGCAGTAGTGGACTAGCTGCGGGTATGTCCATAGGTAGGTAGGTAGGTTAAAAGTTAACTAAGCGAGCAATGGAGTGCAATAATATCCGCAACAAAACTTACTAGTAGATTTGGCGCTTAACTGCTTAAAATTTGGTTTTTAAATAACACTTCTTGTTTTATTGCGCTGCGCTAGCTAAATGTGTCATTTATTATAACGAAGAGGTAATATAGTACTAATTATAAAATATAATGGTACCCAAAACTATTTTATTGCTAAAGTCGCGCCCACAATGCGTAGGTGGATTACCACTACCTACGGTGTCTACTGCCAAATTTATTTGTCTAATATCAAATAATGACTGTTTCGATATTATTATTACAGAGCCCTTTAATAACGTGAGAAAAATGCTTTTCTTTCGTTATTTATCAGAACAAAATAAAATATCGTAAAAAAAATAAAAAATTGCAATCCTTACACTTTAAGCAGAATAACTTAAAAATGATCACAATGAAGGTAGGTAATTATTGAAGATTTACACTTGGAAACAAAATAAGGTAGATGCACACGTAATTGTTAACATTAAGTACCTATCACCTGTCTATAATTTCAAACATAACATGGTTAAGTTGTAATTGAAATTACTTATATTATTTTACATTAGTATTTTTTATCTTGCATTTTCGTTTTAAACAGTAATGACTAATAAATTACAGATGTGTATATTTTTGCAATAAATATTTAATACAAATACATTTACAGTACATAACATGCTTACATATTACTGTAAATGTATTTGCAACCGGTAAATAAATAATATAATTCAGTTCTTATAAATTTTACATTAAGATCAAAACTTGTTAGTCGTTGTATGTTGTCATTTGACATCTTTTAGTCAATTTATGTATTAATAATAATTATCTTAAAAAATAATTTTAGTATTTCTCTATTATAATGTAATCTGTGAACCGGAGAATGTTTTCTCACCTGTGTTACACTAACCATTGTAATAATCACATTTTATCTTACGCTATTGACTTAACTTGTAAACATAACCTATACCGTAATTATTTTAACCGGTCAAAAACTCATGAAATTCTATTTTATTTAAATGAAATTATTCTTTCATTGTAAAAACGTTTGTATTAGTTAATGACTATATAAACAGACTTACCTATCATTTTCCTGAAGTGTGTATTCCCACTTCAAACAATTATTTTCTTCTTAAAATAAATTAAAATTCGTTCACCACACTAAAAGTCACAAAGTTTATATGCGTGAGGTAGATAATTGTTTATTTTGTTGAGTTTTCGTAAACGTTTACAAAGACGCGTGCGGAATCAGCTGTGCTTAGAGCGCAGAGCGACACAAACTACTCTCAACAGCGCTCCCTACAGACTGACGTTTCGTTTCGTTCCGTACTTGCGTTTCGTTTTCGTCCGGTTGTCTGTCGAATGCACGGGTGTTTTTTTGCCGTTTGGGCATAGTGGTGGCTAGGTAGGTACTGCATTATTGTATTTCTAAAGGGGTGTGGTTCTATTTCCGAATGGAATAAGATATTTTATGTAAGTTATAAAAAAGTGACTAAGTCGAATAGGTGTTTCAAAAATACCTAATTACAATCCATTCTCAATTCACCAATTTTCGCAATAAGTACTCAATAGCACAGCAGAGTATTTAATAAGTTAATCTTAACTAGTCTTTATAGGTGCTTGGTACCTTTTTGTTTCTATACTTTAGTTCGGTGTAGCAGCAAAATAGCCAAAACCTACCTGATACGTAGACACCTGTCTACGTATCAGGTAGGTTTTGGCTATTCAGACAGGTATGTGCATTGAAATGCAGAAAAAAAGTTAAAATCCATAATTTACTAAATTGATGGCCTGTTTTTCGCAGAAAAGTCGCTATGTCCAAAATTAAAAAAAAAACTTATAACTAATGTTAAAATAATTTTCAAGGTCTGAAAATAACAGACAATTAAGCTTTATTACTAACCCTGCACACCTGTTGAACAAATGCCAAAAGTGATTACAATATCTTTATCTACTACTTAGATTTTATGCGTTAGTGCTAGTTAATCTTTTTCAGCTGTGGACCCTTCTATTGACTAATTTATTGTTCCCTACAAAACTAGTTACCTAATAACATAACTAATATAAAAAAAAAAATAAGGCGGGTGTCAAATGTTTTACAAAAAAATATAATATGTTGATATCTCCTTATTAAATTAAGGAAGTAATGCTGATAAATTATGGGATTTATACTTATCCAACTTTTATATCTATATCATTTATAACTAGTGAATTACCTACGTCTTCCATTCTAAAAAACGTGCAGAAATACCGTGTACCCACACGGTCAATATCTGTCTAAGCAGCCAAGCTTACCTACTAAATGAGCTTAAGACTGCATGTTTCGCAGCCGCCTTATTAACTAACCAATACCCATCCATAACAAACCAATTAATAAATTCGCAACACATCACAACTGAAGATAAGGTAAACGTCAGCGCCTTCTAAAAAAACTAAGCAGATGGTCCTGAGTCCCGATCCCGACATAATGACATTTCACGCTTATTGGGTTTGACTGAAACTTTACGGTCTCGATACGTCAACACATGGACTGTTGTCGATACGGACAACAATGACAGGTGGACGACACTACGTCAGATCCCTCTGCTAATTTGCCCAATATTTATTTGCAAGATGCCGCCGACACAAATCGAGGGTCATTTTGGACCATTTGGCGTTGAGCGGCGCCTTTAATTATGCTTACTAATAGATCCTATTTTATTTACTTATGTAGATGTGAAACTGATCTGTGTTTATATGATACCTACACACAGTTTTAAATGCATTTAGGTATGTATTGTATAAGTTGCAATCTCAAGTTATTTTATTATGCATAAGTACCTACCTAAACATTATAATAAACTTAATATAAACTAATATTATAAAGAGGTAAAGTTTGTAAGTTTAGATGTAGGCGGTAATCTCAGAAACTACTCATCCGGTTTAAAAAAATCTTTCACCAATTATTTAGAATGGACTTTCAGGATGCAAAGGCGTAGGCTATATATTATCTACCACGCGGGCGAAAACGCGGGCACAGCTACCTATGTCCAATAGAGGTCATATTCCAATACCAAAATTGTACAGCTAATCGCACGGATAGATTTAAGCCCTATATTATAGTTGTTCTGAGACAAAGCTCAAGTTTCTGGTCGTCAAAATGATAAAAAAAACTTTCAAGTTTCTAAACTGCAGATGACAGACAGGCGCAGTCTTAAAGTACCTACTTACAGTATCAATAATAATGTATCTACCTACCATTTATTATGAAAAATACACATACCTAAAATATTTAAGTAAGTAAAAGTCTGAAAACCTGAGATAGATAGATAGAATAAGCTTTATTGTCCACCATGACAAAAGTAAAAAAATAGAAACAATTTAAAACAAGGGTACCTAGTACCTACTACTTACCTACCTATATGGCGGTTTTATCGCAAATAGCGATATCTTCCCGACAACCTTTTGATGGACAGGAAGAAGTGAAAGATAGATCACGGGGGCAGTCCGTGGTATACAACTACACAATTTTAATTTACATTAATTATTAAAAAAAAACTACCTGCACATACAATAATTATCGGGATAAAAATAAAAATCTATTAAGATATAGGTACCTAAAACTATAAACCTTACTCAATTAGGTATTATCATGGACGTAATTATTTACTTGCTTAGACCGTTAGTTTATCTAAAAAATAAGGAAGTAATTTTGGAAGTAAAATCAACGATTATAGTATCATAAAATGTACATCAAGTTCGCATTAAGGGTCCCCAAGTTTAACGTTTTCAAGTAGACTTCTCGTCTTATTACTCGTACTTAACGACCCCGGCATATGGTGTGCCAGGCATGACCGCGGCTGTTGTTATCAAAAATTTGTTAATTCTACTCAAAACAGCCAGTCATCCCGGCTGCTACCTACGATGTTTTATGAATACCCCTCGTATCGTGAAACCTGTCCCTATAAACCACTAGAAAACCTTTTCGTAATTGGCAGATTAAAAGATTCATGACGATAAAACTTCCGATTCCATTTTTGAATTTTCACACATGTATGCCAAAAGAAAAATAAATCTCAACGTGTGTACGTGTAGTGATGCAACAGTTTTTCGTTTCCTATATTTGAAATGTTCCTTTTCTGTATGTTTGTTCAAGATACATACACGACGAAAGTTTTGTGTGTGATGTTATTACTGTGTATGATGCACAGATAACCGATATTTAAAATATGTGGCATTAGCCAGTTTCAACCTATTTCATAATATTATGTATCATTTTTATTGGTTTTTGATTGTGCAACGTTTTATCCAATTTATGCAACATTTTTGAATACTTTTCTTAATATTTAGAAATTCAACTGTAATAAAACTTTGATTGATCAATCTTATCACTAGTACGGGGTTTAAGAACATCTTTATTTAAACTACTAACTGGACATTCAAACTTGATGCGGTTGGCGAAAGCGCAGGTGTTCTAGAAACGGCCAATATTTAAAGAGGATATCGGGCGAATAGCCACCACCGTTCATATTACCGCCCGTCTCATAATTTGGACAAATCGATTTAGATCGAGCGGCGCGTTTGTTCCATGATTTAGTAGCACAGACAAATTGGGCCTTCCACGTCGATCCATGATCGATACACTGCGTATGCGCACGTAATGTGGATGTTGAAGCGGTTACCAATTACAAGGACTTGAAAGTAAACGATCCGTAATTTCGTTCATTCAATCTGGCGCAGTCAATTATTAAAGTCATCTCAGAACATACTCATGTACATACATACACACTTATAATGTACATAGTTAAGCTGTTGGGAGATAAAATTAGAGCTGTTCCTCACTGTTAATTTAATTGCATTTTCTAGACGCGCCGGTCACAAAACGTAGCCAAAACATTTGCAGCATGACGTGAAATAAGAAGTACGTTTTGGTACGGAACGAAGAGAAATAAATGCTGCACCGACCCCAAATAAGTTGGGATAAGGGCAGGAGGATGATGAGGATGATCTAGAGCCGAAATCAGAGCATTTAATTTAATAGGTATCATCAGAAGTAGGTACCGACAATTATTGACTAATTCCGAATAGGTACAGACGCCAGCAGGTCAAGCTACCCGAAACTGTCAAATTTTCCCAATCAACCTTGAATCTAATGCTTTCGCGATAAAGATGAAAATCTATAAAAGAAATTTGACAGATTGTAGTATGTTGATGTGCTGGCGTTATGTGTTTCGGCGCCTCGAATGCTGATTCACTTACTATCTAGGGCCAGTTACTCAGTTCATCACAGGTAATTTAATTTCACTTCCTAGAACCGAAACCAGAGCATTTACGCAATCACTGTTTCGATTCATTGAATCATAATCTGCTTTTATACTATCATCAGCATTACAATTGACTAATTCCGATAGTAACTAACGTGAGATGTGTTTAGGCGCCTGCGCCGTGATTCACTTACGTAGATGATTCATTAATATTACACGGTGTTACACACGTCCAGCGCGTATCGTCGTGAGTCAAAAGTGCATGTTGTCTATGATTATAGTGTGTAAGTATATACGCGTGTGAGTGACCGGCCTTGTAAACATCGCTGAAAAATGTGCGCTGCGTTCTTGAACAGCTGGATTTCGGCTTGCTGTAGGTGAGTCGCATGTGTTCTATGTATCAGCTGTATTTTATTCCTTACTAGCGGACCCGGCGAACTTCGTACAGCCATTTTTTTATTTAGTGACGATTTTTTTTAAATTTTCTTTTATTCAAACCTTGTTCTGACAATGAGGAACACACAAAAAAAGAATTAATCAATTTTGTGCAGTAAGTAGTTCGGAAGTTCTGCGCGTACATACATTTCGGCGATTCATTTATATATAGATACGAGTATACTGTTCGTGATGTCACTGGTTTCTTTTATATTACAAGGATTAAGGATATCGAATAACATATTTACTCGGAGTTATTTACTTTACGTTCGTTGAAAGGTATTAACGCGAGGGCTCTAATAGTTATACAGGGTGAATTCGTGTAATTTGTTAAAACCACATGATCTACTACTGGTGTAGATTGACCCCGCACGGGATTTAGCTGGATTAAAAATTAGTTAAAAAATAACTTTTTTTTGTAGGATTACGTTAAGTAATCCTATCTAAACCACATAACAAATATTAAATAACAAAATAAGCAAAAAAAATATGCTTTTTTTTTGCAGATTTCTACGTCTCGCATAAATAAATGAAAGCATGGCTACACAGCTCGCGGTCAGGACTAGCCCGATATCTCTCTTTGCAGTCAGTTAACTCGATGCTGTAAAAAGACTCAGAAACAGAACGACAAGTTTTTTTGTTTAATTTATTCTTATTTGGTTTTTCAAAAATCCCATTTAGGGTTAATCTGTGTCACCAGTTAATGACGCCGTTTGAAGGAATTACACGAATTCCTTTATATTCTGTATACTGTTCGTGATGCTACTTGCACGGTTGTTTCAGAAATATTACAAGGTTACCGTGTAACATATTTACCCGGAATTATTGACTTTACGCTCATTGAAAAATATTCACGCAAGGGTTCTAATAATTATATTATTTAGATATGACATTCTTATTAGAAATTATTCGTGAGTTAATAGGGGTTGAGTATGTGCGTGACCTGACCTAGTTGTGCTCAAATATTTTATAGCCGCAGTATATATTTTCATCTAGGACTTCCACAGGGCGTTAGCCTGGCATTAGCCTACTTTCCTGACAATGCAGACACTTGAAAAATGTGGGCGTTTCGGCTTTTATGCTTTGCTTTATTAATGTTTGATTGAAGTCTTTAAGTCCGCGAAACTGGGGCAAACCAACATTTATGTTAAGTTACTGTAGGCATTTTATATGTTATCTTTAATAATTAGAAAGATCTCAGAGCCTACTAGCGTTCAGTGGTTTGTCTTATTACTTAAAATCAAAGAGGATGCAAATTCAATTTTTGTAAAGGTCAATCTTTGAAAATCATAAACTTATTCATAATTCCACAATCGGAACTTACCGCATTTTTCTTTACTGACAGAAGGGAACTCCGAAAACCATGCCTGAGGTACCATCAAAGTGCAATGTTCTCGACACGCAACCGGTCAAAATCCTGGCACGATATGAATATGAGTGGTCATAACGCCATCGTTCTGTTTTCCAAAAACAAAATTTGCATTCGAAATTGGAACGCGAATGGCACGAGCGCCTCGGGCGGCGCGCTACCGAGTGCACAATGCACGCGCTCACGCTGATTTTTTGCAATTTTCATAATTCCACATTACCTTCATTTAGGTAGTTAATTTAGTTCTTTATGGTAAAAAAGAAACTAGAACTGCATGCAACGCTACAATCAAAGGAAGTGGGCATTTATTCAGAACCGTTATTGTACCGTTGGTTGCTTCGGTAGAGTTTTTAACATTTAAGCGGCAAAATGCACTTATAAAATTTAATGATGACGTAATTGATATCTTAGATTTTTTTTTACTGAGAATGTGTTTTCGTTTCTTTAGCGGCGGTTTAAATTATAAGCAAGAAGATAAATATTACTCCGTTTAATGGACTGTCCCCTTAGGGTAGGTCGTCTTTGGCGTGAAATTCAGTACGAGGCAGTTTATCGAAGTTTGCGTGCGGTCGCTCCGAGCAACGTAGTGTCAACGTTTCACAAACGTTCGTAGTATTTTTGAACTTTATAATCGTATTTAATGTATGTTTGTTTACATTTAAATAATATTCTGAATAAAAGCATGATCCTCCAGGGAAAAGGACGTTTTTGGGACAGAAAATCTGAAAACATTCAAATAGACAAAGAGAACTTTGAATAGTTGGGACAGTTCTAGGTCAAACATTAATTTTCTTTTGTTGATTTTTACTTACTTTGAAGCTCTCTCATAAATGTCTATCTAAATTGTGACATCTCGAAATTTATGAGATTGCGTTACGCATACAAGGGAAAAAATGTAGGCAGATCTGGAAACATCAAAGCTGTAACTTAACATAAAAGTCCATTGTAATATATACAGTAGGTAAGTATATCTAGGCAGATAAAAATAAATACAATAGTGTAAATGAGCCAATTGAAAGCTCTTTTACTAACTAAAATAGACACTAAATTAACTGTAATACGGGATAAAGCAGTGTAGCAGCGAACAATTTTTACGCTTTGGAGTGTCGATAGTCGGTAGCCCATGGCCAGGTATGTATAACGAGGCAATTTGTATCAATGCGCAGATCAGCGGTCATAAGAGATTTCAAAGCCGCCGCCGCACCTGCTTATCCGTAAATATCGCTTAATAGCACTCCCATTCAAATACTATCCAATTCATTTAGGGCACTACTTCGCAAACTTTAGCGCACAATTTTGATTACAAACGTTTCTGGGATAAAAGACGTTTTGAAATAAAGACCATAATTTTCAGCGGCAAACCGCGGAATGTGCGGCGCGCGCGTCTGTTACAGTGCAGCTTAAGAAAACTATTTTTTATGAAAGTTATGCTACACAGGGCGGGTTACACACTGGGCAATGACTATAAATTCATTATTTAAAGACGCGTTTTGTACAGGCAAACAAAGAATAGGTAAAAATAATTAAAAAAATAAGATTTTATTTAGCGTAGACAACTAAAGACGAAGAGCGTTTTATGCATAATGCGTTATACAAGATGTCCCAAAAAGTAGTGTCAAACGGAAGTCCAGAGGTAGAGCACCCTTAGAGGTACCCGAATTACCCCCATGTATATTCCGCGATTTTTTGTAGTTTTCGAGTTATGATTTCTTTTCATGTTTTAATCAAACTCTGTCTTTAAATATTAACTCAATGGTCTTTAACGACATTTTTGATCATAGTGACGTGAACAGTTATTTTTTCGAAATGAGATAAATACTTAGGGAAACAAATTTAAAAAAAACACGCATTTGTCTCAACACTATGATCAAAAATTTCATTTAAGTCAGAGTTTGGGTAAAACCTGAAAATAAACCATAACTGGAAAATCATACCTACAAAAAATCGCAGTACATGCATGGGGGTGATTTGGGTACCTCTAAGGATGCTCTTTCTCTGGACTTCCGTTTGACACTACTTTTTGGGATACTCTGAATAATTAAACTCGAATTATTCTGAACCATTATTAAGATAAGGATTTGCTAAATATACAAGGTGTAACATAAATAACGCACAACCTCTTAAGGGGTCACTGTACTCATCATTATGAACAACTTTTACTATGGGACCAAAACTGAAATCGCGAAAAAAAATCAGCTGTTCGCTACATTTATGTTCGCATAACTCGTCAAAATGTAGGGAACAACTGTTTTTTTTTCGCGATTTCATGTTTCACCTTGCATACATGCCAGATCTTGTCATCATTCTGAAACTACGTGATTCTAAACATCTAAACACGTAGTATAGATTAATCTAGTTCTGTGGGTTTAGTCAGCAATGGGGCATCCATAACACGGAATTGTTACCGGACACAATAGACGAGACTCGACCGTTTACATTAACCACTGACGACCCGATGATTGGATGCTTTCAATAGACAATGACATGTGTCTTAGTATTCATAAACACGATTGTTACCAAAAGAGTTTCGGAATTTTGTTTTTCTCGTTTTATATGATTTCCAAAAGACATCAAATGCAATAGTAATAAATCATAAGTTTAATTCAGTCTAGGGTTGGTGTTTATGAATTAGAGAACGATAGACAGTTTTTAATTTCAGTCAGTTAAAATTGTATTGTGTTTAATACGACGACACGTTTGGTGTAGTGGATGAGCGATTGACTTTTGCACTACGGGTAATGGGTTCGGTTCCCGCATGGAACCAATATTTGTGTGTGTTCCGGGTCTGTGCATGTGGATATTTATGTCTGTAAACGCCACCACGATACAGGAGAAATCCGAAAGAGGGTGAAAGTTTTTTTCAAAAAAAAAAGCCTGCCTTTACGGTTTCTCACTTGCATTAAAACGATAATTTACTCATACATGTTACCATTAGAATCTACATAATTAATCGTTAAGAACATTATAAAATTATAAAGCAGAGGTTCTTAGGTACGAAAGTTCGACATGCGATACTATATTATTTACTCATTTAAAAAAAGTAAAAAGAAACAAACGAAGGCGTCAGGGTCGTCAGTACAGTTGCAGTCGGCCAGTATGTATGTGTTTTCAACAAAAAATAAAACAGTTTGTATTTATAAATAAAATGGAAAGTGATGCAACAAAGGAGCTTTTTATTTTGTTAGATAATACGTTAGATAATATCGCGAAGTGAGTCTTGGATACAGACAGCCTACAACAAAAGGTCTTTCATAAAGAATATTGTTTAAAAAAATGTGTCGTCAAATTGGTCTTAGGCTGTGAGCATATTAAAAGTTAGAAAAAATACAAGCGTTTCTTTGCAATATCTTGAAAAACATGTGTCGGTGCACTGAAAAATTGCTTTTTTACTGTGATATCAGATGATTTTTGATAACTTTAACATTAGAAATTAAACTAGAAAAAACGTTTGAATTCAATACCAATGAGAAAAAAAAACGAATTGCGTGAGGTAGACTACGTCGTAGCCTCAACTCTCGACGATAAAACAGATATAAAATTAGAATAAAGATGAATTATTGGTCTTCATATAATTTGCGTAATATTCTTGTTCACACACATAGCGAATGCTTGTAAAAGAAAAAAAAACATTAATAACATCTTTTTTTTTCTTTTACAAGCAAATCGCTAGTCATGTCCACAAAATCGCAGCCTTAGAAATTGGTTTTACTATGCAAATGCGTATCTCGTGCCCGCGACAGGTGACGTGCGGCACCCTTAATTGTTTTTTGTAATAATATTCAAATATTATGACGTTTTTTCTTTGAGTTTTTGTGTTAGGCTCTGGCGCGGGTGGCGTACCAGGTGGTCCAGAAAAAAAAACAAATTTCTTTCGCCGTAACAGCCGTTCCTAAGCTTAGGCTGATACAGTTATGTATTAAAAACAGCATTTATAGTTTTATGTATTGAGATGGCTCACTATAGTCTAGGTAGAGATATTATCAAACGAATTATCTAATAAAGAAGAAAATTAAAATGTTTTTGTCAAGAAATCTCCGCAGGGAAAATATCTACGACAAACATCGTAATCTGTGGTTGGCAACAGAAAGAATTCGATTATTGTTGACAAGAAAATTGCCTAAACTAGGACAGTGCCGTACCTACCTAAGATAAATTAAACACATAAGTTTCTAAATGAAAATTAATTAATTTGTAAACGAAGTCTTCTTATATTTGTATGGCCACTTTATGTACCTATAATTTAAAGCTACATAAAAATAAAGGAGCAAAAAAAAACAGCAAAAAGTTATTAAAAAATTAGGCTCGTCAATTTCGCCAACAGCTGTTCTGTGTTCAACTTAAAAAAGTGATGATCTACACGTAGCTCAAAACTTATAAGCGCTCTGTGTTAAAAAGTGTGGCTTTGATCTACGATCTATTGTATACATAGAGCAGAAGGAATTGCTTTGAGTTATATGAAGCCGCGACACACTCCAACAAAAATTAATTACGTGAAACATTGATTTATGTTTATAACTACTAATTATCTCCTTAATAACATGACAAGCGCCATAAATTAAGAAATAAGAACGCATGACGTCGACAACGGAAGCAAAGTATTAATTTATTCAAATCTGTTTGATTAGGATCCCATTTTAATGCGGACTGTTATTCTTACAATTTTATCGTCGGATCGTCGAAAAAGTTGAAAAGGTTTCTGGAGGCGTTTGGCGCTTGGCGTGTGCGCTTAGCGTGCAGCCCTCGACGTTTGCGCACCTGCCGTACAATTATCCGGTCATTAGTCGGCACGGAACCCGCGGAGACCCGAAATTAGTGTGTGCAACTCTAAAACCACTACAGTCTGTTATAGTTTATAGTATGAATACGACGCAAGGGGTGTAAGATAATATTTTTCTGGATTAACAATATTATCTTGTTTACTCAAGTTTGCGTCGCCGCAGAAGGGCGACACGAAGAGAACATAATAGATCGTGGCTAATGAACACAAAATGGTCCACACTAGCTTTGCTATGCGCAGTGCGAGATAATTTTGCCGTCGAATTATCTTGTGTCGAGCCGAGATAATGTACTTGGCTTATCTCGTCTCGCACGAGATAATGCATCGACAAAGTTATCTCACGTTGCGCATGTTAGCCTGGCTGGGCCGAGAAATCAGGAGGTTATGGGAGAAGGCTTTTGGCCAATAGTCGATTATTGTAGATCGTTTAAAACTGTGACTGAAACTCTCTTAATAAATTAAGAGCTTTAATGGCAAAGTAAGTAATTGGGTTACAAAATTAGTTTTAGGTAATTGCAGTTTTGGTGTTGAATCCTTCATTAGGGGCGTGCTGTGCGGGGCGGGGGTGGCGGGGTATGGGGTTGTATAAGTGTGAAGACACAATGGGCGCCCCCCGCGGTATTGTGCGCTAATGTATGCGCACGCGGCGTCGCCGACAGCGGCCACGGAGCCACAACACAAACATTTCAACGCATCTAATTTATTGTCGTGTCGCACCGAGCCGCGGCACGCAAAAAATATTGTGATAAGGTGCAGTATCTTGACGACAAAAGTCACAACCCTTTTTATTATGTGTATTTTTCGTAGTGGATTTAATAAGTGATTCATTACTACAAATATTAGAATCAAGGGGTTTTCTTTTTCCGGCCTCGAACCATATGATGAACACTATAAAACACTAGACATGGTCAAAGTACTTGCTTTTGAAATCAGAATTAGGTTTAAAATCACCCCTTAGAGCGGTTGCGTACTGCATCCGATCCGTATCCGTGAAAATATGTTCCGAAGTAGTCATAGAATTATTTGTATGGTAGTTTACACACTAGATCCGACTTCCGTCATCCGATTTCTCTCCGTTATCCGTGAGTCTCCAATTCAGAAGAAATATTTCCGAACCGAAGTAGCCGGTAGTACTGTTTGTATGAACGCTTTCGCGTTACCTCGGATTCAAATCGGACACGCCAAAGATGGCCCCTGAATTGCTTGGATTTGGATCAGAGATCGGATTAGAGCGTAAGCAATATCCGAATTCGGTCCGAGTGTTTTAGATTCTAGATCCGTATTTTCACGAATTCGGATCGTATGCAATGTGAAAAGCAATATCCGAATTCGGTCCGAGTTTTTGTATCCGTATTTTCACGGATCTGGATCGGATGCAGTGCGTAACCGCTCTTAGACTCTAGATCCGTATTTTCACGAATTCGGATCGGATGCAGTGTGAAAAGCAATATCCTAATTCGGTTCGAGTTTTTTATATCCGTATTTTCACGGATACGGATCGGATGCAGTGCGTAACCGTTCTTAGCAAAATTATTGAACTCAAGTCATTTATGTTTGGGTTAAAAATATAGTTACCCTATATTTGCTACATGTCATTCAAAGACCCATATAAGAATCTGTGTCTATGAAACCATCTAAAATGCAACAATTTAATATCAACAAAATTTTATCACACAAATGTGTCGTTTGGCTACAACAGAACGAGGTCTTAAACAAAATTGAATATAAAATCCCGACGAAGGATGACTCAGTCGTCGAGAGCAATTTTGAATATTATAATATGTAAACTAGTTGTTGTTCGGTGGAGTTGTTCTGCCTCTATACAATTAGTGACATTTATTAGTACAACGATTGTGTATAGGCGGGAGGTGACACTCGGCATAATTCGTTGTATCTCGTAGACATTCGTAGCAAGCCAGTAAATTACAAGTAATGTCTGTGCGCGACTGCTGGGTCTGTCGTTATGGGCGGTCGGAATCGGAAGGCAGTAAGCTTGGCATCCGGTCTAACTTTAGGATATCTATAGGGATCTATCCTCTAGTGGATTTATGAGGTCAAATGGCAGTTATAGGCGTGGTAGTTGGGTGCAAAACAATTATCTATATACATAAAAGGAGAAGCTGACTGACTGACTGACTGATCTATCAACGCACAGCCTAAACCGCTGGGGTTAGAAACTTGAAAATTTTACAGTAGGTTCCTTTCGTAACGTAGGCATCCACTAAGAAGGGATTTTTCGAAATTCAACCCCTAAGGGAGTTAAATAGGGGATGAAAGTTTGTATGGAAAATCGTCACTTAACGGGTTCAAAATTTCACGCAAGCGAAGCTGCGGGCGAAAGCTAGTCTATATATATAAAAAGAGAAGCTGACTGACTGACTGACTGATCTATCAACGCACAGCCTAAACCGCTGGGGATAGAAACTTGAAATTTTGACAGTAGGTTCCTTTTGTGATGTAGACATCCACTAAGTAGGGATTTCTCGAAATTCAACCCCTAAGAGAGTTAAATAGGAGATGTAAGTTTGTATGGAAAATCGTCACTTAACGGGTTCAAAATTTCACGCAAGCGAAGCTGCGGGCAAAAGCTAGTATTCAATAAGTCTTAGAGCCAATTCCAATATTTAGGAAAAGACTATTCAGGCTAATAAATAAAATGGTTAATCGATCAACTCTAACGCTAGTCTATCACAGTCAATTGCTGGACATAGGTCTCTTTTCCTCCTTATGTATATCTTTAATATTGATAGCGCAAATTCTGACACTGATTTGTCAACTTTAGCATGTTTATACGGCCTTCCAAATAGGCTGACTGCAGAATTACAGCTCACAGTTGACATCATAACGAAATTATTAGTTAGGAGTTTATTTCCCTATCGTCTTTCCTATTTCTGGATTACCAGTTACCAATAGTAACGCTGTAAACAAGATAAAATCGAATATTCCGCAGGTCCAGTCGGTAGCAACAATGAAACATTCTATAAACTGTTACTTGGCAATTTCATATTATTCCCTTGAATTCCCGTAGTGAACGTTCGGCCACCCAGCACTGGGAGATGCACCTTCGACTGTGCTCTTCAATTGGTGGCTGGCAAAAACTGCATTTGCATAGTGCTCGATGCTTGCCGCGATAGTGGCCACCGCGAGTTCTACCTTACATTGTAGATCTACGAAAATATGGACATGACTATTTATTTGTTGTTTCAATGGATGTTGTTTATACTGGAAGTGTTGCTAGGTATTAATTTGTTTCGATACATCCGTAGCAACGGACTCATTATGTTATTATATCTTCCTCGACGATATTACATAGGGGATGGATGATAAACAAAATCGAATTCATTAGTTCATCTACTATAGTACAGAAACAAAATTGTCACTGTTTTCTTTCTTCTTATGTAAGAACGATCGTGCATTAAAAATAGGATACCCATAACTCCTTGTTTTTCCATACTTAATAATTTTTTACGAGCTTTCCCCACATCCCTATTGTTTTATATTTTGTTAGTTCTCTTAAGGAAAATCGGCACCTATCTTTGGTACAAATAGTAAACAACTGACTAACACTTCGAATACAGACGCGGCTGTGCTGATGTTATACGATTCCTAAGTAAGTGAGCTCCTCAATCACAGACTTCGCTCAATGGTATAGTAGTTTCTGGTGGCCGGTGACAAATGTCGATGCCACCCACTGCACGCACGACCCCGATGGTACGACGGTACCGAGACGATCCAATAAATACAACACATACAAATATATCTGCGTTTTATTTCTTTCAATCCCTTTAAAGTGGATTTACTTTATATTTCAAGTTTTTGGAAACTGTTCAAATATTTGTAATTTATCCTGACGTGTTTTCTAATACCTTGAATAACTTGTTGTAGTCAGAAAATAACTGATAACATCTCCTTTATTGCGCCGAAGATATTATGGTTAACACAATAAAATATAACTTGAACCCGAGGACTATTATTTAGAAGATCGCTCATCAAAACAATCTAACTTTAGTGTTGGATGTTTAATAACGCCAAAACACTGTATTGTGTATCGTAAAAGTGATAAAAATATCGTAATCTCCTTTAAACTCAAACAAACCCGATTAAAATCAAGCTTACGGATTGTTTCAGACCCACTTAAAATTCTTGTTATAAATGTTAAGCAAATTCCGATATAATGCTTTTTATTGCGATACTTAATTGGCCGGCACGTGTAAATTAGAGGATAATATAAAAATGTTAGAGGTTCAGAGGACGTCCGAGGATCTTGACTTTAATCTTTATAAGGATTAAGGTCGGCCGACAAAAACTTAAGATAATAGAGGTGACTGATTCTGTGTAGGTTTTAATTTGTTTCACTCCCATAACTTGTTCTCTATGTGGATTTTGGGCTTGCGTCTAGTTTGGCAGATGTTCATACTTATTATGGTATCTGTCTTAAAAAAATCCGGTATACTAAAACTAACGAACAGTCTTGTTGAATGTATTCTTATTTTGATTTTTTAAAACATTTTATTTTATTTATGCCCAGTTCTTATGGCAAAAACTAATCGTTTTGCTTACCAATAGTAGCATTTTTTATTGCCAAACTTGGCATATAAATAGACTCGTAAGCTAATTTAAAGTGCGATAGCTACTAACGTATGGGAGGCAGGGTCTACTGTGCAAAGCCTACTTTGCTTCATTATTGGTAAAGATACAAGAGTCTTAATTTTAACTAATAACACGGTAAATCATAGGAATCAGCCATTAATGAATTAACTAATATAATTCACTAGCGACCCGTCCCGGCTTCGCACGGGTACTATAATATGCATGTATTATACATATACACCTTCCTCTTGAAACATTCTATCTATTAAAAAAACGCATCAAAATCCGTTGCGTAGTTTTAAAGATCTAAGCATACATAGGGACAGACAGCGTGAAGCGACTTTGTTTTATACTATGTGGTGATTTGGCACTTGAAGTAACAGTACGATCATTAGCCTATCTACGTTTAAACCGTATATTAATACTTCAACATATGGGCTCGTACGTACAGTACGATCAAACATCAGCGCGGAGGTATCCTCGGTCCATTATCTGGCCACATTCCTCGAGTCAAATTATTTATTTTGTGCGGGGCGTGAGTTACCGGCCGGCCCGCCCCTTCGTTACTATGTTAATTCCTGCTACCTACAGATCTGCTCTTCATTCTAATGTATCAACAAAGCCTTTGGAATGTAATTTAGGGTAGGTGTTCTAGTTTTTAGGAATTTATGATTTGTTAATTTTCCCACGTGAAGCAGTATGTATTGTCAGTGTGTGTGGCTATAAATGTGACTAGACGGAAATAGGAATACAGTTATTATGTTCTTTTGTTCCTATCCGTTACGCTACGGTTACATTGTTTCAAGACATTCTCGTTATGTTCCGATGGTATTATCAAAAAATCTAAGCGAATCAGAGACAATGCTTATCGACATATCACGAACTCGTATGTCTGAACATTTAGATAGACACATAACATTCGAAATAAAAAGGTTTAGTGGACAATGTAATTGGTTATTAAAAAGCGCATATATCACGGTCGCGAGGGCCGAGGCACACCGAGCGAGCGTCGCGTGGGAGACACACGACGTGATTTGTGTGGAACCGCCGCGCGCCCGGTGGACCACGCCCCTTCATTAACATGCTAATGCCGATTCTGGAGTAGGAATTGGGACCTCTTACTGGGTCACTGGCGTTAGGAATTAACCCTCTCAATAAACTTTTGGTAATTCCGAAGAAATAAGAGTTGACAAAGTCTTGAATGCGAGCGAGCAAATTGATTCTTTAGTTCACTCGTATCAGTCTGTTGTTTGCAGAATATGAGTCGCCCGTTTGAATTTTAAATATTTCAGGTTTTTTGGTTGAAGAAAAATTGTACGGTTACGTTAAATTTGGTAAAGTTTGTTGCGTTGTGTGATATAACAGGTTTTATGCGAAATAAAAAAGCAAATTCGGTTAATTGTTAGTAAGAGTGCAGGTGAATATATCGAGTGAATGGTGAGGCCTGGTGCGCATGCGTGTGGCCGGCATGAGGCGGGCGGCGCGCGACGCGGGCGCAACGACGACAATGCGTGGTGTGGTAATGTATGCGCGCCAGGGAGGTCCCTCGCTGTGTCGTGGGAAGACGTTATCGTCGCGATCTGCCTCTCCTACATATACTTTTAATTTAAACCCTTATATGTACAAAATGTGAGTTGAGTACCTATGCCATGTAGGCTTACATTCTCGGGGCATATTTTACACTCGCTTTGATTGCATAAAGTCATATATTTATTGGGTATTCCAAGAGCAGAAGAATTTTTGGTATTTTTATCAATGAAAATATTGTAAAATGATACTTATTGGTGTTGTATTTTAGGGTCACTCTACGGAAAACCTTAATAAAAATTAAGAAAATCATTACCATCAGTTTAGAATGCAAACGTTTAAAACTCCAATTATGATAATGAAAACCCAAACTACAACATCATTGTAAGTACCGTCAAGCAATGAAACAAGAATAAAAACAAATGGAAACTACTATAATGTTACCAACCCAGAACGGTAATGATTTGTTAAATATTCACCCTTTATCGAAAATGTACTGCAGCAAGCTTTAAGACATAACAAACATAACTTTATTCGTAATAAAAATATGTTTTCCATCGTCTACGCGCTACGTGTTCGTAGCGAGGGTTCTCGTAGCAGCCGGGTTGCGTGGCGCCGTCGAACGCCAACTCGGAGAATTTGCATAAGCTTTTTGTATTCGGTAATAATGTGGTGCGTATTTTAATTGGGCGCGATTAAATCTTAATAAATCGGTCGGTGTTCCCACACGCGTCCGTCGGGCGGACTCGGGCAGACTCGGCCGCTCGCAATTACGCTGGCGGCGTGTGTTGTAATTTGGCGACGGCCGCGGGCGAAACTCAGAAATTGCGCTCAGTTTCAGCAATGCACCTTTGCAGACTAAAACACTAGGGCATCGCGTGCGGCGCGCGTCAGACAAGCGTCCGCGCCGACCGCAAGCCGCGGCCACTTGAATGCACTCCCCAATTACCAATCGTAAACGCGACTAAATGAATGATACCTACCCGTGTGCGATTCTTACTCGCTTATTTTTACTCGACGCTTACAAAGACCTACTTTTGTTTGCCGTACGTTAAAGAATGCTAATTATATTTTTAAAACGTTTCAGATTCAAAGTAAAAGTGGAAATATTAGTTAATGAACAACCAATGAACTAGATGTTATGTCCACTTCTTTCTTTCCTTCACAAGACATAGTATTAATGCATAACTACGCTTCTTCAGTGGCTTAGCTACCAAGGGCAAAATGGGGCAGTGTTCAGGGGGACCCGTGGCCCTTGGCCAATCCGAAAGCTCCTCCGTTCTTAAGAAATAATACAATAGTATTCGGACGAATCAATTGATTACTTATCACTTAAATATTGCTCTAGTTTAGATTCTGATAAAAATAATATTGGTTAGGGGGCCCAGTTTATTTACTGCCACGTGGTTCTTCCCCATATAATTACGCCACTGCGCTTCGTGGTCTTCTCTTGCTACGAATACGTTGCTCGCTTAATTTTGAAAGTTTCCAATTACGATATAAGTTATGTGCTTTAGTTTCGTAGACCATATTCTAACAAGATGAATAAGTTCAAACAAAGGAATAAGTACGAACGAATAAATGGAACACTACTGTTGGGCGGCGTTTTTTCAACGTCGTATAGCCTTTATCTCAGGAATAAGTGAGACGTTTAAAGTTATCCGACATTGGTGACATCGGCCCTTAATCAAATAAATAGCTTAAGAACTTAACAGAGTTTGCGTGTGGAGGTCATATCCGCAGTATCTAAATTAAGGTATGACTTTTTTTTTTTAAACTTTATAGCCCACAAAAGCAGCAGTAATCATAAAAAAAATTAACGATGAACTATAATTAAGTAATTAGTTTTTTTTAATTAACCTTTTATTTACATATGCAAAGGGCATGCTTGCTAGGTGATTGTTGAAAACTTGTCACAAATTTTATAACATACTATCAACAGTTGCATACAAATATCAATTAAACCGCAAAACGATTGTCATTTAAGTAGTGGCCTATTGTAATGCAATGCTACAATGCATTGTTGCTTTTTTCCATTTCAACGAGATCTCAACAAATGTTTTTCTGATCTCAGCTCTAACAATCACATATTGTGCTCAATACTCAAAAGGTGCCAAGTCCAAACATGACTATTACCTAATCATGTACATACCTACTCCGTCTCCACCTGTTTCTATTAATTTATTAATATTTTTATGTCGAGAGCTGTTACGTTAAGCACCGGCTAATTATCTGGGTTACCCGGAGAGCTTATTTCGGCACATAAACCAGCGTCCGTCCAAAACTAATTTATATTGGAATGTGATATATGTGCGGGCGGCGAGTGGCCCGAGGGCACGCGCGCTCGGGCGGTTTTAATCACCTTAACCCTAACTTAACTGCTGTTAAAACACTACCGAAACGAAGAAGGCGAAGCCGCCGCCGACGCAGGCGCCACGGCCGCGCCCGCACCGCATCCGAGCCCATTATATCCACTCGCGACCACGCACCAACCTCGTCTTCGACTTTACCGCCGGATATTACGCATTCAATACTTTTTATACTTATATTGCATATCTAATTCTTAACATCGAATCGTTATGAACCGAAATCGATTAAAAGGTAACTTATTGATCGATAAGAATTGTCATTGGTATCGATGAGAATCGATTTGGTGATTCCCATGACAGGTTTTTTGCGCGTCGTCCCGCTGGTGACAAGCCGGTCACGGCTGACGTGTCAATGAGAGCAATTCTCACACTGGCGCGACGGCGGCGCCAACGCCGGCGCTAGGAGATGGGTTACGAATTTACGATCAAAGATTTGTTCAGATAGCGATTGGTATCTTTTTTATGAATCTATAAATGCTTTTATTATAAAGATGTAAAGAAGAGTTAGAATGAACATACAATAAAGATATAAATGAACATAGAATTTGAAGCAAGCAACAGCAAGACTACCAGTAAGTAATAGTTTCTAAAAAAAAACAACTAAAAACACATTTTTTTGTATAATGTTTATAACTTTCGTGAAACATTCATATTAATGATTATTTACGGTTTATACACGTGCATTTTTCGGAATTGCCCGGCTAGTTTCGGACCCAATCGGAGCCCTTAATATTGAGCTGAACACGCGGCGAGGTCGCGAGACGATATCGCCATGCACAAAAAGATTGTAGCCCAAATACTTTGTAATCTACTTATTCGTCTATTCGATCTATCACAATATTTAGTAAGTAAAATGTAGGTATTAATAGGTAAGTACGTATAGCGGTTGCATGTTATAAATATTTTAGCATTTCGTCACAAGGTATGCGCATTACATTTAAGCACATGCCATTGGTAGCAAGTCGCAACAAACCACAGGTAGAATTAATAGCGTGGTTCAGTGTAGACGCGGCTCAACCTGTTCGTGAGAATACTTGCGGTTTCCGACTCGGAAGCACAATGAACAGGACCGATTATACCGAGTGGCTATGAATGCCGACGCTCCGACGGTTTCATGTCACTACGTCAATTTTAACAGACCTTAATTTTGTCAAGACAGCCGTACAGGGGCGCACCAAGGAAAATGGCGCCTAGGTCGAACATCGAAGTGGCGCCCTTTCGTAAATTATCTAAAAAGTCCTGACTGACTGACTCATCAACGCCCAGCCTAAACCCTTGGACCTAGAAAGCTGAAATTTTGCACAGAGGTTCCCTTTATAATATAGAGGAGAAATGACGAAGGATTTTTCGAAATTCAACCCCTAAGGGAGTTAAATAGGGGATGAAAGTTTGTATGGAATATCGTCACGGGTTCAAAAGAACAATGGCAAAATCATTGCTGAGATTTAAATAAGCGTCTAATGTTAAGAGGTATATTAAAAAAAGCCTAATTTTTTTCTAGATATTCTTGTAGCTTTAACATTTAAAAACGAACTCACTGAAAAAAAAATATTACATTTCAAAGTTTTACTGATATTCCCGTTAATTCGAATAATTTTTATTTGTTCTCCATGCTTCTTTAATTTTGCAACACTTTGAGAGATGCCCTTATAATTAATTTCGAAGATTTTTTACCAGCTATGGTAATACATTTAATGCTTAATTATTTTATTAGATGTTTTATTTCGGTTAATGAATTATTATTCAATAATTCGTGAAACAAATAAGAAAACAATGACAGCAAAGCTTGGCGTATAAGTATTAGGAAAGAAATAGATTTTCTATAATCCTGTTTACCTAATAGAAGTATATGAAAAAATAAGTATAGCAACACAAACATGACAATGCTTTCTTTCAAAAACAGTCACTGTCAATCCTAGAGTTGTCAAATATCAGTATATTATTAAGCCCCTAGTAGACGTGGTCGTGGCGCCGGGTGAACCCCGGCCAAACTCGTAGATGATATGGTTTGTACCCGCTAGCTAGCCGGGTTAAGTGCCACTTATGTAGGATGCGCCGTGCGTACAACCGGCCTCCGCAAGGAGTGCACATAGGCCACCGTACCAGTTTGAGCACAGGGTAGCCACGTCGTAACCGATCACGGCGGCAAGCTGGGCCATCGTTAGCAACGGTGTCGTCAAAATAGCTCCATACTGTCCCATGCATATCCGACATCCAGACTTACTACGGTTTGAAACTGTGCGTAGCCGGTAGCCACGGTCCTAAAAACAGTGTTGTCAGCAAGGGGCCTAACTTTACTGCTTACACGGCTACGCTTTGTCGTTGGACGCGTTGGACATAATTATTATAATTATATTATATTCGGTAATAGTGCTACGGCTTCTGACAAATATTTAAAACTTCTACGTTGCGTTAACGTTACGTTGTACTACTCATTAACGGACTACGATTTCACTCCTCGATTTGGAGTTGAGAAGTGAAAACTGGCGCATGGATTTCGTGGATTTTTCTGTGTAGTGATTGACCAAGTGAATTTCTCTGAGTAGGTATAGTCTCAGAGGGAGTGGAAATACTTCTTTAGTAAGAGGGAGAATAAAATCATGGTACGTGAACCCGTGTCATCATGGAGGAAGTAACTTACTAAAATGTTCATTGTCATGACATTGGTGTGTTACACAGGAAACAAGGCATCAAAGAAATAAAGCAGCACCATCAGAATTGTTGTGTTACTCATTAAGAAGAGCAAAAGACAAATAAATATAATAACACGAAATCTTTTATTTATTACCCTACATCTTACAAAGTAGGTTTTTTTTAATTTTTACTGAACTCGTACACCTATGTTCATACAAAACTATAACCGAGGGATGTGTTCGCTAATTATTGCATAGGCCAGGGTGTTTATATGGATTTCATTGAATTCACAACATTTTTTAGAATGATGTTTTGTTGGTTAGGGCATCAGGCATGCTAGACGGCTAGACTACCAAAGTGATATTCATGGGTTTTTTTTTAGAGAGATCTGCTGCTCTGATGAAAGACAAAATAAAATTACCTACTTAATAAAAAATATAATTTGTTTCGTACGAGTATAATCATAAAAATATTCTAACCTATAATATACTTTATGAGCTATTTTCTCAAATCTTAGGGACAAGTGGCGAATCGCTCATTTCATCAGAAATGGCTCAGTTCATTAAGAATTAAAAAAATAATTGCGAATACACAAAGCCTACGATGAAACGAAGACGTCACAATTTATTTATACAGATATAGTGATGTATCAAAGTTCGCCATTGTTCTTTCTATTTCTAGTTAATCAAAACTTCAAACTAGAATATCTTGAATTCGAGAGTCTCTTTAATAGTAAGCCTGAAGACAAATCTGTTCAGGAATTCAAGCTCTATACTTTTACATATGTTTCAATAGCAGACGCAAAAGATTATTTCAACAATAGTTTGTTTGGGAGTTTGCCGTTGTTCTTTCACGCAAGCGAAGCTGCGGGCAAAAGCTAGTCTAAATATAAAATAACGGATACACTAAAAAGTTCGTCTCGGAGGGCTTTTTTTTTAGTCAGAAAATCGTAGGAATCTTTTGATAATTTTATTAATAATGTGAATGATATTGATGGTTCAATTTGCGAATTTTGCGCTCCCCTTTGAATGGCGCCCAGGGCACGAGCCCTACTGCCCCACCTTATTTACGCCACTGCAAGCCATATTTTTCATTAAACGGGATATTACCCTGGTTCACCTGTTCTGTCCATGGTAGACCACGGGATATTTTTTGGCCGTGATCCTGTTAGGTGTATAGAACAAGGTAATAATATCCCTGGTGATAAGTGTTTTAGAGTGAATTTTGATTGCTTCTACAAATTCTTCATCAATAATTTAAAGGTTTAGTTAGACAGCGTTGCGTGCTTTGTATTCGAGGGTACGAAGAATTCCAAGTAAAATCTGTCAATCGATACCAAATTCGATTGAATTACTGTACTGTATTCATAAAAGATGATCGTCGACGCTAATTTCGTCAATTCGGCACATTTCCAGCACCATGCTACGGCCAAAGTTTCTGTTGTTTATTGTCATTCATAAAATACTGCTTTTCCTTAGTTATGCCATCCTCCAGAAGATTGTGGACAACCATTTTAACGTTAACTTATTTTATTTTTAAATTGTGATTACCAAAAGTTCGGCCTAAGTTGTGAACTAAGAGTCTAATAAATTGATTGTAATCATAAGGTTTTTTTTGTATTTCGATTTTATATTCCGAGTGATACCTACTCATTTTCAAGTCAGCCTCAAAGTTGCAAAGCAGCCTCAGGCTCCAAAGTTTATTTCTGAAGGAATCAAATAATCGGTTAAACTTGAAAATTCAACACAATGGAATCCGAATAAATGCCGACTCTACATTTTTTATATCTCATTCGCATCTCAAATCAGTAAGATTAAAATACCAGACCTTATTTATAACTCTTAAACGAGGATGAAAGCGTGAGCGGCACGTTTATCACCCACAAGATATCGTCTTCATACAATTAAAGATTCAATCAGTGGGTAAACAGGGCCACAAACATATTAATCTGCTATTGAACGTAAAGACTAAGGGAGTATTTCATCAACATAATCAATATTGTACTTAGTCCTTAACTATTCACCAGATGCTAAATGTGATCTATAAATATGACATTTGTGTTCAATAATCTTGTCATTATCACTCTGTAAATTCACGGCTCATCTTCCATATGGAAGATAGCTTTTGCCCGCAGCTTCGCTTACGTGAAATTTAAACCCGCGTTAACCCCTTTTGAGGTGTAGTTTGTTATTGCTTACTTTGAAGAGTGTTTATGCCAAATTTCAACTTAAGAACCCATTTCACCCCTTTAGGTGTGGAATTTCCAAAAAACCTGAAACACGTGTATGTTTATTTCTGACCAAAAGTCTAAATTTTTAATTCCATGCTTCTTACTTCAAAAGTACCAGATTTCTCATAAAAACTTTCAACACTTTTTTCACCCCCTTAGGGGTTGAATTTCGAGAAATCCCTTCTTAGTGGATGCCTACGTCACACAAGGAACCTACAGTCAAAATTTCAGGTTTCTTACCCCAGCGGTTTAGGCTGTGCGTTGATAGATCAGTCAGTCAGTCAGTCAGCTTCTCCTTTTATGTATATAGATGTCCGGTCCTTTGGAAGGTATACGGGGGACACAGGTCCAACGCGCAGAGGCCCCTTTGAGAACTTTAATCTAAAATGGGGTGGGGCACCAACCGGAGACTATCCACGGTTGCACTATTGGAGTACAGTCATGGACCGTCCCAGGTGGGTGCAACTGCAAGACTGTTGTAAAATGTGGTGAAAAATATCTGGTCTATGGAAATGGGTGTTAAGTGGACTGGATAACTTCTATTGCCGGAAGAAAACGGCGTCTGCCTTTCAAGTTTAAAATTGAAATGGTGAAATGCAAATTTTTGCCATTGAAAATTTTTGTGACCGAAGTTGACCGAACTAGCTTAACGAACAGTTAATGATAGGTTGGTGATATACATATACTACCCCCTTAGTATACAAAGATCCGTGTAACCGCTACTGTATCACTAATATAATCGTAGTCATCAAATTATGTCAACTTCCGTAGTTTTTCCGAGGTGGACACGATTAACTCCTTTTCTCTTAACACTTCCTCCTAAAAAAGGGCTGCTGTAACGGACTACTACAACACTTCTGGTAAATTGCTTTATATACAAAGTTATCCTTAGTAAAAGGTATGTGTAAATAAGACATTTGGACACAAATATCTTCTGATGGTTCTTGATTATAATACTTGTTTCCTATCCTCGTTGAAACACCGGTACTGTACTCTAATTAACTCAGTCTTTACTATAATTAAACAAGTGCTATAAAAAACCGGCCATATGCGAGTCGAACTCGCACACGAAGGGTTCCGTACCATCTTATATGCAAAATGTGTTGGTAAGCGCATAACTCAACAACGCCTGGACCAATTTGGCCAAATCTTTTTTTAAAATGTTCGTTGAAGTTCAAGGATGGTTTTTACGGCGAGAAAAATTAGAATTATTGCTGGAAAAACCCTAAAAATAGCCCTTTTCTTTTTCCCATACAAATGATTTCTAACTAAAACGTAGTCAATTTGAGTTTTATTGCTATGGTATAAAGTTCATATTAAATTACAAGCACTCACTGTTGTCTAAGCAATGTAGGTGTGTTCCTAACGTAGGTAGGTAGTAGGTAGGTAGTAGGTAGGTAGTAGGTAGGTAGTAGGTAGGTAGTAGGTAGGTAGTAGGTAGGTAGTAGGTAGGTAGTAGGTAGGTAGTAGGTAGGTAGTAGGTAGGTAGTAGGTAGGTAGTAGGTAGGTAGTAGGTAGGTAGTAGGTAGGTAGTAGGTAGGTAGTAGGTAGGTAGTAGGTAGGTAGTAGGTAGGTAGTAGGTAGGTAGTAGGTAGGTAGTAGGTAGGTAGTAGGTAGGTAGTAGGTAGGTAGTAGGTAGGTAGTAGGTAGGTAGTAGGGAGGTAGTAGGTAGGTAGTAGGTAGGTAGTAGGTAGGTAGTAGGTAGGTAGTAGGTAGGTAGTAGGTAGGTAGTAGGTAGGTAGTAGGTAGGTAGTAGGTAGGTAGTAGGTAGGTAGTAGGTAGGTAGTAGGTAGGTAGTAGGTAGGTAGTAGGTAGGTAGTAGGTAGGTAGTAGGTAGGTAGTAGGTAGGTAGTAGGTAGGTAGTAGGTAGGTAGTAGGTAGGTAGTAGGTAGGTAGTAGGTAGGTAGTAGGTAGGTAGTAGGTAGGTAGTAGGTAGGTAGTAGGTAGGTAGTAGGTAGGTAGTAGGTAGGTAGTAGGTAGGTAGTAGGTAGGTAGTAGGTAGGTAGTAGGTAGGTAGTAGGTAGGTAGTAGGTAGGTAGTAGGTAGGTAGTAGGTAGGTAGTAGGTAGGTAGTAGGTAGGTAGTAGGTAGGTAGTAGGTAGGTAGTAGGTAGGTAGTAGGTAGGTAGTAGGTAGGTAGTAGGTAGGTAGTAGGTAGGTAGTAGGTAGGTAGTAGGTAGGTAGTAGGTAGGTAGTAGGTAGGTAGTAGGTAGGTAGTAGGTAGGTAGTAGGTAGGTAGTAGGTAGGTAGTAGGTAGGTAGTAGGTAGGTAGTAGGTAGGTAGTAGGTAGGTAGTAGGTAGGTAGTAGGTAGGTAGTAGGTAGGTAGTAGGTAGGTAGTAGGTAGGTAGTAGGTAGGTAGTAGGTAGGTAGTAGGTAGGTAGTAGGTAGGTAGTAGGTAGGTAGTAGGTAGGTAGTAGGTAGGTAGTAGGTAGGTAGTAGGTAGGTAGTAGGTAGGTAGTAGGTAGGTAGTAGGTAGGTAGTAGGTAGGTAGGTAGGTAGGTAGTAGGTAGGTAGTAGGTAGGTAGTAGGTAGGTAGTAGGTAGGTAGTAGGTAGGTAGTAGGTAGGTAGTAGGTAGGTAGTAGGTAGGTAGTAGGTAGGTAGTAGGTAGGTAGTAGGTAGGTAGTAGGTAGGTAGTAGGTAGGTAGTAGGTAGGTAGTAGGTAGGTAGTAGGTAGGTAGTAGGTAGGTAGTAGGTAGGTAGTAGGTAGGTAGTAGGTAGGTAGTAGGTAGGTAGTAGGTAGGTAGTAGGTAGGTAGTAGGTAGGTAGTAGGTAGGTAGTAGGTAGGTAGTAGGTAGGTAGTAGGTAGGTAGTAGGTAGGTAGTAGGTAGGTAGTAGGTAGGTAGTAGGTAGGTAGTAGGTAGGTAGTAGGTAGGTAGTAGGTAGGTAGTAGGTAGGTAGTAGGTAGGTAGTAGGTAGGTAGTAGGTAGGTAGTAGGTAGGTAGTAGGTAGGTAGTAGGTAGGTAGTAGGTAGGTAGTAGGTAGGTAGTAGGTAGGTAGTAGGTAGGTAGTAGGTAGGTAGTAGGTAGGTAGTAGGTAGGTAGTAGGTAGGTAGTAGGTAGGTAGTAGGTAGGTAGTAGGTAGGTAGTAGGTAGGTAGTAGGTAGGTAGTAGGTAGGTAGTAGGTAGGTAGTAGGTAGGTAGTAGGTAGGTAGTAGGTAGGTAGTAGGTAGGTAGTAGGTAGGTAGTAGGTAGGTAGTAGGTAGGTAGTAGGTAGGTAGTAGGTAGGTAGTAGGTAGGTATAGTAGGTAGGTAGTAGGTAGGTAGTAGGTAGGTAGTAGGTAGGTAGTAGGTAGGTAGTAGGTAGGTAGTAGGTAGGTAGTAGGTAGGTAGTAGGTAGGTAGTAGGTAGGTAGTAGGTAGGTAGTAGGTAGGTAGTAGGTAGGTAGTAGGTAGGTAGTAGGTAGGTAGTAGGTAGGTAGTAGGTAGGTAGTAGGTAGGTAGTAGGTAGGTAGTAGGTAGGTAGTAGGTAGGTAGTAAGTAGGAAAAAGTGCATTGCAACGCATGCGGGTACAGCTAGTTATCTATAAAAACGACAAAAAAATCATGTCTGTTGAAGCCCCCCTTAAATATTTGTTTTATTTTAATTTAATTATTTATTTTTATAGTGAATATATAACTAAATATTCTGTGAATATTTCAAGCGTCTACCTATTGCCGTTATCAATATCGAGCAAAAACGAGCAAAAAAATCACGTTTGTTGTATGGGAGCCTCTTTAAATATTTATTTTATTCTGTTTTTTAGTATTTGTTGTTATAGCGGCAACAGAAATACATCATCTGTGAAAATTTTAACTGTCTAACTGGTGACAGACGGACAGACAGACGGACAGACGGACAGCGGAGCCTTAGTAATAGGGTCCCGTTTTACCCTTTGGGTACGGAACCCTAAAAAGTAGCATGAATAAACCAATTGAGCATGAAATAATTTTTTTTTTGTTCCATTTTAAGTTAATGTAGCGTTCAATTTTTTTAAAATCTCATGCATATTCAATACCAATTAATTACAAATTATTTTGTTAGTTTATTAAATTACGGTACCTGAGAATAAAAGCGTCATAGAAAGAATTTAGCGTATATTGTTTCCTAATATAAACATTCGAGAGTTAAATATATTTTGTGCCATACAGTTTCGGTAGTACGTTGAAAATGTTATTAAAATATTATAAAAGGAAATTGTTTTTATTGTAACACAAACTTATGAAAGAGATTTTTAAGAAATTGCTACTATCGGCTTGAAGATCAGGAGAACAAGGAGGCTAATAACGTCACATTTGGTGAATCATATTTCATTTCATATTCGTAACCATAACTGCAAGTGGACTGCACATCCAGTCGGCAGTTGTCACGCAGTTGCACTGACTGCATCCTAATTGCCTTCAAGCTGCATTTGGCAGTTGCATAGTTTGCAGTTGTGACCGGATGTGGAGTCCCCTTGCAGTTATGATTACGAATATGACACGAAATACGATTCGCCAAATATGTCGATATTAGCCTCCCTATTCAGTCTGTGTATTATTTCTCAATCAAACTACTTAGTGAAATTAACAAACACCTCATTACCGTCATTACCCCGTTATTAGATTTTGCGGCGCCAACATAATCAATAGAGATGCGAATATCAAATCATATTCGCAATAGGTTCGTCTATCGAATGGTCTAGGTGACCGCGACGGTCGGTCAACACTCGAGCGTCGTATATGGGTCGGCCGAGTTTGCTCGCCCCCGCGCCGTAACGGGCCATCATATCCGTAATCTTTAACGCGATCTGTGTATTGTTTATATATGATTGGCGTTTTATTTGTGCGCATGTGCCAATGACCTTTCTGCTTAGGATTTGGAAAGCTCGCTAAAATCAAAGCTTGGTTCGTCACGTCTCATTTGAAGCAGAAGGATCTTCAAAATGTGTAATTGAATTTGGTTTAATGCTTATACCAATATTTATTTAAGAGAGGAAAACTTTAGTCAGAATTAAACTAAAGTTGTCTCGACTGATAGTCTGTACTGGATATCCCGATTGTTATAAGGTCGCCTTTCGAGTGCAGATAGTTATATGACGTCTACAAAACCAACCTTCTGAAGACTTACAAGTCTATTATAGTCTCATTGGTGACCCTCAAAATGGTTTGGTTTAGTTGTAGAATAATCTAACTTGTCCTCATTTCGTAGATAAACGTAACGTAAACGTAAACTGCTGTAAATTATTTTTCTCTCGTATCGCCACGAGTTGTATGAGAAGTGCTGTAAATACAAGGTTAGACGGAAAGGGGTACTAATCCGCGGGCCACTTAAATATCACTGATGACTGTTTTTTAAAGCAAGTGTTGAAAAAACAAAATTCGGTTTTTATTTCCATGCAATATGATTTTATCTTAGTTTTTTCAAAAATTGTTCATTCCTTCTTTAGTCACGAATTCAGAAAGTAGAGCTTCTAATCCGTGACCCCTAAATAAATATGTAAATATGACCTAAACTTTAAACACAGCTGATCATAACTGAGGATAGATAGCTTTTAGGGTATTTTTTATGAAATCTTTAAGCAGATCTTTCTCTTAGACTTTTGGGGAAAGTTGTAGAACAAAAGTTATTATTTTCTTGCGTATGCACCTTATCGGATTAGGATTAGTACCTACCCTCTTTCCGACTTTTTGTATAATTGTGTAAATAGATTGTCTGTAGGTTGTACTACTAACTACTCCTCTATTTGAATAAGAACATTCAATTAATCCCTTATACAGGGTGTTAACGAATTCGTGTAATTCCTTAAAACCACATGATCTACTACTGGTGTAGACAGGCCCCGCACGGGATTTAGCTAAATAAAAAAATAAAAATCCTTTTTTTTCATGCGGCTTTGTTACCTATCGTGACTAAACCGCCTATTAAGGATTCAGTAAAAAAATAAGATTTTTTTTTTTGCAAAAAAATTATTTTATTTCTGCGAACATTTCGATGCCACGCATAAATTAATGAAAGTACGGCGACACGGCTGGCAGGAACGACTAACGCGATATCGCTCTTTGCAGTCAAATAACTCAAGGCTCTAAAAAGATTCAGAAATTGAAAACCAAACATTTTTTTAGATTTTTTTTTTGTTTTTTTTTTCGAAAATTCCCATTTAGGGTTAATCTGTGTCACCAGTAGATCACGCGGTTTGAAGGAATTACACGATTTCGTTAACACCCTGTATATACAATATCTTTTGTTCGCGAATACGAGCAAGAGGAATAAAATAAGGTTTATTTATAGCGTCTGCGTGTATTAGTGACGGGAAGGGACGGGTGTCCTTTCGCAACTTCGTATGAATGGGACTCGTCTCCTCTCCAAGAATAACGGTGCTCTTGTAGGTGACACTTTATACGATATATACTTCGTTTGTAGTGCGAATGTGAAACAACTTGGTTTGAAATGTAATGTGAATTTTATAAATTTTTCATGCTTAAAAATAACATGTTCTTGATACTTTTGATGGCAAGCGTCAATATGAGAAAAATAACAATATAATTTCTTGTTGAATAAACCAGTGGAATCTTAGGAACATCTGTGCCTTATTTGTTACCTTTGTTCTCTCTCTAGACATGGAAACCTGTCTTTTCGAGAAACACCTTACGCTTCTAGACGTAGTAGCTTCTCTTCAATTGCCTTATCTTTGTAGGCGTAGCCGGGACTAAGGCTGAGATCTATAGATCCAACTTGGACTTAGCTTAGACTTTGCTCAGACTTTACTTACGTAATACTTTGCTAAGTGTATGCTTAGCATAATCTTAGATTTGGAATTTATAGACTGTTATAGACGTATCACGTTGAGACTACGCTGAGCTTAGGCTAAGCATACGCTAAGACGGCCGATGTCAAAATACAAGTTAATGTTTCGTTTCAAGCATTACATTCTTGATTTTTCTTTATAAATGTTTAACAATAATAACATGTAAATAATCTAGAACTATGCTCATATTTCTTCTATGTATTATTATTATAAGAATAAGTAGAAATTGGCATGCTTATAAGTGTTTTTTGTTTTTTTATAAACGAACACAACATTATATTCATTGAAACGGATCGCATCGTTTTGACATCTGCAATTTGTCGAAAAAAAGTAACTTTTAATTCATTTTTATACATTTTAAACTTAGAAAAACTTTTTTATGTGATGTTATAATACCTAATTGTTTTTATCTTAACTTATTCAGAATTAGTTATCAACATCAAGGAAATCTTTTCTAATCTGGTATTACTGAGTTGATTCTGGTCACTTGATAATACTAAAAAATTAAAAAGTTGTGTAAATATAACGATGGTAAAGTAAAGTTTGCACCATTATTTTTTGTTAGGATAATAGTAACCTAAGTATTTGCTAAGTCGTAGATTTTGTGAACTTAGACTTTGCTAAGCATTTGCTAAGCACACACTTAGATGAATTCAAAGACGGCTCTATAAATACAGACTTTGTCAAAAGTCTAAAGTAAAGTCCAAGTTGGGTCTATAGATCTCAGCCTAAGTAAGATCAGAAACTTTATTAGGAATTCTTTATTAATATTAGAGGTTTTATTGTCTTTATAGATAAGTCTCTTCATTTAGGCTTCCTCATAAGAATAAACTCAAATTAAAGGATGTTTGGACTTTGGTCAGATTTATTTCATTTTTATTCAAATAATATGAGTCTTAAAGTATACAAATATTTTATTAGTTACGTTGGACCGATGTGTAAGGATGCGTCTGTGGGCGTGGTAGCCTGATGTCATCATTGAATTCTCAGCTTTCATATTTCGTAAGATTCGGGAATGTTCTATGTGTTATATTTTACTCAAAGTTTTATTCAAAGATATGAGGAAAATCCAAATTCCGATTTCCTACATGTATCTAAAAAGCAGTAATGAGAAATTCCTCATCAAAGTAAGAAAATATGGAATAGACCTTATACGGAATAACAATGGAAATTAATTGTTGGCTATTCCGTAGTATATACCATATTTGCTTACTTTCCCTCTATTGATACCATCGTTTCCATTCCACTTTATCGTGTATCGATATCTAGTGTAGTCGCGAATTGTCACCGGGGCCCGTGGCATGGAGCCCGGTACGCAAGCCCCGGCAGGTGTGCTCCGTGCACCTGTGCTCGATTGTTACATTCCTCGCTCGAGCCTCCGCCCGCCGACTGATCACTCCTGATTATCTACTCGGATTCTTCTTCAATCAACAAACACTTTATTTTATAAGTAATGAGCCTGCGCAAACCGAGCGTCAGAATGCGTATGTAGCGCGAAGCACCGGATCTATGTTTTCATAGTATCGTAATTAAAAGTTTGATTCGTGGATAAAGAAGCACGAATTTGTTCGTTAAGTTTCAGTTTATGTTTCTGGTGAACCAGGTTCGTTCGTATATAAAAATAGGGTTGAAGTAATAAATTCTGGAGTCGTCAGCATAATTTATGCAACACACTGCATTGATAATAGGGAATTTCCATTGTTTTTTAAGAGACCCTTCTCACACATATTGTGAGTAAAGTCGTTATGCTTCACCAGTTCGTCCTATAATTTGCCATGTATAATCAAAGGACCTGCCCGTCATGAATGGAGATCGCAAATATAGAAATCGTCGGCATAGTAAAGTTGTACGTCACAGATCCTTGGCGCCGACGGACGCACGGACGGACGTGCTGTCGCTCCTTGAATACCGAGTGCCGTAGTTCCGACACTCGTCAAATTAATAATTCTACAACCGGTGCTTCGAATACTCGTACACACTAAAACGTCGCTCAAAATATTCCCTCTCCCTTTCCATCTTTATTATTATAAATAGAGACAGGACATAAAAATTGAGTATGTAAAGTTCTCGGGCCGTAGCAAACACAAGTACCTACTACTGTTCGTTCCGGCTCGTAAATTTCGAGCTATTTATGCAACACATAAACGCCGACAGTGTTCCCTTTTGGATAGAACAAAGATATAATCGCATGTAGAGATTCGCACGGTGGAGTTCTGGTGCTGTGGTTTTCACGCATGCCCTAGTAAATCCAATTTATCTAGGGATATTTATTTAGTAAGCGCTTAGTTTGTTTGGCTGGCACAGATGTAAATAGAATGAGTAGTGCTTAGAGAATTTAATGAGTTTTCCGAGAAAAGCGACTCAGTTAAAAGGACCTCTTTGTTCCATAAATACTTACTGCTTTCTGAATTACTTTGGCTTTGACTGCACATATACTTTGGAAAATTTGTTTTAGAACTCCAAACGGAAGAAGTATGTGACTAATAATATTTCGTTTCATATTCGTAATCATAACTGCAAATGGACTGCACATCCAGTCAGCAGTTGTCACGTAATTGCACTGACTGCATCTTAACTGCCTTCAACTTGCATTTGGCAGTTTCATAGTTTGCAGTTGCGACTGGATATGCACTTCCACTTGCTGCAGTTATGATTACGGATCTAAAACGACAGATGATTCACCAAATGTGCTGTTATTTACCCCCAGAACACCATCTAATCTGAGTCAGAATGGCCTTCATATCAGTACAATCAGGCAAGGTTTAGTAAGATGTCTAAAAACAACGATTAGGAAAATAAAACATTTTTCTTTCAACATCTATAGATATTTATTAGCCTACAATCCTTAATCGAGTCGCAATTCGCATGAATCTACTACGAAATCGCATTACCAGGTAGGTATTTCCTCGGTACAGTGAATCTGTTGTGCAAGTGTCGGGAGGCAGTGGCACGCGGGACAGGCCCGCCTGTTTGACGTTCCCAGGCGATAGCTGCTATCTCTTGCAAACACCTCTTGTTTGAGCCACAGCCGACACTACCTTACCATGTTAGATTTAACCACTACAACAAACAATCCTCAACTTTATGTGAATTGCCATAAGGAAATATGTATATTTTTTCAGTTGCATAATTATGTTTGCAAAGTTATACTAAGTATATTTTAGGTTGTAGCCTTCTTCGGCCAGACACGCGACTTATCTATTGAAATTTTCAAGTGAAGTCGCGCGTCACTCACTGTTTGTGTTTGCATATCGACAAGTGTCACTGTTGTGTTTCGATATCTTTTGTAACTAGTTTCAATATAGATAATGATAAGAACATCAAACTTTTTTAAACAATACACTTACTGTGTACTTTTGTGGCAACACGGACAAAGACAAATTTTACCACTTTGTACGGTCCGTTGCAGTACTTTTCAAGAATTATTCAGTAGGTAGAGTGAACTTTCGTTGTGTTTCGACTGCATTGTTCAAGCTGCTTTTATTGCCTAGATTCATTTTCAGTTTCCATCTGAATAAGACACCTAAGTGGAACCCAGAATAATTAAAAACGGCGAGGTTCAGAAAAGACTTCAATATTAAAAGGGGCTCCTCGGCTGAAATGTCAAATTTTCAACATCGAAACATGATTTTGTTGAGCAAAGTACCTACTTAAAGTATGGCTTTGAAAATTATACATGTTATATTTAAAGTTAAATAACCATTTTCCAGTGGACAGATTGCTGCTGGAACCGAGTCAAAGTCAATTTGTCAATCTCACTGGCTCGAGTAACCGCCTCAACTATATTCCGTTTGCACGCATTCTTAAGCGACATGAACTTATTCCAACATTACAGCTAATATAAGTGATAGTGAACGCTCGACATCGCATTCCAGAGCACTAACAGACTAACAGCTCAAGTTACTACAGGCATACGGAATGGCTGGTAGAAATAATTCTGTAATTATTTAGTTAGCACCTGCTTGGAGGCATCTGCAAGGCCGCGGAATAGGTCAGGAGGCCGGCCCGCTAGCGCACGCGCCTCTTCAAGGACTAATGTTTCAGCTGCTTAGTACTGGTTCTATATTGCTTTATTTAACATTTTTGCATCTGATGTAGTCAAGTGCAGCCTCTAATAAACCCGTTAGCAACTTTGATGGCTCCAATAATACAGAAGATACTCTTAAATTGAAGCGAGTCATGATAACGCGTCCTAAGGTGGAACACTCAACCCACAAGCGTATGGAAGCTTATTTAAATTAAATCGCGAGTACATTTTAGAAACGTAACACAGTTTAATAGGGAAGGTAGCTTGCGTATGTTCTCCAACACATCCGCCCAGTTACCCTAAGGTGAAAATTTATGCACTTATTACGTAGACATTAAGGCCAGAATTAGTTCAAACAATTCGCAACACGAGGGGCACGCTTGGAGCTCGGACTCGACTCGACTAGGGATACCGTTTATTGTTTCTGATATGTTAGACATTCTGCTACAGTCTGCTACTAAATGCTTCGTTTGGATTTAAATTGGCTAGGCGACATTAATCGCGGGTTATTCTCGGATTTTAGAGCAACTGTACGGCCAAGCGGTAGGAATAATTTTGTTGTATATTAGAGCAGATTTGCTTATAAGACTCGTACGTAAAGATCAATTAGTTTCGTTTGATTTTTTCGAATCAGACATTCGACTAATTAAATGAAATGATAGTCAGTTAAATATCTGAAATATCTTTATGCGAATTGTCGTTCTCGCCGATGCCTGTCAGGTTAATTGGCTTTAGCTCTATATCGATGCCTTTTTACATGCTATGGATAAAACTGTAAGAGATACATACATGGTAACCCTTTTCGCAAATCCTTTACGACGGGTTGGGTGAGTCTAAATTTGTCGACATCCGCGTCGCCCGACGATCCTGTCGTGGTGCTCTCTTTGCAGGCGTCGGCGTCGCGACTCTTAACCGATCTCGCACTTGGTAACATTAGGACGTCAACGAGTAATGATAGACTTAAGGTAGAAACAAGCCGACGGTTTAACGTGATCCGTGTTTTGAAATAAAACCCTGTGAAGTTAGACTTATGAATCAAATAATGTGTCATTCATGTACACAATACAATTAATTAAATAAAGGTAGCCGAGAATTCGCGCGTTAAAGAGGAGCTTCTTAAAATTTATTCTCGTGGCATCTTCCCGCTTAATGTTGTCTTTACCATAAACATTCGATACGTACGCTCTAAAACATTGTTATTGCGTTTAAATGTGAGATGTTGTTTGTTATTCATTCGATTGTTTGTTTGGGTCGCGATTTTATTGCTCTCGCTCCATTGTAGGCCACGCGCGAATAATTATAAACGATTCACCGGTCGCGGTATTAAAAATAAATTTTATTCGTTTGATTGTATTCGATGGTAATAATGATGTGATTTCTTTTTTAACGCGTTATAAGTTTGTTAATCCTTACATTTACGTAACATTGATCATTACTGTGATATTAGGGCTATCACTCTGGTAATCTCCAGGATCTTAAGATGACATCGAGTAATAAATACCGATGTACGAAGCCACATTAGCAGAAAGTACAATGAGTTTTTAAATTGTAAGATCATTCTTCGTTCTATTTTCCAACCCATTTTCCATGTTGTGTCAACAATAAAACAATAATAAATAAAGGAAACGAGACGAAAATTGTATACTTACACGCTGAAACAAGGTTACAAAATCTGCGGTAAAATTAAAAACATTGAAGTTACAGCTTTATCTGCGCGTAGCGATCTTTTATGGCTGATATATATTTAACAGCTTTATCAGACGCAGACGATACGACGCGATGGTACCGTACTGACAGTTCGTGTCTGAGACATTTTCGAGCGGATTCATTTTCATACGTAAGTAATCCATTTTACAGTAACATTGCGGGCTAGTTGAAAGTTGGCGTGTATCACGCTACGATGCGGCATAAGCTTGTCAAATTAGCGCAGGGCGGGACCAGTGGGCATTGCACCTTGATGACAACTCATAAAGCACATTACTAAAGGGGGGTTTTAATGATCTTTGGTTGTAGTAGTAGGCACTGATGGTTCATGGTAGAGCTGGTCAGATTGGAGCAGCATTTTAATTGTGCAAAACACTCGTAATAGCCATGGGTTTGATTTTGACAGGTCAAGAATTTCCATAGCAACGTTTGTATCAATCCGACTTCTCCACAACTATGTACCACGCTGTGAATATTGTTGTATTGTCAAAATGAATGCTATTGAAATTAAGAATGTGAAACGGAATTCGGATGGTGGTTGCAAACAGTGACCATTGGAATTTGAGCATTGCTTCAGGGCAATTCTCATGGGTAGTCTCAACTAGTTTCAACGTAACTGAACAACTCGCTCGTCTACCGAAAAGAATATATGTACTGTTGCTTATTACATGTCTCTCTTCCTCTTAGACTTTTCCCAACTATGTTGGAGTCAGCTTCCAGTTTAGCCATGCGCGGCTGAGGCATTAAGTCCGCCTCTGTACAAATTTTGTGCGGAAGTATAAATAAATACATTAAATACCAGTTTTTTACACGGAGCTACTGCTACCAGACCTCTGTAAGCTAGTTACTGGCTAAATGCCGATATCCTAAGGTTAGAATGGTTGTCAAACTTTCAAGATAGGTGTTTAAAACATCGAGAAAAAAATAAAGTTAATCTTCGCTACGTTGTCGATTTTTCTAGATTCTTGATTTTTTATACTAACCTCAAGACTCAAAATCGGTACTGTGTCTCAATCTCTCTATATCTGTGATAGAAAAAAGAGATATCTACTCATATTAATTACGCTGTACGTTGGCTATTCAAAAGTCTCGTCCTACTTAAATGGAAAGCTCGCCAAGGCTACCGAGCGCCTTTATTTCAGGAAGTGCCGAGCATGCTTGCTGCATGCTGCATCTTGATTGAGAAACGTTTTCAAACAAATGATAAGCGAGTTTAATTCGTTGTTACGTCACAATAGGTCAATGGTTTCAGATAGCTATGATGGATTGACCCGCAGAGATATGTATCAGGAAAGCAGAAACACGTAGGTATATACATTGTAGGCAAGTATAGTGGGTGTTACAATAGCCTTAGATTTGTAACGTTACGAAAATGTAACATTGCGATTTTTATTAGTCTAGAGATAATTGTGAGAAATCTTTTGTGAAGAAACGAACATAAAAGTGTTTTCTTACTATATAATTTACTAATACACAGCATCTAGAAATACGAATAAAGCTAAATAAATGTTCTCTGAAAAAGGCAAACGGCCAAAAAGTTACAGTCAAAACTCACTGCCAAAGTGCCGACAGACAATTTAGGGATCATCTCCTAATTTCTATGTATATGAATTTATATTAAGGCTTTAAGGATTTCATGTAACATTAACCTAAAACTGATTTTGGGCAGTCATTATTTTTCCTGTATGGCCACTTTCCACATAGAAGGCGATTTGCTACCCACATACAAAATACGGTTTAAAAATTTAAACATACATTTTTATATTTAATACATGTCTAGGTTTCACGATTTATGTAGTATATTATGCAAATATATGTATGAATGGTGTCTATAATAATTGCAAGTTCAAGTACAAGGAAGGTTGTGTTCAGTTCGGCCGTGCATCGGTTGGAGGTTGCCAGTTCCCATGCGTCCTACGCAATGCACGTAATTATCGTAAGATTGCGCCACACCGATCCGGCATTGTTCGACGTAATGTCTCCTCTAAATCAGAGCTTCTCAGTGCATCATGTGTGTACTCGGCCTATTGTCGCGCTTAGTTCACACGCACTCACTAAAATGCTCCCACGGATCCGTTTGACACTACGTTTAGTTTCAACGTTTGTCCGATCTGGAGAAACACTTCCTTAGTACATTGGAATAGTTGCAGGCTTTTCATGTTTATCTTAAAGACAGTTGTAACTATTACACTGCCTGAGAAATCTACATAATTTTAATAAAGGACGTAGTGAAAGTTTAGCTTATGTGATTTGTGTTCTTGAGTCACTATAAAAGATAATTTCAGGTAAATTTTGGAATCTAGAAGCCAAAGTTTGCGAACGAGCTTTCTTTTATTAGCCAAAAATCTCTCTAAGGCAATGGCGTTGGCGGTAATTTTCATTCTTACTTCAAGATCATATCACTATCATTTTAGTTAGGTATTTTGGTAAACGGTATAAATTGTGAAACAGACTAAGTAGGTACATAGTTGAGTTTAAAAATAATCTCATACACATTAACTGTTCAAACCCATAAATGTATTACGTAATTAAAATTTACATTTAGTAAGTAGTAATTTCATTATGATCATTAAAATTATTACAATAAAAGCATGGCAGTAACAAAATAATGTGTAGAAAGCGTAACAAGTAGTCGTGGTGCGTAGAGATATGTAATTACTACCTCACTCCCTAAAGTTTTAGTTATAAAAACTATAATAGATTATCTGGTATGGAAATTTGGAGCAGACCGAATGCTTCTAACAAAATATTTATTTTACTTGCTGTTGCCCACGGTTTCACTCACAGTTTTTCCCGAATTTGCCAAATTTCCGGGCAACTCTACCAATGTTTCTTTCCACAAAAACCTAATTCGGAAGATTTAGAACCATTTTTTTTTTATTCTTTTTTTTTTCGAGGCATTAGTACACTTTTGTGACTATGCAAGCCTCATAGGTACCTCCTAAATATTGCTTTAAAAATTGCCAAATCGGTCCAGCCATTTTCAAGTGATACGCTTACCAACAAATAACATTTATTTTTTATTTACCTATATAGAAAATATTACCTAATAATGTTTAGTTTGGTTACAGAATTATATTACCAAATCTACAGTACGGAAAATTATTCGCATGTAAAGTTTTTTTCGCAACTAAAATAAATTTTATTGTAGGTATTGCAGTCTCTCTATACTTGTTTTCTTAACCCTACTACAGTACCTACTACTATTTCAAAAATATTTATTTTAATTTCACCAATTTTCAAGTATTTTCTTAACAATTTAGTGAAACGAAGTGTAGGGTACAAAATTTTCACACTCTGTGGAAATAAACTCAATGAAAGTCTCTTTTTTTTAGTACGAGTATGTGTGGGTGTTCATACTTCATACTCATGCGGCGCTCGGCGAACTCTGCAGGTATGCGCGAATAAAAACTGGCCCAGGATCGAGAGGACACCGGAGGTGAGGTGGTGTGGACCGCTTCTTGTCGCATCTCAGTTATTAATGTGGCTGTTCATACAACATGCTCGTGTTGGCATGCTTCCTTTATGACAGGAATCCTGTGTGTTTTTATGAATATTGAATTTGTTTATTTTTTCATAACTGGTTATTTAATGTGAAAAAAGTTTTATACGTCTGTTGCTCATGAAATAAGCTTATAGATAAAAATGTAATTCGATATAATATGCGATGCAACCATAGCAATTATTTTCGCAAGTTAATTCAGCAAGTGTTTATCGCGCTGACATAATTGATAAAATAACGAGATGATATCTTGAATAATTCAACGATAAGTCGCAAATATGTGGTTGGTTTTGTTACATTAGTCGTCGCACGCGTCCGTCCGGTCCGGCGCGCATGCGCAGGTGGACATAATGCCCATCCACATTCAGTGCGCACCACACATTGTACATTCAGATGGTTTTTTTAAGTTTCAATAAATAATTATGAATGTACCGGATTTACAACATTGTTAAATGTCAACGGTACCCGAAATACCAAAGACAGCAGACAGAAGGTGAATCGGCCGTGAAGAATTGGATAAAAGTAGAGTAACAATTTCTTTCTTATGTGGTGTGTAATATGAAATCAAAGTGAAAGAAACAAAAATAGAAATGATATCAACAATGCGGCGATATTAATTTTTTCAATCCACGTTCAATTGTGCTGAACTAATTACGTTAAAAAACAATATGGCACTAGAAACGTGGCATATAATTGAATCGCAGTATTGTAATGTTGACGTTTTGTATAAAACTTTCTGTAGCAGACTCCCACGTTTTCTTTTATCGGAAGCTTTCTCTGTCAGATAAGAACGAATTGACAATAATAGCGCATAATCGAGAAAGTTTACGTTTTACTAAACACGAATTTTACAAAATGCTGTAACATGCCATTTTTCGTTATCTTTTATGTAAGTGTACAATTTAATGTCCAGATTTCTTTGGAACTCTTCATTTCTAATTTGAATACAAGAAGTTATGAATATTGACGTTGAAACACATGGACCAAGGGTCTAGTACGAAATTCGCGAAAAAAGTCTCTGAAGTTTACATACACCACCATAGCGCGCGCCAAAGTACACCGACATATAAACTTAGAAATACCAACAAACTAAATTAAATCCTATATCGTCATCACAGTGCCCAATTTAGCTTACAACCATTTTTTACCATACGAAGATTCGACTGCACTCATTGACGTGTCTTCGCTTTCGCGTTATTAGTCTACATTCGGTTCGGACATTTTTGAGCGCCGACTGAGTTTCATGTGTTTATACGTCAATGGTTATAAAGGCACAATACTGTTTTAATGGACTCCAGTCTTTAGAAAGAAAGAGAACAATAACGAGGTGACTGGGCAATGGCATACGCCGTAGACGAATAACTAAAAGTAGTCTTTCCTAAAGGGTGCAGAGTTGAAAGGGCATTTGCTCTACATAAAGCCTCAACAAGAAACTGGCCAAGTCTCAGACGAAGAAAGAGCGCTCATTATATTTTCATTATGCACTCATTAGTAAGCGCACGACCACTTCCTTTGAGCAGAACGGACGCTGCCAACAAGCCGAGAAAACGCCGGGAAAAGTTTTGAAACAAGCCGGTGAAAAGCCGAGAAAACATGGGTAAACTAAACAATTGAACATCAATCTTCTTTTTCTTCTGCAACATACTGCGAATGCTCTTAAAATAACAATTTTAAAACTATTACATTACTTTTCGAATAGAATGCACGGTAATTTAAGTAAGTTCGAAATTAATTTGTTTCGTTAAACTCATTACGTGTTTTATGTTTGTGTGGTAATATAAGAAGCCCGCATAGCTAATCAAGTCGACTTCCCTTCTATCGCTTATCCGCAATATTTATGTGACCACCATAGCAATTAAGTAGTCGTAACAACTGAACCCATTGAGATTATATCCAAATTACATAAATTACACTATACATATAATTTCTAAAGGCTAATTGTACAGTTAACTGAAAATTGAAAAGTGATAGAAATCTTTGTTATGTTATATTAATATTTTGCTACTAAACCCGCATTTATTTGCTGAAGGAAATTAAAATAGAAAATTACGGACACTGCTTTATTGAAATTGAAGAATTACTTGAGAAAATAGAACGTCAGTAGTAACGTTCGATCTTGTATTACAATATAGGGTGTTTAACTACTATTAAAAATTACAACAATTTAGTATTGATTTAGGAGTGAGCATATTAGTTAGTAAGTCAATATGAAGTTTTTTACGTATGACGTCATAATTGTGGTAGTAATCTTGTCTCCGACTTGTAACCAATTTTAAATTTATAATTTCGCCCAAATTAGTATTTAATTCGGACACTTGGAATTTTAGTTGCTAGCTTAGATTAACTGTTTCCCACTGCTTGTAGCTCATTTTACGAATTTTAATCATTCATAATTTTTCGCCAGTTAAGTTAATTTTTCGCAAATATATTTTAATGCCGCTCGGTTTAGTATTAAAGTATCTCATTAACAGTCTTCCATATATTATTTATTCGCCCGATTAATAATTCCCCATTTTAAATCGTTTATAATTTGGGTATTTTATTTAACATTTCATTGATATTTTCACTGTTGCTTATTATATTTGTAATCGTTCCAAAAAGATTTAAAAAAAAATTGTAGCCCTATTATTAAAACAAGGCATTATATTATAACTATCATACAATTGAGTGTTTTCTATCACAATTTCAAATAAAGCCAGACGAATTTATGTGTTCGCGTTTTAATTAACCTCATTACGTTTTCAATAAAATGAAAACCAACATCATAAAGTTATTTATCAACACATTAGGTCTAGGCAGGGCGGCCGCGGCATAAGGCATTGACCGCACGCCCGACACGCGTTTTTCTCATTTTCCCCTGTAGATTATATTTCGTTGATGGAAAATATGTCGTGTAAAAAAGAGTCGGTTGAACATGCAAGACCTTATTTCAGGTCATGACGCCATAACTTATGTGAAACTCATGAAAATATACAATTTTCTTTCATGTAACTTGCAATTACTTTAAACAGTTCGTGTTGATGTTAGATTATTTTTATGATATAGTCCAATAGTTCTAAGAATTGTGCCGTGATGTGCTGGATGTACAGAATAACATTACTCCATCTCTTCCCATGGGTGTCGTAAAAGGCGACTAAGGGATTCACTAGAGGATGGGCAGTAGCGTTCTCTGAGTATTTTAACAACCATACCGCGATCGTCAACCCGCCTACCAAGCGTGGCGATTATAGCAAAACCCCCCGACATAGCATAAAGAGAAAACGGGCCCTAGTCCCCGGCCTCTCTGCTAGCCCTGGTTTTGGGGGAGGCCTATTCCAGCAGTGGACTTCTTGAATGATGAGTTCTAAGAATTAGATGAATGAAATATCGCTTGACGATTTGTCTCATAAAACATGAATGTTTATCCCGTAAATAGAAATTATTTCAAATCTGGTTTAAGTTGAGTAAGTATTTTACTTCTATATACTATACAAGGTGACCCAAAAAAGTGTCAAGCGGAAGTCCAGAGATAGAGCACCCTTAGAGGTACCCGAATCACCCCCATGTCGTTCAGCGATTTTTTGTAGTTTTTGAGTTATGCATTTTTACATGTTTTTTAACCAAACTGATTTTATTGACATTTGCGTGTTTTTTTTCTAAATTAGGTTCACTATTCAACTAATTGAGATCAAAGAAAATCACGCATATATCTCAACTATTTATTCTACAAATTCATAACTCGAAAACTACAAAAAATCGCGGAACATACATGGGGTGATTCGGGTACCTCTAACGCGCCATCCTACGTGAGCGATCTATAAGAGACGCGAAGCGGCGCGGCGCGACGCGAAAACAACAAACAGTCGATACCTATTGAAGTGGCCTACGTGACCAAACGCACGTGGAGTGCGGTGCGGCGCGGCGCGAAGCGAACGCTGTCAGTTGGCTTGATATTTTCACGCGAACTGGATGCGGTGCCGTACAGTGCTACTGAATGACGGCGGCGCGCGGCGAGCGGTCCGCGAGCTCGTAGGACAAAGCCGCCGTTTCGCACCGCATCGCGTGTCACCGCATCGCATCGCTTCGCAATTCGCGTCGCTTTAAACCGCCTACGTAAGACGTCACGTAACGGTACTCTACCTTTGGACTTCAGCTTGACACTATTTTTTGGGACACCCTGTATTTGCCTTGTTTTACAATTTTAGGATTACTTATTTTAATAATTTAAATGTGTTTGATTTGCAGTTTAATTATTATTATTGCAGAACTACTTGTTCTGTAATAATTTCCGAAATGAGGCCAGCAATCTTCTCTCAGAACCAAACAATAAAATATCTACGACCCCTATTGATTGTTACTCATTCTCCTTAGTCACGAACGATAACCATAAATAAAACAAAAATACGATCATTTATAATAACGCAGGCCATTTAACGAAAACTGTCTGAAAAAGGAAAAATCAGGGATCGACATAGTATCAGTAGAAAAAGTGGTTAGTGGGGAAGTACACGATTTTCTCCCCCTTCGTCCAGACATGCGACGCGTGTATCGGATTGCAATAAATTCGGGAGGGTAAAAAGTAGGGGTTGCCGCCGCCGCCACGACTAACGTCTTCCGGTTTTGATGGGCTTCACGTTGGTGCTTCAAACTTGCTTAGAGCTACGATGTTCTAGAGCAAAGTTTTTCGGTTAACTGTTTATCGGTTTATTGTGAAAATCACCAATTTAAATTAAAAATTGGCACCGAGATATCTTTACATAAATTAGCTAATCTTCTAGTCGTCGTAGTCGATATCTTTGTAAGTTGAGAAAAAACTTAAATTCACATCAAAGTACGAGGGGTTTCTCCAAATCACGAATTTTCCATGAACTTTATGTATATTTTTCACGAACGAACAACACTAACAACACCAAGAGGTACTTATCGTCAAATTTATATCAACGATCATCGCGCCACAACATGCGACAAAAAATATCATAACAAGATAACATTTACATAGTGATGATGTCTAGCATTCTAGCACGGCGCCACTCTGTCTGAGTAATTCATGTTTGATTGCTACAGCTAGCCTTTATTTTTGTTAATAAACCAAAACTTGGCTTCTGACCACCGCCTGAATATATTTACCATTTGTTCTCATCTCATGCATAAAACATACAAGGGAAGTAATCGATAGGACGGCAAATAAGGGTTAAGAACAATAGCATGACTATATTTTAGGGTAATGGATCGCTCTACAAACTTGCAAGTTGGGAGGAAAACATCGCGAAAATAGGTTGTGTCAAACGTGCGTAATAATGTGTTGTTACGACTGAGTGATAGGCAATATTCTCTCATAAATATACTTTATCTACTTTCTATCTAGGACGCGAGAATGATCTATGTTGTTAGACTTGTGAGGCTTGGTGGCGCCGTCTTGTTTTTTGTCCCAAACTATCAGCTTACTTTACTATGCTATAAACGTTATATTTTTTGCGAATGAATAATGATACAAGTTCCTAAACTTGACCCGGACACCTTGAAAAAGTAGCATCACTATTATAAGCACGACTTTAGTTTTTTTTTTCCTTATATATCCTCGAAAATTGTATAGTTAGTGTTGTAAGTAACTTAATTTTGAGGCGACTCAATCAAATTGAGCGAGAAATTAATTTGGGTGATTCGGCCTTAATATATTTTAATAGTGACACGAAAAGTGGGCTGTAATATAAGGGTTTCAATTCCCAAATTTGGTATTCAAAGCGAAATGACCAATATGAATGCGACACGACCAATTAAATGCAATTACCTCGTACGATTGTGTCCGAACTATTGTGCTACAAAAATTTGGGGCGATTTTGACTCGATTACGTGTACCGTGTAATCACCAAAGCAACGCTAGCAATTATTCGAATCAGAATAACATTTCCGCTGTACGACTTAAATACATAATTCAGTACAGAATTGTGTCTTTATTAACGAAATGACGGTGCTTTTAGAAGATTATCTACTAAAATGTGATAATTAGATAGTTCAATTGTAACTACGGTTATGTTACGTGGCGGAGTTTTGCGGAATTGTTTAATTAATGCTAATTTCCATAAAACTTTGAAGGTAAGCGGGTCGCTGGGTCATGTATTAATTATAGTTGAGTTATTAAGAATACGAATAGAACAATATGAATTTAGTACATTTACTATTAGTGTTATGGCTTTTTCTACCCAAAAATTTCATAAGTAGGTACCATCGAAGTCGATTGTCATTTGTGAAATCAGATATTCGTAGGAAGTATAATTATGGTAATTCTAATTTTTTTATTATTCCTCCTTCCTTACCCAGGGGTAATCTTTTAATGATTGTGTATGACATTGCAGGAATATCATATCAGGCCAAAACCGATACAGTTCATTTCCCAAAACTCATAATCGAATCAGACAATGAAAATCCAATATGCCACATTTCCTACACATGTATTCCACAAAGCGATTCAAGCGGGGTAAAGCCACAATCGAAGTAAAAGAAACTCGAGACAAGTTAGTGCTGGGGGTCTACTCCCTAAGCACGAAATCCGTGGTTTCGGCCTTAGTTACGAACGTTTCCTACTCCCTATCACCTACGGACATACGATTGTTTCGGGGCCCGAACCAAGAATGAATGACAACACGATTTGATAGTTGTCCCTACAACCGATGTGTTTTTGCCCGTCCGAAAAGTTGAACTTGACACTTGTTTTGTTCACTCCTATGTTTCGGGCTAGTTTCGGACGGGCGATTAACTTCATTGACGGACTTAGGGAGTTGGCCCCTGACCCGATATTTACCTAGTGTAAATTGATCGCGACAGCGCTGTACTGACTCCAAATCAATTTATATATGTTACGGCTAATAGCCGAAGTGCGGCTACACCTAGTTTTAGCCGGGTACAACTAGGTGCAGCCGGCCACATGCGGTTAAACTTAAATCTATCCTACTTATCTTCGGTTAGAACTAGGTTTAGCCTTCATCATAGCGGCTAGAACTAGATGCAGCCGCACACCGATGGTTAAGGGTAACCCCGACACGGATAGGTTAGGTTCGAAGGGGATGACGGGGGCTAGAGTGAGCGAGCGAAGCGAGCGAACGAAGCCCCCGTCATCCCCTTCGTGTTAGGTTACTTTAAACCCTGCAGACAGAAATAGGAGCCCCGCTCAGCGGGGCTCCGTCGACTTAAGCTCCACCTAGTTCTAACCAACTGCTACTGGTTGCACCTAGTTGTACCCGGCTAAAACTAGGTGTAGCCGCACTTCGGCTATTAGCCGTAACATATATACTAAGTAAATATCGGGTCAGCTCTTACTTGTTTCGAATTTGGAGTCAGTTACTTACCCTGTGTAAATCAGGCTTAACGGTAGTAATAAAAATAATTGCCACATAATGTAGCTTGAAAATACGGTGTAAGATTCGCCGCCCTCGTAGACGAATTCAATTCGCGAATTGTTTTTCCTAATAAAACTTGCAAACTCCCCTACGAGGCAGGTATGTTATTTAGTCCGGAACCCCATTCCCGGGGCAGTGTTCGGTATTTATGACCGCTGCGTCATGGGGTTTCACGTAAGTGTGATGCGACTTAGTACACTTTACGATATCGACGCCATGGGGCACGTTAAAAGCTAGTAATAAAATTATTAGATTGTTTCTTACTGTTATCTGGAAAGTTGTTTATTGTATCAAGGGCAGTTCAGACTACGCTATACTATTGCGCTATATAGTAAAGCATATTGCGTCATAAGCTATAACTATATAGCATGACGTTATACGTTATATCGCAAGCCAGTCTACTATGTATAGCAAGTTATTTGACGGCGAACCATCGGGCGACGGACGGGGTACAAGTGAGGCAGGGCGGGGCCGAAGAATCATACTATATAGGTCTGAGAATCGCTCAAGTTTATCGCGTACAGCAAGCCAATACTTTATAGCATAGCGTTGTGTAAACGTGTCCATATTAAATGAATGCTGAGCGATATCGCTGTGCTATACAATATTTTCCATATGCTGTACATTGTTAATTGAAAAATACCAACAACCTCTTAAGGGGTCATACTCATCATTATGAACACCCTTCACTATGGGACCAAATCTGAAATCGCGAAAAAAAAAACAGCTGTTCCCTACATTTTGACGAGCTAAGCGATTTCAGATTTGGTCCCATAGTAAAAGTTGTTCATAATGATGAGTACAATGACCCCTTAAGAGGTTGGGCCTATCCACACCTCCACGTCATGACGTCCTCAACGTGGGATGGTGCGGTAACGTGGTACGGTGCGTTGACGTAACGTGCAAATTTACGTTACCGTATCGTAACACGTTCCGCCTCTAGCCGCAAGCGCAACGATACTTCTAACAATGATTCTGACGTGCATTTTTACGATACGGTAACGTAAATTTGCACGTTACGTCAACGCACCGTGCCGTTCCACGTTGACGACGTCGTGACGTGGAGATGTGGACAGGCCGTTTGTTGGTGTTTTTCAATTAACCCTGTATATTATAGCTTAGTCCAAACTGCGTTTTATCGTTATCAGTTATCGTGATCTAGGTGACGGGTTCGTGTTATTTCTCCCAAGTTTCTCGAAAAAAAAAATTTTTTTATATGTCTTTTGCCTCTCACTCGGATTTCTCTTGTATCGTGGGTGCGTTTAAAGACACAAATCTTCACATGCACAAACGCCCAGACCCGGAACAACTGTAGGTCATACAAATGTTTGTTCCGTGCGGGAATCGAACCCACGACCCGTAGCGCAGAAGCATATCGCTTAGCCACTGCACCAAACGTGTCGTCAAACATTAACATATTGAAACTATCCGACGCTGTATAAAAAGCTCTACCAAAATAACCCCAAAGTAATATGTATCTATAGAACTTTGCAAAGGTTACAAATGGATAGTCAGATGTCGACACATGTTAAATCTGTGCGCGGTGTGGGTGCACGAACACCTTTCCTATTGGTAAATTAGCAGTGTAGTAGCACATGTCTCAGAAAAAATACATTAGCAGCCGGCTAGCACTCCAGATTGATGCCGCACCCCTTACTGCGCTTACATGAACTTTGAAAGGTTATTATTTGGTAAGATAACATATACGTAGACATTTTTAGAAATTTTGATTGTATAGAAAACATAGGAAGAAATATAACATTTCATAAGTTAACTTTACCAAATGAAATTAATTGACCTAAAATGTAAACACTGCTGCTGGCTGAGGATAGATAGATTTTAGCATATTTTTAACCGACTTCAAAAAGGAAGAGGTTATCAATTCGTATGTTTAATATATACTTTTTTATGTATTAATTCCGTCATACATATTTAGACGGATTTGCAAAATATTTTTTTTGTTTGAGAGGGTATTCTCCCGAGAATATTTGATGAAGAATTAAAAAAAAAGTTAAAACCGACTACAAAAAAAACTGAAAAGAGTAAAATAATTACCATAATTCGCACACCTAGATCTAAACAGAGACAACTCAAAAAAATGAAATTTTTCAGGAGACGAAAAAAACGTATATATCTACATTTTTTGTTATACGTTTTTTTCTTCTCCTGAAAAATGCCATTTTTGAGTTGTCTCTGTTTAGATCTAGGTGTGCAATATTATAAAACTAACAGTTTCAGAAGTCGGTGCCTTCAATATGGTTCAGTGTAAAATTGCACCGACTTATGAAACTGTTAGTTTTATAATATGGTAATTATTTTACTCTTTTTAGTTTTTTTAAGTCGGTTTTTACTTTTTTTTAAAGTTATTTTTTCATGAAATCTTTGAATAACTATTTTCCTAAACTATTGACTTTTAGAGAAAATGGTAGGACAAAAGTTATTCATTATTATGGGTACTTTGTCACCCTTTCCGATTAGTATCCCCTCTTTGACTAACCTTGTATAGATAACTTGAACTTTGAAACTTTTCATTACGGTATCTATAATCGGGGTCCCTCTGAACAATCGATAATGTTATAGCTACATATCTATCGATTACTCAAGGGGACATCAAAATCAAAACATTTTCAAATAATTAAAGTATGTAGATACTAGATACTGATGCTGATTCTCTTGTTCACCAACTAAACTAAAATTAGAGAATTGCTATCTTTTACTAACAGATAGCGCGAGAAAAGGACGGTGATAGACAACAACTAAGTTAGAGATGTCAAATTAGTTTACGCATTAAACTTCACCGTGTTTTTAGTCGACACGTTTTAAATGTCGTCTAAATTTTTAAGGAACTTTTAGTTCAACTTTTGACAGCTCGTATTTACGTATGTCTCTTTCTTATTTTATTAGAGTGAAAAAGATGGCAATAGCCTAAATTAAGTTTAGTTTATCCATAACAGAATCGGCACCACTATCTTGCCTTATTAAAAAAATAAACTTTAATAAAAAAAAGTAAAAACCGACTTCAAAGAAATACTAAACGGAGTAAAATAATTACCATAATATAAAATTAACAGTTTCAGAAGTCGGTGGCTTCTATTTGCTTCAGTGTACAGTTGCACCGACTTCTGAAACTGTTAATTTTATATTATGGTAATTATTTTACTCCGTTTAGTATTTCTTTGAAGTCGGTTTTTACTTTTTTTTAAAGTTTATTTTTTATTAAATACGTTTTAGTGTCATAATTTTAACCCCCTCCTTCATAACCCTTCTTTTTGGCTTTGACGTAGTCGGGCATAAAAAGTCCTTTCAAATGATACCTTACACGATATAATGAAAACATTCCAAAGGGGGGGAGGGGGGACACGCACCCCCTCCTCTTTTCCAGTAGTCAGTTCCCAACAACAAATATAAACAAAGCAATTTTAGTAATTTGAGAATTTTGCTTTGATCCGATGAGGAGTTCCGTTCCATATCTCTGAAGTTCATGGTCTAATCTTAACAAAATTTAAATGGGACCAATCGGGAAGTATACCCTTTCGAACAAAAAAAGAATTTTTCAAATCGGTTCATAAATGACGGAGATATGAAGTAACAAACATAAAAAATAAAAATAAAAAAAAAAATACAACCGAATTGAGAACCTCCTCCTTTTTGAAGTCGGTTAAAAAGCTATTAAACTTGACGACACGTTTGGTGCAGTGGCTGAGCGACTGGCTTCTGCGCTACGGGTCGCGGGTTCGATTCCCGCACGGAATAAATATTTGTATGGCCTACAGATAGTTGTTTCGTTTCTGAGTGTTTGTGCCTGTGAATATGTCTGTAAACGCACCCACGATACATTAGAAATCCTAGAGTGGGGCAAAGTTTCATTAAAAAAAAGCTACACTTTCGGACGTAAAAACTAAACACATCGATGTTCGGGACACGTGTGGCAAATATAATTGAATGGTTACTGTGCAAGTAAAGACACCTTGCCTAACAGATGTTAGGGATTTGGCCCAAATACTGATGGATTGGCTTTGTCAGCCCACCACTGTTAAATATGAATAATATGATCGGTACAAAACACATTGTCGGGGTTATTATATTCGCATACATCGTCACCAAGTAGGTATTGAAAAGTAATTTCTGTAATATGTATTTAGATTTCCGTGGTACCTACATACAAACTATTGACACGATGTCTTCGCATCTATATCTACATAATATAATAAATCTGCAGAGTTGACTGTCTGTCTGTACATAGAAAATATTTTAAAAAATGGAGGGCTAAAGGATGATTAGTAGAATCCATTTCGGTCATTTTGGGAATATTTGTTCGTTTGTCGGTTTGTTTGTGCGCGCATCACTTAAAAAGTACTAACTATCCGGTTGACTTTTATAGACAAATATTGGGCGTATCTAGGAATAACATTTAGTTTTTGTTTCATCGTAATCGGTTCAGTCAATTAAAAGATATTAGAATTTAAAGTTATCTAGAAGAAGTAAGTTGTCTTCCACGGATAGCCACGGCTTTATTTAATAAAAAATATTAACTGATATGATTAACATTTAACCAAGGCAAAAGGCACATGTACTCGTTTAACAGAGAATATAATTATATTATAAATAGTAAACGTCTACTGAACACGATCATCTCCTACAGTTCGCTCTAAATCGAATGATCATAGTAATCACTGAGAGGGACTAGAGACCATCGTAAAACGTTATCACTAAACAAGTTAAGACTGCCCAAGCGCCCATTCAACCTTACAGAACCTTTCGTCGCTTTATGACACCCAAGGGAAGACAGGGGAGATAGGTAACCGTATTAAAACCCATAAGAACCCGATAAAGGTGCTTCCATAAACTCGATCATGTTTTTCTATCGCAAATTGATACCATCCCTTACAAATTAGGGGACAAATGGCACGCGATGCAACAGCAGATAACGAAGTAACTGAATAGATTACATAATCTGTTATTCTTGCTACCGTGAACACGATAAGTGAGAGATAAGGCGGTTTCGCCAGGCGCTAACCTGTGTTGGGACAATAGGATTACCAGGAGTACAATAGATCATGGCAGTAAAAGCGCGTTAAGAGCGTAATCTCGTTTTACACTAGTTTGTAACAGTCGTTGTAATAAGATTACACGGTGCTTCTTGTAATTAATGTGTCGGTGTTACTTGCCGTTGTAATTGGAGATGCGTACATACCTGCAACAAAGGGAAATAGGTCAGTCGTTATTGTGTGCTATTTATGCAATAAATGGATTTTAGTTTTTACAATCTGTATTAAGAAATTCACAATGGCGTATAATAAATAGTAGATATGTTTTCTTTTAAGAGAATTCTTTTCTTTTGAATATTTTATAAATGTGAATAAGTTTTATTAATCTTATAATGGCAAATGAGAAATATTATTAAGTATGTTAGAAAAATATTTTTTGTCAATCATTAAATATTCATATTTGTGACAACATAACATATACACTTCGTTCGTAAGAATAAACAATAATAACAATATGACGTGATAAATAAGTCAATAAAGGTCATATGATACACTTTCATTCATGTTTACTACGATATAATGTAAACACACTTAAGAGTTACGATGTGCGTGTTTAGATAAAAATAACATCAACATATCGGTGCAGTTAGCCACGGCCTACGGGTAGCACGCGGCGGCGCGGGCGCGGCGTATCTCGATGAGACGATGTTTCAACGCCGACCTACCAGATGTACACATTACTCGTTTTTTCGGATGTTTTCACTCAAAAACGCTGTTATCGATATGTTACTTACATCCGTAAATAAAGTGTATTTTTTATTTGATTTTTTTTAGGAAGAAAGGGAATCGCCGCGATGTCTGTCTATTCAGATATCGCAGAGAAAAAAGACGCTCCCAAAGTTGTCAGGTAAGAGTTTTAACTAGTTTTTCTATTTGGAAAGTCTAGTTTTGATAAAAGAAATGCAAAGAAAATATTCCAGGTGATATAAGTACGTAACAAAGCGAAAACAAATGAGCAGATGCAAGGCAGAAAGCCGATATCAACAATTAACAGCGATAGCAATGTTTGAGCAGCGGAAGCAGGTTGGCGGAAGAAGGTATTTGGGCGCGTGGCTTTTTGCGGCCCCAGCGACGGAGGGGCTCGACAGATGGAAAGGCGCTCTGAGGGTAATCGAATTATTTTTTACTGACATATGCACTTCGCAGCCGAGGGGTTAACTTCAAGTGATTCAGCAAAAAAAGTTTCGATGGGGCTACTCGTGGCTTCCCTTTGCTTACGAATGAGTTCTTAACATACGAATAGGAAACCGGTTTAAACCATTAACCTTTCTTCTCCAATTATATCTTAAATGGATGTTTAATGACTATAAAATTGCATAACTTTTTAAGTACTCTTACGCAATGAAAAGTTCTGCTTTCTGACAAAGACCAGAAATCAGGTTAAGTGCTAATTAAAAATCGCCGCAAACTGAACTCAAGGAGGAAACCACTTAATGTCTAGCCTGCGTTAGTGATACTTCCTGTAGTCGCTAGGAGTTCATAAATCGTGGAGCTTTATTAAATTTCCTTCTGTCACAAACACGCTGAATTAAGGCCGAGGCTACACATAGCCGCGACATGAATTGTGAGAGAAGCGACTCACTTCTCTTTTTAAAAAACCTTGCGGCTCACACACAAAAACAATAATCTGTAGGCCCTACGAATATTTGTTCCATGCGGAAATCTAACCCGCGACCCATAGCACTGAAAGTAAATTGCTCAGCCACTGTTCCAAACAATACAAAAATATTAATACAATTGCTCAATCGCTTGTGTCGTACTACGCGTCGCGGCTTAGTGTAGCCTCGGCTTAATAACGCCCGAAGGGCTACAAGAGATATTTGTCATCGACCAAAAAAGTTCACGCTTCTTATAAGAAATATATTTCTATTTTGGAAAAGGAAAAAAATATATGGGACATCTGTAAATGCTTCCGTTTGAACTGAAAACAATCAAACAAAAATTAATGAAACAACTGTGAACCTTTTTTTATCATAATTTATTTTTAAGCACGCTACACGTTTCTAACGAGTCCTAAAATTAAAATCTGTATTTTTTTATTTGCCTTGCTTCCCTTATGCGATCAACTGTCCCCAGAGATCATTTTTTCTAATCCAGGTGATAAATTGACGGAAGCTTTCGGTATCTCCCCTACAGCCTAACTAAAAATAAGAATGACACTTTGCACTTTTTATGTCATAAATGGATGTACTTTTGATCTAAATTTAACTAACTGGGAGTATGTAAAAATACCATGCAAAAGAATTATGTACGAGTATTATTATGAGAGTGTAGTTGTATGAGCGTAAAATCCGTCGTTAAGTAAACGACTTTTCTTTTATAAAATTCCATGCCGTCTAGAGCGAGTCTAGCTATGCTTTGAAAGGCCTCCCCTTATTTATAGCTCGTAATCCAAACCACAATAAGCATAGGATTCAATCTCATTTTATAGAGTAATTATCCTAGCCTCATTGAACTCGGACGTCTGTACAGCACGGTAAACAAAGCGGAAATGACCTATTAGATAGCAGCTGGTAAAGCGGCGGAGCACGCGCAGCTGCCGCCCGAATTTCGCCGAGAGATCGCGAAACGCGCGCCTTCCGTTTCCGGCCGATTGTACTTGCGCGTTCTTTAAGTTTACTAGCCTTAAGGTTGGACATGGATTGATATGCCGTTGCCGTTGCCATGCGGTATGTGTGTGGACTCATTCACCGCAATTAGGGGAGTATTCCAATGTTTTCTTTATTGTTGTTGACGTAATATAGGTAACAATAAGAACAATGAAGTTAGGACCATTTACAAGCACATAGGCAGTCCCAATTAGTACAATAAGTAGTAGAAAATCTATTGTGTGCTATTCAGAAAGGAAAAAATTAAGATTTTCCATATTATGACAGCGCGGTACAGTAACGTTGCTTACCCTAGACGGGCCCGGTATCAAAATTTGATGGGGGGGTCTTCAACCCGACTGCGGGGGATCCCTAATAATAATAATAATAATAATAAACGTTTATTTCAGAATCACTTCCATATTTGTTAGTAACAATGTAAACTTATAAACTAGTGTTAGTAACATTTATTCTACGCTGTGTGAGGCACGCCAATCTGGGGAATAGATACCTATTTGACGGCATGCAGTCGTATCCACCGTCCCAAGATCGGAGAGTCCCACCTATCAGCCAACACTCTAAGAATGGTGTTGGGGCTGCCGCGAACACGGTGTAGTAGAGATGCGCATCTCTTGCGCATGATGGCCGAAAAACTGTCAACGTCCGCGTCGGCAAACATGCCAGACGCGCTACAAAATCGCGGCAGCCCCATCAACATCCGGAACGTGTTGTTATATTGTATGCGCAGGCCACTATATGCCCTTTGCGTAAAGTTCACCCACAGGCTGCACGTGTAAAAGGATTGGCAGTAGGCTTTGAAAAGCGTCACCTTAACCTGAGCCGTACAACGTGCAAACCTGTGGGCCAACATCCCACATCGAACCGCCAGTGACCTGCGCTCCCGTTCTACATCAACGTTATCTTTTAAATCGTCTGAGACCCAATGACCCAGATATTTAAAATTTGCAACTCTTTTTAGAGGTCTGCCACACAGCATGACTGGTGGAATTGTGTTGTAGCATTTACTACCTGCTTTAAATATCATGAATTCGCTCTTTGTTACATTATATTTGAGCCCGTGGGTCCCAGCATACAATTCACACACGTTAATCATTTTCCTTAATGCTCCGACCGATGGGCTCAGCAGAACCATATCGTCTGCATAACTTATATTATTAATGCATACACCATCAATATGACAGCCGATTCTGGTTCTGCTAAGCTCATCGATCAGATTATTCATGTACAGATTAAACAACGCGGGCGAAGACAGCCCCCCCTGCCTTACCCCACACTCAAGCCTATACTCAGCTGACAAGGAGTTTGCCCATCTGACACGGTTCTGCTGATTAGCGTACCAAAATTTAAATAAATTTATTACTTCCCGGGGCACATCCGTCTCATGCTGCAGTTTACCCCATAGCACATTATATGATACAAGGTCAAACGCTTTTGACAAATCTAGGTAACACGCAAATATTGGTGTCTTCCTTGCTGTATAGTACTGCACAGTCTGCTTAAGGCTAAGGATAGCACTCTCTGTAGATAAACCGGGCCGAAACCCGAATTGAGCATCGTTTATTGTTAGATGTTTATCAAGCTGGCATACAAGCAGACTGTCCAGTACCTTAGCAATTATCGTCGCTAAAGAAATAGGTCTATAATTAGATAGCACAGACGAATCTCCCGTTTTATTTTTGACGATCGGTATTACAATTGTACGCATTAATTTTTCAGGTAAATAAGAATGACCTAGACATAAATTTAAAAACATATTTAACACTCGTGGCAAGTGGATCCCAGCATGCTGCAGGTGCTCGATGCTGAGACCGTCATGCCCGGGCGATTTTCCTCTAACCATGTTCTTAATTGTAGCAGCAATTTGTTTCGCAGTAAACGTGACGCTTCGCCCAGAGCAGACGGTCCCGGAATCGGGCGCAGGCAACTGCGGCTCGTTGTTTAGGGGTGATTGTACTCTAAAATGCTGCCGAAACAGATCCGCAATACTACCCTGGTCATGTACACCCTCGACGCTCACGGGAAGGCACGGCTTATGATTTAATTTGTTTGTTGATTTCCAGAATTTACAAAAATCTTTGTTGAAGTGATGTTTAGCAATTATATCCATTTTAATTTGGTTTTGATTTGCTTGACACCACTTCAACTTACATTTGAATTGTTTTCTGGATTCACTCATATCATTAAAAACCGAACCAGAACCGGGCTTACCAAACATTAACCAAAGCTTATAATACAGTCGCGCCCGCTCGTGAGCGTCGCGAACATACTTATTCCAGCCAGTTACATGCTTACGCTTCGTTATAGTTTTATGATAATAACTGTATTCAGCAGCGTTCACAAGTATGCGTTCAATGTTATTATACATTTCATCCAACAAAGTTAAGTGGCAAGAATCATTACACATCCTGTCTGCGCACTGACTAAATTCACATGGAAAATCAATTTGTTTTAATTCTGAATGACAACAATCGTGATATTTAGTTATTTGTTCAGCATCACGATCGCCCCAGACAACTTTGTTTACATGTGCGTACGGTTTCGTCACCGTAGTGTGCATTTTGATATTATTAAACTTACATTCTAACATAACAGGTAAGTGGTCCGACCAGTATGAGTCATACAATACCGACACATTGATAATAGCGGGCAGTGCGGCACTTGTCACTACGCAGTGATCGAGCCAGCGCACGCACCCGTGTGAGTCGCTTAGATATGTATAGGTGTCCGACGGTAGTGTATTCATATCAACGCATGTCCATAACTGTTCCGCACAGAACGAAAGTAGCTCGTAAGCAAACAGTTCACCCGGGTGTGCGTTAAAGTCACCAAGAATGAAAACTGACTCGACACTATTATTTTCAATCACCGCGTTAATCTCGCTTAAGCACTCTGTGAATTCCAAGAAATTCTCACTACAATCAGTAGGCATGTACACTGAAAACACCACGAGTGTACGATCACTGAGCGTTACCTTAACAGCTGCAAGACGCACACTACTGCAGCTGATCACAGTCACAGCAGGGAACGCACTTTTTCGCCAGAGGAGGGCAACTCCTCCGTGTGGTCGTCCCCGCAGCACACCGACCGAGGTATCCACTGCCGAAGTTCCCGTGTAGGCAAAGTTATCATCTATAGTACCCAGAAAAGACAGGTCGTGTGGCAGCAGCCATGTCTCCTGCAGCGCTATCAAATCGACTTCTCGACAAAGTTGTCGTATACAGTCCACTGACCTGACAACGTTTTTACAATTAAATGTTATTATTTTGGTTGTAGTCATGTTGAGTTCTTAGTGTTTATCTCGTTAACCCGTATGTCGGTTTTGTTTTTATATTCAACAAAACGTCGGTACGCAATGGAGGGTAAAGGATGTTACCACACCAATCGATCGACCGTCGATCGATGTCATCGATCGATAGTAAAATGGATTAGTCGACGTCGATCGATAGTTTCTACTACACCAATCGATTGACTAAAAGTCGATCGATGTCGTTCGATGGCATCGATCGATGGTAGAAAGAATTAGTCAACGTCGATCGATAGTTTCTACTACGCCAATCGATCGACTAAACGTCGACCGATGTCGTTCGATGTCTTTGACCTTTCGGTGTGGTAACACCCAAAAATTTTTCACAAAAGGAATAAAAACGGTTGCATTGAATAATTTTAGGTTTATTATTATTAAACCTACATGCAATGAATGTTCATTATTACCTCGTGTGTTAATTGGTGTCAAATTTGTGATGATTTAATCTTTTCTGTTTACATGTGACAATGTTGTGATGATTAAATATTTTATAACCAATTCTTTTTTTTATTATTTCCATACTAACACTTTTGCTACAGATTGTACCTTTTCTCATTTTGATAGTAACGTGGGACGAGTTGCAGAATGAAAATATTATTTATTTTGCTTTTCTGCAAGTCGTCCTAAATGGGCCGTAGGCATGTAAGACGAGTTGATGAATTACCCAAATACTTAAAATTAAAAGATTTTGGCGTACGGCCTAAGAGCTTGAGTGAGATTATGGGTAACATTTAACGAATTTTTGCTAACACACGTAGGGGCCCCTGAAGCCCGGGGGCCCCGTTTCATTGATACAGTTGATACGGTAGTAACGCCCCTGGTGTGGTACAGTAGCCGTAATAGAAGTGTAATATTCGAAGTTACGAATATAAAACAAAAAGCTTAATTTGGTACAAACTGTAAACACATATCTCAAGACATGGTAGTGACTCATCATTAGGGATCGGATATTCGGATGCATATTCACCTAAAGTTAATTTTTAGCTATGAAAGTATTTATGCGGCTTTTCACAATATTTTTTTTGTAAGAAAAAACCCGGGTTCCTGTAACACCGGGAATGCTATGTGTAGTAAGGTACCGACATCATTAAAAAAATTATTTAAAAAAAGTTTAATTGCATATGTATTTAGAGAGTGTGTATGTAGAGTGTAAGAAGAGGAGTGATGTGTGTTAGATAAACTTTGATAGTGACGACACGTTTGGTGCAGTGGCTAAGCGATTGGCTTCTGCGCTACGGGTCGTGGGTTCGATTCTCACACGGAACAAAAATTTGTATGGCCTACAGATGGTTGTTTCGGGTCTGGGCATTTGTTTGTGAGATTTGTGTCTGTAAACGCACCCACGATACAAGAGAAATCTTAGTGTGGGGCAAAGTTTTTTAAAAAAAAAAACAAAAAAAAAACATAGATTAAAATAATTGTCCCGGAACCGCGGGATTTTTCGATACAAAAGTGCATTCCATATATAGCCAACATCTCAAGTTTAGGTGAATATGCATCCGAATATCCGATCTCTACTCATCATCCAAGTAGTCGGACAGGTTTGAGCAGCAGTGTCGAGTGACATTGTGGCAACATGCTACTTGCTCCACGGTCCACGGTGACTTGCTACCATTGTCGACGGCCATTGTTTAGTAGCGAACTCGTTGCGCCTCTACCGTGACTGAGACTTGTTTACATTTTTTAGATTTTATAGTAAAGCTGTGATGATAAAGGATCGTACTATGTTATAAAGAAGAAATCTTTGTTCCCAGTGGGTACACACAAAATCTTTATCAATTAAAATAGTACCATCCTCTCATTGATGTAGAGTCATACGGTCACTTATTAATAACTTTGCAAGTGTTATTATCATATAGTTTTATTTATCTCAGCATTTTCCTGGCGTCATAACGCCATATTTTGTGAATCATATACAAGGTTAGTCGGAAAGGGGGTAATAATCCGCAGGCCACTTAAAGTATCACTGATGAGGTGACGGTTTTAAAGCAAGTGTTAAAATTTCAATATTCGATAATTTTTATTTCCATGTAAAATAATTTTTATTTTAGTTTTTTCAAAAATTCTTCGTAACTAAAGTGGGGACTTTAGTTACGAATTCAGAAAGTGGAGCTTTAATTCGTGACCCCAAATATGACCTAAAATGTTAACATAGCTGAGGATAGATTTTAGCATATTTTTTATGTAATTTTTGAACAGCTATTTCTCTTAAAATATTGACTTTTGGAGGAAGTGGTAGAACAAAAGTTACTTATTATTATGGGTACTTTAACACCCTTTCGGATTAGTACCCCCTTTCTGACTAACCTTGTATTGTAAGTATTTCATTTCATGTTTCGTAGGTGGGCTGCACATCCAGTCGGCAGTAGTCACGCAGTTGCACTGACTTTATCTTAACTGCCTTCAACTTGTATTTGGCAGTTTCATAGTTTGCAGTTGTGACTGGACTGGCAGTTATGATTACGAATATGAAACGAAATATGATTCACCAAATGTGGCGATATTAGCCACCTGTTCCTTCAAGCATATCAGTTCTTTTTATCATGTGGCGAGTTTTTGATATGAAAAGTGACTGTATAGTCTGATATCGTTCCACTTTTTGCGATATATCCTAACTTCCTCTAATCCTAACTAAAATTATAAATGTGAAAGTAAGTTTCTTTGTTTGTTCCCTTTTCACGCCTAAACCACTGAACCGATCATGCTGAAATTTTTCATATAAGTTGTCAGTTGTACAGAAACGGACATAGGGTACCTTTCACCCCGAAAAAAAGTACTGTTCCCGAGGAAAACAACAATAACGATAATAGATGGCGCCACGTGTCTTTCGAATCATGATTGAATTATGTAATTAAAGAAACTTTAATTAGTATTAAGAGTTTTTTTTTATAAAATAACCCGAGCGAAGCCGCGGGCAAAAGCTAGTTATTTAATAGTTTACAGTTTGTTTGTGGCATGGCGTAACTTAGAATCCAAATACTACGAAGTTACTACTACTAAGTTTAGTGACAGCCTTTCAGGCAGAAGATGAGGTGAACTCTTAATAAAATTAAAAAAATATTATCACAAAATATAAAAGTACTAATGCTTAACATTTGAAGTGCCCATGTGAACTGAACTTAAGTTCAATAACGATGCACAGATATTTAAAGTCGGCACGCGCGTTAATTTGAATTGTGTAGGTGCCTCATCATCCCAGTAATAGCCGGACTGAACTACTATTATATTTTTAACATTGTTATCGGAGCGTTAAATAGTATAATGTTCTCCAACAGGTGAATACAAAAATGTAGTATAAACCGCAGTAATGTTTTTGTTTTTTTTACTTTCAATACACTCTACTTACTTTGCAATTACTATAATCAGTTTGTAGCTGTCCATTGCTGAACATTTTATTTTCGTAGGCATCTTTATTTCCATCTCAACTTCAGTATGCTCTATTTTATAGTTACTTGACTTTAAATTGATTAGGTATGCGCCAGCGACGCAAAGGTAAAAACTGCATTCCTTCGTCTTGAAACTAATAAGGGCATGAAATCTGTTAACTCGGCACATTAACGTACCCTTTTTCAGAAACAAATGTACAAAATATTTAACACAGTGGAGCTTATTTGATAAGACAAGTTTTAATTTGTTGATATCAACTGTTATTTCGTGTACCTATGTGTGAAATAATTGTGATCTAATCACTTGTTTTATCTATTTGCTTCACTACCTGTATCTTGTCACCGGCTGACTAGCGTTATTAAAAGTTTAATTAAAACAACTTTTAAACATATTATGGATGAATATGTTCAGAATTAAGTTTCGTTTAAGGTGCAAATTCTAAAATTATTTTAAGTAATATTTTGCTTGTTTATTAATTGTCTTACCCCAATTCTTTACATTAGTGGTTGCAAACAGAAATCATATAAGTTAATCCATGATGGTGAGGAAAGCTGTGGCGCACGTGCGCTCGCGCACCTGCCATCGCGGCACCACCCCTAAACCATCTGAGGGGTGACGTGTACGAACTAGTTCAAAAAGTTCTTTTTTTTTTGTTAGTACGTAAGTAAATGTCGCATCGAAATTTTAAATAACCTGAAATCGCTTTAAACAAACTGTTAAACTGTTTTTTTTTATTTTAATTGGTTATAATAAATTATAAAACCATAACAAACTTAAAAAGATGTCTGTTAAATGTATAATTTGTAGACAAAAAATAATAAAACGAAAATCAATGACTGCAAAAGGGATTAAGAAGGAAACTTCATCATTTAAAATCGACTATTATTTTCTAAAGCAAGACGTTTCAAACCCACAATCATGGATTTTAAAGAACATATCCTTATGGAAAGTAATGATTTAGAAATCATTTGCGGATCTAATTTCGTATAATTCGAAACTACCCATTTGCAGTTTGCGCTTAAATTTTATTTATAAATGAAGGAGCGAGTAAACAAATTAAGTAATAATTAGGTAGGTATTGTACCTATGTATTTAAAATAATTGTATAATAGCTATAGTAAACGTGTAATTACTTTAAAAGACCGTTTCAAATAATGCTCTATACAAGGTGACACATAAATAAGTGAACAACCTCTTAAGGGGTCACTGTACTCATCATTATGATCAACTTTTACTATGGGACGAAATCTGAAATCGCAAAAAAAAATTAGCTGTTCCCTACATTTTGACGAGTTATGCGAACGTTAATGTAGGGAACAGCTGATTTTTTTCGCGATTTCAGGTTTGGTCCCATAGTAAAGATTGTTCATAATGATGAGTACAGTTACCCCTTAAGAGGTTGTACACTTATTTATGTTACACCTTGTATAAAATTACACCAAACACATTTCCGTATAGATTAGAAACAACAGACTCGCATAATGTTTGAGGACACAACCATTTTTCTTGATCACTTACGCCAGCGATTAAGTCTTTTTTTACGGCTGGTTAAGCAGTTGTTAAGGACCAATTAGCATTTAACGGACTTCCCTTTTCATGTCGAAGAGCCATTAAATCGGTATGCTTAAATATATTAAGTACTCAGTTTAAAATGGCAATTAAAATTAATTTATATGTAAAAACATGATTTAAGGATAGTTGAAGAATTGTCATTGAATCGCGGTTATGCCTAGGTTCGCTGTAGATAGATTAACTAGGCTGGAATACAAAACACAATGTTTAGTAATCTTATAGACTGGAAAAGGAATGAAAATGCTAATAACAATGACAAAGGTTAATTTAAAATAAATTATTTATAGTATAAGTGCATGACGTACCTCATTACTATGCCGGGAAGCGCATAGTGCACGGGATGCACTTAGAGGGCTCATTGCGAGGTAAATATATTTAATAACGAGGGTAGAGGACAATAGAGGGGCGGAAGTTCGCGTGTGTCCGCCGGATGTCGGGCCACCATCGATCATATTGTAAGTACCGAGTTACCGACTGCCGAAGTGCCGACTACACCACAAACTGCGGCGATTGAAAAGTAACAATATCCTTTGGGACATTCTGCGCCATTATTGTGTTAATCTTTGCGCGAAATTATAGTTTGTTTAGCAATATATACATGCTGTAATATTATGTTTAGGTGACTAATTACTATCATTATACCGATAAGGCTGTTATTGAAAGGTAATGACGATTGATATAAAGTGTCTTTCGTTTCAAGCTACATTTTAGTACTACGTGTGATTTTTTCGTTTTAGCAACGCCATTTAACAACGACGATGTAAATCTTTGGACTAAGGAGCTTACTCTATTCATCTCTTTTCTTTAAACAGGAAGTATAACAGGGAAGTTAAACTAAAAAAAGCCTTTCCCACGGGTTCCACCAAAAACAACAATTGCTTTATTTCACCCAAAAATAATTACGTGACTGTATGTAAGTTCTACGGCTTAATGTCGTACACCAGCCAATAGATATTGTTTATGACACCTTTTGTGTTAGGCCGCCTACTCAATAAAATGTAAAATTTGGTCTGTCGTGTGCTGCCTTTGTACTGGCACGTAGGACACCTCCAAAGTCCGGGATAATGTTGGTTTAGAACAAAATTCTCACGTTCTGTATCCATTGTAAACACTAAACACCGGGACACCCGTTACGTTTCGTTTACTGCGCTCATTGTTCTATTATATGAGCTTGTGAAAAGTAAACAAGCGTCGAAAAGTTAAATTAAACTTTTTTTTATATAATATTACTAAACCAGAATTTTTGGTGAAGAGATTAAGTACTGCTTTAGGTACAATGAAATCAAAAAGCCAATCAAAAGCTTTCTCAATAAGTGTACAAATAAACTAACAGATTAAACGTATTTATCCAATCTGAAAGAATACAAAGCTTTACTTAATTTAGTCACAACAGCTATACTACATCAGTCACTTGTTACCTTGGTCGTAATTACTAGCACTTAACTAATAAACTCATGGCAAAAAATCTCTATCAACCGATGTCATTGTACCTACCTGTGTAGTAATCAATGAATGAATTCATTCTACAGCCGCTATCCGCGTATCTCGTAGTTCACTCACGTACAAGACGACCGGTTGCCTTTTCAATTCGTTAAACGATATTGATGCCAAAGAGCAAACCTTGAAGTTTATAGACACGTCTATTTATTGCGGAAATATCAATTCATTGTTCTAACGTCATTATCTACTTGCGTGAATATTTAATCGAGTTTAATTTGTGCGTCGTTGGAGGTACTGTTTTTAATAACTAGTGACATACTTTTTTTTTATTACGTTGTTGTTACATAAAAATTTATTAAAAAAATATAATTATTTTAATTAAACGGAAAGTGAAACTCTTCCTTGCCATATTTTGTCGATTTTGGAAATCACGTCGAACATCACAACCTTCATCTTTTGCAAAACGTATTTGCGCGGAGATCCATTTGGCAACAGCATTCTAATTGCACAAAACACTCGTAATCGCTATGGCTTTGATTTTTACAGGTCAATTATTTCCATAGCAACGTATGTATTAATAATCCGACTTCTGCACAAATATGTAACACGCAATAAGTATTTTTGTATTGTCAAAATCAAAACCATAGCGATTACGAGTGTTTTGCGCAATTAGAATGCAGATTTACTTCAACTAACTCATTATTGAATAATAGTAATGGGTCTAAAATAACATCATAACACAATGATCAATCAGTACATTAGTGACACTGACATAATTTAACATGTTGCATATCTGCAGTCTAGTAGTCTATGGCACAGGTGCATTGCGGCACAGTACACCTACACGCGGCGCATCGGCGACGTCATTCATGTCCGCCCGCTCGGCCTTCCGGTATGCGGAGCGCGTTTCCACTCACCATCCTTACTGTGATTCATTTCTCTCTGAAAATCAAATTATGACCATACTGATCAACGACGATCGAGCTATGTCAGTGACTCACTTAGGGTTGCCAACCCTACTATATAATATAGTATCCTACTATATTAGAGGCTCGACTACTATATTTCTGAAAAAAAGTATATAGTAGGCGAAACTACTATATTTTAAAGGCATCAAACTCAAAGCAATAATAATAGTTTTAAATGTGTAAGCGTAAAACGAAACTTCAATATCGATTTCTGAACGATTTGACAATTACGTTCACTTTAAGTTTGACAGATTGGCAATTTCGATTTTCGTGCTCTCGACTTTTGAAGTTAATTTAAAAAAAAAATTCTTTTAAGAAATAAAGTACCCATTTTGGAACCTAGTATATTTTTTTTCATCCTTTCGTTAACTACTATATGTTTGTGGGGAATAATTGTATTACTACTATTTTTGACCGACAAAGAGTTGGCAACCCTAGACTCACTTGTCAAAGGAAACCCCAATTATGTAGGTACTTAATTAGTAGATACCAACCTACTTATAATGCACTCATAGGAATTAAATATTAGTAACAATTCTTTCGCTAAAAGAACGGGACGAATTGAACAAATAGCTGGCTGATTTAATCGATTAGGTAGATTTTATTGTCACATCTAATTCGTCATTAGCTAATTATGCACATGACATATCGTAGACACTACAGGTAATGACTGCCTCGTTGGTCTTGTGGACACAAGCGCGACTGCTGAGCGTGAGGTCCTTGGTTCGATCCCCAGGTCGGGCAAAGTGTTATTGGGTTTTCCGTGTGGAATTTCTCAGTAGCAGCTCGGAGTCTGGATTTGTGACCGGTTGATGGGAATAGGCTCGCCCCCTGTTACATGGAACTTAAACATAACGGCGAAATGAGGTGGCCTGATATTATGTTATCTATAGGTTAAGACAACCGTGACGTGTTTCTACACCTACAAAATTTTTAATACATGCTTAAAAAAATGTATTTAAAAACCGGTCATGTCAACACATCTTAATAACCAATTTTCAGAAAGGGTCGCCTAGCGCGAGCCTTCTTACTTATTTTTCTTATCCATTTTTTGTAGACAAATCACCTCATAAGCACAGAATTAGCATCGGAAGCTGCAAGCGACTGTCGAGCTTGGGATTCTAGGTAATCGAATCGGAGTTATTAGGTTCTGGTTTCAAAATGCTCATTAGCAGCTAGAGGTCGGAAATCGTGCCGCAAAAGGTACCATAGACTTCTTTTATAATATGCAACTTACTGGTGTACAACAATACGCCGCTAGCTTAACCATCCAGAATTACACACGTTTTTATAGAAAAAAACCCATTCTACAGAGATCTCTGCAACTGACTGGGTGTTGTTATCAGTAGTGTGAAACAATTTGTTTCACTTGCGCAGGCAGCGCACGCGCCGCTGTCGACATTGTTATTGTTTTGGTGCGTCGCGCCCTTTGTCAAGACCCGGCGACCGTTCCACGCTTGAGACTGCATCCGTAATGTCAACCTTGTGTACATATTATCTGTCATATACAGAAATCATGGGAGTTAAGTTGCATTGTTGTTTGTTTCATTCAATGCTTCCATTTCTATTCATTAAAAGACGTCCACGGGTTGACCAATTATAATTAGGTAGATTCAGACTCCCATGAGTAAATGACAGCATGGTGACAGCTTATAGAGAAGAATGGAAGAGGAAAACATATTATTGCCCCGAACCTAAGTAACTTGGGAACAAGGCAGGAAGAAGAAGAATCAGACTTCCATGATAATATAAAATAACATTTAGTCACATTTAGTCCCGGTCTTCTTCTATCGTGTCGGCACGGCACGAGCTATACAAGAATAGCTCATGCCGTGGTGAAAAGATTAGCCAGTCAGCAAGGTCGGTAGCGAGGCTGACTGCCCAGAGTGCGCCGGACGTAGGTACCTACTGAAGTATCGTCACTCGTGGAGGCTCTTTTCATGCACCCCTTTAGTCCCGGTTGCATTCGACTAGATTAAAATTATTATCCGGTGCCTTGTTTCCATTCAAAGAATTTAGGTACGTTTTCACAAAGATAAGGTTTTTATTGTCGCTGTCTGCAGTGCTCTACAATCACCTACAAATATACACCGTGGGCCCGAGGTACCCGAAAGACCTTCGATTCCAATGCCTAATTGGAGAAGAAAAGCTAGGATATAGTTTGTTGAATAAAGCTTAATTTTCGAAATATTTATTATTTACCGAAATTCACAAATCGGAAATTACCTATGGTCGCGGTTACAAGTCCTATGAACGCGGCGCGGGCGTTGCGACTTTTGTCATACCGTATCCCACTCGCCGTATATTTGTCGGGGAGGGTTGTGAAGTGAGAAGTTTCTTATCCACTCCCACGATACTTTATAAATGTTGCCAGTTCAACCTAAGGTATTGTTTACAAGGAAGTACTAAAGTTAGATGAATGAAACGAAAAAAATAAAAATTGACTGAATTGGACTTTCGTTGATATAACATTTGACTCATAATACCATGACAAAGGCGTGGTTAAAATCTTTCGGGTACCTCGGTGTATAAACCAAAAAACATATACGCATCGAATATCTCTCTTCCTTTTCTTTCATTTCAAGTCGTTTAAAAAGGATTTTTACATAGTGTTAGAGTGCAATAAATGTAAATTATAATGTATTATTTTCTACTCCTAACCCTTGAAACCATTCAAAGAAGGCGCCAAGCAATTTGTGAAAAATTTAACTTATTTGTTCAAACTATTAGCTATAAGGCCCTAGAATTACAATGAACTGCTCCGTCCTCTAAGTATGTAAATGTTTACTCTTCTCATATTAGTGCTCCACATTTGCCACTTCACTGGCTGTTCACACAAAAGTAGCCTTGCATCAATTTGTGCTTCAAAATCTTACATCAACGTTGAACAGTGCACTTAACACGATTACCTATTTTTTGTAAGCAATTTCGACACGCAATCACTTCATGCAATATTAACTTAATTTTTACTAACTATTGTGTATAGAGGCGCCTAGATGTAGCTCTTTGTATGTAAGGTATCCTTCAACCTTATGATTTAACCCTTTAGAGATCCTGCTACGTACTGGTTTGCCCATCGGTAGTAGCAGGATAGAAGTCTAGAGAGGTATCTAATTATCTTTATAGTCTTCCCAGTAGACGGCTACAAATGCCTTCGAGAGCTACTACGTACCATCTTTAATATTTAATATAACGCTATATGGATTGTAAATAATGTTACAGCATGATTGGTTAGCCGCTTTACATCCGAAAACTATGAACTCCGCGCATCATTCCGTACAACTATGGGACAAACTCTGAATTCATGAAAACCCCCATCACCGTAGACGAGGTCCACTCGATAGTGAGGAAACTCAAACCCAGGAAAGCCCCCGGCTCAGACGGTATCACCAATAAGGTGATCAAACACTTTTCCGCCCCGCTCATAGTCCTCATGACCGCCATCTTCAATGGCGCTCTGAGTAATAACATCTTTCCGCAAGCTTGGAAACAAGCCACCGTTATCGGTATCCCCAAACCCGGCAAACTCAAGAGTGAGCCCACTAGTTACCGCCCCATCAGTCTTCTCAATGTATTTGGGAAAATCTATGAGCGTCTCATTTATATCCGTTTAAAGAATTTCGCTGACTCCCGTAAACTCATCCCCGATGAATAGTTCGGTTTTCGAACCCAGCACTGTTGCATTCGACAATTGCACCGCATAGTCGAACACATTAGCTCCCGTTTTATGCGCTCGTACAAAACGGGCATGCTCTTCTTCGACGTAGCGAAAGCCTTCGACAAGGTCTGGCACAACGGTTTATTATACAAACTGTACCAATTCAAAGTGCCGGACCGTCTCGTGCTCATCATTCAAGACTTTCTGTCGGATCGCTATCCATATCCTTCCGCTATCGCCTAGAAGGCACCCTCTCGTCCCCTCACCCCATCCGCGCCGGAGTCCCTCAGGGCTCCGTGCTATCGCCCCTTCTGTTCACGCTGTACACCAGCGACATTCCCAAACGTGGCTTGGCCAAGTTGGCTCTCTTCGCCGACGACACGGCTATCTACTATTCCGGTAGGAGTCTCGATAGCACCTCTCGAACCCTTCAAACCGCAGCCGACGCCCTTGGGGTCTGGTTCCGGAAATGGAGAATAGAGGTGAATCCCGAAAAGAGCGCAGCCGTTCTTTTCGAGAGACATCGGTGATTCCCACACCCTCATCCATCCCGTCCTCATGTTCGGCAAACAGATCCCTTGGGAGATGAAAGCCAAATACCTGGGGGTTATCCTAGACCACCATCTGAGTTTCCGAGACCACATCAAAGCGGTGCGCGCTAGCGCCGCTTTCGCTATCGGTCGCCTCCACCCCATCCTTAGAGCACGCAGTAAATTGTCACTTAGAAATAAGCTGAGAATCTACGTGACGTGCATCCGCCCCATCTTGACTTACGCTAGCGTCGTGTTCGCGCACGTTAAGCCTTGTCGTTTCAAATCCTTTCAAACCCTCCAGAATCGAGTGTTGCGCAGAGCCGCGGCTGCCCCGTGGTTCATGCGTAACGTCCAACTCCATCTCGATCTAAAAATGCCAACCATCAGGCAATACCTCAAACGCATTTCCAAGCGTTACTTCGACACTGCCCCCCTCCATCCGAACCCCCTAGTCGCCGCAGCGGCCGACTACAGTCCCTCTCTCATAAGTAAAGTTCGCCGTCCCAGGCACACACTTTTAGAACCCGATGACGAAATAACCCTCCTCCAGGAGGCGAGTAAATCGACCAGCACAATACACAACGTCCGCCGCCGTCCGGCATACCGTCCTCGCCGACGAGCACCTTCGCGACGTCCCACCGCCGCCGGTCACGATCCACCGAGCTCTCCCGTCGTGGAGCCGGTCGTCTCTTCAGACTCCGCAGTCACACCGATAATTCAGCCCTCATCAAGCTGTCTCCCCCCCCCCCTTTGTCCACGCCAGCAACGCCCTAAGCCGAGGTCCGAGTCCCACTAGGGGTCGCCCTTAGTGCTGTTGTTGCAGGTAGTCATGATGTTAGTGTAGTACAAGTAGTTAGCTTAGGTTAAGTATTTTACTTCCACCCCATTGGCTGGAGACCCTTCAGGTCACGCCAATAACTGCCCGGTTACGTAGAAACCGTCCCCTAGGACGACCTACAGCAGTCAAATAGAATTTAAAAAAAATAAAAAGAATTCATGAAAAAAATATTGCTTTTTCATATAAAATAATCAATGTTGCTTTTAACAAAATAATAAGTATATGGAAAAGCTGATTTTTTTCCCTATTTGTCCCCTAGTAAAAGTTGTATAGAATGATGATTAGAGTTAATGGTTTTCGAATGTAAAGCGACTAACCAGTCATGCTGCCAATCCTCCTGAAGCCCAATTCTACTAACAGAATTTTTTATCAATTGCAACTGAATCGTTTATTCAGACAGTTTTCTTTTACAAAAACTATCAAATTGTTTGACAACAAAAACAAAACCAAACATTTTTTCGTAAACGAAAACTGTCTGAATGAACGATTCAGTTGCAATCGATAAAAGTTTATGTTAGTAGAATTGGCCCCCTGATAAAGTAACTTTAAGTCACTTCTATAATGATATGACATCCGTAGAAACAAGGCTTGATTCCAAGTCTGAGTCCTATAACTTATCCGTTACACCCTCTAAGGTTACACCAAAGCTAACAGCAAAACATGTTTTGCTGCCAATATAAACTTTTTGCTGTCTAGTCTATGTTTTTGGCACTTCTCTAGTCCATACATTGCCAATATTGATCTATAATGTTTTATTTGCTAACATGGTATCTACTGTGCATGAATATTACCACAGAAATCTATATAAATATTATTTAGATATCTGTAAACATTACGGACCATATAAGGCTTGGCTTACTAAAAATACGTTTTATTTACATTAGTAACAACTTTATTTATTTATAAGTTAGGCATTTAATAGGCACAAGTTTTCTTGCGATATTCAGTCTGGTGTTCACCAACATTAATTATTTCGTTAAACAACCGTTTACCTAAAAATCTAATATTTTTTTCGACAAAACGGTTGTTTAACCAACAATTAATGTTGGCGAACAGCAGCCTTATTAGATATGTACTTGTTAAATATGTATTTATGCAATTTAGGCAGTTTTGATCTAGTTACTTATTCCATTAAAAGTTACTTTGACGCTGAAACCTAACAAGTTGTTGGATTTACATGGACGCGTGGGGAGCGGAATAATTTAGCAATTACTCAGTTTGATTATAAACTAAAATGATCTAATAGGCCAAGGTATGCGCCTTACATAACGTAGTGTGGGAAAACTGACAGCAGTTAGTCGGAAAGGTATGGAGAGTGTGGTATTTGCAATTTGGCGCTCGGCGCCTTGCTACTTCACACCGACCTCCCATTTCTGCTGAAATATTTTTCCCTTTCATTACCTGTGCTATCAAAGAGCTTGAGAACGTGAAGGTTTTTAAATTAATACACGACCATTGTAAATCGTTTAATTTTGATATTTTATGGATATTTTGATTCGCTTTTCTATTTAAAATGTCAGGGCCGCCGAAATCTACTAATAGGTAATGGTCTCGTAGAAATTATATAAATTAGGGACTAACATCTACGGGCGACTGATCGCATTAACAATATTTTTGCCTATTTGAAGCTACTCAGCCGTACACAATTTACTCTTGAGTCATTCAAACAATTGCTAATGTGTCGCTTTATACAAAAAATTGTATCAACATCTAATTCTACCATTTTGAATTTTCGGTGAATCATCTGAATTAGGGATGACTAAGCCCTGGGAATACCTGATTGCCCAGATGTTTATTAGCTGACCTTAAACCACATTGCACGTGAAGAAACATTCATTGATAATTTAGTACACAATGTAACATTATATTTTTTTGACATTATCTTGTTTATGGGATTCTATGACAGTTGGTCGTCGTTGCTTATCCGACTTGCAGTTTTTCGGCTCTCCTTTGTTCCCCGCACATTAGCAAACGTATTTTATTGCATCACGTCTTAATTATCTTTTGTTTGAGCCGCGTATTGTTAATTTGTTCATTGACCAACTTCTTGCTTCCATTTAATGAATACTCCAATGAGATGAAAAAGTAATATAAAGTCTTCTTCACCCATAATTTACTATAATTATTAAAATTGCTTTATTAAATGGAATTGCAACGTTTTATGAAATTATGTTACGAGTAAGTATCACACACATTGTATTGCATCAATGGGGAATCAGTGATGGATATTACAGAAAAGTAATCCAGTGTTTAATATTTAAATATGAATCCAATGAAATTGAGTAGATGATGTCTGACAGGTCACCGAACACTGTTCAAACATTGATCCTAGTTACGAGAGGGTGTGATCTGTAAGCGAGCCCTCTCTTACGTTTCCACGGCCCGTGGGAATCAACGCACACTAAATTATTAACAAAAATATTGACCCGCTGCCTACTTAAGGGATTTGACCACTAGTTGTTTGCACTGGCAGTTTGCCGCTCCCAACAAATACGGGCAACGGCGACGTGTCGACGACTGCTTTTCAAAGTTTATGGGAAAAGTTCGAGTGCCATGAGCCAGGGTTGGTCAATATTTTGTGTTTGATCTCTATGAGAACTGACGTAACCTTTAAGATGATTGCCGAACTTTATAAAATGTGGTGGGAAATTCCGATCGTTGACCGTGGAGGATGGATCATGAAATCTAATTTTCCAATTGATTTTCCCATTAAGTCAAATATTTTATTTTTTATCTAGTTTCCGTTCTTGTGTCTAATGGTAATAAACCTACTAAAGTGAAGACCCAATCGATTTCACATTCCATATTTTATAATTCGTTTTATAGCGCGAATAATTCAGGAGTCCTGCAGGTTTCTTTTCACGAAAAATGTGAAAATGTTTGGTTCAGTTTTTGTTGACAAAAACTTTGCCAATTTTTGTAAAAACAATAAGACAAGCTATGCGAGCTCTATTGAGATGTATTGGATTGACATAAGCTTTCGAGCGGTCAAGCGAACTGTAATGTCATTTCCATACATTTAGCGTATCTATTCTCTAGCGATCATCGAATGTCTTGTTGTCTAAGGGCACTACTAAGCTTCCTGCTTTATCACTTCAAAAAAATACGGGGTTACTACTAGCCTACAGATCCTCCTTTATTTCAAAATGATATGAATGTTTGATTGCATTTGCCCTAATTGTTTGTTACGCTCGATCGGCCATAGGTGCCGCGGATCTAGTTCAGATCGATCAACTGTGCAGTCCGTTACAGTAGTGTCGATTTAGAATTACCCAGTCAATGGGGTAAACAAAACATTGGACAAGTAAATTAAACCTGCATAGCGGAGAGTTGTTGATTTTGTGCCCTCTCATAAAGTAAAATAGTCACATCAATTAAATATAGAGCACTTATGAGGTCGCCAGCGCAGCGGCTTCGCCCACGTGGATGTCGTTTGTCGCGTATTCCGCGTTTTCTCTACTATAATATGCATGTATTATACATATAAACCTTCCTCTTGAATCATTCTATCTATTGATGAAAACCGCATCAAAATCCGTTGCGTAGTTTAAAAGATATAAGCGTACAGACGGCGGGTAGCGACTTTGTTTTATACTATGTAGAGATACAGATTGTCAACATTTCACATTTTCTATAATATATGGTGTAGAATTATCCGATTATGGGAAGGTTCTGTTTTTAGCAACAGTGTTGTTTCTAATAACTTATCGAATTAATAAAAAATAAAATAAATATTAGCCTGTAACTGTCCCACTGCTGGGCAAAGGCCTCTTCTCATACAGAGAAGGAATGAGCATTGATCGCCACGCTTGCTTACTGCGGGTTGGCGATTGCAGACCATTAAGTCCAGGTTTCCTCACGATGTTTTCCTTCACCATATGTCAGTGCCGTCTTAGATTAACTAGAAAAGTGCATTATATATGAAATTGATAAATATCACATTGGTACATGCCTGTGTTTGAACCCACAACCGGTGCTTAACAAGCGGGTCTGTAACCTTCGGACCACCACTACGTACAACTTATCGAATTAGTCACTATTTTTCTGAACGAAAACTATACAAGGTTAGTTGGAAAGGGGGTACTAATCCGCAGGCTACTTAAAGTATCATTGATGACGGTTTAAAAGCAGGTGTTAAAATGAAAAAAATCGATAATTTTTATTTCCATGTAAAATAATGTTTATTTTAGTTTTTTCGAAAATTCTTCGTCCCTTGTTTAGTTACGGATTCAGAAAATGGAGTTTCTAAATCGTGACCCCAAATATGTCTTAAAATGTAAACACAGCTGATCATAGCTGAGGATAGATAGATTTAGGCATATTTTTTATTTAATTTTTGAACAGCTATTTTTCTTAAACTATTGACTTTTGGGGAAAGTGATAGAACAAAAGTTACTCATTATTGTGAGTACTTTAACACCCTTTCGGATTAGTAAGTACCCCCTTTCTGACTAACCTTGTACAATAAGTAACTGAAACCAAACATTTGACCAACGTTTTCTTTAAACCAACAATAATTAAGACAGCAACTATGATTAAAGTTGATTCTATTTCATACCGGTGCATCCACTTTAATTTACAGAAGGTACCTTTCTACATAATGCGACACCCGCGGTGATTCTCAGCGGTAACGAGCGCGCGGCATCTGATCCGCGCTCACTAATCCGCTAATTAAGCGCTCCGAGCTAATTGGGCTAGTTCACGTGGGCCCCGCCACCGTGGCCGACTCTGAAAATCACTGTACTTGTTTAAAAAACGCGGAAAAGTGGTCCCCTCTTCGTTACCCACGTAATTTGATGGGAAACTTGTCAGTTTGTTGTTTTACGGTTACCGACTGAATTTGCGGTACGCGCCAGCAATTTATATCGGTTTTTTGCGGAACGGTGGATTTACTAGGTTTTCCCTAATTAACCAGTTAACTGTTCGCCAATAAATACTCTGGATAAGTAAGTTAATTGGAACAGTTACTTACATTAAATTGTAAAATTCTTGAAAGACATCGACCGGAATGATGATTTTCAAGGAATTTATCTGCGTGATAATAAGAAAGCAAAGATTTTCTTATGTAAGTTGTATGTGTTAACGTATTGCAAATCAATGTTTGTAGACCGTGATTACCTGCTGTTATCAGTGATTGATTACCGTAATTACTTACTGTACATAAGGTTGTCCAAAGCGTTACTACGGTACTAACACCAAACTCGAATGATTCTCACACAAACTGAAGATGTGTAATGTTTCATTTCAGGTAAAGACGATTTATATGGAATCATTGACATGATAATTACGTTTGATTAATGAAAGGAAGACAAAATTATCAATGCTCAAAAAAGGGTTCGTAAACGCTTGCAAAATGAAGTCGTCCTCTAAGAAATTGATTCAAATTGCGGTGAATTCCGCATGAGAAATAGATCTCATACTCATAGTAAATGTAGAAGGCAAGAAGCGGCAGCGTGTGTCGTACGACGTAGCTATGACTACTGCCGCCAATCATCCAATTGATCGAGGCGGGACGCCGCGGGATTGCCTCATTATCCAATAAACACCGGCGCCCGATCTCGGCCGCTTTCAATAATGCCACAGATGAGGTAGAAGGTCAAATGTTAATATAGTTTCCTTTTTCCAATTGCCTTACTACCTATATGCTGGAGGTGACATGTTTTTTTCGTTGGGTTTTCTTGCGCGCGACATGCGAGCTTGCCTTTGACATTGAATGAAGTTGTCGTCAGAGAAATTCTCGGTACTAAAAATATTTAATGCAAAGCGGTTGTTATAGGCGGGTAATTACTTCACGGTATACGTCACAGCTTACAAACAATTCCCCATAACGTAGTCACTTTCTCACTGACGTCAACTATCAAGGTTGGATACCAATAAAGGCATTACAAAGAACGATCTAACATTAACGTTCCCATACAAAATCGAAGGGTCATAAAAGTTGGTAAATAATATTGACAGGTCTATGTTTTATAATGTGAATGTTTTGTGGCGCCGACGCGTCGCTGCTGACATAAAGACCACAATTACTCGATATAATTCCATAGCCGGGATCGTATCATGCGAGATATCGATTTCGCACCTGAGAATAAAGCTTTTTTGGGAAAAAGTGACGAATTACAATAAAAAAAAAACTTTTCAATCTATATAATGTTATAGAGTTTAGTAGTAATTCGTCTCCTACGAATCGATATCCTAAATAACTGACCCGTATTTAGCAACTATCCAAAAGCTAATTACACGCTTATTTTTGTTATAATTTTACAGCTTACTTTGTCTGGCAAGACTGTCGTCTCATGTAAATTCAAGTCAGTTTATTAAGACAATTATGTACCTAACTAAAGCAGCAACAACTACACAGAATTCGTTTCGGTATTTTAGTCCTCTATAGAGTCTAAATATTTCTGCAAACATGTAGAGCTCGCTAGGGTTATACTTAGCATTGCACCAGAAACCATAGGAGTCTATCAAACTTTTATCTACATTATGTCAAATTTTTATACTACCTTAACACGCCACTAATTTTGCATAAAACCTACGTCTACAATCATTTGCATTTTATGGTACCTTAAAAGGAATTTTAGCGTTTTTGCATCGTTCTCATTGCAACTTCAAATAAATCTCGCATTCCAGGAAACACTAGGAATGCAATTAGGACAGTGTTTCCAACTATTGTGCATACTCTCCGACGGATATCGAATCTAAATTAATTAAGATCTGTTTATTATGGAGACTCCAGGCTTTTGTTTTTGATTGCATTTACATTTCATTGTTTTTTATTATTTCATTACGTGTCACGAAACGGAAACTTACTAATTTGATAAATTCTTTGATCGAATCAACAGTTAACTCAAAAGTACGAAAGTATTTCTTTAGCAAAGTGCACATAGTTGGTATTCCTCGTTCAGAGGCGCATATAAGTGTCGTTGTGTGTGTCGCATGTCGTCAGCCGGGACATCCGAAGCATTTCCTCATTGTCGCACGCGCACGCGCCGCCACCGCTCCGAGTGACGGTTTCTTTTTGTCTTAACTGTGCAAGTATTAACATTGATGAGCATCATGATTCGCTTCCTGTATACTCATGAACTTTATAGTTTCACTTATTTAGCTGGATGTAGATAACATTCTTTACAATTTGTACAGATATTTATAGAGCTTGGTTTTTGTGAGCAATGAGTCCATATGCGTTCATAGGAATCTTTGACTTCAACATTTTTTGAGTATTAAGTGACGGCTTGTATAGGCTGGTGCCAAAAATTTCGTACAGAGAAGAACACATGATCACAACACATCAGACACAATCAACTACTAATGAAATAACATTATTATTCTAGAAACTTAGTTCCCTTAGGAAGTCACATAGCTGTAGAAATATAACCACGTTAAAGGTATCATGTAGAAACTGCTCTTTGCATTTAGTTGCTCGTAAATCAAAGTGAATTGGCCGATAAACGTTTGTACGGAGAATTCATTACACGAGTTACATAATGTAGGTATTGTGATATCATACGAAGTAAAACTGCGTAGGATTCGTCATATCAATTGTGAGCTCCGTACCGCCAACTCTCATTACCTGCATCCTGCCTTCAATTCCTGCCTGCTTACTAGATGCTATCTAACACTGACCCGTATTCCAGGAACGTGGATAATCAGGTCGATAGTCAATTAAAAATCATCCACCGTACTGATCCAGTTTCTGCATTGTTACCCAACCTATACAAATAATGTCTATCTCTCCAACTTGGTAGCAATAGGACGCTCTCAAACCAATAATCCATATTTTTTCCAAACGATATAACCTTATTTGTCGAGTCGGATCGGCATCGCTAAATACAGGGGACACAATGTAAAGCTTTTTGTGCAGTCCCACTGAATCAATTTTGCGTTTTTTGTTCGCGGATTTCGGAAGCCGCAGGTAAGAGGGCCTAGATCCGGGTCCGTCTTTGTGTTTCGCTATTCTTGTGATTTACTAATATTTACAAATTCGCAATTTGGGAAGCAATAACTGTCAGAACGCATCAGCTGCGTCATTCGACCAATTGGGTTACACACAAGGAGCTCCACTTTACATGATGTCGACATTATTTACGCTGTTTACTGTTTGTGTATAAGCGCAGGGCAGTTTTTATTGCATCAAACTTGAATCAAATAAAAGATAATAATAAAAACGTAATAATAAAATGCCGAGTGTTTTGAGTATATTCTTCAGTATAGTATTGTGTTTCTGCTCCTTAAATCCTTTCATGTTCATTCAAGACATCACTTGGTAACTATAGCAATCTTGCCATTTAAAAATGGCAATGAATATAATTGTGTATTTTCGTGATCCATTGCTGACGATTCGAAAGGGTTAGCTGCATGAAATTCACTTGACCGTAAAAGATTTTTAACAATAGGTTTACTTTACCGTTCGTATTTCGTTCATCATTACGAATTATTCCCGCGACTTCATCCACATCGGATCTATCTACTTAACTAATAATGTTAATTCAAAGTTATGGACGGTATGGATACCGACTTTGCTGTTGGCGAGGGTCACTTTGGCACCATTATATTTATTATTGTTAATTACAACATCTACCTACCTATATGTATGATGGGATTTGGTATTTCATTTGCAATAAACAAACATGTTAGATAGAGTCCTAAGAATAGCAGTGAAATTCGATAAACTGATGCTGCAGATGATTCAATTATTTGGTTTTAAACTATCCAAATAAACAATGCACTTGTGTATGATCTGGCAAAGTGTAGAGCTTTTAGGCACAATGCAAAATACAATCGTGCAACAGAAAATCAAGAAGCTCTCCGCATTAAGATAGAATACAATCAATACAATCTTTATTGGATCCGTAAAAACCGCAGCAATTTTATAGTTATGCTTATAAAAAACGGAACACAGTACAGAGCAAATTTAACTAGGTAAAAAAATGGAAACAAACAGAAGTGGTGGGGTGTCACCAAGCATGACTGTTGCGTGGAAGTCGAGCGCCCGCCGTGGCATGTGGCGGAACTAATAAGGCCCATTAACATTTACCGTAGTGTACCGTAAAACCGTACAGCACTGAAACACGCATGCTACGCAATCGCGTTATGCAGATTCTGCTGTTACTAATGTGGGTAAAGCGCGATTGGTTAGTGCTGATCAAGCGTAGCGGCATTGAAGCATCATTAGGTGAGGTAGTGAGGTAGCTTTAGTATTTTAGTTTTCTTTAAACCAGCTGTAGCTGTTGTACCTACGAAGAATTAATATTCCATTTAAATAATGAGTTGTATAGATTAAATAATCTAATGAATGGGAACTCTATATAATATATACAATAGCACATTATCATGATGAGAACTTTTGTCTTAAGTAGAAAAGTTATTTTGCCCGGTTCCACAACATCTATCTATATAAATAAAAACAAAAGTCCTGACTGACTGATTGACTGACTCATCAACGCCCAGCCCAAACCCTTAGACCTAGAAAGCTAAAATTTTGCACAGAGGTTCCCTTTATAATGTAGACAAGGAATAAGGAAGATTTTTTCGAAATTCAACCCCTAAGGGAGTTGAATAGGGGATGAAAGTTTGTATGGAAAATCGTCACTTAACGGGTTCAAAATTTCACGCAAGCGAAGCTGCGGGCAAAAGCTAGTATAATATAAAGATAATACGTTCTATCTCTATCTCGCTTAATTGGGTAACTGTAGCTCTAGAACCTGCTTGCCCAATTGAAGATGATCTGCGATTGCTTATTGCGGGCAAAAGCTAGTTGCCAATAGATCCAAATTAAAACATTAACCTAACACTTGTAGAGTCAGTAACCTAAGATTAACTGTAAACTAAATTCCCCAACTATTGTTAAAGTACATGAACGAAAACAAAATAATGTAAATTGCACAAAAACGTTTCTGTTTTCATACATGGATTAAATCTTAATTGCTTTGATTATGTAATTTTAGTATAGTGTGAGATTTTGCTTGTAATTGCTGGTTTCCGACTAATTAATAGGTATACATATTTGTAACAGAAACCGGCCAAGTGGTAAAAAAAGATTTCCGTACCGGATTCTACCGCATTCTACCTCAAAATATTGCATATGGATGATACTCGGCACATCATGTCGTCGTCGCACTAAATCATATTCATATTACGCTCCACCTACCGCACAATATAAAACACAAAAACGTTGATGACGTTCAATTATCACTCCACATTGTTTGTTGATAGGCTACTCGCCGCTCGCCTCTCCCGCTCGCTGATGATCAACGTAACGGTGGTAATGTTTACTTTGTCTCTTGCGGCACGCTCCCTATAATCCCAAATAACAAATTATGAAATGGATGAAAAACTCAGGTTAAGCTGTCGGCGATTCCTAAACATAATGTTTGATTGTGCTCTAATGACAAGGCGCGGACTCAAGCCACCTTTTGTGTAAAGCCGACCGAGATTACTAATGGAGCGAAACAAAAAAGCGTTTATTTTTAATGTCGTAAAGTCGAAAGTGTAGTCAATTCGAGATTGCTGTTAGTGTTTCGACTAAGGAGGTCCTGGTAATTGAGCAATCATCTACTCTAGTCCGTTGCGGTAAGCGACGCATCGAAAATAAATGAAATTTATTATTTGTTTTGTTTGTTCCTGAACCATGTTGTGTTTAAATATTGTGAGGAAATTAGTTTACTTCCTTGTTTAATAAAAAAGGGGTTTGTGCGTTTCGGTTCCACCTAGGGCTCGGTTACATTTTTTCAAATAATCGGTTCTAGTTTATTTAAAAAGTTAGATTTAACGTTTAACATTCAAGTTCATTAGTAATGTCTTATTAGAATCCAATATTTATACATTATTTCGTAGAGGTTTATTTATTTTAAGCCAATAGATGAAAAAATGGCACGGAACAAGCGTTTTCCCCAACCTCTCATCTATTAGAGTGTGTGATTAAGTATGCAGTCATTCGCAAACAGACGATCATCCATCATCCCTACATGATAGGGCGAGTTTCGGGACGTGTCTGCAACCCTAGAGGATTAAACTAGGATTTTGCTGTATTATGTTGTCAACGAGGTCGAAGGTTGGAATATAGTCAAAAAAAGAGTAGACAAATGCCTAGTTAGCAGCAAGCCAAACTAATAACCAAAGCAAAACTCCACTAAAAGATACAATCAACTTTGATTGTACAATAATCACAGCGAATAGAAAGTAAGTAGAGCTTAGTAAGCATTGTAATCTATATATATAAAAGAAAGTCGTGTTAGTTACTTCACTTATAACTCAAGAACGGCTGAACCGATTTAGCTGAAAATTGGCAGGGAGGTAGTTTAGAGCCAGGAGAAGGACATAGGATACTTTTTATCCCGTTCGACATCATGTAGGTAGGTAGTAGGTAGGTAGTAGGTAGGTAGTAGGTAGGTAGTAGGTAGGTAGTAGGTAGGTAGTAGGTAGGTAGTAGGTAGGTAGTAGGTAGGTAGTAGGTAGGTAGTAGGTAGGTAGTAGGTAGGTAGTAGGTAGGTAGTAGGTAGGTAGTAGGTAGGTAGTAGGTAGGTAGTAGGTAGGTAGTAGGTAGGTAGTAGGTAGGTAGTAGGTAGGTAGTAGGTAGGTAGTAGGTAGGTAGTAGGTAGGTAGTAGGTAGGTAGTAGGTAGGTAGTAGGTAGGTAGTAGGTAGGTAGTAGGTAGGTAGTAGGTAGGTAGTAGGTAGGTAGTAGGTAGGTAGTAGGTAGGTAGTAGGTAGGTAGTAGGTAGGTAGTAGGTAGGTAGTAGGTAGGTAGTAGGTAGGTAGTAGGTAGGTAGTAGGTAGGTAGTAGGTAGGTAGTAGGTAGGTAGTAGGTAGGTAGTAGGTAGGTAGTAGGTAGGTAGTAGGTAGGTAGTAGGTAGGTAGTAGGTAGGTAGTAGGTAGGTAGTAGGTAGGTAGTAGGTAGGTAGTAGGTAGGTAGTAGGTAGGTAGTAGGTAGGTAGTAGGTAGGTAGTAGGTAGGTAGTAGGTAGGTAGTAGGTAGGTAGTAGGTAGGTAGTAGGTAGGTAGTAGGTAGGTAGTAGGTAGGTAGTAGGTAGGTAGTAGGTAGGTAGTAGGTAGGTAGTAGGTAGGTAGTAGGTAGGTAGTAGGTAGGTAGTAGGTAGGTAGTAGGTAGGTAGTAGGGAGGTAGTAGGTAGGTAGTAGGTAGGTAGTAGGTAGGTAGTAGGTAGGTAGTAGGTAGGTAGTAGGTAGGTAGTAGGTAGGTAGTAGGTAGGTAGTAGGTAGGTAGTAGGTAGGTAGTAGGTAGGTAGTAGGTAGGTAGTAGGTAGGTAGTAGGTAGGTAGTAGGTAGGTAGTAGGTAGGTAGTAGGTAGGTAGTAGGTAGGTAGTAGGTAGGTAGTAGGTAGGTAGTAGGTAGGTAGTAGGTAGGTAGTAGGTAGGTAGTAGGTAGGTAGTAGGTAGGTAGTAGGTAGGTAGTAGGTAGGTAGTAGGTAGGTAGTAGGTAGGTAGTAAGTAGGAAAAAGTGCATTGCAACGCATGCGGGTACAGCTAGTTGTCTATAAAAAATGTTATTATTGATAATTGATTTAGCTATTTAACCGGCCCCCAACATAGAAGCACGTGGGATGACGTGAATGGGCAGTCATTGATCGCGTCTGTGATTGCCGGCGCCGACGACCACATCGGAGGTGCGCGGGCGCCGCGTATTGTACAACGTAGCACCTAGTTTGGCTTAACGCTTCAAACGATATTATCATATAAAACTTAATGGTGATTGCAAAACATTTTGTGGATTTTTTATGGTTTGTATGTGGTTTATTTTATCTGAAAGAATTATGTGGTTCTGAAGCAATGACAAAAACATAAAAAGCCTTATAGCAGCATGGTCTTTAAAAGTACCTATATTTATGTAGTTTGTTTGGTAATTTTAGTTACTAAATTAACTATTATACCTTATATAAGTTATGGCGAACTAATAGGTGTGTTTACTAATGATACGAGACAGGATGTAGGTTGCGCGACTGGGCGCGAGGGGCAATAGCACGACCTTGCGAATGTCGCCGGTTTTGACGCGGATTTGACTTGACTCACACCGCGGCACGCAATGATTCATGCCTAAATTATTTTTTTAGACACATTACCGACTATCCCTGCATTTGTAACTACAAATTAAACACAACACACCTTTTTTATCTTTGGAAAATTCTCATGGATACCCCCTGCCCTGGGGAAGGCGAAGCCGGCCTCTTACCGGCTAAAAACCCACGGTGTTCGATCTTCTGACCTATGGCCGGGGTCACGGGACTCAGTATAGCATGCACCGCAACAAACACAGCACACCGAAGCTCCGATACCTGCACACAGTCTTAAAAATATCCGTTTCGACATTACCCAATCAAACATCAAAAGAAAGAGTCAAACCGCTCGTAACTAATTTAAACACCCGATCCACAAGATTAACGCCAGGAAATCTGACAACAGGATACGTCAATTTAAACTAGTCGAAACTGAGAACAAATATGCCAAAGCGCACCATCGATCTATTGTTCTTTAGAGCGACTACTTAAAATTGAACGTTGTAGCTTTCTTTTTAAAGAAGAAACGTTGTTTTGTCGGATGAAACAAACTCGGTATGTGATGCTGTACATGTTTTAGTGCAGCCATTAGTACGTAGTGTATTGAAGTGGCAGGACGTGAGCGAGTAACAAAGGAGCTCGTCTAAACAGGCCATTAATAAGGAGGCGGCTCGCGGGATCCGCCCGGGACTTCCGCTGCATTCCGAGAACCGCTATCCCGGGACAAGACAGGAATAGCACCAGTGATACTCCGTTCACCATATAAATGGCAATCAACGCGATAAATACCGCAGTGGATATTAAATGCGAGTGAAAGCTGCTTTATTTGATCTGTCTGTGGCCATTAGAATAAGGACTCCACATCGGAAAAACCGCTAAAGTATATTTATTTATACTTAGGGTTCCATTTCAATTAAAATGACAAAAAGCTACAAAAAAATAATACAGAAATGGGCATACTATTTAAAGAATCCTTTGTCAAAAATAGTAAGTAAGTTAATTGAAACAACCTTACCTATATTTTACCTTTTGGTTTTAACAAAATCATAGTCAAACTCTCACTTAAAGTTCTTCTGTCAAGAATTTATACAATTTGAAGCAAAGGTAATAAATTTTGCCAAAATGACCGTAAACATGTTTAGCATTGTCAACATTCCGTCTTATAAGAACCATTTAAAGAAACACAATTGTTTTGTACAAAACATTGTAAAAGCGCGGCGGATCAAAAACATAAAGAATAATAAATAAATGTGAGGGCTCAGAGACACCTTTATTATAGAAATGGGTAGAAGGTGGCAATCTCTGAGATCTTGCTGTGTGTTTACTGTGCATCATCACGTTTTACAAAAGGAGACAATTTATACGAAACGTGAGAAAGAAAGAGACGCCAACGTCGGCATGGACCACCTTGTTAGTAATAATCGGTTTACGGGCCTTGTCAAAAATTAACTTATTATAAATTATAAATGGAGCTTAGCAGAGGTGGCGGCACGATAGTTTATCGATATATTTTTGCCATAAATGCTGAACTCAAATAGCTTCTCACCACACAATTAGTTTTTCGCCTGAGGTAGATTTCATAATTTGTTTTAACGGTCTAAAATTAATTTGCTGTGTCATAATTAGCTAATTGTATGTTATACATTCGTCTTCTTAGGACAGTGATTAAAAACAAAGTTTGTCAACATTAACTGAAAGCATCTACATACTAATTATTACTGCAGGATTCTACTTTAGTTACAGACTGGATTTGACAAGTTTGTTCTATCAAATATATCGATACGGGCATTGTCACCTCCCTAGAGGTGCTACCTGCCTCTGATTTTGTGATTTATCAGCACGGCGAGAGCTTTTGCATTGCATGCTGATGCACCATGAATAAGTTGTTTAACTTCTTTTTATCTTCATGGCGTACAGGGAATATTAAAATCTAACAGGAAAAATTTGAGTTGATACCGGTATTGCGTTATGTATCTGTCTTTATAGTAATCGATCACACCTTTCCGCACGACTTTTACAATCGTCTTTTTGTCGAAAGACGTGACCGAACTACGGATAGCGTTGGATATCTCGGTATCGGATTATTTGTAAATAATCGATAGAATTGTTGATCGCTACCGATCCGAAGCGTTACATCGGTGTCCCGCGCACCTGCCGTCACGACGCGACGGTAGATCACATCGGTTGACCGGTGACGAATTGATTTCGTAACGTTGACGACTTTATCGGAATTGTGTCGACACACCGATTAGCTTGATACACGAACTTATTATACGTCGATCCTGTAGACGTCTTTCTCAAGAAACCGAGTAAGTTTTGTGAACTCCATTTGGGACGCATTAAAGGTAAGAACTACAAAGTGTAGCGTTGGTATTCCCGTGTCGTGGTTGTGATGGCGTAAAAGTGTTTTTAAACTACCGGATACCCTTGTGCATATGTTTCCGTATAAAAATCCAACCTTGCAAGGTAAATGTAAACGGTACTACTGGTATTTATAACTTAATTAACATATTTGCATAAATTGATCTAAATCAAAATGCTCTCTAGCAATACTAGCTCCGTGATTAATATTTAGATGTTTGAAGACATAAAAAGAGAAACATCAATAAATGAGTGTCCATAACGTATATCGTATATTTACTTGTGTCCATTATGATATATCATGTATGGGCCACCGAGGATGCCATGACGTTCGACCAGATTTTATTAAGATGTACCACTTTGCCGAGCCCGCCGTACAACCTGCCAAATGTATTCCTGGAGTAGCAGGCCACCAAGCTAATGTCATCGGTATAACATGTACAATAAAGATAATAACGGCATGAAAATTGTGGTTTGTTTGTAAAATATGTGTTGCTATCGGTGTATGTGACAAAACAACCGCATTAAAGTCGTCTAATTCGAAACAATCACAAGTAACTGAAAAGAATTGTGTATTTTATGTGGATGGTGTACGATTTAAAATCCTGTTGTTTGTATGAATGTTTGGTGTAATTTTTCACGTAAGTGGGAGAGTAGAGCAGCGGGGGGCGCCGACAAAGCTCCCGGCCCCGGGGGGCGGCCACCGCTTCCAACTGCGTGTGCGCATACCACACTGTGATTTGATAATAACATGACACATTTAGAATTACCGCTGCGATATGTTTATATTACTGGAAAATTATGCTCTCATAAAATATTTGACTTTTTAATTTTCTTGTTAGCTCTATATTGATAGCTCATGCCTAAATAATCATAAATAAAATATCATTAATCAATTTTAGGAAAGCTCTGCAAAGCCTTTCACGGTGACTTTACTATAAAGCACGTCACTGATTGATAGTATGTTGTAAGAATGCAAAATTAACTTCATAGCTTACAGCTACTGAATATCTACTCAAAAAGATTGGCTTGAATATAAAATAGGTTTTATAATAATGGCATTCGATTAGACTATCCGATCCGACGCAAATAACCTATTATAGTTTCAATTTGAAGTGGTTTAGTTTTTGTAGAACAGTCATTAAATCTAATATTTTTAATGTTTCACGAAAAAGGGTGAACGCACCAAACAATGTACGTGTAAAGGCAGTATTTTTCTAATCTTGATTGCTCGCTGCCATATCTGATGCTAATTAATCAATAAAAATATGAAGTACCTACCTAAAGTTTTAATAGTTCGGCGCGACGCGACGGGGTCAGAGCGGCGGCGTGGCGTGACCGCGTAGGATCGCGTTTTGGCCGCGCCCGCCCACATGAACATAACCTATTGTCTGCCCACGTGTGGACGAGACGACGACGAGACGTGATGTCACGTTATCAACTACAGATACGTGTGTAATTAACGTAAATAAAATTTGAGTTGTTGGATTGCAAAAGATGTAACGGAAACGCCAATCAAAGATCTGTGTGACCTTTACCGGTCTACAAAATCAATGTCAATAAATGAAACTGTAAAATCGAATTTTATATTTTGTTAAAGTTATTTGAAAAGGTAACATTTTGCAAGGTGCATCAAAACAACTAATAAACGTAAGCTAAATAAATTTATACAAAAATATGTTCCGAAATCTGCCTCTAAGTAAAATAATATCGCCATAATCCTGCAGGTATTAACGGATTAAGGTGCCAACGGACCTTGGGCGGTATTTAACAAGGATTCTTTTTCAAAATACCATTATATTATGTTCTTTTACAAATGTGTCACAAAGACGTCTATTCCTTTAGCTGCTAATGTAGGGTAAACAGCACATTAGCGGACTGTAACAATTGATTATAGTGTCCGTACCGCCGCCTACGCCGTGTAGCTTATTTCTGTCATTTTCTCGGTAACACAGGAAAGAAACGACTTGTGTGGCAAGGATCGCACGCACTCAGCTTAGTTCCGTTTAGGTGTGAAATAAAACTTTATTTTATAAAGCATTACGCCTTTGTTAACGGAGTTTTAGTATGTATACGAGTATTATACATGGTAATATAAAAAATATTGTTGAAAATAATTAAGACATTAACGGTATAGTCAGTTAGCTCAAATCGTGGTACGGTACACCCAAACGGTATGCAGGAATTTAATGTAATAAAATAGGTGGCAGTATTTTTTTTATTTAACATAAAATTAATATTGCTTACTCCATTCTTCATCACTAGAAGTTTCAAAAGAAAGAAAAATACAGCAGCGTCTCGCGACTATTTTAGCGAACAAACTTTAATAACGTAATTTGAAAGTTGCAGTATCACAAATGGGAGTTATAATGGTATTTTATTAAAAAGATCCACAATATTTTAGTCTTAGAACAAAGGCTAATAGTGAGCAATAAAGAAGAAAGGCAAGTTGGTCTCGTCCGTGGGCGTGAGAAAGCCGCGCGGGCGGGGGCCGCGCCGACCCGCGCTGCTAATGTACTAGTCAAACACGCACGGCGCACTACTGCGAGCTTTTGTGACTGTTCACTTCACCTATCCAAATAAACACAATATCATTAGTACCTAGTTAATTTTATGATTTCGGTTTTTAGCGAATAACGGTAAACTGCACGAAGTGAGCGATAGAAATGTTTTTTTTTGTCGCTTTCTAATTGTTTAGTAATTGTCATGTTAAAACTTATCTTATTATTAGAGCATGTTTTACCAAGAATCAGGATTAAATGACAGCTGTTTATTCAATTAAATACCTTCTACTAGTGATATGCGGTGGCTAACGGCAAACTGGACAATATTTTTACTATGTGAACTGGGAGTACAATAAGAAAATATATTTAATTCAGTTTTGCTGTTAATCCGACTTGAAAAATCTCGTGAGAACTGAGGTAGAGGCAAGAGGTGTGACGGAGTGGTGGCTCTTGGCTCATGTGATCCTTATCAGCTCTTTCTACTCTCACGTCGTCTCGTCGCAGTGACTAATTGCACTTGCTCACCCACCGTGAAATTACACCATTTAAATACATATATTTCAAAACAATAATCTAAAACTTTGATAAATTAAAAATAAATTGCCAGTTTTGTATTTAATAATGTAGTTATTAATTTTTATGTAAAAAATTGTTTGCCGTTCACATGGTGTATGGTGTTGCTGTTTTATTTTATCTGTATTAAGGATACAATGACGTATTTCCACTAGGAAATGTTTCCAAACAACCGTGACAAATAACTATTACTGTTCTTCCTTTACGTAGCTCATTATTTCCTAATGAAGTAAACATCTCATCGGACATTTCTTGTAGGTCGAGGTTCGATTCCGCTGCTCCTTTTAATCGCAGCTCCCTGAGAACGGCAGTTTAATTAGTACTAAAGCCGCCACGTATGTTATTATCTGGACGTCAAACACATGGTAACGCCAGTATTAGGGGCGTTTACCCTATAGTTCTATGTGCATAGCTTTGAATAATAATTCGCACTTATGCGCGTTCCCACTCCTAAGTAAATGCATGCGTTCTTGTGTAATGTAATTTCCTATTTTCGTTTTTATCAAATAATATTTTTATTAGTATCGCTTTGGTGATACGTGTTTGTGTATACCTTGAAATCCATTATTGACTCGTATTTATTTTGGTTTGTTTACAGTTCATGTCGCGAACAATACAGGACTGATCGTGATTGTCCACGGCGATGATCGGCGGCTGTCTGCGCACAATCGCCTGGGGCACATGACGAATCCAATTAACAGCACTAACATATTCCGTCGGCCGGCCAGTATTTATGTTTCCTCACAGTCGCACTGTAAATATTTAGTCCGGGAGGCGTCTGGCATCGCCCTCGTCTTATCTCTTCATCGGGCGCGTGAACGATTTCATGGGCAACATTGAGTGCGCCTGCAGCGCCGACAACGTACAGGATACAGGTTTGTAAATACTGATTAGAAAGTGGCACCTAAACGAGCGATCCTTGAAAACTTCGTTACGCAGATAATCAGGAAGTTTATTTAGTGGAGCGTGGATGTTAGATAGTAGACACGTGGCGTGGTATCATAGCGGAGATAGCGCAGTAAATCAAGTATCGGTGCGCGCGCGTCGCGATCGCCGCGTCGGAGTCGCGTGCGCGTGGGCATCGACAGGTGATGTCGGTCGATTATCTGCTAATTTATACGCGCCGCTCAACTTCTGTTCTCTCATATAATATTATTCATTTCGACACAACGCAAACGAGCTCGCTAAATATAGAGAGCGGCATTCCATGGACAACGCGCCTTGTTCTCGGGTAACTGTCGAATTGTTTTATTATCCTTTTTCGATTACAATTTCTTATTTTAAATGTCAGTTGTCCGCGGACGAGTCAGGATGCCTGGCTCCTATTTGGAGCAGTGTTTGTTGTTACCGTGCTGATGTCACCGTGCCATGCCATCATCATGAGGGGGCCCGTTTTGGAATCTTTACGATCGCCACCTCCACATATTCGCAACAGTTCATTCACCGACGCAAATGTGAATGTCATTGTCAACTCACATTTATCTATTTGAGATCTGATGAGTATATCTGTGTTTTAATGACTTCTTCATTTAAGTTGACATAAATGGATGAAAGTTTTAAGTAGACTTTATTGTTTACCGTTGTGATTAAGATATCATATAGCTACTTACTTCCATTTTATGTCGTCTGACGGACAACTAGAACTAGAACGTAACAAGGAACATCACGGTACACCCATTTCAGGTTGTGTCTGTTTTTAACCCGCATTCTCTACCCATGAATATTTTATTCTGTTTCAGAAGGTTCAAATTGGAATTATTACCATTAATTTTAGCTCGTGGGTAGATAATGCGGGTTGAAAACGAAAACACCCCAATTTCACGATCGGACAATGACTAAATTAATTTTTCATTTTAATATATTATATTAAACTAAATTAAGAATAGTTAACATGTAGGAACATAACAACAGACACAATAGAAGATGGTCGTTCAAAAATAATACCAAACAAAAAAACAAAGAATTTGTAAAAAAAATGTGACGAAACACTTGAATAGCACCATGAAAAGCATCACAAATAAAAGCTTTCAATATAGATAAAGTTATAAAAATATAACAAGTTTTAAAACTATGTCGTTTCCTATTTTTGCAAAGAAGCTTTGCTCGAAGGCTGAAGAAAACAAGTTATCGGAAGCTGCCTGAAAGATTTTCGAAGGGAAAAATCATAGTAAGTATTTTCTTACAAAATCACAATACCATCGCGGAGATAGTAACATTACAGACTTTATCTTATATTATGATGATAGAAACTCAACTCTGTCATGGATCGACGAGAGAAGAATAAAAACATTTAGTCACTAACTGTTTTGTTATCAACCAAGAGAAGTATTTTTTATTTTTATCTTCTTTACTAACATTTTGAAACTTTATACATTACTACACTATTTTATCTCATCATCTTCTTTACTAATCTATACACTTATCTTTAACATGTTTAAATATTTCAATAAAAATATAAAAAAAACATTTAATATTATAAATAGTAGCCCACCGGCATCGGGAACAGGGTCCAAGCTACTGGCGGTCAGGGCTCCAGAGAGAGGAACTTGCTAACAATACGCGCCGTGTCCAGAAGTACCGCTTTCTGAATCAAACCCGTGCTCCAGCAGCCTAACGAGAGCCTCATCAGATGTTGGTCGAGGCTCTTGACTATTAAGCCATTGGCTGTAACGACTATCGGCACGATAGTATGATATAATTATCTTGTATCTCTTTGGACATCACGGCTCATCTTCCGTGCGAAAGATGTCCGGTCCTTTGGAAGGCATACACGGGGACACAGGTCCAACGCGCAGAGGCCCCTTTGAGAGCTTTAATCTAAAATGGGGTGGGGCACCAACCCGGGACTATCCACGGCTGCACTATTGGAGTACAGTCATGGACCGTCCCGGGTGGGTGCAAGACTATTGTAAAATATGGTGAAAAATATCTGGTCTATGGGATGGGGTGTTAGGTGGACTAGATAACTTCTATTGCCGGAAGAAAACGGCGTCTGCCTTTCAACATTTAAAATTGAAGTGTTGGCAGACGGTGACTCGCCAGCTCACTAGCTGGGCCCCCTGAAAAGCCGCCAGTACATAGGCGAAGGGGGCAACAGACGTGTGAGCGGCTAGAGGTGTAGAGAGGTGTGGCCCCGGTTTCGCCGTCGCGGGTCTAAGAGACCCGGAGTGGGTTGTATGATATAATTATTATTATGTTTTCAGATTTTACCGATATTCAGAACAGAATGAATGGAAGTTGACAAACGCAACATTTTCGGGCTAAAAGCGTTTGGAGCTATTCTCAATTTCAACCCAACTCATGACAAAATTAATATAATAATATAATTTTTCAGAAAAATTGGTGAGTATGTAAATGAAAACGATATCAGTTTAGGTTTTCCGGCTATGACCGCATGCGTAACTATACAATCTATATTTTGTATTCAAAATAGCACACCTTTATGGTCTTATGATATCATCACCTGTGTATTATGTAACCTTATCGAAGTCATTGTTAAATAATAATTTGTAGGCCGTCAGAAAGAATCCCTCCTGGTAATAAATTTCTTGATTTAAAAATGTTTTGAAATGGTTCTATTTCATCGCTTCGAAGCGTTAAATTTAGATGTTTAATTCATCCCTTTTATTAGTTATCTACGTAAACAAACCTATCTGAAGGGCACAGGTGCGTGTGAACTTGCCGCGCGTGAAATTACTGTAAATTTGCTTCGGTGTGGTCTTAAAAAAATACTGTTACGATTACACGATCCATCAACCCCCACGGGCGATTCACTACGGTGACCTCCGTGTGCCATCATCATTTGTCCCTCCTGGGTACATTAGCCCTCAGAGGGATGGAGTTTTTTGTTCATCGTACATTTTTAAAAAGACTTTACCTAACAATATTAATGAAATGTAAAAATAAAATAATGTGTTTCTCGTATTATTCCTTTCATGAGACAGTTTATCATATTTGTAATCTTTTACGATTTACTAGCACTTAGGTACGTGCATTTTTCGGGATTGCTCAGCTAGTTTAGATCTTAATCATGAGCTGAACACGCGGTAAGGTCTGCGATTCCATGCGTGTAACTTGCATTAAATGTAAACTAAGAACTTTAAGAATCTGTCTGAAAAAATCACGCCACCGATGCAGCGATGTCTAAAATATACCTACGTAAAATCATAATACTTTAATTTGACGGTTTACCACCCCTAAAGTATAAACTACTGTCACTTTCAACGAATCAACATCCTAATTGCGCATGACACTCGTTATCGCTATGGCTCTGATTTTGACAGGTCGACAATTTCCATAGCAACGTATGTATTAAAAATCCGACTTCTCCACAACTATGTACCGCGCAATGAATATTGAAACGTAATTCGTATGCAGGTTAGTGAATATCTGTCTCATTCGATAGACAAAATGAAAACAAACATGATATGTTTGGACGGGTCTGCATCACTAGAATACCTTTCATTGTGCGCATGCGAAACAATAGGTTATATAGAAATTAATGTCCCGATCGATGTCAAAGATAGTCGTTAAAATGTTTCTCAATGGTCAACTCAACTGCGATCTGAACGAGTAAGAATTTTCATTTCAGTAAGTAAGTCATTAATTACCAAGGAGCAATAAAAATGCCAACGTTTGAATGGAGGCTTGCTTTCTTGTTGAACATGCTGTTTATTTCCTAAAAATATATTTTCCAGATCAAACTAATGTTCAATAACTACAAAATAAGCAATGACATAATCTAATTCTTTGCTCACATCACCGAGTCTGTTCAGTTCAAAGAGTGCACAGTATAAAGTCACACCATCCATATTATAAATGAAGGGTTCGAAAAGCATTACATCAAGGGTAGGATCAAAGTGTGGCGGCCGGCAGGCGGTGCGAGGTCCAGCCGGGCGCCAAGATCGCAACGATATCGTCGCTAGAACAGTAATCGTCAATAAAATCTCAATTTAGATGGCACCGATACTGTGTGAGTTACGGACGGACAGTCAGACCGAACACGAAAACTTACTCGACGATGGAATGTGCCCGTGACAGGACCCGCTAACGAATTAGGTACTCACAAGTTTTTTCTTTGACACGTCTAATTTAATTTATTTTTATCGAATTTATACTTAATGACTGAGGAAAAATGAGCAAATATTTTTGCAAGTGATGCATGGGTTTTGTTATTGTTTCTCATCGTCATTGGGCGGGAGTGTCTCCGCCTCTGTTCAAATCTGCAGGGGTGGCGCGCTGCGCAATGCTGTACCGCCGCTGACCAGCACGTCGAGGAGCCTTCGCCACCTCGAATTAATGACGGCTTGACGCCTCGCCGACAGCGGCACGCCTACGCCTATTTATAACAGACCTTTTTGTCTTTTTGCTCCCACCCCACTGGCCAGTCACAGATAAGAAGGACGTCAAAGTGGGCATTTAAAAATAAATTTGTCGAAAGTGATAAATGATGGATATAACTTTTATTATTTCAAATTAAATTAACGATCCGAACGGAACGTCTACCTTTTCTCACATTAGAGGGATCTTATCTGGAATGATTGCTTCCATTACCTTGGAGAACGGACACGTTGTTTTGTAGGTAAGGAAAGATAAAGAGATTAATGCGTAAAGCAATTAATTTTGATTGAGGTGTGTTTTATTAAGTAATTGTTTTTGTTCCCAATGTGCATTTGAAACGCACCATGAAGTTCTGATTAGTTGTTGGTAGGGTTTTTTCAGCAATGTTTTGTTTAACTTATAGTCGTATTATCTACGAACTAACAAAAGCTATAATGTATCAGATAAAGCCGTTTTCTTTTAAACTTTTGTCACATAACATCACACTTCTAATTCAAAGACGTGAGGGGTGAAAGATAACATGTTAAAAGTTAGAATTAAATGATATGAGTGTTTTGGAACTATGTTTGCCGTATGGCTCGTTCCCACAGTGAGCTTTAATACATTTTCCATGTTCCAGTTAGCGCCCCATAAATTGATTAAGGGTCAGCGGCGACTCACAAAAGTTTTTTGTGACGCAAGACAGGTACCTAATACTTAACTGCTGCCATCCTAGGACTAGCGTATACTTTTATAAGCTATGGAAATGAAAATAATTATCACAACATCGACAATATTATAAATGTTTAAGATTTAAGGTAAAACAAAGCATGTTTTAGCGATTAATCTTTAACACATTCGGGTGTTAAATCAACATAATGGAGTGAACTAATTTCCTGTTAGGAAATTGCTCTAGGGAGCGAATACGATTTCCCTAAAAGCTTCTGTTCCACCAGTCACCTCCGTAACATCAATCATTCGCGTTCGCCAACGTGAAAACATTTTCATAACAAAGAAGTAACAAGCTTTTAAAAAGGTTCCAATCGTTCTATTGTGCTTCGTCCGTAACTATTCGTATATATTACCAGCGTGGCTTGGCGGTTTCTTTCATTGATCTACTTGGTTATATACTTACCTAAAAATATTATAAAGCACTTTTTGAAATCCTTGCAGACATGGAAAATTGTTTTAGAATGTAGAAACAATTTGATTGTGGAATGAGATAACGACGAGTATAAGTAATACGTAATACACTTATGCAGCTTGGACGTAAGAAAGAATTCATTATGTATGGCTTCGGTTCCTATAGTGAATGTAAATGTTTGTCTTATATATTAACTTAGAAACTCTTAAATATACTTTGACTTTAAAGACCTGAATGGAGGTACCTACGAAAGAATTAAATTCCAAAATTGCACCGTCTCCTATTAAGCGACAAGCGAAAACTTACACTCGACATAGAAAGACATCACATCATTTATATTAGATAGATAAAAGACGGAAAAGGCTAAAATATTTCGCTTTTGTGTTATGAATGAAAGTTATTTGGACCGTTCGTCCATTCGAGTTTTTAATCCCAGAATAACTTCCTTTCATGTGCTAGACATCCGGCCACCAGAACAGTTGATGACATACTTGAAGACTGACGAGAAATGAGGCAGCGAGCTGGAAGGAAGTCCGTAAAGAATACCTGAAATTAATTCTAAGTATGGCAACTTTTTTCAGACTGTACATAAAATAGAGATCTTTCTTTAATTTATTTTGTAGAATAAGCTAAAAGGCCTAATCTTACTTTGAATTAAAATTCTGCCATTGAAATATTTATATTTAATCAATTCAAATCAAAGTTTGAAAATCAATGCCAGATTTCGTTTTCGTATGATATATATACATCGCTGGACACAATATATCACCTACACCGAGTAGGTACGATATCTCAGGCCGCAATGAACTCAGCCAGTAATTTAGGCCGGGAGTTTTGGTAGGTTCGAACAAAAAAGCGCGAGGTGACAATATAAATAACAATTTGGCCCACCCCGTTCGAATGTGGTTCGCTCGGATTAGCATAAGAATGCCGCATCATGAACGCCCACGACCCTACACTGTCCCTCGTTGTCTGTTTATACGTCGAATTTAATTTTGATTTACGATCCTCCACACAATTGTAAGTAAAACATTTTTCGATGAAATGAATATAAAAAAGGCGGCAGCGCCAACTATACGCTAGCTATGACTCTATCGTACGTTTTCTTAGACAGAAAGGAAAGACATTAATAATTGTGTGCTGCATACATAACAATACATAATTTGGAATGAGGGAGAGTCCATATTAATCTAACAAACATTTTATTATTTTCAGAAGATCATAATGCCGATAAGATATTGGTTTTTACTTGTACAGATTGACGGAGAAATAAAGGCGAATCCAATTTCTCTCTTAGTGCTAAAGATTAACTTACTAATGATTAATTTTTTATACCTATCTTCTACAATAAAAATGACATTTGCTTACGCTCGAACAAATGTCATTTCTATACAATTTGATCTTTCCGCAGGCGTTAACGTCTAAGGAAAAGAGATTTTGTCTAGAGGGCCTGATCATCTACTGGTCTCTAATCTGGTTTATTCCACTTTGTTCACCTGGGTGATATCACCTGGGTGAACAAAGTGGAATTTTTAGTGTCTTTAATTCACCTAGGATTTATTTCACCTGACAATATCAACCAGGTGAATTAGTGCGACATATTTGGTCTCCTTTGTTCACCTTGGAATTAAATCACCCAGGTGAACAGTTGCGACTTTTTTTTATTAATGTTGTGGACCTTATTCACCCCCATACAACATGCTAGAAAAATCAAATCAAAGCCAACTTACGACGAACGACAAATTATTTGGACAGGTGGCACCATGGGCTAAATTCCTTTGTACGTCGTCGTAAAAATAATATTAAACATTTAATAGACTGTGCGTTGAGCAAAGATGCATCATTTTACATGTTGCGTTTAAAACAAAGAAGAAATATTAATCTCGGCGAGTATTTGTCCTCATCCAATCTAACCCCTGCAGTAGTTCACAATAATTTCATAGAAGAGTGTCAAATGGCACTGGTAGAAGGACGCATTTCGATTGGCCATTTTCTCGAAAAGTTACGATGACCCAGCATTTTAAATAACTTTTTATATTTGTGTTTAATAATTGACATAACATTATCTTCTTATACTTTAATTTTTCCAACCATTTTTCAAGTTGACAAATTTTTTAGACAATTTAATCAACACTAACAATATTTTTTGCATTTTTTTTTTGTTTATTTTTACATTAAACTGATTTAAATATATTAAGTTGGATTTGATTTGATTTTTTCGAGCATGTTTTAAGTGGGTGAATAAAGTCCACAACATTAATAAAAAAAGTCGCAACTGTTCACCTGGGTGATTTAATTCCAAGGTGAACAAAGGAGACCAAATATGTCGCACTAATTCACCTGGGTGATATTGTCAGGTGAAATAAATCCTAGGTGAATTAAAGACACTAAAAATTCCACTTTGTTCACCCAGGTGATATCACCCAGGTGAACAAAGTGGAATAAACCTCTAATCTCCGTGTATAAGGGATGCTCAAGATAAAAGTAATACCTAGTCAATCGAGAAACGTTAAAGTGTTGTCGAACATTAAATTGGCCGATACCTAATGTTTTTATTGTCTCCTGATTAAAATTATTGTACATGTAGGTTCTTTATTAAACGCTTAAAATAGCGATCTGGTACCGCGGTTGTTTGTGAAATATAACTGGAGTATAGGGCAATCTTTATTGTTAGTACTTTTTATTTCTTCATAAAGAATAATAACTATATGTATTTTTTTTCCTTCGTGTCGGTACAAGCTATATGAGAATAGCTCATGCCGTGGTGAAACGATTAGCAAATCAGCAAGGTTGGCAGCAAGGCTGACTGTCTCAGACTATATCGTGGATATCAAAGTGCCTTTTATTTTCCCATTTAGGTTTATTTATTCGACAGACCAATTCTTAGTTCCATCTTTTTGATCCAGATCCTTGTCCATATTTTATTTTATTACATTTTTATGATATAAGACAGTTGCCTTGCATCTTATGACATTTTATTCGATAATTAGCAGGTTTGTAAAGAGCTTATTAGAGCTCTTATTGCTCGGCAATCTTCTACTTTTTATTCTTAATAGCCTGACAGTCTAAACTGATCCTTATTTTTAGGTATAAGCATTAAGCATTATGTTACGTAAAAAAATCTTTTAATTCTAACAATCTTATAATTCTGCCTAAGTTAAAACCTCTTTTAAATAACTTAATAAAAGAGGTCTGGTAATATAATTTACGGTCGACATTAGGACGAATTAAAGTGCTTCCTAAGTTGCCTTTATGCAAATATTGTTAAAAATATCGCCTACCTCTGGCGATCAAATTAATTGAGGTAATACTTGCATTTGGCATATTCGAGTATTAATTTGATAAATGAGGGTTAATCAGTTCATCTACCTAATTATTTTAAACAGCTCATAAACTAAATCGTCGGCGGATTAGGGCATCGATATTACAAAAAGAAAGACAGGGAAGGTGGAAGGCCTTGAAAGTATGTCTAAGACAAAATGACCAACGGCTGAACTTGCTAAGACGATGTCAGCAAAAAAATACGGTTACTTACTTTTATCTTCAGGTTTGCTTACATTGTTTTCTGGTGTCTTAGATTAACTAGGAAATTACACACAGTTTACAGCAAAATATGACTTCTTAATGGTCTGAAATCGCCAATCAATGAGCACGCAAGCGCGGTGATCAATGCTCGTTCCTTCTCTGTATAAGAAGATGCCTTTGCCCTGCAGTGAGACAGTTTCAGGCTGTTATTTTATGTAATAAATTTTAAAAAAACTATTGTTACAACCTTCAACAATATACCATCTTAGATTTTCAAATCAATTACTTATCTTAAACCTTCCAAAAGCGCTAAGATCTAATCAAAATAAATAAAATAATAAACGACGGTGCTCAGTGTTAATACGCATTTAAGATAATATATTTAACCATACAAGAATAAATGTCCACCTAATAAATCGTGCCGGACCTTATCGACTTTCGAGACGCGACAGTAAGGACTCGATAAGGATGTGGGTCCATTCGGTATGAGGGTTTCGTAACACTTAACTTTTTAGTTTACGTTTAGTTTCCTTTTACCTCTGCAAGGTAGAACTTCTTTGGTGTCGAATTTGGTTTTAGTGACTCGTGTAGGTTTCGAACGGGCGCGAGCTGAGCGTAATCGGCGTTGCATCTTAATTTAGTTGTCTTGTATTGTGGGAGGCGGCGCGGCGGGCGCGTTGTGGGACATAACCTAACCCACTGCGAAGGTAAAAGCCGCCGTGCCCGACTGATGCATATATCCTTATATTTATTACACACTTGTATAAAACCGAATGATTTTATTGCCTTAATTGGGATCAAAGGTTCTGTAGATGAGTAGATTACTATAGGATCACAAACTTCTTTCAATATAAACAGGAGTTTATTCGAGAAATATAGAAGAACCTTAAGAAGAACCTACTTACCACATTGACGAACTCCTGAAATGTGATAGCGTTGCTCGTTGCGCTCTGTGCTTTGTCTAGGAGAATCTGTAACGGAAAGTAATCAGTCTTAATAATCCATATCAGCCCAGAAAAGACCCTGACATGATATCCTAAGTGCAATAATCGAAATTTGAGGTTGGTAGAACTTAGAAGAGTTGCGCAATTTCCATTATATACACTCTTGTATTCCCTTGATACTTAAATTCATTTAATTTAATCTGAAAAGATGACAGTATCTGGGAGCGAATATTGTCACATTCGGTGAAACATATTTCATTTCGTATTCATAACCATAACTGCAAATGGGCTGGACATCCAGTCGGCAGTTGTCACGCAGTTGCACTGACTGCATCCTAATTGCCTTCAAGCTGCATTTGGCAGTAACATAGTTACTAGTGAATATCGTGGCCCGGGAATGTAAATTTCGGGAATGCAATTTGATCATTTTTATTTTATCACGACGTGTACGTACTATATCTTATAAGAGAGCCGCTCTATGTGAAATTAGTTTGTAGGCACTGAAATTAGCCTTTATTGGGTATTTATCATTCGTCATTCGTAATAATTACAGGGTGTTAACGAATTCGTGTAATTACTTCAAACCACGTGATTTATTAATGGTATAGATTAACCCCGCACGGGATTTAGATTGATTTAAAATTAAAATAAAGTTTATTTTTTCCAAATATTTTTTTTATGTGATAGATAATTTCGATGCCGTGCTTAAATGACTGAAGACACGGCGACACAGCTGACGGGCACGACTAGTCCGATATCGCTCCATACAGTCAGTTAACTTGGGACGCTAAAATTACTCAGATACAGAATACCATGGTTCATTTTTTGAAAACTTTTTTTTGTTGATTCTGCAAAAAACCTATGCAGGGTCAATCAGTGTCACCAGTAGGTCACGCGGTTTAAAGAAATTACACGAATTCGTTAACACCCTGTATAATAACCTAGCTTTTGCCCGCGACTTCTTTCACGTGAAGGCCCACAAGAACCGTGCAATGACGGAAGGGCGACGATATGCAGTCTTCTTGTAGTTATGATTACGATTACTTATGAAATGAAATACGTTTCACCAAATGTGACGTTATTTGCCCCACCGCCACCGGACGGAATTATGGGTGGAAATAATGATTAATGGTTCTAATGATTCTCGTTGTAAGAAGGAACAGGAAAGGAGCATGTTTTAAGACTGACGTGGAAAATGTCGTAGTTGTTAACCTAATACGATATTTTGTTAAAGAACAACTTACCTCACGTTTATGGGGCGGGACCTGTGCTATGAAATCTGGATGTTGAAGGGTTTGTAAGAAATCTGGCCACGGGATCTCACCAAAACCCTCAGGATCAAACTGCAACAAATATGACTATTGTAGCCAAGTTGAAAAGTAGCTGCTTTAACAAAAACTAAAATGATTAGAAGGATAATCGCTCGTATCATTTTTAAAAGTAAATTATCAGTTTCTAAAACGCAGGTAAAAGTCAGGTAGAGGTGTGACATAATAAAACCAGTGGATGCGCTCTTTAATTTAGCCCCATCCCGATACGGTCACGTAGCGCAGCCCTTGATTATGATTTCACAATGGCACCCCAGATGTCATAACACGCGTCTCTCACACTTCACACATGTGTGCTTCAGTTATGATATTTTCATGTGTTTCCCAAAACAGTGGCACAAAAAATAAGAAGCGCCCCAATCTCAAGTATCGCACTATCTCAATGTCCTCTACGTGACGACACATCGTTTGATCCGCGCGCCACCGCCTCCTTTATCTACTTATAAAACATTTTATATCCCGCTTCTGTACATTTTAATCAGTCAAAAACAAAGAGTATTCCTTGAAATTTGTTTCCGTATCCTAAACGACAGTTTTTATGAAATATGCGGGCTTTAACTCCTCTCTTTATGTGACAGAGTCGCCACTTTAACGAGCTTTTAAATTGATGATTGTCATTTAATATTCATAGAGTTACCGGTTTTTTTAAACTCTACCGTTAATAAATAACAAAAATAATTAACTTATCAATTACTTAAACTACTGTATTTTTTTATGTGCGTTATTTTGTTATCGTAATGACGAATCTCTATTCGTGATATTATTGTTTTTTGCTCTACGTTAGTTTTGATTTTTAAGTCATCAGAAATCATAGGATTGCAATCAAAGTCATCATGAAAGTCTCGCTCGTCTTCAGGATAAGCTTTGTCTTCCTCAATCTTTATCTTTTTGTTTACCAACACAAGTGAACAGGTAGCAAAAAAAAGATATTGCACGTGACACCAACGTCGATGCGCTGTCAACTAAATAAAATGTTTCATCCCGACACAACGAAATGTCTCGTCAATTTTGCTATAGTTTTAGGTGTTTACTTTTTAACACATTCGAATCCACCACACTTTTCGTAGAGTTCATACGTCATCCCACCATACATATTGCTAGTGGACCTTCCAGGAGGGTCCTGGGCATTACATTTGCGCTAAGAGTGAACCCTCGAGGAGGATTCCTGGCATTAGGTTAATAACCTCGAAAAATACGCTACTACGTCGTAAAATAGGTGTTTGCTTGTTTCATGACGGTGAGTTTTCCAAGAAAAACCTGCATTTAAAATGAGCCCTCCACGAGCATGGCATGGCGAATACGACAACAGGGTGCCCTCCTAGGAGGGCACCAGGCACTGAACGTGTTAAGGAAGTATAATGGACAAGAAGGTTGCAAGGGTGAAGAATATTCAGCAGCAGAATTTTAGCAAAAAATATCCTAAAAAGCTTTACGAATTACCAAAAGCTACGATACTTACTCTATCAAATAGGAGGCGCCATTTCTGTAAAGAAAAACACGAAACTTGAATAAGGCAACAAGCAGTGTTTGTAAGATAATTAGAAAGAATGCCTTATATGTTTTAAAGGCTGTTTTCGACCAAACCAAATTAAGCTCAGTAATTAAAACATTATATCAATACCATTAGTTCCATCCAAAACAATGAGCACTCACACAATATGTATTAAACGTGCATTAACCTTAAAACTAACAGTAACATAATTAAAGAAATATTCCTGAGATGACGTAAACGGCTATTGTTTTAAAGTAAGGCAACATTACAGTTTTCCAAAACTTACATCATGCATCAACTCCCTCCGTATTTCCGCCTCGTCCAACTCCGAGCCGAGGTCCGTGTGATCCGTATCATAGAGCGGTTCTGCTGCTCGGGATATAGAGCCGAGGGAGTCTCTGGCCGACGCGAGGGATCCCGTGACGGTGGGCAGTACCCCGGCCTCGATCCCGGACTCCATGGAGGTGTTGGTCGAGAGGATAGTGGCGGCGGGCGGCGCGCGCACCTCGCCGCCTGCGCCACTGCCCACCCACACAGACATGCTGCTTGCAACACCATCCACCCTACTGCTCTTACTCCCTATTACAATAACTACCTGATATCATACTAAACTGACTTCTTAGGCAACTAGTGCGTCAACTTGAAAAATACTCGAAAATACTTTCTTTGGACAGATATTTGGGACCGAAAGTTAAAAGTGCTGGACGCGTTGAATTTTGGACTTTGAATTATAATGGACAGAAGTGAATAACAAACAACAAGAAACTAGATTCTAACAGACTGGATGAAGATTTTAAGGCACGTTATTTAATATCTTTCGCCTTGTTCGATGCACCTGAAACAAAGAAATGAAAAGATTCTTGATATTTATTATTGGTTTTAAGTATGTATATGCCTACTAACCAGTATCGTTTAAGGTATGTTGAAAGTTTATTATGTCGACCCTCACCCCAACTTTAAGTCATCTAACTAAACAGTTCGTACTTGACCTCTTTATAAACAAAAGGTTATCGTTATGATTAGGCCTTGAAATTTATGATTTCTAAAAGCTTTGATGTTTGTTAACGACTTCATCCGCCCCTAATAAAATCTAAGTTCCCTCAATTATTATTTTTTCAATTTATTTCATAGAAACTAGCTAATAATCGCTTCTCGTCACTCTATATCATCAAACGGAAGACTGATGTGCTGAACAAAAGTTCGCTGATAACTGAATTCGGACCAAACAATATTCAGAAACGGTTACAGCTACAGTATAAATTGTGAACATAAATAAATCTACGCATCCAATGAACTCACGGTGTTTTCGATTGATGTGATGCTAATTTCTGACATGTAGGTAACTTTAAACGTCGTCATGTAGGAAAGGTTTTGACCCTAAAAAAACGGATCACTCTTCGTTGTAATGCTCAGCTCTTATGGCGAAAAACGAATCGTTTTGCTTACCATTTTTATTACCAAACTGGGCATTTGAGTACCTATTTAGTATCTTGAGCTAATTTTACACGTGATAGCTAGCTACTAATGTATGGAAAGGTCTACTGTGTGATGCGGAGCGTAAAACGGATCATTAATCATTCCTTTATTTTTCTATTAAAAAAAATCGTTTATAAACACAAATCTCACATACTCAAACGCTCAGATCCGGAACAACTATCTGTAGGCCATACAAATATTTGTTCCGAGCGGGGATCGAATCCGCGACCCGTAGCGCAGAAGCCAATAGCTCAGCCACTGCACTAAACGTGTCGTCAAAACAAATTAAATTCAAAAGTACCTAATTATGACGAGAGCGTTTATGGAGGAGCGTTTTCGGCTTTTTTTAGTTGTATTTTTTATTATTAGCGGCAAACGCAACTGTTTGCGCGGCAGATCCCGCATGTCCATAAACAAAGGCCTTAGTTGCCTTTTGGAACACGTAAGTGGTGAAAAAGGATTTGTCTATTCTTTGCCGGAAACCACACAGTACGCATGTATAATATAGAATCTATATACCTACTACATAAATAAAAATGAATCGCCGAAATGTACCTAATAGGTATGCGCGTACATAGGTACTACCTATGTACGACTTGCAACTTCCGAACGACTGCACCAAATTGTATAATCCTTTTTTTCATGTGTTTGTTATTGTCAATACAATGTGTTTTTTGTTTTTCTTAGTTAATCTAAGACGCCACTGACATACGGTGAAGGAAAACATCGTGAGGAAACCTGGACTTTAATGGTCTGAAATCGCCAATCCGCAATGAGCAAGCATGGCGATCAATGCTCGTTCCTTCTCTCTGTACGAGAAGAGGCCTTTGCCCAGCAGTGGGACAGTTACAGGCTATTTTTTTTTTTTTATGTTATTGTCAGGACAAGGATTGCATACACATTTAAAAAAAATCGTCACTATAAGAAAAATATGGGGGTACGAAGTCCACCGGGTCAGCTAGTTGGTGATAGATGGAAGGCATGCAGAGTTTGAACAAATCAACAATTAATATTGTAAACCTACCTACTCGATAGTGTCCACTACGTAACACGGAATAGACGTCTACAAATTATATTTTTGTGAATATAGATAATGGGTAATTAATGACTAGGTGACCTTCATAAATCAAGGACGAAAAATATCTTGATATCTATTACTTCAAGTATCCCATCCTATCTCTTCTTTCAATAAATGCACATTTCGGCTGTCCCGTTTCAAAACCTGGTAGGTAAGGGCTTAAAACGAAATTTTACTGGAGAGCGCGTAAACGTAAAATCGGTCATCCTTTGAAAAGTATTTATTTTAGGTAAAACTACGTGGTTTAAAGCGACTTACTAGGTTTTAAAGTGATCACGAGGCAGTGAATGGTGCACTAGGCATCGATGCTTAAATATTTCTGCTTCTATGTGAGTTTTCAACGCTCGTGTTTTTTTATTTGGTAGAGACTTACTAGTATAGCAAGAATATGCAATTTGTTTTTATAAAATGTCCCTTACTAGGTTTTGAAATGGGACAGCCGATTTAGTTCTGTCTCCAAAATGCAAGCTTAATGCGTCTAGTGAGCTCTGGTGCAATTTACGACACAAAATCAAATTTTCTGAGCACCGAGATAGCCAATCAGCTGAGGGAGCGAAACGTGAACGAAACGCTGCGGGCCAGAGGGCTTCAACCCTCTTGACGTTGCTATGGCAACGGGCCGCAATTTCATACCCCGCCTAACACTAGGTAGTCTTATTTTACGAACAATTTGTTAAGATTTTTTTGTTTTTTTTTTTTTATTTATCTTCAATATATTACTTTACCAAGACTTAGAAATCATTCAGAATCATTCATCTGTACATTTCGTTATCAGTGTTTAAGAGCTATGTTTACATGTTATTATTTTGTGTAAAATCGGCGATTACTTAAGTACTTATTTCTCATGCAGTTAATTTGAAACTATTTAAATTATTGTTAATTTTTATAAAGAATCTGACACTAAAATAATTTGATTTTGCTCATACCACGTTTATATAAAATATAAAAAAAAACAGAGATCGTTTGTTTTCCCCTAATCAACATAACCAAAATCGGTAACTTACCTTTCTTGTTTTTAATCGTTCACACCACTATCATAAGGGGTACTTTACACGTGACTTCATTTCCAAAATAAATTATTATTATTATAAGGTTTCGTGTCAAGAACACATTAGACTTCGAAACGCGGTGGACATTTAGTTATATTTATGTCAAAACACTTCGTATGGCAGTGAAAGTGAGAATGGCGTCCAGATTTCAGCGCATGCGTGCTGCTTAGAATTACAAGAGGGTGCTTGCCATGAAATATGTATGGGCTCTTTCAAATGCTGCGTTTTACGGCAAATGTGAGCGGTTTTGATACCTAAGTATATGTCAGTAAAGTGCTTCATTTAAGAAGAATACTGCGATCCTTATGCTCAGTTAAGCATTTGCTTTATGGTAAGATTTGGGTCATGCGGAGTTAAGGTAGGTACTATAAAGAGAAAAGCCCAGTAAATTGTTTAACTTTTTGTTATTTTACTTTTACCTATCCCTGATAGGTAAAAGTAACGTCCTGACGTTACTTACTTGAACAATTGTTAGTGTACCTACCTAACTTCAGTAACTTGATATAAAAACTTTTTTCTTAGTAGGTACCTACTTTGGATGTAAGTTCATGGAGTTAAAATATGGCGTTTATGTCTAGTCAACCCTTTATAGGGCATAAGGTTGTAGGATAAGTACATATATAACAAACAAGTTAGCAATTTTATAAACATGAAAGTTTTTTTCTTTTCCTTTTTTATGTACCTAAATAAAGAAACAGTAAATAACAATACCAGCCATAAAAATAAAAACATAATACAGAGGCGCGTAGGCGTCACGACTTCTTCCTAAAAAGGTTGGTGGTAAAAATAAGTAATTTGTACTACAAGGATACCCTCAGAAACAGAATATGCGCCTGCTAGTTTTCAAAGAGCAAGTAGATATGCTCTAGACGCAACGTGATTATTTGACCATGGAAGGCGTTTCGAAAACTCATTTTAAGAGTGATGATTTATATTGCAAAAATTAATTTATTTAATATTGTTACATCGTGTTACATAGATGGTATACTAATAAACTTTATGGATTTTAATTTATAAATTTATTTTTTGCATAAAATCGTCATTTATTTATTTGTTTTTTTTTCGTTTGCAACACCATGGATTTAAATGTCAAAACACGGCAAAATATTTGGTTTCGTCGTGGATCGTGGATCTCGCGCACTCTTAAAATTATGTAAGAAAAAACAAAAATTAAGCGAAATTTCATGTTGTGAAAGCGATTTCTCGTGATACGCCATATTATTATGCCTACTGGGCGTGCTGTTCTGTTGTTGCGGCGTCTGTCGACGGGTGATAACAGGTTCAAAAGTATAAATTTTAAGGAGCCGCTGGTTGCTAACCCGGTCTACAGTCACAGTTACAGGGATTTGAGCTTGCCAAAAAGGTAACTATATTATATTTCAGATCTACGACATAATTCTAAAATTATAACTTCTTTAATTGTTGACACCCTGTCCGGCTGAACCCTTCAGATTTCATCCGTAATTATATCATTGTTAGATGACCTTGTTTTTGTTTACAAATCGTGTTTACGACTATTAAAAGAGAAGGGCACCATTGTCACTTGTCATAAATAATGCATTGAGGTTTGTGAACCTGTTAAGTCAATACTTACATGGATTATACAATGATACAAAATGAATGAGGTGTCTAATCAACATTTTGTAATTGGCAAATCATGATACTTTATGCTATTCTAGATAAGGGGAGTGTAAACAACAGTAAGCATATTCCATGTTTTGTACAAATGTTTTGGATAAGAATTTTGTAAAATAATATTTAAGTACCAACATTTTACATATAACATCACACCTTATTCCTCGAAGGGTTGGCAGAGGTGTTTAGTACACCCTCATTTCGCCGTTATGTTTAAGTCCCATGTAATAGGGGGCAAGCTCTGAACCGGGCACAAATCCAGACTCCAGGCTGCTACTGAGAAATTCCACATGGAAAAACCCAATAACACTTTGCCCGACCTGGGGATCAAACCCCGGACCTTACACTCAGCAGTCACACTTGCAAACGCTAGACCAACATTTTATTACATAATAAAATGCAAAACATAAACAAGCTGTTGAAAACGTCAAGTAATTTTTAAACCAAACTAGTCTTGTTAATAAGTACTTAACATTTGTGTTTCATAGACTGGCAGGGTGTTCTTTGATTGAAATGCCTATTATAATGTTCTTGCAAATGGTCAAAACCTGATACTAAAAAAACAGTGTGTACTAAATGTTACACAGTGCACTTGAGTGCACAGTGGGTGTATTTTAAACATTGATAACCAATGGAAAATAACAACTGCATTCTAAAAATGGGCTATGTTTTTAATGTAATTTAGTAAATTATTTATTTAGATATCCTGATAATGCACTCACAATCTTAAAATGTGGGATGGCCTAATGAGCCTATTATGTTTGCTAAGGTACACATTGCAGAGGCCACAAAGCATCTATTTGTCTACTTCATGTGAAATAGAAATACGAAATTAATTATATTCATTTTAACAAAAATACAGTTATTTTTAGTGAAGGTTGTCCAAGCGCCTCGTAAAAATAAATGATAAGCAAGTTCCTTGAATTCAATCCTATTTATGATATGTATTATCAATACCTATTGTGAAATTTATATTATTCCATGGATTAAAATTTGTGTTATTTGATGAAACAAAAAAGGCATCATCATTACTTAGTGTACCTACTAATCAAACATTATCAAGTATTTCCTTAACAGCTTTGTTTTTATGCCAGTCAATGTAAATCTAGTTCAGACCTTATCTTTTGATAAACCAATAAAATATTTGTTTTTTGCATTTTGCTTGCTGCTCCCAATACCTGGTCAGTTGGATTTAAGATAAGAAGAAGTACCAGTTTCCTTGACATCAACATTTAGGTAGGACTAAATCTTGGTAATCTACTCTTAATTTAAAACCATAAAGACTATTAATTTAGTTGTAAGGCATTGTAATTTCTGGAGTTTTGTTGTATTATTTTTAGGGAAAGTGAGGTTCTTTTCTCTGTTAAACCATGTGGGTAGAAAGTTTTAAAGGTAATCCCTAAGAGCCTCTTGCAATACCCAATTTACTTAATTTATATTATTAATTCTTTTAGGTTATCAACTTTTGGACAAAATAATATTGCTGTCCCACAGCTAACGAGGAGTTTCAGCGACAATAAGATAATTATGGCAACTCCGAGTGCTGACCCTTCACAGGCAGAACCACCAAAGCATACAAATCGCTTGATCTCTGAGAAATCTCCCTATTTACTTCAACATGCTCACAATCCTGTACAATGGTACCCATGGTGCCAGGAGGCCATTGACAAAGCTAAGAAAGAAAACAAACTTATATTCCTATCAGTTGGATATTCTACATGCCATTGGTGCCATGTTATGGAAAAAGAATCATTTGAAAATGAGGATGTAGCAAAAGTGATGAATGAACACTTCATCAACATCAAAGTAGATCGTGAAGAAAGACCTGATATTGATCGTGTTTACATGTTATTCATACTTGCGACGAGCGGCGGTGGGGGTTGGCCGATGTCAGTTTTCCTCACGCCTGACTTAAAACCTGTCACTGGCGGAACATACTTTCCCCCTGAAGACCGCTGGGGAAGACCAGGCTTCAAAACAATTTTACTGTCACTAGCCAACAGGTGGAGAGAAAATCGTGACCAGTTCCTGGAAGCTAGTCACAATATTATGGAAGCATTGCAAAAAATTTCCCTAGTAGACTCAGACAGTGCTAGTTCTATTCCTGGAGAAGTGACCTGGGAGAAATGTCTCCGCAGGTATATGTCTAACTATGAACCAGAATTCGGTGGATTCGGAACAGCACCGAAATTTCCACAAGCTTCCATTTTTAACTTTCTTTTCCATTATTACGCTCGTGACAAAAATAATGCTGAAGGTAAAAAATGCTTGGATATGTGTCTGCATACACTAACTAAAATCGCCAAGGGTGGTATTCACGATCATATCTCAAGTGGTTTTGCCCGATATTCAGTCGACAATGACTGGCATGTCCCACATTTCGAAAAGATGCTTTATGACCAGGCACAGTTGACTGTCGCATATACAGATGCATTTCTCGCGACGAAAGACGAGTTTTTCGCCGATGTTGTTCGAGACATCATAAAATATGTGAATAGGGATCTGCGACATGAATCTGGAGGTTACTACAGTGCTGAAGATGCCGACTCATACCCAAAGTTTGGAGCTACTCATAAGAAAGAAGGAGCATTTTGCACTTGGGAATATAAGGAACTAAAATCTCTTCTGAATGACAAGAAAATTAATTCAGTCTCATATTTGGACGTTTTCTGTGACTATTTCGGTGTGGATGAGGATGGCAATATTTCCCCTGAAAGTGATCCTCACAATGAACTTACCAATCAAAACGTATTGATCATTTACGGTAGTAAGCAGGAGACAGCTCAGAAGTTTGAACTGTCTATGGAGCAATTTGATCAAGTTCTATCTGAATGTGTTGAGATATTGTATGAAGTGCGGCAGAAGCGGCCTCGACCACATTTGGACACCAAAATGCTGTGCTCTTGGAATGGCTTGATGATAGCTGGGTTGGCACAAGCTGGCCAAGGGCTAGGAGAGAAGGCATTCGTGGAGGATGCGATCAAAACAGCAGAGTTCATACAGAAACATTTATATGATGAAACAGCAAAGATATTATTACATTCTTGTTATAGAGCCGAAGATGGATCAATTGCTCAAACGTATGTTAGACTTATTTCTTATTTTATTACATTTTGCAACTTTGTTGGTATTTCGATAAATCTAATAGAAATGTCACATAAAAATATCGTAAAGAAATTAAAGTTGCTTGTATTTTATTAATGCCCTAAAGGAAAATTTATACGTACGTTGTTTACAGCGCCGAACCTATCAAGGGTTTTCTGGACGATTACGCGTTCTTAATCAAAGGGTTGCTGGACCTATACGAGGCGTCATTAGACTACCGCTGGTTGAAGTGGGCGCGTGACTTGCAACAAAAGCAGGACGAATTGTTCTGGGACACAGTAAACGGTGGTTACTACACCTGTTCGATGGATGATACCAGTGTCGTGTTAAGACTGAAAGAAGGCAAGTTTAAATCTGCAAGGACATGTAGGACTGCTTTAAAGTTTTTGCCCCTGATAAGCTTGTTATTTTTGGGCCTAACAAAATCCACCCTTAGTTAATGTTAAACTTTCGCGATTTGTACACATTATAACAATACCGACTCCGATCTATTCGCGTACGAAATTTTTAATACACAATATACCTTTTTTTATCCCGACACGCGACGTTTCGACCGAATTACACCGGCCGTGGTCATGGGTAGACAGTAGACACCCTTAGTTTTCTATACCTACTGTTTCAAACAAGCCAAAATCTTTTAAGCTTTGTTCGATCCTTAGATCCGAAACACCAACTTCGTAAAACAAGCTTTAGGCGCCATCTCCACGAGCGAGTGAATCGCGGCGATATTCTCGCCGTGCCATCAAATTCAATACCAACTATCGTCGCGATAACATCGCCGTGTGTAGACACGTTCTAAGAGAGTGTATAGAAATAAGTGGCACGACGATAATATCGCCGCGATTCTCTCGCTCGTGGAGACGGCCCCTTAGCCGATAACTGATCAAAACCAACTATTGCATGTTTTTAAAGCGCCAAATGCTGCATTTTAGTACGCTTATACATTCCCTTTGAAGTCTATGTAATTAGAAGGTACAGTCAGCATCAAATATATCGGGACGAACAGACTGTTCGAAACGATATGAACAACTAAGAAAATTAAACTCTCTCAATGATTACAAGGGATGCTTCAGAATGAACATAGTACACGACAACTGTCATTCTGACAAGAATTTTATCGCATTGAGATAAAGTTTAATTTCTGCAGTTGTTCAGGTAATTATGAACAGTCTGTTCGTCCCGATAGATTTGATGCTGACTGTACAAGAGCAGAGCACATAAAAATTGATGCCACTTTTCCATTACTGCTTATTGACAACCTTCTTCATGTACTTCAGATCAAGATGGCGCTGAGCCTTCAGGCAATAGCGTGTCGTGCCACAACTTACAGCGGCATGCCGCGTACGCCGACAAGAGTGCGGCGCCTGAGGGAGGCGACAACGAGAGAGAGATGGCCATGAAAATATTGAAGGCGTTCTCAAAGAGACTCAACGATGCCCCCACTTCGCTCCCGGAGATGATGTCCGCGCTCATGTTCTATAATGACTCTCCTACACAGGTTTGTTAGAGTACCTAATTATTGTTGAGGTCACATTATCAGACTTCGTGAAGATTATCATTAGAACCTAAAACGGGATATTTACCATGTTTATTATTTGTTGTGAGTTTAGTATTGTAAATATCGGAAACTCACAACAAATAATAAATATGGTAAATATCCCGTTTTAAGTTCTAATGATTGTGTTAGTGACCATGTCAGTTTAAAAACTTATTTCGTGAAGATTATACCGATGAACGTGGTGTTTGTTGCAATTTCCCTTTTGCCCCTTCAATTCATTTTAGTTTGTCCTAATATGTTAGGCCCGGACTCCACCAAAGCGGAGATGTGCAGAGATGTCTCGATCAACCAATAGGATTGCGTTATTTTCAAATGTCTCCGCTTAGCTTCAACTCAAAACGAATTCCTATTGGTTGTTTACGAGACATCTCCGCTTTGGTGGAGTATGGGCCTTATGCAGTAGACGTTCATGGGCTGATGCGAGTGTATTTTTCACAGCATTTGACCACTTGACACCATCGTAATTATACGTAATACGTGTGTCCAGGTGCTGATAGCGGGCGGATGCTCTGACCCGCGCACGCTGGAGCTGGTGCGCGTGGTGCGGTCGCGGCTGCTGCCGGGTCGCGTGCTCGCCGTAGCCGACCCCGCCGCTGACTCGCCCGCCGGTATGTCTGATATACGTGAGTTTATCTCATGATTTATTTAAATTACGCATTTTATTTAAATTACGGCAGAGTAAGAAACACCTTAGAGCAGCGTTTCCCAGACACAAAATATAATTAAAAAATTACTGGCAATTTAAACATAAACTGAATTAAATAAGATAATGATTATTACTATTTCATAACTATTTTCAAGGGTCCCATGACGATTATCGTTGTTCTAGTGCTCAGCGCCAATGGTTGAGAAATGCTAAGCCTAGTTAGAGTGCGCGCAAGATAAGTCTGCGCGCGGCTGAAATCGGAACTAATCACGGTCCACCAAAGTGTGTGCCGTTTTATCAATTTTGATAGTAGAACTACCTGATTGTAGGAATATATAACGGGAAAATTATGTTTAGCGATAAAAAAGTTAAGCTTAAAAAGCGGTAATTTGAACTTTTGCGATCATGGAAACGTTTAGCACGCCCTCAGTCACGCGCAGAGTTATCTTGCGCGCACTCTACCTGTCACACCAGAGTACACCTAAGTGCTAACACGTGATTATCGAGAAGTCAAGAGGGGATGTAACTCAAGAACTCATTCCTTGTAGCAATATGTCTGATCTTGGCAGGTCATAGCGGTGTTGCATTTAAGCAGCGATTGCTAACGCCGCTGCTCATGATGCCATTGTGATGTTACTATCTGGCAAACCCTGGTCGGGCTGTGTGTAATATTTTTGTGATAACTGATCATTGAGTTTAGTAATAGTAATAGCATTGAGGCTTGCCTATCTAGCAGTGGACTGTTGATGATGTATATTGAGTGTTTACGTATTGATTCCAGTGCTGAGCCGCATCAGGTCGGTAGGCGACGTGCCCACAGCATACGTGTGTCGTCGCTACGCGTGCTCGCTGCCCATCACCGACGTCAAACAACTCGAGAACCTACTCGACGAGGCGCCCGTCGCGCCCTCTATGAAGAGCAAATGAACTACATGGAAAATTATATTGTTTTGTATAATATACCCATTCACTATATTACTGATCAACTATTTAACCACTTCATATGCAAAACCATAGCTTTTGTTATTTTCTCACAGGGATTTATTGTTGTTGTATGTATGACTACACCAAGAAAATAGATATCTATTTCGTTTCTTAGCTCCTTCGATCAACAATTGATCGAAGCTTAGTACGGTAATATTTGCATGGGAATGTTATAAAAACAACTACGATGGACATTTGGAGCGAATGATTATAGTGTTACTCTGCTACTTACAAGTTTAGTCATACTAACATTACAATCTGAACCTTATTAACCTAGTCATCATGTAACAATCACGGCAGTTGAATCATTTGTTATTTTATTACTCACTTTCTAGAGTCTCATGACAATAGTTTTAGACACCATTTTAGTAATCTCTCGATCTTTCATAAAAACATCACTTAAATGTATAAGTATATCTTTCACCGCTATTAATGTAGAATTTGATGTAGTTTCTATTTTTAAAGGAATAAAAATATGTGTTTTTTGTTGTTTCTCTGTATTGAATAATATGAATCTAAAAGTATAAAGGAAAGAAATCTCGTATGAGAGATCGGAAATGTTTAGTCTGATGTATGTGATAGTTGTAGTGTTATGTCTAAAAGTTAATACAATATTTATAGTCAGCAAAAAAAATGTGTAGTTGGAATAGACGCTAGAAGCATGTTATCACAAAGTATCTATTATTTGTGTAGTTACATAGTCTTCATGCTTGCTGATTTATTTTTCTTATTTATTGGAAAAAAATAGTTTGTATCATCGTAAGAAGCAAAAAAATTTAGTTGAATTTGTGATATTTTATATGTAATAAATTATATTGTTATGAAATCTTGTTATTTTATTTTGACACCTCTTTTGAGGAACACGTAAATACCTATCTTAGAGGCTAAGGCCGCGTTTCCACTGACGCGGAGCTGGGCGGAGAGGAGCTTAGCGGTGCACAAATTGACCAATGACTATGCTTGAAATCTCCGCTCCGCTTCAATGGAAACAGTACGAGCGGGGTAATAATAATATATAATAATAATAATAATAACAGTCTTTTGTCAGGCGGAAATAAGGTGCGCGCCTTTAACGGTTGGGTCATGCCGGTCCTGATGTACTCCTTCGGCATACTCAAGTGGACTCAGACCGAACTTGACGCCCTGGATAGGAGGGTCCGTTCGCTGCTGACTGCTAATCGCATGCATCACCCACGTTCATCGGTAATGAGACTGTACATCCCGCGGAAGTGTGGGGGGCGAGGCTTTTTAAATGCTAAGACCCTCCACAACCGCGAGGTGTGCAGTCTCAGGGAGTACTTCTCCCAAGCCGACGTGGGGATGCATCGAGATGTAGTCGCAGTGGACAAAGGATTCACCCCGCTCTCCTTGGCTAAAGAGAACTGGCGCAAGCCTGTAGTACTTGATACTAATGGCCGCAGGGAGGTATGGCGGAGCAAGGAGCTCCACGGACGCTTCTACCGGGCCCTTCATGGGCCCGATGTAGATTTTCTGGCGTCCGTGGCCTGGCTACGTTTCGGTGACCTATTTGGGGAAACCGAAGGTTTTGTTTGTGCGATTATGGACGAAGTAATGATGACGAACAACTACAGAAAATATATTGTGAAGGACGGCACGGTTGACATCTGTCGGGCATGTCACTGTCCCGGTGAATCTATCCGACATATTGTCTCTGGTTGTTCTCGTCTTGCTAACGGTGAGTATTTGCACAGGCACAACCTCGTAGCTAGGATTATCCACCAGCAACTTGCTCTGAAATACAACCTTGTGGACGCTGAAGTACCATACTACAAGTATGTGCCCGACCCAGTTCTCGAGAATGGTCATGTCACATTGTACTGGGATCGATCTATCATCACCGACAGGACTATTGTAGCCAATAAGCCTGACATCGTGGTGATAGATCGATCAGAGCGTCTCACAATGATTGTTGATATCACGGTTCCGCATGACGAGAACCTTGTGAAAGCCGAGAAAGATAAAGAAATTAAATATCAAGACTTGGCACACGAGGTTGTCGCCATGTGGGATGTTGATTCAGCAATCATTGTGCCGATAGTCGTTACGGTCAATGGTTTAATAGCCAAGAGCCTCGACCAACATCTAAAGAGGCTCTCGTTAGGCAGCTGGATCAAGGGCCTGGTGCAGAAAGCGGTACTTCTGGACACGGCGCGTATTGTTAGGAAGTTCCTCTCTCTGAGGCCCTGACCGCCGGTAGCTTGGACCCTGTTCCCGATGCCGGTGGGCTACTATATTTTTATATTTTTAAATGTTTTTTTTTGTATTGAAATATTTAAAAATGTAATTGTGTATGTATTATAAATGAATAAACGGAATAATAATAAAAGAAAAGATTAATAATCATATTGATAATAATTCGATCATGTCTGCTTCTCAGAATGGATGTGGGAATGGGTCCCGCGGTACTAAGGAGCTACTCCTCATCGATATGGCCATCAGCCAACAGGTTCGCCGATCCCGAAAGGATCTGTCGACATGTTGGATAGATTACAAGAAGGCCTACGACTCGGTGCCACATACATGGCTCATGAGGGTGCTGGAGTTGTATAAAATAAATACAACTCTATGCGCCTTCCTGACGTCATGTATGAGGCAGTGGAGGACGGTCCTTCGCTATCCAGGATGTCGGCAAATTCAAGGGATAGGAGAACCAATAAGGATTGAGCGGGGTATATTCCAGGGCGATAGTCTGAGCCCGCTGTGGTTTTGCCTAGCCCTGAACCCTCTAAGCACACTGCTGGAGGAGTCGGGGTTAGGCTATCGGTTGAGAAGAGGTGGTCAGGTAATATCCCACCTCCTTTACATGGATGATCTGAAACTCTTTGCCCCCAATAATTTGCAACTGCTGAAGTTACTGAAGGTAACTGAAACTTTCAGTAATTCCATTAGGATGGAATTTGGTGTGGACAAATGTGCAGTCATGCATGTAAAGCGAGGGAGGATTATGGAATCCGTGGGAACCCAACTCTCGGATTCCATACAACTTAGATCCCTCTCCTCAACCGAAACCTACAAATACTTGGGTATGTCGGAGGCGTTAGGCGTCAATGAGACTGACATGAAGCAATCGTTGAAGGAGCGCTTCTTTGGCCGCCTGAAAAAAGTATTTAACAGTCTTTTGTCAGGCGGAAATAAGGTGCGCGCCTTTAACGGTTGGGTCATGCCGGTCCTGATGTACTCCTTCGGCATACTCAAGTGGACTCAGACCGAACTTGACGCCCTGGATAGGAGGGTCCGTTCGCTGCTGACTGCTAATCGCATGCATCACCCACGCTCATCGGTAATGAGACTGTACATCCCGCGGAAGTGTGGAGGTCGAGGCTTTTTAAATGCCAAGACCCTCCACAACCGCGAGGTGTGCAGTCTCAGGGAGTACTTCTCCCAAGCCGACGTGGGGATGCATCGAGATGTAGTCGCAGTGGACAAAGGATTCACCCCGCTCTCCTTGGCTAAAGAGAACTGGCGCAAGCCTGTAGTACTTGATACTAATGGCCGCAGGGAGGTATGGCGGAGCAAGGAGCTTCACGGACGCTTCTACCGGGCCCTTCATGGACCCGATGTAGATTTCCTAGCGTCCGTGGCCTGGCTACGTTTCGGTGACCTATTTGGTGAAACCGAAGGTTTTGTTTGTGCAATTATGGACGAAGTAATGATGACGAACAACTATAGAAAATATATTGTGAAGGACGGCACGGTTGACATCTGTCGGGCATGCCACTGTCCCGGTGAATCTATCCGACATATTGTCTCTGGTTGTTCTCGTCTTGCTAACGGTGAGTATTTGCACAGGCACAACCTCGTAGCTAGGATTATCCACCAGCAACTTGCTCTAAAATACAACCTTGTGGACGCAGAAGTACCATACTACAAGTATGTGCCCGACCCAGTTCTCGAGAATGGTCATATCACATTGTACTGGGATCGATCTATCATCACCGACAGGACTATTGTTGCCAACAAGCCTGACATCGTGGTGATAGATCGATCAGAGCGTCTCACAATGATTGTTGATATCACGGTTCCGCATGACGAGAACCTTGTGAAAGCCGAGAAAGATAAAGAAATTAAATATCAAGACTTGGCACACGAGGTTGTCGCCATGTGGGATGTTGATTCAGCAATCATTGTGCCGATAGTCGTTACGGCCAACGGTTTAATAGCCAAGAGCCTCGACCAACATCTAAAGAGGCTCTCATTAGGCAGCTGGATCAAGGGCCTGATGCAGAAGGCGGTACTTCTGGACACGGCGCGTATTGTTAGGGGGTTCCTCTCTCTGAGGCCCTGACCACCGGTAGCTTGGACCCTGTTCCCGATGCCGGTGGGCTACTATATTTTTATATTTTTAAATGTTTTTTTCTTTTTTGTATTTAAATATTTAAAAATGTAATTGTATATGATATATAACTGAATAAACGGAATAATAATAATAAAGCAGGGGTGAAGCAGAGCTGAGCGGATATTCATACATCGAGGCGGTACAGTGCGGAGGACAGCGAGCATTGGGGTGCAGAGCGGAGGACAGCGGGGCGGTACGGAGCGGTGCGGAGCGGGGCGGTGCGTGACTCGCGTGCAGTGTGTCAGTTGTCTTCGTTACGTCACTAGGTGCATACGTATCAAAATGGATGAGAAGTTCATTGAAACTGTTAGACAATTTCCGTGTTTATGGGATACGCGATTGAATACCTACAAGTGCAACGAAACCAAAGATGCAGCTTGGGAAATTATAATCTCTCTCTCTCTCCGCCCAGCTCCGCTCCTCTCCGCCCAGCTCTGCTCCTCTCCGCCCAGCTCCGCTTCAGTGGAAACACTGACCACTTTTCACCGCTCTTCTCCGCTCCTCTCCGCCCAGCTCCGCGTCAGTGGAAACGCGGCCTTAGGCCCGGACTCCACCAAAGCGGAGATGTCTCGTAAACAACCAATAGGAATTCGTTTTGAGTTGAAGCTAAGCGGAGAGATTTGAAAATAACGCAATCCTATTGGTTGATCGAGACATCTCCGCACATCTCCGCTTTGGCGGAGTCTGGGCCTTAGGCTATTCCCTTAAGCCGGGTCCGCTGCGCCGTGTTTTCGTGTTTGCAAACAGGATAACATTGTTTGCTAACCGAATAGGGGCGTGGACTAACAGTTTTGTTCGCAAAAACACAATAACATGTTAGAAAATTGGCGCTGCGGACTCTGCTTTAGATATTAAGCTGACGGGAAAAACACCTTTTACAGGTTGATATGATGATACAATTTTTTATCCAGCCGCACCTGCCCCCCTCCACTACCGTAATTTTGTAATTTCAAAAGCTGATGACATTCTTTTATGCGCATACATTTTGTCCTGAATGTGTAGGTATTGAAACTTTTATCACATATTCACACTCCTCTCCACTCCACAAGAAGACCATGTGCGTGTATACTTGCACTAAGTAGGTATACATATCGGATGTAAAAAGACCCTTAACGATAACGAAAACCACATATTCTCTTCATTGGGATCATTTTTTTCTAACAGACACTACCTGGGAAACCATTGGTTTTAGAGATATTGAAGACATAGAACATTTTTTTTTTAGTTTTTCCAGAAACGTATTCTAAGTGATAATACTAAACTTTCTTCCAAACAACCTTATCAAAATTTTCAATTTTTCCTCACAAATTACGCATTTGAAGTTGCAAAAACGCAACGAATATCAAACGCACACGATCGCCTTGGCTCAGCTGTGTGGCCGCTGCACGCATGCAAACGCGCGGCATCGCCACAACCACAAATTGCGCGCTACAAAAAAAACATTTTTTTTTTGCCAAAAAATAAGTCGTTTCCCAGCAATTATTTTTGGTCAATGTAGTTTAGTTTGATGTACAGAGTGCGTAGATTTCAGCTATGTGATGGGTCTTTTTACACCCTATATATTATGTACTATACTGCTCTTTGGCAATCGATTCTATGTGCACTAATACAAATGCAAAGCTCAGCTTACGCCTCACCAGTAGTATTTAGACAAGGTTGGAATGGCAAGTAGTTCAGACTTTTTCCAAAAAGCTGTAGGAACGGGAAATATGGCAAAGAAATAACACCGATTCACATTTTTATCTTTATTTCACAGTGAATACAGATAGTAGTACATACATAATGTGTATGACACCGTAGTAGACGTTACGTTTAAGATTATTACTTGAACAATAGACACCAATTCTTTAAATATGGGGACGCGCGGGTTACACGGTATATCAAACGACTGTTTATTAAATGGCATCAAGTTATTACTATGGGTTTATGGAATAATTTGTTCATAGGTACATTTATTTCGATTACAGTAGTAACATCAACTATTGAAAAAGTATATTATATTGTAATATTTTTTTTTTTAATAATTAGACATTCAAGACGAAAGAAAACAAATTGCTACGTTCAGAAATCCCTTCAATCACACATTATTATAAAATTGTATAGACAAGTTTTACATAATTTTGATTTAAGTATAGGTTGTACCTGTATTGTGTTGTCAATATTTAGCAGCTATAACGCCTAAACCTAGGTTCATTTTTGATCGAGTGGTATATAAATATTTAATTGAATTACATATAAAAATCATTATTACATAGTAGTGACATTGTGTCTATCACATCATTATCATAATTATGAACTAATATTTCAGATACTTGATTAGGCTCGGATCCGAATCACTAAATTAATATTAAATGCAAATAAAACTGTTTCATAATACTAACAAATGATGAAAAACTAAGGGTTATTTAAATATCTAAATTACTTCAAGAAGAAACCATGCAAATCCAACTACTGGATAAGATATTAAGAGGTTTATTAAATAAGGGAATGTAATCTATCATAATGAAAACTTTGTGTGCAATTGTAGTGTAATTACCATGTTATAAACGCGCAATAAAAGTATTTCATCATTTGCTAGTACTTCCAAGCGTTAGATTAAATCAAACAAAATTATACCTACTTTCAGAAATGTAAATCCATACAACTACATTTAATACAAGTCATAAATATTAAATATCACATTAAGCTAATGTCAGTCCAGTCATAGGTTACGAACTACTTTAAATCCATCTACGCTACATAAACATGAGCGAAAATTAACAAAAAATAAAACACTCCGCGCACATGTTGCAACATGTGTTAAAAATTGTTTAACATAAAGATTCATAAATAATAACATTGCATGTAATTTTACGTGTTAAAAAATAGGGTACAACACGTCATCATAACTTTATGTTTACGTTACTCGTGGTGGGAGGCAATGGTTCGCTGGTACCTATTATTACTATCTAAACTGCCTTCATAATAAAAATCATAACTTTCGACAGTACCACGGAATAAAGGAAAAATATGTACAAGTTAGGTTACGCTCATGTATATTTAGCTTTACATAAAATAAGCAAAATTAACACATCAGAATTTCCAAACATTTCTTTACGAGGCTCAAGTGAAATGCAAATCAAGAGATAAACAGCGAGGTAGATTGAAATGTTTGTTCCTAACACAATTCAGATTATATTTTAAATGATTTCAGACATACACAAAATTAACTTAGGAATGATACGCAAACACCGTTTGTAGTTACTTCATAGTCATAGTAATATGATTTTTCCTTATATTACAATTTGATTTTTTTAACGTTAAGTATGCAACTTTAAATGAATAAGCTCGGAAACGATTTCTCGTTTGTGACGAGCGGTACTTGGATCAAACTAACTTGATAAATACTAACGCCTAATACATACATTCAAAAACACTTAATATTATAGGGTCAAGTGAAAACATGTACCTACTCAGAAGTTAATTTTCCAGTCGAAAACTAAAGTCAATCTTGCAAAGTGAAGGTACTAATAAATAGCCTGTTTGCAGCTCAATAAAGCATACAATGAACATCAAAGTTGAAAAATCTTCCAATGTATTATGTATAGTGATAGATAATTATGTTTTCAACAATTTTGAATATATTACCTACCATTGACAGTGTTATATTTTTAATATTACATTAAAGCTTAAAACTAACAAATTCGTGAATGATTCCGAAGAAAACATCGAACATGATGATCATTGAGACATCTTTCAAACATCTACACTAATATCACGAGGGGAGATGACTTATATTTTATTTTGTTTCGAAACAAAAACTTATCCTTTTGTATACATACATACTTTTAGGAAAATCTAAGAGACACGATGCGTTAGCATCAAATACATAGTAATGACTGAATAATTTGTATAGTGATAAACTTGAATCGCTTAAGAGGCGTCGCAGTCATACTCCAGAACAGTCTTGTGATAGAAGAGCAAATATCTGTAAAAGAGAATAAATTTCACGTACAGAACGGCATCACAAAAGTGGAACACATAAAAACTTTTTAAACAACAAGTCTAACTAAAGGATAACAGCAAAGACAACCGGGGAAGTAATAAGATTAATAAGAATGTTACGTTCATTTAAAATATTCAGCCTTTAAGGACGTATTTACAAATTTAATGTGCTATAAGTAAGGTATTTTTCGGTACATTTTCCGATCAATCCGTAAACTTACGAATAGCTAAATGTTATGGTAAGCTAAGGATAGACCATGCACATATTGTGGAGAAAACATTTTTAAATTTGACTATAGTATAATTGAACAAGATAAATTTTCCGCAGCCTCCTCCCATGAAAATATTATATGAATTCCAGGGTTTTAATAAATAAATACAATATCATTAGTTAGCACACATATTTACTCAAAAAAGGAGAAAAAATATATAAGTTATATGCAAAGGAAAAGAAAAAAAAAAATCATATATTTTGCTAGACAGATGAACCTTAACTATGTGGAAATAAGGTTGATTTTGCATCTATTATTTTTCTGTTGGCCATCATTGTGAGTGGACTCGAGTCGCTTGAGAGCAGAAATAAGCGGTCAAGTAGATCCCTCCACGGTCACAAAAAAGTGAGTTGACTTAACTTGAAGATAAAGCTACGCTGTGTGCGTGCGGGCCGTCCGCATATCGTAATTTTACATTTACCTACGCTTTCTGCAAATGCGTCCTTAACCCTGTTATTATTAATGAGATATTACTTACCCTTCGCTATCCAAAACCTCACGCTGTGAAGCACGAGTGATCATGTGATCATCACACTTGAACCAGCTCCCCTTCATCTGGCGCACGTAAGCGGTGTAGTGGCCGGCGTCGAGTGACCCCACGTGGTTCACCACGGCAAACAGCGAGTAGCGATTGTCTTCACACACGCCTTCAGGAGCATTGTTGTTATCAGCGCCAACATCAACCGCGCGGCGATGAGATGACATGAATGGAGTCATATCCAGCTCAGCTGGGAATGACACGAAGGCATTAATTTTCCTATCGATCTGTGAAGAGTGTTCGAAACGTTTAAGATGGAAACTGGCGACTATGGGCAGTGTTTCCAGAGTCAGCTGTTTGGTGGACTCGCGGTAGGCCCGGCAGTTTGAGCACTTGATTTTAGCCCCAGATCCGAGATGTTCCGCTCGTGTAAAGCGCTCGAGACATGCTATGAGCGAGCCAGGCCCGGCGACGTCAAGACTGATGTCCCAGAACGGATCAATGGTGGTGGACACCCCGTGGCACGAAGTGCACACCACGTCACTCTGAAGACCGCCTGTGAATATTTGGTCGATAATGCAGTTGCAGCGGCCATTTTCCTTTTTCTCGCCATTTTCATCCACGCCGTTCATGCAGTGTCTGCAAATAAAATAATATTCCTAAATAGACTGCATTTAGAAAATAATGATTTAAGTAGTATTGAGACGATAATGCATTAAAATAATGGCTTAAAATGTTAGTTCACCAACCTATGTAGTACGTCAAGGGTTGCGATGAAAAATTCATGAGCGTCCTGCTGTTCATACCCGGCTAGATGACGAGCATGCGTCCATATCAGATGCAAGAGGCGGTGCAGGGTGAGAGGTGTCTTTGCACCGGAGTAGAACTCCTGAAGAACAACAAACAAAATAAAATAAATAAACAAAAAATCTCGTTTTTCCATGGCGATAAAAAAACAACTTTGATAAAAAGTAAAGCTCGTTATTGATTTTCCGTTGGGTTGTAGCTATAAATAAATTCAGCACCTAGATACGCAGCGAAATTGAACGCGGAGAGTTCGTGGAAAGGGTCGCGGGGTCACTTCGTAATAGTTATACGTAACGTTATTTCAACGAGGCGTGCACGTTTATTATAAATTAATTTCGCTGATGCTTACCTGAAAGAGCTTGGAAACTTCGCACACGAGACATTTTCCTGATCCTTGCGCCTTGCATTTGTGCTTCTCTCCCAGGAAATAGTCGCGCAATAACGGGGTGTGGATCAATGTCTGAAAATTCGTAATTTTGTTAAGATACTATCAATACTTGAAGTTTTGTAAGGTTTTCTTATACAATCGACGACACCTTTATTGCAACATCGTAACGATTTACAATAGATTTCGTAATAGCATTAGGAATAAGCGTGTGTAGGACAATTGTGTCAGGTGGCCTTGCGGTCCGCCCGTTGTGGCATAAACACTAGATTCTCTTTCACAGACCATTCTCTTGGTAATAACAGTTGTGCATGATGATTGAAAGAGTTTTGTTAACGTAAATGAAATAATTATGTTGAACAGATAATACGTGAACCTATTCCAAGTTTATTGTTACCAATCTATTTATAGGGGTAAATAATAATCATTTCCCTGTCATCACTCATATCCATCATGCTGAAGTAAATTGAGGAAATGTCTTATTGGCTTTTAATTTTATAATGGCTTCCATGAAATGACGCCGCATCATAAAATGCTAGATCTTACTATCGCACTTCTACATCTATTCTATAAAATATTATTACGACATAATATTACGTTTGGTGATTGTAGTATTTTCTTATTAGGGCTCGGCCAGGCGGATGTAATCTTGCCAATCTTGCCATCTTGTAATCTTCCTTCTTGACATAATTTCTTATTTGCCCTTTACGTCTATTACGTGTGGAACTAAGTGGAATTCTTTGCTGAGAACCATACGCTAATATAACTTAATGATTTTCTACTTTACTATGCATTACTTCGTACCAACTGCAGCAAATCCGCGTATGTTTCATAGGAGTCTAAGCCAGCGGAGCTGACGAAGCTAACTGGTTTGATAACGTCCAAAATGACAAACGGTTGCTAAACGTCGAAGGTTTAAAAAGTCCAAGTAGCAAAATGACCGAATCTCAAAACATCCAAGCGATTATACTCAGAACGTCCAAAGTGCAAAATAGCAAACGGTTGCAAACCTTCTAAATCTAATAAAGTTCCTAGCATGGCATATACTTGAGTCAGATGGACATTTATAGAAAAATTGCGTTAATTTAAAGCAAACAATTCAATGATTACGGCTCAGCTCAATTCATGCTTCACCATCTTTATTGCCATGTAATGTAGTGCTAATTGAATGTGTCAAATATGGAGTTGAAGCTTCATAAAAATTACACAGAGTCTATTGAATACTCATTCAAGCATCAACAAGTTCAATAAAAATTCAATAAGGATAAAAAAGAGATATGATTTGCTTCGTGTGTACGGTATTGAGAACACAATGAAGTTTCATAGTTTCTGGCCGAGACCTTGTAAGTCTTCTTAGTTTCGTAAAAGGCAACGAAGATTGAAGCCGGGGTGCTAGTTTTGTTTTGAATTGCAGCAGTGATCAAAAATTTCTCCGCAAAAAACCAGTAATCATTCTATGCACGTTGAAACCAATAATGCGTTTGTGAATGAGAGGAAAATTTCCTTTCAGATTGGAAACGTATCTTGGCTATAGGATACAGCAGGTCGGGAAAAGGGTGATAAATAAAAAGCTGATTTTTCGATTACAGTAATAACACAATCAATATCATGTTTATTCAACCTTGTTATTATGCATATCGCTTTATATGCAGAAAATTGGTTGAGAGCCTTTTAAATATTGCGGGAAAGCACGATCCAAAGTTTGATTGCTGAGTCAGCAAAGGAATTGGAAATTAAACCTGTACGGTGAGAAGCAATCTGAAGAAGCATATTTTCAGAATTACGAAAGTTACGATTGTGAGATCTACCTAAAACTTGACAATAACGTTTTATATATCTAGGAATACAAGGATTATTAGGAACAGAGAAGAGCAAACAGAGAAATCTGAAGGATCTTCTCTGACGGATGGAAAATGTGGTAATATTTACGAAGTCCGGAAATAAAGCAAATAGAAAATTGTTGCGAAGTCGATCCAATTTGTTTAGAAGTTCTTGGGATATAATTGTCACAATAACAAATATCGGCATAATCAACTACGGGAAGCACAAGAGACTGGACTAAAAGTAACTTAGTACAAGACGGGAGAAAGTGTGTGAATCTATAGAGAGATCGCAACGTGGACGTTCTGGTGGACCTAATTGACTTTCTTGTTCTAACTTAGCCTATTGTCGATGTGGAAATCTTTTAAGTGAGGTGACAGTGAAATAATTAAATGATTCAATCTAATCGGCATCAAGTGGTGAGTGTTTAGGTTTTGCTGCCTATTAGCCTTACTTGGCATTTGCTGACGTTAACGGCAACTCCAAATTTAGTGGAATAGTCTCCTATCGTATAAGTATAGCTCAGAATTCAGATTGGAAATACAGCTATCTAAATTGCCCACATCAGTTTGAGCGTAAAGTTGCAAGTTATCAGAATACAGATGGTAAGAGCATTTGAATTTATTCTCTTTATTCATAATGGAATTTATAAATAAAGAGAATAATAAAGGAGAGAGTATACCGCCTTGTGGTACGCCAGTTGCCAAGTTACACCACTTAGAACATTCGTGATCAACACGTACTGCTTGCTGGTGTCCATGAACATAGGATGAGAACCATTCTCGAGACAACGAGCGACGTGATCCCAATTTATGTCCGGAGGGTCAAGAGAATATCGTGATCAACAGTGTTAAACGCGTTGGAAAAGTCCATTAAAATCAACTTTGAATTCTCCATGCCGCACCTAATTTGTTCTGCAACTTTTAGAGTATTTTAAGCTATTTACGACTGACCTGCACAATGCAGTTCATAAAGCAGGTCGAGCCCAGATTCTGCAAACCGCGCAGTCCGATTGTGGTGTGGGGGCTGATGAGGCGCCGCTTGCGAAGGCGTCGCAGCGCCATGGCTTCGTTGCTGTTAGGCAGCCATGGCGTGAATGGCAAGCTGATGCCAAGTGATCTGGTTGAGAAGTATTTCATTCAGTAAGCCAGGAAATCTTTGCATGCTTTGCTTCATATAATAATAAATGTATATGGCATCAGATTTGAATATGATTGAAATCCTTAACACAAAGGCCAGATGAGGAATAAGAACAAAGATACATAAAAGAACAAGATAAATTATATCCCTAATTAAACTAGGTAACGCAATAACATAATGATAACGGTACATACTTAGCTTCTTTGAGTCTGTGAGTCACACCAATCTCAGTAAGTTCTCGGTCATAGATGTAATCTTGGCACTGAGCGCAATATATATTCCCATAACTAAGGTCCACGTACAGGAAATGCTTTTTGGTTTTTGAATGCTCTTGAATGTGGCCCGCGTAGCAAGCGAAATAGATGCAATGTAGACAAGAGTGCATGCGGGGCCCTGGCAGGCCACAGGTGAAGCACAGGCATGATGTTGCCTGAAATATAAGCAGGCATTATTCTAGATGTTTTAACCTAATATCAATATTTTAGAAACATTTGTGCAACATTTGGCGGAGGTCAATACAGAGGTTGACTTGAGATCTTTGGTCACTTTGATCTGCGAATAACCTTATAATATGTATATTGAGATTCAAGGTTGATTTCTACTAGAACCTGTAGTTGTTATTTTGATTTGATAACATTATACCTACAACCTGTATTATTATAACACCACAAATTGGTAAATGTGATGAATTATGCCAGGATAATCTATTCAATCAGCCTGTGGGTAAAGTTGAATTCAGCGAAAACGATTTTAATGATCCGTTAGGATAGAACTGTGTCTAAAACGTAGCCAGAGCCATAGTTTTAATAATTACAGCTAGGCCCCGCACACTTCGCCGCCGTCAACAACACATAACATCATATCATCAGCCCGTTACTGTTGCCGCTGCCAGCTCCAAATGCAACTTTATTTCAAAATGCATTAAGATTTTCAGAGTCCTAAAGGGTTGCAGAAATTGTAACCAGTAAACGTGTTATAAAAGCACATCAACCTTTTGTGTCGGATTGTAGATCAGATCACGTAATTCGACAGTTTTCAAATTGATTTTGCTTTACTGTCTGCACCTAGGAATCTGTTAACCCTTAGCCCCTCCGCACACAGATCGTAAGCGTAGTCGTCTCGTAAGCGTATCGTCATGACGCAACGAGTACGAGACCTGCAGAGTTCTACAAAGGAATCGTCGCGTAGACGTATCGTTTTGTAAGCGAAATCTCATTAGTTGAAATCGTGGCGTCACTCTTCCGTGGCAGGGGCAGCAAGGTGTATTTTTTTTCTATAAAAATAAAATATTGCATTATCTACCTGTCTAGTTCATTTTTAACGATATTTTTTGCCCAAGCTTTATCCGTTAAATCTTTCCTTGAATATTCACATAATGAATGATTGTATTGACAAGGGAACGCTTCAACCAGTTTCACGGATTCAATCACTTTTTCAGTCATATCGAAAAATACATAAATTATTTATAAGTTATTATTCTTTCGCCAGTACGCTACGACTATCGTAATGACAGTAAAGATCTCATTCGATTCGCTTCAGGACCACTTCGTATGCGGACTTGTTTAACATGTAGGTACGTGCTCGTATTGCTCTCGTCCTACGCGCGTACTAAGGTACGCCTATGATATGACGCCATGTGAGGAGGGGCTTAATAAGGCAAAGGGAATATATTTCTCACCAACTTCTTTGGATGATGCCGCGAAAACCGCCTACTTAGTGCTCGTTCACACAGAGGTCCGTTTTACAGGTCCGCTTTATCGTATACATTTTTATTCGGCGATGACGTATGAAGTTGTATGAGCGAGTTCACACACATGACAGTATTCCAGATCCAGTAAAAAATACCGATTCGACAAAATATACAGCAGTCCATTTTTACAGGTCCGTTTTATCGTGAACGTTTTTATTCGGCAATGGCGTATGTAGTTGTATGAGCGAGTTCACACAAACAGTACGAAACAGTATTAAAATACTGATCCGTTTTATCGTATTGGAGTCACGCGGGGCGTGGCACTGAAGTAAACGGTACTGTAAACGACTCGCTCATACAACTACATACGTCATCGCCGAACAAAAACGTATACGTTAAAGCGGATATGTAAAACGGACCTCTGTGTGAACGAGCACTTATATTTTTGTTGTTACACCTGGCAATATCATATTTTTGTACTATTTATTAGAACAATAAACTGGTTTAACAATTACCTATTATAATTTTAAATTCCTAAGTGTGAATTATATTTAAGTAGGTATAGAAAATCAACTATTGAATAAGTGTATCAAGTAGTTACTGTAATTGTGAATAATTGATATTATAGCATTATAATATGCAAGGCTTATTTGAGTCAGTGTTGCAAAAGTTCCCGATTTATCGGGAGATCTCTCGATTTTGGCTATCGACGCTATCGTCTCCCGATATCCCGATTTTAGGTTGTGATCTCCCGATTTTCTGTATCATGCATGTAAATCTAAGCAATATTGAAATAAATATTTTTTAAATACTGTATTGATAGGACGACGTCAAAAAATATTAAAAACGTGGCAGCACAGACAATGACACAATAGACATGCAGGGATTCCCCTGAAAATTTTATTTTTAAACTATCCGTTCTAGACACCACATCGGCTGCGATGCCCAAAACTATCAATTTTATAGATAATAATAATCAAAACATTTAAATAATTGTAATATTTTAGAAGATTTTTTGAAAATTAATTTAGATACATAATTATTACCTGAATATAGGGTTACCATTTCGAAATTTGAAAAGTCCGGACAAAAAGCTGTACATTTGCCAAAAAGTCCGGACATTTCAAAAATAGTCCAGACATTTTAGTCGCAAAATGAAATAATTGATTGTTTTAAATTGATATGAGACTGATTAACTAGTTGTAGGTACCGTAAAATGGGGTGAAGCGGGTCCCAGGGGGGAACAGAATCATGTAGTCTAATTTTATTCACGTTCATTTTCTGGCTTGAAAACTTAGGTTGTCTGTGATCGAGAAACTGATTTGAGCAAAGATGATTTTGAATTTTTATGAAATGGCAACACACGATTCATAGACAAAGTAGAATAGAAGAAAAAACGATTTAAAAAACCCACTTCAAAACACTCGTAATTTGTTGCCGCGTAATTTCGTTTTTTAGTTTGGTTTTTGTGATTTTTCGGCGATATAATCCGGTCCTGAGCAAACCTTGTCTCTTGGGTTATTGTAAACACGCATAAGTGAGTGAATTTGTGTATTATTTTCCTGCATAACTGGAGAAAACTTATTTTAAGGCAATTACTTAGATTTTTGGGGTTATCAGGGTCACCTGAGGAGTGAAGCGGGTCATAGAAAGGGGGCAACAGAATCACTTGTGGGGCTAACAGACTCAAGAATGGGGTGTACAGGGTCAAGAAAGGGGTGAAGAGGTTTTTTTTATTAGGGTTGTCAACATGTTTAATGCTAACTATCTAGGTAATAACTAGGTCTATTTAAATACAACAATAAAAATAATTGTAATTGTGTATCAATTATAACTTTTTTAGTCCTTTCCTAGGTCATCATTACAAAATAATGATGTTTTTTTTTATTTTTTCCTTCTTTATTATTAAATTTAAGCCAGATTGCAAATTTATAGTAAATGTACTTTTTATAATTACAATATTATCCTGGTGAGTTAGTATGCGTGCTCAAATAGGTACCTACCTATATTTACGATATATATTTTTTGTCTACAGATATGCCTAGAAACTACCGACCCAAACCGGGAGCGAAATCTCTTAAAAAATATGACGTAGCTATAATTAATCAAGCTTTACTAGACATATCAGCTGGAAACACATCGATACGATGTATTGCTGAGAAATATGGAATTTCATATTGTTTTACAGAGGAGACGCATTAACAAATCAATGAAACCCCATGGTGGCCAAACAGCAATGACGCCAGAGGCCGAGGCTTTTATTGTAAAAAAATTAAATATTTGTGCGGATTGGGGTTATCCGCTGGATCAAAACGATTTACGATATATTGTTAAAATGTATCTTGATACATCAAACATTACTGTGAAAAGGTTTAAAAACAACTATCCAGGGCCTGATTTTAAAATAAGTACGTAATTGTTAGGTATTTATTTAGTAGTTAGATTTTTTACTTCTGTGTAAAAAAATGTTACCTACCTAACTTCAGAGACTAAAGACTTGTTGAATATGGAACATTGTTTTTTTTGACAACCCTAGCCTAAAACCCTGATGACCCCAGTTCTGAGTCTTTTCACCCCGAGCACGGGGTGAACCGGGTTTGACCAGTTTTTTACATTTTTCTCTGATTTTTGTTAATAAAATATTATAACTATGTATTTTTTATTAAACTTTAGAGTCTCGGAATATTAAAAAAAAGCTTTCAATTTGATTTTGTCAAGTGCTCATATATTCAAATTGTCAACAAAGTTCAAAAGTGACCCGCTTCACCCCATTTTACGGTATGTAGTTTAATAAAGATTGAAGACTGATTCAATACTCGTTTTATTTTTAAGTAATTTAATGCGAAAATTCAACATTAATTCAATTTTTATCCATCTAAGCCAAAAATCCGGACAAATTAAAAAGCCGGACAAAGTCCGGATGAAGGGCTGAAAGTCCGGACATGTCCGGATAAATCCGGACGGATGGTAACCCTACATGAATATAACTAGTTTCATTTCGTGTAGGTACATAAAATCTTCCAATTTCTCTGGTTTTTCAGGTGAAAAATCTCCCGTTTTTCTAAATCTCACTTTTGTAGCACTGATTTGACTATCTAACTATAATGCTGTAATGAGCAGGAGGACCAGTCAATAATAATTAATATCCTTTATTGAGCACCTAACTTTATTGAGCACGCTCAATAAAGTTATTTAATTTATGATTGGGTTTAGTTTTATTTAACTTATTTATGAAACCAGTTTATTGTTTTCATAACAGCTAATGTTTGAATGTGGTACCTACTTTATATTTATCTTACCTTACCTGTTAGACATGTCTTGGATTTTTCTTATTAAAGTAAGAGTTGTCTATGTGTTACTTTATAGATGATTATTTTTTAATATCAATGAATTTAAACTAAGGAGTTTTGTCTATTGTGCGGATTGGTTGATTTACAAAGTTACACTGTACTGGCCCTGATAGGTTTGGCGATATGGGGGACCTCTTTGCACATAGAATCATCAACATAAGAGGGGCAGACCTACACATTGCCGAGACTACAATGTGACTGCCTAAGTAAATTCATTGGCAAATCATAAGAAAGAAACACTGAGAGGAAGGAAAAGGAATGATTAGCCAATATAATTAGATTAGGTAAAGCACTATTCCTGTCCAAAAGCCATTTATACAAGGTGTAACATAAATAAGTGTATAACCTCTTAAGGGGTCACTGTACTCATCATTATGAACAAAGGAGAATGGGCAAAAAAAACCCAGATCCAACAGAAACGGCTTGTATTGGTATTTGTCACATTTAATGTCCTAAACAATCCTACATAATTTTTTTTTTCCTCGGCTCCTTCTGGACCCATGAAAACGAGGTCAAAGATTGAAAAAGTGTATGTTCGTGTATTGTTGAAATCATTAAATATTTATTCTAACTTATCGCAGTGAACTGCTGGGTATAGGCAGCTCCTATTAATCGTCACCACACCAGGTGCTTGCTCAGATAATGGATTAAAACATTATCAAACTTGTAAAAGTGATTAGTACAATGAAAAATGAAAATAAATCATTGTATCACAGTATCGACTGAATTAAGACGACTAAATTCAGCCAAGTGTAATAAGCCCAATAATATGTCATATATTATTTTTATTTTATGGCCTTCTAGGTTTAATAGAGGTTTTAATAAGTGCTCATAAGAAAAGTACTAGTAAGGTATTTGTATTTTAGGTATGGTTGCAAGGAGGTTGGTGGTATTGCTAGTCATAAATTTTCAAATAGAAGGTGACTGATCACAACTTTTCTAGATAAGAATGTTTCCTTTATGGAACAGTATCAAACATACAAAAATATATCAGAAATGCTGCAACAAAACTAAAGTGTTTAATTTGAAATATATAATGCATATAAAAAAAAACAACCCGTACCCTTTAGTTTTGGTTTGGGGCTTTAGTGTTTGGAAAGTATCTCCTTTTATATCTATATTCAATTCTATTCACACTACGGACAAAACACTAAGTAATGGCCTTTGTGTTTTAAAGAGTTAAGCAACTATAAATAGGTAGATGTTTACAATGAAAGAAGATAAACTTCTCAATATTAATTGTAGGTACATATTTTCAACATGATAATAGAATCTATTTCATAAATACAAGGTTAAATGTAAAACATCTCAATCATAATAAGTACTTGATTTTGATTGAGTGCAAAATGTACCAATCAGAGCCATGATTCAATCACGCGACGACGACAATGCAAGCAAACGCAACCAAACAGCTGTTTTGAGGTCAAAGATCATTAATCAGCTGATTGAAATTAGCCGTAAGAAAAACAAACCTACGTTGCCCATTTTACGAAAGAAAATATCAAATTAATCCATAACTCTATTAAAGGCAGCGCCAAGCGTAGTGATAAAATCAATCTACAACAATTTGCGTCGCGTAAAAAGGTCATAAACGCACAAAGTACTTCGCAGTAGCTATGTTACGTGAAAACCTTACCTTGTATCTCCTTGCTTCGAACGACGTGCATGACACAAAAAATGCATGCACAATTTTATAAGGGTTTGTACCCTTTGCAGCTTTAAAATTATTTAGGTGTATGCAACCATTGTCATTCATTATTTGGCTTGTAAAATACACCGGCAAAGCAAATTATGTCTACTTCAGACGCCACAGAATTAAAATAAAAGCATTCTATTGCACTTGGACACAAACAAATTTATTTTGTCGAAAATAAAAACGAACACCAAGCAAGATGTCCTAAGATTATATGGTCGTCAAATATTCCATGTAAAAATCAGTAGAAATGAAACAAATTGAAATAGAGGAATGGATATGGGGCGTGTTCTCTTCGTAAAATATTAAAATACCAATACGAAAGAACGCAACTGGGCAACTACACAAGCGCCACAGATAAGTGATATCGAGCGCACGCAGCTGACTTTATTGATTGAGTTTTGGCTAATAAAGTCTGGAACGCATTTATAACACCGTACAACTAGGGATGAAACGATACGAGTAAATACAAGTACTTACTCGATACTTTTCTTTCGATACCAAGTACTTTTGGCATCGATACTTTGGCACCGAGTACCAAGTAGGTATCGGTCAAAAGTACTGGTATCGGTACTCGATACTCGATACGCGATAATTATTCTGGTCGGAAGAACATTTATATTTTATTACGTGTAATAAAAAAGGTACTTATTTATGTGGTATGTTATGCACTTTATTTTAAACTAACTCAAAAGCTGATGAGGTGTCAATATATTTGGCTAATCCTGTCTGCTCGTTAAAAGCCAATCCATTAGAAGAATGGGAAGATTTAAAACCCGTATTTCCAATGTTATATAAACAGGCACGAATGTTCTTACACATTGTCGGTACCTCTGTACCTTGTGAGAGGTTGTTTTCGAAAGCTGGCGCGACAGTAATTGCATCAAAAAATCGTCTAACAGGAAAACATCTAAAAAAATTATTATTTTTGGGGAGCACATCAAAAACCGACTTTTTTTCTTAGTCTTTTTTGTTGCCTTATTCCTAGTAGTACCACTACTTAGTACCACAGGTGGTACTCACCTCCCGGGTTCTGAATTAACCTCCGTTTTCTGAATTGAGAATTCGGGATTAGCAATACAGTAGTATTTGAGTACGGAGTTGTCAAAAAAATGCTTTAAAATCCGTAATTTTTTTGACAACTCCTTACTTAAATGTTACTTACATAAGTACTGCTTATCCTAGAATCCTTAACTCAGAAACCGTAGGTGAGTAGTGGTACTACTGGGAATAAAGCTTTTTGTTTTATTAATAAACATATTTTAGTACTTATTGCTGTTTTTATGTCTTTAATTCTACGAAAAAATTGACCGATACCGGCCGATACGAGTAAGTATCGATACTTTTTATTCGATACTGAGTAGGTATCGATACTTTACGACCGATACGGTATCGAGTAAAAGTATCGATACTTCAGTGGTATCGTTTCATCCCTACGTACAACACACGTGCGTGTGATTGTACCATAGAGCAACGCGGCTATCCATGACATGAGTTAACATGGAAAGGAAAAGTCAGAGAACGCTGCTGCCCAACCTCTAGTGAATCCTTTAGTCGCCTTTTACGACCCCCATGTCGTAAAAGGCGCTGTCAATTCATATAAGCCCAAACTGTTAAATTGGGCTTAAGACAAAAAAGTCGCAAAGGATGTGAATAATGTCAATAAAGTTATCGATGTAAAACCTCGTCGAAACTTTGCATGATCGGTAGAGTCTGGCAAACGAAAGTAGACACTAGAATTATTTGCTAACTTTTATATGGCAATGTTTTTTCAACAAAAACCTTTATTTTTATAGTACCAAATTGGGTTATTTTAAGTATTTCATACTAATTTTGGGGTTGCTAATGCTATGCTGATATTTTTAAATTTGCCGCGCTTTTTCAGTCTCGACTTTCGTTTCCCAGACTCTATTACAGTTCGACCAACGTATTATGTCAGATTGACGTTTGCATACGAGCACAAAACAAATGTGTACAGAAGTTGCAAGCCTCTGATTTAAAGAAAGGCGGCTTTTTATTTAAACGCATATATTATGAAACTAAACACCATGCATGTGGAGCAATTATTACCAGTGTTGACATTACTCCTAGTATTTTGACGGATGTCAAATCTGTCCTATTATATTGCGACAATCGTAATTAGAGTGCGCGCAAGATAACTCTGCGCGCGACTGAGGGCGTGCTAAACGTTGCCGTGATCGCAAAAGTTCAAATTACCGCTTTTTAAGCTTAACTTTTTTATCGCATAACATAATTTTCCCGTTAAATATTCCTACAATCAGGTAGTTCTACTATCAAAATTGATAAAACGGCACACACTTTGGTGGACCATGATTAGTTCGGATTTCGGCCGCGCGCAGACTTATCTTGCGCGCACTCTATCAATGGTTATGAAAATTCTAGGGTGTTCCTAAGGCTTGGATATCAATGAGTTTTTATTTTATTTTTAACGCGTTGAAAGAACGCAATGCACTCCCGAATGAGTCGTCGATCTAATGACGGTCACTCACATTCGTACGAATACGCGAGTACATTAAACGAATATTTGCACGCATGTGAATGGCCGTCAGACATTCATTCACAAACTCAGCGGATATGCAAATGGGTTCGCATACTAAATTTATATGAACCCATTTGCTCTTCCTCCTACACTTGTTTACGAATGTTTCAGTCTTGCTTGCAGTTTTGTGAACCATGGACAGTAATGATGATTTTATTAGTGTGGTTGGACTGTTTTACAGTACGCGTAAAATAAGTTTGCCTCTCTGAAACCAGACTTTGAACGTTCTGCTCCTCACTTCAGAGGCGCAAAGTTATTTGATACTCGTAAAATAACTTCGCGCTCTGAAAACAGGCTTTGAGCGTTCTGTTCCTCACTTCAGAGGAAATCTACTTTGTATTTTGTTATTTGCTTACATGAAAGAACTAGTTCTTGAAATTTAATAGCCTTTTTAATTTTATCAAATCAATTAAATTAAGTATAATAGTTTATGTAAGCTACACAGTAGCCGCCACGAACTCTGAAAATGGCGAAACATCCGTTACCTTCGCAATCGTGTGCGCAACTGGTCGCACGAATGTGTGGGTTATTACGCGAAGCTTCGAGGTTTGCGCACTTTGATGTGCGTTAAAAAACCGACACAGCTTGGAAAACCGCGAATTCAGCGAAAACTTTGCATATCTATTTGCAAATGTCGTCCCCCGACTTGTGGGTTCGCGTGTTCGTACGAATGTGTGTGACCGGCATTATTACCAAGAAGCGGCTTTATTTAGTTCTCATTTTGTCCACTTAAAACAGTTCTATTCTTAGCTAAGATTCTTAGTTTTATTCTGCTCTAAGGTTCTATTAAACAATTATACAGCCAAGTTGGTGGAGTTTGTACGTAGTACTTATTACTTCTATGGTGGAGCTCTGCAAGATTTATGATCTTTGTTGTGGCTCTTTAATTTTCTCATGGACCACATTTGACAAGATATTCTCGACAGCAGAAAACACTTTGTAGCGTTGACAAAAATCGGCCTATTTTCATGCTTGAAAGTGACTTTATCGACTTTGTGCACAAAGAGCTTATTATCGTATTTTTTTGTGTCAAAACTCCACCAACAAACATTGTTTCCGTTCGGGTTCGACTCAATTTTGATCTGCAAGCTTATGGCCGCGTGTCCACGGCAAGAAATTTGTCGTGTCGGATATAGACAAGATGAAAATATTCATGTATTTGAGAAGAATTTTGTCGGGTCTGTGCACGAAAGAATGTCGTGTCTGTTGCAGACAAGAAAAAATCTAGTATGTACACGGTACGAATTATTTCGTTCAGTCATGGTTGAGGCACTGTAGGGTGTACATCGTGTCGTGTAATTGTGGGAAATAATGTTGACTACCAAGCAAAAAAAAAATTGTGACTGCCTATTATATGTATAGAAAATTTAAAAAGAAAACTAACTCCAAGAGAAGATACTGGGTGCATCCTATGTTAAGTCAAAAACATGAGTTTGTTAACTTCTACTTTGAACTGCGACAGTATGAGGAAAAGTTCATCCTTTATTTTCGTATACAAATCACTTCGTTTGATAAATTACTGGCTGCTATAGAAAATAAAATAAAACATGAGATTAATAAAATGCGTGAAAGTATTCCCCCGTGCATCAGATTAGCTGTTACTTTGAGGTAAGTTATAAGTGAATCAAGCATTTTATGAAAGCGTAAACAAACTGTCGTAAACAACACAGGTCCACACTCTCAAACGTTCTCATGTGCACTGTACACACCGCCCCCCGCCCCCTACAGATCGCGTCGTGCCTGGCGCAGACAAGATTTTTGTCTTGTGCAGCGCCGAAGTAGTGTACACAGTTCGTGTGTAGAAACGACACGAATTCTTGCATAGGTCCGGCGACTTTTCTTAGCGTGTACAAGCGGCCTAAGGCGTGGTGTTGAGCCCTATCTAATAATAAGTTGGTTGGGTTGCGCACTCAAATGTGAACATTGGTATCGATGATATTCTCGTCCCTTTTTTTTGTTTCAAATTACTTTAGTAATTATGTATACTTCTTTTACAAAAACTGTTACTTTGTTGATTTTATTTAATCACCATATATAAACAGTAATTTATTATTTTATGTTAATTAATTATAATATATTTTTGATACAATTTAATAAAACGCTGGACATTGAGGACTTGTCAAAATTCTGTCATCTTGAAAGATTGGCGTGGCGTATTGTAGGTTTATGCAATACATACATACATACAAATGTAACTACTAGTAAATAAATATGGCGGCCACTCAGTTCACAACGATGTAAACTTTTGTTTACTGTTTTTTAAATATTTTGAGACATGATAAGTGAATTTGAAAATTTGTCCCTTGGAGGAAACAACGCTGCAAGTAATCATGGTGATCCATTCACTCATACCGGTAATTTATAATTCCTTATTTCTATTGTAGACGTAGAACAAGTTGTTTTCCAATTATAACATGACCTCAATGGCTAGGTTTTCATTACTGCTGTTTATATTTGTATGGTTACTGTATCGTTACTTCCAGAGTTGACACCTGAGCAGCAAAAGACTTTAATAGACATACGGCGTCGGAAAACAGAATTGCTGTTGGAAATTCAGGTGAGTGATAAACCTATCGAATTACTTGGCTTCACTAAACTGATAATTAACTTAGCTAAGAAGCTATGAATAAGCACCACTCGGAAATAACGTAGATCCTTATCAATATGTAAGTCAGAAGTTGAAGAGATTGGTTGATTTTAGAGAATGTAGGATTCTATAAAATTTCCTGCTTACAACTAAATCTAAGAGAAATGGTTTTCAAAACATTGTCTTGTTTTTATATCAATCTATGTTTCTTCTAGCTAGTAATATTTTAAATACGCTGTTATGATTACCTCATCTGGGCTAATGCAACAACTAATTATGTTGTACTGTGCTTCGATGTTAGGCTTGCTGATCTACCAGATTATTATAAATTTATTGTCTTCTTAGTATAATATTGAATATGATTTAAATCTTTGATCAATATGGTATTTAGCCATTGGCTTGTGCATAGCTATTAGAAATGAAGAATACAATAGTCATAATAGTAAATACCAAGAAATACAGTAACAAATGAACAAGACGGATTTAATTCAGTGCCAGATACATAATGTAGTTTCTTTGCTTCTCAAAATTTAGGTTTCACTTTTTTGTTATGATTTACTTAATTCTAATGATCACAAAATAGGAATAAGAAAACTATTACTTTATGATAAGATATCGAATAATGCTATTAGCTTTCATGACAATTATCGTGTCTATCAGTACCTATACATGAGAATATTAAAATACTTAGTATATGTATAAAATAAAATTACGACAAATGTAATACATTTTTATTTAATTTGGCGATAGGCTCGCCCCTTTTACATGGGACTTGAAACATGATGGCGGAATGTGGGTGTACTCTACACCTCTGCCCAACCCTTCAGGGAATTCATGCATGATGTTATGTTATGTAATACATTTTGTGTGAATATTGAACAATATTGTCAAAGGATGAATGTCATATCGTCTCCCAGGAGTGAAAACCTTGGGAATACAATTTGGTCGTTTTACTTTATCATGATTTATAGGGACTGTATCGTATAAGAGAGCCACTCTATTTGAAATTAGTTTGTAGGCACTGAAATTAGCCTTTATTGGGTGTATATGTAAATATTGTAATAAATATAATTGACTAGCTTTTGCCCACGACTTATTCCGTATGAAAGCCAACAGGAACGGTGGAGTGATCAAATGCATTCCCGAGGTTTTCACTCCCGTGCGACGATATTATCCAAAGGAAGCTCTTTTAAGCGTAAATAAAACAAAAACTTGATTCTGTTGCTTCAGTAACTTTTTGCACAAGGGTTAAAATATAACTTGTTCAATAATATATTATATCCCATGTTGATTATGAGATCCTTGTATAACTAATGTTTTTGGCTTTACACTGCTCTAGAGCTTTCAATGAATTTTCTAAATTAAAATATTTCATATCCATTGAATTTTATGTAAAGGAGAGCAAAGCCTTTTATTTCTTAGGGATATAATATACAAGGTTAGTCGGAAAGGGGGTACTAATCCACGGGCCACATAAAGTATCACTGATGACGGTTTTAGAGCAAGTGTTAAAATTTCAAAATTCAATAATTTTTATTTCCATGTAAAATAATTTTAATTTTTGTTTTTTCAAAAATTCTTCGTCCCTACTTTAATTACTAATTCAGAAAATGGAGCTTCTAATTCATGACCTCAAATATGACCTAAAATGTAAACACAGCTGATCATAGCTAAGGATAGATAGATTTTGGCGTATTTATTTTGTAATTTTTGAACAGCTATTTCTCTTAACCTATTGACTTTTGGGGAAAGTCGTAGAACAAAAGTTACTCATTATTATGGGTACTTTAACACCCTTTTGGATTAGTACCCCCTTTCTGACTAACCTTGTACATAGATAGAAGGTCAAGGGTAAGGGATAAGGAGAAGAAGAAGGTTTGTTCACATTCATTCTCAAGTCAGACTGCCCAGGTATGGATGTTCATTAACCCTCTTTTCTGTTAATATTTTATTTTATCTTTGACAAATGTAATACAATTTATAGATTTCGTACAGTTTTAAATTACTATATTGCACGAAGTGATAAAGGTGCAATATAAAACCATGAATGTTTTTCGTATCAACTAGGTTAATGGATTTAAGACTCACGCATAACACAAGTTTAATCATAGCTTAGGTGCCAGAAGTTTAAAATTCAGTGATAATTTACTGAAAATGAAAATAATAACAATGTTTATTTGCATGAAGTGAGTTACACTTTTAAATATTTCTATAAAAATGTATATAATTATTCATTTATTAGATAAAAAAAAAAGTACCCGTCAAGAACAGGCCGGTGATCGGTGGTCAGGGCTTCAGACAGAGGAACTTGCGAACGATACGCGCCGTGTCCAGAAATACCGCTTTTTGTATTAGTCCTCGTCAGATATTGGCTATTGGGCCATTGGCCGTAACGACTATCGGCACAATGACAGCTGAATCCCAATTCTACTTTAAGACATTGCGGGCCATCAAGCTGTCCGCCCAGGCTAGGGCCCCATGTAGGGCCATGAACCGTAGTACTAGCGTATGATCCGCGCGTAGAGCATCCGGCCGGAGGCATCGCCCCCCACCCCCAAACTGGGCAATAGCCGTGGCAGCTCAGCCGCGGCGCCCATCACCTTAGGGGCCAAGTGCCGAAAATGCGGCCTAAAATCCCATCTGGTGTAGCACGAGTCCCAAGTACTTTATCGTCGACTCGATGCCGATGCGGACGCATCCCACCCACCACGATTTGAGATCCCGAATGTGGTACGGGGTCCGAACGAACATAGATCCCCTGGCTTCTGCAATGCCACCTCGAGACTTAACCGCCGGATCCAACGACTTGTTCAACCTCCCAGCTGTCGCCAATATGGCCGCCTGCGGGTGCCAGACAAGTTTGTCGTTGGCGTAACACGTCACGCCGTTGCCGTGGAGGAGAGCACCAGGCCGCACCCAGTCGTAACAGATATTTCACAGGAGCGGCCCCAGGACCGATCCCTGTGGAACACCGCACGACATCTCGCCGACTTTCTGACTCGGGTAGTTTTTTATGTACCTACCTACTATATGTACCTAGTAAATTACCCATTTTAACAATAGAGAACCGACTATTAAAAAAGAAGTTGATATTATGTAACTGTTATAATTAATTGTAGCAGGATAAATCGTTTTTGGGGAATTTTGCGCACATGAAAGAGCACTACTCATTCCCTAGCCATTTCATTCAATACGGCATGCGGACTAGTCTGACGTAAGCCGTCAATGCTTGGGTTGGGCTTACTACACACAGCCTGGTAGTAAGGCAGTGCGAGGCGGGTCGCGGCACGGGCGTGACGCGTCGCCCTCCGTCGAATTATTATTTATATTGTCACCAACATTTGAGGCTATTAGTGTTGTGAAAAAAATACTAGTTCTTTTTGAACATTGGTGAATTTAAATCTTATTCTGTGTGAATGTTATTAATAACAACGATTTTTAATAGTGATATCACCCGTAAGTTGTTAGTGATAAGGCGGATAAGTGGAAATTGCTATGACTACGTCGCTCGTCGGACACCGGGGGTTTTGTTATTATATGTAATGATTTATGGTATTGTGTTTTTAAAGCGGTCTTTTCCTTTGATACACCAGCCAATGTCGTATAAATTGCAAAACTATGAAATATTAATTCTTCATAACAAGTTACATATTTGCCATACTGTCGTTGTTTACTGTTAAATTCCTTGAGCTAGTTAACCTTCATTAATATTTATCTCCACATAATAAAACAAATCATGCTATGACATCAAGAGTCGAATCAAATAATTGATAGAATAAACAAGTTATTTGCATTAGAAGTTTACGTTTTGCACAAAAATGTGCGAAGTGTGCTATCCTCACTCCATTTTGGATTGACAAAATTTTGTGAGTGACGGTCATTTCAATAACTTACTTTTGCCTGATATTTATTTCCAACTCCTAATCCCGGAGGGACTTCTCATATACTCCCACCTACCTCTTTAGCAAAATACATGCATTCTCTATTTGATTAGATATAGAATTCAGGTCATAGATTAATCCATTTCACGTTATTGCTATGTGCTGTTAAGTTGAACTCTATCTTCTTAACTAATTAATATGGCATTTCATTATAGATAAACTTTATGTCATTCAAAACAAGACGATTCTCTTAATCTACATATAACCTGTCGCTGTGTTGATTATCTCACTGTACTTCCTGATAAACATTGGCTTAAAAAACTTGTTTCTTAACTTGAAAATTTGGAGTTATAAATTGAAAGCTTGTTTTGAGGCGAGGAACAATGTTTATTTATTCGAACTGGACAATGTTCGCGATGGATTTATCATATTTCCTTTACCGCTTCCGCAGCCTGGCTGCAGGCTTCGATAACAGAGCCGTCTGTGTCCACAATATTACAATGATATTTCCCATGTTTTGCTTGTTGTTGAACATAAAAATTTGAAAATTTCGATGATCAAGGCAAATTACAATCTACCTACTTTATTTAAAGATATTCAAGTAGACTTACCATATTTTAATTGTGTTTGCCCAGCCAGGGGCCGACATGGGGCTAACGATGATATAGAACCGTTTAAAATTAGATAATTAGAAGATGTGATAAAGATATACCTAATCTTCTAAATTATGATTATGTCGAACACTGCTGCGATGTATCAAGACATCCAACTGATTGTGGGTAGTTAGACCTAGGTTTAATAAAGGCATAATGATCTTATAATTATTCTGTTTTTGCTGAAGAAATACAAATTAGTTGTGACGTCGGCCTTGTCAGACGTGCAGAAAGATAAAGCGGTATCTATCTGTGTAGCTATATACGAGTAATTGTCACGGTGCCAAAGACCGGGGTGGCGCCCGCGACTATCTTCAGTTTAGTGTATTCCTTAGAGGGAAGTGTATGGCGCGCGATGTGTTTTCATGTTCGCCTGCTGTGCGGCGCGCTGTGGTGGCCACTGCTGGTACGTTGCGCTCGCGCAACCCGCACCTACGACGACGACTACGATCAGGTGTGTCATCGTTGCCGCTTTCTGTGCACTTCGCAAACATACTTCTTTGTTGTGTAGCTTCATTTCTTTTTTGGCAAGTACTTCAATGTTGGTTCCATACTTACGTCCGGCGACGCGCAGTCATACACATTTCCACTTTATTTGCTTTTTTACAACTCCGCAATTTATTTTAAAATGTGTTGTGGGCTTAATAGGTATCCTGTGGCTGCTAGCTTCCTAATATTGGTGTTCGTGTGGTCAAGTCTCGCGGTGTGTGAGAGTGTAATGTGCGTGGTGCGTTGGCACTTGTGAAGTAATGTTCATCAAGGCCGGGCCGGGAGCGGCCGAACCGGAGCGCCGTGGATCTGTCTCTAACTGGTTCTCGTCTTTGAGACGTGGTGGCGGGCGACGTAAACGCGAGGAAACTGCCGTGCCATCTGGTTACGGTTCGCTGGGCAGGCGAAAGGATGGTTCGCAGCCGCGAGGCAAAACCCGCTCTGCCTGGGATCTTACAACCGTCACTAGACTGGTCTGTATCTTATCTTCGATCATATTTACGTAAAAGTCATCTTGCGCTGACACACTGCGCTGGAGACCGCATTTGGCCGGTATCCAAATGCGCTGGATCGATCACGCTCTGCATCTGCGTGAAAAATACACAATATTCTATTCCTCATTATAGAAAATTATCTCTTAATATAGTAATATCTATGTTATACAAAATCTTGGTAACGTTTCAGATTTTATACGATATGCGCAAAACAACATTGTTTTTAATTTTTATCTATAACACATGATTTCACGAGTACTATCATTCGATAACGATAAATATTTTCAAAAAGCAGATCAGTAGTGCAGTACTATGGAAGTAGTTATTTTTTCAAATTCCGAATGATTCATTGCTGCATTATCTATGACTATAATGTGTACAATGAATACGTTTACCAAAACAAAATGTGATTCATAATTCGTGTCGAAATAATTGTAAATTTAATATGTATTCTAAGTTATTGAATACAAATAACCGGTAATTAGGAAGTTTCTTATCATTGACTACAAACATGACAATACTAATTGGCACGGTGTATTTTGTAATAATAAAGTAATCAGACGAAGGTTCTGACTAACTATGACTGATAGAGTAAATCATATTTTGAATGAAATGTATAGTTGATGCTTGATGCTAGATAACAAACTTAGGCTTACGCAATATCGTTTAGCCCAGGGCTAAAGCGATATAATATATAAAAAGATATAACCCAGGGCTAACTAAATAAAACTATAAAAAATAAATGTTGCGCTGGTTAGGTTAGATGTTCTTTTCTTATTTTAATTTGTGTTGTTAAAGTAGGGTGTAAAACTAAAAAGTACTGACACAAAGCCCTACTTTAAGAAAAAAAACCCAACATTATGGCAGCTTAGTATATTTGTTTTGTGTGCCGGTAGAAGAGCCGCGCGCCGTGGACCTTCGACTTCGAAAAAACATATAAATATTCAGTATTTCTTATAATGTTCCGTGTGATGCCGGACGTAAAGAATAGCACTACCCCATCTCTTCCCATGGGTGTCGTAAAAGGCGACTAAGTGTTTCACTAGCTAGAGGATGGGCAGCAGCGTTCTCTGAGTACTTTAACAACCATACTGCGATCGCCAACACGCCTGCCAAGCGTGGTGATTATGGCAAACCCCCCCAACATGGCTTGGGGGAGGCCTATGTCCAGCAGTGGACGTCTTTCGGCTGAATGATGATGATTTCCTATAAAAACCCTGACATTTTTAAAGTTCGATGCCTAAACATCCTGAGGACAATACAATATGCGTCAAATCACTTTTGTAGTGTACTTTACACTTACCAATAAAATAGTAAACATATCCGTCTTACACGTTTATTTTTTTTACATAATACCTACAAAAAATACTACTTATACTCTTATTTTCGAAACTTAACATTACGGTAACGTATACGTAGAGACATATCTGCCAGGTACTAAAACAAAAAAACCCCGAATGTTTTATCATAAGAACAGAAGGAAAAGTTAATTCAATAATTTATTGTATAGTGTCGAGTTGTTATTATTATGTGACAGCATACTTTCCGTAAAAAAAATAAGATAACAGAAATTGTATCGTCACCATCTGCAGCTTGGAACTGATATTGTCCTCTTTGCTTTTGCCACACTTTCAGTTCCGCGGTAATCGCTTCCACCTAAGCCTTGCGAAGGTATAGTTCGTAGAAAAGTAAGTTGTTTAGGCTTTACTACAACAAAACAAGTCATTTGATTTCAGGTGTTCTTAGTTCATAAGTTGTCACTGGCTAAATCAGAATGCTATAAATATAAGTAGTGCTACATTTTCTTTTTTAGCGCATCAAGCTCAGGTTGTACAAGTAGAGCAAACCTATTGTTTGAGTTGCATGTTTACGAGGCAGTTAGATTCTATGGACATAGTAATATAATAGCCACACTCTCTATGCTTTCTTTTTGTATTCATTTTATTGTTTAATGATACTTATCACATCTTTTCGAGATATAGACAATGCAAATAATATACATGCGATTTGGATGACGTATCCTTGTCATAATTCTACCATAATCATTTTTCATCTATTCATCAATTCATTTTTATTTTTGTATATTCGTCGGATTTTCAGATACTATAGACCAGCACTGTGGATTGATATTTTTTATAGGTACTTGGCAAAAACAGTTCGTCTCTTGATAATAAATTTTATTCTTGATAGCATTACTGCAATTAAAACGTGCCCTGTTATTATAGGACAACGCAAAACATTTGATAATCTCCGCGATAATCGATCATTCCAGGTTTGCACATGATTGTGTACACAAAATCTGTTATCCGTATTTGAAAATCTAATATCAAATAACCGTCATTCCAGTGGAACGTTTATCAGTGTGACATCACTAAGCAAACGTTCGCAGCATGTTTGACTATAACAATGTTTGTACGACCTACTAGTTCGCATGTGTAGCCTGAGAACAATGGACATATGGCGCCTGTATCGAATACCTCTCGTTACTACTACGTTTTACGATCTAACTGCTCCACGCCTGTGTTTTAACATCCCTTTGTGGTCTAAACTGAAAAAGTTATCGGGCAATTTTCTCTTGTGATAAATGTTGTTTAATACATTTTTTACTCGGATCAGGTAAGATAGATGGACCGCATGGAAACTTTGTTGTGGTCAGATTTGTTCGAGATGCTTTTAAAGGCTAGTCCAATATAGCCATGTTTGCCAGAAATACAATAGAGCTCCTCCCATAGCTTAAAATCCGCACAAACCGAGCACACCCGTTTGTCCCCGTGGTCGCGGACTACAATATAAAACTTCCTGACTGCACGCTGGAATAGATGCGGGTCTTACAGAATCTTGCAGATTCATCAAAACCCAGCAGGCTTTGTGATAGGATCTACACGGTCCGCCTGGCTAGCTACTACCACCCTCATATTAAAGTTAAGCAGTTAACTGTGCTTCGTCGTGTGTATTTGAGAGCCAGAGGGATATAGGATTATCCCTCTATATCTTTGTTACTTAGATTCGTGTGCTTCAACATAGACCGTGTCTGCGCCTACCATCAGGTGCGATAAGGGTCAAACGCGAGTAAGTCGAACTAAAAACATTCAATATAAAATGATAGTATCCACTACCAAGCACTAAAACTTGTGTTATGAATTGAAATGTTTACTGGCAATTTATTCCGATGTTCAGGCGTTTTCAATGTTCAGTCACACAAAAATATAGAGACAGTATGTCTAACCTACTATTATTTAGCGAATTTATCGGTATTTACGTTGTGATTGGCCATTATTGACATTCATACGCGTCCTCGCCAAATGCAAATGTGTCTTTTGTTCAAACAACGGTTTGTTTTTGCTGCTTCACTGCCTCAAGCTTTGCATGATGGTATTTCATCAACGGTCACTTAGGTTGACTCACAATATAAATCATCAGTTGAATACAAAAGTACCTAGAAATAACAGGTAATGAGCTGTAGAAAGTAGAGCAACATCTTTTAATATCTTATTTCATTAGCAAAATATTATGGATTTCGAATAAATGGCAGCATATAACGCTATGGTTATACTCAGTTTTACTGAACAACGAAACATCTACGTTGTATTTACTTGAAAATGACACTTTTGCACAGTAATGTCCCAACTACATTAAACAGGTGTGTCCAACCTATCTCTTTCTTCCAATTTTATTCAATGACTGTGTTTTAAAAGTCCTCGTAAATTGCAGACCTGAAGGTGAATTTATGGGATCATTATAACTTTTACCTTCACTCCAAATTAAGCCAGACGCTTGTATAATATTACGTCAGATTTAGACATTGCATTTTCGCTGGTTCCATTGCTTACCGATTGTTACATTTTATTTCACACGGTATTTCAGTTTGGAACAAATTATATTACGTACAGTGACGTATTCACCTGCCGTGACTCGTTCGAACAAAAAACTATAAAAGATCCGACCATGCATGACACACTTAATATCTTTCTATACCATACCGTCGCGTCGGCGTCCGCGCGTCCGTGCTGCATCGAGTTGATTTAGAAAATGAACCTTGCTTTTTTAAATGTGGTTCAGGAGAGCTTTTTTTTTTAAAAAAAATACTTTCTCTACAAAATGTTTGGATATTTTAGTACCTACTTAAATTTTTGTATTATAACTTTCGTGAGACACATTCATATTTATGATTATTTACGGTTTACTCACGTGCATTTTTCGGGATTGGTCGACTAGTTTCGTACCCAAACGGAGCCCTTGTTCATGAGCTGAACACGTTAAATTTTTGTGGTTTTTTTTTAGTTTCACCAGGTATTTCGCATGAGAAAAGACCAGAATTTTTATTACAACAAATCTTTTGTCTTAAAATGAAATTGTCATTTTGATTTGATGTCGTAGTTTGAATTCTTGTTATGAAATAATTCTTCAAATCACTTTCGATTCTAACTACGCTAAGGATTTTACCCAACGTCAGATAACATTTATCTGAGGAATAAATATGAAAGTTTTGACAGCTTTTGTGTAGATAAAACGTCGAACTCATCCCTCAAATAAATATTATCCGACATTAGTAAATCGACCCTAAACGGTCTGTCGTTATTCTTAATGAATTCAATTAAGGGTCAGTAATCCGTGCGACAATTCTTGGTTAGCATATAATTAATATAATTATGCAAATTAAATTAATGTATGCATTAACTATACCTAGGTATAACGACGACGTTTTCAGGTAGTATATTTTTTAAGTCTAATTATGTAGGTACGTAGCTGACTAGATAAAGATCAATGTCGGCTAGAGATTTTTTATAAAAAATAAAATAGTCTAAATAGGTAGGTACTTAAAATATGATACGATTTTTGAATAAGTTTCATGAGTCCTGCATGACTGAAGTAGATAAGGCACAGTCTAAATCCCATAACCTTATAATTATATTAATTATAAGTGTATGATATTTATTTCAAATTTTATAGTACATTTAATATAGGTACTGTTCATCAATATGTATTGAAAAGACCGTTCAGGCTATTTATACTACTGAAAAAGTCGTTTGTCAAATCTTGGGTCGACCGCTGCGTAAAAGAAACTTCGTCAATGTCAACCATTACTGTCGGGCAAACCGTAGACCCTTAAACTCGGTCTGGATATTCATTAATACCAGCCACTCCCAGATAGAATATATTTATTATTTGTGTAGAAGGCGTGTACATGAGAGAACGAATGCGAATATTTTTACAAAAGAAACAGCTGAACAAAACCAAATGTCTCGCGTAAAATCTAAAGTGTAAAGCTTTGACTCCGCAGTTTCCTTCGAATGTCAACAGCTACATACCTACGGTGATTCAGAACATAGTTTTGCTATATTGTTAAGGTCAGATACAATTCTTGAAACTGTTATGCAAACAACGTTTTGCCAATTTGTAGTACTTCCGAGTAAGTACGACTGGCGTGTTTGCGTGGAATTAAGATGACCTTTTCAGTCCTTGCGTCATCAGGCGATAATGATGTTTATTAGCCGTTCCTTGCGTGACATCGCCGACATGCCTGACACATTCACATAAGTTTGTGAATTCTCTCGCGATCCAATTCCTTGCTCTATTTAAAATATTTAGTCATAATTATTCTTGTCTATTATCAACATAATGTCAAGTGCTCACAATGAGCCTAATTAAATATTTTAATGTATACAAGGTGTAAAAAAAATAACTAAGAATTTTATGGGGTTACTCGGTATCTGAAATTGAACAACTTTTGTTCTACAACTTTTCGAAATTCGCGTATTTTTTTTACAACTTTCCATACAAATCAAAAGAATATTTTAATTGATTTGTATGGACAGGCATAAAAAAATATTGGCGAATTTCTAAAAGTTGTAGAACAAAAGTTGTTCAATTTCCGATACCGAGTAACCCAACAAAATTCTTAGAGTTAATTTTTAGGGTTCCGTACCCAAAGGGTAAAACGGGACCCTATTACTAAGGCTCCGCTGTCCGTCTGTCAGCAGGCTGTATCTCATGAACCGTGATAGTTAGATGGTTGAAATTTTCACAGATGATATATTTCTGTTGCCGCTATACCAACAAATACTAAAAAACAGAATAAAATAAATATTTAAGGGGGCTCCCATACAACAAACGTGTTTTTTTTGCCGTTTTCATAGATAATTGTACGGAACCCTTCGTGCGCGAGTCCGACTCGCACTTGGCCGGCTTTTTTTAAATCTTAAATAATAAAAATGTATTATGTTGCCCGTGATTGCCAATTTGCGTCATTATCGTTGATCAATTAGATAGTACGGATTTGCGTAATAATCAATATAAAATATTATTGTTTACGCGACAACAGTGTTTACAAAGATTTTGGTGTTATTGACCTTTAAACTGTTAGCGAAGTAGCTACCAAATTTTTGTTTCAATGGCATGCGGTATGCCAAATAGTAACCGGTATCCTTTGAATGGGATAGCTTTCAAAGTATCGCGTAAAAGGCAGGACGAAGAGGGGTGCCTTGACCTTGACGGGGCGGCGGGAGGAAGGTTTCCGCGAACTGCACGTGCGGTCACTGACTCGCAAGACTATAGCTGTAGACTCAATTTGCATTGCTAATCATCATGGGGGTCCTCTCTTGATTGTATCTAAAGGAAGATGTTTGATCTTTTATTTTGGAACATTTTTATTATTCTTTGTTGACGCTTGCTTTTATGAAAGTGCCAATACTTTTCAACATATCTTGTTGGCACCAACTTGGTCGGTGTCGGTCGAAAACATGCTTCTAAAGCTCAAAACACCGGAAATCTCAAAAGAGTTTCGACACTATTACAGATTTTATAGTTTTGACGTCAGATAACTGTTCTACCAAGTTAGCGATGTTAGATTGGAAATTAACGATACAAATATTTAGGTGTATTGTATTTGTTTTTCTAATGATTCATACCTCTATAAAACTATACATTTACATGTTTACTTTGAAGAAACATTTACCTTGCACATTTTTGTAAAGAAATATATTGTAGATTTTACAATGTGTGAGGATAACTATGTTCCAGAAATCTGCCTCATTACCTTAATCTAATTAACTTTAGTCCAATTAACTTTATTAAGCTACTCAAATAGCACAATTTATTAAACACACAGCGCTGTTTGCCGTAAAAACATGGCAATTATCATAGTTCTAACAACGATATGAGGTTTGATAACGAAATAATTACATCATTACGCCCAGCCAGATTGTCTTTTTTTAAGTTTTTATTTAAATTTAAAGCAACGTAAATAACTACAACATTGTCAAGATTGTTGACAAATCGCAACGAAACCACATCCAAACCAATCATTTTGACAGTTTTCGTTCAGGAAACCGGATTTTAGGTTGGATGTGGTTTTTTTTGCTTGTTAGTAGAATTTGCCCCAGCACTGTTCAACAAAGTCGCTTTATTTTTAAACAGTAAGTACCTACCTAATTATCTTTTTTTTCTGACGCACGCGTTACGAAAATATTTGCGAATGTTGTTTTTATAGAACGTGTTTATAAGACTATTTACATACAAAAGTAATTATACTAATAGAATTGAAAATACTATCAATATGGTTATATCAATACGTGTTTCGGTCTTATGAAACTTCGTCATTCTATCACATCAACACTAGATTAAGATAACAGGTATCGGAGATTTTAATTAAATATCCGTAAATTTTCCGCCAAATATCTCTACTAGTGCGTTCATTACTTAAAAGCAGCACTACCTGCAATATTTCACTATGAAGTAGTAACTTTAGAATAGAGAGTTGCGAAGAAACGTTTAGAAATGCATTTTTAATTCAGCAAATCCATGACAGACGAAGCCGCCAACACATTGACGTTATTAAAGAATTTTAGGAATTTTTGCTAACTGACTCATCTTATTGAGGCCGTTTTCTCTATACCCAATGTTCAACTGTAATCGTTGTCATTGTAATGTAAACTTTCAAAGAAACTTAGTTGTCTAAGTAATTTCTCTTGTAACCATTATAGTAAACATTGAAGGAACTGGTCTAGTAAGCTAATGCCTGAAGGCCGTAAGTGCTACCATCTTGTTCCGGGAAACGCCAATAAATACGGTCATCCCAGAATGTAACGGTGAACAACACGTATATTACGTAAACATGTTTGCGCTAAACTTTGGGAATACGTGCTTAATAAATACATTCGGATTAATGTTACACCCAAATCCAGTTTAATATTGACATAAAGTAGTAACAATTGTTGGGGTGCCACGTAATTTAACTCAAAATGTATTTCTGGTGTACAAATCGCATTAAACATTTTATTAGATCCCCGGGAGAGGCATCTATAACAATGGGGAGGTCGTTGTTGCTTAATTTAATTAATAGCTTAATGACTAGAGTAAACAGTTCTCTTAACTTGTCCATTATAGTTAAGTTAAAGCCATGTGTGAAATAGCAGACCTTGTTCAAAATTTTGTGAGAGTGAACTTTTTTGTCACATTTTACAAAAACGTAAAGAAGGCAGATGGTGTAGAGTTAGAGTTATGACCGAGTTGTTATCGGGAGCAAAACGATCTTTTGGCAGACCAGCCGCTAGGTGGGTTGTCGACATTACAGTGATCGCAAGAAAGAATTGGGTGCGATCACAGCAGGGGTGTCGATACGGGCAAAAGATGCCATTAGTTGAGAAACTTATAGGGTGTTAAATAACTAAGTATGATAATCGCATTTTTTTAAAACTACCTTTATTATATTTCAGTTAAAATAATTATCTTTCAAAAAATGCGTGTTTTTGTGTCCTATAAAATATTTGTAAAACTTAGGATTAGTTAATTTTGATATTTTGGGAAAATCTCAGTTGATACTTTTTTTATTAGATTTTACGAGTGAGTATTGTGGAGTATATGTATATGTATCATAAACCAGTAGTCGCATCAACGTTTTACCACTAGTACGTTCCCGAGAATACTTTCTATACACAACCATTTTAAGAATGGGTGAAAGAACCAGACACTCGTTCACAGGCGTGCCATAAAATCTATCTTAGAAATAGAGTAACCACAAATTTGTTCTTACACAAACATTGTGGTACAGTGATTAATTCCGTCGTAAATCTGTAATAATACTTTAGTCCAGTCCAGTAGGAGTAAATCGGTTATAAAACGTCTTGATTTACCTTTATTAACATTTTATATACGAGTGTATGTTTTAATGTCGTAGAGTCGGTCTCTCTCGGGCGAGTACTGGTGGTACTATCTGCAAATTACTTTCATGTCACAAACCACCCACTGCCTCCATTGCAGCACTCTATGTGAGAAATTTACTTTGATTTTTCTGTAATGTCTCTTATACGTTTATTGGAAAGCAAATTGCCAATAAGTAGGCTCTTAGGAGCTGCGCAGCTATTGATATAATATTATTTTACGATTAACACCACATATAAACGGAATTTTAGATTTATATTGCCCATTTCATCTTGATTCTTATCTTGATTGTTTAACCGCTAGCGGCCCGACCGACGAACCGGTTCGTCAGTGCCATTGTTTATCTATTGTGTCTATAATTACAGTACTTGAGACTTTAAGATTTACATCTTAGTATTGAACTACTTGTTAGTACTTCCTATCAACGACAACAATAACAATGTAGTCCGGTCAAATTAGACATTTCAAAGTGCAAAAATTCGCATAGAGCTGAAAATTGGTACGAATGTGTGGAACACCATTATAAATCAAATGTAAAAAGTCCCCATCGATCCCACACTTGCAAAAAAAAATATTCAAGGTCAAAGTTCGCAAATATGGGTTTTTTGCGTTTTTTAGCCAAACGGTAAGTTTTATGATAAAAATAGATCGGACAAAAATTGTAGATTTTGCAATTATCTATAAGAATTGTCTACAATTTTTCTCCTAAACGTCACCGTTTCTGAGATATAATGGTTGAAAAAGTTGTATTCTTCATAATATGCGTTTCCACGCCACCTGGAAGGTAGTGTACTTGGAGCGTTTTTTTAACGTGGTTTTCCCAATAGACCTATCCCACAATCTATTGTGATCCTGTTTAAATCAATACTATTTCAAAATATGTAAAAACTGGTACTATTGGAAATGATGAAAGCCGTGTGAATTCTAAAAAAATTGGTCAAGTTATCCGTCTCATTCATAATCATCTGATAATTCTGCTTCCTCTTCTTCTTGTTCGTCTTTTTGTACTTCTTCCTCTGCTTGTTCTTCTTCTTCCTGCTGGGTGTAAGTAAATTGTTCTAACAGCGATGCATCAGATTTCTCCTCACTGATATTGTACGAATCCTCTTCTGATGGTGGTTAAACATTGGAGCACGACTGACCTTGACAACTGGTACATGTTAATCGCCATCAGAAGAGGATTCGTACAATATCAGTGAGGAGAAATCTGATGCATCGCTGTTAGAACAATTTACTTACACCCAGCAGGAAGAAGAAGAACAAGCAGAGGAAGAAGTACAAAAAGACGAACAAGAAGAAGAGGAAGCAGAATTATCAGATGATTATGAATGAGACGGATAACTTGACCAATTTTTTTAGAATTCACACGGCTTTCATCATTTCCAATAGTACCAGTTTTTACATATTTTGAAATAGTATTGATTTAAACAGGATCACAATAGATTGTGGGATAGGTCTATTGGGAAAACCACGTTAAAAAAACGCTCCAAGTACACTACCTTCCAGGTGGCGTGGAAACGCATATTATGAAGAATACAACTTTTTCAACCATTATATCTCAGAAACGGTGACGTTTAGGAGAAAAATTGTAGACAATTCTTATAGATAATTGCAAAATCTACAATTTTTGTCCGATCTATTTTTATCATAAAACTTACCGTTTGGCTAAAAAACGCAAAAAACCCATATTTGCGAACTTTGACCTTGAATATTTTTTTTTGCAAGTGTGGGATCGATGGGGACTTTTTACATTTCATTTATAATGGTGTTCCGAACATTCGTACCAATTTTCAGCTCTATGCGAATTTCTGTTAACCTACCCCTATTTTTTGAGCTAACTTGACCGGACTAATGTGTAATTAATAGTGATTGCATGTTGACCTGTAGCCGTAGTCTATAGGTAGTTGAGCACCCTTATTAATTAGCCTATTTCCCTCTGCCGAGTGTTTATACTTCCTACTAAAGTAAGTGGTTCATAAACTTCATGGTATGTGTATAAAAGTCATCGTTATTAATTCTACGATACGATCTCTAGGGTGTTAATTAGGGTCCTTAAAAACTGTATTGACGTGGTTAGTCTAACATTTGAGATATCTTTTCGAAAGTAAACTGTGTCACTGATGCGAAACGAAAGCAAGCCACTCGAAATGGCGTCTTTTTAGGGGTGGGGAACACTTGTAATGTTCCCACGGGGTGCAATAATGCGGCGATAGAGCCCCGCTAAACACGTAATTGCCCTTATTCCGAAAAAGAACGCCTGTCTGTTATATTTATTTAGGGACCATAATTCATATCTTCGCCCTTTTGCGGGCTTAATTTTTTGCCGAGATCTCCTGAGTGCCAAGTCCTTGGCCGTCCTTCATTTGTCATAATCCAACACAAAGTCTAAACATTATGTTCAGCCAAATTTTTCTTTGTATTCGTAATTTTCAGTAATTTTACGATTACGAATAACTCTAACAGATATTTCCGTATTGTTTTGAAATGACACTGTATAAATAGTTCTTTTAAAAAACGGAGTCGTAAATATAGATAGCAGAATGTCTGTATTGTAACAGTTACTTTCAGCTGTGTCATGTGTTTCTTGTCAATGCACAGTGTTCTGTTTTGTACTTTGACCTTGTCTTTTCCTTGCTCTTGAAATACAACACTTAAAAGAAGACTTGTACTCCTGAGTTATGTGAATGGTGGGAGTTGATTTATGTGGAAGTGTTGAAATTTTTTTGAAGCGAGATTCTTTCTTTGTTATCTCTTTGATTGCAATTTAATCTCAATCACTTTAGTGATATAATTTTCTTCAAAATGTGCATTACGACAGTTCCTGGAGTTGTTTGTGGGTATAAGTTGATTTACATTAGCAAACTATAAGCCAATTAAATCAGGACGTTCAATCTCTCCAGAAGTTCAACACACACGGTCACGGTCAACGTAAAAATGTCGGATGGTTATAGTTAAACAACATGTGCCCCGCCATATGGCTTCTTTATCATATTTATCTCTCTCTTTAAAGAAAAGAAACGATCGGAGGAACTAAACAAAGTTATCTGTTCATCCTCTATGCATTACTCATACTTTTGTTGTTTTTAAATACTAATGTATTACATTTTTTACTTTCTCAAAAATGATAGTGCATAAACGGTTAAAAATAGATTAAATCTAAGTAAAAACATGATGTGTGACTGATGTTACGAGATTGTTGAACTGTAGATACTGTACCTACATTCTTAGTTCGCGAAGTGCATGCTGTCATCAGCAGTGTAAAATCTATTTGAGAAACAATTGTATTCTTCTAATGAATTGTTTTGAAACCCAAAGCATCATGAAACTAGAGCAGTTTATCTTCGCAGACAATGATTACTTAATTAATGGTTTCCAGTTACATAAAGAGAATTCAAACATAATTAAACAACTTTCTTGTTTGTGACTATGTAAGTCCTGCTATAATAAGAGGCGCCTTCAATGATCATTTGTTTAATTAATAAGGCCACGACAAGGTGCCTTCAAGGTTCAAAATTTGTTCAATTAATAATTTCATCACATTAGTATTTATGCAGTTAACCAATGTTTAATAGAAATCGTATTTGTATAAGTGCCTTAATAAATCACCTACGAGTAAAGGATGTAAAATCCTGCATGTAAAAATTAACCTAATGGCCTATTACGTAAATATTGTAAGATTGGAAATTCTAATTAAGTTTCACACGTTTCAGTGTTTGTTTTTCTTATATAATCAATTCTTTTCAAACGAGTGTTGTATTAAGGCACCATGTGAACTCTACATGACGATTTTATTTCTAGCCTCTGTAATTGTTGTTCAGGTCAAAAGGGAAACCTGTATGTAAATTATTATCTATCATTCACAGTTAACCTCCGTGAGACTTTTAAAATGTAGGTTCATTTGTTTAATTTTATTTTTTTCTTACATTGACATATCTTTACGTTTTACAATTCCGGTCGGCTTCGTAATATAATTAATATTCGTGAGCTCGCTTCATTGTTGTCGGTATTCTGAGGGGTATATTTGATTAGCGTGTTAAATCTCATCGTGGCTCAATGTCAACGGCGTCGATAATTTTTTGTGGGGGCGTTGGCCGTCTACAGTCAGGCATGCATGTTCCACGGACCACCGCTTCCATACTAACCGTCTCATTAGATCCCTTTGCGATTATTTTTTGCTCATGCTCCTGTTTGACCCTCGTTCGTTATCGAAGTATAATGGCGACGGACATAGCAGTTGTTTTATTTGTAGGAAGCCGCGCATGTTCGTTTAATTGAAATGAATTCATATCATCTTTTATTTGTGTTACCATTAAAGTCATTCAGAGTTCCTTCCAACGCCACTCACACACTCATAAATCATTACAACAGTTGATACATTCCCAGCTATATTTGCCTCACATGTGTTAAATAATTTGCCACACTGGTACGCGTTGAGGGAATTAAATTAATTACTGCTTTATTTATAAATTATTTCTTCAAGTTATTTTGCACTATCTGTAGATAATGTAGAAAGTAGAAACTTGAACATAAAGCTCCTTACGTTACCAATCACTTCAGAAGTATATGTAAGAAGTCATAAATTGAAAGAATTAGAGCAAAATACAAAAGCTGAAATGAACAAAGTATTGAAAAACTGACATGAAACGGTTTTGCTGGCCAAGCAGTTAAAATCACTAATGTCTTTGCGTTCTTCTTCCCTTTTTGGCAGTTTGCCAGATTTACAATCGGCCTTAATTTACACGCAGATTGTTGGAGCCTGTGCGAAACGAAAATCTTTGGAAGTTGCTCGGCAGTGGCACTCGCTCCGTGACCGCAGGCCGGAAATATGAACCCATTGTGTGCAACTTCGTCTTTTTGTAACTCGGCCCGAGAACATTGGGGTGCTGTACTTACATTGCAAGTTTTTGTTATTGTTATCACTTGCAGTTGCAGCCACTTTTTGTTCAACTCCAGGGATTAGAATGACTGTGATATGTAGTAGGTACGTTGATAAAAACTGTAGAAAAAGCAAACCGTTTTATGGTACTAGATGTTATCTCAATAATAGGGTTCTCGTTATTTCTGAAAACATCCGGCTGATATGATAACGCGGTATTTTTATGACTAACGGATATAAATCCCGCCAATATTTTTTGCGTCATAACTTTAATATTAACGTTTATTTTTTTCTTTTTCAGGTAAGCATTATTTTTCGTCACGCCTCAAGGTGATGTGGTAAGAATATTAACTCCAACAGGATCGGACTATAAACGAATTGAACTTGAAATTTAAGGAATTTTGCCAAGGTAACGTTACTTTCCACGTGTGTCGCTCAATATCTGTGCGAGTGAGTGTGTGGGTCAAGAATGCGGCGGCGACTCGAGGTCGTGTAGGTCAATACATCGCCACACGGATCAAATCACTGCAAACTGCAACTGACAACGTTGTGTTATACCTACTTCAGCGTCTATGGAAGTGTGTCTGCAATCTTATTCCACGCAGTATTTTATCAATAAGAACCACTCGCCAAAAGACCAAACGCCTTTCACATTAAAAATAGTTTTTTTAGTTTGCATTTCTGACCAAGTTTGAGTTCGTCTACGATACGAGCTACCTTTGGAGCTTTCTTAGAAATATTGAATGCCAGTAGCAAGCAATGAATTATAATAAACTGCTTCCAGTGTTGCCCACTGAGTCACTTGCGTAGACAACACATTTTGTTTTACATGCATTATATGTATTGATGTAAAATGAGTACATTTAACAGCATTTGTAATATGAAGTTGGATGAGTATACTATACGTCTATTTCAACGCGTCATGTGCTAAAAAGTCCGTTTTTTGTGTTATGTAGATAATTAGCAACAAGAAGTGGGCGCAAAAGAAAATATAGACATGACTTTATTTTTCGCAGTAGGTATGTTTTTAGAACAGGTATGCTACTATGTTAAAAATAATTTTAGTGTAAAAACGTTCAGGTTTATTAAGACTTCAATAGGAAAAGTCAAAGGCCAAAGTACCCTTTCGCTTGTGCGTGGAAACCAGTGAATCACTTTATTATTTTTACATGTACTTATTTTAACTCGCAGGAAACACGCTCGCTGGGTTATAACAAATAAGTAGTGTATTGAAGCAGTATTTTAAATACTAATATAAAAACTTCTCCTGCCTCGTAGTTTATTAACCTCAGTTGCCACAGGTTTTCTTTAGACTCGATACTTTTTACTGTATATGTCTTCAACATTCTAAGTTCGACCGTGAATTAATTTGTGCTGTGAGTATCATGCGCCATCATGTAATCTTTCGTAACATCAAACTTGGGGGCCTTCTTCGAAAATCGAACTTCGAAGTATCTGCTCTGCTAACGGATCGCACGTTTTTCAACCACGAAATTTCGCGATTAGACATTTTGCCTTTGCTTCACGCTACACCCAAATGTTAATCGGCATCTAGTAGGTAATTCGTTGTTTGACAGTACTTTGATGTATATTTGTAAGTTCGATGTTCGTCATTGTTTTGTCTCGATCCGAAATTTCGACATTCGTTTTCTGAGCGTACTCCTAGACTTTACGGCGTTCTTGCAGGGTTTTGTGTCTTCATGTAAATAGCGCACATGCCATAATTAACGGTATTGCATAAGTATTTTATTGACCCATATTCCTGTTAACAGAACTTTTTTCTGTGAAGGGATCCATTTTATCAAATTCCCAACACTGCCACTCATAAATTAAAAGTCCCAGTCCTCAGATAATCGATTTAACTATCATGGAACCCGCAACGAAGTTAATCTAGTAATTGTACGTATAGTGTATACGTTCCACCAATGTACCTATATCAATCATCTCACTGCATCAAACTGTAATATAACAAACGCTTACACAAAATCTGTGACATGTTGTTATTCACTTCACCGGCCACACCTGAAGGTCGCGTTCCACGTATTCGCATTCAACTGATGTCATTTGCGTTAGAGAATTCTTTAGCAATTACCACATCAGGCGCTAAACAAACAGGAATGTTAAACTAGGAAATATTAAAGCTATAACTTCTTCTTTAACGATTTCCTAAGATAGCCATATTGCCATAGATAGATAGCTCATGCACGTCAGCGCGGATTACATCATTAAAGGCATTTGAATAAAAACGCAGTTCTTTTGTGATCATTCTATTTATAAGCCATTCAATGCAGCCACTTACGACGTCTGTTTTTAAGTTTGGCTCGCTTCAATTATATACGTCGATTGGAGTGCTTCACACTGTATTAAGAATTAATAATATTATTTAAGAAAATACCTTCCCGGTAGTTTCAAAGCCCATCTTGAAATGATTTTCGGAGTTTTTTAGATTACATTTCAAAAAACTGGGACCTTTTTCCCTCGATGTATTACGCAATGAACGAGTGATGTAAAAAAAAAACTAAACAAAATCAAAAAGTCCACTTTCCTTTTTTAGGAACTATTCGTGATTTCATTAAGTCACAAGAAAGAGTAAAGTTCGGCTGTAAACAAAGTTTCTACGTGGCGGAAGAGATTGCAAAAGTTATTACAGAGAGAATCTCGAGTAGTACCGTATGGTCGTCTTCCATCCAAGTTCTTAATTAAGTTTTGCTACTACTTCAAGGGTTGTAACTAAATAAGTCTTCTTTACCCTCCAGTGACAAATATACGAATTTTACATGTGTGTGGAATTTAAATTGTTAGTTTCAGCTGCCGTATGTTGCCGCCCATGTCGATAGGAACATACTTAGAAAACCTAGGCTCCGTTCCCAAAGGATTTCCACGTAAATCTCTTTGGTAAAATACAATGAAAACAGATTGGTCTTGGTCTTAGCTAAAACTCGTGAAACTTTCTAAAATAAAAGCAGAAGTGACAGATAGGTAGGCAAACCATAGGATAAAAAAAGTAGACAATCCTTGATGCAGCTTGAAGTATAACAAAATCGATGACATGTAATTAACATAACATACAATAGGGTTACGTGGTTGCACAACATACGTGAAAAAATGAGCAAAGTCTGCGTACTCTGCGTTAACTGGAGCGGTTCGTGCAAATGCACTGTTTGTATGAATAATATCATAATAAAGTATTTAAAACTTGTTATAGAATACCGGCTATTTCAGCCATAATAGGAATCTTATAATAAGTGCATTAGGAATTTGAATTATTAGAATCGCTAAATGCTGCACACATTGCTAATAATTAAAACGTTGGACACGAAAACCTAAGTATAGAAATCGCACTTAGATTTCATGTCAATGATAAGTTGGTAGTAATTAATTACTTTCACAACGTCAATACTAGTCTACCGGGTTGTTTAGCGTTGGTGCTTAATATTGTATAGAAAAAATATGTTGTACTCATTTCACGATAAAATTGAAGAGGTTCAGTAACTTATGTGGAAACTAGTAATTAATCTTTTCATAGATTACATCGACCATTGTTTGCCACTATATCCTTGAAAGTATTTAAGAGAAGTTTAAGTTCATCCTCCTTTCGCCGCCGCCGAGCCGCTGCGTTCAGCATGTTTCAATACTATTCTTGACCCAGTTTTCGAAAGATTTGTAATGAAATATGCATGAATGTAATTTATAAATGCAATGATACTTATATTGTTATTAGTAAGTTAGTAACACTTGGTACAGAAATGCGATATCCAAATATTATATTTGTATGTAAAACGATATTTTAGACTTACAAAGAGTTGAAGTGACCTTCCTATATTCATATTATGATTCCGTTGCGGTTCAAGAAGCGCGAATGCTCTCGAAAGATCATAGTTCATTCAAAAATGGAAACTCCAATAATAGTTGAGCTGGCAGACAATACTGGATGGTAAATATCACTGGGCCACTAACCAAAAGTACCAAAAATACACCTAGTTGGGACCTGTCCGGTTGCCTATGGAATGCAGAACAAAAACTCAAATAATAATTTTCATTTGATGATGAAGCTTCAGACGTGTTTAACGAAAACGCTTGTTGAGAAAGTAATTGAGAGTTCAAGTACCTGGAATTCTACTTTGATAATGATAGGAAGCCTTCGTGATTTAAAAAATCTATATCAAAGTTAATGGAGATGTTTTCTTTAATTAGAAGTTTAATAGCGTACCTTTGATGTTTTCAGAGGAAGAATATCAGAGTAAAGATAAAGATCGCGTAGTAGCGAATATTGGACAGATATGTTTTTCACAATCATCGCTTAGGACTTTTCTGACATATCGACGGTGAAGTATCAATATCTAATAACTAACATTTTAGCGATTTTCACTTTAATCCATATTCGTAGGTAAAATATGAAAAAGCTTGTATTTACAATGTTGAATTGTTATTATTTATGATTTTATCGGTCTTGAATTGTTCATCATGAAATATTTGCTTAAAAATACCTAATAACTATAGAAATGAAAGGTTTTTTTCGCCTCCTGTAAAATGACGGTTTTGTAGTTATTAGATATTGATACTTCACCGTCGATATGTTCCAATACTTCCCATTCTTTATAAGAAAATATGTGAAAAAATTTCATTCTTCACATTAAATAATTACGTACATTGTATTTCTTTGTTAAATGTTTTGCAATACTCATATGTAACTCATACATAAGTCTTATAATGATTATATTATTGTTTTTCATTTATAATTTGTTCTTTCTTCGATTCTAACATCAATATATCTAATATTCAAAGTACAAGGTAAACACTTTAGTTATCATAATAGCCAGCTAGGGTTCCGCCAAAAAAAGTATGATCAATTGGGATTCCATGGCCAAATAAAATTGGGAACCTTTTTTTTTTAAATTCTTTCTTTTATTTTAATTGCTAAGCTCTAGAGGATGGGCAGTAGCGTTCTCTGAGTACTTTCTTTAACAACCATACTGCGATCGCCAACCAGCCTGCCAAGCGTAGCGATTACGGCAACTCCCCCTCCCTCCCTTTGGGGGAGGCAAATGTCCAGCAGTGGACGTCTTTCGGCTGAATGATGATGATGACATAATTAACAACACTTCTTTTTCTTCCTGCCTTTATCCCATGTTACTTGGGGTCGGCGCAACACGTTTTCTTCTTCCATTCCGTCCTGTCACCCGTCATAATATCACTGACTCCCTTCTCTTTCATATCATTCTTCACACAATCCATCCATCTTTTCTTTGGCCTCCCTCTTCCTCTCCATCCATCCACATTTATATTCATAACTCTTTTGGTCACATGCGTTTGATCCCTCCTCTTCACATGCCCATACCAAGACAAACGGTTCCCTTTCAACTTTTCTGTCACTGGCGCTACTTTCAAACTTCCTCTAATATACTCATTCCTGACCTTATCCATTCTACTCCACATCCATCTCAACATTCTCATCTCCGCGACATAATTAACAACACAAATAAGAAATACTTTTTATAAGACATATTAGCGTTTAAGTCTGTCATGTAGTCGTGACCGTGGCGTGCTGGACACATTTTGCGTTGTCATGTATGACAACATAAGCATGTTAACTGTGGTGGTCAAAGGATTAATAAAGTCAAGCCATGACGTCACTCAATAGTTGATTCGTTGACAGAACTATTTTGCTACAAATTGTCTTGGTTTACTTATTGTTTTCCGTATATTCTTAACTAACCCTGAGCGTGAACTGAATTAATTTAGCATCGGTTTGATATTAACGGAACTCTAGTTCTCTAGTTAGTATGGGTGTGAAGGTCGTTTTGTCGGTGGCCGGTACGTCTGCGTGCAATGACAATAGTATAATTTGTTGCTGCGGTTGGGAACACTGCCAGGAACTGTTCACATTACGTTCTGAGGCGATTCACCTCGGCTGCGTGCAGTTCAAACCGGTCCAATCTAATGCGGCGTAGTAAAACTAAATATTGTTATAGCATGATTGATGCATTAAAATCCCATTAGCTAACCTCTGGTTATAAGTTAATACCTAATCAAGATGGTTGATTTAATAAAAAATGTGTATTTTTTTCCTAATTGCCTACTAATATTTCCACCACTTACCTATGTTCACAATTTTAATCATCGTTGTTAACGTTGCATAGCTAATATATTTTCTGAAAATGCCGCGCGCCCTGACAATGTAGGGTATATTATTTATAGCGGCATACATTATTAGCCAGCCCATTAGCCAGTGGCCTGTGTCGTTAAGGGCTAAGTATTGACCTGAAAGCTATTGTTAGAAATGTTTACTCTACATTTTTAACTGACGGTTTTATATTTAAAACATTGAATTTAGATCACTTCTGTATAGATAGTGTAAGTAAACGTATTTCCTCAAGTACTGACTAAGAGTTTGTTTGTCAAAAGCTCTTCAGAATGATTGTAACTTCTGTATGTATTTTCGTACATTTTAAAGGTATTTTTGTTCTTTTTTCTGAGTCACTGGACTCTTAGTTTATTTATAAATTTAAATGACTCTTAAAAAGCTTTCAATATTTTAAAATGTGTTTTAACGTTTTGTAGCTAATAATGTGAGTACCTTAGGTCTATTTTTACCGTTACTCCTTATGAAGATAATATTTTAGTCAGGACGCGGAAGCAATGTTTGTAAACATGCATTCGCCCCAGCAGTTCACTCGTCGAGGGTACTGTTTGTATTTGTTCACGTGACTCACGTGACACTAACGGCCTGTAACTCAACCCGCAGTTAACTTAATGCGGCTTATCGTGAACTTTAGCTCAAACAACACTTGTGGCTAATTACTAACATTTTCGCGGAAGACTTTCTTTTTCAAATGCCACGCTATTGCAACATAAAACTTTGCGTTCGCTGTTCTGTTACGTTGAAATTTTAATTCAATACTTCGCTAAATTGTACCTGTATATTTTAAATGTATTTACAGTCAAATAAATTGTATTCGTTCACTAGACTTCGAGTTTCATAGAAGAAATACATGTTTTGAATATTTCCAATCAAAAGATAACACAACATCGATCTCACTACGAATTTAGAGTCGAACAGTGTCGGGAAAGTGAATTAATAGGGGAAAGTCTCTAAGGATTCGCGTACTCGCTTTCGTTACGTGCTGCCAATGTCTCGTGAAGGATACAAACTTTACCTGATAGAACGCAAGAATGAACACAATGCTTCTTGATACCGATGTCCCTAATTAAATAACAACGCCTATATACATATAAAAGGCATATAAGCAATTGATAAAATTGCAAATAGACCTTTGCAGTTTGAATTACATGATTGCTCGCTGCATGGTTACTTGATTTAGATTTATAGTCCACTCTCAATAGATTTCATCAAGATGATTGCACAAATAATACAATTGAAGCCGTTTGCGAAGAAGTGATTTTATGTGACTAATACATTACAGCTTAGTCGTTGTTTTTCCTTGTTATAGTCAATGTTCTAACATGGTATAAATATCAACTAACACAATAATTCATCCGCGTAACTATTTATCACACATTAGTACCTATTCATTATTTTACATTAATTACTTACATAGAATTTTGCAGATTTTGTTATATTTTGGTAGTTTGGTAGCTATATGAAGTAAGGAAGTTAATATTTATTGTGTGATTACATTAAATATACAATATATATAATAATAGTGATTACTATTTTAGAAGCGGGATTTTTAAGTTCCATAATATTTTTAGTAAAGTTCAATGAGTTTTTTACTAATTATAATTAACTACAAAATAATAGTATTTTGTAACATGAGGAACTAATCCCATATGTGCTACTCGTTTGTCGAGATATATTTTAAACTTGGAGTAATTAGTCACATGTGGTTTTAACGCACGTCATATTGATGAACATAGTTAAATAACAGAGCTCAAAATATTCCTCCGATTAAGAATTTTGTTGACTTATAAAACTGTCGTACAGTCATCGTTGGGTCAAATATCAATAGCTTTACAGCTTTGACCTTTCAATTCGAAACCCTGATCGATGTGGGCCCTTTTTACAGACTTCCATTGATTGCTTCTTTGTTGAATTGTGTTTCAATCATGCTACGTCGAGCGCTTCATATTGACGAACTAAATATTCGTTATTCAAGACCACTTCAGATGAATTTGTTTCGTTTCATCAACCTAACTAATGGATAATGAAATCCCATTTAAAAGGCAAATACCATTCGATCCGCCGTTGTGGAATCGTGGCGTGATGTTGTTTTTAGATCGTTACATTATTAGATGCTTAAAAATCATAGAAAGTTTTTCTGAGACAAACAATTTGTTATATAATATCATCGGTCGGGGTCACACTTTTACTCGTATAGTTCAATTGTTTATAATAACGGATATGGCGAACACTACGATTACCAAAATGTTTATATTTATCTCTTCATGTAACTGTGACTAAATTATTTTATATAATCTTTGAACATGAAATAGAATGTGTGCAAAAATATTTCCTTCTTCGTGAAACAAAATTGTAGCCAACAGGTTAAATAACAATAGGCCAATCTCAGTCATAATTTGTAGATAGATTAGCCATATCGCGGCAAACCTCGGTAGTAGATACATATTTTTATTAAAGTGTTTCTTTCCTTAATTAAGGCCAAGTATAACTTGTTTGAGAAACGAAAATCTTTGTCTGTTACCAAGTCACAATTCAAAAAACAATTAGTAGATATGTAAATGGACTCAAAACAAATGAATCATTTTAGTTTTGACTCATATCCATTACAATGATGCACGCATAAGGATTTGCGTTCGTGAAGCGTCATTTTATAACGTAATTTAAAGTCAGACCACGTGTTGTCGCTATTTTCTTCACAATTGCTGCAACACCAGGGTATTCGTGTCCCCAGCTATTTATACGGCGCGAGACTTAATCGTCATCCATTACGGGCTCAGCTCACATCGCATCCAAATGAGCCGACGCAGTAACAAATCTCTGTGATCATGATGTCATGTGGACTTAGGTCTCAGGCACACAATTTAGCGCTCGGCAATCTCTTTAGCATTAGAAATTTGTAACAAACGACAAAAGTATCTTCGATCGAATGCTTTATGAAAACTGCAAATTACTAGTAAAAACAAACATGCGCATTCGAAGCTAACAACAAATGTAAAATTAATGTATGAAATAAAACTAGATGAGAACAGATGTTGATGTGCCAATTTAATCTGTAGCGAATTCACTACGTTCACTTCTGAAGATATGAATTGGTGAAAGGTTGATTTTTAAATATTTTAGCGAAAGTGCATGCTACCTGTATTGTGCGATGAATCGATAGTAAAAGTGGTTAACCACACCAAAATAAATGCTAAATCTTATAAATAAACAAAACACCCAGTCGCCTTTATGTAGTGTTCGCCGCACTAAACGCGGGGTAAGTCGTCAGCGGGCCCGCGCGAATTGTAGTCAAGGGATTAGTATGAAGCATGTCACACCAGATATGCAAAAGGCTTCATAGTAGTGTGGCGAACGCTTAAATGATGAATTCTTAATTCAATGATATTTTAACTCTGATGACATGACTGTGGATCATTAGTAATGGATCATTAATTTGTTTGTGTTGAGTGATATTTAAAGACGGAATAAACTAAATTAAATACTCTTCCTAATGTGTATAATTATTCAACAACGACTTATTACAGTTCAATATTTACTAAACCGATTTCAGATAACAAAAGTCGTCAAATGAGGCTGTACCACTATTCAATTCACCTCGCAGTTTTTACTTGATTTAAAATAATAACATTCAATACGGTACTTAAAATTTTGTTTACACCATCTGTTTCGGCCAATAGTATCGGGTCACTTTCTGCTGCTTCTTTTATCCGGCTGTACCCAGAATCTCCAATTTTTATTATTGCCTCGCTATAATTGGGATGAATCAGAATACGTGTTGTATCACTGTTTAGTTCGTCACTTGTTTGCGATTTATCCTTATACAAAACAGGACTTTCATTGAACCCAGCCAGCGGAAGATCCATTTTAGGGAATTGAATGAATTAGTTTAACCAATGTTTTGTTTTTATACTACTGATAGTAGATAAGTAGAGTGAGCCAATGATTTCAAACGAGAATTCCTCTCCTCGTAAAACTTCGATTTTAGTCGTCATAAAAGTTCACTCTTACTTCTGAAACGTTTCGTAAGAATGCGGCTTTAGTGCATCCGGCTTTTTCCTACTCATAGGAATTCAGTCACCTGCTGCATTTGCAGGGCAAAAACCCGTCTAGACGGCATTAAGCTACAAGTACGAGAGTGCGGGCCTACACTTCGAACCACGATAAACGAGATTCAAGCTTTTGTTAATCTTATTATTTGAAGGGTAGAAGCTCGACATTTTGTTAAACAACTAAGGAGGAATCTAAATAAGTTTGCCTGAAAATAATCTTGTTAGGAGAGCAGGTGACCTTTGTTTGCGGCGAGATTACTAATTTATTCTGGTTGTTCGTTTAGGGATGCTCGTCGACTTGTAAAGCTAATGTAAATTTCAATTCTATAAACGTCGTCAGCAGGTTATTGTTTACTTCATTTCTCCACTGTCCGAGGTTCAATACGCCATGCGCCCTGTTCTATTATCCGAACTTTGACCTCGTTGCCATGTATATTTTTACATACTAAGCTTTTGTGGCGTGACTTAGGTACTCATTATAAAACAATACAGCTAATTAGCTTAATAATAACTTCAGCAGTGCGATAATAAACCTTAGAGTATATACCTAGCTCTAAGCATAAAAGACATTGCTACTAGTGTGATAGTCGCGACACATTGTAATTTGAACCACAAGAGCTTGCTGCACCTTCTGCTAATTATCAACTTCATTCGTAAAATATTTAATGAAGATATAAAATTAGCCGGTAATCCATTAGTAGATTAATGGTGTCCGAAGTAAGTACCTGACGCGCATCTGGCTTAACCATACTACAGTAAAGTTTATTACTCGAAATTTTGTTCCCTATTAGCTTATTTCATCGTCTAGACAAGGAAGGCCGGCATTATGTCTCCTGGGGGATAGGTAGCGGACCGCAAATAATGTTAGCTTTGCCAGACCGTGACGACGAGCGGCCATTGTGTGCTTGTTTGAGCTTCTATTACGGCTTATTCACTAGTCCTAGCCGACTGCCGGCTACGCCTGCCGATGCTCCGCGTAGGGTTGCCTACTATGTCCATACCAAATATAGTACTTATTTTTGAGAACCCATAAAAATATAGAATTGAAAAAAAAAAACTATAGGTACGTACGCTCCGTCAAAAAAGTGGTTTTTCACCCTAAGATTGAAATTCGTTTGCATTGCACGTCATAAAACATTAAGGTCGGTTTTCACATGAACATTATCTGACAACAACCTTAGCGATATTTTCATTTGACAGGAACTGTTGTCAAAACTGGCAAACCACTTATTTGGCCCACCGTACCTACCTAATCAAATCCGTCTCAAAGACAAATTTTTAAATTGTGTTTTTTTTTCTTTTCTGCGTTTTTATTTACACTCGAACATTTTAATGTATTATTTGTTTGTTTGAAATATTACCCACGGTATGAATTTGCTTTAGAAGAAAATATAGTAGCTTATACGACTAAGTAATTTAAAAAATATAATTGTATATGGTACTAAGACTTGTAATAGGTACTATATTATACTGTACTAGCTATTAGGGTTTTCGCCCCGGGTACCCGGAACCGGGAATTCCCGGGAATTTGGGGATTTTAAGACCCGGGAATTATTTGGCGGGATTCCCGGGTACCCGGGAATTATTTGAAATGAACAAATGATGATGAAAAATGAAGGGTCTGCACGCTTCCGAAGATTTTAGAGCATTTTCAATCTCTCTCGTGTGAAACGGTCATTGTACTGCGTGGTGTGAACTGAGAATGCTGTAAATGTATCGTGATGTCAGCACACAGTACTGTTGTCTCTGTCTAGTAAACAAATTCTAAACGCTTGTTTTTTTTTTGTAAATGTTTCATTTGTAGAAACTATTCACAATGCTTATCTTTCGTGTAAATAGTTTCGAGATTTATAATGAAAATAAACAGGGTGTAAACGAATTCGCGTAACTCCTTCAAACGGCGCGATCTAAGTACTGGTCACAGATTAACCCTAAATAGTTTTTATTTTAAATACAAAAAAGGTAATTTTCAAAAAAAAAGTTCTCTTTTCGAGCCCTTTTGGCTCCACGAGTTAACCGACTGCAAAGAGCGATTTCGTTCTAGTCGTGCTAGCCAGCTGTGTCACCGCCATTCATTGATGAGTGGCGTCGAAATGTTCAAATAAATTAGCATTTTTTTTTCTTTTTGGTAAGTTTCGGTCACATCGCTACCGCAAGAAAATAAAAGTTTTATTTTTAATCAAACCAAATCCCGTGCTCGGTCATTCTACACCAGTAGTAGATCATGTTGTGGTTTTAAGGTATTACACGAATTTGGTAACATCCTTTGTAGTCACACACCCTATTATTATTCCGTAATATTTTGCCATATTATATGAAGAGAAGCCTTTTTTTTCATTAAAGAAACTCGCAACGTCGCACAATAAATGACTGTAACTGTTCCTAGTTCATTTTTTTAAATAACTGTAAGATCTTTTATTTTAATAGGAAAAGTCGATTTCAATATAACATGTTAAAGTACTTACATGAGTTTAATGTTGAAATATACGAGAAAAACTATATTTATACAAAAAAACATGAAAATTCCCGGGTACCCGGGAATTCCCGGGAATTTAGAGAAAAAATTCCCGATTCCCGGGAATCCAAAAAGGCCGGGAACGCGAAAACCCTACTAGCTATTGCCCGCAGCTTCGCTTGCGTGAAATTTTAAACCCGCGTTTACCCCTTTACAGGTATTTTTAGTTGTATTATCTAAAAAAAACCCTGGGATAAGGATTTTTATACAAACATCAACAACTGATTTCACCCGTTTAGGGGTGCAATTTCTAAAAACGCTCAAATACGTGTATATTTAATTCCATGCTTCTTACTTCAAAAATACCAGATTTCTCAGACAAACTTTCAACACTTATTTCACCCCCTTAGGGGTTGAATTTCCAAAAACGCTTAAACACCTGGACATTTATTTGTAACCAGAAACCTTAGTATTTAATTTAGTGTCCGACCGAAACAGGATTTTTAGCCGAAACAGAAACCGAAACCGAATCTTCGGCGCCAGTCTCAGTTTCGGCCGAAACCGAAACCGAAACCGAACCTTATTTAGACGTGTAAAAAAATCAATTCTATTGTACACACGGCTACACTTCAAGCTATGCAAAACCAGTATAAGCTGACCGTTAATTGTGCGAAAAGATTATTCAAAGCGACGCCAAGATAAACTGGTTTTGTATAGCTTGATGTGTAGCCGTGTGTACAAGGTGGGGCAAAAGTAATCACCCGATGTTGTTTTGCTGTAATTTTTTTTAGGAAAAAATGTTTGGTTCTTCTTGTGGATTATGTTTATTTAATGTATTAGAATTGTTTCTATCAAGTCGAAAAAATGATATCGATCAAGTGGCCGCCGTCAGAATTGATACCATAAGGGCTCGTTTTATGGCAGTTTCCATAACTTGTGTGCGAACTTCCGGCGATAGGTTCTAGTATTCCTGTCGGATATTCTCTTTAAGAACTTTAAGAGTCTGAGGTTTGTTTACCCGGGATTTCAAGTACCCCCAAAAGACTGGAGCGGTCAAATCGGGTGATCTGGCCAGCCAGTGCAAATCGTTAAAGCGAGAGATTAGACGCCGCGAAAATGCTTCCTTCGAAATATCGGTTGTGGCTCGTGCAGTGTGCGCCGTTGCTCCGTCCTCTTGGAACCAAATGTTCTCCAGTCCCAATTCATCCAACTGAGGAAGGAAAAAGTCGTTGATTATGGCTCTGTAGCGCTCGCCGTCCACAGTAACTGTAGGGCCGGAGACGTTCTTGAAAAAAAATATGGAAAATGCCATAAAACAAGCCTGTATCCGGTCGAGCCGGTCATCAATTCTGACGGCGGCCACTTGACCGATATCATATTTTCTCGACTTGATGGAAAAAAATCGACTTAATTAATTAAATAAACATAATCCACACGTATTTAGAACCAAACATTTTCATTTCCAAAAAAAAATACTGCAAAACAACATCGGGTGATTACTTTTGCCCCACCTTGTATAGTGAAATCTAGTATCTTTGTTACACACATACAGACAGTTTACTCGTGTTAAATGAAATGAAAGACAATGATGGAAATATGTAACGAAAATAGTTATTCATTTATGGTATATTATCCGGTTCAAATGCTGTTAGGATAAGACCTTTTGGAGTTGCGTTACGCGACAGTGATGACTTGTAGGTGCAGAAAAACAGTCAGATGAATAATAAGTATCAATCAGTAAATTTTTTTTTGCAAGTATCAATTCGACTAAAAAATTAAATAAAGATAGTAACTAAGGCACATAATGAGAATAAAAATAAAGCTAATCTTCTAAGTCTTCTGCTCCACTCATAGCCTCTCCTTCACTCTGAGCTGTTTTCGTTTGAAATTTAATAAATAATAAAAAAACTGGGTAATTTCCAATAATAACTGTCTCGAAATCACTGTTTCTGACTTGTCGGTGCAGTCTTTTATCAAAGAATTCAATGTTTTTAAAATGTTTTTACACTGCTCTTTCTCTTTCAAAATAATCGTTCACACTCATAAGCATTTTTCGAGCACGACTGTTTAGCACATCTCTTCTTTTAGCGCTCATTTTTGTCACAAAAGTACCAATAAATATAATTTAAAAATAAATAATTTCTATGAAATTGTATTCGTGCCTTGCTAACAGTACTGACAGGCGTCAGTTGACGTCATACGCCGCTCCATTCCAAAAGGACTTATCCTAACAGCATTTGAACCGGATAATACAACATCATGTATTATCATGTATTAACAATACAACATCAAAAAAAATGTTAGTCGATTGTCAAAAATCAACACTTATACGTAAAGCACAGACTTCTTATTGAGTATTTGTGTTCAATGTCGTAAAGATTAATTTATTATTTATTGATATTGAGATCTTGTATTTGATACTTGGTAGTTAAATAATTATTTACCTAATTATCAGTATCAACAAAAATTACTAAATTCGGTAAACTTTGTCAAAAATCAACAAACAAAAACACAAACACAACACTACCACGCCGACCGGCAACTCAGCTGGTAACCACACAGGAGTCCCGAACTCACCCGAAGTTAGCCGGAAGACGCGCGACAATTCGCGAACACTGAGTTTCGGCGCGGCCGAACTTTCGGCTGATTTTTGGCCGAAACCGAACCTGTAGCCGAAACAAGATATTTTGGCCGAAACTGGCCGAAACCGAAACCGAAACCGAACCTTCGGTCGGACACTAATTTAATTTCATGCTTCTTACTTTAAAAATGACGGACTTACATACAAACTTAAACACCCTATTTCACCCCCTTAGGGGTTGTGTTCGTAAAATCCCTTCTTAGTGGATGCCTACGTTACAAAAGGAACCTATTGTCAAAATTTCAAGCTTCTAACCCCAGTGGTTTAGGCTGCGCGTTGATAGATCAGTCCATTTTTGTATGTAATATCATTGGATCAGTCAGTCAGTCAGCTTCTCCTTTTATACATATACAAGGTTAGTCGGAAAGGGGGTACTAATCCGAAGCCCACTTATAGTATCGCTGATGACTGTTTGAAAGCAAGTGTTAAAATTTCAAAATTCGATATATTTTTTTTCCAAATGAAATGATTTTTATTTTAGTTTTTTCAAAAATTCTTCATTCCTGCTTTAGTTACAAATTCAGAAAATGGTGCTTCTAATTCATGACTCCAAATATGACCTAAAATGTAAACACAGCTGATCATAACTGGGGATAGAGAGATTTTAGAGATTTTTTTTTGAGATTTTTGAACATCTGTTTCTCTTAAACTATCAAGTTTTGGGAAAAGTTGTAGAACAAAAGTTATTCATTATTATGTGTACTTTAACACCCTTTCGGATTAGTACCCCCTTTCCGACTAACCTTGTATATATAGATACGGTTGGCAACCCTAGCTCCGCGTGCGTCTTTATTGATCTGTTCACTGATCATTCACAGTTGCATATAGATATTGGGATTCCCGATTAGTAATGCCTAGGTAACAAGGAAAAAAAAAGTCATTTCAGCTCTTACATTTTTTGGTTGATTTTTGGGTGGGTTTTTACAGAACATGATTAAGTATTTCGTAATAATAGAGACAGGATGTATTTACAGTTAACTTCGATCCATAAGGCTTTAGTTAAGACCTTGACTTAAACTATCTCGGTTATTGCTAACCTTTGTTGTCAAACAAAGTAATATAATTGATTCACATGAAAATTATAGAATTTTCATGTGAATCAATAATATTACTTTGTTAGAACGAAAAGTGCATGCAGACTGCATAATTCAAGGTCATTGAAAATGAAATATCAAGCACGACAACTAAATTGCATGCTCACGACAACAAAGCAATTCCCCGAAAGGTACAGGGTTGTACAGCAAAAGAACGACGCAAACGCAAAGAACTAACGAAACTAGCTACCTACTTTCGGTCATTGTTCTCAGTCCGTTTGTCTTTGTGATTTTCAACTGGGCTTGCATTTGTTCTGGCTCGTGGAGGTAATAAGCTGCCAGTTATTATCCCTTTGCGTTTTGTAATTAATCTTCATAAAAGCTGTACGAGTTCATTTGATGAACATTTCTTTCTAGAGTCATGTTTTTCACTTCCACTAATTTCCTATGAAGTAAATAAATAACACAGAAATATGTAAAAAAAAAGCTAAACACGAAGACGGTGAAAGCACAGATATAACTTGCTTTCACCGTCTTTCAGCTAATAATAATTATTACTAAGAAGTTTCTTTTAACTATTTCATCAAATCACTCGAAATTAAATTTCAACAATATCATTTCTAATTTTACCAGATCTTCCTACTAGCCTTTTCCCAACTATGTTGGGGTCAGCTGCCAGCCAACTAGGCTAGGCTAAATGTTCGGACATTTAACCGTTGAAACCGAAAAAGGACTCGCACGAAATACAGGACTTTTGTCGTCTGATAGTCTGGGGGTGACGTTTCTCTGCGTTGTATTTGGAGATTATGTTCATATCAGGGCAAAGGATAGTGTTGGTTTTAATTAATTTATTTGATTAATACCAGCAGTTATGTCCTAATAATTATGTTATATCGTGTCCAAACAAATGACAGTCCAAGCATATGTGGCAATTGCCTGGAACTTAAAACAAATATACCAAGGAAAATACCTTGAATTCTTGATCAAATACAGTAAGATAAGATATAAAACTAGTACCTAAGGATAATGACGCGTCTTGTATGCAAATGACGTCAGAAGGCCTCGTATTTGTGATACGAGCCGGCTCGTTTTCTGGATCTAGCAACGCGCTGCGTTTGCGGCTGCATCGTAGAATGCGCTGCGTCTTGCGGTTCGCCTTGTGGTCGCTGGCGATCGCCAGTCACACCACTCACACCAAAGTGTTTATTTAATACATGATCTGCGATAGGAATGCCAATGGAATTAAAAGCCTCCGTCGGATCTGTCGTCTGACCTCAACACGGATTCAAAAATAGCGAATGCGCCTATTATGTATTCAGAACGTTCGAGGGTCTTCGAATACGAATTTTGTTTCGTTTGGAACGAATGTAGCAAGCAGTATTTTTATTATTCTCGAAAATGAACTAACATCTTGAGAACTTCCGACCATTATATAACTTTTTTTTTCTTGTTACAGCAACTCAAAGATGAGCTCGGTGAAGTGGTCGCGGAGCTGGAGGCTCTGGATGGGCAGGAGGAGTGTAAACAAAACAGTAAAGCCAAGCAGATGAGTATAGGGAGGAAGAAATTCAACATGGACCCTAAGAAAGGTGAGCAAAAAATAAATATATATTATGTTCTAGATATCGTAAAGCCCGTCTGAATAAGGGCCGTAGCCCGTCATACCTGCTCTTTGTATCCCACAAAAACTAGCAGAATAGCCGTTCATTTCAATTACCTACTGGAATAGAGAAAGTATTGAAGTAGGTTTTTTTTATTCAAACCGTGATTCAGGTCTTTCTCCATGATAAATTGGTCACAGTGGGACGACTTTTCCCATTTAGCATGAATATATGTACCCATATGTGATATACGTATTTAAGAGCTCGTGGAATGGAATAACTGGCTCGCTGAAGAATTTTATACAATCTGACGACACATTCCAACGCAGCGGCGCGGTTTTATTAAAAACATTTTAACTTTCTGCTACAGAATTTATTTCTTTGCCTAACTTTACATAGGTGGTAAAATTCATGAGATGTGGTAAAGTATATAGATATTAGACTAAAGCAGTTTTCAATGTAAATGAGCAACGAATAAAAGGCTCAGATATAGTTCTGGAGTCTGTTTCGCTGAACACTTCAAGTACTTACTTAAACTGTCCAGACACTTTTATTATTATGTGTTGGCTAGGCATTTTTATATGGTAGACAATGTAATGTGTTATGTTTCTTGGCTTACCATCAAGGTTTCAAAATCTCCAATGCAGATCACTGCTTCATTTTATGGGTTTAAACTAGTGATGTTTAAGGGAATAGTTATAACCGGACGAAATTAAAATATGAAGTAATTAAAGTGCGTCTCATGAGGTTCTTATCATTAAAATAATGGTGGTAGGAGTAGAATTCTTGGTACAATGCTATTCGATGCGGCAGGTGCGGCGTTCCCACGGCCCGGTCGAACGACATATTTTGCAAATTGTTCTATTCCTGCACTTTTACACCTGTTCAACGGACGACTCCATGTTTTATAGAATAACAACGTAAATTAGATAAATGCGTCCTGCGGCATAATTATAATATATTTAATTGGAACTTTTTAATCGTCTTTGTATAAAATCCTGCCGGCCGATAAACAACCCCTAAGGCGCATGCTACACGTTTAATATTTACCATGATATTTGGATCGCGATCCAGTAGGTGTAGTATGACCACACAAGGCTTTTGTTTATGGAAGTATAGACAAAATTACATAAACCCAATGGCAATATGTCATTTTGTTTATTCTTCAGTCGATAAAACCCTTATTTGCGGTGGTCATACTACGCCAGCTGGATCGTGACATTTATTGAGCGTATAATCCATCAACATCAATACACTCATCTAAACTCTGTTTTTTTATCTCAATTAATCAATTATTTATCCGTCGACGGATCAAATGTAAATTGTTTATAGTACGTAGATAGTGTAAAATTGTAAATATATAAACTTGTCACATTAACATAGGTCTTTCTCTGTTTTGCTAGTTATAAATCGTGCGCATACTATCCTTGAACAACAAATTAAAGCACGTTCTAGTTTAAAATAGCCGCGTCACTTCGATATCTTCAACTACATTTGTATTGGAACTAATCGCATGATGCGATACTTAATAACAGTACATACTTTTATAAAATATTCAGCTATATTTTTTAATACCACGTTCCAAAATGGCTTTAAGACCTTGATCCGCTTTAATCTTGGCAGGGTAAATGTTTGTTCAGCTAATGAATATCCAAACAAGACCTTTTTAAAACTCGCATGTTTCTTACAACTTTCCAATTTTCTCTGTATTTGTGCGCAATAGAAAATCTTTCAGTAAAATGTTCAGCTCTTTCTACTTATTGCAAGTTCACGTTCCTCGTCATTGCGTTCTCGTGATCGTGTCCAGTAGACTCGATAGATATGCTATTACATTAGATGTAATCGGTAACAGTAGTCTCCATCCTGTAATTAACTCGGATAGGTGGACTTGATATAGGTTAGTTTTCTGCAAGTAACGGTACAAATTACTGCGATCAAGAACGCTTTTGATATAGTAATAAATCATCTACCCGCATTAGAGTAAAACGAGTTTTTGAATAGTAGGTATTAACTCCTTGGTGAAACGTTGTACTGGTCATTAGTTAATGCAAAAATCTTTTGTGGTTTCGCTAGCATGTCACCTCAGTGTTCCAGTATTAATTAGGTCATGTTGACGGTAACAACTAGCTTCGCGAGAGGTTAGATGTAAGGCGGAGGTCTTCTGAATACATGCTCCAAGCTCGGCAGACGCTCGAGCACTCCTATTCTCAAGAGCAGGCGTAATGGGATGTAGTCGTATACAGCACCTGGTTGCACAACTTCCTAATGACGTCATCTTATGAATAGGAACACGGCTGCTATTACCCTTTCCACATAAAGAATGAACTATAAGAAAACCGCCAATCAAAAATCATCAAATTTTTTTTACGTTGTTTTATTTTTCGTTACAGCGCTATTTATTGCCATATTATGCCAGCTCTTTATCTGTTTTCTTTTAATGTTGAAGCAAAATGTTTTTGTTTTATTAATTTCATATTCGGTACAAGTAGGTAATAAAATTAGCCATAATACGTGCTGTACCGTTTGTCTTTAAAATAATTAATGGCATTTTGTGGCCGACTTTACGCGGTAACATTATTTCTGCGCGGTAAGCTGGCTTCGCTTCAGGATTAGCCATGCTGGATTATGGTGGCGACATTACCTACGGTAAAGGGTAATCGCGCTTACAGAATAATAAATACGGTTGCTATTTATAAAAACTCAATCGATCTTTAATAGTGGTTCCACACTGCAGACATGATTATATAGATGGACAAGTAGCAGAAATAACAAGACAAATTGAAAGTGTAGAGATTAATAATGAGCTTGTACGTTAACGGCTATTTGATGATGACTGATCGCGGAATCGGCGGAATCTCACTGCATGCATAATTTATTGGAGCATTTATTGCAGCTGGATGAAAAGGTACATTGAGTAATATTTCCCAATATTAAGTTCCAATAATCTGTAACTAAGCGTTATTAGAATTCATTGTAATGTTGGTCAGTGTTGAGCAGTGAAGTAACATTCGTGAAACTGTAACAACGACCGTGGAAATGTAGATGTAATTCTAAGAAATAATGCTAAAAGATAATCAAGTTATCCAATTTACATTCAACGTGTGGATGTGGACTAGACGGACTAGTTCTCCATCTAGTCTGTGCGGTTGATCTGGTAGAGTACTTACCTGTGGGATCGGGATATCCGTCGGTGGGAATTAAGCTTGGTCCGACTCTTGTCCCAAATTGGGCTATCAGACGTCTGTAGCCACCAAGCCAAACGAGAATATTTGCTTTAAAAAAATACTCGTAAGTAGCATGTTAAAGATTTTGCATGATCAAAGTCATCTGCAACTAAATTGCTTAGTTATTGTATACGAAGAAAAAACTCCAACTAGGAAAAAAATATAATAATAACCTTGAACTAAAAACACTGCTGACGTTATTAAATATTTATTTGATTTTGATGCAATAACAATTATGGGCGAGACATCAAACATGATTGTCCCCAGTAATTGCATAACTCTAGAGTCTAGCCCTATTCTTCGCATATTATGCATTCATAATTCAAATTACTTGAAAGTACGTGACTAAACGTACATACTTAAATGGCATCTTTCCCTCGGGAAATAATTCAACGTTCTTTCATTGTTCTCAACGCCTGTCTTGCCCACGTTTTTTTTTTCTTTGCATATATTTTACCTGTTTGTTTCATTCGTGTACAAGGAAAATGGAACATTAGGCTAAGCCCATCGTGCATCTATTATCATTAATCATGTTGTTTATCAGCATTGTTGCCTGTTAACTTGGTTACGTATATCTCGTGTCAATTTGACTATCCATGTCATTGACAAAGTTTCCATAACAAGTTTAACGACTATAATCTGAAACACTTGATGAATTATGTAAAAATCAACCGATAAAATCACTCGTTGGGAAATGTAATTACTAGTCAAACTAATAAAAGCTTGTAAAAAAATCAGCCAAGCGGGAAGCGGGTCTTACGTGATCCAACGTTTTCAATTTATTCAGTCCATAAAATGTGATCGATCTTTATTGTCTTGCATGAAATTGAAAAAGTCACATTGGTACATGCCTGGTTTTTAACCCTCAACCCGGTGCTTAACAAGCGGGTCTGTAACCTCCAGGCTACCACGACATTTACTTTTTTAGTTAATCCAAGACGCTACTGACAAACAGTGAAAGAAAATATCGCGAGGAAACCTGGAGTTACTGGTCTGAAATTGCCAACCCGCAGTGAGCAAGCGTGGCGATTCATGCTCGTTTCTTCTGTGTATGTGAAGAGGCCTTTGCCCAGCCGTGGGACAGTTACAGGCTAACATTTATATTTATTTTATTTATTGTCTTAATATAACTCGACAATAACTTCTCATACAAAACGACACATTAGAGCACATATTCTATAGTAACTGAAACAAAACATCCATCCGGTTTCGTATTTTCGTAGACGCCAGTGCGCTATCGCTAACAAGCTTGTTATTGTTGCAAGCGTCACACGATTGCTCCGCTTCTCTCGCTCACTTAGCACCAACGATCCGTCATGCTGCTATCTGCAATTTTGCATGCCGCAAGATGGAAGCTCCAGTCGACACGGAGATTTATAAAACAACCAAAGTGCATACTCACCACCCGATGTATGCGATACGGAAGATAAATTGCTCATATTTATCGTCTGTTATACCGTTCTGGGTAATATTTTTCAATGCTATAAAATCTTGTAGAGTTAAACATCATTTTTGTTTGTTAGGATCTGGTTTATTCAGTGATCTGTAATCTGATATCGTTGTTTTTGTGTAACTTTTGTAATTTATTTACAAGTGGAGCCTGAAATTCTCTACCCACGCTTATTACCCCCCTCATTGAAGCTCCTGGCTCAACGTGGGGGCGGATGACGTCATTTAAGACGCAGACTATTAGGATTTTGTACGCAGTGCCATTGTGATGGTGCCGTAGGTCGTATTTAAATTGCTTAGCGCACTGGTGTGGATTTGATGGTAATAATTACTTGTGAACGAAATATTAATTCGAATTTCTAATATTTTTCCCTTTATTTTGCAAGGAAAACATTACGTGCCTAATTTACCTGAACATTAATGGTAAGGTGTAGGCAGGCATTAATGGTCAGGCACATTAGGCATGTAATGTTTTACGTAACCCCTGTAACCTCCACCCGTTTTATCGTCATTTAGGACGGTGTTTAAAAAATAAAAAAAACGAGTGAGTCCAATAATAAAAAAAAACGTATAATAAAAATAAGATTGACTATGCGGAGGCACACAAAATTTGTAAGGTCGTGGGTTTACGGCCGTCTGTTGTCACACCTGCAGTGAAAGGGACTTCCCTGCAGAAATTCGGCAGCAGTCCTCTCAGGCCGGAGATGGTGGGTGGCCGATGATGCACGATGGCGCGGCGAGATTGGCGGGAAAGTGCAGCGGGCGACTTGCTCAGCGCGCCACGGATGTTGTTTCTTCGCCGTATGCCGTGATCTTGTACGTTGATGGTTAATTGGGCAGTATTAACCTGGCCGTAGTTCCCAGAATCGGGAATTTAAAACTTTCACTTTTAATTAAGTACTACTTAATATGTACTAATTTAACTTATTACGTCCGTCTCGGCTAGGGCGCTTCAACGGGACGCGATTTAGTGATAATTGAGACGTGCACTCAGGTTCAGCTTAGTAGCGACTGCCCGAGCTGCGCAACGTATGACCTTATAAGGCTATGAAAAAACTCCCCACACGACTAGATGCGCCGCGCGTTCGGAAATGCATAAACCCAAAGAACGAACATTAATTTATTGTAAATGTGTTCCTTTATTTTTTAAATATTGGTTTAGTTAAAACATTTATTATTTAGATTTAGTTTTAAGGATAGATTTTAATTAATTAATTTAGTTTTAAGGTTTTTGAACTACGTCAATTAATAAAACATGATTAGTCATGTAACGTTTCGTTACATTACCCGCCAGGCCCTCAAAAGGATTTTATTTTTAGGAATAAAATCCGCAACCTAACTTGTTACAATAACCTTTCACTCATTCTTCCACTTCATTCATACCTCATCACTCAAAATACTAACATACAATACGTCACATAATAATGAAAAATATGCGACGCGTCCTAATAGAAACTGAGAGTCAAATGACTAATATACGTCAATGACTCATGTAACAAACAGGTATTAAAATCGTTTATAGTATTTGGGAAAATATAACGAAATTCTTTATTGAGAAGTAGATTTTCAAAAAAAAATTTTTTCTTTAGTGGGTACCCTAATCTATACTAGCATTGATTTTATTTAAAAGTTTTAAAGAATCGCTCAAATCATCACGAGAACAAAGTTGCGAGCACGAAACATCCTAGAACGGATAAGCCTGACTAGCTTACATCTCTGTCACCTAATGGAGCAACAGTACTAGCAGGTGTTTCGCCTCTTAAAACAATCTCATTCTAACTCGGATTTTTGCAAAGACAAAAATATGTAATAGGGTAGGCTATTACAAAAATATTTAAAACTTCTAAAGAATCGTTTAAATTATCAAGAGAACCAAGTTGAGAGCACAAAACATAATGCCTGACTAGCTTACATCTCTGTCACCTAATGCAGCAACAGTACTAGCAGGTGTTTCGCCTCTTAAAGCAACCTCATAATATTCAAACTCGAATTTTTGCAACGATAAATATTTGGTAGGGTAAGCCATTTCGAAAAACAGATAAAAAAATTACATTTAAACAATGAAAGTTGTAAATAGCACACTAAATAATCACACACAAAAATCACAGGAAAAAAATCCAAAAAAAAAAAAATTTTTTTTTTTTTTTTGAAAAAAAAATTTTTTTTTCAAAGTAAAAAAAAATTTTTCCTCAAAAAAAATTACTTGTTCGTGCTTGGCCCTAATCGCACCAGATGGTAAGCGCAGACAGGGTCTAAGATGGAACACACGAATACAAGTAACAGAGATATAGAGAGATTCCTCTATACCCCTCTGGCTCTCACGTACACGCGACGGTACACAGTAAACTGCTTGGCGTCGGACTTTATTGTGAGTGTGGTAGCTAGCCAGGACCGTAAAGATCTACCACTGTACTGGGTTTTGTTGAGTCTTACAACACGCGTTTATGCCCAGCGTGCGGTGAGGAAGTATTGTATTCTAGCCCGTCCCCACACGGGATAATTAAAGAAGAAAGTACTCCGTTCTGTTACAATCAACTTAACAGAACGCTGAGTTTATAATTATGAAGGACAAAAGAAGGAAAAGAAGAAAAAAAATTTAATACAAAAAAATTAACGTAACTGGTGTGAAGGTAGTTTGACAAAAAAAATCTGTACTCAGTACAAGACCAACTAACAGTACAAGGTCCACAAACGAAAAAAAAAATTTTTTTTTTTCACTATGTATACGACACTAATCTTCACCCCAGTTACTGCAACCAAAAATAAAAAAACAAAGCGTTTTACACAAAACAAAAAACCACTCACCGTACAAAACTAACTACTTACTTACAGAAGCGACAACAGACATAACCACGTAATTGGGCGCCAGTGTAACCTCCACCCGTTTTATCGTCATGTAGGACGGTGTTTAAAAAATAAAAAAAACGAGTGAGTCCAATAATTAAAAAAAACGTATAATAAAAATAAGATTGACTATGCGGAGGCACACAAAATTTGTAAGGTCGTGGGTTTACGGCCGTCTGTTGTCACACCTGCAGCCCGGCTAGCTCAGTCGGTAGAGCATGAGACTCTTAATCTCAGGGTCGTGGGTTCGGGCCCCACGTTGGGCGCCAGTGTAACCTCCACCCGTTTTATCGTCATTTAGGACGGTGTTTAAAAAATAAAAAAAACGAGTGAGTCCAATAATAAAAAAAAACGTATAATAAAAATAAGATTGACTATGCGGAGGCACACAAAATTTGTAAGGTCGTGGGTTTACGGCCGTCTGTTGTCACACCTGCAGTGAAAGGGACTTCCCTGCAGAAATTCGGCAGCAGTCCTCTCAGGCCGGAGATGGTGGGTGGCCGATGATGCACGATGGCGCGGCGAGATTGGCGGGAAAGTGCAGCGGGCGACTTGCTCAGCGCGCCACGGATGTTGTTTCTTCGCCGTATGCCGTGATCTTGTACGTTGATGGTTAATTGGGCAGTATTAACCTGGCCGTAGTTCCCAGAATCGGGAATTTAAAACTTTCACTTTTAATTAAGTACTACTTAATATGTACTAATTTAACTTATTACGTCCGTCTCGGCTAGGGCGCTTCAACGGGACGCGATTTAGTGATAATTGAGACGTGCACTCAGGTTCAGCTTAGTAGCGACTGCCCGAGCTGCGCAACGTATGACCTTATAAGGCTATGAAAAAACTCCCCACACGACTAGATGCGCCGCGCGTTCGGAAATGCATAAACCCAAAGAACGAACATTAATTTATTGTAAATGTGTTCCTTTATTTTTTAAATATTGGTTTAGTTAAAACATTTATTATTTAGATTTAGTTTTAAGGATAGATTTTAATTAATTAATTTAGTTTTAAGGTTTTTGAACTACGTCAATTAATAAAACATGATTAGTCATGTAACGTTTCGTTACACCCCTACTACATGGATATTAAACTAATATTTCGAAGCAATTTCTTAAGTATAAATCTGGTTAATGCAGTAATTTAAACTTGGCTGGTACAAATGCCTAGCTTTGTATTGAAAGGTCGCCATTTAGCGTTCGTACAGCGGGCATTGTTTGAATGGAAGTTACATTCCATTGCTCCTACGATTGCAGCTCTAAATGGGTGCAGGCACGGTCACCGTTCGCTTTCACGACAGTTTGCATATCGCCGCCATGAACCACTCGTCTACGCTTTCAACAGACTTCACCTTCAAGATGGAACATTTTAAATTGTATTCAAATTAATGAGTAATTTATATTCTGCAAAACGAGGATGTTTCGATATGAAAGACGCGAATATAAATTGAGGAAGGAAATTCGTACAGTATGTGAAATCCTCCGTTTGATATCATTTTAAACCCGGTTGTATCTGTCACTACGGACCTACTCAATGGCTGTATAATTATGTATGCAGAGGTTCTACTGACTTGTATTGAATCAAGTTCAAGATGTCGTTTTGTACTTGTACGTTACGGTCTTTTGCACGATGCATAGGTACCAATTTTACGCTTTTCCTTTGTCGTAGTCACACGTGATCTGAATTTGTACTTTGTAAAAGTATGTGTTTTGATTTTCTCTTTGTACACCTGTGCCAATTGACAATGCCTGGGAGGCGGATAAAATTCTCACCATTTTAGTTGTATGTATACTATAATTACTTATACACAGTGTTGTAACATGTACTAATTTCTTTTTTAGGCATCGAATACCTCTACGAGAATGGTTTGCTACAGAGGACACCTGAAGATGTAGCGCAGTTTCTTCACAAAGGCGAAGGTCTAAGTAAGACGGCGATAGGCGACTACCTCGGCGAACGTTCAGAATTCAATGAGGCGGTGCTCAAAGCGTTTGTTGAATTACACGACTTCACGGACCTAATACTAGTTCAGGCACTCAGGTGAGTTGTAGCAAGTCTTAACATATCAACTACAGCCTACTTAAGGAACCACCGTAGCACATTAGGGTCTTCATTGATCAGAAAATCATTTTAATAGGCTCTAGTGAAATTATAAACGAGGTGAACGCCCGTTGCTAGGCTGGCAAGCGAAGCCTTTGCTTGGAAATTGGATCAAATAGCTCGATTCCATTTCAGGCGAATATCATTTTGCTAGCGGGGTATAGTTTAAGTTTCGAGATTATCTAATGCATAAATAAAATGTCAATTGTTCGGACTAAATTGTTTTTTTACTGAAATAATTGTGTAATCTACAGTCGTGTGAATGTGTCGCAGTGAATTTTTAAAACTGAAACAAAGATAAACTGGAGCAGGAAGTTTTAGCCTCTTTCTCTTTTAATATTTACAGTAATTCTATACAATTTGAAGTCAAACAAAAAGATTACGCAGATGTGTTTCTGGGAAAATAAAATTTAATTAACATATCTGTTAACATTACGAACAAGTAAACAATGATGATTCAAAAACATCATGAGGAATTGGGTCTGGGTGTTTACCCAGATATATAGGATATCGGATAGTGTTTACTATCATTGCATTTTTTGTCCTTTTGAACGTATACGTAATGTAACGATAAAAATATCCAAAATATGAGAGAACTTCACAAATGGCAATGTCCTCAATATCTTTAGTTATATTTGTAGTGTCTATTTTAATGTTTCTCTATTTGTTTCTCTAATTCAAGGAAGTAGTTCCTCGACATCGCAATTCGATACAGCTACAACAGCCAACATTATCGTAACCTTTTTGTCGACTAAAACAAATAAACTATTGAGGCATGTGAAGACTCGTCTTCACTTGGCATTCGAAAATGTTTCACTTGGCAGTCATACTGTACATTTTGCGCTAAGGTCATTCACACTAGTCTTTCACTGGCTTGCAGAAAAAGACCACTTTATCCTATTATATAGAAAGTAATACCACAGTTTAACAATACATACAGTTGGGAAACGAATGTACTTGCGTAGAGCAAGAGCGGGGAACTCGCGGGGAAGTGGGCGGCGCGGATCGCGGCCCCCGATCACGCTTAGTTTGCGCACTCGAACGCTGAGGGCAGACACGTCCGGATCTGGTACATTTGCGCGTAAGAATTTAAACCCATTAATTACTACATTCGTAAAGGCTAGTTTTTAAATAACTTTAAAGATTATAATGGACGATAAAAATGCTTGAAATTGATCCGCTCGCTCTTATCACAGATATACATCATTGAAATTACTTCTTAAATAATTGTTTTTTGTTTATTGACATTCTGCATGATGATTTATTGATAATTATTATTATTGAATTATAACTTTTTTACCTTGACATTTTATCGACTATTTGTATTTCCTTTATTCATCTAACTTCTTATTAATTACATTTTTAAATACATATCAAATACAAAAACATCAAATAAAAAAAACATGATATACATTTAAAAATATAAAAAATAGGGGTCCACCGGCATCGGGAGCAGGGTCCAAGCTACCGGTGGTTAGGGCTCCAGAGACAGGAACCTCCTCACAATACGCGCCGTATCGAGGATCTGCTTTCTGTATCAGGCCCCTGATCCAGCCACCTAACGAGAGCCTCTTGAGGTGTTGGTCGAGGCTCTTTGCCATTAGGCCATTGGCCGTTACGACTATCGGCACAATGGTTGCCGACTCCACATCCCACATGTTGACAACCTCGTGTGCTAAGTCATTATAAGTCAATTAAGTTTTATCGACTATTATTATTAATCTGTCGTTTGTTTTTATAATATTTTTTATTTTATTAATGTTAATACGAATACTATGTAGGCTAGCTTTAAACACAATTTTCGTAAAACTGTTTGTCAGTTTGAGTATTTTTTTGTAACCTACGCAAATTAATGTCCGGCTGATTGGTGGCGTCGTGCGTCGGCTCGTTGAGCACCCTAAAATAAGTTTGAGCTACATGATGGCTGATGCACGCGTGTCGTCAGTTGGGACAGGTCAACTCAAACCTGCTATGGCTCTTTTACACTCGCATTATACTCACATAGTTTTATACCACAATGTCTGGGCTTTAAAAGAGACGTTGACTTCTTGAGTTTTTTTCGGCTTTTCTTCTCAGAGCTAGTCAGATAGGAATTGCCGGCGCCATCTAGTCTTAAAAAAACATCACATTGACTTGTAAAAGTGTCCGTAACAGATTTATTTACATAAATAAATATCATTTATCAATGACGCATATTTTGTAAAATTTCGCAGCCGCCTTCTTGGACTTTGACCTCATTTTCGGCATCAGCACCCCCGAAAATCATGGACACGTTGCCCGAGGACTGCCTCGTTGGTCTAGCGGTCGCAAGCGCGACTGCTGAGCGTGAGGTCTTGGGTTCGATTCCCAGGTCGGGCAAAGTGTTATTGGGTTTTTCCGTGTGGAATTTCTCAGTAGCAGCCCGGAGCTTGGATTTGTGCCCGGTAAATGGCAATAGGCTCGCCCCCAATTACATGGGACGTAAAACATAACAGCAAAATGTGGGTGTACTGTACACCTCTGCCAACCCTTCGGATTATATAGTATTTATAATTACATTATAATTTAATTATTGTTTATTAATTAAATTATAATAATCCCATTTATTTCGTTTTTCTTTTTTGACAACCCTTGCACATTTGCGACTAATAGCGTAGGTACCTACACGGGTGGCGGTGTCGTCCGATATCAAAGGCGTTTCCCAACTGTATGATTCTTAAACTGTGGTAATACGATCGAGGCCTTGTAATGAACTAGTCTCACTCGAGGATTAATGGACCAATACTTAAGTGTTTGCGCTATCTATTACAGACAATTCTTGTGGAGTTTCCGTCTTCCGGGCGAGGCGCAGAAGATCGATCGTATGATGGAGTGTTTCGCTCAAAGATATTGCCAACTAAACCCGGACATCTTCACCAACGCGGACACGTGTTACGTACTAAGTTTTGCGATAATAATGTTGAACACTTCACTTCACAACCCCAGTGTTAAAGACAAGCCTTTGCCGGAACACTTCGTAGCTATGAACCGGGGGATCAACAACGGTGGTGATTTACCGCAGGAGTTACTTTTAGTAAGTACAACCATGTTTATTAAACTTTAACCCCCTTATTACAAAAGATGGTTTAAAGCAAGTCTAAGGTTAACCCAGCTTTAAAATATACACATCACTTTCTTATGTCATGTAACAAAAAGAGACGGGGTTATTTTAAAACCTAGGTTTTTCTTAGACTATCTTTTGTAATAAGGGGGATTATCTTTATCTCTGTCTGTAACTCGCAGTTCACACAACAGGTCACCAATTGGTGTTTACTAATAGAGGGTATTGATTGTGTTGTGTGTCGTGTGATGGGAGGTTCTCTTGTGTCAATTCTTACAACAACACGTATAGAGCTTCAACTATTTGTTTACAAATAAGGTGTTGATTATTGTATAGGTTTCGTTTCTTTATGTTAGAGTCAGACTCAGGGTTGTATCTAGGGGCAGCTGCCAGGGGCGCAGAACATAGGGGGTGCAAATTAAGCCGCTCAATACATACAGGGTGTAAAAAGACCCATCACATAGCCGAAATCTACGCACTCTGTACATCAAACTATATTACATTGACCAAAACTAATTGCTGGGAAACGACATTTATTTTTTGGCATAAAAAAACGCTTTTCTTTGTAGCGCGCAATGTGTGGTTGTGGCGATGCCGCGCGTTTGCATGCGTGCAGCGGCCACACAGCTGAGCCAAGGCGGTCATGTGCGTTTGATATTCATTGCGTTTTTATAACTTCAAATGCGTAATTTGTTAGGAAAAATTGAAATTTTTGATAATGTTTGTTTGGAAGAAAGTTTAGTAGGTATTAGGGTTTTCGCCCCGGGTACCCGGAACCGGGAATTCCCGGGAATTTGGAGATTTTAGGACCCGGGAATTATTAGGCGGGAATCCCGGGTACCCGGGAATTATTTGAAATGAAGAAATGATGATGAAAAATGAAGGGCCTGCACGCTTCCTAGGAGTTTAGAGCATTTTCTGTCTCTCTCGCGTGAAACGGACATTGTACTGCGTGGTGTGAACTTAAAATGGGGTAAATGTATCGTGATGTCAGCACGCAGTGCTGTTGCCTTAAACATTCTCGCTTGTTTTTTTTTTTGTAAATATTTCATTTTTTGAAACTATTCACAATGCTTATCTTTTGCGTAATGTCGAGATTTATAAATAATGAAAATATGAAGGGTGTAAACGAATTCTTGTAATTCCTTTAAACAGCGTGATCTACTGATCACAGATTAACCCTAAATGGTTATGGTTTGGTATGGTAATAGTTTTTATTTTAAATACAAAATAGTTTGTTTCAAAAAAAAAGTTTTGGTTTCGTGTTTTTGCGCCCCGTGTTAACCGACTGCAAAGAACGATTTATTGCTAGTCGTGCTAGCCAGTTGTGTCACCGTCCTTTCATTCGTTGATGAGTGGCGTCGAAATGTTCCAACGAATTTTGTTTTACCCAGGTAAGATGCTGGTCTATATGGTGTTCATATAGACCAGCATCTTACCTGGGTAAAACAAATAGAGCATGTAAGCAGTCGGGTAAGAAAGCTCCTACATATTTTTAAAAAGATGGGACGGATTGCTAGTAACACAGTTCTGAAAATGCTCTATCACACATTATGTCAGTCTGTTCTCAACTACTGCATTTCAATATGGGGCATAGCACACAAGACGCATCTTATGAGAGTGGAACGTGCACAACGGGCTCTTCTTAAGGTAACTTATAGGAAACCGATACGCTTCTCGACTGACACACTATACCAAGAGACTGGTGTCCTGCGTGTGCGACAGTTGTATATAATGGCTGTCGCCCTGAAGTTCCATAAAAATGCCCATAGTTTGACGACATATTCCAAAGTACGGTCTCTCAGAAATGCAAATAAGCCCAAATGGGATAAACCCAAGTGCAGGCTCCATTTTGGTAATCGATGCTTTCTCTTCATGGGGCCATTAATCTACAACAAGCTCAATAACGAAATAGATGTACTTTCGATGAATAGAAATAGGTGCAAAAATGTCCTTTTAAAATTTCTGGCAGAAATGGATTATGAAGGCACGGAAAACTTTCTTAGGAACGCTTAACATATTTTTTTCTTTTCTTTTTCTTCAAAAAAGTGTACCCCACAGATACCTACTCTACACTTGATAACCACACAATACATATACTCATCACACACAAACACACCACATGCATCCACTACACCACATACACCACATTACACTAACCACACTTACTTACATTAAAATACCTACATTCCGCGTACAATTTCAAATTTACGATTTTTAATGTTAAAGGAATTATTTTATTTTCTATTGTTTAAAGTACCCGAGAATTTGTCGCCATAAGATCGTCATTGATCGATATTTGTATATGTTGGTACCTACTATCTTGTGCTTTACTTAGACGAAAGAGACTGGCCTCCACGACACAGGGAATCCTAGTGTGGAGGCTAGTGCTATTTATGTACTGATATCTATGTTTTTTTTTGAACAATAAAGATGTATTATTAAGATGTATTATTAGAATAAAAAATTTATTTAGCAGTTTTTATTTTTTTATTTGTACCTTATTAGTTGGTTATGTTTCGATCACATATCGCTACCGCAAGAAAAAAAAACTTCATTTTTATTTTTAATCAAGCTAAATCCCGTGCTCTGTCATTCTAAACCAGTGATCATGTGGTTTTAAAGTATTACACGAATTTGGTATCACCCTTTATAGTCATTCACCCTATTGTTATTCCGTAATATTTTGCCATATTATATGAAGAGAACTTGACGAGACTTTTTTTCATTAAAGAAACTCGCGACGTCGCACAATAAATGATTGTAACTGTTCCTAGTTAATTTTTTTAGATAAGTGTATAATTTTTATTTTAATAGGAAAAGTCGATTGGTATGTTAGACAATTTAAGTATCATGTTTAAATTACTTACACAAGTTTAATGTTGAAATATACGAGAAAAACTATATTTATATAAAAAACATGAAAATTCCCGGGTACCCGGGAATTCCCGGGAATTGTGAGAAAAAATTCCCGATTCCCGGGAACTCAAATAGGCCGGGAACGCGAAAACCCTAGTAGGTATTATGACTTGGAATTCGTTTTTGGAAAAAACTTAAAAAAAAAAGTATACTTTGACCTTCAATGTCTCCAAAACCAATGATTTCCGAGGTATGGTCTAGTAGAAAAAAAATGATCCCAATGATGGGTAGAATATGTGGTTTTCGTTATCGTTAAGGGTCTTTTTACACCCAATATAGGTACAACTGATAAAATCCGCAGCAGATCTCGCGTTAAAACATGATGTGGATTTAAATGCAAATAAAAATATAAGATACAAATGTATTCTTTAATTTAACGTGCTTATTTGGGGGGCGTTAATTTTGATCCTTGCATTGGGCAGTAATGACCCTAGCTACGATACTATTCAGAATAGTCTACAAAAAAGATTATCTTTTTTCGAATGTGTCCGTCGTGGAATTGATTCCTTTCCGACCGAGACGATTTTCTCTCAAATATTCGCCATTGTAGTATAATTAGCGGTTCGCTCAATAAGTATAGGTAATATTCAGGTCGTCTCAACCGTCTGTTTTTAAAATAGTTAATTAGCATGTGAGGTCAATGCTATACATCTGTTTTCAGGCATTTTAGATTTTATTTCAAATAAGGTCTCTTTCCCGGGACTGGCATCAGATTTAATGATCAAAAATAACACTGGTCAACAAAAAAACACTTTTTGTATGTAATATGAAAACTTTTGTCTAGTTATGTTTAGAACAAAGATAAGGATACTTAATAGAAATAAAATTAGAATTTGGAACATACGAATAGTTTTTTTGTAATTCGATTTTATTACATTTTAGAAAAGGCATAGATAGAGATCTTTTCGCCCATCCAGTGAGATGACCCACACATGTAATACAACGGATGTGTGGAACTCACGCTGTGTCTTGTTGTCCGATGTCATGGTCCGATGGCAAAGCTAAAATACTGTTCATATAACTAAGTTACTAATGGCGTAACATTTCTTGGCTGAGTTTTAAAAGTAATAACGCCACAAATGTAATAAAACTTGTCAGGATTTTTACACTTTCTTGACATTATTTAAGAATCACTTAACTCGGAAAACAGAAAACACAACTAGGCTCTTTAAATAATACATACTCTGAATGTCAATGTGAAACTTAAAAACGGTTAATCTTCAATTTTGTGGGTAGTAGGTACCTAGGTACCTAGTTGTAACACAAAAACGAGACCTGATTAAATCAAAATAAATGTGGTGTTAGAATAAGGATAGGTAGTAGGTCGGTAATTCAAAATTAGTAAGCACCTTTCTTATTACAAAATTTTGTTGACCAGTGATAATTACTTAACACTACTTAATCGATTACAGCAAAAAAATGTTCAAATATATTCTAATTGGAGTTTTCTGAGATACCTGCTTATTATTGTATAGCCATACATAATTTATGATACTATTCTCTCACAACCGCTCATTTATCGCGATATATTAGCAGTTCTATGCTCAGCTGTAAAATTTACGTTTTGCTAATTGAGTTTGTGATTCATTTTATATAACTACGCAAATTAGTATTTGCGAATCATTTAAATAAATTCTTGTATGCACTAACAATCAATACTTATCGTAAACACAGTAGAAAATTCCGTTTCCTGATTGTAATGTTATAAAAACATTTGCCTAATCATAATCACGTCAAAGTCACATGGTTTTTTTATCGAATGCAGCTACAGTCACAATATATACATACATAATCTCACGCCTTTTTCCCATGGGGGTAGGCAGAAATTGCAGAACGCTACATGCTACGATCCGTACATACTTCTTTCACTTCGTCCACGTTCACACATCTTGTCATACACGCACGCCGATTGAGAGTACTACGCACCTGTCCTTTTTGAAGAACATCACCAATAACATCGATGTATGTCCTAAGGCGTCCACTCCAGGCGTTTCCACTGAAATCCGTCTTATAAATTCCTTTTGTTAATCGCCGTTCACTCGTTCTTTCCACACGACCAAACAATAATAATATATAAATAATGCAATAGATAAGCATATTTACACGATGTCAATATTAGGTCGACATTGTTAGAAACTACAACGTCACACTGCAGTAAGGCCTCATTCACACGGGTTCCGTCATTGACGATTCGTCATAAAACACGATACGTCATGACTAGGGTTTCTGCTCGAGAATTCTCGAGTCGAGAAATGTCGAGAAATCATGCCAACTTCGAGACGAGAAAAAATGCCTCGAGAATTCGAGAACTCGAGAAATTAAAGATATTCCTTTATTACTGTAAAATTGGCTTAAAAGTTACTTAATCTTTGCATTCTGGCTTCTGATCATTCTCCTTACGAGGCACGAGTAAGCGAGGCAAGCGAACAGACACATAATGGGTCCGATTGCGTTTCTTCGGCGCACTTAAACAAATAACTTACACAAATAATGCCGATTAATAGACTTAAATTAGTCCAAAATTCGTACTAATATTATTGCTATTGTGTTTGTTGATTAATTATGTCCACGACAGTATTTATGTCCAATTCGGACTTAATCTATGTCTACGCATGTCTTTTGCTATTCCGTTTCTGACAATTTGACAGTTCGTCGGCGCTAAATGAACTTATAGGTTTAGGAAGTGTTGTTTTTTAAGTTCTCACTTATTTAGTCCGTACGTAAACGAAGTTTCTTCAGAAAACAGTGAAAAATGTTTCCTTATGGCTGGGCTATCATTCAAGGAAGATACAATGAGGAACGGCAGCGGTATGAGTACGAAATATAAATAGAAACTTTTCTTTTCTTGTATAACTAACTACTCTTGAAAAAAACTCCAAATACTCTTGTTATAATATGATATAAAACGACAAATAAAGTTCTGGAACCGATTAACACCCCAAATTGGTCAGTTAAGTTAACTGAAGTTTGAACTAAGATCATCTTCTGACTAGGGTGTCCAGAAACGCAATGTGTCAGTTTATCGAACTAATAGCGGTAGAATAGATAAACTACGTTTAGGAGTGCCTCAGAAACCGGAAAAATAAGTTATCTGAAGTTCGAACTAAGATCATCTTCTGACTGGGGTGATCAGAAACGCAATGTGTCAGTTTATCGAACCAATAGCAGTAGAATAGATAAACTACGTTTAGGAGTACCTTAGAAACCAGAAAAAATAAGTTATCTGAAGTTTGAACTAGGATTATCTTCTGACTGGGGCGTCCAGAAACGCAATGAGTCAGTTTATCGAAATAATAGCGCTATCGAACAGATAAACTACGTTCAAGAGAACCCCAGAAAACGGGCGTAAGCTGATTTTTTAAGGTTTTTAAAAATTTCTCGAAAGACCCGAGAAGAGAAACCCGAGAAATCGGGCTCGAGAATTCTCGAGACCCGAGAAAAAAAATATGTCGAGAAAACAGAAACCCTAGTCATGACGGATGGACATTCACATTGCATACGGAATCGTGTTTTATCACGATTCTGCAAAATATTCGAACTGATGTTCACATTCGTTTCGTGATTCTTAGTCTTGGATGAACTATCAAACACGATGGATCCATCACAAAAAAATCACGATTCGTGTTTTTTGACGAACGTGATTTTTAAAAGACGATACGTGATTTAAGACGTGTCCGACATTTTTCACGATTCATGATACGTGTGAACACGGGCATTTAAAAAGAAAAGCAGCTGACAAAAAAAAACGAATCGAGAAAAAAGACGATTCAAAACGAATCTTCTTCGTGTGAATGAGCACTAACATGTTCCGCACTAATCTTCACATTATATTTCCTTATATTTTTTACCAACAGTCCAGCAGGTCACGGGCGTATTATTCTTGCATGTAACTATAAATAATTCATGATAATTAGTTTTTAAACAATCATGATAAACCACAATCTGTAATGGAAATAACTCATGTTGACGTAAATAAAATTGTAAACAATCTGAAATCATTAGCAACGTTATCTGTAAAGTGACTGCGTGATAAATATCAGTGTCTTAATGTCTCAGTTGAATGTGAGTTTCTGTTTAAACAAGTTGTTTTATGTCCATCAACGAACGTTAAAGGTATTTAAATGTACGCCACTAAATGGGAGTTTTAATTTGTTTATTTTTGGGTATACTATCTCCTAAACCGACGAACTGATTTTGGTTCACACTTCACAGTGTTAAGTTTACGTAATATATTTAATTAAGTTTGTATTTGTTATTTCTAGTCGCTGTACGAGTCAATAAAAACGGAGCCATTCAAAATACCGGAGGACGACGGCAACGATCTCATGCATACCTTCTTCAACCCAGACAAAGAGGGATGGTTGTGGAAACAGGGAGGAAGGTAAACATTCTTATTTTACTACATGATCGGTACTTACAATTGATTTATTTTGTAAAAAGAAACAAACAAAATAATGTGTAACGCGATAGAAACTTGCCAGTATTTGGCACGATTGCGATCTTTAACCTTACATTTACACACGTGGAGTTGACAGCTTAACTGCAGTGACTCATATGAAGCATTCAAAAGCTTGGAGCTTTATTCACTTTACGGAAAAACCAGCGCAAAGACGCGATCACACGTTACACTTTCTTTTTTAAACAAACGCCATTAAGATTAGTGATTTCAAACAATGATTCTTTTATTTCGTAACATTACGAAATTGTGCGGAAAAAAAGGTTTCTTTGGGCTGTTAAAATGATTTGGTCTTTGACCGGTCATTGACATCCATTGAAAAAAAATTAAGTTCTTTTTATTAAGGTCGTTTTATTAAAATATAAAATTATTTGTATGTTTAAGAGTAGCGTGTTGCTACTCAAAGCAGTAGGTTTTGTGGTCGTTAAAACGTGAAATGGTAATATGTTTTATAATTATCACGTGCTCATTATTATCCGCCATTAAAAACACGCGAGTAACGAAGTCACTTAGGAGTGGTATTTATATTATTAAACTAGACATGTATTCTAAACATAATTTTTCCCATTATAATATATTGATCACAAGTAATATATAAACTGCGTACTTATGCATAATTGCGTCGCTGTGCATCGAAAACACGTGTATGTGTTATGTTGAAGCCAAAATCTGCATCAAATATTACATATCGATACCTAACAGCTAAAAAGGGATACTTGGCAATTTACAAACTTTACAGGAGAGTGGTTTAAAGTTCGTTTACGACGAAGAAATTAGGCTAAGGACCTTAATTTACATACCGCCTAAACGACAAAAAGTATGTCGTAGAGTCATGAGACTTAGACCAATCGACGCAGAAAAAAAAACCGGCCAAGTGCGAGTCGGACTCGCGCACGAAGGGTTTCGTATCCGTACCTATTTGTTGTTATAGCGGGACCAGAAATACATCATCTGTGCAAAATTTCAACAGTCTAACTATCACGGTTCATGAGATATAGCCTGGTGACAGACGGACAGATGGACGGACAGCGGAGTCTTAGTAACAGGGTCCCGTTTTACCCTTTGGTTACGGAACCCTAAAAAACACGATTCGAACGATATATATATATAAGTCTTCACAAAAAATGGCGCTTATTCCTTTTTGGCTGTTAGGCATCGATATGGGTATGATATTTTTATAAAAAGGGTTTCGATTTGACGTTTGTTATTTTCGTTTTTTTTATCTGCTACGTAATGATGAGCGCAAACAAGTATGTATTAGGTGTTGACATCATCTCTGATTTCATACCTGTGTACCTTTGTACTATGACAAAATACCAGTTTAATCAGCTTTTTATGCTCATGTATGAGTTTCCGTTTTATACTCAAAAATCAATTCGTTAATAATGGTCACTGAAACGAAATCCAACCTAATCAATCTAACATAACAATAGACCAGAATCTATACAAAATTCAGAAAAAACTAAATAAGCTCGTCACTCAATAGAGTATCTATTCAGATCCAAACCTATTTGCTTTTTCTAGTTTAAAAAAACATCTACCTGTTCGCTTACACTTGTTTTTTGTTACTTACAGATACAAGTCGTGGAAGAGACGGTGGTTTATACTGAACGACAACTGCCTGTACTACTTCGAATACACGACGGACAAAGAACCCAGAGGCATCATTCCATTAGAGAATATATCTGTGAGTATACAAAAAAGGTTTACTTCATTATAGGGTATAGCGAACCTCTTTTAAGTGCAGTATCCTGAAAGACATTTGCTACTTGTGTTCTTATTTTTTTTTGTATTTCAATTGAGGAGGTCAGGATCAAAAATTCACATATCCACTATTGTCAATTTCGTTTTTTTTTGTTCATAATCGACTCCAAATGATAAAATTTACAATTTTGCAAAACATTTGTGATCAAAACAGCAAGTACCCCGCAGTGAGACGCAAACTATATCACGAGTTTCGTTAAAAACCACTAAAATTAAACACAAATCCTACTGTAAAATTATAAAAAACGAAAGTGTCAAAAGTGGATATGTAAGCTTTTGATCCTGACCTCAATTAATAAGAAAGCAGATGTATAGACACTAAATAATTCTAGAATATGAATTATGTCTGTAAATCTCGTTAGAATAAGACTCGTAATAAGTAGACGTTTCTTTGTCAAGTTGAACAAGACAAACGAGTTACATGATGCTTCGCTATACACCCTGTCGCCCGATGCCCAGGACAAAAAATTGCTACATCTTTCAAACATGTTTATTATGATGGCTGCGAAGTTTCCTAACAAAGAATGGGCTCTTCTAGTCCTCGGGTCTCGTAACTGACGATTGAGAGATTATATCCAAAAGATACAATATTATGACCTAATAGCAACATTAAATGTATTCTAATTAGAGATGTGCCGACCATGACTTTGGCCGATTAGTCGATCACGGTTTCGTGAGTATTCGGCAATTTCTGTGACGCTTCGTTTACAACGCGGCGACCGCCGCCTGCGAGCGTGTCGGATCATGTTTTGTTTACTTCGCATTACTTCTTTTTTATTTATTGTTATCCTCCTATATACATTTTATTGAGAAATACATACAAAGAAGAAGCCGGACAGTCGGCCCTCTTTGCCGAATAGTCGCCGACAACGAAAGTAGCCTGATAGTCGGCTTTACCGACTGGTCGGAACATCACTAATTCTCTAATCTCTGATGTTGGACCCACATTGTCAAACGAACATTCGTGGTGTGTTGTCGCGACAGCGGGAACGTTTGTCACAAATTGCATGGCCAAACATGTCTCGATTACGCGAACATTCGTCGAATCACGTCAATGTGGTCCCAACATAACATTTGTCACCAATATTCCTTTCCATCCCTCGTTGTGGCAGTGTAGTACTCTTGATAATTTATAAATGACTTATGTTTATACATGAGCAGTGAGCGTTTACGGGCATTAGCTCGTACATACATCAATGTACTTATGCTCATTTTTACTCAAGCAAATATTAAGAATTTATTAGTATGTATAAATAACGACGCTTGTATGTAGTGATGGGATTCTACCCGGGAAAGAACCCAAAATGGGTTAATTCGAGGGAAAAAACCCGGGAAAGAACCCGATTGGGAATCTATTCGGGTTTTTTCAAATTAAGCTTATGTAATATTTAGATACACATGCGTTTAAATAGTACATAATTTTTGAACTTTATTACTACTAGTTACAGGTTGTCTAAGTTGAAATGACGCGCTCCACTACCACATTTTACGCAAACAAACAAATTTAATGTATGGACAATTAAGTATGTCCAGCAGATCAAAATTAAATATGAGTTCCTATCGCATGCAGCTGAGTTCTACAGTTCCTGATACTTTTTAGAAATAGTTCTGGCGTTTTTACCTTAAAAAAAGACGATTGACAAAAATGCCAGCAGATCACGTTAGAACGGCTGAAAAGTAGAAAAATACTATTTTGGACGTTTCAAATTATTATGAAAGGCTAGAACTCTTTCGTTTCTCACAGATCCGTATCAGAACTGCAACGTAGAAGTCGATTCAAGTCGAGAACTCACGTTCGAATGCCAGCAGATCATATCAGAAAGTCCAAAAAATCGAATAATACCAATTTCATTATTTCAAATGATTGGTGAGGGCTAAAACTCTTTCGTTTTTCACAGATTCGCCTCAGCACTACAATCTAGAACTCTGTTCGAGTCCAGAACTCACGTTCGAGTGCCAGCAGATCATGCCAGAAAATCTGAAAAGTAGAAAAATACCATTTTCATTATTTCAAATGATTGGTGAGGGTTTGAACTGTTTCGTTTTTCACAAACTTTCTGGCATGATCTACTGGCACTAGAAAGTGAGTTCTCGACTCGAATTGACTTCGTTCTAGCCTTTCACAATAATTTGAAACGACCAAAATAGTATTTTCCTACTTTTCCGCCGTTCTAACGTGATCTGCTGGCATTTCAACAGGAGTTCTGAACTTAAATCGAGTTCTAGATTTCAGTTCTGATACGGATCTGTGAAAAACAAAAGAGTTCTAGCCCTCACCAATCATTTGAAATAATGAAATTGGTATTATTCGATTTTTTTGACTTTCTGATATGATCTGCTGGCATTCGAACGTGAGTTCTCGACTTGAATCGACTTCTACGTTGCAGTTCTGATACGGATCTATGAGAAACGAAAGAGTTCTAGCCTTTCACAATAATTTGAAACGACCAAAATAGTATTTTTCTACTTTTCAGCCGTTCTAATGTGATCTGCTGGCATTTTTGTCAATCGTCTTTTTTAAAGGTAAAAACGCCAGAACTATTTCTAAAAACCATATTTTCGTAATATGTGTTTATGCACCTGACATGGGAACCCCGCTTTCGGAAAGAGAGGCATTCTGGGATAGTATTAGAGGTATTGTGAATGAGTGTAGAGTGAATGAAAAGATTGTTATGCTTGGTGATTTCAATGGTTGGGTAGGTGTTAAAAGGAAAGGCTATGAAAGTATACTGGGTGTGTTTGGGGATAAAAGGGTGAATGAGAACGGAATGAGTTTGTTAGAAATATGTTTGGAGAAGAATCTTTCTGTAATGAACACCATGTTTAATCACAGAGAGATTCACATGTATACTTGGGAAAGGCAAGACAGCAGAAGCATGATTGACCTTGTGGTTGTTGACGAAAGACTGAAGAGTAAAGTCACAGATGCAAGAGCGTATCGGGGTGTCAATGTGGGGACCGATCATTATTTGGTCATGTGTCGAATACATGGTCTGTTTAAGCATTGGCGTCATCGGGTACGAGCTTCTGTGACCGCACTTGAGAGAATAAAAGTAGAAATGTTGCAAGAATTAAAAGTGAAAGAGGAATATAAGAGGGAACTAAAAGAAAAGACGAATGAGATGTTGGAAGGAATAAATGATCATAGTGTAGAAGAAGTATGGGATGTATTGAAAAACAGTATGGTCCAAGTGGCCACAAAAGTATGCGGTGTGGCGAAAAGGAAGAATGAGACGAGAACGAATGATTGTTGGGTAGACGATGAAGTTAAAGAGGTGGTACGGAAGAAGAAAGAAGCGTGGCTAAATTTATTAGCCTATAAAGCCATAATAAGGATGAATCAGGCAACGAATATGAATGACGATGTGGAAAGAGTGCGGGAAGTGAGATTGAGGTATGCAAGTTGGAATGTTGGAACGATGACTGGAAGAGCCAGAGAGTTAGCAGAGGTACTCAAAAGAAGACGAATAAATGTGGCGTGTTTGCAAGAAACAAAATGGAAGGGAACAAAAGCGAGGGAAATAGGTGAAGGATACAAGTTTTTCTACTGTGGAAGTGATGGGAAAAAAAATGGCGTGGGAATAGTGTTAGATAGTAACCTGAAAGAAAGCGTGATGGAAGTGAAAAGGATTAATGATAGATTGATAGTTGTGAAAGTTATGTTAGAGAATGTGATGTTGAATGTAGTTAGTGTATATGCACCGCAGGTAGGATGTGATGAAAGCGTGAAAGAGAAGTTTTGGGAGGATTTTGATTCAATTCTGATGACCATCCCGGTCCAGGAGGAATTGATAGTTGGAGGCGACTTTAACGGACATGTGGGAAGAATGAAAGGGGCTTATGGAAGAGTACATGGGGGATGGGGGTTTGGAAATCCCAACAACGAGGGAGAAACGCTGTTGCAATCCGCTACTGCATTTGACCTGGCAGTAGCCAACACCTGGTTTCAGAAGAACGACAGTCATCTGATAACATATAAAAGTGGCAACCACAAAACCCAAATAGACTACTTCCTTGTCAGACGCCACAATATAAAACACGTCAGAGACTGCAAAGTAATACCAGGAGAAGATTTGGTCTCACAGCACAGACTCCTGGTATTGACGGTAGTTTTAACACTACAGTGGTCAAAAAACAAAGAGCGTCCCCCCCCTAAAATTAAATGGCATATGTTAGAGAAGACTGATTGTGCGAAGAAATTCAGAGAGCGAGTGGTAGATAAAATGATAGAGATGGGAGATATGAATGATAAGAGTGTGAATGAATGCTGGAATGAAATGGCTGGGTGTATTCGGTGTGCAGCCAAGGATATTTTGGGAGAGACGAGAGGAAGGGGCACGATAGATAGGGATACATGGTGGTGGTCGACAGAAGTACAGAATGTATTGAAGGAGAAAAAGAGAAAATTCAAGGAATGGCAGAGTGTTGAAGAAAATAGTGTTTGTTTGAAAGCCGAAAAGAAGAATGAGTATGATGCTTTAAAGAAAAAAGCCAAGAAAGCTGTGGCCACAGCGAGAGCGAAAGCTCAGAATAAGATGTATGACGCACTAGATAGTCTACAAGGCCAAAAAGACCTGTACCGGCTGGCTAGAGCTAGAGAAAAAAAGGCGAGGGATGTTTGTCAGATTAGATGTATTAGAGATGAAGCGGGAATGGTTCTTTCAGATGATGAGAAAATTAGGAATAGGTGGAAGGGTTATTTTGAAAGACTGATGAATGAGGAGAATGACTGGAGTGGTGTGCTTGAGAATAAACCAATGAATGAGGGGTTAGTGAGAATGGTAAGTATGGATGAAGTGAGAACAGCAGTAAGTGGAATGAAGAATGGTAAGGCACTAGGGCCAGATGAAATACCAGTTGAAGTGTGGAAGGTATTACGGGTTGATGGATGGACGTGGTTAGCTTCATTCTTCAATAAGTTGTTGCTGGAAGAAGCCATACCTGATGAATGGTGCAACAGTTCGCTGGTGCCCATCTTTAAAAACAAAGGTGATGTGCTGGAGTGCAACAACTATAGAGGAATAAAGCTAATGTCACATAGTATGAAAGCTTGGGAGAAAGTTATTGAAAGGCGGCTGAGAGAAGAGAGTGAAATTTCACAAAACCAATTCGGTTTTATGCCAGGTCGGGGTACAACAGATGCCATTTTCGCTATCCGCCAGCTATGCGAAAAATACAAAAGTGCGCATAAAAACATGCACATGGTGTTTGTTGACCTCGAAAAGGCATACGACCGGGTGCCTCGTGAGGTTTTGTGGTGGGCCCTTAAGGAGAAAGGTGTGCCTGGGAAGTATGTGCAGTTGATTCGGGCAATGTACAGTCGATGCAGTACCCAAGTCCGGTCTACAGTGGGTACTACTGACAGCTTCAATGTGGCTGTCGGCTTGCACCAAGGGTCGGCACTCAGCCCTTACCTCTTCCTGGTAATAATGGACGTTTTGACAGCGGACATCCAGGAAGAGGCTCCCTGGTGCATGCTGTTTGCCGATGACATTGTGCTGGTTGCCGAGAGTGGCTTAGAGGTCCAGAGCAGATTGGAGGTGTGGTGGCAAAGACTAGAGAGTGTTGGCCTGAAATTGAGCAGAACAAAAACTGAGTACTTGTTTTGCGATTTTGGCGGTCTCTCTAGTCTTGAGCCAATATCTCTCGGCGGAACGCCCATACCGATCTGCTCCGACTTTCGGTACCTCGGGTCGCTTGTCCAAGGGGACGGCGGAGTAGACCGAGACGTAACGCACCGGATCAACTCAGGATGGATGAAATGGCGACAGGTCACTGGAATTACTTGCGACCCACGGATGCCTCTCAAGTTAAAGGGGAAAATCTATAAGTCCGTGATAAGACCTGTCGTACTGTATGGATCGGAATGTTGGGCCGTGAAGAAGACGGATGAGAAAAGATTGCATGTAGCGGAGATGAGAATATTGAGATGGATGTGTGGAGTGACCAGAATGGATAAGGTCAGGAATGAGTATATTAGAGGAAGTTTGAAAGTAGCGCCCGTGACAGAAAAGTTGAAAGGGAACCGTTTGTCTTGGTATGGACATGTGAAGAGGAGGGATGAAACGCATGTGACCAAAAGAGTTATGAATATAAATGTGGATGGATGGAGAGGAAGAGGGAGGCCAAAGAAAAGATGGATGGATTGTGTGAAGAATGATATGAAAGAGAAGGGAGTCAGTGATACCATGACGGGTGACAGGACGGAATGGAAGAAGAAAACATGTTGCGCCGACCCCAAGTAACATGGGATAAGGGCAGGAAGATGATGATGTGGAAAGAGTGAAGAAAAGATACACCGAAATAAAGGCGGAAGTAAAAGATATAGTAAAGACGAAGAAGAATGAAAGGAAAGAAAAGTATAGTAGGAAGTTCTCCGACAACTTCAGAGTCAATGTTAAACTGTTCTGGAAACAAGTAAGATTGGCTCGTGGAGTTTCGGGATCATCAAGTATGAATATAATTAGAGGAGGAGATGGATGCTTGTTAAGTGAAGAATGTAAGGTTTTGGAACGCTGGAAGGAATATTTTAAAAGTTTATTGTGTTGGCAGGACAGTGTGCAAAGAGTGGGTAACTGGGCGGAAGCAAGTGGGTCAGACATTGATATGGAAGTAACAGATGATGAAAATATGATTCAGATGGATGAAATTGTAAAAGCGCTGAAAGGTATGAAAATTGGAAAAGCAGCTGGGTATGACAGAGTGTCTGTCGAAATGCTTAAGGGAGGTGACGGGGTGGTAGCAAGCCTGCTGTACCGGATCTTTAATATATGTTGGAGATACGGCCAAGTGCCAAGCGATTGGTGCAAAGCGGTAATCGTACCACTATATAAGGGAAAGGGTTCACAGCAAGAGTGTAAAAACTACCGCGGCATTAGCCTTTTGAGTGTAGTCGGCAAACTATATGCGAAAGTTTTAATTAATAGAGTGATAAGAATAACAGACGAGAAAGTATGGGATGTTCAGGCAGGATTTAGAGAGGGAATGGGGTGTATGGATCAGATCTTCTCCTTAAGGTGCATAGCCGAGAAACATCTGGCAAAGCACAAGAAAGTGTATTGCGCTTTCGTTGATTTGGAGAAGGCTTATGATAGTGTGTGGAGGGAAGAATTGTGGTCAACACTATCTACGTATGGGGTGGACTGGCGCTTGGTGCGGGCACTGAAATCGCTGTACAGGGATTCCAGTGCTTGTATTAGGATAAATGGGGCGTTCACAGACTGGTTTGGCATCTCAAGGGGTGTTAGACAGGGTTGTGTAGCGTCACCATGGCTGTTCAACCTATACATGGATAGTTGTTTGACAGATTTAAAAGGGAGTGATTGTGGATTGAAAATGAATGAGTTGCCTGTCAAATGTCTTCTCTATGCAGATGATCAAGTTCTGCTTGCATCATCAGTGGAAGGGTTGCAAGACATGGTAACTGTGATGAACGAAGCATATAAGAGGAAAGGGATGAAAATTAATATAAGTAAGACGAAAGTAATGGTTTTTGAAAGAGATGCAGATGTATCTGGGTGTAAGGTAAAGATTGGAGATGAAAGTATTGAACAGGTGAATGAGTTTGTTTATTTGGGAAGTATGTTTACAAGAGATGGTAAGATTGATGAAGATGTGGAAAGGAGAGCAAATGCGGGAAATAAAGTGAATGGTGCTATGCATGCGGTTGTGGCTAACCAGTCGATGTCCAAAAAGGCACGGCTGGCTGTCCATAATGGTGTACTGGTACCAACGCTTATGTATGGAAGTGAATGTTGGTCTTGGAAGAAGAGTCATGAAAGTAGAATAAATGCCGTGGAAATGCGTTCCTTGCGAAGTATGTGCGGTGTAACTTTGAATGATAGAGTGAGGAATGATGTGATAAGACAAAGTTGCGGTTTAAAAGATGATGTAGTGACAAAAATTGAAAGGGGTATGCTTCGGTGGTTTGGGCATGTTGAAAGATTGAGTGAACGGCGATTAACAAAAGGAATTTATAAGGCGAATGTCAGTGGAAACGCCAGTAGAGGACGCCCTAGAAGGACATACATTGATGTTATTGGTGATGTTCTTCAAAAAGGACAGGTGCGTAGTACTTTCAACCGGCGTGCGTGTATGACAAGATGTATGACCGTGGACGAAGCGAAAGGAGTATGTAAGGATCGTAGCATGTGGCGTTCTACAGTTTCTGCCTACCCCCATGGGAAAAAGGCGTGAGTGTATGTATGTATTTCTAAAAAGTATCAGGAACTGTAGAACTCAGCTGCATGCGATAGGAAATCGCATTTATTTTTGATCTGCTACAAAATGATCTGCTGCGGGAAGTTGGCAGATCATTTTGTCAATCGTCTTTTTTAAGGTAAAAATGCCAGAACTATTTGTAAAAAGTATCAGGAACTGTAGAACTCTGCTGCATGCGATAGGAACTTACATTTAATTTTGATCTGCTGGACAATGATCTGCTAAGTTCACTAACATCAATTAAGTAGTGGGTCACGTAATTTCAACTTAGATAAGCTATACTGCTAGTTAGTTATGACAAGTTTGTCTTTTCTTAGAATTAGAACCTGTAACATTTATAACTCAGTAAATGAAGTGATAAAACAATGTACAAGTATTTTTCAGATGGAACGGTAAAGTAATAAATAAGTAAGGATGGTAACGTAGTATAGCATAAAAAATAATTCATAATATTGATTAAATAAAGCTAAGTAGCTGTGCTAAAATCATAAGCTAAGTAGCAAATTCACTTCCATGATCTTGCATCGGCTGCAACGCCGTGCAATACACACCTATCTAACCTAACTGAGATAGCAGCTGATAATTTTGCAACAGCTGAACCGATTTTCATAATATCCTGATAATTATCCTGATTAAAACAGCTTTTGAGCAAAAAAATCTTAACGACATCGAGTCAACCGTTTCGGAGTTACGTTGCCACAAACAGACAGACAGATATACAGACAAACAGACAGCTATACAGACAAAAATACAGCCATACAGACAAACGGACAGACTTACACACATACAGACATAGGTGTCAAACTTATAAAACATTCTTCTTTTTGCGTCGTGTTTGAAGCCTATTTTTAAGGAGAGAGAGGAGGTAGGAGAGTCTATTTGAGTCGGGAACGAAAACTAAAAAAATGCTTGAAAATTGTGTTTTTGCCTGCTTTAAAGCGCAGTATATCGTAAAATATTAGTTATAAAAAAAATACTTGAAGCAGGAATTGTAGTGAATTTAATTGTCTACAAAATTGGTCTGATTTATTTTTGGCGTAAAACCCATAGATAAGGAGTTATTTAATAAAAACTCATTTTTGGTGTCTTTAATCCAAGATGGCGGAGCACGCCGAGACCACACAAGGTCAAAAACTTAATATTTTCATAAGAACACCTAAACACAACACATATCCAAAATTCAGGACTGACGGACCTTTTACAAGTGAAAACTACCTGGCGACTGGGCTGTTTTATGCAGAAACATGTTTTACAATCCGTCTGGTATCTCTGGTAATCTGTTCCACAGATTACCACGTTAGAACAAACAAAAAATCTCTTCAACTTTATTGCATTATTGTAGATAATGAAAGAACCCACCTATTGGGTTTTTTCCCTCATAAACACCCGGTTTTAACCCAAACGGGAAAGAACCCGGGTTTTTTCCCGTCGGGTTTTTTCCCACCGCCCATCTCTACTTGTATGTAATCTAACTGTAGGACACCGGTGTCGCCCACTGTTAAAGCTGAAGCATGAAGCTTCTGAAATCTGATCTACGCATGATATCAGATTTCAGAAGTTTCATGTATGTATGTAATCAACTGATGTAAGACTTGTAACCGATTCCATTATATTTGGGGAACAGCTTGAATAATGATCTACAAGTATATTTGTAGTAGCATCTTCACTGTTTACAGTGAAGGTGCTACTACAAATCGTTCGATGTTCTTAGGAAAACAGTTTTTTTTTAGTTGTGCCTTTTCCTTACTTTCGTATACATGAACAAAAAAGTAAAATATTTAATCTGTTTGTTTCTAGGTGAGGCCAGCGAGCGATAGACAACGACCTCATTGTTTGGAACTATACGCGAGTGGTGGTGCTGATCTCATAAAGGCGTGCAAGACTGACTCCGAGGGGAAAGTCGTTGAAGGAAAACACACAGTTTACAGGTAAATTAGCCTTATCAATAGCTTGTCTAATCCACTATTGACCTTTCCGGAAAAGGAGTCGAAAGGATCATAACTTTGCTTGGCAAGAATGCGATTCTCGACGGCAGACTAAGGTCGGTGTGCACCAACATTAGTTCTCTGGTTAACACGTTCAGTGCCGGGTGCCCTCCAGGAGGGCACCCTGTAGTCGCAGTCGCCATGCCGGGTGGGCTCGTGGAGGGCTCATTGTAAATGTAGATTTTTCTTGGAAATATCACCGCCATGAAACAAGCAAACGCCTATTTTTACGACGTAGTAGCGTATTTTTGAAGGTCTTTAACCTAATGACAGGAACCCTCCTCGAGGGTTCACTCTTAGCGCAAACGTAATGCCGAAGACCCTCTTGGAAGGTCCACTAGCAATATGTATGGCGGCATGGCGTATGAGCTTTATGAAAAGTGCGGTGTACTCGAATGTGTTAACCCTTTAACCGCCCCAGTCGGATATATCCGACAATTTTATTTACCTTTATATGGATAGAAACGGATAAACACATAACCGACGTGGGCAAAATGGCCACGAAATTTTATGTCGGATTTATCCGACTGGGGGCGGTTAAAGGGTATAACCTTTTACTTAAAAAATGTACTAGAAGCTTAGATGAAAAGCAGTTTAACCAGAGAATTAATGTTTGTGACTTAACCGCTAACGTCACAGCGCCGCGGATTAGCGGCAGCATCTATTGTTTATCTATTGAGTCTCTGAAACTGGTTTTCAATCAGTTAAGCACTTTTGTGACGTTTCTTCTTCTCTCGTGTCAGCACGAGCTATACGAAAATAGCTCATGCTGTAGTGAAAAGATTAGCCAGTCAGCAAGGTTGGTAGCGGGGCTGACTGCCCACAGTGCGCCGGACGTACTTAAGTATCGTCACTTGTGGAGGCTCTTTTCATTTGTGATGGTGAGGCGGCTGTATCCTATCACCTGCTGGAATTTGCATGGTAATTCCGGCTTTGTATCTCTGATGTCGATCATCAAACTTCATCGTTTAGCAGCCTCGTGCACCGCATGCAGGTGACAATGGTGTTTGAGAGACGCTGGACAATGTGCGGTGTAATAAACCGCCTAAATTGATGTAGTAAAAAATAAATTGAAATTCTTGAATAGCACTTTGTAGAGTAGAAATCTCATAATAATGCGTTTCGTCAACTATTTGATAATTCAAGACATTGTATTTATCTTTCAGAATGTCGGCAGCTACAGTGGAGGAGCGAGACGAATGGATCGAATGCCTTCGTCGCTCTATCAGTCACAACCCGTTCTACGATATGTTAGCGCAGCGCAAGAAGAAGGCCCAGCACAACGTGCACTCCGCACACTAGTCCACGACTGTGTCACACCCGACTCGTGAACGCGAGTTATGTGCCAGTGCAAGTACCGAGTGTACCATACCTCTTGAACTTACAAATGTCATTGTTTGTCAATTGGTATTGTGATGTGCGGATTGGAGTGATCAAAATATCCCTCTGATGAACAGAAGTGTTTGTTGCAAAACATTAAATGATGAAACACAGATCACACGAATAATTAATTATCAACAATAAGTGCAATTTAACGACATCAAGCCACCTCAGGAAACGAGCCTTAATTTTAAAATGTGGTTTATACAATTTCTGCCCAATAATACAAATAAACATAAGCAATGTTTATTTTTAGGGGTATAGCCTATCTTTAAAACAAGTCGTATTTCTTTAACTCTTAATATTGACATTAAACATAATTTATTGTAGTAAATATAGTAGGATTTTATAAATACAGTGTACCTAAAGAGTTAAAGAACGAAATATGCATAAACGAGTGATATTTAACGCGTCTGATATAATCTATATCAACATTGATGGCGAAATAAGTTTTATTTATCATGTTATTTTGTGTCAAAATCAAAAGTGAGCTTAATTAACCCCGTGGTAACGTCCGTCAAGAGTCAACTAATGACTTGACAATAGCCATTAGTCATAACTCCAATGAATATGTGATATTTAGCCATGATAACGACGTACGGAATGTATTGTGTTGTACATATCAGAACACAATAATTACGCATCATTTCATGGCTGTTGGTCCATGTATATAAACGAAGGAAAGACTGAAAATTGTGCTTTTTAAACATCGCTTATTGGAAAAGGAACTTGTGGTCGCATGCCTATTCATTAACATTTAAAATTATCACTATTAAGTCTCAAAAAATAATATTTTTGTGGAAAACTCCATAACAGCACGTCCGCACCTAAATAATTTATTCGCACATCGATGCAAATACAATGAAATTATTTAATTATTATGGACGTGACTAGAATGAAATTTGCTGTCTTATTAAATTGGTGAAAATATGATCATTTATGAGTTCCTCCCGCGAGATTAGTTATGATTGTTACGATGAGCGAGTACTGCCAAATTATAATAATTTGCTAAAAGAATATTTTCGTGAATATTTTCAACATTTTTTGAATGTTAGAAATGTTATTTTAACAGCGTCGCTTCTGAGGATTGACAATAAGTTTATTTTATCAAATCGGCAACTGTTCTGCTGAACACTAGCCTAATAAAACCACGGCGGAATTGTATTCAATGAAAAGTATTACTTTGATAATATTGTAATGTAACATATGTGAAGATAATGTAAAGTAATACATGTATAAATAGATTAGTTAGCCTAACTTAGTGTATGATGGCCATCCGTATTACTTCTTATGTGAATGTAAATATGGCTAGATGACAGTAAATAAGAAAGGCTCAACAACCAATTTTTGAAAAACTAAGTAATGGGAATAGAGAAACAAATCTCTGGCATGGATTTATACAGCGAATCGGTTTTATTTATGTTTTAGTCAATAAATATAACCTAGGCACACATACAGGTAGGAATATAACACATCATTTCCGCCCATGAACATAGTAATCAGTAGGTTATTCATATTTTAGTCTCCTTTTACGTGGCTTAAGATCTGTCATTTAAAACTAGTATTTCAGAAGTTGGATGTCGCCGTTCGTTAGTATAATTAATTTAAATTGGGCAAAAAAAATTTAGTTTACATTCCTTGTCATCTTAATTACCTATCTCAAAAAATAAATGTGATGAAATATCTTAGTTTTCATTAACATTTTTATAATAAGGAACTATTCTCAATCATTTAAATCTTTCTATTCCGTAAATTATTTCTAATAACTTATTATTCGATTTCAACATTTCAATTAACCCTGTTTTAATTTCTATCAATCTCTTGATTTATGATGAGATATCAATAGATTTTAAAGGATCTTGTGAGGATTATTTAAAAAGATCTCTTATCAGCTATGTCTTAGTTCATACATAATTTGAAATATTATTTTAAAACAGTAAAACGGCCGTACTCTATTTATATTTAAAAAAATCGGTCAGTACAACGCCTTGTATAATCAGCGCAAATGAATATTATAATATAGCTTTAACTATGAAATGTTGAAAAGGCGTCATATTATTATTTAATGTTTAAACGAGCAGCTGTTACGGCTGTTTTAACTAAAATATTCATTATTTATGTGTAAAAATTATTGGTTTTGGAGAAATAATTTTAATTTTTTATTATTAATGATTCAAATGTCATCAGAACGCAATTATTTAGTAATGATATTAGGGGAGGTAAATTCTGCTTTGTAATTATTGTTTATGGAATGGTGCCTAGAATTGATCTGCAACTAGTTAAGCTTACTATAGTAGTATTAGTGTAGCTACATATAGTGCGCTGTAAATTCGCTTTAGAAACGTTAATTTTATCAATGTAATGTTTTATATGACAGCGGATATGTGCATAATAATGGTGTTGTAAATAATTTTGTAAGAAAATGGATATACATAAAATATGTTTATTTACCACACGGCTTTTATTTTGCCAACTATTTCCTAATAAATCTTTAGCAGCCTTATCATGATAGAGTTAGTGGATGTATGGATATATTTACATCTATTTAAAACTGGTTGGTCAGCTTAAACTAATATGATTGTATCATTCTTCATTGACTACCTTGATCCCGGACAAGGAAACATCGTAGTAAAAAAACGACTTCACTATAATGACGAAGTATGTGTTAATTGCAGCACACGATACGATAGTGAATCTAATTAAATGACGAGTAACAGTTACAGCCAGTAAATGATTACGATACACGCTTATCGTTCTTCCATGCGAATTGCAATACCCAAAGAACCAGTTACATGTACAAATTTTCCTGAACACTTGTTTAATTCGCTCGTCCGTGACGCGTCCGCCTTCCTTTTCCGTTGGTGAAACGTGCGTTGCGCAAAGTAATACTGAAATTATGATATTATGCACCCACTGACGCTATCTAGAACTAATATCGTACTACTTTAGGCATGCAATCGTCGTATCAATGATATTGTGGATGGTAACAAATATTATGAAATACCTAGCCTATAATAATATAATTATTATATTATGAAGAATTGAAGCCCGAATCCAAGTATTTTTTTTGGTGAAATATTAGTTACAGTAGTAGTACTTTTGGTCTATTGGGACTCGTTTTTCGATTTAACTCAGTTTAAAAAACGAATGTTAGATACCTACTATCAGTTTGCTTCCAAGGTATCCACGGTATATTACATTGAGTGTTATTGACCTTTACTTACGCACTCAATTGATTTCCAAAGATTGTTACGAGATTAGGTAGGTGTTAAGAGACGGTGACTATTGATGATGTGCTTTCGTATATTTAAAAGTGAAGGTTATCGAATAAGTTCTGGGAACTTGTTCTGTTATGTTTATTTATGTCAAAGTAATCAATGGTTGCGAAATAGTTAAAGTTACCATACGCGACTATTGAAAAATACATAGTAGGATTCCGATATTTTTATGCAATCGGTCTTGAATAACCAATTATACAGGAGCCAAGTGCCTCGAGTTGCTTCGAGAAAAAGATTATGGTCGTGCCTGCTCGGCTGTGGCTGATAGGCAAAACCTTTTTTATAATACTCATTACGCATTGCGGACGAACTATTAGAAGGGGCTTTTATTTGTGAAATAAGAATATTTGTATGAAGGGAGCGGACTACATCCGTCTTTCCAGAGTAAGACCTCGATCCATGATAATCATTCAACTTGCATCCTAAACACCACACTGCCCAGCGTAACGTAACACCTACATGTTTGCCAAGCCTAGCGACTACTGGCAAAACCTACACATACCTACAATATCTTTCAGGCACTTTCTGACGACCATTATCCAGCATTGGAATGCGATAGACTGGTCTTTTTAGGGTTCCGTACCCAAAGGGTAAAACGGGACCCGATTACTAAGACTCCGTTGTCCGTCCGTCTGTCACCGGGCTGTATCTCCGGAAACCGTGATAGTTAGATAGTTGAAATTTTCACAGAAGATGAATTTCTGTTGCCGCTATAACAACAAGTACTAAAAACAGAATAAAATAAATATTTAAGGGTAAGGTATGGGAGCCATACAACAAACGTGATTTTTTTGCCGTTTTATAGATAATGGTACGGAACAGTCGTGCGCGAGTCCGACTCGCACTTGGCCGGTTTTTTTTCTTATCGTGTCAATGGTTCATTAAATAATTCCTGAATAGTGTGATGCCACCTCAATAGCGTTAGGAGTGGCTACGTTTAGATCGTCCCTCGCGCAGACATTCGGACACAAGGGACACACCAGCAAGTGTGACATGAAGTACTCTGGATCACCGCAGTCACATTGTGCAAGATCGGGATCCCTGAACGCCCATTTGCACATTTTAAGTCTGCAGCGACAAACCTGCGTCACACTGGCCACTGGCGGTAGCTTCTCCTGTGGAGTAATAAAGTCAGTCAACACAATGGATAGATTGGTGATTGATCATTGGCTACAAGTATGAATTACCTTCAGCATTTTGACCAGACTTTATGTTTAAAAACTAATAGATACAAGAACAATACATCAGCACCCGGTAATGTTTAGTTAAAAAGGTAGTTTATTTATTTGTCAACAGGTCCAAAATTCCAAATAAAGTCTGCTTGAGTCAATTGTACTATATCAATCACTCATGTAACAATTGGTTTGTAATTCGTTTGTCGTTGAACCAGCACATTGGCCAGCACATTTAGGCTAGTCACGTTCGTCATCGGTAGGTATTCAAACATTAATGAGGACGATTATGACAGTGATTAAACTTGCACAATTGATTTGCACAAGTGCTCATCGATTATTTAGTTTGATACGCGTAGTTGTTAAGGAGTCTGAGTTAGAAGTTATAAGTTTATACATAATAAACAATCATCTAGAGAAAGGTCGTGGAAGAATAAACATCTAATACGCTCTCTAAAATGTGAACCTCAGATGCACACGCTCGACAAGACAAGACTCGGGTGAACATGTTATGTAGATAGAAACTGAGGGATGAAGATACTTGCTTGGAATCGAACCCATAGCTTAGAAATCCAATCACTCAGTAGCTACGCCAAACAAGTCGTCAGATATGGCGTAATTTATTTATGGTGTATTTGTTCAATAAATAAATACCTATAATGTAGGTAGGTATTTATAAACTCGAGAAGTTGACATACGCAGTTAGGTACTTAAGTACGTAAACCATGAGGAAAGAACGTCGGATAAATAGACAGAATCTTTTGTTCATAATTTGCACTAACATAGACCAACGAGAAAAGCGGTGTTTTTATAGCTACTGATTAGCTCTAGTTTTCCTTTACCTATCAATATAGACTAATTCATAAAACCTTGTTTTCCATCCTCGTCACATAATAGCCATACATTTTAATGAAGGTTTCCTATAATACCTACAGGAACACAGTACCTAAGTAGGTATAACACTTTCAAAGTGCTTAATTTTTGACCGAAAGGTTGACTGGTACCTACCTAGAAAATGCCAATGGCATTACCTAAGTCCGCCTTGTGTACCACCAATTTACAAATGAAGTTTAAATAGATAAAACTAGTCACTTTTCTAAGGTATAAATAATAATCATCATCATCATCAGTTCATTACTTCCAACTGCAGGGCACGCACTTCTTCTCAGAATGAGAAGGCTTTAGGCCTTAGTCCAGCACGCTCTGGCCTGGTGCGGGTGCGGACTACACCACAACCACAGAATAAATAGTACAAGTACCACAACTACCGAGACACTAATGACCTACCACTATCGAGAATCTTTTTTTGAAGCCCTCTTCTTTAAGTAGATTTCATCACAATGTTTTTAATCACTGACTGATTCGCCTTGGAAAAGTTAGAGGACGTCAGTGTGTGGGCCGTGATCGAACTCGGACCGGCCTGCATACAAGGAGGCAAGCGTGCAACCGCTAGTCTATCACTGTTGTGTTAACTCTTGTTACCAGACAGGCAGGCCGAGCTTCTGTGCAGGCTTGTTTTACAATAGCACACAACATTTCACGAATTGTAATTTCCAATTTACCCTGTCCCCCGATTCAGAATCTTTTCGATAAGCAGCTGTCGACCGATTCAGTTTGTTATCTCGGTCCATCTACGATCCTGGGGGCCTACTCCCCAAGTCCGTCAACGAAGTTAATCGCCCGTCCGAAAGTATCCCGAAACGTAGGAGTGAACAAAACAAGTGTCAAGTTCAACTTTTTGGACGGGCAAAAACACATCGTTATTAGGGACAACTGTCAAATCGTGTTGTCATTCATTCTTAGTTCGGGCCCCGAAATAATCGTATGTCCTTATGTGATAAGGAGTAGGAAACGCTCGTAACTAAGACCGAAACCACGGACTTCGTGCTTAGGGAGTAGACCCCCTGGTAACGAGAGAAAACGAGATAGCTTACCGAATCGTTCGACAACTGATTAATCTAATCGGTCTGAATTAGAGGGCTGTCCCTGCCTACCCTGTGTAGTTTATTGACTTCGAGTGACTTAGGTGGAATTTGAGGTTAGCTGATATGGTTAGTAGGCTTGATATTGCTATGAAAGGGGCTATAATGCTCACAATTAACTATAAATTATTATGTAAAACATGCGGAATATTAGATACGTAACTAACATGTAATTTCACACAAGGCCAAAGCAAAAACATCGACTAAACGGTCAATTGTCGTCTTCTACACTTGTCTTCAAGCTTTCTCTCCTGATTATAGCAATTTTCCACCTCACTTTCCATTTGCAATGAAACGTAAATAAAAAACTAAATAAGTGATAGTTGACCGTTTACCAATGGACAACGTATTGTTTTGAATCAATTTACTATGTTGTTCGATAACCTGTGCAAGGTTCTTGTATGTAAGCAAGTGCACAAAAATGGTCAAATGGAAAATCATTAATACAATTTTAAATCTCCGGTGACTGCTGATAATGTACTAAAAGAAAAATCTAATAACACTGCTCGACTTGGTAACCAAGCTAGAACCCGAACCTCATGCTCCATGCCCGTTTCGAAGAGATCCTAGTATTCATTGCGATGTTAAAACTTATTAAACTCACTATTCTGATTATGCCAACCTTACTTGACCTGGTAAATGGTGTACGTATCTAAAAATAAATAATATATTAATAATTTATTTTATGAACATTAGGTACTAGGTATTATTATAATTTATATTAAATAGCGCTCATGCATATACTTTTATAGGGGGCGTATTATAAGTCAATTCTAGATTTCATATAGACTATTTTATTGCATAGCAATCATAATTCATGATTATTATTCTCAATCTTAGTCAAATGGATGCGCGAGAGTCGGGTTTATGACTGATTCAGAACAATAGACCTATTAACGATATCAGCGTTAACTATGGATCAATGCACCGTTGATCTTCGTGTTTTTGTATTTACGAAGAATGATAAGAAAGCGTACATATTCAATGTGTAAGATAGTACAGTTAATTTAAAAAATACTTTAATTAAAAGTGTGCAAATTATGACTTTATTTCCGTTCTAAATGACAATAGAATTAATGCAAAATTATAATTACTGTGACTCAGTGTAATAATATTAATAGAAGCTATCTTTCTCTTCATGAATTATTCGTAATTGTTATATTATTTTATTTGTTAGTGAGTCAGTACCGTGTTTACATTCCAAAGGCCTTACCTATAATGCTAAATATTGAGGAGGCTATTAAGGCCATTGTTATGATCTTGCCTTGGAATCATTTTTCATATAATCGATTTTGGTTTCCATACTTCTAATTTCGTCTTATAATATGACATCCACTGTTGGTGATGGAATTTGCAGTGATCTATTTCGCTTCGTCTTGCGATTCTCTATTCCTTTCGGTCAGATTTGACTCCAACCAAGCCATTTACATATACAATTTACCTAGTCAAGGCATACGTAAGCTAATATTGTACTACTCAATATGGAAATCAAATCTATACCTAACACTGCCGCAATCCCCGCTCTACATCGGAACTTATGACGATGTTACTGGGTCATGGTCTGTCCAGAAAGCAAATATAAGTAAGGTGTATAAATGGTAAGTTGTTAGCACTCTGCTGACATGTCTCGCAGACCGGTTCTTTCATTCATCACTATAGTACACATGTTTTGTAATATTTCAGAGACATACCGATGGGGAAAGAACAGTCGGATGACACCGTTTGTTTGGACCTTACATAATATAGTTGAGATCATAATCCATAGCAGTTAAAACGCTTTATTATATTGCCTTTATTGTCGTATTGAAAAGATAAGAAAGGGTAGAGCTGAGTTGGATAATCCCTTAACTTTGTTACCTACTGAGATATCTAAGTATTTAGTATTGTGCGTATTTGCTTGATAACATTGCTTTAGACGAGTAAATTTCTCTTTAAAGACCTTATACAAGGTAAGTCGGAAAGGGGGTACTAATCCGCAGACCACTTAAAGTATCACTACACAGACAACGGTTTTAAAGCAAGTGTTAAAATTTCAAAATATAATAACTTTTATTTCCATGTAAAATCATTTTTATTTTAGTTTTTTCAACAATTCTTCGTCCCTACTTTAGTTATGAATTCAGAAAGTGGAGCCTCTAATTCGTGACCCCAAACATGATCTAAAATGTGAACACAGCTGATCATAGCTGAGGATAGATAGATTTTTTATGTACCTACTTAATTTTTGAACAGCTATTTCTCTTAAACTAACGACTTATGGGGAAAGTGGTAGAACAAAAGTCACTCATTAGACTCATTACTATGAGTACTTTAATACCCTTTCGGATTAGTACCCCCCTTTCTGACTTACCTTAACCTTGTACTTTGTGCTGTGTCGTATATTAATAGACTGAAAAAATACATAAGCAGTCCATAATGTCCCACTGCTGGGACGGGCCTCTTCTCAAAATGAGAAGGGTTTAGACCTTAGTCCACCACGCTGGCCCAGGCCTGGTGCGGGTTGGCAGACTACACACAATCGAGAACTTTATGGAGCCCTGTTAGGTGTGCAGGTTTCCTCGCTATGTTTTCCTTCACCGTTAACGCAAGTGATAATCAAATTCTGATCCGCACATGATTTCGTAAAGTCTGAGGTGCGGGCCGGGTTCAATATCGGACCCTTTCGTATTGAAGGCAACCATTCAACTGCTCACTACTTTTAACAAAAAATACTCCATAATTGATAATTTAATAATTAAAACTGTAAAAATCAGAGGAAACTTCTTAATGTGGATATTCATTGCGTCAATAGTTAAAACTTAAAAAAAGATGGAGTCACTTTATTGTCGTTCTCAGAATGTAATTTAATATACAAATGTTTGGAAATTACTAGGTATACGCGTTGGATTTTCCTTACGAATATTAATTTCGTCATTAATACAAAACTTTTAATTGTGGGTTTGGAAACGCTTTACATTTAAGTTGGTTGAAATAATTTTAGACTCCATTTAGGTTATTATAATGTGTATTAATGAACTTACGACTTTTTAACATTCAACTGTAATAAAAATTTGTATTCCTGGGGAATGTTGCCATAATTATTACGCTGTGTTAACAATGATCATAATGTAATGTTATTAGCACACAGCAGGATGCAGCATGAATTCCCGTAAATATAAACCCGCAGTTGTTTTTACTACACTCCTGGGAAGTGTGGGTGGTTTATTTATATGCGAGATCCCGGAAAAATTACAGGCTGCAGCTTACGGAATAATTTAAATATTTAAGTACCTAACTAATATTTTTAGTTAGCTCATATTTCGTAATTTCAGAAGTAGGTACATTGTTTGATTAAGTATCGGTGGAAAACTTAATGTTATGCAAAACAACGTAAAATTAGAAATCTATAAATAAATCACAGAAGTCAAGCTCTATTACTCTTTCAAATACATGTTCAGTACGTAATACATTAAATAAAATGTACCGTAAAATGGATTTGGTACGCAGATGGAACGGCGGCATTGTTACCCTACTTACAATGCACTGTAACTATGTCAATAGCAACTCAATAATATCAATACCCGCTTGTTTGGATATACTCGCTGCAACTTATTGTTTAGATTCCACTTGAACATAATTACTTGAATACGTAACTTGTCTGTCCACATTTCCAACACGCACATAGGTACTCGATGGACAGTCAGTTAAACGAAACAATATAAATGTGCTAGATGAGGAAATGTTTTACCAATGTCGTATTGAAGATTTGAAATTTTGATATGTTTCCCAATACATTTCCTCTTGACGAGTTGCATAATTTGATAATTGCGTTTTCTATTTACTTTATTATACTTAGATATGTTCATTTATTAAATACGTAGATAGATGAGATAGATCGGTACATACTTATTCCTAACTATTGCATAAAGAATACAATAATAAAGAGTCTAAAAAAAAATTAAGGAATCTTAGTGTGTGTTGTGTAGGTGGGTACGTGGCACTTTTAACCTAGTTTAATCCTACTAATTTACTACCCATTATAATTTTTATATCTTTATGATTCTCCTAGGTAGCAGTGATAAAAATGATTGCATCTGACTGAAAATACATATTTCGACATACCTACTTAGTTCTTATTGAAGTTTTTCTGCATAAAAGGCAGTTCCGATCGTTTTATTGTCATGTTTCATAATAGAAACTTTCAAGTGTCTATTCAGGGACGAAACTTAAAACACTGATAACAGTGTCCGTTTCACTATCAATTTTAATTTGAAAATAAATGCAAAATTTTGAAGTTCGTTTCCAAACTAGTCGTTGTTTTAGGATAGAGGGGAGAAATGTCTGAGAAAACCTATTATACAGAACAGTGGCGTAGGGTGAAGTTTCTTATAAGGGAAGCCGGACCAAAAAATGCTTACCTTGCTCAAGTGTGATGCGTGATTTCCAGTAACTACTCGTTTCGAAAGGGAAGCCGATAGGAATCGAGTTGTATGGAGCCTTCGCCTCTGATACAGAATGACTATTAGTCGCTGTTCATCCGAAATTCTGTGCAACTTTTACGATGGGACAAAATCTAAATTCGTGTATTTTTTTTCACCAATTCTGATTTTCTCCCATATTAAAAGTTGTTTAGAATGATGAGCAGGGTTTATGGTTTTCGGATGTAAAGTGAAGACCAGTCATGCTGTGTACAAGTGAAAGAAGCAGCGAGTAGATAAGAAGAATAAGAAACTGGCGGTTCGTTGTTGATAAGGCACGAAATTAGAACATAAAAAATTAAATAATTTAAAAGCAACCTTTTTAAGTATCTTAAAAGCAGTCGCTTAATGAGCAAGCGAGCCCAACCTCGAAAGGTTTGACCATTAGACCATTAGGTTAAGCCATTGCTGGGTTCTTGCGAATCCAATCTTCGCTATCAATTGTAGTATCACCTTCATAATCATCGTCATTTCACCTTCATGCTATTTATATTTTATACTTTTTTATAAGAGGCCACTATGGCTGGGATTCGATTTTTGACTTGTTTTTGGATGGGAGATGGAGGATTTTTTATAAGTGCTTATATATTTGTCTGATCTATGTATAAATAATATACAATATTCAAACCTACTGGCTGTTTAAATATGTGAAATGTGCCACATCAACCATCTCCTATACACTGCTCCATGCAACACGTGTGAGCTGGACACCTGAGCAGCCACATTCTGTTGAAGAACCTCTCCACATTCTGTTGAAGAAGCTGCGCCCCTTGGTACCAAAATGAGACGCCTCCTGCCCTAACTACGCTTACAAGATCGGCTCCTGGCTATCATCTACCGTCATGACTAAATGCGCTCCAGCCGGTCTGTTTGCTGCCACCAGTTTCTACCAAATGGCTGCGTGGGCCATCGGCGAACACCAGAAAAACAAGAAGGAACTCGCTGACTACCCCAAGGGACGTAAAGCTATCCTGCTTCTTATTCTATAAGAATTTTACTATTGTTATGTATATGAATTAAGTATTGAATGCTCTACATCATTCTTTATAACTGGTGTAGCAGACGTGCTCAGGAGATCCTAGGGCCGTCTGTTACATTACACAATTCAGCTCAATGGTACCAGCACGTCTGGAGCCCAATTCTACTAACAGAAACTTTTATCAATTGCAACTGAATCGTTCATTCAGACAGTTTTCGTTTACAATAACTATCAAATTGTTTGACAACAAAAACCAAACCAAACATCTGAATCGTCTGAATGAACGATTCAATTGCAAGTGATACAAGTTTCTGTTAGTAGAATTGGCCCCCTGTTCGGATAACAGGAACTAGCTTAAAATTGACTTGTAAGATTTGTAGCAGACAACAAAGCAAGTTAAATAAAAGCTTTTGACAATCACACATCGCCTTTTCCCCTAATTATCCTTTGATGAACATACTATAGATAGAATATTGAAATAGCACAGCGTGGGTAGGCCTTCCACAAGGTGGACCGATGATCTGGTGAAGGTCGCGGGATTCGCGGGGATGTTAGAAGCACAGAAGCGGTCGATGTGACAATGCAAGAGAGAGGCCTATCCAGCAGTGGACGTCTTTCGGCCAAATGATGATGATGATGATTATAATGTGATATGGATACATATGGCATGTGTGTATATATCATGGCTGCAGAAATAGATCATGCGTTTAATGCTTACAGGTGTCATTAGCAGAGTATTGATAGGGCTATTTTAAGAAATTGTCATACGAGTTGTTAGTACATTATGGACAATTGGACATATCCATGTTAACAAGCGATCCCGATTTCACGGTTCATTGTAAGACTTTATTGAATTCAAAGAACATTTGTTTTTGTGACAATATTGCCCTGCAAGACGTTCAAATGGAATAAAAAATGAACTGTTAAGGCAAAACAGCTTTATTCTGGGCACAGCAAATAAATAGATATAAGATACGATAACACACTTTCTTCAAGTATGGTAAAATTATTTATGATTCCAATATCGCGTTGGCGTGTCCGTACATAACATTTCAGTTCATGGACCTCAAACAGTACTACCTAATCCGATCTCTGGTCATTAGATTCATGTAATTGAACGATCAGTCTTTTGAACAAAAAGCCCTGGCATTTATGCCCTGCAAAACGATATTCCTCCATAAAAATACAACACTCATAGTTTTACACAATTCTTCTCTCGTGTCAGCAAGAGCTATACGAAAACAGCTCATGCTGTGGTGAAAAGATTAGTCAGTCAGCAAGGTTGGTAGCGGGGCTGACTGCCCAGGGTGCGCCAGACGTACTTAAGTATCGTCACTCGTGGAGGCTCTTTTCATGCACCCCACACGTTTTACACAATAATTGCATTGCAATTAATAAAGAAAAATAGTAATGACTTATTTGGAAAAATCAATTCTCTATGCAACGTTTAGACGCAAGGATTAGCTACACCTAGGCTAGCAACGTCTATTTGAAAACAGAACAACTGCGCGCTTATAATGATCCATAGCATCATTTACATAGATACATTGACTCATATCCATGGATAATATCATCCGACACGATCTGAATTTTAAATAGATCCTTTTATAAGAGTAGTTCTATTAATGGTAAGTATTCTCTGATCGTTACCATGCCAGATTGACACGGAAAGATCCAATAATAGAGTAGAAGGAGTTTACACCACGAAGCAAATACACTTCGTGGTTTACACTGACTTTCGTATTACCATTAAATGTAAATTTTACAGTTAGATAGGATTGGATGCTCCTAGACTAAATCTGAATTCGCTTCCAGTGATGAGGAAAATCTGGATTTTATCACTTAGAAAACTTAAAGTGCATAAAACTTTAAACTAGATGTTTGAACTGATTTTCACGCCGATAATGCAGCCCTCATCAAGCTATCTCGCGCCAGCAACGTCCTAAGTCGAGGTCCGAGTCCCATTAGGAGTGGACATTAGTGCTGTTGTTGCTTAGTAGTCATGATGATAGTGTAGTATAATTAAGTAGTAAGCCTAGGTTAAGTATTTTACTTTCCCCCCATTGGCTGGAGACCCTTCGGGAGTCAATAACTGCCTGTACGTAGAAACGGTCCACAAGGACCATTTACAAGCAGTCCAATAGAAAAAAATATTAATTAACACTCTCACTGCCATAGGATTCGCTGGCGGGCCCCAAGTTTTCGAGTGCAAAGGGCCGGTCTTATTTTAAAGAAACATTAACAGCAGGTCGTGGCGTCCGCCAGCGGCCAGTTAAGAATGCTTTGAGCACGCCGTGGGATCCGCTGTGACCCCCTAAATTCAAACAGATTTTTGTACTACTGGCCTGCTAATATGGAAAAAAATATGTTTAGGTAGTATTGGCGTGCGCATACATTGAGCTACATGTTGAAAAATCAAGTCAAGTCAATTTCATTTTGAGTGATGGCCTACCGCAGCGGAATCGTTGGGACCCACCGGCGGACTCCATGGCTTGCTGAACTGGAACCATGCTATAATTATGTATATTGCTGGCAGTGAGAGTGTTAAATTATAATTGTAATCGATTCAGTATAATCTGTTTATTGCATCTTCTTTATCACTTTATACTAAACAGTTAGTTACTAGTATTCAAGATAAGAATAGTCTTTAGAACAACAACTGGTAGGTACGTTTCTATAACTTCTTTATACACTATCAATATTTTCGCAAACGATGAGGTCACATTTTTTCTTCAGTAATATTAGTGTAATGAACGGTTGTCATGGTTTCGATTCTGAGGTTTCACGCTTCACGGTTACCGATTCTCAATGTTAAGCAGGTAGTTAGCAGACAGTTTAGCACGTAGACTTGATTGAATGACGACTGGGTATTGTGCATATTGTCTGACACGTCACGATCTGTCACCACAGTGGTCACACCACATTTGTCTTCAGTCATATGCAGAAAATTATGTATTTTCCGACTTTCGTTTTGTCTTGTTATAAATAGGTATGACTAATTGCATTTACTTCAGGCAACGACCATATGATAATATGGTCATTGACTTCAGAAGGCCAATTCTCGTAATTAAAAATGTTTAAAATATAGTTACGATCTAGTGTCAGTCTAGTCTCAATCTCATAAATAAATATAACAAATGGTATTCTTGTTCGTTAACAAACAACGTCAACCGTGTGATTATATTGAAAGTTGACTGAAGCCAAAAGGGTATTCTGGTTACAATAAGTACTGAGCCATTTTGACAAGTTGGAATTCTCATTTATTTCTAGAATTTTAGTCTATGACTGTTGATATCGGTATGCTACCGGTAATAGATTTTAAGTTGACTGAATTGACATTATATCGAGATAGACTGAGATGATACTGAAACCGGACCGAACTTTAAGTGTACCAGAATACCATTTTTTATTCAATTCATAATTTAATCTCAGTTCGGTCAACCTTCAGTCTGACATCAAATTAATTACAAGAATTGGGCTTCAGGTGACAGATTACAGATTACTGTAAGTACGGCTACATATTAAGCTAAATACTTTCAGTATAAGCTGACCTATCATTGTACGGAAAGTCCATACAATGCGAGATCAGCTCATACTGGAAATATGTAGCTTAATTTTGTCGGCGACCAGTGAAAACCTCGTAAATAGTAATTTTGTGTTCAAATACGTTTTAGAATAGAATAGAATATACTTTATTGTACACCAAAATTGTAACATAGCTCTTATATAATAGGTATGTTTATGTTTTATGTCATATTTAGCAAGAAATACTCGCAACCCATATTTTAGACCGGTGCGGCGGCATGAGTTCAATTTGAATGCAAATAAAGAAGTTAATTATAAATAATGCACCTGTTTATTTGCTGATAATCCCGTATTTAAAATCCATTTTCTTTTCCAAGAAAACCTCGTTATTCGCATTTGTCAATTTTCGAGAATTCATGTTCAAATATTGATTACATGATTTAGTAGGTAATGGTTCATCACTAAATAGTATAAAACAAAGTCGCTTCCCGCTGTCTGTCCCTATGTATGCTTAGATCTTTAAAACTACGCAACGGATTTTGATGCGGTCTTTTTTAATAGATAGAATGATTCAAGAGGAAGGGTTTAAGCTATAAAACGTACACGTGCGAAGCCGGGGCGTGTCTCTAGTTTATAATAAAACAAAAAAAACAAACAATCAAGTTCCTTACAACATTTTTCAGGAAACGGTTTTTTCCGTGTCCTGTAAACTCGTTTCAAATGGATTCACATGTATACATGTCGCATTCATGTGATGTCAAAAAATGCGCAGATTGTAATTTAGATAAGTTGTAGTGTCTCTTGTGGTCTATAATGAGACCTAGTGTACAGAGCTGGAGATACTTTGGACTTTGTAGGATTCCAGGCCTATACGCCTGGACTATAAAGTATCTTGAAAAAATAATACGATCATTAAAACACACTATTTTGTTTCCATTTGCAAAACGTTATTACGAAAGTGTTGCTCGGACAGTAATTATAATTGAGTAGGTAATATGCAGACGTAAAAGTGTTAATTAACTTCCCGTTATTGCATAATACCCCAAAATATACTCATAGATACAGCAATATGTTAATTATGACGAATTTAAAATAATAAATGCTTTTTATTTTGAACGTGTGTCGTTTAAAGTTTATTTTACATAACTTTTGACGATTCCCACACGGAACAAAAATTTGTATGGCCTAGGTACAGATAAGTAGTTGTTTCGGGTCTGGACGTTTGTGTATGTTATATTTATGTCTGTAAACGCACCCACGATACAGGAGAAATCTGAGTGAGGGGCTAAGTTTTAATAAAAAAAAAAGAAACCAGTAACACTGACTATTAGCTGTAACCAGAAGTATGAAGGCTGTAACATATGTACCTACATATTGTCGATGCATAATGATACCTACTTAAATACAAACATTGGCACATGGTGGACATCCCACTCATACGTACAAAGCGTTTTGCGAACACAATAATAATTGTTCGCGCAGCTAAGGAGTGGAAATCCCTGCCGGAGTCTGTGTTTCCTGATAGCTACAACCTTGGGGTCTTTAAGTCAAGAGTGAACAGGTTACTACTAGGCAAGCGTGCTTCACCGTCGACGACATCATCGCTTACCATCAGGTGCATGTAAAGGTAGGGGTGCATGAAAAGAGTCTCCACGAGTGACGATACTTAAGTATGTCCGGCGCACCCTGGGCAGTCAACCCCACTACCACCCTTGCTGACTGGCTAATCTTTTCACCACGGCATGACCTATTCTCGTATAGCTCGTGCCGACACGATAGAAGAAAAAGATCAGGTGAGATAGTGGTCAAACACGAAAAAAAAAAACAATCACACCTAACTCTTATCTGATAAGACTAAGAACGGATCAATTAGGGGAAGGTTGCGATCATTGGACTAGCTCTTTCATTGGACCAGCAAGGTTTTTTCAAAACTATGCAAGCTAGCAACACCCAAACTAGTCGAAACAAGTCCTCGGAGACTCAGTTGCACCACCCTCTTACCTCAGTGACGCTGCGGCACATGGCCAGGAGAGACACGTCTGGTTGTGTTTGCGACGGTCAAAATCTTATAATTTCACTCAGTACAATTTGACGTAAGTATCATTGTATTCATATTTGTCTGCGTGCACGTTATGAAATATATTAGACAGTTTATTTGAGATTCCATGAGTGTTATTCAATTTTTAACCGACTTCAAAAAGGAGGAGGTTCTCAATTCGGTTGTATTTTTTTTTTTATTTTTTTTTTATTTTTATTTTTTATGTTTGTTACCTCATATCTCCGTCATTTATGAACCGATTTGAAAAATTCTTTTTTTGTTCGAAAGGGTATACTTCCCGATTGGTCCCATTTAAATTTTGTTATGATTAGACCATGAACTTCAGAGATATGGAACGGAACTCCTCATCGGATCAAAGCAAAATTCTCAAATGACTAAAATTGCTTTGTTTATATTTGTTGTTGGGAACTGACTACTGGAAAAGAGGAGGGGGTGCGTGTCCCCCCTCCCCCCCTTTGGAATGTTTTCATTATATCGTGTAAGGTATCATTTTGAAAGGACTTTTTATGCCCGACTACGTCAAAGCCAAAAAGAAGGGTTATAAAGGGGGGGTTAAAATTATGACACTAAAACGTATTTAATAAAAAATAAACTTTAAAAAAAAGGAAAAACCGACTTCAAAGAAATACTAAAAGGAGTAAAATAATTACCATAATATAAAATTAACAGTTTCAGAAGTCGGTGCAACTCTACACTGAAGCAAATAGAAGCCACCGACTTCTGAAACTGTTAATTTTATATTATGGTAATTATTTTACTCCTTTTAGTATTTCTTTGAAGTCGGTTTTTACTTTTTTTTAAAGTTTATTTTTTATGTCTAATCATGACCATTTATATTTTAGTTTAGTTTTTCTTAACCAGTACTTGTTGCCATCAATGGACCTCAAGAGAGTTCCACCGTTGGACCAGTCCAATCATAGCAACTTTTTATTGTAGTTTTAGCCATATAATGGGAATAGGTCCTGAGTATTTCACTAATTATGTATTAAGTACTTCACTTATTATATTTCATTAAAACCATAGAAAAATCATTCATCATCATTCAGCCGAGACGTCCACTGCTGGACATAGGCCTCCCCCAAGCATCGCCACATCGACCGGTCCTGTGCCTCTCGCATCCAACGGATTCCCGCGACCTTCACAAGAAAAATCATTATTTTAAAATTCCAGAACTTCGCCGAAAAAAAGAAAGCTTTTCATAATTTAGTAATATAGATAATTAATTATAATTAATTGCCTCGATTGGACCTCTAGAACAAAATTCTCGAAGTCCATTGATGGCAACTTGGTGGTTCAATGAAGGTGCCCATGGTCCAAAGAAGGCAACTGCCCAAAATTTAGTTTTCTTCGTTTATCTCAAAAAGTGTTATCCCGAATTGTTTGTGCGTTTGATTATTATAAATAAAGGTCCTACGAAATAAAAATAATAAACTGCTTTCATTTTAACACTTATACTTTTTGAGATATGAGGTCGTAAAGTTATGTGGTCCATCCATAGCAACCTTCCCCTATATTTGGGAACGGAGTAGTATGCAGGACAGTTGTGGGGCTTGTGGCTAATTAACAATCGCACTGATCATACGATTTGCAAGGTTAAACTGCGCTTGCCGTGGTCAGTCTGTGGATGGGTGGCCATTCAGTCCACATCGAGACCCCTCCGTGCCTCAAAGAGCACGTTAAGCCGTCGGTCCCGGGTGTCATACGAATACCTATGACAGTCATTACACCCGTAATGACTGTCATATAAAAACGGTTGTGTCAGACTTTCGAGCTTCTGACTACCCAGTCAGAAGCTCGAAAGTCTGACACAACCGTTTTTAACCGACTTCAAAAAAGGAGGAGGTTCTCAACTCGGTCGGTTTTTTTTTATGTATGTACCCCGATTACTCCGAGGTTTCTAGTTCGTATAGTGTGATCCTTTTTTTGTTCGATGCAGTATACTTGCCATTTGATTCCATAAAAAATTCATTCAATTTGGATTAGTACTTTTTATTTTGTGAGCATTTTTTTGATTACTGCTATGTGGATGATGTAATTATTTTTGTTTGTTCGGGCCTTAGATTATTCTAAGGTTCGGGCATAACTCCGTCATATAAAGACGGATTTGCAAAATTCTTTTTTTGTTTGAAAGATTATTCTCCCGAGGTGGTCCCATTTAAATTTAGTGAAGACCTGATGAAGACCCTCGGAGATTCACAATGGAACTCTTCAATGGATAACAGCAAATTACCCGGGATTGCTGTAATTTCATGTTTGTGTATTGTTTATGACACTTAAAATAGGAAACCAAAATAACTTTAAAAAAAAGTAAAAACCGACTTCAAAAAACACAAAAAAGAGTAAAATAATGGCTTGTGTTTAAACACCGCCCAAAAAAGTACCTATTTCGCAACCAAACAAACGGTTATCAAAATGGATTAATGGTCACCAAATAACGTTTCCTAAAATATTATGAAATAAATCCATTTTTTCCTATTATTGTCTGTCATAAAAATATATGGACGCGTAAAGGAGCGTCGACGGAGCCCCGCTGTGCGGGGCTCCTATTTCTGTCTGCAGGGTTTAAAGTAACCTAACACGAAGGGGATGACGGGGGCTTCGTTCGCTCGCTTCGCTCGCTCACTCTAGCCCCCGTCATCCCCTTCGAACCTAACCTATCCGTGTCGGGGTAAAGAATTTGGTGACCGTTGATCCATTTTAGGAACCAAAAATAATATTTGTGCAAGGTTTGTGATTTTTCTGATGTTATTTCATTTATTTTGGATCATAATATTATATAGTTTAGGGCCTTCATAATAAAGTCAATTGATTTTTTTTGGAGTTGTTTATTTTATTTGGTGCCTAGGCTTAGAGTCTTAAAAATATTTTTGGTGGCCGTCTAAATTATACCCTAAAATAATTACCATACTATAAAACTAACAGTTTCAGAAGTTGGTGCCTTTTAATTTGGTTCAGTGTAAAATTGCACCGAATTCTAAAACTCTTAGTTTTATAGTATGGTATTATTTTACTCTTTTTTTGTGTTTTTGAAGTCGGTTTTAACTTTTTTTTAAAGTTATTTTTTAACCTTAGGATATCGGCATTGCCCAGTACCTAACTGGGTTGCAGAGGTCTGATGGCAGTCGTTCCGTGTAAAATACTGGTATTCAGCCGCATCTGGTTAGATCGGAAGATGACCCCAACATAGGGAAAAGGTTAGGCAGATAGATATAGGCTAGGATGCAGGTGGCTCATGATATATTAAACTCGGTAAGACAGGTGCCCTAGCGAGTATAATATACCAGCTTTTGCCCGCAGCTTCGCTTGCGTGAGATTTTGAACCCGTTAAGTGTCGATTTTCCATACAAACTTTCATTCCCTATTTAACTCCCTTAGGGGTTGAATTTCGTAAAATTCTTCCTTACTGCTTGTCTACAATATAAAGGGAACCTCTGTGCAAAACTTCATGCACAGAATAAATAGTACAAGTGGTTCTAGGTCCAAGGGTTTGGGCTGGGCGTTGATGAGTCAGTCAGTCAGGACTTTTCTTTTTATTTATATAGATCATGAGCCACCACCACTGCGGAACAATATATGATTTGGGTAGGTACCAAAATCATATTGTTCCGCAGTATTTTGTAAATTGCATAGAAATTTGAATACATGCTGTTCCTCTACTTTTCAGTCAGGCCACACGTGCCTGTATAATGTTTCTAATACTTTGCCCCATTGAGTAAAACGTCATACGTGTTCGTGTTATGATAAGACCGTTATTTTTATTGTTAGTACTTTTGTCATCAAATATCATGTAGAAGCAAAGCTGTTTATTACACCTACTTCAAGAGATGTATGTACAGTAAACAGTTCTACCGTACATTCTTACCATTTGTGTCATTCCTTAAAGTGTTTATAAAAACAGCACAATATTGATTTTCCCTTACAATTTACATTATGGTAAAGTTATAGCGTGCGGTAACCAAGCGTGTTACTCTACAATATAGTGACCACTTAGTAGTCAAGATTGAATGTAATAAAAGGAATATCCCTGAAATAGCGAGTTAATAGTAGCTCTTTGTGCTTTTTCTTCGAATTGCTACATAATTATTTTCATACTGGCTTGAAAAATTGTACAATGTGTCCGGCTATGGACTAGCGATATTCTAGGTACTTATATAGCAACTATTCTAGTACACAAATACACTACACAATAGGGTCCAATCCACTTCCTCGCTATTTGGCAGCCATTTTGCTTTCTTGTTGAGAAATTCTCTATCTTAAAGTTATGGAAATGTGAACCCATTGTATCGTAATGTAAATGATAGACAATATTGTTGCCTTCCGAATAAGCCTACTTTTATTTCAGTAGGACCAAAACTTAAAGAGGTATGACTTCTTTTGTACACAGGTACAGAATATCTCAACAAAAAAATGGAAGACAATTGAACCCTAGTGTATAGTGTATTAGAATAGTTGTTATACTATAAGTACCTAGAATATCGCTAGTCCATTACCGGACACATTGTATATTAGGGAAGAATATTATTGCCTATTTGAAACACTCGATCAAGACAAAGAGAAGTTTACTGCGTTTATAGAATCACTTACAGCCTTTTTCACAAAATTTAAGCGGAGTATAGACTGTCTGTCTAACCCCTCCTTTACACCTAAGTATAAAACATGTATTCTACAGGTCTCTGAGGTTTTTCACCCCGATAATTCAGCCCTCATCAAGCTGTCTCCCCCCCCCTATGTCCACGCCAGCAACGCCCTAAGCCGAGGTCCGAGTCCCACTAGGGGTCGCCCTTAGTGCTGTTGTTGCAGGTAGTCATGATGTTAGTGTAGTACAAGTAGTTAGCTTAGGTTAAGTATTTTACTTCCCCCCATTGGCTGGAGACCCTTCAGGTCTCGCCAATAACTGCCCGGTTACGTAGAAACCGTCCCCTAGGACGACCTACTGCAGTCCAATAGAAAAAAAAAAAAAAAAAGTCTCTGAGATTTTTTTCGAAAAAATATTGCTTTTGCGTACCTACTTTAAATGCAAACATGTATGTACATCTTTAAAACACTTTTCAAAATATTAAATAATGTACACTACGTGTTTAAAATAAGTAATTTCTTCTAAAAATACCTTTAAACAATTTGTTTACAGCTTGCAATACAACTTAGGTGCAAACGCGGGGTAAAGTTTAGACAATTTAAACTTCGCGAAAAAGACTAATGAAGTGAAACCATGATACATACTCTAAACTATCAATGGTAGAAGTAATAACTTTAACATCACCCCCTGACATGGGAATGAGGAGGTAGAATTGATGCCAAAGGGGATGAAATGGCACAACAGGTTGCAGCAGTGGCATGTTGTCAGACAACCCCTAAAACCTAGACAATCTCTTCATTCAATCCACTTTCATGACTTCCATAGCATTACATCACAAGTTCACAGATGTATTTGTTTGTCTTTTATTTCCGTTTGGAAGCGAATGCCGAATTTACTAATTTAAGTTCTTGTTTTTCCGGTCGATTAATTGCACAATATCAGTAAATGCTTGAATAAAACACAACCGGTATTCAAAACACTCGACTGATATATTCATGTTTTTCTGAGGCTGTCCCTTAAATGTTAATACTTCTAGACCCTTCTAAATACGAATCTGGATAATAGTTCCAGTAGCTATTTTATTTCAAAGCAATCAACTGAATGAGCTATTTCTATGAATCTGCACGGAATAATACACGCATCACAACACAAATACATAATACATCTTGACCATAATTGTTTATGGATTTCTACACTTTCTAGTTTTAAACCAACTTTATTTACCTCAGAGGTTTGACTGTGTAGCAGCATCTTTTTTTTCTTTTTAATGGCTTTTTGTAGATGTACCTAGCGGACGGTTTCTATGTAACCGGGTAGTTATCTGCTGCAGCGAGTTACCTGTACCTTTCATACAATATCAAAACATACTTATTCATTTTTTGAAGCGTTTAGTTTTATTTACACAAACAATATTTACATAATTACAAATAAAAGTGTATAGAAATAAAGAAAAACACATCCTAATAAAACTATAAACTAAAATAGGGCATCAAAATATTGCTACGCATCGCTGTCGACAGGTCATGTGCCCAGCTGGCTGGCAACATTGCCACGTTGTATGTAGAGTAGAGGCCAGTCTTCGGGTCAACATCTCTGTATAGAAGTTGGGCACTCGGACCCCACGGTCCGAATGTTTCGATCCCAAACGATTCGAAAATATAATTACTAATAAAGTTATTACATATTCGTCACTTCAGGGCCTTCGCAGCTGCAGCAGCAGCGCCATCGACACACGTTGATTTTGTGTCCCATAAAGGCCTACCCATTCCATGGCATCAATGACATGCCATCTGGTTTCTTGCCATCGTCACGCACGTGCCAAGCCATTTGATTCTAAAAGAGCTGAAACGCCGACGGTGACAAGAGCAGAGAGCACGACGGATAATGTCATTCAATTAATAAACTATTTATAGTTAGCTTGATGTACTCGTACTAGATGAATTAATACCTAAAATACAAAGTATTTGTATGCATTCTTATATGGACCTACAAAGTGGGTATTTACAGGGTCAAATACCTGCCTGTTTCAGTACAAGGATCTGCGTTTGTCATGCGCTATAAAAAGTAAAGTAAAAGTGGAGCCACTGTTCGTACGGTCTGCATAAAAAAACATGGGAAGCATTCAGCATTGGTTGTTGTAATCACTTCAATTAAATTCTTTTTTTTTCTTCAATTAGATGATCGAGTAATTAATTTTTATTATTCTTGTTATCCTTAAGAGCAGCTATCGTTATTGTTCATCATTGAGAGCATTGGCTGCACGCAATAATTTACATCAGGAAATAAAAATAACACCCACTTTCATCTCTTTTTGATACACAATATTTCCTTACATCGGTGTTTTAATATTTATTTAAGATAATGGATATCGTGGCTTGCAAGAAGAGTACGGTACTACAACTTATTACTTACGAAGTACTTAAACTTTTTGTTTCCCTGTACCGGCGAAACACGTTATATCAACACAAGTATAACTTGTTTCGGCGGGATAGGGGAGCAAGAGCAAGACCAAATTCCTTAGTTAAGTAATTTAAGAGTTTAGGTTCTAATAAATGTAGATATAAATCGTCACATCCACGGCAAACTTTCGAATGGTATGATGAGGTAAAGTTACGAATGTGCGTTTATTAGTGATCTTTGTAAAATATTCAACATCTGTTGATTGTACCTTAAAAAGGTTACATTTTAAAACCAAATGTACCACATTATCGATATTTCAATAACAAAATATTATTTTTTTAATTAGAAAAATTGCTTCAAACGCTCCCCCAGATTAGTAAATTTGCCGTGAATGTAACGATATGCACACGGCAGGATTTAAAGGAGGCAAACGACAGGGCCGTCTTGGTTGCTGCATATTGGTCGAAGAAAATTTTAGTTGGTCTATTGACACGAAAGGAAGAAGAAGAATGCACATTGTAGAGCAGGGATGCACAGTCTTATAAGGACTTGGGGCCATTCGAGCGGACTATGAGCTAAAGAGGGCCACCACAGTTAAAAACAATACAAAAGTTGAAATTAGAGATCTTAAAAAATATAAGTATCGTAGTGTGGGCTTCTGATAAAATTCAAAATCTTTATTCAGAAGCTAAAGCTGTCCATTACTGATAGAATGCAATATTTTCATACAAACGCATAAAAGAGTTTAATTCTCTGGCGGGCCGCATGTCCATCGATGAAGGGCCGCATGAGGCCCGCGGGCCGCGGTCTGTGCATCCCTGTTGTAGAGGTAGAATAAAACAAGAAAAACTAAAATCATCAGTTGTAATACAAATGTTGTTGCTAGCTGTACTTACGGTACCGGTGGAGCCGCAGCGGGTGAATTATTGCACGTTTATATACCGAGTAGAAGACGGTCACGCAATGCCACGGCGTTTACGTCAAAAACACTTTATTTTTACCCACCTATGATATAATGTGTGTTATTATACTGCGCACTGTGAAACCGTGAAATGGAACCGACGGAATAAATGCCCCTAACGTGTGTTCTTTTGTTATATAGTAACGTTAGATAGGTACTTACTTGTACCGGATGATTTTTTCAACTGTGCATGGATGGCACAATGCGAAAGTGTAGGAAATAGCTAGAAATACGTTTAAAAGAGTCTTGGAGTCGATGTGGACAAAAACTAAAACTGTAGGTTCCTAGGCGGGAACAGAAAGGAATGAATTATTTTGAAAAATACACCATTATTACTGCGCCATCCCAGTGTCGCTTAGAGGGATCTAATTCTGGGCAGTAATGTTAAATGGTAAACTAAAGGAAAGTACTAATTTTTAAGAAATTTCTGTATAGTTCTAGTCAAGTTTTAGCCCCCAGCTGAAATAGGTTTCATTTCTGATTCACTGGGTACTGGAGAGTTTAACAATCGCCAAGAATGGTCGTCGTAAATATCCCGCCCAGAGAAGAGAAGCGATCTGTGGCCGGCCTAATCAATATTCTGGCCACATTCAGGCAAGCTGTCTTCGAGCTGGCATCAATTACGGTACGTTGGGGTGAAGTAACGAAGGAAATTGTATACCAGTACGTTATTTTCGTACACACGAAATAGAAAAGACAAAGGCTCCTATAATTCCTTAGCGCGGGAACCAGTATCGCCATACTGACATTACAATTATATTGAAAGATATAAAAGTTTTATATTTTGCTAGCTTTTGCCCGCAGCTTCGCTTGCGTGAAATTTTGAACCCGTTAAGTGACGATTTTCCATACAAGCTTTCATCCCCTATTTAACTCCATTAGGGGTTGATTTTCGAAAAATCCTTCCCTATACCTTGTCTACATTATAAAGGGAACCTCTGTGCAAAATTTCAGCGTTCTAGGTTAGGTAGGGTTTGGGCTGGGCATTGATGAGTCAGTCAATCAGTCAGTCAAGACCTTTCTTTTTATTTCTATCTAGATACACCTCTATTTTTATATTTTATACATCTCTATGAGATAAATTTTTCGTCCTGCTATAATTTTTACACGTTAAATTGCACGGCACACACATGCATTACAGGCATGATTCTAACATTTTATGTATGAGTTCGAGACGTCGCCGTCGTGTCACAAAAAGTAGCTAATCGCGTGAGCCAATATTGCGGATCTCCGCATCGCTGCGTGGCACATCCACTTGTTTTTTCTATTCCGTGGATCTATAGGTATACGTACACAGAACTACAAAACAAAACAAACTGCAGGACCGTAGTCAGAATATAATTAGAAAAAGAACATATCAAATCAAAACAAAATATTTAACATAAACCATAACAGGCGCTTATGAGAAGTCGAATTTAGGTGCACGGTTCCAATTAGTCGTTTCCTATGGAGAAGAACCGGCAAGAAACTCCATGGTTACTTTTTTAAAGTCAATGTTTTTTTATTATTTCAGTAAATACCGTACTATGATAGGATAGTTTTGGGAGAACAATGTAGTCTTGAGCAAACAAAAATCATTGTAAAATAAGATAAAGATATCTTGAGAACAACGATGGCAATAAAAGTAAATTAAAATATTAATCATAATTGAGGATAGTTAATAGACATGCATATACGTCGTTAATGAAATTCCAGTAAAGCCACCTGTGCAGGAACTAATGCCAAACATCCCTGTCGTCAACGTAGTACTTAGTCTTGTCATATGAATGCTATGCCGAGTAAAGCTGCACAAATAAGTATGATATCTCACTAATCCCACACATTCCAAGTACTTACTTCTTTTATTACTTTACTTTGTTAACATAAAAAAACACTTTCCCACAAATTGGATACTTTAATATGACTAATGGTTTGTTTAGCGTATTTACGAATGTCTCCGTGCGTCAACATAAGACTTACATTTATTTACTCTGTCTTATTAAATATTGGCGTTGGAAGCATTTCGAGTCAATGGGCTGCCAACCTCGTTGTGGTGGAAAGATGATGGAATTTAATGCCTTCCTTCATGTCAATGTTTTTCCAGTCCAAGTTTAGCGCCAACGACAATATTTGCTTTGCTTGAAATAATACATTTTCAGTTCCTTTTTCTTTTTTCATGGAAAGCCGTCGATCACCATTGGATAGACTAGATTTTCAAAGACAGTCTTAGGCAAAGATATCAAATCATTGTAATTTGGTATCGATGTAAGTAATCCCGTAGTGGCATTTTACGTAGCACGTAGCTCCCTTGCTACGAACAGGCAGCTACAACAGGATAATATGTAACTCCACTTCCCAACAAAGTAATCAAAATAAAGCGCCACGCATGTAAAGCGAGGAGGGATAATGGAATCCGTGTGATGTGAACCCATCTCTTGGATTCCTAACACCGTAGATCCCTCTCCTTAACCGAAACCTACAAATACTTGGGCATGTCGGAGGCGTTAGTCATCAATGAGGCTGACATGAAGCAGTTACGGGACCGCTTCTATGGCCGCCTGAAAAAAATACTTAAAAGTTTTTTGTCAGGCGGAAATAAGGTGCATCTTTAACGGTTGGGTCATTCTGGCCTTGATGTTCTCCTTCGGCATACTCAAATGGACTCAGGCAGAACTTAACGCCCTGAATAGGATGCTCCGCACGCTGCTCACTGCATATGGAATGCATCACCCGCTTTCATCGGTGATGAAGCTGTACATCCCGCGGAAGTGTGAGGTCGAGGCTTTTTAAATGCTAAGACCCTCCACAACCGCAAGGTATGCAGTCTCAGGGAGTACTTCTCCCAAGCCGATGTGGGGATGTATTGAGATGTAATCGCGTTGGACAAAGGACACACCCTGCTCTCCTTGGCTAAAGAGAACTGGCGTAAGCCAAGTTGATACTAACTGCCGTAGGGAGGTTTGGCAGAGCAAGGAACTTCACTTACCCTTCACGGGCCCGATATACATTTCCCAGCGCCCGTAACCTGGCAACGCTTCGTGACCTCTTTGGGGAAATCGAAGGTTTTGTTGTGCAATTATGGACGAAGTAATGATGAAGAACAATTACAGGAAATATATTGTGAAGGACGCCAAGGTTGACATTTGTCGGGCATGCGCATGCCGAATGCAATGAACAAACGAAATAATTATAATCGTTTATTTATCCATTAAAACACTGTTTTAGAAATAACAATTAACAAGAAGTATTATCATTGCATTTCTGTAGTGGTAATTAAATTGTGAAATTTTAATCGACAATGTTTAATGCATTGTTCATAAATGTAACGGAAATAAAACTGGCCCCAATTATAGCTACGTTTGTTTTTTGACAATACAATTTTGTGTGTTGCTGTTACTCTCTTCTTCGTATTTTATTTATTTATTTTTACTCCTATGCACTTTGGTGTTACATAAGAACTGGTAGAGAATGCCATAAGGCATTCTCTACCAGTCAACCTTTGGGTTAAAAAGAAAAGCATAGAAATAGGTAGGTACAGCAAAAAAATTAATAAAAAGAGTTGAAAATTATGAACTGAATATATTACGAATTCATAAGATAAATATAAATTAAATAAAATACATATATACAAATAATAAAATATACAGATGTTATAATATACAAGGTTAGTCGGAAAGGGGGTACTAATCCGAAGCCCACTTATAGTATCGTTGATGACTGTTTGAAAGCAAGTGTTAAAATTTCAAAATTCGATATTATTTTTTTTCCAAATAAAATGATTTTTATTTTAGTTTTTCCAAAATTTCTACATCCCTGCTTTAGTTACAAATTCAGAAAATGGAGCTTCTAATTCATGACCCCAAATGTGACCTAAAATGTAAACACATAAGATCATAACTGGGGATAGATAGATTTTAGAGATTTTTTTTTGAGATTTTTGAACAATTGTTTCTCTTAAACTATTGAGTTTTGGGAAAACTTGTAGAACAAAAGTTGTTCATTATTATGTGTACTTTAACACCCTTTCGGATTAGTACCCCCTTTCTGACTAACCTTGTATATCAAATACAAAAAATTATGAAAATCTAAATGCAATTATGACGATATGTATTTTGTAGATGTATTTTGTTCATTTACCTAAAAATAAACACCGCACCTCACTCATGGCCTAAAAACCGATCTCCATTCAAAATATGATGTAGGTTTTGACATTACTTAAATTGAATTTCTGTCAAAAAACAACAATTCAGAAACTTTGGATTGATTTCGGTTATTGGTTTCGGCCGTTATTCTTTGACAGCGTCGAATACAATGTCCTAGATTATAATAACTTCTACGTTACATTATTTAACATAACATCACTCCTGTATTCCCCGAAGTGTTGGGCAGAGATGTAGGTATAGTACATGCAATTGGGGCCAAGCCTATTGCCATCAACTAGGCAAAAATCGAGACTCCGGCCTGCTAGAGAGAAATTCCACACGCAAAAACCCAATAACACTTTGCCCGACCTGATCGAACCCAGAACCTTCAAGCTCAGAAGTCGCGCTTGCGACCACCAGACCAAAGAGGCAGTCCTTTACATTATTTAGATACTCTACATTATTCTTGCCCTGATCATGATATTATCAAAATCGAAATAAAAGTTTAATCAAAGTACATCGACAGCACCAATATTGCCCTTTATTCAGAAACCATAAAATTGGAAAAGGGTCCAACAAAAACAAATGAAAGTTCCATAAAAACACTATCATATATGTACTTGTATTAAGTTTCGTAACAGACAATAATAATTTCAAAGCAGTTGGCCACCGACTATGGTTCAATGGCCATACGTTTAGCAATAAGCTATTTCGAATATTTTTCTATCGGATCGGACTTATGTAACGCCGCTCGAAACCGTTTAGTTTATACCTGAAAATATATTAAAACTGGCGTCTAATATTGGTTTTTTGAACAAAAAATAGAATGAAAGGTCAACTTCAGAAGTAACCTTAAGGGAGTACGTTCGTGAATTAAATTTTCTGTTGCCATTGAACGTTATTATTTTATTTTATAATGATGTCCTTGGAAAAAAGTTTGCCGTAGCTAGATTACACGGGAAAGAGTTACTGAGTGAGTAATAATGCTCCCACACTGTAACATGTAACAAAATACCTTACTGAAATGTAAAAGTTATCGATATTATATTATACTAGCTGTGCTCGCGACTCCGACCGCATGGAAGTCGGAAATCAATAATGTGTCGTAATACCTAAACAAATATCTTTTCATAATTTAAATTTTTAATATCTTTTGATTGAGCAAACCGATTACGATGAAATAAAAACTAAATGTTACTCCGAGATATGCACAATATTTGTGTATAAAAGTCAACCGTATTGAGTCAGTACTTTTTACGTGATGCGTGCACAAGCAAACAAACAAACAGATAAACAGACAAATATTCCAAAAGTGTTTGAAATGAATTCTATTGGTTATTCTTTAATAATCCCGCATTTTTTTTTAAATATCCTTTTTTCAGACTCTCCAAGTCTTTAGATATATTATATGTATAGAAGAAGATGTTATACCTAAATGTGGGAGCACCACAAAGCCAGAACTACCGTTTTACTAACCTGGAAATATGTCCTTTATTCTGTTGGACCGCAGCCATTTTGGATGGGGCATGCATCGCTTCATGTGTCTTCATTAGTGGTTGCGATATTCGATTCTGTAAATGGCAATAAGCTCGCCTCTTTTTACAATCATAAATGAACAGGAGCCCAATTCTACTAACAGAAACGTTTATCAATAGCAACTTAATCGTTTATTCAGACAGTTTTCGTTTACAAAAACTATCAAATTATTTCACAACAAAAACCAAACCAAACATTTTGACAGTTCTCGTAAACGAAAACTGCCTGAATGAACGATTCGGTTTCAATTGATAAAAGTTTCTGTTAGTAGAATTGGCCCCCCGAGGTTTTACGAAAAGTTGTCATCTATTTAAAAAGAATATTACGAGTCCCCGATTCCGAGACGACGAAGAAGCCCGAAAGTCTGACAACCGGTCAAACCTTAGGATATCGGCATTGCCTAATAGCTGGGTTGCGGAGGTCTGATGGCAGTCGCTCTGTATCATCATCATTCAGCCGAAAGACGTCCACTGCTGGACATAGGACTCCTCCAAGCATGTTGGGGGGATTTGCCATAATCACCACGCTTGGCAGGCGGGTTGGCGATCGCAGTATGGCTGTTAAAGTACTCAGAGAACGCTGCTGCCCATCTTCTAGTGAATCCCTTAGTCGCCTTTTACGACACCCATGGGAAGAGATGGGGTAGTGCTATTCTTTAAGTCCGGCACTACCCGGTTCTGTAAGTATAAAATACTGGTATTCTGCTGCATCTGGTAAGACTGGAAGCTGACCCCAACATAGTTAGGAAAAGGCTACGCAGAACGACTGTGAGTCCCGAGTCCGATTTATGAGAAGCATTGAAATAAATGAAATATCAACTTATTCCTGGTGGCCAATTCTACTAACAGAAACTTTTATCAATAGCAATTAAATCGTTCATTCAGACAGTTTTCCTTTACGGAAACTGTCAAAATGTTTGGTTTTGTTTTTGTTGTCAAACAATTTGATAGTTGTTGTAAACGAAAACTGTCTGAATAAACGATTCAGTTGCAATTGATAAAAGTTTCTGCTAGTAGAATTGGGCTCCTGATTATTTTCTTTGTAATGATTACTTGATTCATCAGTGTCAGTTTTTTATTAATTACAGCCGACATTGAAGCATTTTCACTTAGTCGAAGATTCCACTAATAACAAGCCATGTGTAACGTGATCGGCGTAACATTATCAACGTTTCACTTTCGTATTGGTTTTACAATTACATGAGAAAGACTCAGGTTTCGTGACGTCATTGATAACTGAACCACGATAAATACCTTTATTTTCACATAATAGTAGGTACAATAACACGACAATATATTGTTATGTATGACATAAAAATAATAAGAAGACAAATTAACTTTTATAACTATTGTATTTTATGTTTAGTTCATCAATCTTTTTATAGATTATTCTTTATTATGTTCAGACACTAGTATAGTTAATTATATTCCATAAAATTTAAGTGTTATTTTGTTTTGTTATTTTATTAGTTACTAGCTTCTGCCCGCGACTTCGTACGCGGATCCTGTTGCTTATGCCAGCGACAACGGGGTCGTCAAAATCGAAGATCTGAAACGTCAGATGCGTAGATACGCTGAGAACTCAAGTGCAATTCTTTATTCGTGAACGTCTCCGACTCGCGAGACAATGCGTGACGTTCACGATCAGCGGTCAGTCGCGCACCATGTTCCCCACTTGTCTCTAGAGACCTAGAAGTCGATGAGTAGATACGCTTGGAACTCAAGCGCAATTCTCTATCCGTGAACGTCTCCGACTCGCTAGACAATGTGTGACGTTCACGATCAGCGGTCAGTCATGCATCACGTTCCCCACTTGTCTCTAGAGACCTAGAAGTCGATGAGTAGATACGCGTGGAACTCAAGTGCAATTCTTTATCCGTGAACGTCTCCGACTCGCAAGACAATGCGTGACGTTCACGATCAGCGGTCAGTCACGCACCATGTTCCCCACTTGTCTCTAGAGACCTAGAAGTCGATGAGTAGATACGCTTGGAACTCAAGCGCAATTCTCTATCCGTGAACGTCTCCGACTCGCTAGACAATGTGTGACGTTCACGATCAGCGGTCAGTCATACATCACGTTCCCTACTTGTCTTTAGAGACCGCGAAGTCGATGCGTAGATACGCTTGGAACTCAAGCGCAATTCTCTATCCGTGAACGTCTTCGACTCGCGAGACAATGCGTGACGTTCACAATCAGCGGTCAGTCGCGCCTCATATTCTTCACTGGTCTCTAGAGACCTGGATGTAGATGCGTAAATACGCTGAGAACGCAGGCCTGCTTCGCGATCCGAAGAGGTTTCCACGGAGCGAGTTGCAGCCTGATGTTCTCGAACAGCATCAAGTCTCTCCGGATGCTCTTCGGTACATTCTTGGTATCTTATAATCCTCAATCTTTTAGCTCCTTTGGAACATTGGGAAAGATTTGACCTCTTTCTCGGCATGGTTAAGTTTTATTGTGAAGATACCTGATCAATTAAAATCTAAGTGACTGCTCCCCTGCGTTACCGGGTAGGCTACCGTGTCACGAAGATAAATGGAAAAGGAAATTAAACACTCCAATAAAATAAGACCGAAGACATATTTATTCGATAAAATAAAAAAAAATGGGAGTTTTGGCCAGTAGAGTCAAATTTTCAATGATATACCATCGTCATCGAAAATCAGTCCTAAACTGTTACCGCCTTCACCGCGTGGAGGTACTCCCAGCTTATATTATTTTATAATTATACAGTGAAATTAGTGATAGCTTTGATTTCCACATCAGATGTTTCTGATCTTCGATTTTTATAAGTCAACAGGAAATGCCCATCAGATCGAACAACTTTTGCTATTACGTCATTCCTATATTGTGTTATGGTGTAGCTGAGCTCTTGGAGTTCCACAACAGGTGTTCCAGATCTTCGATTTTTATAAGTCAACAGAGAGTGCTCATCAGATTGAACAACTTTTGCTAAAACGTTATTCCTATATATGTTATAGTGTAGCTGGGCGCTTGGAATTCCACAACAGGTGTTCCAGATCTTCAATTTTTATACATCAACAGAGAGTGCTCATCAGGTTGAACAACTCTTGCTAAGACGTCATTCCTATATATGTTATAGTGTAGCTGGGCTCTTGGAAATCCACATCAGGTGTTCCAGATCTTCAAATTTATTCTCTCAACAGAAAATGCTCATCACGCGGAACAATTTTTGCTATGGTACCATTTTTGTATCTCTTATAGTTTAGCTGGTCTGTCGTGGTTCTGCATCAGGTGTTCAAGTTTCCAAGATAAATTATAGCCTATATGTTGCCCAGACTAAATACCTACACAACAAATAAAAAATCATTCAAATCCGTCCAGTAGTTCCGAAGATTAGCGTGTACAAACAAACAGACACACAGACAAACAGACAGAATTTTTTTTTTGGATTTGTGCTCTACTACTGTTTCTAAACACCCCTCAATATATTTTTTTTAAATATATTCAATGTACAGACACAGTTTTTTTACTGTTTTATTATATGTATATAGATTAAACATATTATTTTATATTATTTTTAAATCTAACTATAACTGATACTAAACTTATACTAGTATCATGATTATTTGATTTCCGGCGGTTGACTAACGTTTTGGGTTTTTCTGTTAACAAGGCTATAATTACATAGATAGATAAATAGTCATAGATAGTAGTGTCTTATAAAATATAATTCTACGTGATAATTTGAGCTACCTTGTGTTTGTAGAATATCTTTTAAACGATAAATAAATAAACAGTAAAACAGTTGAAGCGTGTAACTCTGCCCTCAGTACAAATAATATCGAGGTTGCTCAGCTGATGGCATCGGCAATAATTATATTTATCGCTACAAAAAAATTAACAATTATGTGACATTGTAATGACAATGGCGTTGGTTGAAACAGTTTTTTTTTGTTGTAAAAATTATCATGGCGTAGCATCGTGGAGGTTGATTGATGTGGAACTGAACTGGGTCTACTAGGTACCTGCTAAATCCTCCTCTCGCTCATGTCTGGTAAAGTTGGTAGAGGACATGATTAAGTATTTACAACAGTAACACATAGTTACTATAATAGATTAACTACTCCAAAAAGTTGTTAAGTAAAGAAAAGAAGTAAGAATAATCATATTAAACTTAGTTTGCTATATAATAAGGTTTAAATGAGGAGTGACGCAAAAGTTATTTGCCTAATTGTACCTAAGCATTATTTTTGATTTGGCATGTTAACAATGTTACATAGTTTGGATATCTGTGAGTTTGTATGTTTGTTAATCAATCACGCCTTAATAGCTGAAAGGATTGGGATGAAATTTGGCATACAGACAGGTAGACCATGACCTGGGTTAGGACGTAGTATACTTTTATCGGGGTACATGAAGTATTCCACTTGGATGCGAGTGAAACGGCGGATAACAGCTAGTACGTTAAATGTATGCCATGCTGTACTGTACAACCACAATATCAAAGACATTTTATTCAATTAAGAGTATGTTGTAAGTACCATTAATAATTCAAATAAATTATTATTTATTATAATTCCTTTATTTATTTTCATATAAATTTACATTTCTAAATAATAATCCGATAAAAGAACCATTAACAAATATTTTAAAAAAATGCCCATTTGCATCTGAAACGATTCAAGCTACCGGTAAACAGAGCCTCAGAGAGTGGAGTTTCATAACAAAATGCGGAGTGTCCATTATTTATTATATTATTATTATAATTCGCGAATATTTATTTATTATAATATTCATATCAATTGTTATTGTGGTAAATAAAATTAGGTAGGTACTACGTTACCACCACGTACCTACAAAAATATAGTAGTGACAAACAAGCCGATATTGTCAGTATTTTAGTCGCAGTTGTTTACGGAACTTTAATTACGATTTATTGTTTTCTTGCATTTAACTTAATCAGTAAATACTGATGAGTAATGGCGAATGAAGGTCTTCTGATGAACAATGACCTTGTTTGCCGCGACGAAATGTTTGCACAAAAAACTAATTAAACTATTGTTAGAGTCGACAAGTAGGAGATTACAGTTTTACGGATCAACTACATAGTGTAAGGTACTAGGTAGGTATATTATTGGATAACATAAGGCAATGAGTAGGGAACAGGACGTTCGTAATATAATAGAAGATTTGAAAAACTACTGCTAAATACATATAGTATCTCTGTTTTATCGAGATTCGATATCTTACCTCGGGTCTTAAAGGGCGTAAACGACATTAACGTTAATGTCCCTTACGACCTTTGCCGAAAGTCTACAAACAGAGATGTTCTTTGGGGACTTTCGAGCGCGGCTGGTGATAATATGTTAAACCAATCTCCTTTTCCCCGGAGTTAAGCCAAGAAACTTCTTGTTTTAATAGTGGAAAACGTTAAGTTACTTTACCATGACAGCAATCTATCAGGACAGCGATGCTGAATACCACCAACAGCTCTGCTGACCTGTAAGGAAAAAATATTGTATGGTGTTTAATGTTTTTTTTAAAAGTAATAAAAGCCGCTTCATAAATTAAAATAATGAAAAATCGAAATAATGTTGTTTTGATACTTCGCCTTTCTTTACGTATACTTACTAACTACTATACTAACATCTAAAGAATGATATTCACAATAGATAATCTCTCAATATACAGCGCGGTATGACAAGCCTAGTCTAAATAAAACAATGAGTCTAGTGTAGTCGCTCATGCCAGCTATTGTTTGTATGGTAAACAATGCTTAGATGAACCGTGTCAATACAATGCGTCTGAGATCTTTACAGCGAGAAATTAAACAAAATAAATGATGGATGCTGTAATCGTTTAGATATTTTCTAAATGGTGACGTCATTTTTCTATTTTTAAAACAAAAAAAAATAAAAAAAACTGAATTTTGAAAGTGATTGTCGCCGAAAAATTCCGTCTACTACATGAAGACTCTTTAATGGAGTTACGTAATTTTTAATTTCGATATCGTAGTATCAATATATTTTTGAAAAATACACATTTACCTATTTATTGGCTTCGTTAAAATTCTTTGTGGCATATATCAATAGGAAATATAGAATAAAATACACATCGAGATCCCTTGAGATTTTCTTTTGTTCTAATCTAATAATTGTTGGTTTATGTCAGTGTACACGTGAAAACCATTATTTCACTATTTGCTACGCCGTAGCCAGCTACAAAACAGGATGTTAGAATCTTGTAATTACTTAAATTATTATGTACCTACTACGATTTATTGTCATCTTGTAATTAGCTACACACATTATATTTGTATTAAGTACTATAAATGTTTAGAGCCACATAAACATTGAAGATTACTTATGTATCTACGAGTTTTATTTTCCTTCTAGAATCTTCCCTGTGTAATTAATACTGGTGTTTCTATGACTAAAAGGCTTATTACACTACTATGAATTTAGGAATCCTAATTAAGATTTAGGCGGCTAAGCGAGTCAGGGAGGCAGAAACCATCATGACTGGTTAATTAGGATCCTGACCGTCCTAACTCTTATCACACTTTCCTAAATCCTAATTAGGATTCCTAAATTCAGAGTAGTGTAATAAGCCCTTTAAGAATTTAATCGAGCGTCTTTAGCAAGTCCACGACTAGTTACGCAAGTTATCACTAAACAAATATTTTTGGAAGATCGACCTAAAAAGTGGTAACGTGGAAAGAAAAGCACCAATGCAAATTAAATTTCGATCCAAATCTTATTTAGTAAAGAACTTTAATTTTAAATGTTTTGTTGTGTATGTTTTATAAAAATGTTTGATATACTTAAGTTGAGCTATATATGTGCAACCCCAACGCATCCTATATGTGTGCATTAGGGTTAGTCAGTTTTTGGAATGAGTTCGTTATAATGGATTGGTCGCAGAATGTGGCATTGTTTTTGATTTTTGTTGAGAACGACGTAATATTTTTACGATATATTAAATATTATATAAGGTTGGCATATGGCGCAAAAAATGAAAAATTTGAGGGTGCTCAACTTTATAATAAATATCCAAATGACATTAAACGCTCATTCATATTTTTATAAACAAACTATGTCATTATTTACACACAAAAGTAATTTGATTTACTTAAGTATAATTATTATAATTAATGCATAATTTTTCTTTTTTGTATACCACATTTACATAATTTTGCATAAGCGCACACCTGTCATAGTTACTAATTAATTAGTTACTATCTCATTAAGTGAAATGTAATTTCTTATTAGAAGAAAGTTTCTTTAACATATTCTGGGGCAAATCCATTTGAACGAACTTACCCTACACATCCGGACTTGTCCTACAGCACCCTACTTCTACATCTTACGACATACAAGATCTATAACAAAGAACTTTTATTGTCAGCCTTAGGCAACTTTTGTGACACCAATATAGGAAAAGTCGAGTGGGTTTTTGTAGGTGGGAGAACATGGCAATTTTTTCTGTTTAGCTTTTTCTACCTATATACAAGGTTAGTCGGAAAGGGGGTACTAATCCGAAGTCCACTTATAGTATCGCTGATGACTGTTTGAAAGCAAGTGTTAAAATTTCAAAATTCGATATTCTTTTTTTCCAAATAAAATTATTTTTATTTTAGTTTTTTCAAAAATTCTTCATCCCTGCTTTAGTTACAAATTCAGAAAATGGTGCTTCTAATTCATGACCCCAAATATGACCTAAAATGTAAACACAGCTGATCATAACTGGGGATAGATAGATTTTAGAGTTTTTTTTTTGAGATTTTTGAACAACTGTTTCTCTTAAACTATTGACTTTTGGGAAAAGTTGTAGAACAAAAGTTACTCATTATTATGTGTACTTTAACACCCTTTCGGATTAGTACCCCCTTTCTGACTAACCTTGTATTACTGCCTCGTTGGTCTAGTGACCGAAAGTGCGACTGCGGGTTCGATCCCCATAGACATACATGTCGTACTGTGGCTCGTTCACAATCACCCATACCGCGAAGTCTCATCACGCTCAATGCCCTGTCCTGGACGCCAGACCGAATTTTGATGAATGGAGGGTGATTTTGTCGGAATGTCTGGAGTACTGCGAGAGAAATGCATCATGAATATACTGTCAGAAGGATTGTAAGGGATTTCTGAAAGAGTTTATTAGAATTAATAGTATATTTTTTTAGTTTTAATTTTCTTTCCCTTGTATTCTATGTATCGTCTTCTATTACTTATTATCTTTAATTATTGTAATTGGTCTAAGACCGTCTTAATTAAAGTAAATAAATAAATAGTATTGTTGGGCTTTTTCGTGAAAAATTTCTCAGTAGCAGTCAAGTCAGTAGTAGTCAAGATTTGTGCCCGGTTGATGGCAATAGGCTCGCCCCCTGTTACATGGGATTTAAAAATAATGGCCAAATGAACATGTCTGCCCAACCCTTCGGGGCGAGATGTTGTGATGTTATTTTCTATATTATCGTCAGATTAGGCTCAGGGCACTTTTATATCGGCACTGTTCATGTTTTCGATTTTGCTATTTGAGTACGAATACTATTTATGTTGCGACAGCTGGCATGCTGCTTTTCTCAGTATGGGAAACGAGTCTTGTAATTAAATACTGTATTAATTTATGTAAATATCTACTATATTCAGTCTTTACAAGATGTTGTAAATAATAATAACGGCTGCGGGTATATACGACGTACAGTTCAAGTATGTATATACAAGTCTTAGAGTCTTTTCATCTCACGAAGACTCGTCGTGATATTTTTATTTACAAAGACATAAGGTTCATATTGCAATAATTCACGCGTCTTCATGAGATAAAAACACTACAAGTTTTATTAGGGATTTCCTGTTAGAATAAATCCTAGTGGGAATACGGCCACAGACTCGTTTCCAACGACATAGGAGTTGTATCGAAGAATGGAGAGTGTAAGACAGACTACAGCAATAAGGCTGGACATCTACCAGAGCTGTGCGAGGAAAATGTGCGGTGCGAAAATGTGTAGCGAGGATGTGAAAGGGTGTGACCCTTTCCACCAGAGCTGTGCGGGGAATGTGTAATGCGTAATGTGTACAAATGATCATCTACCTCTTCCAAAAACCATCTATTGACTGACTGGTAGGCGCATATTTTCAAATCCTCGTACGCATTCCTAGCAACACATTCCTCGTAACACATTCCTCGCAACACATCCCTCGCTCGCATTTCTCGCTTGTTTTGTATGAACAAAAACCTCGCTCCGCTAAGCCCATATCCACCAGACCTGCGCAGAGCGAAGCTAGGTAAATGAAGTGATTCTATTGGTGCTTACAAAACACATTCCTCGCTACGCAGCTTAGCACAGCTCTGGTGGATGCTCAGTCTAACCAAAGCCTTTGTCTAACAGGCTTTCAGGCTAAACCTTAAATTAAAAATTCCGCTGTTAAGATTGAGTTATGTAGTTGTCAATAAAAATATTTGTTAAGTGAAAGTAACGAGTGGCTTATAAAAAATAAAATAAAAATAAAAGTGTATTGAATCAGTCGATAATAATAATTGTCGTCCATCATAGTTAATGAGATACATAACAGTCATTGATTAGAATTAATTCGAGTTCATAGATAATGTGAATAGGTCGTCGACTTTGTTTCTATTTTGAATAGAATTAAATCGTCGCTGAATACTACTTACTATATGTGCTATTAATATCATATCGTAATATTAAACGTAAGATAAATTATACTGTGAGAATTTTATTTATATGAAAAAGATAAAGCACAATGTCTTGTAAGACCGATTGAAACTTCTTTAAGAGCCATTACGCACTGTCGACTGGTCGCCGGAGACTTGGTCGATGGCGACTGTGACTTTCTATAGTTTAAAGGCTTATGTTTAACTTACCACCAGATATAGTAACATATAACAGACAAAAATAGTAAATGATCACAAAATTAAACCCGCATTTTAAGATAAAATTACAACAAAAGTTTTAACAGCTCGCTATCCTATTAAAGCAAAACGACTCCAAATAAATCATGTTAATCCAAAAGTAGTGAATGTTGTAGTTAATGAACACCAAATTGTCACTTATTTGGGTTTCCAAAGTAGAGTCGACGGAGCCCCGCTGGGCGGGGCTCCTATTTCTGTCTGCAGGGTTTAAAGTAACCTAACACGAAGGGAATGACGGGGGCTTTGTTCGCACGCTCACTCTAGCCCCCGTCATCCCCTTCGAACCTAACCTATCCGTGTCAGGGTGCCACGGGGGTGCTTAGGCAGAAATAGCGCATTAATTTGCTCGCTAAGATTTGGTGATCATTTACTACATTTGGTGTTCGAATACAATTTGAAGTGCAGTTGTGACTGAAATAGCTAGTACTATTGTAATTTTAGACTTTATTTTTCTGGTGTCAAGTATATATTTTTGGTAAATGAACTAAGGGTATCAAAGCATTTTATGGTGGTCATTATATTTAACCCCTAGTTTAAATAGGTGTTTACGCACTTGGCCGCCGGTCGCCCGGGCGACTGTGCTTATGTTTTGGTAGCCGAGAGACCAAGACTCCGGCGACCAGTCGACTGTGCGTAATGGCTGTACTTTGTGTGACTGGGCGTAGGTCAACATTAGCAGATGGTTTTTTTTTCAAACCGTGCCCTTTTTTGTACCTCTCTGCTATATTATCATAGGTGCGTTTACAAATACAATTAAGTTACATGCACAAACGCCCCGACCCTTAATAAGTAAAACCTGTAGGCCATGCAAATATTTATTTCGTACGGGAATTGAACCAACTACTCATAGTGTAGAAGCTCTGCCATTGCACTAATGAAGCCGTTTAAAAATTTTACGTTAGACTAAACACAAGCATTATTTGTTTAAGAATTGTTAATTAAATAGTTTAGTGTTTTCATTTTTGTTCTACATTAATTTCAAAACTCAAAGCTTTGTTTTACTTTGCAACAATTTACATATTTCTGTGGCGTAGGTACTAGAAGTCATTCAGTTAATCTCGGTTTACTATATAAAATATTAATAACGGTTCCAGTTTAATATTAGTAAACATTCAACAATGTTATAGCTCGTTCATGTTCAAGGAAACGTTCTACTAAATAATTCATAAGCTTCACGTTTGTTCGCTCATTGATTTTGTTAACAAAAACAAACCGAGATCGTCATCATGGATTTATATTAAGGCTACGTGTTTACGATTAGTACCAATTTGTAGATTTACGTATTAAATTTTATACGGGTTTTATGCAAATATGTAGTGCATATTGCGAATAGTCGTGTTATTTATTTTTATAGATTTTTTAATTAATACCTACTAACACAGATAACTCTTTTAGATTATACAAGGTTAATCGGAAAAGGGATACTAATCCGAAAGAGTGCTAAAGTACCCATAATAATGAGTAACTTTTCTTCTACAACATTCCCCAAATGTCAATAAATTAAGAGAAATAGCTGCACAAAGATTAAAAAAAAACGCTAAAATCTATCTATCCGCAGCTATGATCAGCTGTGTTTACATTTTAGGTCATATTTGGGGTCACGAATTAAAAGCCCCATTTTCTGAATTCGTAACTAAAGGGATGAAGAATTTTTGAAAAAATTAAAATTGTAATCTTTTTGTGTTGCAATAAATAAAATAAAATCATTTTATTTCAGACATAATTAGTATGTAGATACATTACATACACTTCACCCATAGTGACCACATGTCAGGAGAAATAATAATAATAATGTAAGAATGTAGATGAAGTGAATAATAATAAAAATTATCGAAATTTGATTTTTTACCACTTGCTTTAAAACAGTTAGTGATACTTTAAGTAGCCCGCGGATTAGTACCCCCTTTCCGACTAATCTTGTATAGTCTTTAACATTTACATATCTAAGTATTATTAATTTGATTGCGATCAAATTAAGTGCCTGCTAGTAGCTATAATACACAGTTTAGTTTTAGCTGTTTTGTTTGTAGACGTGACGTAGTACGTTCGTAGTTCGAAATTAATTTAAAAATAAATAATTAAAATTAATATTAGACAACCGTTTAATTTAATTTGCAACAGTTTGTGGTGTCTGTACCTTAAATTTCGACCTTCACGCTCAGAGGGACGTCACCTGACTAATGGTGCGATCACTAGCTGCTTGGACAATTGGTTAGCTAGAGCCTTATACTTGACACGCCACATAAAAAACGTATTAAGTGAATAAATTATGTTTATTTTAGTTTCGGTGCTTTATACCAGTGCGTACCAATCTTTTATCAGTCAAAACATAATCAGCAATATGACAGGTTATAGAATTTCTATCATTGAATTTCAACCAGTTTTCTTCTGCCTGCCCTTATCGCAAGTTACTTCAGGTCGGCGCAATAGTACATTGTTACCCTAGGGGTGAAAGTAACTTATTTAGTGCCGAGACGGGATTTGTCAATAGTTCCAGGCACTAAATAAGTTTTAAAGCCGAGGTAAACACTGTGCTTTTCATTACGAATACAAGGAAAGTAAAAATAAAAACATGAATTAGTTAAGTAAAGAAAAAATGAGTGAATTTTTTTTCCCGCCTGTTTTGTTTTTTTTTGGCCTTCCTTCTTTTCTGCCATTATTTTTCATTTTCGTCATTGAAAAAATGGTAAATATTTTTCCCAAATCTGTAATTTTAAAGAAATACTTGAAACTAAATTATAATAAAGTAATTTAAAAAAAAATATTCTTTAATTAATGGGTACTTAATTTTATACAATTTTACATCGCGCTTTAATTGAGTGGCTCTATAGAAATGGTTCAACAGAAATGTGAAAATAGAACTAGTTTTTTTAATAATTTGACAGCTGTCAGTTGAAAACGATTCTTCCTAGGGCTGAAAAGTATTACTTTCAACCCGCTCCTCAGGCAACTTCAGACCTACTTGCCGAGTATGAGTAATGTATTGACAAATGTTTTTTTCTTCCCTATTATCCGTCCCACTATCATTTACTCCCGTTTCGTTCGTATCATCTCTCACACAATTCATCTATCATATCATTCATATTCATCATCGAATTTCAACTAGTACAATGTCAATAATGTAAGAATGTCTCATAATGTGGGCCGCTATTGATGAAATCAGGCAGGTAGGTACCTCCTTTACACAATGTTTTCAATCGACAAAAAGTAAAAGAAAATACTAAACAGGTACTCTTTGTTTAGAAACCTCTTTGTTTTTTTAGTATAAAAACACTATTAGTTTTTGCTAGTTGGCGTGATCAAATCTCTAATTGAATCCGCGTTGTGGAACTTAAATGCAATCATTTTTGTTTCTTGTTGAAAAGTACATCAAATTGGTCAACTTCAATACGTGATAAACATTATAAATGAACAATACAAGAAAGCGGCACAAATGTGTCGCAGATAACAAATAAATAAGTGATTATGAAAGTATTGCATTGTATTTTTTTTTATTCTTTATTAACACCGAATTCGAAATACAAAAACAAAACCCTTTTTTCCTCAAGAAACGTGTTTTAAATTACTATTTTAAGACGGAAAAACTACTGTCATGCATCTTGTTTTTATTATTAACAAGTTAAAGCAGAATGCGCCGTGTTATTTTGGTTTTGTTAGCAAGAAACAAATGCTCATATTTTAGTAAATATTAGACAGCTAGTAAGTAGTATTTTATAGACACACGTGCATTTATTGAAGTGGTAAACAGATTCAAGTACCTCCAAGGTTGTTTCTCGATCTATTACATAGGTACTTCGTTCTAAATATTCACTATTCATTCCACCTGACCTACTATTTTATTTGTCTACAAAAACTTTTACTCATTTCGTGCTTTCTTTATCTACTTTGTTTTACCTTTTTCTATGTAATTTATTTAAGGTGCACGCCTATCTTAGCCTATTACTCTGCATTTCATTTTGTCCGCAACAAAATTAGAAACAGCACGTATAACAAACAAATTGTGTTGGCCTTATCTATGACGTAGTGATAGCTTAATTCGCTACATAAGGATGGGTAAAAAGCACGCTAACGAAGCTTCCGTTTACTAAAGTCTGAAGTTCCCTAAATGATCAATGTGTGATAGGGACTTTTCGTTTGAAAATAGTTGAATACAACCCTTGACTTGCATAGCCGTCTATAAATAGTAATAGGCTGTAGGGTATATGAAACCAGTTTGTTTAATACTTTTTTTTATGTCTCTATTTTCCTCACGTGTACCCTTCCCCGTGTGCCCGGGGAAGGCAAAGGGTTATGCCGGGCTCTTACTGGCTAAAAACCCACGCGGTTCTTTCTCCTGACCTTTGGCAGGCGTCGCGAGATTCGCAGCTGCATGCACCGCGACCCCGACAGGCTTCGGTCCGCCAGCCCCTGGTGGACCTCTCCTTTTGTGGAACCTCACCCCACGTCCTCTTGAGAACACTGCGTGACGCTTCCTCGGGACTGTTACTGGTCGGGCGACGGGTAGTTTGTTTACCCCTTTCAGGACCTCTACTTGGGATTTGCGTCTACAGGTATAAAGTATTAGCTTCTACAACAAATCAAGTTTCAAAAACTTATGTAAACACAATACAACCACGAACAAAAATAATGAGTATGATGTATTGAAAACATTAAGTAAGACTTACGTTCGTGCTATAAAATAAAACAAGTATCATCAATACGTCAAAATAAACGATGTTTAACGATTAATTAATTGAAACTATTATGCATAGTGAAACCCAGACAACATACCTATATAATTATTAATTATTATATACAAAAAATGTAGTTTTGATGCGCAAAAAATAAGTACAACCTTATCCATTTACCATCAATAGCTATTAAAAATGTACTATGTATTCCTGCCTTGTACTATAATTTGCGGAACTAGTGATATTAAACCATTACAGGTAAATTAATTGGCCGTAGAACATTCAACTTGTTACAGACGAAAAATTAATAATGTATTTAAGTTACTCGATAAGTCGATAGATAGACGTAAAACTATGTTGTGCAATGAACTGCCGGTTATTACCTGCGTGTGTACGTAAGTGTAAATTATCGATTTTTAATTGTTTACGTAGTAAACTCGTATGGTTAGTACGTTATAACTGTTAAAGCAAAAAGATTCGTACTGTTTGCTATCGAGTTTTCGAGATGCAGGATTGTAGGGACAAAGATATGTGATTAAAAAAAAAACGATTTATAGAGGCTTGATCCTTGACGAATTTATTATTCGAATTAGGACAGGAACTCTTATTAGGAAATATATCAATCAGGCTTCGACCGAGATTCGATTTCGAGATTTAATTGGTATTGATTTTAAATTAATTACTATTAAACTCTTGGTAGCGATGTTTCATTAGACCGGTAATAATTTCGTCAAACAAAACTAAAAAGTCTAACTTTAAATAACACAGCACAGGCTGGATTTAAAGATGGAAATGAATAAAGCCATTTTTCATTAAGAATAAAAAAAGAAAAAATATATGGCATTTACAACATTGTTTTAATCACGCATGGCCAGTTATGATTGTTTGAATGTACACAAAAAGGTTTTACCTGATAAATAAAATAATATTAATTTTTATTTTTTTAATTTTACAGATTGATTTTAAGTTACAGAAAACAAACCCTGCCTTAGTCACGAAATCGGGTAAAAAAACTAGGCAGTAAAATAAGATAATTGCTCAATCTTGTTTCCAAAAGGATCCCGTAGCGTATTGTGTAGAGACAGAGCTTCGGGTTCGTATGGATTCGATTTTCGTCGTGATACCCGTATTTGTAAAACCTACGGGTACCTACATTTGTTCTGAGTCTGGGTTTTTGTACACGTGTTTTGCGTATTTGACGATTTTACTGTTTGAGGCATTGACTTAGAATAAGTATGGACAACGAGTGTAGTACAAAATTCACGATAAAAGTGTCCTGAATTGACATATTATAAACTTAGAAATACCAACAAGCTCATTTACGATGTACGAATTCCTATGTCGTTATCATAATGCCTAATTTTGCTTGCAACAATTTTTACCATACGAAAACATGACAGCACTGCTCAATTTTTCAAATTTCGAAACTTCATTTAATATTAAACGAAAATTTGGAGAACATAGGAGTAATAGAGCAACTTAATTTTTAAAAGATTTTATTATTTGTTATATTATTTTATTGCGATCGCTAAATATTTAAACCAACTGAAAGAGCATAGAACATTTCTTGCAAAATTACAACATCGTCATTTTCAAAAACGCGATTTCGCTTCCTTTGCTGAAGTATCACCATCAGCATCAGCATCATCATCATCATCTTCATCTTCATCTAATTGATCTCAAAGAAAACTGAAATTAAATCAGAGGCACATTTTTTTTTTTTTGAATGAAACTATCTTTTGTCATGTGTATTTAAAAGAGTTTATGATAACTAAACAAACGAGCCCAAACGTCACGTGTTCACTATTTGCCATTAGGGAGTTCCAGAGCCCGTTTTCCGGCTCTACTATCGGACCTACGTCATTATTTATGTAATGAAAAGTGTTTATAATGACAAAATACATGAGCTGAAACTCGACAAGCCTACCATTTGTTCCTGTGCCTGCCTAATCTTCGGCTCCATCATCAAATTAGTTCAATGACATTTTAATGATCTAAGATGCACATACCTACCTGCAAAATTTCAGCTCGATCGGAAACTTGGTAGTGACCGAAAAACCAATACAATTTTGAAACGGAAGGACAACATACATATTTTCGTACATAATATGTTTGCATACAATGCAAGTTTAAAATTAACTTGTTTAAATGAATAGAACAAAACAAATTGCAATTGGTTCAAAATCGCAATACAAAAAAACATCGCGTAAAAATAACGACTCTTTGGAATCTTTGTTCTAATGTCTGACAAATATGTCAAGTTTCTTATGGTAATCCAACCAAATGAAGTTGACATAATTGGTCAAACAAAGGAAGGAAAATAAGATACTTTTTGTTTAGTTGGATTATTGTGTGTTTTGCTCTTGCAATTAATTCAATTTTAAGCAAAATACAATGTTCCTTAACAAAATAATACTTTAAAATTGTAAAACAATAATATACCTACTGAAAATGTGATACACCACCAACTTTTTTCACTTTTTTGAGTAGTTTTTACACGATCTCACTACACAGAACGGCATTGTTGACATGTGACATTGAGGTGTAGCTGCTTGTTCGCCCAAAAGAAGAATGACGCGCGCAAGTGTAGCTCTTTTCAAATTCATCGTGTTTTAACTCACTTTCGGTTCGGACATTTTTGAGCGATGACCCGAGGTCCATACTTATTCTAAGTCAATGGTTTGAGGCCTTTTCTTCGGGTAGTGCAGTAGTCAATTAAAATGAAACGGATAGAAATTAATGAGTTAATTTCTATCTACATTGATTGGACTATTTTCAGCTACTTTACTTTGATTTGTACAGAAAAATAAAGAATTTTATAGAAGTTGGAATGTCGTTATAATTAATCTTTGGTGCCTAAAGAGTACCCAAGTAGCAAAAATTTGCTCTATAAACGTCATTAAAGCCAAAAAAATATATTTTATAAAGGCCATATTAACGCTAATAAGATTGCGTTTGGGCACAAATTATAAGGAATAAAACCTTGTAGTGATTTTATAGTTAGCATATAATAAGCTAATCCACCTTACACTCGCCATGTAAAGGCATATTATACGGCTGATTAACTATAAATAGGCAAGACATTTGCTCGTATGTAACAAATTACCCTTATAACCGCTAACAAAATACGGCTATGAGAGCAATTTCTCGTATTGTAGCAAACGCAATACGAATATGAGAAGTTCATGATTTTATTGCCTCAATACGTGATTTATAAAATATATTAATTGCCTCCATTACAAGTTACAACTAGACATTGACCACATCACTCTTTTTTCGTATTTTGTACTGGAAGTTTATGTAGAAAAGCAGATTTGTGAGAAATGTGGGTAAGTTTAATGGAAAAAATTTAATGCGCCTCGTTAATTTTATCTTTTTTTAATTTTAAAAACTATTTTACTTTTGTGAGTTCCTGTAAATTGCTACTATAAGAAGGATTAGCAAATCAAATGTTTTTATAAATCATCTAAAAGTCATGTACCCTTATTGTAGCAGGCTAGTACAAATATACTCAACCATATTGAAAGATTTTAGGGTCCAGTCTCTATTATTCTTGATAGTAAAATTTTGTGAATATCTACTACTTTGCACTCTTTTTTATTCTACAGAACCCAGACAGTACCTAATATGGATGTGGACCGTTTCTTGACAAAGGACGATTTAAACAAATTGTTTACTGAAGAAATAAAAATAAAGAAGAAATAAAATTAAATATTTATTCTATCATATTCTACGGAACCCATAATATTCTCTTTCATCTCTACCCTGGACGGAGTCGCAGCTGACGATAAACTCATGTTAAGGCAATGGCAAGCATACGTATAAGAATAAAGTTCTTGTACCTGTTACATAGAGGTTCAGTCAACACTTTATTCATTTAGAGAAGCTATGTAACTTGCCTTTTTGTATTAGCTTTTAAGCTGCGTTCAAATAGATATTATAAGGGAATAAATAGGCTTTATTATAGCCCTATTAATTTTACAAATAGTTTGAAGCCAATGCGACTACAAGGCTAAATTATTATATGTCTGAAAAGCCATACTAATGCTTCTATATGTCCAATGCTTTATAAGGGATATTTATATTGGTTATATAAACGTATGTAAGACAAGGTGATAAGACCGATATACCATATTAGCAAAAAACACTTAAAACATGCTTTTATAAAGACAGTTGTAAAACTGATGCTGTTATAAAACATGTACAAGAGTTATTACCATATAAATCATTCGTTATATAGCGCTTTTGCTAGTTGGGTAGCTTTAGGTATTTAAAATATTTTTATAACCCCGCAATAAAAATATAATTTATTTTATGATTCCTAACTTATCATTGGGCTAATTTCTGAACGCGGCAACATTGACAGGTGATTATTATGGCATGTTCAGAAATTAACTCAATTTCAAAAGGTTTTGTTTGGAATATTATATTTTATTCCGGGGTTCTAAAATTATTTTAAATGCTGAAAGTTATTCTTTAGGGAGCAAGGATCAGTGGTAAAACTAATCCAAGTTCTCTAAAAATCTTTATTTTTTTGTACAAATCCTGCCATGATTCTTTAGAATTAACATTCTTCGGGATTACAAATCTTTTCATTAGAGACATGACAAAAGAAAAAAAATACATAGTTCAATTCACTCGTTCTTAGTTATTTGTGAAAATTAGAATAAAATGTCATTTAAATTTTCATACATATTGCGGCTACTGACGAAATCTGCTGCAAACAGCAACACAACACAATGCGCATAATCGCATGCTACGTATTAATTAAACATAGTCTGTCTACATACATAACGTTATAGTGGCGGCAGTCGTTTTCAAGTGGTCTGCTCTACTGAATATAAAATAACGCAATTGTTATGTGGATTACTTGACATCATTACAATTAGAGGTAGGTAACTAAATTGACTCGATCTTTACTATGTTGAGTGTGGGTACATTATTATGATGTGTACATACAGTACGATAGGTTTTTTTTTTATGGATGGGAAATCATCATATGACTCCTTCCGCTCTGGGCGGAGCGGAAGGGAGTGTCAGACTCTTACTGACTAAAACCCATCCGTGTTCCTTCTAATGCCCTTTGCGTTCCAGGGCCGCGGTAACTCTTTCGAATAAATTCCGCAACCCTGGCAGGCACTGGCCCTAGCGGGCCCCGTCTACAGTGCTGACATCTCTTTGAGGCGCGCGTGGAACACAACGCGCCGTCGACCCGGGCCTGGTTCTGATCGGACGGCGAACCACCCAACGCTCGCCGTCCGCAGGCCCGCGCCTACGGTGGCCGGGAATCGCCCTGCGACTCCCGACGCCCAGGGCGTCTCCTTCTGTTGCGGCGGCTGGGGCGTGAGGTTTGCCTCTCCCTCACGCGTTCCGCCTCCTCCTTCGCTAGCATTACTGCTTCGCAGAAGGAGGTGACTGCTTCCCATGCCCCCTCGCACCGGACCATGGATTGGACCAGGGCCGGACGCGAGAGGTCGCCGCCGCCGGACGCCTCTACGAGGACACGGCGGTGCTCCGCCCAAGCAGGGCAGACCTCCACCGTATGCTCCACCGTGTCCTCCGGGCGATCCTCACAGTGATAACACCCGGGCGTGTCCTCCCGCCGAATCCGAAACAGGTAGCTTCCGAAACAACCGTGTCCGGAGAGTACCTGCGTCAGGCGGAAGGTGAGGACGCCGTGGCGTCTCTCTAGCCACTCCTCAAATAGGGGACTTATCGCCGCAATTGTGGCGTGCCCAGCGCTGGGTTGCGACAGTCGCTGTCTCCATACCACCATGAGATCCTGCCGGAGCTCCGTCCGCCGTGATGCGATTTGCCGCGGCAGCAGAGTCACGCCCCGGCGTAGCGCCTCCACGCGCCACGCGCCACGCGTAAACGTGCGCAAGGGCTCTTGCCTCCAGATCCCACGGCGGCACAGTATGATAGCTAACGAAAGGAGTTCCCGTTAACCAGCAACAATATAGCATTCATATATAATAAAAAAATATTCGGAAACAAAATAAATAAATATTTATCTATACATATATATTATATAAAAATGAATAGATGTTCGTTAGTCTCGCTAAAACTCGAGAACGGCTGGACCGATTTGGCTAATTTTGGTTTTGAAATATTTGTGGCAGTCCAGGGAAGGTTTAAGTGGTGAGAAAATATGGAAAAGTGGCAAGGAAAATTGTAAAAACAACAATTTTATTTTCCCATACAAACTGTTCCTAGCTGTCAAACATTTGATGTTCGTCCCGTCAGTACGGTAAACTCGGGTCCCTTCAAATCAAAAATATTGTGTATCCAAAAGCACTTCAATAAACAGACTTTAAAACTAAACACTTTTTTCTTTACGTGGCATTGCAACGCAGCCAGTAGTAAAGCTAGTAAATAATAAAAAAAATATACGTAAAAGCAACGCTTACTGTACCTACATACACACTTGTCTATCAATCTGGAAAACACGCAACATAACATATAACCTATCTACTTTTTTTTTTTTTTCTATTTGACTGCTGTAGGTCGTCCTAGGGGACGGTTTCTACGTAACCGGGCAGTTACTGGCGTGACCTGAAGGGTCTCCAGCCAATGGGGGGGAAGTAAAATACTTAACCTAAGCTAACTACTTGTATTACACTAACATCATGACCACCTGCAACAACAGCACTAAGGGCGACCCCTAGTGGGACTCGGACCTCGGCTTAGGGCGTTGCTGGCGTGGACATAGGGGGGGGGGGGGGAAGGCAGCTTGATGAGGGCTGAATTATCGGTGTGACTGCGGAGTCTGAAGAGACGACCGGCTCTACGACGGGAGAGCTCGGTGGATCGTGACCGGCATAACCTATCTACGCTACTATTTTGGTTTTAAACACGCAGTACTTACCGTTTTTTTTATATTTTTTTATTTCTTTGGTATTTTTATTTTAATGTATTAATGATGTAGATTAACGGGTTTAAGGGAACACTCTCTCTTATTTTAAATACTGTATACAGGGTTATTGGAAAAATACTAACAATCTCTTTAGGGGTCATTTTACTCATCATTATGAACAACTTTTACTATGGGACCAAAACTGAAATCGCAAAAAAAACAGCTGTTCCCTATATTTTGAGTTTGACGAGTTATGCGAACATAAATGTAGGGAACAGCTGTTTTTTTTAATTTTTTCGAGATTTCTGGTTTTGTCCCATAGTAAAAGTTGTTCATAATGATGATTACAATGACCCCTTAAGAGGTTGTTAGTGTTTTTCCAATCACCCTGTATTAAGTTTAATTATCTATATTTAGATACTTTTAATTTTGTTATCAATTCATCCAAAATTGTTCTAGGTAAACACTTTGTTTGTTATCCTCAATTTACATAATTTAATGAATGTAATTAATATTACCTTTTTCAGTGTATTGACTCAATTAATTTATTCATTTGACAGATAGATCTGTGTTGTTGGGGAGTTTGTTGCGTCGTTTCTTCTTCACAGCATAAACACTGGTAAGCGGAAGGGCGGGCGTTTTTGTGGGCTATCTTTTGTAACATAAACGTTCAAAAAGAACTAAGTAATTCTAGTCTGTTTTAAATAAATTAGTTTTGAAGTTGAACTACCTACAATAAAATGTGTGGAATTAGTCCGAGACCCGATGAAATCGGCCGTCGCGGAACATCATTCTGAAACTTACATACTTAATCCCTTTGGGAGACAATAGATATCTCAAATGGATATACTCGTGTCATTCGTTTGAACTAGTTTACCTTGAACTTCTTTTGGGCTCACCATCTAATTCAATAGTGAATAGTTTTTTTTTTCAGACAAACCCGACTTTGTGACACGTTATTATAGTACGATCGTTATTTTAGGCCTTTCAGTTTTGTTGAAGTCGGTTTCTACTTAATTTTCTAAGTTTATTTATTTTTCTGTTCTAATTACAGCCGGACGCAATATGATTTGATTTTAATCTTCACTTCTGATATTATTTTTTTTAGTTTTCAGATGAAGCAGCTGCTTTTGCCAAGAATAATCACTACGTGTACACCCTACTTATCCTGTATTTTATTTTATGTTTTTGTATGGTCGGGAAATCTTCAAATAACTTCTTCCGCTCGGGGTGAAGCGGAAGGGAGTGTCAGACTCTTACTGACTAAAACCCATCCATGTTCCTCCAAATGCCCTTTGCGTTCCAGAGCCGCGGTAACTCTTTCGAACAAATTCCGCAACCCTGGCAGGTACCCTGTATGTATCCAGTGCATAGATTGATAATGTTACTGATAAAGGATCAAATCCTGCAAAGGAATGTCGTGTGTTTTCAAAGGAAATCGCATTTTTGTACAGTCTTTTTGGAAATCGGTTAAAATATTCATTAGCGAGACGGCAATGTGAGAGATGTGTGAATTTTTGTATCTCTTAGCTGCCATTTATTGTCAACGGTGTTTGTTATTCTTTATTAACTACCAATAATAATATCAATTTACATTTAGAACACTACACGGAACTGATCGAATTGCTACAGAAGCCATGGGATTGAATATCTAATTCCTCTATGGCGTCACCTTTGCTTTTAATATCTATGACAAAGCACAACACGAAATGAGTTTATCATAAATCTTTTATATTTATACACCGTGAGCTCGAGGTACCCGAAAGATTTTAACCACGCCTTTCTGATGGTATTATGAGTCAAATGTTATGTCAACAAAAGTTCAATTTAGTCTTTTTTTTTTCTGTGCATAATAAATCAGTTAACTTTAAGTACTTCCTTGTAAACAATACCTTAGGTTGAACTGGCAACATTTATAGACTATCGTGTGAATGGATAAGAAACTTATCACTTCACAACCCTCCCCGACAAATAAGACATACTGCGGGTGGGGTATGGTTAACGTGACCATTATTTTTTTCCCTCAGAGTGGGACACCTGCAATAATAATTTTTATAAGAATAAAACACATATCTGTTATGAAAATTTCGTGGACTGGTCCGATATTTTACGGAAGAGCAATTTGCTTTAAAATAATTATCAGCTTTATTTTATACAACGAATATAATATGATAATGTTGCCATGACTTGTTGATGTTACTTGGTTAACAAAATGTTTTCCGATGCAATTAATAAATACGCGCCCGTTTTATATTGAATTCATTTCCACGGATTGCCTTTTTTCAAAGAGGGACATTTGCGTGTTTTTGGGGATAGCATGACACATAGGTCAAAAGCGGGACTGTACGTACGGACGTATGGTTACGTTAGGTATGGTGTGACAAAAGTCGGAACACCGCTTTCATAGGACTTGTTACCATAGAGATTTTTCGAGTTGTGAATTTCCGTAAATAATGAATATTCCGAAAATTAAACTTTATTCAACAAACTATATCCTAGCTTTTCTTCTCCTATTAGGCATCGGAATCGAAGCTTAAAATCTTTCGGGTACGTCGGGCCCAAAGTGTATACAGTATGACCGGTTAGTCACTTTTACATCCGGAAACCATGAATTCTGCTCATCATTCTGTACAACTTTTACAATGGGACAAACTCTAAATTCGCATTACAAAATGTATGGAACAGCAGATTTTTTTTCACGGATCCTCGTTTGTCCTTTAATAAACTTTGAACACAATGATGAAAATGAGAGAAAACCAGATAGACCACGAAGAAAGTACACAGACCCAATGAAGGAATTGGCTCTGGATATAGGAAGATGGAGATTGCTACACCAATAAGTGACCAGCACTTAAATTTTGGATGGACAATGATGAGCAGAATTCATAGTTTTCGGATGTAAGGTGACTAACCAGTCATTTTATACAAGGTGTACCATAAACAAGTACCTCTTAAGGGGTCACTGTACTCATAATTATGAATAACTTTTACTATGGGAACAAATATGAAATCGCGAAAAAAAAATCAGCTGTTCCCTACATTAATGTCGCATAACTCGTCAAAATGTAGGGAAAAGCTGTTTTTTTTCGTGATTTCATGTTTGGTCCCATAGTAAAAGTTGATCATAATGATGAAACAGTGACCACTTAAGGGTTTGAACACTTATTTATGTTACACCTTGTTTAAGTATCCACTTTAACCAAGTCTTGCTGATAGCAAGCTAAAGTAAGCTCTTTGTAAAGATTCAAACGATCTTCAAAATCATTGCGAGCATCAGCTTGCAGTGATTTCTAAAATATTTAGAACTAGCTGTTGCCCGCGGTTTCATTCGAATCCTATGGAATCGACTTCATGTACTCGGATAAAAAGTATCCTATGTCCTACTCCAGGTCATGTACTACCTGTGTGTAAGGTTGCCATCCGTCCGGGTTTCCCCGGATTTGTCCTAGTTTGAGAGGGTGTCCGGGGGCGGCCGGGGAGATTCTCAAAAGGTGTCCGGGTAAAACCCGCACGCCCGTCGTGTTGGTAGTTTTGTTCGTATTCTATTCCAGCAAAAAGTTACGGTATTTGTTGATCAGAACTCACAATGTTTATTAGACAACGTAGCCTAATCTACCAAATGTCCGGGGTTTTCGAAACCATTGTCCGGTGTCGGCAATTTAAGCGATGGCAACCCTACCTGTGTGCCAAATTTTATCCAAATCGGTTCAGCCGTTAAGGCGTAATTGATTAACAAACATCTTAACTTTCACATTTACTTAGAACTAGCGACCCGTCCCGGCTTCGCACGGGTGCAATGTCTTATACATATCAACCTTCCTCTTGAATCAATCTATCTATTAAAAAAACCGCATCATAATCCGTTGCGTAGTTTTAAAGATCTAAGCATACATAGGGACAGACAGCGGGAAGCGACTTTGTTTTATACTATGTAGTGATATAGGATAGGAAGTAGGATAATATAATTATTTCTCTGTCATCAGTTTCCTTCATTGAATCTCTAAAAGTTTGATTCATTGTCATGGCATGGGTCTAAATCAATAAAATTGATTCATTATTTGATTTTGTTTTGTCAAATGTTGTAATTATGCTAAAATATTCACTACGACATGAATAATTCATGTCCAAATAACTGCATATTTTTAAAAGTATAGGAAGTAAATCGATTTCCATATTTTTATTTTGGTCATATTTTTGAACATATTGAAAAAAATAACAATTAAAAATACGTTATTATTATTAAAAGTTATATGAAGTTTTTATCATACAACAGGAAAATACCTTGAATCTTCTGTTTTATGCAGTAGCGACCTAGACGACAAGGAAGTGCATTCAGGGCAGAAGTTCTAACCTACCATGAACTACTTGGAGAGCCTTAGTGAGCCTTAATAATTTTCCTTCTATTAAAAAACAGAATTGTTGACATTTATTTAAACACTATACTCTATTCAACTAAAGATAAGTCCTGACCTAGCGGTTATTTCGTAAATTGTAGCCGATAGGAGTCTGCTACTGAAAAACTTAAACGATACCATCAAAAACCGTAAAATAGCTATAGTATCCATGTTTTTTTTTTATATTTGTTATTCTTTGTTTGGTAACGTTTTGTAGAGAAACATCATCATTATTTGTTCCAAACAATTACCGCCGGAGCAGAAAACATAAACTGTTTGCTGTTCCGACAAGTCGTACTGTGGCTCGTTCAAGATCACCCATACCGCGAAGTCTCACTGCGCTCAATGCCCTCCTGGAAGCCAGACCGAATTTTGATATGTTTGCGGATGAATGGAAGGTGATTTTGTCGGAATGTCTGGAGTACTGCGAGAGGAATGCATCATGAACGAGTGAAAGAATATACTGTCAGAAGCACTGTAAGGGATTTATGAAAGAGTTTATTAGAATTATTTTTTCTTGTCCTTTTATGTATGTATCGTTTTTTTATTACTATCTTTAATTATTGTAATTGGTCTAAGACCGTTTTAATTAAAGTAAATAAATAAATAAAATAAATAAATCAGGACTCACGTTGAAAAGGGACTAGATGAATTGGCAACTTTAAAAAAAAACTTCGTATGTGCATGATATCTGTTAGATTCATTGTCAGGTACATACTTTGCTCATTTCTCATTACGTTTTTGCACTTAACTCTATTTTGTACTTAGCTTCATTACAACATCTACGGCGACGATATATTTTTATTTATTTTAACGTTGTATTTTCCTTACAGGAAGAGCAGATGTCCAAGCACTATCAAGATAAAACAGATGATGATCGCTAATTTGTGTTATTCAAAGAAGACTTTACAGCGAATTCGACCTCAGGGAAAACAAGGGATTCCATTACAACGAATTCCCTAAAGTTGACTTGTGTTCGTCTAAGCCCTTTGAAAATAAATTTAACTTAAAAAAATAAAAAACCGGCCAAGTGTGAGTCGAATTCGCGCACGAAGGATTCCGTACCGTTATCTATAAAAACGGCAAAAAAATCACGTTTGTTGTATGGGAGCCCCCTTAAATATTTATTTTATTCTGGTTTTTAGTATTTGTTGTTATAGCGGCAACAGAAATACATCATCTGTGAAAATTTCAACTGTCTAATTATCACGGTTCATGAGATCTAGCCTGGTGACAGACGAACAGCGGAGTCTTAGATAGGTCCCGTTTTACCCTTTTTTGTACGGAACCCTAAAAACATGTTTATTGAGAAAATGTTGTGTTCATTAGGAAGCCAATTAACTAGAAAATCAAACCACCTGTCTTTTTTAATTTTCATCAGCTGACTTCTTCTTTCGCGTCGGCACGAACTATGCGAGAATGGATCATGCTGTGGTGAAAAGATTAGCCAGTCAGCAAGGTTGGTAGCGAGGCTGACTGCCCATAGAGTGCCGGACGTACTTGAATATCGTCAGTCGTGGAGGCCCTTTTACCCAGTTGACTCTCAAAATATTCCAGTCCATTCCTATTTTATCGTATAAACCCCTTAATTATCCAAATTAGCATGTAAATTAAATGTAAAAACGTTTCAATTACGACGTACGGCGCATCTCTGAACTAATATGGTTATAGAGGACATGATGAATTATGTGTTATGTGACTACAATTTGTATGACATTGTACCGTAGTTACCTCGAGCCTCGAGAGCTTGTCAACATGTCAGTTACTGTTCAATTTACTCGTTGATTCGACTATAATTAAACTAACGACTAAAATGTATAAACAGCACCTCATTGCCTAGCCAACCGTAATTAAGTTTATTAATGTTTCTCACGTGGTTCGCGAATAAACATAATATGTTTTAGTATTCATTAAAATATTGAATGAACATTAAATTGATATAAGTCACAGGGAAATGACAATACCAGGTTTTTCGTGAAATCCCTAGGAACACCACGAAATAATGGATAATGTCGATTATTTCAACCGATTATCTATAAATATTTTATCAGTATTTTTCTATGCAGGAAACAATTAAATTGCTAAACTATCGATTTTGAATTAACATTGACAATTCATTTTTATGCCATCGATAATTCTACTTATGTTCACATGCAAGCGTGTTCGGTGAAAACATTACAATCCTTTTTTGTACTCGGACAATAATTAAAAGAAACAACTAATTAACGAATCGATCTAGAAGCAGTTCTGCGAATTACTTATCAAACTTTCATTGATTGCAGACGAGTACTTTCTATATTAATCCTCTCGGCAAAGTGTACAAAAAATGTTTGGTGAAAATCAGTGAGTCGGTTCCGGATCGAATCTAAACTAGTTTAAACAGTTGACACCGCGTCACGTCGATCTCGGTGCAAGGTGACGTTAATTATCAATAGTCATCGATAACACGCTGACAGGGGACATATACACGCATAGTACAACATTTTTATTATTTTTCATTTAAATTCATTAGCAAAGCGTGCCTCTTGAAAGTGTCAAATGTTGTTAATCGTTACGTTATATTTTATATTAATTATTGTTCTCCTAAATTCAATGCGAAATAGCGAGTCTGTGTGAAATTACATGTAATGCTAATATTGAGTAGGTACATAGTATATGAGTATTTTTTCCACATTCCAAAATTGAATCAAAACTCGCGAATGAAATCATAGATTAAAAAGTTAAGAACGTCATTTAAAAGGACAAAGAAGCTATTAAATATCCGTGATGAATCTTTAATAAATCTTTATGGTTCCTAATACAAATCACAATAGCGAACTAGGAAAACACATCGCATAAACTATACACGCGTAGTTTTACAATCCGGTCATCAGTCCTTTATGAATATGGAATCCAATACACGCGTGCTTCGATCAACAATCCTCTGATCGAAGCACGCGTGCATAATATATAAATATATGCGCGCCAATAAGATAATTTTGCATCACTAAAATGATTATTATAGGCATAAGAATTCTGACCTTCGCCTGCACTAGAGGTCGTCTTATACTATATTATAATACGTTATCTGTTATTGTATGTGTTTCGGCTACGATTACGACAAAATAATTATTAAGTACTGTTATTATGACGACGTTTTATTTAGTTTTTGGTTATTCAACTTTCAGGTCAAAGGTCTTGTTCGGATCGATGTAATTCGTTTTGTTGAAACGTGTTGGCTTTGTGGCTTTGTAAAATAGCGTGACACATAACATATTCCGAGTTTTCGTTTTGTAAGTTGTACTTACTTAAGTAAACTTTAAAAGAAGAACTTGTTTTATAATTTGTTGCCCATTTGCGGTATAATTGCTGAAAGTGTCTTAAGGCTTTGATTTTTTATTTTCGAAATTGATTAATTTTCAGTTTATTCCAGCATCGATCGCAACCATGAATGTATTATTGAAAATAATGTTATTATTGATCGTGTAATAATAGCAGAAAACATATTCTGTAATGTTTGATTATTTGGTGAATGAGTGTTGAATTTATTTGTTGTTAGCGGCAAGCTCTGTTCACGAAAATATAGAATAAAAATTAGGTATTTATATTTATAAATCAAGGAGGATAGATAGATAGATAGATAGATATACTTTATTGTACACTAAAAGAAATAAAACAGTAGGAATACACATGATTAAGAATAGTACAAATGGCGGTCTTATCGCTTAAAGCGATTTCTTCCAGACAACCATTGGATGGAAAGAATTGCTAAGGAAAATATAAAGGCAGTTTGCAGCGTACAAATATATAACCTAATAAAAAACATCTGGAATTAACTAAATAACTAAATATAAATACATAATATAACACAAAAATATATATAAACATATCTTAAATATATATATATATACATACTCAAATAAGGTAAAAATATTTAAATACATAATACATATAGACAATTTAAAAAAAAAAAACTACTAGACAGCAAGATAATGTTCCTTCACCATTCTTTTGAAGGAGAACAACGACTGAGCACGCCTCACAGACACAGGTAGTGCATTCCACAAGCGTATGGCCTGGACAGTGAAGGAATGATCAAAGAATCTTGTGGAATGCAGAGGCATCTTCAGTTTTAAGTTTTCCGATGATCTCAAGGATCGTGAGTGTGAATCACGCATGAACTCAAAACGTTCTTTAAGATAAGAAGGGGTTGTAGGATTGAATAGAATACTGTATAGTAGGGAAAGAATATGAGTAGCTCTATACAGGGCGTCCCACGACTTTGCCACATGGAGGGGAAGTACCTTAAATACTGTAGATAGAAAAATTTACTGAATGAAGACTTCATTTTTATTTTAAAAACAATACGAACTGCATTCAAAGAATTTTAAATAATCACCTGTCTGAACCAGGAACCGAACCCGCTAAATGTGAAAATAAAAAAAAACTGTAATTTTATTGTACTAATCGGAAGGCTCGATCAGATAAATTTATTTCTTCTAAGTAACATAGCATCTAAAATAAAAGGAACACCATTAAATTTAACATTTATTTGAAATAATAAGACACGTTTAGCTGTGCAACTTACAAACCATTTAATTTATTAAATGCTCAAAATGTGTAGGTATCTTCTTATTGTATACAAATTGTAACTCTTCTAATAATCTCGCTTACCGTTGATTTATTTATTTTTTCATAGTGAATATTTGAAATAATACTTTGAAATAGTAATAAAGCAGAAAGTAGTACATAAAGTCAGTTGTTATAAGCACGACATAGAGAGAATGCTATTCATTATTCTGAACAAATTTTTTAATTAAATGTTAAATTTCATGGTGTTCCTTTTATTTTAGATGCTATGTTACTTAGAAGAAATAAATTTATCTGATCGAGCCTTTCGATTAGTACAATAAAATTACAGTTTTTTTTATTTTCACATTTAGCGGGTTTGGTTCCCGGTTCAGACAGGTGATTATTTAAAATTGTTTGAATGCAGTTCGTATTGTTTTTAAAATAAAAATGAAGTCTTCATAATTTTTTTTTTCTATCTACAGTATTTAAGGTACTTCCCCTCCATGTGGCAAAGTCCTGGGACGCCCTGTATATATACAGGGCGTCCCACGACTTTGCCACATGCCAAAAGGAACACCATGAAATTTAACATTTAATTGAAATAATAAGACACGTTGAACTGGGCAACTTAAAAACTATTTAATTTATTAAATGCTCAAAATGTGTCTCTTCTATTGTATGAAAATTGTAACTCTTTTAGTAATCTCGCTTACCGTTGATTTATTTATTTTTCATGGTGAATATTTGAAATAATACTTCGAAATAGTAATAAAGCAGAAACTAGTACATAAAGTCAGTTGTTATAAGTACGACATAGAGAAAATGCTATTCATTATTCTGAACAAAATCTTAAATTAAATGTTAATTTCATGGTGTTCCTTTTATTTTAGATGCTATGTTATTTAGAAGAAATAAATGTATCTGATCGAGCCTTTCGATTAGTACAATAAAATTACAGATTTTTTTGTTTTCACATTTAGCGGGTTCGATTCCCGGTTCAGACAGGTAATTATTTAAAATTCTTTGAATGCAGTTCGTATTGTTTTTAAAATAAAAATGAAGTCTTCATTCAGTAAATTTTTCTATCTACAGTATTTAAGGTACTTCCCCTCCATGTGGCAAAGTCGTGGGACGCCCTGTATAATAGGAGGAGCTCGTGGCTAAATAATTACAGCCGCATAGACCGATCTTCCGGGTTAAGCCACGCTTGCCGAGGTTGGTCTGTGGATGGGTGACCATTTACCATAGCGAGTTTCCTCCGTGGCTCGGATTGCACGTAAAGCCGTTGGTCCCGGCTGTCATTTGTAGATCTTTGACAGTTGTTACTGTTGGTCAGAAGCCAGAAAGTCTGACAACCAGTCTTACCAAGAGTATCGTATTACCCAGTTACTGGGTTGTGGAGGTCTGATAGGCAGTCGCTCCATGTAAAATACTGATATTCAGCTGCATCCGGTTCGACTGAAAGCCGACCCCAACATAGTTGGGAAAAGGCTAGGCAGATGATGATGATGATATTTATAAATCAAAATTACATTTAAAATATAATCCATAATATGTAAAAAGCTAATACCTACATATATTATGCAGTTAACAATGGTATTTTCCTGAGAAACAAAGGAAAAACTGCATAAAAAAATATAATTCATGTTTTTATAGATTTTCCACGGCTCAACCGTACCGTAGAAAATCTGAATAACCTAATAAGTAGTTACGTTATAAATTCCATAAGTTATTTATCACATTATTCCATTACATGACGTTATGGAAGAAGTGATTTCTAGTGCTTAGTTAATTAATAGTCACTATACCCTGTTCAACGTAAGGCGAGTCCTGGAGTTTTTCTACAAAACGTTACCAAACAAAGAATATCAAATATTTTTGAAAAACAAAACATCGTTATTATTAGCAATTTTCCGGTTTTTGATGATGTTTACGTTTTTTTGCTTTTTACGAAATAACCGCTATATCGGGACTCAACTTTCGCTGAACATAGTATAGCGATGGGTAATCGCTGCAGTATGGACTTAGGTACTTAAGTAAGTATGTACGTAGTAAGCAATGCTTTGGTAATGAACACTTATATGAACATCGTTTGCGGAATTTTTCCATTGATCTTGGAGCTTGTATAGTCACACCTAATAGTATTTTATTGATCATATTATGTACTCATTGCTCATGATGTTTACGCTAATATCTACATACACAAGTACATATAAATATGGAATGTTATGGAGATGGAAATATATGGCCGTATATTTTATTGTTTGAGGCCATTGTGGGATTATGTCATGGTTTAAGTTGAGGAGCAGCAGTCACGTTTGTGTTAAAAATTACATATTTTTATCATAATAGGCATTCGCCTAATACCAGTTTCCTAACATTTTATATGTTGCAAACTATGAGAATGCCTTTGTTTAGCAGTAGACTGGCTATTAAATTCATGATTATGATGCTATCATAATTTCTCTTCACATTCGTACTCTCACGATGCTAAATGCTCTTATTACTTATTTCTACATTCAGTAGAATAATTCAGGTATTTTTTTGATGCAGGAAACGTGCACTTTTCATTCATGTTTCTTCAATCGTAAAGGTTTTGTTTACGAAAACTGATAAAATGATTGTTTTTTATCAAAGAATTTGATAGTTTTTGTAAACGAAAACTGTACTACTAAAGAAACCTGAAAGATTTCAGAACGTTTCCTGCTTCAAAAAAATACCTGACTAGCCTGCAGCTCTGGAGTGTGATTTGTTTTTTTTAAAAAACGACGTTGCCCCACACTAAGATTTCTCTTGTATCGTGCGTTAACAGACACAAATCTCACAAACAAACGCCCAGACCCGAAACAACAATCTGTAGGCCATACAAATTTTTGTTCCGTGTGGGAATCGAACCCACGACCCGTAGCGCAGAAGCCAATCGCTTAGCCACTGCACTAAACGTGTCGTCAAATGTGTTATTGTTAGCCACGCGATAAATAGTTGCATGGTTGTCGCAAAAGTTTGAGATTCTGTGAGAGGACGTATGCAAGATGAGTAAAATAGAAATAGTTTACTGATAATGTTTTTAGTTAGTTTTCTATGTTAATGATAAGTGTTTGTAAATTTTTGTACATTGTTTGTAATTGTATTTTTAATTCTTTTTCTCTCGTGTCAGCACGATAAACGCCAAAAGATTAGCCAGTCAGCAAGCTTGGTAGCGGGGCTGACTGCTCAGGGTGCGCCGGAAGTACTTAAGTGTCGTCACTCGAGGAGGCTCTTTTCATGCACCCCAATAAATATTTTATTAATTACTCCAATAATTGTTACATTTTAATAAACTTAGACGCCTTGATTGTATTTTAATTGTAATGTTGTGTATTATATTTAAATAAATAAATAAAATATACACATAAATGATTTTTAAGACGCTTAATTTTTTAATCAAAACCAAGTCAGAAAATGGACCTCAGACTGCACCACATGATTCAAGAATTTTAAACTTGATAATTATTGTAGTTAGGACTTTTAGGAGACGAAAACGTACTGTATGTATGTATCTAAAGTTGAGTATAAACTGCGCTTTTATAATTTACTGCGTTGTATGGCAATACTTTTTGTTCTGTAAACTTAACACGTTCAGGCAATAAATTAACGGAGGCTTCAGCAGGTGCTCTATATGCTAGGAGCTTTGTATGCAAAGTACGTACGTACATGTAAATATGTAAATAACTTGAGAATCGATCTCATAACAATATGTTCCTTCTCTTTAAGGTTCTTCGAGTCTATTGTAAGGTATGGTTGGGTTGAAGAAACTTTTCGTGGGCCTATCGTTGCATCGCCCACAAATTGCGTGTACGATATAGCTTTTTGGGTTAACCCGGAACGACTTCACAATGCAACTTTTAGTGAAACTAGATTTATGCAAATGTTTTTGTATTTCTTTGGCCCAGTTTTATTTAATAAATAGGTTATGTAAGTAGAAAAAATACGAATACGAACTCACGGGATTTGCTAGCTCTAGTGTAGAGAAGAATTTAATTACTGAATATAAACTGCAGATTTTACGAAATAGTATTAAAATTTTCATATTTCTGTTCAATGAACTCGGAAATTGCGTTGTTATTTTTTGTATTTTATGCTTTGTTTGCCAATAATTTTTGTAACATTGAGTTGAATACTTAACTAGAAAAAGACGTTTATAACAACATTTTGAAGTATTGCACTTTTAAAAAGTCAACAACGTAGCGAATCACGAATGTTGAGCAACAAATGATTAAAATAATTGATAAACTGATTACCTGACTACTTAAACGCGACAATGTTATTTATCATAATTGATTTTTAAGTAATAACACAAGTGCAGTTTATTTTTATACTTATTCTATATTTGTAAGGTAAACCTGAGCTCCATGTTGATATTTCAAGGCGGCCTTGCGAACATTAACAAGATTCCACAGTGACATCAACTTAGCAGTTTAACGCTTAAAGCACGATCAGTATTCGCATGCAAATAAAAACTACAAACAGTATAATATGATAAACACGTTTATTCATAGTCACACAACCGCATCCACGCAACATACATTCGTACAGATTAGTTACAATAATGTATTATACAGATTACCTTAAACAGATCTTAACTAGATCTACCAAACACTATATGTGTTTGCGCACACGACTCAATTCTCCATTGATATATTATAACGATTTAATAGATATTTGAGATTTAGTCGCTTACACATTACTGGTCTTGTATTTATATTCCTAAATATTACAAAGTTATAAATAAATATTGTGCTGAGATGCACCTTATAGAAATAGTTGGAATGTTTATTGTTGAGCCGAGCCACGGCATTTGGCAACACGTCCCCAACCTTTTCGTTTCGAACCGACATGACTCGTCTTCGGCACGACCCCTCCAAGAAAGGTCACCGATGATCGTTCTATAGTATTCTATACCTACGTCAGTACCTATTCTAGAATATAATTATTCAAAGCATTTTTACATGCGCATATCACTGGTTGGACCACGAGGTCAAGGTAACTTTAAATATTTTTGGTAATGTTACGCATCAGTCCGAGCGTCGCATAATGACAAGCACTGGTATTCAAGGTCACGGTCGATTGCGGACCGGGACCGAACAGTCGTGAGGACTAGGCGAGCAGATGAGCCAGCGCCAGCAGCGCCAGCGAGGACGCCAGCGCCGGCGCCGCTGCCGCGCTCTGCTGGTCCCTCGCCGGCGGCTCCGTCAGGTCCTCTCCGAACACGTAACTCTTCGAACCAGTATGCGACTTCAAAATCCTGTAGTTAACTTCATTCAGGGACACCTGATTTTTCACGAAGTTGTACAGTCTGTTTATTACCACATATACGTTTCCCTTGTTATCGAAAGTGAATCGGTCAACCCATTGAATATAGTTTGGATCGCGAGCGATGGTGCGCTGTCCGACACGGAAGTCGACGGTTGTGTTCCATTCTGCAATAGTTGAGTTCCCAATCAAACCGTAGAAAAGAACTCCAGTCGAATCCATCTTCATGCCGTCGGTCTGTGAGGCTTTGTTACCGAGGTCGACCACGTAGGGACGCAGGGCACCGTCACCTTTCTGACCTAGCGATTCGTTTTGCAGCACCGATGCGTTTATTGCATATAGGTGGTAGCTAGATAACGGGCAGTAATACACTTTTCTATCGATTTTGCCATCCTCGTTCCTGTACTGGGGTCCAAGGGCGATGCCGTCAATGTTCACAGGGAGGTTCACCGTGGTGCCATTGATACGGAAAAATGTGGCCTCGGCGATAGACGCCATCGACTGAGTGTCGCGAATTTTCCAAGATTTTTTATCACTGCGGCGGAAAACTATAATTCCAGGATCAACAGCACTATTGTCCGTAATATAAGCGTAATCACCATCCCGGTTGTCCACAACGAGGTCGTTCAAATATGTAGTGTTAGGATTCACCGTGTCAGCTGGGAATGGTATGCGTTCCATTTCATTCTTGCCGGTCTTGAGGTCAATAAGCACGAGTGATGGGGGGCACTTGGGATCCGGCTTCTGTGTAAGTGTGCCAACACGTCCGTTATCTAGGATCCACATTATACCATTCTTGTCAATCTCAATGTTTTGAACGAATTGCAACGCGTTGCAGTCTCCAATAGCGTTTTGGTTCCAGCTAGGGAACGGGCGCAACTTGGGAGCCGTGTCCACTGGCTGCACAGGGATGGTCGCTAGCGTCGCCGGCACCCCGTCCAGCATCCTTGGCATCGTCAGGAACAAATCGTCTTGGTAGAAGTTTATGCCAGAGATTAAAACGTTTTGGGGGATGTATCGGCTTGTATTGAGGTAGGCCTCGCGGTCTTCTGGGGATTTCCATTCGAAATCTATAGCGTTCCATTCGTATATGACTCGGAACTGTTCGCGCCTGGGCGCGGGCGGTCGCGGGAGACTTTCGTTCTGCGCGGCCGCGGCGGCGACGGCAGCGAGGAGCACCAGTGCTAACATCGTCGGTGGGTGCGCGGCGGGAGAGCGTGTGGCGCGGACGACGCGGCCGATGTGACTGAACGCCGGACCAACTCTGCCGCCGACACTTCTGTGCAGAGCTGTGCTACGCGCGTGACCACAGCGAGACGCGCGACGTCACCCTAACATACAAAACAGCAATTTATCTTCAAACGAATATTTATTAGGTGGGCGGCGGATGTAAATATAAACATCGGTTTATTAATGTTTTTTGCTAAGAGCCTTATAGCAGTGTCCCAGCGATTTAAATGTAGATGTGGCTCGGAAGGGGTGCGCCAAGGTCGCAAATCTCGCCCCCGGCTAGACGGAGGGTCCGCCGTCTGTTAGATGTGTTGTTAACGGTTCAGATAATCGATTCAGTCGGAACTGTAGCTATTGTTGTAGAGGTAGTGAGCAGAGTTCGTTATACTGGTAAAATGTGAAATCGATTATAACAGAGATATATGTTTATCTTTATAATCATGTTAATAATCGTAGTCAGGCCTTGAGTTATAATTAATACCTTAATTTAACAGATTGTTTTGTTATTGATATGGTATAATTTAAAATAGGTATATTATAACGACGTAATACTATTAGGTAGACCCACCGAATAGTGTATCTATAATTTGATATTGGCATGTCACCGTAAGGTGAGTCCTGACATTTCTCTACAAAACGTTACCATACAAAGAAAAGCAAATATTAAAAAAAAAGATTATTATAGCTATTTTACGGTTTTTGATGATGTTAATGTTTTCGATAGTATATAGTCCCTATACGGCTATGATTTACGAAATGAACGCAATGTCAGCACTCATCTTTCGTTGAACAAAGTAGGTATAGTACCGAGACTCTACGTTGCGAATATTAGAATACCTACGTACTTAAAACATTGATTGCAAGAACAATGATTAGATTAAAACAATAAGATTAGTGACAGAAACATGTCATGCTGATTAGCTAATAGCAGTACCTAATACTACTAGCAAACTAGATTTTTTGATAACGTAATACTTAGATTAACATTCATATTGAAATGGATATGAAAAGGCATTAAGATAAGAGTGTATTTATTACATTAGTTAGGTACGTACCCAAGTACCTACTTCGTAATATCCAACCTCCTTATCATATAAAATTATATTACTCGAATTCATTGTACTATTTATTTATTCATTACTAGCTGTGCCCGTGACTCCGTCCGCGTGGAAATCAGAAGAACCAATATTGTATCGCATTATCTAAACTTTTTTCTTGATAACTTTAAATTCTTATATCTTTTGATTGTGCGAACCAATTACGATGAAATAAAAACTGAATGTTGATTCGATATACACGCAATATTTGTCTATAAAAGTTAACCGCATTGAATCAGAATGTTTTACGTGATGCGTGTACGAACAAACCGAGAAACAGACAAAAATTCCAAAAATGATCGAAATGGATTCTATTGGTGATTCTTTATCCACTAATAAAATAGAATAGAATATATTTATTGTAAAACATGAGTATACTTACATCAAATAATATGTGCAAGGTCTTAAAATCTATCTAATAAAAAGGTGGATCTGCATGTTTTGCCATTTATGGCGTGCAGAACAACATATTTTTGGTTTAGAATAAACCATAAAAAATTGAGTCTACACAACAAAGTATGAAATTAAAAACTTAATCCTAATGCTAATTAAAAAAATAAGGTAACTATTGTTTTTACAGATTTGGGGTCAAGTTGTGAAAACGTCGTAATTATACAAGGTTAGTCAGAAAGGGGGTACTAATCCGAAAGGGTGTTAAAAGTACACATAATAATGAATAACTTTTGTTCTACAACTTTTCCCAAAACTCAATAGTTTATGAGAAACAGTTGTCCAAAAATCTCAAAAAAAAAAACTCTAAAATCTATCTATCCCCAGTTATGATCAGCTGTGTTTACATTTTAGGTCATATTTGGGGTCATAAATTAGAAACACCATTTTCTGAATTTGTAACTAAAGCAGGGATGGAGAATTTTTGAAAAAACTAAAATAAAAATCAGTTTATTTGGAAAAAAATATATCGAATTTTGAAATTTTAACACTTGCTTTCAAACAGTCATAAGCGATACTATAAGTGGGCTTCGGATTAGTACCCCCTTTCCGACTAACCTTGTATATTAATCTATTTTTTTTTTTCGTACTCGTCTTAGTCTACTGATTGATGGCCGCCATGGCCCACGTACAATGGTCCACTTAAAGGACTAAGTGCGGAAACCACATCTCCTAACATAGAACATAGTCTACTGATTTATATTTTTGCTTATAGTAGTAATAAACTTCAATGAATACTTCATAATGAAATGCAGATTCCATGCAGATCTATGCTGAGTAAGATTCCGGCCCGCACCTCTGACATTTCGAATCAGAATTTGATTATCACTTGCGTTAACGGTGAAGGAAAGTATTGAGAGTAAACCTGCACACATGAGAGGGCTCCTAAAAGCTGTCGATGGTGTGTGTAAACCGCCAACCCGCACCAGGCCAGCTTGGCGGACCTCAAAACCCCTCTCATTCTGAAAAGAGGCTCTACTAGCGCAGCTGTGAAACTGTAATGAGCTGATAATTAATTTATAAATTGTGACCTGAATAGCTTTCAGCATAAAAATGTGGCAACGTAATTATGTATAGATTTTAGGAATATATTATACTAGAGATCGCCTGTCTCGTGTAGTGCTGGACTTAAAGAATAGCATTAAGAATAAGAATAAAGTTATTTATCAAAAAAGATTTCTACAGAAAATCCTTAAATCTAACAGGTGTTGATGTTCTATACGATTGCTTATATATAAGGACAATACTAACTGTGGCTTCCACACTAGGTCAAGCCTGTCTCGCGGAAGCATTAGTGCTTAAAAAAAAATTACCCCATCTCTTCCCGTGGGTGTCGTAAAAGGCGACTAAGGGATTCTCTAGAGGATGGGCAGCAGCGTTCTCTGAGTACTTTAACAACCATACTGCGATCGCCAACCCACTTGCCAATCGTGGCGATTATGGCAGAAAAACCCTCTTTGGGGGAGGCCTATTATGTCCATCAGTAGACGTCTTTCGGCTGAATGATGATGATGAGAGATCGCTCGCAGCCTCGCCCGCGTGTATGTCAGTTATCGTGTAGATATTCCGCGGTTTTCGGGATAAAGTAGCCGATGTCCTTCTTCGGGTTCCAAACTATATCTGTACAAAGTTTCATCGAAATTGGTTCAGTGGTTTAGGCGTGAAAGCGTAACAGACAGAGTTACTTTCGCATTTATAATATTAGTAGGGATTTGTATGGAGAGGATAATTATGAAACATCCATAAACTATTGATAATGTTCATCGGTTATATGTCTTTTTTGTTTTATAAAAAAAATGAGGTAGCCATAGTCATATCTGCTTTTTTAGAGCCCAAATACACGTCCGATACTTGCCTCCGATAGTCGGTTCCGATAGTCTGATCAGACTATCTGAAGGCCTCCGCGTCATACATTTGTTTGAACATGAATTACACGTACGATCAGACTCTCGGATGGGATGTCTCGTCACACTATATCTTTGAAAATATTATGTATGTTCGGAAAAATTTGCATATGTTTAATGTTAGAAGCGATTTTCATGACAAAAATACACGTAATAAACATAAAATTGTGATTCCCAAATTTAGATTGAGTAAAACTAATAAGTCATTTCTAGGAAATGGCGTGCGTTTTTATAATAAGCTACCGAAATCTGTAACTGATCTTACCGAGGGAAAGTTTAAAGCCCATATTAAACGTGTCCTTATTCAAAAAGCATATTACAAGACTAAGGACTACGTTGACGATAAAGGTGTTTGGCAATAACTCCTTCTGCACATGTGGCTTCCCTGGTACCTCATTAACGTCGTATGTGTACCTATGTCTATTAACTAACCTCATTACTATTAGCTTTATTTTATTACTAACGTTACTCTCAAGATATCTTTATCTTATTACAGTGATTTTCTTTGTAATGTGTTTTGATGACAATTAACCATGTCAGTTGTTTTATATAGTTTAGCGTCCTTTTACTTTTTGTAAATGTGAGAGCTTTGTAGACTTGCTAGATGCCTGGATACCTAGTTAATTTCTGACCATATTTTTCATTTTGCTTTTTTGTGTGGTTCCTGCTCTTAAGTCTACTTTGCTCTCTCATAACTATTCTAAGTCATAACTGTACCCACTCAAATTGTTAAAGATATGGATTTTAAAAGAGTAACCATGGAGTTTCTTGCCGGCTCTTCTCCATAGGAAACGACTAATTGGAACCGTGCACCTAAATTCGACTTTTCATAAGCGCCTGTAATGGTTTATGTGAAATAAAAACTTTTGATTTTGATTTTGATGTCAGAATCGTAAGCATCGTCCGGGCGTCGTCGTCGTACAGAAAAAATCTGACACGAGAATCGTACGTGTATTTCATGAATCCGATCAGATAGTCGGATCCGGCTCCCGGAAGCAACTATCGGACGTGTATTTTGACCCTTAGAGTTAAGTATCTAAATGTCAGTTACTTAGGATACGGAATTGGTATACTAAGTTCTTATTACTAAAGTAATAATGAGGGTTATACATATAGGTAATACATTGACTGCCTCGTTGGTGTAGCGGTCGCAAGCGCGACTGCTGAGCGTGAGGTCCTGGCTTTGATCCCCAGGTCGGTCAAAGTGTTATTGGGTTTTTCCGTGTGAAATTTCTCAGTAGCAGCCCGGAGTCTGGATTTGTGCCCAGTCGATGGCAATTGGCTCGCCCCCTATTACATGGGACGTAAAACATAACGGCAAAATGTGAGTGTACTACGAGTATACACCTCTGCCAATCCTTCGGGGAATAAGTTGTGATGTTAATAGGTAATAATATTAGCAGACTCTACGCAGTGGAGCAGGAGGCTACGACCCGCTTTCGCTTACACAACGGACGATAATAAATATGCGATGGATAATACGGCCATTTGTTACAACTGTATACAACATTATTTTTAGTATATACAAAAACCGAGACACACCAACAAGATTTTCATCACAACTGCCCGAATATGTGTTTTTTTTTAATAAATCTCAAAGTTACACCGTAGTTTATGACGCGTTAAGTTCCCTAGTAAAGGGTGAAATGCCTGAGATGTGCTATGCACGGGTTGTCTAATACACGGAAACTGACCGAGCGGACCATCTCAAGCCCAAAGGTGTCTATTCCCGTCAACTGTTAGGTATGGGTAGAAACCTATTGAAACAAAATTGAAATTTACGCAAAAAAAAATGTGGTGTAAAAAATACGTCAGTCGATTCTCCTAGTGATTCTGAACAAACTAGTTTCAGGTTTAGTATATACTAAAACTAAGCTTGTATAAATCAAGGGCTTGATACAGAAAGCAGTACTCCTTGACACGGCACGCATAATGAAGAGATTCCTTTCTCTGGAGCACTGATCGACGGCATCTTCAAACCTGTTCCCGATGCCGGCGGGCTACTAATTTTTAGGGTTCCGTACCCAAAGGGTAAAACGAGACCCTATTACTAAGACTCCGCTGTCCGTCCGTCTGTCACCAGGCTATATCTCATGAACCGTGATAGTTAGACAGTTGAAATTTTCACAGATGATGTATATCTTTTGCCGCTATAACAATAAATACTAAAAAATTGAATAAATAAACATTTAAGGGGGCTCCCATATAACAAACGTGATTTTTTTGCCGTTTTTATAGATAATGGTACGGAACCCTTCGTGCGCGAGTCCGACTCGCACTTGGTCGGTTTTTTATATGCTTAAATGCTTTTTTTATAAAACATTTAACGCTGTAAATTATTATGAATAGAAAATAAATAAACAAACGACGTTATAGTCTTCTATTCATAAAATATCTACAAATTATTTTATGACCACTGGAGGGTTACAAATAATTTGATTTAGTTATTTACTCAAAACTGTAGTAGGGACTTGATAATAGAGTTAACTGTTCAAACCGCGAGGGATTTACAAGGGACTGACCTTAGAGTTAGTGAAGCAGAAATCCGACTAGTTCAAGTCCGTTGTACTTATGGTGGTACTGTGTATTTGGTAATGATAAACTATGCTAGCAAAAAATATTCGTAGGCCAATTTATCTACATCTACAAGGTGTAAAATAAATAACGCACAACCTCTTAAGGGGTGCACTCATCATTATGAACCCAACCGCGAAAAAAAATTCAGCTGTTCCCTACATTTTGACAAGTTATGCGAGCATAAATGTAGGGAACAGCTGATTTTTTTTTCGCGATTTCTGGCTTTGTTCCATAGTAAATGTAAAAGTTGTTCTTAATGATGAGTACAGGGACCCCTTAATTAAAAAAGGGACCCCGTTATTTATGTTACATCTTGTATACAATGTAATAAATCTGCAGACATGGCGTATCTGTAAACTAGAAATATTTTAAAACAAACAACGGGGTGATTAGTGGAATACGGATCTACGGATAACCTTTATACGTGAAATATGTATGATTGATCGTGCTACATAAAATAGGGACTGAACAGATGTTTCCTAAAATATGATCGGAAACAGTGTTTGTCAGAAGTTAGCGTAACGAAGTGCTGTAGTCAGCGGTTGGTGTCACAGAGTGCCCTGCGTTCTATAGTTTTAAAATTAGCTTTTAGTATATTTTTCTCAATGTTTTTATTTATTTTTAACCGACTTCAAAAAGGAGGAGGTTCTCAATTCGGCTGTATGTTTTTTTTTATGTTTTACCTCATATCTCCGTCATTTACGAACCGATTTGAAAAATTCTTCTTTTGTTCGAAAGGGTATACTTCCCGATTGATCCTATATAAATTTTGTTATGATTAGAACATGAACTTCAGAGATATGGAACGGAACTCCTCATCGGATAAAAGCAAAATTCTCAAATTACTAATATTGCTTTGTTTATATTTGTTGTTGGGAACTGACTACTGGAAAAGAGGAGGGGGTGCGTGTCCCCCCCTCCCCCCCTTTGGAATGTTTTCATTATATCGTGTAAGGTATCATTTGAAAGGAATTTTTATGCCCGACTACGTCAAAGCCAAACAGAAGGGTTATGAAGGAGGGGGTTAAAATTATGACTAATTTATGATAATTATGATTAAAAAAAAGTTAAAACCGACTTCAAAGAAATACTAAAAGGAGTAAAATAATTACCATAATATAAAATTAACAGTTTCAGAAGTCGGTGCAATTCTACACTGAAGCAAATAGAAGCCACCGACTTCTGAAACTGTTAATTTTATATTATGGTAATTATTTTACTCCTTTTAGTATTTCTTTGAAGTCGGTTTTAACTTTTTTTTAAAGTTTATTTTTTATAATGTTCGCATAACTCGTCAAAATGTAGGGAACAGCTGATCTTTTTTAGCGATTTCAGGTTTGGTCCCATACTAAAAGTTGTTCATAATGATGAGTACAGGGACCCCTTAAGAGGTTGTGCGTTATTTGTGTTACATCTTGTATACATGTAATAAATCTGCAGACATGGCTTATCTGTAAACTAGAAATATTTTAAAACAAATAACGGGGCAATTAGAGGAATACAGATCTACGGATAACCTTTATAAGTGAAATATGTATTATAGCGCTACACACAATAGGGACTGAGCAGATGATTCCTAAAATATGATCGGAAATTTCAGTGTTTGTTAGAAGTTAGCGTAACGAAGTTCTGTAGTAAGCGGTTGGTGACATCGAGTGCCCTGCGTTCTATAGTTTTAAAATTAGCTTATAGTATATTTTTCTCAATGTTTTTATTTATTTTTAACCGACTTCAAAAAGGAGGAGGTTCTCAATTCGGCTGTATGTATTTTTTTATGTTTTTACCTCATATCTCCGTCATTTACGAACCGATTTGAAAAATTCTTTTTTTGTTCGAAAGGGTATACTTCCCGATTGGTCCGATATAAATTTTGTTATGATTAGAGCATGAACTTCAGAGATATAGAACGGAACTCCTCATCGGATAAAAGCAAAATTCTCAAATTACTAATATTGCTTTGTTTATATTTGTTGTTGGGAACTGACTACTGGAAAAGAGGAGGGGGTGCGTGTCCCCCGCCCCCCTTTGGAAAGTTTTCATTATATTGTGCAAGGTATCATTTGAAAGGGCTTTTTATGCCCGACTACGTCAAAGCCAAAAAGAAGGGTTATGAAGAGGAGGGGGTTAAATTTATGGCACTAAAACGTATTTAATAAAAACTAAACTTTAAAAAAAGTAAAAACCGATTCAAAGAAAAACTAAAAGGAGTAAAATAATTACCATAATATTTATTTTACTCCTTTTAGTATTTCTTTGAATTCGGTTTTTACTTTTTTAAAGTTTTTTTTTTTAATTTTGGTCGTTGTACATTTTTTAGCTATTGCGATTGTGGTTTTCCGACTTCCACACGGACGGAGTTGCGGGCACAGCTAGTATTGTCTACGTATACTTCTAAAAGCTAGAAGCGTAGCAGACTACGCTACGCTATGGAGCCGGCTACGATTCGCTTCCGCTTACACAACGGACGATAATAAACATGCGATGGATAATAAGGCCATTTGTTCTATAAAAAGACACGTATTTATCTGTTCTATCCATAGTCAGATAGCTATTGTTGACGATTATAAAACCGTCGGTTCACAAATGATTATTTCTTCTGACTGTAATCTACTTACGTGTTATTCTCGACAAACTTCAACTTTAAAACTCATTTATTCAAAATATACTAGAATTAATTAGGCCGGCCATACACGGGCAGCTTGAAGCAGTCAGGATCGACTGCTTTAAGCTGCAACTGCATAGTAAACTACAACCTTCTACGTACGTACATACACGAAACACCTCGAGCAGTTGCAACTGCTTCGGGCGGTTGGCGGCACAGAACAGATATCTGTTCTGTGGTTGGCGGCACGGCGTGCGGTCAATTAGTCGCCAGGCCTACACTGACTGCTCGAGCTGTCCGTGTATGTTTATCACTGGCTAACTGCTCGAGCTGCCCGTGTATGGCCGGCCTTCGTTCTTTTTAACCGACTTCAAAAAGGAGGAGGTTCTCAATTCAGTTGTTTTTTTTTTTTTATGTTTTTTCCTCATGTCTCCGTCATTTATGAATCGATTTGAAAAATTCTTTTTTTGTTCGAAAGGGTATACTTTCCGATTGGTCCCATATAAATTTTGTTATGATTAGACCATGAACTTCAGAGATATGGAACGGAACTCCTCATCGGATCAAAGCAAAATTCTCAAATTACTAATATTGCTTTGTTTATATTTGTTGTTGGGAACTGACTACTGGAAAAGAGGAGGGGGTGCGTGTCCCCCCCTCCCCCCGTTTGGAATGTTTTCATTATATCGTGTAAGGTATCATTTGAAAGGACTTTTTATGCCCGACTACGTCAAAGCCAAAAGGAAGGGTTATGAAGGAGGGGGTTAAAATTATGACACTAAAACGTATTTAATAAAAAAAAACGACTTCAAAGAAATACTAAAAGGAGTAAAATAATTACCATAATATAAAATTAACAGTTTCAGAAGTCGGTGCAACTCTACACTGAAGCAAATAGAAGCCACCGACTTCTGAAATTGTTAATTTTATATTATGGTAATTATTTTACTCCTTTTAGTATTTCTTTGAAGTCGGTTTTTATTAGATGTCAATGTTACAAACTACAGCCCCACCCCAATAAACGCCTGTCCTTCGCCGCTTCCTAGTGTTTATGCTGTGAAGAAGAAACGGCGCAACAAACTCCTCAGCAACATAGTTCTGTCTGTCAGGTGGATAAATTAATTGAGTCTATACAAAAAAAGATAATATTAATAGATACAGACAAACAAAGGCCACCCTTTCCTCTCCCGTGGGCGACACAGGGATTTCGTCAAGATGTGGAATGTAGCGTCTTCCTCTTGTCGGCTGATAACAGTAAACTGCTATCACAAATCCATCTGCCAAATGGTGAATATGTCAATTTCCTATGACCGTTAATTGTTAGCGGTCATTGGGAGGTCTATGTTCAGCTTTGGAGGTTTGTGGGCTCATGTGATTACAGCGTCTACTACTGTTAATAATATACAAGTTGTTCCGAAACTCAAGGTCAAGCCGAGCCTAGATGATAGGGCAGTTGATCACTGTCCAAGAAAAAAAAACATTATACATTTTTTTAAACACATTTCGTAGTTTTATTTATGAGGTAAAATTATATATCTGGTAACTTTGAAAATCGAACACGATTAAACTGTTTGTTTTCTAAACGTTCATAATGTGCCCTATACTTTGTTCCCGGTTTGACATTGACTAAGAGAAAAATTCTAAGCTACTCATCATACTCAACTACATAATAATGATACTGCAGTAGCTTTACATAAATATAAAAAAAAAACGCTTGAGAGAATGAGAGTTTGGATGAAATAGGTGAGAATGTGGTTAGGCCACGTAAATCGTATTTAAAGTAAGTATATTTAGATAGTTTAGCCCACTGCCTGGCACTAAACAAAACAAACGAGACAATAACTGTTTTGGACAAGTGAGATCTGTATTTGTAAACGTACCCCTTCGATACAGAAGAAATCGGGGCAACGTTTTGCAAAAAACATTGATTTTTTCTTGGTATAATGAAAATACTTTTTTTTTATGCATTTAAGTATAACCTCTACAAAACAGTCTTAAAATATAAACTTACTTATCTTCAAATGAATCATAACATCGATACTCGTTACCGAAGGGTCGCGTTCGTGAGTAGAACAAGTTTCCGGGTCGGGTGTTTCAACGAACACGCACAAAACGCGTCCCAAGGATTACGTGTCACCCCTACCTACCTGTTACCTACCTACCTGTGTACCTACCTGTTGGGCACAATACGTACAACATAATTGTATAGCTATAGCTATTATTACTTTTTAATTGTATTTCATTCATACAATTCGTACTGGTCTGAGAGGGGAAGCTGACACGGAGGTACGAGATACGTTTGAATATGTATTGGCTGCTTCAATTTAATTCCCTTGAGCGTAAAGAACGGATTGATTTTTAGGGTTACAAGGAACCCCTATAACACAATGTTTGCCCGCCTGTCTGCTTAAAAAGAGATAGAGAGAGATCCTGTAACGAAAACTTATCAATAGTATGTATAAAATATAAGATTATCATATTTGATTGCCAGGAAGAAATCGCTTTGAACGATAAGGCCGCCCATTGTATATTAAATTCATTATAACTTTTATAATACTTTATCTTGTAATGTTAAATTGGTGTACAATAGAGTGTATAATTTATACTATTAAAAAAATAAATTTAAAAAATAATTGAAAATGATCTTAAAGTACTCCGTTATGAATAACATTAGACAAAAGTACCCACCAAGGCACGAATATCTTGAACCGTTTCTTTAAATAATTTCATTTAAAATTAAAGTGCGTGAACATCTTCACAAAGAATTGGCAGAATCATCACAGCGCTGATTTATCTGTTTATATTTATATATTTTTTTGTATTGTATATATTATTCATATATATTTATTTATGCATAAGTATGTATACATATAATGTGTACGTAAATGTCTTATATGTATGTGGGTAATATTACTGCAATAATGTTTCAGTTACCTTTGTGTTCATTTTGAATAATGTATCACATCACGTAGCTCTTTTAGTGCACCTACCATGTTTTCTCTGCATCACCCTAAGGTCGACTGGTAGAAAATGCCTATGACATTAAGTCCGCCTCTGTACAAATTACGCGCGAAAGTATAAATAAATAGAGTTTTAGCTCGTTGATTGACCGTTAAGATTCATAAAAGCATAATACTGTGTTCAGTCTCAACACGTTCTTTATTTCGATACATTTTCGTGCTAAAATTGGTCTTATTTGTCATTAAATTGTTAATTGTCATTAAATGAAATAGAGTATAAGTTACAAAAGAGATATTGTGTACAGCAAAGTTATTATTCTGTTAGGTCTGTCTCTGTGTTTCTAGGCGCCAGCACAACAATTTTGTTACATGTTATTTATAATAAATACATGAATAAAGTTTTTTTTTTATTCTATCTGTATGCATTGTAGGTACATAGGTACGTCTTCCGAGTGTATTGAACCAGTAGACTGCATGTGTACAAGCAGGTATTGTACAATATTACGCTCTAAAAAGTTATTGTTTTAAAAGTACGTGACTGGGAATGCAATCGAATTGAATATTATAATTAAATGAAATTAAAATAAAACACAAAACTCGCGTCGTTGTTTACTGTAAAATTATTTACACTATTCTATTTGTCATAACAATACTCGTGGTATTTTTCAGTGGTTTATTTTATAATGTTATCACGAAGTACAAAGTACATTTTACGAATGTAGGATTTGTATCCTAAAGGCAGTTAGATACACAAGTACTTAGCCTTTAGGTAACGTGGGGATACATAGGGTTCTGAAGGAGCTACGTATGGTATTCCGAAATACCGCTCACCGTAAGGACGGTTTTCCGATAGCACTCTACTCCGACGGTTAGTTGAACGAAAAAATAATTGGCCGATGAAACGTTTCGCCGATAATATTATTCATCGACGGTTGGTAGTCCGAATGAATCCTTCGCCGATGTAACGGTTCACCGAAAACACTCCAGTATTAAATCCAGTATTAAGGTGCAGTCGACGGAGCCCCGCTTCGCGGGGCACCTATTTCTGGGTAAATGGTTTGAAAAAACCTAACATGAAGGGCATGACGGGGGCAGCATTCGCTCGCTTCGCTCGCTCATTCTAGCCCCCGTCATCCCCTTCAAACCTAACCTATCCGAGTCGGGGTGTCCCAATTCCCGAGCTCGCTGCGCTCGCTCGCTAGAAGAGTGTTTTCGGTGAACCGTTACATCGGCGAAGGATTCATTCGGACTACCAACCGTCGATGAATAATATTATCGGCGAAACGTTTCATCGGCCAATTATTTTTTCGTTCAACTAACCGTCGGAGTAGAGTGTTATCGGAAAACCGTCCTTTCGGTGAGCGGTATTTCGGAATACCATACGTAGCTCGTTCTGAAGGCTGTAGTATATCCTTATTTTATTAATTATCCCTCCACATTTCTTTTGTTTCTTCATAGCAAATACTAATCTATATGGCAACAATGCCATAATTATCAAAATAATTAGAAGTGTTATCTTGTTATGTATTTGATTACCTACTCATAATATGAAGAATGTCTTTGTTATTTAAGCAACCCAAATAAATTGCATTTAATTATGTGCAACTTTTATACCGGGGCGGGCCTTTTCTTGTATCCAGGTGAATCGCGGCTTGTTTCCGTTTTTAATCCGCATTTTCTACCCATGAATATTTTATTCCGTTTCAGAAGGTTCAAATAGGAAGTATTACTATTCATTTTAGCACATGGGTAGAAAATGCGGATTGAAAACGGAAACACCCGAATAGCGATCTTACCTGGCGAAGTATATTTTGCTAAAGACATTAACGGAATTTTGTGTTTACGTGTGATTTTTGAACTGAATCTACATAAGCTAAAATGAAGTAATCCACTATTCCCTGTAGAGCAGGGGTGGGCAAACCACGGCCCGCGGGCTAACTCTGGCCCAAGAAGTGTTATAATCCGGCCTGCTAAAGATGGGTCCGCAGCGCCAATTTTGCTAACAAAACTGTTAGGCCAAGCTCCTATTCGGTTAGCAAACAATGTTATCCTGTTTGCAAACACGAAAACACGGCGCAGCGGACCCGGCTTAAAACTCCCTTTCGGAGCAAGAGTGTATGGCCCTCGGAAATATATTTTTGCAGCCTCATCGACACCTGTTGTCGTTGTTGAAAGTCTCTTCGTCTTCGCTCGAATCGAACTTGTATAAGACAACACCATGGCCAATCAAAATCATTTACATACGTCCCATACACCCATGGCTGGGGCTTCGAACAGAAGTTTTGTTTATTTTACAAGTGAATTAATTTAAAACTAAATGTTGTTTTTTTAATTTTGGCCCGCTGTCTTCTTCTTTTCTATTTTTCTGGCTCCTGATGAAAAAAGATTGCCCACCCCTCGGCTGCCCCATTTCCAAACCTAGTAAGGGCCACTTTTTAAAAAACTCGTTTTATTGCATAATCTTGCTAACCTAGAAAGTCTCTACCAAATACAAAAACACCAGCATTGAAAACTCACATAATAAGCAGATATATTTAAGCATCGATACTTAGTAAGTGCCATTCACTGCCTCTGATCATTTTAAAACCTAGTAAGTCACTTTAACCACATGGTTTTACCTAACATAAATACTTTTCAAAGGTTGGCTTATTTAACGTTTATGCGTTCTCCTATAAAATTTCGTTTTAGGCCCTTACTAGGTTTTGAAATGGGACAGCCGCCCTGCTCTAGAGTCTAGCATTAAAAAGCTGCATTATTAAGCTGTTTATTAAATCATCTAATGATATGTCCATTTAAGACCAAACACTAGCTTTGATATTCACATCATTACATGAGTCAAACAGGAATGAGGGCGCTTACATGAGTCAGTGCGACATCATTCTTCGCATTCTATTATAATAAATTATATTTTTCAGAGGCTGCAATTGAGTCATTTTGTGAGAATCCTCATTTGCATATGATATGAACTTCCAGTACCTATGTAAATATTATGTTTAGTACAGTCATACAGAGTAGGTATCTATTTAGATAATTTGTAAGTACCTAGATGTGATGCTTGCTAAGCGCTCAGCCTGCGGGCTCTCGTGCCATAATGAATGACAGATCCGACTCCCGCTTTGAAAAATTTGTATGTGACTTATCTACAGATGTTTGGTCAAAACTAGGATGTTCGTGCAATGATTTGTAAATGAGATGACGTCAAAGTTTATTTAATACTAGAGGTCGCCAGCGGCTTCGCCCGCGTGGTTGTTGTTTATCGCGTATTCCGCTTTTTTCTCTACTATGATATGCATGTATTATACATATAAACCTTCCTCTTGAATCACTCTATCTATTAAAAAACCGCATCAAAATCCGTTGCGTAGTTTTAAAGATCTAAGCATACATAGGGACAGACAGCGGGAAGCGGCTTGTTTTATACTATGTAGTGAAGTTGCGTCTATTCTTAGCTGCATCAAATCTTCTACATAATAAAACTCTAACACAGTCAATGTGACCGACCCACAACGCATAGCTTATACCAGTGGATCTAGAAGCATGAAATTTTGCACAGGAGTACCTGATATAATGTAAATGAGCATTAAGAAAGGATTGTTGAAAATTCATCCCCTAAGGTGGTTAAATAGGGGACAACAGTTTGTATGGAAGTTCGTCATTTTGCAAGTATGGGCAATCCCATCAGGCACATAGCTAGTGCCTACTTAATATAATATAAATAAAGGAACTCTCCGCGAACTGATAATTTAAGTACTTAGTACCTATAGCGACTGATATTGGCATATATGGATTTCTAATGGTTGATTATTCTAAAAGCATTGTATGGTAATACATTATGTGGGATAACTGTCATCAAAGTCTGAGTTATAGGAAACGTGCCAATGTATGGTATGATTCACGGTGAGAACTACCTACCTACTAGGTATTACTTAAATATTAATTATTAAATCTATTTTACATTTTTAAATATGACTAAAAATATTTTTAAAAATGTAGCTTCAGGAACTAGGTCCAAGCTACCGGTGGTCAGGGCCTCGGAGAGATGAACTTCCTAACAATACACGCTGTGACCAGAAGTATCGCTTTATGTATCAGGCCCTTCTCCAGCTGTCACCGACAACCTCATCAGATGCTGGACGAAGCTCTTGGCTGTTAGATTGGCCATTGGCCGTAAAGAATATCGGTACTTTATGGCATTAAGTCCGCCTGATGTAAATAACTGTTGAATTAACATTATTATTATTTTTTACTCTCGTTTCGTGAATATTTAAAATAATGCATGGAGGAATCTCTTTATTCACATTTATGTTTCGATTAGAGGATTCTCCAGGATCGAAGTGCTTGTATGATCTGACAACATCCATTTAGAAGAGAAGATACCTACGAATGCACATGACTGGAGTAGGTAATGTAGAGTTCTTTTAAGCCCACGTTCAGTTTAATCAATCGAATAAGTCCCGTTTAATCACAGTCAATTGCTGGACATTGGTCTATCCTAAATTGTGCCCCAAATCCGGTCATTGGTTCGGATTTATAAATTAATTAAATACCCTAGCCCGATTAAAACTTCCTGATTAGCGTTTCAACAACAAAAACCAATTTTATTGATATACGAAACATGTACTTCTCTACGATTTGAATTGATATACGAAACAATTACTTATTATAATATATATTTTTCAATATAAATTAATTTCTGATAGAAAAAAAAAGTTTATTTTTCATCACTTTTTATTTTATCGTCAGTTTGCATTATAACATCTTCCAGGCTATATTTAATAACTTATTTTGAATAGCGATTAACAGCTCAGGAAATGTAGTTAGGTACGGTGTTAAGTCCATATCTACTTAGTTACATTTTGAGGTTTCCATGTGACCTATCTATTGGAAACAATTCTAGGTTTAGCCGCGCAACTTTTTTTTTGGGCCAAGTTTACTGCTGATGATGATTCAACCGAAAGACGTCCACTGCTGGACATAGGCCTCCCCCAATAGGGCGGGTTTGCCATAATCACCACGCTCGGCAGGCGGGTTGGCGATCGCAGTATGGTTGTTAAAATACTCAGAGAACGCTGCTGCCCATCTTCTAGTGAATCCCTTGGTCGACCTTTATGATACCCATGGGAGGAGATGGGGTAGTGCTATTCTTCACGTCTGGCACCACACGAAACCTTTCCTGAAAGGTTTCCTGATGTCCTTTTATTCTGACTTAGTGCCAAGTCTTACAATACCTAATAACATGTAAGTAGTGTCCTTATAACAGTAAACATTGTTCTTTTAAACATCTAGGTTAAACCTTTAAAGAATTCCTAATAGCGATCATGACGAAAACAAATGCTTGTGGCTTGTCTGTGAGTAAGGTTCTTCCGTATACGCGACGCAGGTTCAATCGATTGATGAATATATAATTAGGTACCTAATGATGATCAGACAAATATAAATATACCTAGATGTCTTATGTTTAGTTTAATATTATTTTATTTGGTATCTTTTGTTTCTGCGTCAGGGTGATTTACAGCAACCGTTTTTTTTTAATCTTACTCGATTACACAAGAAAACATTATCATTGTTTTGTTTTGTTGCCGATGGAATATTATTTATGTAAAGCAAAATTAAATGCTTGTTGCACAAGATTTTAACTATGCGATATGCGAGAAAATATGAAATTTTTAGCGCCATCTTTGATTTTATTATTGAATGAGATTCATTGTTTTTGTCTCATTTCGATGAAACTGTTATTTTTTAGTGCTGCCACCTATCGGAAAAGTATCAAGTTGATAGTGCTGCCATCTAGTAGGCAGTAGTACAACTATTAAGTAAACATCATGCATTTGTGAGACTTACTTTTGTCAACAGATGTCACTTATTTAAATTACATACATTAAAAGTCACAATATTAAGAGTAGAACAATGTTTATTATTTATCTATGCAATATTTGAAAAGTAGACTACTGTAAAATCTAAAATTTTAATGATGTATTAACATTAGCTGTAAGAATGTTTGTTGGTTGGTCATAAACATGTATTTCAAAGATTCTCTCATCTCCCGTATGGTCTAGTGGCTAGGATACCTGGCTTTCACCCAGGAGGCTCGGGTTCGATTCCCGGTACGGGAAGTACCTTTTTGCAAACAATTTTTTTTGCCTTTGTACTAGCAGTTTGAAATAGCAGGCAAGCCTGCTCTAGCAAAACAAAGCGTTGTTGGTACGTTTTAAAATAAGCACAGGATTGTTTAAACAACCACGGAGTCGTTTCAGTTTCTGAATGTTGGTTTTGCTTAAAAGTACTATTTTGTGCCAATCCACAGATAAAATAATGTTAGTTCTTACTATCCATATAACCCCGTAAACGTCCATTGTTGAACATGGGTGGAAAATTGCCTTAATCATTACGCTTGGCAAACTTATTTTCCGTTGGAAATCATTAGAAATTCCGGTACCTATGTGCGGTTGTAGAGCCCGATGAATTTTAACACAATTAAAACAATGGAGGAATTGGCCTAACTAAGTTAAGTGCAATTACTAATATAATAAGTACAATTTATTTTAAAAAATAAATAAAGAGGTAAGTACAATTACCTATACATAATATACTTGGGAGCAAATAAATCGAGCCACTTCTATTTTTCACGTAGGTAGGTATAATTGTAATTAGTTTTGATATTATGGAACAGATCAATTCTAAACATATATCACCTAAAAGGTTATTTGATAACCTTTACAATGAGGGTAGTTTTTTTTGTATTTTGAATGAATTCGTGAAACCAAAAGTAATAATCAGGACACGTGAAAAAAGTGGCTCGATTTCTTTGCTCCCAAGTGTATATTGCTACCAGACTGGTAGCTTAAACTACTCTATTCGTTACTGTCATAAGACCCAATACCAATGGAATCATGGGTATAAATAAACGTGTATGACCTAATATTTCCATGATTGATGTTTGAAAATGGAAAAGAAACAGGCGTCTCAAAAACGCAACGAATGCATCGTATGGGTAATTGCCGTAAGAAGCAAGCAGGCGAATGCCGAACTATGACGATAGCATGTCACAGGTCTGGCTAATTCGACCACGAGCCATCATCAATCGGTCTAGCATGGATCAAACGTAACTAACCTCCAATATTGAAAATACCGAGTAAAAGCTGGGGATATTAGAGAACCACGGACGTAATAGGCACAAACATGGCATAGGATGATATGTTTTGATATATTTTTAAAACTTCTACAATGTATTTCCCGAAGGGTTGGGCAGAGTTGTATTGTAAGTGCGTGGGCGACGCAGCGCCGTGAACTAGTCGCGGCAGTCGGTGGTGACCTCTCGCTTCCGGCCGTGGTTCTGTCCATGGTCGGGAGCGAGCGTGCGTGGGAAGCCGTCGCCTCCTTTTGCAAGGTGATGATGGCGACTAAGGAGGGAGCAGAGAGGGAAAGAGAGGCGACGGTAACTCTCCTTTCCCGCGCCAGAAACACCGGGCGCCGCCGGAGGGCGCGGCACTTTCTCTGGCCACCTTAAAGTGTGGCCTGCGGGCGACGGGTTAGGGGACCCGTCGCCCGACCAGTAACAGGCCTGAGAAGGCGGCGCGCATGTGTTCCGTGCGCACCTCTCAGGAGGACGTGGGGCAAGGGGCAAGGGCCCCACAGAAGAAGAGGTCCGCTAGGGGCTGGCGGACCGAGGCCTGCCGGGGTTGCGATGCATGCAGCTGCGAATCCCGCGATCCCGGCCAAGGGTTAGGAGAAGGAACATCGTGGGTTTTAAGCCGGTAAGAGTCCGGCATAACCCTCACGGCATTCCTAAGGCGAAGGGCAACGATGAGGATTTTCCGGAGAAAAAAAAAAGTGTTTTGTCGTAAACTCATTTCGCCGTTAGTGCTATGTCATAGGGGACGAGCCTATTGCCATCATCAGGGTACAAATTCAGACTGTGGGTTGCTAGTGAGAGATTCTATACATATAGAAAAACTAAATAACACTGCCCGAACCCAGAACCTCACAATCACCAGTCGCGCTTGCGACCAGTAGACCAACGAAGCAGTCAAAGGAAACAAACAAGTCAAGTGTTAAATATTTAAAAGAACATAACAGCACAGCCTTTCGGGCAGAAATTTCCACAAGGATATAGAATATTCTATTAAGTACTTAATAATAGAATATTCTAATAAGTACTTAATAACCCGGTACATAAAAACATCTTAATAATATTATTAAGATGTTTTTATGACCACATAAATTAACAACAACAATTCGAATCAAAACAATTAACTGACGCTAAAAATAACTCCATCACTGCAATGAATGGGTTTTATTTGAAATTGAAATTGCGCCGATATAGACGTTTGAGGTCATTTTGAAATGTTCAGAGTAATTTCTTGATAGGTAGTGAAATGGGGAACTAAATTTAAATGTACCGAATTTGTCATATTGTTGATGTTGGCCTTTGCGAGCAGCGCCGCCGCCATGAACTGTTAAGATATACTGGGCAGTGGACATCCTGTATGTTTATTATTAGAGAGGAATCGCTCAGGTGCGTATGTGGGTGTTCGTAAACACAGACCCAAAAATATATTTTCATCGCAATCAGTTTGTTTAACGTAATTATAATACTTTGGTTGGACGCTTATCCGAGTCACTCATGCGATACGATGATACGAATAAAAATATATATTTTTTAAATTCATATTTAATTAAGAGTACCTAGTAGAGCTCCTTGCAAAAGAATTCGTCCGGGGAAGTACTGCCTCCATATCTTTCTGCCGCTAAGCATCATTGCTGTGTTCCGCCTTGAAGGGTGCTGGTGAAATTACAGGCACATGAAACTTTTCAACTTTGTCTCTAAGGTGGGTTATGCATTAGCAATCCTCTTGGTGTATAGGCGGCGGTAACCACTTACCATCAGGATAGGGTCGTCGGACTTGCTGACGACTCGGACACAATATATTCGGACATAGCGTCCGAATTGACAACAATGAAGAAAGCTGTTTTGTACAGTCAGATAAAAAACTTCCAACGATACCTTAATTGTAGAAATCTGTCCTCCTAGGTAGCCTATAATTGTAAAAAAACAGTTTTTAACCGGATTTTAACGAAAGCAGCCATTTTTATTTTAAAACTTTTTTATCTGACTACACTAAACAGCTTCAATAATTTTATGGTGTCCGAATCATCAGTGAAAAAAATATTAAAATTAAAATGTGTCAATTCGGACACTGTGTCCGAGTCGTCAGTAAGTCTTTTTACCAAACTATTACATAAAGCCTGCAGTTTAGACAACAGCATAAAAACAATAAATTGACATATACAGGAAGTACAGGCGCCCGGATGGAAGATAGACAAAACTGCCTATAAAAAATATAGAACTAACCCGTGTTTAAAGAGATCGACGCGAGGCGTCCGTGGACCAGCAGAACAGCAGCCTACTATATACTATACTATTTGATGCAGATTTCGGCTTATGACAGTTCATACAAAGCTTAAGCGGTTTTGATATCCTTTCCAAGGAAAACTAGCGGAGACGATGCATTGAGCTCAATGATCGCGAACGAAGGGGCGAGCCGATTGCTTATCACGCACAAATCGGCGACACTTGTGGTTAGAGCAGTCTTTCTCAAAGTGGACGATAACGCCCCCTTGTGGGCACTACAGGCCTACAGGGGGGCGGTAAAAGTAATGATTATGATTTGTAAGATGTGGTAATGTTAATAATTTGGTTGGTCTGTGGATGGGTGACCATTTACCATAGCGAGTTTCCTCCGTGCCTCGGAAAGCACGTAAAGCCGTTGGTCCCGGCTGTCATTTGTAGATCTTTGACAGTCGTTAGGTACTGTTGGTCAGAAGCCAGAAAGTCTGACAACCAGTCTTACCAAGAGTATCATTACATAGAGTATATTGGGGTGCATGAAAAGAGCCTCCACGAGTGACGATACTTAAGTACGTCCGGCGCACCCTGGGCTATCAGCCCCGCTACCAACCTTGCTGACTGGCTAATCTTTTCACCACAGCATGAGCTATTTTCGTATAGCTCTTGCTGACACGAGAGAAGACCAAGAGTATCGTATTACCCAGTTACTGGGTTCTGGAGGTCTGATAGGCAGTCGCTCCATGTAAAATACTGATATTCAGCTGCATCCGGTTCGACTGGAAGCCGACCCCAACATAGTTGGGAAAAGGCTAGGCAGATGATGGTAATGTTAATAATTTTAGGGGGCGCCAAAAAATAACTGTTTCTCAAAGTGGGCGGTAGACGAAATAAGTTTGAGAACCCCTGGGTTAGAGGGTTCTGTTTTTGGAAAATGATGGGTTTGACAATCTGCAAGCGATTCATTGTGCGTAAAAAAAAGGGAACTAACATGAAATGTAACTACTGGATTTGACAGATTTTTGACATATTCCTTCACAAGCAAGGCCCCCCAACCCACGCTCAATTTAAAGCCACGTCGTTAAAAATATGCGTTTGATATCTAATACATCCCACCTAAACATTAAAAATAACGCTCAACTTTCCTGTAACTCGTCCGTTTTTGTATGGGACGTTAACGAGCTGATATGATTACATTGTCTGTGTTGATGTATAGCAATGTATGATACAACTTTTTAGAAATATAAATACACTGTTTATTGTAAATAGCACATATTTAACACGTGCTATTGAGCTCTACGACTTATATACATTCTCGATTCTTTGGCAACTCCTAAAACATAGCATGTATATTTTTGAATGAAATATTTTGCTATGAATCTCTGGGCAGAGTAAGTAGCTCACTGAGCTCTGGGTAAGATGATGCTACCTACTTGTCTCGGGAGGTTTGTTTTTACACTTACTCTCTTTAGCATAAGTATGTTCTGAATCTCAGAGTAGAGTACCGCCTCAAACTATAATTAACGCATAAGTATAAAATTGGACCTTAAGCTACTGTGGTACCTTAGGGTGCTTTTCCACCAGAGATGTGCTATGCAACGTTGCTATGGATGCGTTTGATATCCACCAATCATATTCTTGGGTCCACATAGCATCCCAAGTAACAAAATTTGATACTATAAAAGTCCTGAGAACGTTTTGGAGCGTGCTTAATTAGTGTTTATGATTAGTACTATAATGGTGTTGTAAACGTTTACAGAACCCCAAATAGGCCCTAGTTTTATCACTGATTTATTCTATAAACATTACATACAGGCTCTCACGGTGATAAATCAGCTCTATAGTTGAAAAGTAAAAGTGTCGAGAAACGCTTTTTAGTACTAAAATAGTGTTTCTGCATCGTTTATGTCACAAATTTGCACTATAAAAGTAACCAAAACATCTTTATAGTGCTATTTTGCGCCGTAAACGATTCCAGTGATCTTTTTTATCACACATTTTGTTCGTGTTGTGAAAATATATCGGTAATTGTTGCTTAACGTAACATGTAATAAAAAGGACAACTTCAAAACATTCATGGATCGTAATTCTGCCATAACTTGCACTTGCGAAAATAATTGTATCGATAAAATAATTATGCTGATTTCAAATTTGACAATGCGCCCTCATAATTTTCGTGTTTTAATTAAATTTTAATTAATAAAATAAGGACTTGTCCCAACTATGGCTGCTATAGTACACATTGGCTCCAGCCGTGCTGCTAATGTGCTATCATGGCAGAAAACAGCAGCCATTATTTCACCGAAAACGAATTAGTCCATTAATTATTAATTTTAGTGCTTTTATGTCACGATTTAGTACCGTAGCAGTAACACAAACTCACTTATAGAGCTATTTAGAATTTACGTTATTTAGCAATTGCATTAGGAGTCGCTATGGTACTATTTAGTACTATAGAAGAGTTTTCATGACTTTTACAGAATTAGCGCCATAGCGATGTTGAGGGAGCTTTTAAGGAGCTAAAAGGTTACGTAATGGTTGTGCAAGGTACTTTTATAGTGCAGATTGATACTGTAATAATGTTTTCGATACTTCTACAATACTAGTACTGTAAAAGTTATTTTTACGCATTATTAGTGCAAAATAGATACATAAAAGTGTCAGAAAGGTCGTCTATAGTACTAGATAGTACCATAATCGCTTTTTTCATCTCTATTACAGTGCAACACTTTAAAGATTCTTTTGTATGGTCCTGTAAACGTTCTAAGAGCTAAATTATAGAACTTAAATGCTCTTTAATCTTATAGAACCAAAACGCTCTTTTAAAAACCTTTATAGTACAAGCAGGCACAATGGTTACCACTATAGGCCTACTATATCACTATTTGGTGTTATAACACCCTGGTTATAGAAGCTTTTGTTACTTGGGATAGCACTGGTGGAAACTGATTCAACTAAGCTACGTTTTTTATATGGAAGGATGCGTGCTGTGCGTGTGCGTGTATGGATGCGAGGTATTTTTTTTTTTTTTTTTTTTTTAAGTATAACATTGCCCCTCACTAAGATTTCTCTTGTATCGTAGGCGCGTTTACAGACACAAATCTCACAAACAAACGCCCAGACAACCATCTGTAGGCCATACAAATTTTTGTTCCGTGTGGGAATCGTACCCACGACCCGTGGCGCACTGCACCAAACGTATCTTCTAGCTATGGATGCATGCTATGGATGGTCGCGAGTGATGTAGCTATGTGTAGAGCAGTGTACCTACAGTGGGAGCGCGTTTCATAGCACATCTCACTCGCCCCGCTACATAGCTTAGCATCAGTGGAAACGGTCACATAGTTTCGTAGCTTAGCTTTTACATTCTCGCAGCATAGCTGCATAGCACATTTCTGGTGGAAAGGCACCCTTATACAGTACATTTTAAGAAGCTGACTCCACGTTTATTGAGTAGATGGCGGCGTGTCGTCCGCTATATAAACTTTTAGTATAAAATCTTTAAAATATTCTGTATTGAACTTAATTTGAAGTCCATTTTTAAATTCTACCTTATGTGAGGCGGTGCTATGGCGTTTGATGAGCGAATGCCTTTATACTTTTTCTTAGCTTTTGTTCTCCCAAAGCCTAATACTGTGTCTAAAGACCTCCCCGCCACTCTTCTTGGTGCTTTTCGTTATGAGCAAAGCACCGAAATTACAGGCATTTGTTTTTTTTTCAAAGATAGACAGGTATGTATGTAACATATTTCTTTATAAATAAGTATTGGGTTAATTTTATCTCAAACTCAACCTATCTATATTTAAAACACGTTTACGGGTTCAGTTCAAATGTTTCAGGTTTAAAATAAGAAACTACGAAGTGTTTTCCAAGAAAACAGCATAGTGAAACAAAATTTCATGTTTATTTAACATTCCATATCGGTTTCACTTTATTGTTTCAATAACAAACGGCTACCTGGCTTTAGAAATAGTGCCCTAGTTCTTCTGCTAACATGGATACAATATGCAAAATGTTGTATTAATTTGTATCGGAATCTTTTGTAAAAGAACTTTCTCAATAGAACTTTCTCAATCTACAAGGTGTAACATAAATAAGTGTACAACCTCTTAAGGGGTCACTGTACTCGCATCATTATGAACAACTTTTACTATGGGAACAAACCTGAAATCGCGAAAAAAAAATCTGTTGTTCCCTACATTCATGTTCGCATAACTCGTCAAAATGTAAGGAACAGCAGAATTTTTTTTTACGCGATTTCGCAACTTTATTCTACGCATCACATGACATGACTATTGCTTAGATAGCTATGTATTGTAAGAATGCTATAGGTTTATAATTTGGCAAAATCCGGTATTAATGTTTCTCCTAACATTAACCTCGTTGACTGTAAAAAGCAGAGCTTACAGAAGAAAGCTGCTAACTCTTTAACCGCCACGTCAAAAAAGCAAAAGCGTGCTCTCGACGCCAAGCTACGATTTTTTCCTTTAAGTCTGTCATGTAGTCTTGACCGCGGCGTGCAGGACACATTTTACTTTGTCATGTATACATGACTGCCGCGGTCAAAAGGTTAAAGTTTGTAAAGGCAAGCTCTGATTGGCTTGACTCATTACGTTGTCAAAGCGCTTCGTCATGTTCTTTCAAATCACGACTACTACACAAATTACAGGAAAACACTTTTTTGTTACTTACATTTTATTTTATGTTTTATTGATGTCATCATTGTCATTATCATCATAATCAGCATATTACTGTGCCAGTGCTGGTCACGGGCCTCTTTTCAGAATGAGACGGGTTTAGGTCGTAAGTCTACCACGCTGGTGATGCTTGGCGGACTACATACACAATCGGGAACTATTTAGAGCGTTCTTAAGTGGCTAGGTATCCTCATAATGCGGCGGGTTAGGGGACCCGTCGCCCGACCAGTAACAGGCCCGAGAAGGCGGCGCGCATGTGTTCCATGCGCGCCTCTCAGAAGGACGTCAGAAAGAGAGGTCCGCCAGGGGCTGGCGGACCGAGGCCTGCCGGGGTTGCGAATCTCGCCACTCCGGTCAAGGGTCAGGAGAAGGAACACCGTGGGTTTTTAGCGGGTAAGAGTCATAAGCCTTCGCCTTCCCCGGGCGAAAAAAAAGGTTGCCTCATAATATTTTTGCTTTACCGTTAACGCAAGTGATTATCAAATTGTGATCCGCACATGAATTCGAAATGTTAGAGGTGCAGGCCGGGGACGAACTCAGACTCTCGTTCATGGAATGCAAGCGTTTAACCGCTGGGCTATCACTGCTCATATTCATGATTTTAACAAAAAAACTTGAATTGATTTGCTAAAATCTTTCAAGCTGCCACCGTTTTCCGATCAAAATACACATCGACATGAAGCTGATGTTGACTAAACAAGTATAAATAATTTGATGTGGCTTGTTTCCCTTAGTAATTCATATTTAAACATACAAAATATATATTTTGGACTTTTTAGTGGGTAGTTGCAGGGTTAAGTCAAAATAAAAATCGCTCTTCGAATTTAATTAAATAAAATTATAAATACTACAATTATTCTAAATATTAATGTTAATTCTGACAATTTAATAAAGCTACCTGCCGGTAAAGTGTTATCTCCTGTAATCTTTCATCTTTCACTATAAACTAAATTTCACTTCATTTCTTCACTTTAATTCTTCACTTTCAATAAAAATGGACCCAATCCAGACCTCACTGTCTGAATTGATGGATGTATTCCATAAGCGGATGTCGGAGTTTGAAGCCCAGTTGCAGCAGGCACCAAGCAGTCCATCCAGCTCCACAGGCTTGGCTGCCGACTTTGCTGTATTTAAGGTGTTTGTTAATCAAGCGCTTCGCAGCCTACAGCATCAAGTAGAAATGCTTGCCCAACAAGCTGATAACATGGAGATGCGCAGCCGAAGAGGGATTTTGTTGCTGCACGGTGTAGCTGAAGGGAAGGACGAAGACACTGCACTTGTTGTGGCCAACACCATCAAGGAGCGCTTAAAGATGAGTGAGCTTCAGGTCGGCGACATAAAGCGTTGTCACAGGATGGGACGTTCTGCGGGTCCAAATAAAACTCGACCTATCTTGTTCAAACTACGAGATATGGCAGTTAGGAACAAGATTTGGTTTGATAAAACTAAATTGAAGGGATCAGGCATTACACTCTCCGAGTTCCTGACCAAGGCGCGGCACGACCTCTTCATGGCTGCGCGGAAAAGGTTAGGCGTAACCAACTGCTGGACGCGGGATGGCTTCGTATGTGTTCTTGGGGCGGATGGCTCACGGCATAGAATTATTTCTGTCGCGGAGCTGAATGCGATTGAACAGCAGGGAACAACAGCTACAGAATCCATCGCTGCCACTCCTGAGAAGCCCATCACAACTGCAGCTCGACCAAAGAGGGCTGCCGCCAATAGGAAGTGAGATGTTTCGGTTTTCTTTCTATTGCTAGGGTCAAAGTCCGGGTAATGCAATCCACTAATATTACTTGTGACTGTAGTCAGCATACCCTCTAATCCCTCTATTTTATTCTATTCAATGTTTCACGTACGTATTTATTACTTAGCCTTCACTTCAGACTGTCTGTCTTCATCTGTCACTGTCATTAAAATTCGACGTTTCGTTTCGTTTCTTTGTTAATTAGCATTTATAAAATATATTTTTTTTGTTTAATTTGGCGTTAGATCGTTAGATGTTTAATTCTTTTATTTCTATATGACACTCTAAACTCGATTTTAATGCGATGTGGATAATTATTCTTCTTAATTATATTTTGTAATGTATGACTAGTGGCGCCACCCCCATTTTCTTATTCTTTTATGCTGAGCTGTAGTTACCCGGACCTGACTACATTTATGATCCCATTTTGTAGCAAGTTTCAATTTATAGTTTAGTTTTGTCTGTATGTGATTATGATTAGTGAAGTGTGCGATTATGTTTTTGTAATATTACCACACACAGCCGGCGGGTGGACTGAATTGCAAATTTTTTAACTTCATTTTTGTGTTTTGTACCTATAGTATTTTATTAACTTATTTATAAATATTATATATATTTATTGTTATTTATGTCTATCTTAGATAATGATACCGACTCTGATAGCTTCTACTCAGCTAATAGCGACAATGACGACGCAGACAGTTTTACAAGTATTCCTTCGCTTGCAGATACACTTGTGTCACAGTTTTCTGATGTTTCAAGGAATTTTAATGTGATTCACATCAACGCGCAGAGTATTCCGGCTCATTTCAATGATATGCTGGCAAGTTTTGACTGTAAGAATATTCATGCTATTCTTATTTCTGAATCGTGGCTTAAGCCTTGTCTCCCTACTTCTGCTTACTCTTTGCCTGGTTTCAATTTAATCAGGAATGATCGCACAAATGGCGGTGGCGGTGGTGTTGCCATATATCTCCGATCACATCTTTCATTTTTAATTGTTAACGTGTCAACACAGCCGCCACCGGCAAACGCTGGCGAGCATCTTTTCCTTGAAGTAGAACTCCATCACTCAAAAATTCTTCTTGGCGTCTACTATTGCCCCTCTTTACGTGTTAACTTCTTTTCCTCCTTAGAAAACATTCTTGAAAATCTTGTCGCTTCTTACAGTCATACAATAATAATGGGTGATTTTAATACCTGTCTTCTTAAAAATGATTTCCGTTCTTCTTCTCTTCATTCTATCATAGAATCTAGCAACTTATGTATTCTCCCTCTGGATGCTACTCATCATTTCCCAAACTCTGTTCCATCACTTCTCGACCTAATTTTTGTTTCTTCTCGTGATCACGTTGCTAAACACGGGCAGTGTTCCGCTGACGCGTTTTCTTATCACGACCTAATATTCCTTTCTTATAAAATTCGTCCTCCTAAGGCAAAGTCAAAAATTCTCTTGCAGCGCAGTTTTGTTAATATGAATCTTGAAAGCCTCCGAGCAGATGCCAATGACATTGATTGGGTGCCTCTCATGACTTTGGAGACAGTAGACGAAAAACTTCAATTCTTTACCGAACACATAATTAAACTGTTCGACGTCCATGCTCCTGTTCGGGCTATAAAGGTAAAACACCTGCCGTCGCCGTGGCTGACAGATGAAATAAAAAAGATTATGTCCAAAAAAGCAGCGGCGAAGTCCAGGTATAAATCTCGCCCAACCCCGTTGAGCTGGGACAAGTATGTGAACGCTAGAAATCACTGCAATAAGGTGTGTAGGAATGCCCAACGCCAACACATTCATAGTTCAGTGGAAAATGGAGATCCAGCGAAGGTCTGGAAGTTTCTTAGATCAATGGGAATCGGAAAATCACGTCAGGATACAATTCCTGACAATCTTGATATTAATTCTCTTAACTTACATTTCTCTGCCTCGTCCAATTTTGATAGGACAACTAAAGCAAACACCCTAAATCACCTTTCTACTCTTCCGACTCCCGATTATTCCTCTTTCGTCTTTAATCAATTCGTTGCTTGTGATGTTAAGAAGAGCATCTTGTCCATAACATCTAACGCAGTGGGAAGTGACTGTGTCAGCCGTAATATGATCCTTCCTATCCTCGACGAAATCCTCCCTGTCATATGTCACATCCTTAACAACTCCGTCCTTAGCGGTGCTTTTCCAAATGCCTGGAAAGACGCCCAAATTATTCCGTTACCAAAAAAATCCAATCCAGTATCATTTTCTGAATACCGTCCTATATCCATACTACCGTTCCTCTCCAAAGTCCTAGAACGTCTTATTCATAATCAGTTGAGTACATTCCTTTGTAAGAATAGACTTCTAAATCCCTTCCAATCCGGTTTTCGTCCTGGCCATAGTACTGTCACAGCCCTGGTTAATATTACGGATGACATCAGGCTAGGCATGGAAAATGGGAAGTTAACGGTATTGGCATTGCTGGATTTTAGCAATGCTTTCAATGCTGTTGACTTCGACATTATGCTTGGCATACTAAGCTCTCTTAACATATCTCCAACAGCAATTGATTGGTTTCGTAGTTACCTGTATGGCCGCAGACAACGTGTTGCTATTGAGGATAAGTTATCTTCATGGAGTAATACGACTGCTGGTGTGCCTCAGGGTGGCGTTTTATCCCCATTACTCTTCGCAATATTTATTAATTCAATATCCAATCAACTGCTTTCTTCTTACCACCTTTATGCAGATGATCTTCAAATTTACTCACAGGCTCCGTTGGGGCAGTTATCAGAAGCCATTGTCACTGTCAACAAAGATCTTGTCCAAATATCTGAATGGAGCAAATCCTACGGACTAACAGTCAATCCTAAAAAGACGCAGGTCATTGTTTTAGGCAGCTCTCGGATGGTCTCAAGAATCGACTGGTTACAACTTCCACAGATTTTCTTTGACGGTATCCAGGTACCTTTTAGTGAGAAAGTGAAAAACTTGGGGATCTTTATGGACAGGAACTTTTCTTGGGATCCACAACTGCAAGAGACCAGTCGCAGGATGTTTGCGTCGGCCGGATCCATGAGAAGACTTCGTAACTTTCTACCCACTGCCACCAAAACTGCGCTTGCACAATCTCTTCTTCTTCCTATCCTTGACTATGCCGATGCCAGCTATCTCGATCTCACCGAGGACCAGTTTAACAAACTTGAGCGACTTCAAAATTTTTGTATAAGATTCATATTTGGTTTACGCAAATATGATCATGTGTCAGAATTTCGTGCTAAACTCAAGTGGCTTCCAATACGCCTTCGTCGGAATACTCATATTCTTTCCCTACTATACAGTATTCTGTTTAATCCTACTACCCCTCCCTATCTTAAAGAACGTTTTGAGTTCATGCGTGATTCACATTTACGATCCTTGAGATCATCGGAAAACTTGAAACTGAAGATGCCTATGCATTCCACAAGATTCTTTGATCATTCGTTTACTGTCCAGGCCATTCGCTTGTGGAATGCACTACCTGTGTCTGTGAGGCGTGCTCAGTCGTTGTTTTCTTTCAAAAGAATGGTGAAGGAACATTATTTGACTCTATAGTATTAATTTTTAAATTATCTATATATCTATAATCATATGTGTATGTATCTTATTTGAGTATGTATATATATATAATATATATTTAAAATATGTATATATTTGTGTTATAATATATTTTTATATATTATTTTATATATATATTTATACCTAGTTATTTAGTTGATTTCTGATTTTTATAAGGTTATATATTTGTACGCTGCAAACTGCCCGTTAATTTTTCTTAACAATTCTTTCCATCCTATGGTTGTCTGGAAGAAATTGCTTTAAGCGATAAGACCGCCATTTGTACTGTTTTAATTAAGTGTATTCCTTCTGTTTTATTTCTTTTAGTGTACAATAAAGTATATCTATCTATCTATCTATCTATCTATATTTTTAGCATTCGGAGCATCGCTCATAAGACTCATAAGTAGGGATCGGATATTCGGATGCATATTTTACTTAAAGTTAATTTTTAGCTCCGAAAGTATGGAAGCGGCTTCTTAAAATATATTTTCTGTAAGAAAAAACCCGGGATGCCAGGAGCCAGGAACACCGGGAATGCATAACGATAGTCGGGTGTTTATTGGAAGCGACATGTTAAAATGATTTATAAAAAAAAACTCGGCATTCTTGGATTACATAATTATTTAAAATTAATGTTTAACCCCTGTTGTGTGTATGTAGAGTGTAAGAAGAAGAATGGTGTGTGTTAGATAAACCAAATAAAAAACATATATTAAAATAATTGTCCCGGAACCGCGGGATTTTTCGATAAAAAGCGCGTTCCGTATTAGCTAACATTTCAAGTTTAGGTGAATATGCATCCGAATATCCGATCTCTACTCATAAGGCGCCCCATACACCTTCAATATTATTGCACAAAAAAAATTGAATCCAAAAATTGAATCCAAACATTAAATAAATTCACTCAATAACATTGACAAACCAGTATGATCAATATTTTCGTGCGAGCAACATGTCTGACGACGAAGTTTTGGCGGCAGCCGTGCTGGTGATTATGTTGAATAAAAAAAAAATAAGAAAACGTACATGGGTTAAAGACATAGAAGTAATAAGTACTTAAAGAACGGTTGAAAAGAACTTTTTGGTTGAAAAGAGATTCTTTATCTTTCACAGTATTCTTGCTCGCCATTTTACTCAATTTTACTAACACCGTGACTGACCAATCGCGACCGCTCCAAACACTGAAATGAAAAATATTGTGCAATATTTAAGTGTACACAGTGCGAGAAAAAATTATTGCACAATAAAATTTAAGCTCGCTCAAACTTTTGTTCAATCTTTGCGCAATGTTTCTATACTATCCTTACACGTTCAATAATATTGTGCAATCAGATATATTGTGCAATATTATTGTAGGTGTATGGGGCGCCTAAGATTAGAAGAACCCATGAATTTGTATTTTTACAATCGTCACTTAACTCTTATCTGAGGAATAATTTTGACAGCTTTTGTATAGAAAATATGTCAAGCCCACGGACTAGAAAAAAAAGAAGGACTCCGCGCCACGTGTATCGAAAGTGAAGCACTATAAGTATGCCGGACCGTTTGTACAAACATGCCTCACGCACACATTTACATCATAAGGTGCCGACCGGCCGCCATTACGCGGCACCGCGCCGTCATTGTAGGTACTGTTTACGTGAAGTAATAAAATAAAATAATGCCTTCTTGTGTTGTGAAATGGTTTAAAAATAATTCTAAATCCCAGAAAAAGTGTCAAGGAATAACATTCACAAGTAAGACACTTATTTAACCTGTTGATTTATTGTATTTTTGACATTTTAAAATCATGACTATTGGAACACAAAACCTCAAAAGACATAGTAGTGCTGTCGGAAAATAAATGGGTAATTTTCCCGAGAGATTGGGTAATCCATTTTTTTGTGTTCTTCGTGAGTTTTTTGCAAGTATTGATTATGATTATTTTTATAGATTTCCTACAGCAAATCAACCATGGAATAATGAGTGGATTAAAATAATAAGAGCCTGCAGAGATGAAGAACATTGAATTCCGTCGAAAACGTTTTTCTTAACAAATAAATGTTTTAACTAAGTATATGTTTGTAATTGCAATTAAATAATGTAAGCGGACTTCTTATATGGCTTCATTTAAAGAAATGAAACTTTCAAAATATTTTAAAAAAATGGGGAAATTTTCATTTATCTGGTATCCCTCAAATCACGCACACATAGATCGGTACGGTGCTTCACTTTTGATATGCGTGGCGCGGAGTCCTTCTTTTTTTTCTAGTCCGTGGTCAAGCCACTATATTTTTATTCCCTTTGTAAAAGATTTTTGACGATTGAAAACACTTCCATAATTAAAGCAGGATTCTATATAAAATTAGTGCTAAATTAAACAAGCTATTAATTTTATCATAAGCGGAGCTGCGGAAGTAACTACTTAAAAAATAAATTTGAATATTTCTGCTTTGAATGCCTTTACCACAGAATTTAACCTGAAATAATGAGTAATTCGGCGGAATCAACACAAAATTTTGTAATTGCATATTTATATGACATGAATTTCTGCAAAGTAACGCCTGATTTGAAAAAGGTGGCTGGCAGCGGATGGCCGCGGGCTGTCCAAGACCGGGATGGTTGGCGAACTCTGGGGGAGGCCTACTTTCAGCAGTGGACGGCAATAGGCTGATATGATGATGATGATGAACACCTGATTCTATTATTTATCTGATATCTGAGGTAAAGACAGTTAAAGCAGAATGTTTTTTTAAAGTAGTTTTATTTTGTTGTCTTGTTAATAAGTTTACAGGTTTAACTTAGCATTTCTCCATAAATACCCCTTTAAAAATATTGTTAGGATTGTACAAAAACATCGTGGTTTGTTTGAACTTTGGAACAAACAAAGGTTTGCCAGAAGATACATAACGCTTCTCAATGTTTATTTGTCCTTGTCCGGCAATCATTGGTAGCATCAGTAAAAACACGCGGCTCTATTATTCTTCGCATGTTGTTTGTTTATGAAGCAACAGTTTATTGTTCATTTGAAATTTGGATGATATACGCGGAAAAGATGGAAAAGCACAAATTTTACTTTTTACTGCGATTGATAGACGATTCTTACGTTTATGAATAAATTAGGCTTTGGTGTTATAGGTTAGAGTTATTCTATTGTGTCCGTTGTGAATCCTGATAGATATTAAATATGTAGATACCTATATATGTACTAACATATAAACCTTAATATCTCGGAAACTAAGAAGAATAGCTTTTTCAAATAAAAGTATTTTATAGACTACTAGCGACCCGCCCTGGCTTCGCCCGGGTGCAATGTATTATACATATAACCCTTCCTCTTGAATCACTCTATCTATTACAAAAAACCGCATCAAAATCTGTTGCGTAGTTTTAAAGATTTAAGCATACATAGGGACAGACAGCGGGAAGCGACTTTGTTTTATACTATGTGGTGATTTAATACCACACAAATAATATTAATAAAACTTCATAAATAGTCTAAAATCATAGTATAATGATAGATTATTCAAATAAAAATACTTTCTATTTAAATAAGTTATCATTCTTAGTTTCCGTGAAATTAAAGTTTATTTTTGTGACCCGGATTCATTGCTCCCGACACTCCCGAGTGAACATAGACAATTTAAGTTTACTTATATCCGACGAGCTAAGTAGCATTTGTTCTTGCAATTAAGTTGGCAGTGATCATAAATTCGGCCGTTTAATTATTAATATAATATACTTACCCTTCCCACCAGCTCAGCGGCCCTTTCCACTGTAGCATCATCAGATAAACCGGTAATACCAATATCATCCCCGGTTTTTCTACTCCCAGACTAGCGTGATTCATATAGGTTAAATGATTAAATATTTGATGATAAACATAATTCGGATTCGGCAAATATTGTACCGATAGTCGTAACGGCCAATGGCCTAATGGCCAAGAGCCTCGACCAACACCTCAAGAGGCTCTCGTTAGGTGGCTGGATCAAGGGCCTGATGCAGAAAGCAGTCCTCCTCGACACGGCGCGTATTGTTAGGAGGTTCCTGTCTCTGGAGCCCTAACCACCGGTAGCTCCCGATGCCGGTGGACCCCTATTTTTTATATTTTTAAATGTTTTATTTTTATTTTTTATAATGAAATATTTAAAAATGTAACTTATAAGTTTAAAAGATGAATAAAGAGAACATAATTAAAGGACGAAGAGGAAAGTCCTTCATAAGTGAAAGACGGGACGGTTGACATACTCGTATGTCGGGCATGCCACTGTATGGGTGAGTCCCTCAGGCATATTATTTCCGGTTGTTCTTGTCTTGCTAACGGCGAGTACTTGCATAGACATAACCAAGTGACCATCAGCAACTTGCTTTGAAATATAACCTTGTGGAATCGGAGGTATCGTACTACAAGTATGTGCCCGACCCAGTTCTCGAAAATGGTCAAATCACGCTGTATTGGGATCGATCTATCGTCACTGGAAGGACTATTGTCGCCAATTAACCCGATACAGTGGTGATAGATCGATCAGAACGCCGCACAATGATTGTTGATGTTACCATTCCGCATGATGAAAACCTCGTGAAAGCTGAGAAAAATATCTTGACTTAGCACACGAGGTTGTCAACATGTGGGATGTGGATTCGGCAACCATTGTGCCGATAGACGTAACGACCAATGGCCTAATGGCCAAGAGCCTCGACCAACACCTCATGAGGCTCTCGTTAGGTGGCTGGATCAAGGGCCTGATACAGAAAGCAGTCCTCCTCGACACGGCGCGTATTGTGGGGAGGTTCCTGTCTCTCGAGCCCTAACCACCGGTAGCTTGGACCCTGCTCCCGATGCCGGTGGAACTCTATTTTTATATTTAAAAATGTAAAGATAAGAATGGTAATGAATAAAGAACATAATTAAGATAAATATAGCTATTTAATTAATCTCAGGTCATAATTAAAACACGTCATCGACGCCCTATATTTTAGAGATAAATAACAGCACCTCTATGCATGTTATTGGAATTAAGTCAGTTTATAACTGATAGCTATGTTTGGCCCATGACTTCACTTCTCGTTTCATTGTGCATAGAATTTACTCTTGGTTTTTTCAACACGTGAGGTGCAACAATAGGAAAGCCAAGCTTTAAAATAAAACCATAATCTACATCTGTATATTTATTTATATTCCTCGTTTATTCATTGTAAATACGTATTAAATTATATATTTTTAAATGCATAAGTTATAAAAAATAAAAACAATACACATTTAAAAATATTGATTAAAAAATAGTAGCCCACCGGTATCGGTACCAGGGTCCAAGCTACCGGCGGCGGTCAGGGCTCCAGAGAGCGGAATTTCCTAACAATACGTGCTGTGTCCAGCAAGTACGGCTTTCTGAATCAAACCCTTGATCCAACTGCCTAACGAGAGCCTCATTAGATGTTGGTAGAAGCTCTTCGCTATGAAGCCATTGGATGTACTACTACTACCTACTACTACTAAAGAAATTGTTTGTTTTAGTAAAACTTATACAAGGTTAGTCAGAAAGGGGGTACTAATCCAAAAGGGTGTTAAAGTACACATAATAATGAATAACTTTTGTTCTACAACTTTTCCCAAAACTCAATAGTTTAAGAGAAACAGTTGTTCAAAAATCTCAAAAAAAAAATCTCTAAAATCTATCTATCCCCAGTTATGATCAGCTGTGTTTACATTTTAGGTCATATTTGGGGTCATGAATTAGAAGCACCATTTTTTGAATCTGTAACTAAAGCAGGGACGAAGAATTTTTGAAAAAACTAAAATAAAAATCATTTTATTTGGAAAAAAAAATATCGAATTTTGAAATTTTAACACTTGCTTTCAAACAGTCATCAGTGATACTATAAGTGGGCTTCGGATTAGTACCCCCTTTCCGACTAACCTTGTATTAACTAAGCGTTTCCTTTCTTCTACAAAACTATGTTGTGCCCGACAGGGTCAATAATTGATCCCATAGTCCTAATCCTACCATCAGTTTTAAAATTACATCATGGAATGCCATAAAGGATTGAGCATTAAGTAAACTAATTGTTGATCGACGCAGTAAAATAATTAATGTCAGCTAAAATTAACCGTTTTATGGGTTATCGTGAGAAGTAATTATCTACTACAAGGTTGTATTAAGTAGGTAGTGGTCAGCGAATACTAAATGCAATTTCCAGAACTTTATCGAGTTCTCACATTATTTTACCGAAGAAAGACTTATGGTTATTGGTTCGAATTCGTTCGAAATTTAAATTTAAACATGCATTTGTATGTATGCTTGATGCTTTCAGTCTTAACAACGCACGAAGAACCTCAGTCTTAAACTGTTCTGATAATTGAGACTGCGTTAGTGATTCGTGATATTTTAAGGGAGAGCCTGCTCTTTATTTCTTAACTAGATTTTGCTCGCGGTTTCACTCGTATCCTAGGAAAAATACTTCATGTATGCGGATAAAAAGTATTGTATGTCCTAATCCAGGTCATGGTCTACTTGTGCACAAAATTTCATCGAAATCCGTTCAGGTGTTAAGGCGTTATTGATTAACAAACATCCGAACTCACAATCATTCAAGCTATTAACTAAACTACTGCAAGTATTTGTTAAAGTAACTTTATTGTTCAAATGCACAGGAGAGCAGCGTTTTGCTAACATAAATAAAGGTAGACAATACGATGTATAACGATTATATCAATTAACAGGAACTAGACTTTTGTATACGGAAATAGTAACGTAGTTTCCAAGAAAAACCCATTTTTAAAAGGTGTAGCCTGATTACGTTGTTCCTCTTTGAAATCTCCCGAATCTAAATGTTATTGTCTGGATACAACATCTGAAGCTGCTATTCGTAACATGATTTTATTATTGAATCATAATGGAAACGGCCCCCTCGCGATCGTCCAAGTCACGGTAAAATTCGTAAAAAACACGATCCTCAAAACTCGTTTATTCAAAATTGACTAGAATTACTTATACTTCATTTATCATAGCATTAGACAAAACAAAACCTAAAAGGCATGGAAAAGTGTAAATATTAACTACATTATTGCTTATAGCTGGGGGGTTTGAGACAGTTTAATGTGTCTTTAAATCTGGTAGGCCAATCTTAATAAGTTGAAACTCTGCATAGAGCTGTGGATCAAAAGATGTGTATGCCCTTAATAGCCATATTTGTCTAATGCTATAATAAATTAAATATTTTTTTTTGAACGTCAATTTTACATAAAACTGCACCTAAAAGCGACTACCCTGCACCGCTTCCTAGTGTTTATGCTGTGAAGAAGAAACGCTATCCAATTCCTTCTGTCAATAACTTCGTGAAAATAATGCTCCGATTTCTAAACACTGGCGCTAGAGCTTGTTAGAATTTCTAAGTATCAACACTAATCTAAATTCCAACCGAACTGCTGGGTGCGGTGGACGGACTCGACAAGAATTTTTTGCTTCGCTTTTTAGAATCAAAAAGCGTGAAAGGAATCGTTTGACGCCATTTGAATTTGCCCGAAGCGTGTATTGGAAACGCCAGTTAGATAATTTCTTTGAAACGGGCCACGAGTCTTCCATCATCGCACCTCGTCGTATTTATTTTTTAACGTCTGCGAATATACAAGTGTGGTGGGTTTAGCGGCATTGAGCCAGTCACTGCTCAGACAACACACGGTAGACATTCGCGCCGCGCGCAAGCGAACAGTTTTTCCCGCCGCAAATTGAAAAGCGCACGTTCTGAATTCAAAGTTCCTTTACCAGCTATTGGTAGCTTTTGAAATATGCCTAAAAAGAAATAAATTTGTAATTTTTGCTTCATTTATTACTCGTAATACGTGTGAAATTGTGACTTTACCGACCACATACTTGCAGTGTCTGTGTTTTCGCGTACAAAAATTCTGTGATAATAAGTATTTTGCTGTGAAACTTTTAGTTTTATAAACTCTAGTGCATTAAAACTTTTTAATTTGACATTTCCGGTTTCGTGAAATTTCATTTCGCGAAACAGTAAACAAAAATTCTTTATGATAGGTCCATATATGAAGGTGAGTCTTTAATGTTTTATTATTTAGTTTTATTATGCATGTAATTGTTCAAGGCTTGTGACGAGGTCTCTGAAACATTTGTTTTTCACGTGCACACTGTAGTTACCTATATAATAGCATAGAGTAGCTGCCATAATAGGAAAATGTTTGAATATTAAATTAGATACAGCTATTTAAGTTGGAATGTTCCAATATTGTGTTAATTAACTCGGTTGCTCTGCGATAACAGAATTTAGTATCTACACATAACTTAAGGAGAGAATTTTCCTCAAAAACGTTAAATTTTTCATTCAAAACGTCAATCTTATGTCATCTCAAGAGAACGACGACAAGTATTGGTAGTGTGCAAGTGTTAACTATTTATACAACTGAATTGAGCACGTTAACTAACCTCAAACTTGCTCTATATGTGTTTGTTATACATTTATTCAATGGAAATGACGGCATTGAACATTATTGAAACGCTTACTGATAAACTGTAACTATCTGCATTACACAAAACAAAATTGTAAAGTGAGATACTTTTTTTTTTATAAAATAAGTCTTGATAGAGCTACAAACATTATCTCTGAGATGAATCATCTTTTAATACAAGTGAACTATAACTTTTTTGTGTGTGTACGTAACGCAGTTTGTGTTTTTAATCAATTTAATGTTTCCTGCACTATGACTAATAGATGTATCCACGTGTTTGATGTGTCAAGAGTTATAAAATGTTATTATTCAAAAACAGCTGATTTTATTTTGTTATGATCTAGTCTCTAATAGGTATAACATTAGACAAATAAGACCAATTTCACTATAGGAGTAAGCAACATTTTTGCTTCCAACTGGAATTTAATACAGTATTATGCTCTTATGAACCTTACAGGTCCATCAAGATGAGCTAAAGCTGTATTTGAAGAAATAGTTTAAAAGATATACGTTCTTTACAATGTATACAGTAGGTTTAAATGTATACGTTTGCATACAAACATCATTTAAGTGTGTTCAATAAAAATTGATAAAACAAGCGAAACGTACGTACCATCTTTATTTTCCTGTGTTCGTAACTTCTTCGATCTCCATCTACCTGTTTCTAAAGAACTAGGGGGCTAATAACACCGCGTTTTGTTTTTTTTTAAAGATTTAATTGGAGCCTCACACTAGGATTTCTCCAGTATCGTGGGTGCGTTTACAAACACAAATCTCACATACATAAACGCCCAGACCCGAAACAACTAACTGTAGGCCATACAAATTTTTGTTCGGTGTGGGAATCGAAACCACGACCCGTAGCGCAGAAGCCAATCGCTCAGCCACTGCACCAAATGTGTCGTAATTTGCAAATTGCCTTCAAACTGCATTTGGCAGTTGCATAGTTTGCAGTAGTGACTATCAGGATACAAGTCCGAGACGGGCTGCAGACGCGATCTGCGGCTGCGGTCTGCGGTTGCAGTTTTGCAGTCGCTGTCGGAATTGCACCTTTAAAGTGCACACCTTAAAGGCGCTATACCGATGGCGACTTGCGTGCAGTCTGCAGTTTGCAGCCCGTCTCGGACTTGTACCTTTAGTCACAATTGCAATCCACTTTCAGTGATGATAACGAATATGAAACGAACTATGATTCACCATATGTGACGTTATCAGCCCCCCCCCTGGATTTGAAGCTTTTCTGCATAACTATGCAACACTATGTTTCATAAGTCTTTGGTATACATACTAGGTGCCTTGATCTATGTTATTGTTTGTTTTCGAGATCACCGAGGAAGCAGATAACGTAAGTATTATCATTGGACCTATTTTGATATCAAATTGTGTAACACACGCTGGTGATAAGACTAGCAGATGCTATCCTTTTAGTAATACAAAACCTAAACATAAATCTGCGTAAAACATAACCCACAGGATTTTGGAGTGAAGGCTAAACTAATGGGAATTGAAGGTTAAGGATTTCTATAATTCAGTATCTGTTAAGTTATAGTAGAACAACAAATGCTTGGATCATAGGAGGACTATGTTTGCAGATGCTTTGACATATACGAATAATATAAATAATGTGGGTTGTAATGTAGCAGACGGCCCTAGGATCTCCTGAGCACGTCTGTTACACCAGTTACAAAGAAATGTGTTATTAGTTAGGATTCCTACCTGCCCCTAGCCGGACAAACAAGGAAAACACTTAAAAGAAGACAACTTTATAATATGGTAAAAAACACTTTAATAAGTCCCTAATAGTACAGAATAATATGGCACACGTAACGTAAAACTGATGGAAACATAAAAACTCCCGGAAGTTCAGCATGTCAACTCGGCGGAGTGCTGGTAGTTCAGCAGTGAAGCAGTGCCTGAGTGCTAGTAGTTTAGCAGTGAAGCAGTGCCGGAGTGCTGGTAGTTCAGCAGTGAAGCAGTGCCAGAGGCTCAGTAGTAGTCCACTCGGCGGAGTGCTGGTAGTTCAGCAGTGAAGCAGTGCCGGAGGCTCAGTAGTAGTCCACTTGGCGGAGTGCTGGTAGTTCAGCAGTGAAGCAGTGCCGGAGGCTCAGTAGTAGTCCACTCGGCGGAGTGCTGGTAGTTTAGCAGTGAAGCAGTGCCGGAGGCTCAATAGTAGTCCACTCGGCGGAGTGCTGGTAGTTTAGCAGTGCCGGAGGCTCAGTAGTAGTCCACTTGGCGGAGTGCTCACTTTCGTGGTTCTCGTCCAATTCCCTCTCAAAGCCACTTTGCCTTTTCTTTTTCGAGTGCTCTTCGAATTTTGAATGTTTTGATTGTGGAGTGTGTTCCGAAACTATGTGGCCTGTCATAAAAAGAGGTTTATAGAAAATAAAAAGAAGGTGAAATGTGTGAAGTGGATAATGATGAAAAAGGTGATCCTACAGGGTAAGGAAGAAATTTCAGATTTCCCACCGATAATTCAGGCCTCATCAAGCTTTCTCCCTCCCAATCTCCCGCCAGCACTGCCCTAAAACCTCAAGCACGGTAATTATAGACACAATAGATAAGACAATTAAGTGTCGTCCTGTGACGACGGGCGGTACGCAACCGGCAAGCCGAGGTCCGCGTACTATATGGGGTCATCCTTTGTGCTGTTGTTACTAGTAGTAATGATGTTGGCATATTAGTAGTTAGCTTAGGTTAAGTATTTTAGACCCTTCAGGTCTCGCAAATAGCTTCCCGGCTACGTAAAAATAGAAAAAAAAAATGTCAGCTGACAAAATTAAATAAAAACGTAAAATATAAATGTTGTATTGCTGTATTAATTTATAAAGTTTTACAAATCAATGCCCCGTTTTCCACGTAAATATTCAAATTAAATAATGACTCATGATCAGAAATTTTGGATTTCACGAATCACTTTTAAAAGTAAATGACCTACCTATAACATCTTGGCATTTAAAAGATATCAACTGTCAAATATATATTGCATCACGATTATAGGTACTATGTATAGTAAAAAATAAATTAAACCGAACGTCAAAGAATTTTTTTCGAGATGAGGACTACTCCGAAGTAACGTAGGTACCTACCGGTTTTTTATATCATGAATCATCGATTCTTTATCACGAAATTCGCAGTTGACCGTTGTATTCGTTCTATGTACCCATATGATACAATGGGCCGTTTATTTTTATGGCCTTAAAATATCTTCTATGGGAATTTCGACATTATTTTCTTTAGGTTAAAGGTGACAATAGTGTGCAAGGTTTTGAATGTAGAATAGGCCAGGTACTTGGTAGTCTCCTTGCATGTGTCAAAGGCCTTTGCAGCGTTATTGCAATTTTTGTTCCTTTTATTGAAATAATAATATGTCAATATTACTGAATCAGGAAACGATAATTGCGTTTAATAGCAGTAGGTATTCATATGTGCCGAACAACGTCAAGCCAGGAACAAATGGTAGGGCAGTTTATGACAGTTTAGAAAAAAAAGGCTTTCTAGTTTCAATATTGCCAACAAAATTTTACTTCATAAATCTAACAAAGGAATCCGTTTAAAAAAAAAAGTACAAAACGATTTAATTAAAAAAAAACTGGTCTATTCTAACTTGTGCCTGTAGACAAATGGCAATCGATGATCGCCAGAGAATAGATACGCCAATTAAATGTATGGAAATGACATAACAGATCGCTTGACCTGTCGAAAGCTTATGTCAATCCAGTACATCTCATTGTCGGTTCTATTCTCTAGCGATCATCGATTGCCATTTGTCTATCTAATCTACAGGCACTGCCCTATCTTTTGTTCCTGGCTTATTTCGATTTAGGATAGTCATCCCGACTCTAAAATTCTTGACAGCGGGACCTATTTGTGTCGTGATGCTGCTGATATAATTTATCCCAATTATGATGTCCCATTTTTATAACAAGATTTAAATCTAGACTCTGTTGTGAACTTTAAACTTTAATTTTGACAGAATTTCGCATAACGTTGGCAAACCTTTCCATTTTTTTTGCGATCTTCAAATGCAAATACATGTATTGTAATGCCATCTAGACTTTGTACCTGATATATATTTTGTTTTCCAAGCATATATCAGTAAATAAACTGCGATGAGAACCTATTGAATTTGCAGACTTATAGCACAAGAATGGAGCTAAAACGTAGACTTTAGCAAAACATTGTATTTTTTTTTTGTTTGTAATGAAATGGCTCTACCATGTAAGATGTCAGATAAAGACAATTTATAAAGTTAAAATAATTACGAAGATTACACGCAATTTAAGGAATTAAAACCAAAGTTCATTTCATCGTGCCCATTGTTGTTCAACGTAGGCATGTACATGGATCCGGGGTTGCGGTGCATGCAGCTGCGAATCCCGTGACCCCGGCCAAGGGTCAGGAGAAGGAACACCGTGGGTTTTTAGCCGGTAAGAGTCCGGCATAACCCTTCGCCTTCGTACATGGACATTTCTGAAGGGATAGCGCCTTCTTATAACAGGAAAATTAGTGGATGTAAAACTGGATGTTGTTTCAAATTGGTTGAATGTGCCTAGGGATACTGACATTCATGGTTTCATAAAACCATTCATAATGGCCAACTTTGAAAAAATCCATCATTGCAAGCTTTCACATTGTGTTCTTCCAAAATCTTAAGCTACGCATGTTACCAGATTATCCCAAAATCCGAATCTATCAAAACTATGTATTTGCTATAAGCACTTTCAGAAACGTATTTAGATATGACTATAGATTTAGATAGGAACATTTTGATGCCCTCTTCTAGTTTACAGTTTTTACTACATGGGATATAGTTTTCTGTATTTGTATTTGTAATTATCTTAGAATAAGTATTTAGTACTTATTCTAAGGTAATTATGCACATTTTTTTGTGTTAAACTGTGGTATCTAGACAGCGTTATTTAGTTTTCATTGTATAGTGGCTATTTAAATTTTTTGAAATTTATTTTTCAACCTCTTTTCGTATACCATGACATTGATGAATAATTCTTTCAATATTTCATCAACCATGTCTGAAGATGTCTTATAAATCAATAGACAATAGAATCTGTCATTCAAATGAAGCTAAAACCTAAAACTATGAATCAGCTCAAGTTTGACGGACAGCTATCAATTGTCCTGCAATTAGTTTCGATTGCAAAATTACGACTCTTTGCCGCCATCATTTAAAAACGGCAAAACGTTTAATTACGTAATATTAAACACTAGTATACTAAAAATAAGGTTTAAATTCTGTTAAATAGTTTGCATTCCAACAAGTCTCATTGTGTCGTAATTCGTATCACGCTTTGCATATTTCGCTATCTCGTTCCGTACAGTAATGGCCGGCTAATCACTTAAGACATAACGCTACTGTTTAACGTTGACATAACACTGTGATTTAAATATAAAAGCATTGGCGATTGTCGGTGTGCCCCTGAACCGCAAATTAACTTTATTTGAAACTCTACGCCCACAATTTGGTTGTAGTCGGAAGGTATAAAAATAACCATGATTATCATTATTTCGACACTCATCGTTGGTCACTGTAATATGCTTTGCAGATTGATACAAAAATATAAAAATGCACAGACGGATTGCTCGTTAAAAATCATACAAAAAGCTTGGATTATTTAAAAAATCTGGTATTTTTCCTAATTAAAAGTATTTACATTATTATTGCTAACTCAATACGTGTACGCTTCGTGATTAATATTTCTTGCAATTTAAAAGGTATGTAAGTACAGGTAAGGTATGCAAAATCGCATCAATGAACACCATGGTCGTTCAAGGTTGCTTAAAGTAGCAATTAATACCTGAGCGATGATTAATTTCTAACTGCCTTGCAAGCACGTGTCACATTATGTGAATATGTGATAAGACATACAGGGGTTATTAAAACTAGCCGTTTAACTACTGGGTAAAACGTTCATGGTAGATATTTAATACTTTGAAGTAACTACCGGGAGGAAGTGTAGTTGTTAAAAAACAACACAATACTAATAATTGATTAATTTATTCATCAGAATCGATTTTGGCGTCACACAAAATCATGCCTATTTTAATTAATCGCTTTTGCGTTAGGTACTTAAAGGGAAATACTTGATTCAAAATACCAATTCTTGTTGTGATATGATTCGGGAAATTTTCCAATATACAGTTGTTGTTCAGATCCAGAGCCAACATGATTAACAATGTATTTCTTTAAATGGTACTTTTAAAACTAGATTGTATAACAGTAGTGTTTTATAAGCGTAAAGTTTAATATTATTTAATTATTGTATTACGTGTGGCACCAAAAAAGTGTGCCGATCGACTGACGCAATCATAAAACAAAAACAATACCCGTATCTGGAAAGCAGGGCTCGGAAACGTTATTTAAAATAACGTTTTTAAAACGTTTCTAACAGTTCTTTGTACAACATTTTGTTCGGAACGAAAACGAAAAGAGAACAAAAAGCTAGTTTTCAAAAACCGGTTTATTCCGCAGGACGGAGCCGCACATAGTGTGCGGCAACAAGCATGGACTTGTTAAGTTCCGTAGGATATGTTTTCATTTCAATACATCATTAATTCCGAGCATAGTTCGGAGCAGGGTTGTTGCTGATGCATATTTTTTTCACATCAGCGGATGCTGATGCTGATGTTTTACCATTGACATCAGCGGATGCTGATGCTGATTCTCATGATTTTCTTAAAAAAACGGAAAAAGTAGTGACCATTTTGAATAATATCTAAAAGTTGCACAGTTTTCCTTGGTACTGAAATAAACGATTGTCTCAAAAATTTTGGGATTTTAATAAAAAATATAATAATAATAATAATAAACCCGCAGGGCAGCTTGTGGCGAGCTGTTGGGCAGTAGCGACCCCACGGACCTGATCTCCCGGGAGAAGTCTTGTTCCTCATCTCTGGCTTGCCTTTATTGACCGGCCGGAGTGAACACTGACGAGGAACAGAGCTCCCACCTCTCTCTTGCCTTCATTGGCCGGTTTGAGTGGAGATTCGCAAGAGCAAACGTGCTCGGAGGAAGGAAGTATTTCAGTAAGATGCTGGTAGGGATCTTGACCGTACTTCCGGGATTGTCCTGATAGCCGTGGAATACCTCTCCACTCCTCAAGCACCTCAAAATATGTTGCCCCCTTGTCGCTATGTCACTATGTGCTAGCGACCGTTTTCGGGGGCCCATTAATTGAGTGTGCAAGTCACCCCCTGCCATTTAATCCATGTAAAACAAACATTGATCAGGCAGGGGCCATAGTTCTTCAATAGTCTTAGGTAATCAGTCCACCTTAGCCACCCAAACCCATAGTCCCATATTTTGTTTCCATACTCTATAATAGTCCTGCATCAACCGGGGGTTGTCCTTGGGTGTACTTGTATAGTGCATACAGGGATAATCGCCGGTTGGTGTCTCATTTCATCTAAAGCCACCTAAGGGGCCTCTGCGAGTTGGCTTTGGCCCCTCGTACGCCTTACAAAGGCCCGGGTCCTCAGGGTCCCGAGATATATAAATGTAAAAATAATAATAATAATAATAATAATGTTGAAAGGCAGACGCCGTTTTCTTCCGGCAATAGAAGTTATCAGTCCACCTAACACCCCTTCCCATAGACCAGATATTTTTCACCACATTTTACAATAGTCTTGCACCCACCTGGGACGGTCCATGACTGTACTCCAATAGTGCAGCCGTGGATAGTCCCGGGTTGGTGCCCCACCCCATTTTAGATTAAAGCTCTCAAAGGGGCCTCTGCGCGTTGGACCTGTGTCCCCGTGTATGCCTTCCAAAGGACCGGACATCTTCCGCACGGAAGATGAGCCGTGATGTCCAAAGAGATACAAATAATAATAATAACCTGGCAACACTTATCTTGTCAACATACAATTTTTGCCTGAGATTAAATTTTATTAATTTTTTTCCGCTTTATCGATCAAATTGTCCTACAAATCATTTCATTCACAACTTTTTGCACCGGAAAATAATAGAAATAGTTTAAAAACTAAAATGGGCAAAAACCATATAAATAACATTAAAAATATATTGCTAAATTGACAACCTACAGAATGACAGAAGAAAACTATATGCTATCTAAATGGCTTTATAATACATCGCTTAGAAGAAAATATGAAAATACTACTGAAATAATGGAAAAATAACAATGTTAACAAGAGCTCGCGCCAGAGAAAAAGTTGCACGCCCAAGATCCCCGGACTCGTCGCTCCGCTCCGCCTCGCAGCCGCCGGAATCCAGCCCCTCCGTGAGTGCTGTGACACCGGCCGCTGCAGTAGCGTCGAGCTCGAGCGACGAGTATTTCTCCCCACCTTCGTCGCCGCCACCTGTACGTCGTCGGGGAGGAGCCCGGCCGCCAGCCTGCTTGGGGCCTCGAGGCCAACCGGCCTCGAACGGGGTCCCCGCTGCCGGTGGAAATGTGTCGCGCATGCGATGGACTCAGTCCATTAATGAGAACGTCATGCGCGCATATTATGGGGCTACAGAGGGAGGAATTAACCTCACCGCGTACCGTGATAGGATGCTCCTTTTGTTTCAGGTGCTTGAGCCAGCTATCAACGTTTCGACCCAGCGACTGTCGGATCAGGTGCGTGTCATCCAACGAAATCGTAGGTTGGACGACACCGTACTTGAGCGGCTTCGCTCTGAAGTACAAAATAACCGTGCCGTCACGACCCCGGTGCAGGCTGCGGTGCAGGCACACCTTCCTGCTGTACCTCCGCGGCCCAGTCATGGAGATGGGGAAGGTGACGGTGAGGTTATTGAAGTAAGTAACCAGTGCAGTGACGAATTGAGGAGCGCTCTGGAAGGTGCGATTTTGGAGTATCGGGCCACACCGCCAGAACTAAGACCACGCTTGCCTCGTTTGCCCATGCATAAAAAGAACAGGGTGCTGGTGTGTGCTCTGGACTCGCTGCTGTCAAATTATTTTGATGGCAGCGAAGACCTCGCCGATACCCACTCGATCCTGTACTGCGCGGCAATTGCGGCATGTCGTGTAGCTCACGTCAAATTCACAGACAGTGAACGAGCTACACGACCGAAACCTGCCGTACCGGCTTGGCAGTGCAGGATTGAGCGTCGTATCGGTGGGGCTAGAGCACTCATTGGCAAACTGATCTGCTTCAGGGAGGGCAACACTCGCCCAAGAGTGATGCGCTTTGTGAGGCGGGCGTTCTCGGGGACTGATATCAGCCCTCGAGACTATATGTCCCGTATCACAGAGCGCATCGACTTCCTGAAGCAGAAGGTTTATGCATGGGCAAACCGCATTAGGAGGTATAAGCGTCGTGTGGAACGATATACCCTGAACCGCACTTTTCAGAGTGACCAAAGGCGGGTGTATAGAACTTGGGAGCGACCTGACCCGTGTGGGGGTGATGTGCGCCTTCCGGATGATGACGCCATGAGTTCATTCTGGCGCAGCATCTGGTCGGTGCCCGTCACTCACACCGAGGGTGATTGGATGCGGGATATTGAACGAGCGTGCGAACCAATTCCGGAAATGGGGGCTATTATAATCAGCCCCCAAGACGTAGCCAATGCAGCCCGTCCATTGCCCAATTGGAAGTCTCCGGGGCCGGACGGGCTGCACAATTTTTGGCTTAAATGGCTACGCAGTTCGCACGCTTGCTTGGCGTCCCAATTCCAATCGTCCTTGGAGTCAGGATCGCTACCCCAATTTCTTACAACAGGGGCCACGCACCTGCTCTATAAATCTGGTAGTACCGCGGAACCCAAAAATTATAGGCCGATCACATGTTTACCGACGGTCTATAAACTCCTTACATCCATTTTGAGAGTAAAAATTTCTAACCATATTGATAACAATTCGATCATGTCTGCTTCTCAGAATGGATGTAGGAATGGGTCCCGCGGTACTAAAGAGCTTCTCCTCATTGACATGACCATTAGCCAACAGGTTCGTCGCTCCCGAAAGGATCTGTCGACATGTTGGATAGACTATAAGAAGGCCTATGACTCGGTGCCACATACATGGCTCATGAGGGTGCTGGAGTTGTATAAAATAAATACAACTCTTCGCACCTTCCTGATGTCATGTATGAGGCAATGGAGGACGGTCCTTCGCTATCCAGGATGTCGGGAAATTCGGGGGAGAGGGGAACCGGTAAGGATCGAGCGTGGTATATTCCAGGGTGACAGTCTGAGTCCCCTGTGGTTCTGCTTAGCCTTGAACCCTCTGAGTACATTGCTAGAGGGAACAAGGCTAGGCTATCGGTTGAGGAGAGAAGGTCAAGTTATATCCCACCTCCTCTACATGGATGACCTAAAACTATTTGCCCCCACTGATTTGCGACTGATGGAGCTACTGAAGGTAACTGAAAACTTCAGTAGCTCTATCAGGATGGAATTTGGTGTGGACAAATGTGCGGTCATGCATGTAAAGCGAGGGAGGATTGTGGAATCCGAGGGAACCCAACTCTCGAATTCCATACAACTTAGATCCCTCTCCCCAACTGAGACCTACAAATACTTGGGTATGTCGGAGGCTTTAGGCATCAGTGAGGCCGACATGAGACAATCGTTACGGGAGCGCTTCTTTGGCCGCCTGAATAAAGTATTAAGAAGTCTTTTATCAGGCGGAAACAAGGTGCGCGCCTTTAACGGTTGGGTCATGCCGGTCCTGATGTACTCCTTCGGCATACTCAAGTGGACTCAAACTGATCTTGACGCCCTGGATAGAAGGGTCCGTGCACTGCTGACTACACATCGGATGCATCACCCACGCTCTTCAGTGATGAGACTGTACATTCCGCGAAAGTGTGGGGGTCGAGGCTTTTTAAACGCTAAGACCCTACACAACCGCGAAGTGTGCAGTCTCAGGGAGTATTTCCTCCAAGCTAGACGCTAGACGTCGGAAGTGGGGCCCGAAGTCCCACCGGCTGTCGAGCACCAATCCCAGGTACTTCATGGTAGACTCGACAGCGATCCGAGCCCCCCCAACCACGATGTGCGAGCCGGGTGGCGGCGCCCACCGGGGGCCGTGAGACATCATGACCTCCGACTTGCTGAGAGCCACCTCCAGGCCTAGGCGACGTATGCGGTCCACCACCTAAGAGACCGCAGCTGTCGCCGGCAACGCTGCCTCCTTGTGCGAGCTCCCGCGGGCAGTGACCACCGTGTCGTCCGCATAAGACGTCAGGTCTGCCCCCGATCTGAGCTCGCCCCTTAGCACCCAGTCGTATCCGATGTTCCACAGGAGAAGGCCCAGGACCAAGCTCTGTGGAACACCGCACGTCACTTGGTGCTGGTAACTGCCATCGCGTCCCATGTAGGTGACACACCTCTCCGACAGATAAGCCCCAACGACGTGGCGGAGGTAGAGAGGCACCCGATGATAGCGCAGTGCCTTCCAAATACAACTTCAAATCACCACTGTACCTACTCCAGCCAACTTACAGAAAGAATCTTGCATCATCTTCCTGCCCTTGCCCTTGTTACTTGGGGTCGGCGCAAGATGTTTTCCCCTTCCATTCCGTCCTATCAACCGTCATGCTAACAGGCAGTGTCCCCTTCTCTTCCATATAATTCTTTACACAATCTATTAGATCCATCTTTCCTTTAACATTTCTTTCCCGCTCCATCCATCCACATTTATAATCATAACTCTTTTAGTCATTTGCGTTTCATCCCTCCTCTTCACATGCCCATACCAAGACAAACGATTCCCTTTCAACTTTTCTGTCACTGGCGCCACTTTCAAACTTCCTCTAATATACTCATTCCTGACCTTATCCATTCTGGTCACTCCACACATCTATCTCAACATTCTCATCTCCACGAAATGCAATCTTGTTTCATCCGTCTTCTTTACGGCACAACATTCCGTTCCATACAGTACGACAGGTCTTATCACGGACTTGAAGATTTTCTCCTTTAACTTGAGGGGCATTGGTGGGTCGCAAGTCGGGTGTGTCGCAAGTGGGATGGAAAAAATGTTAAAAACCTAAAAAAAATTTTTTTAATAGTAAGTACATAAAATGTGCATGTCAATGATATTTTTTTGTCCAAGTTTTAACACACACTATACTCGTACTCACAGAATAATATTCACAGTGATAATAGGGTCTACTTTAAGCTTTAACGAAACGACGAACGGCAGTCAAATACCAACTGAATTAAATTCGTAATATTCGTAGTTTTGTTTCGAAGTTTCGTTGTTTCGAACGAACAACCCAAAAAAAAATGGAAAAAAAACGGTTAAAAACGTTTTATTAACCGAGAACAATTCAAATTTTGTTCTTTTTCATAAACGTTTTTTATAACGTTCCGTTCGAACGTAACCGAAACAAACTGTTTCTTAGGTATTTAAGACGAAACCGTTTCGAAAAATATACCGGTATCCGAGCCCTGCTGGAAAGAACCTGTCTGGCACAGCCATTAAGATATTTGCTAAAAGCTGTGTGCAAAAGGCTAACATTTAAAGAACTATGTTGGAAGATAATGACGTTTTAATTATTACTGTAGACTAGACAGAGCTATGTACAAAGTCCTAGAACAATGCTAGAGCTCTTACTAAACCTAAGCGAGATTTAAACTGAGCCAATGCGAGTCAGAGTCAGTTGAAACGATACTAATTTGAAAACACACACCACAGTAGGCAATGAAAAAATATCGGGTAAATCATTAAATTTTATTAAGCATACTAACGATCTACTATTTTTCTCTGCACTCATTAAATCCCAAGATGGTGTTGATACAGACGCCGTTTTACCTTCACAAGGAGAAAAGGCTACTTTGATCGAAGCTATTGCTAGTCTAATTAAAAATAACAACAGAATATTAAGTAGGTACAGCAAGAAAATATTGGTTCCAAAATAACTTGAAACCACGTGCAGTGTCATAGGTTAAAATTCGTAATGGTTCACAACTATTTAATAACAAAACCAAATATAACTGAATCCACATTACTACTTATCAGCTCTTGATAAGTTAAACTTTTCCTTTGGCATTGGCTGCTTTATCGAAGGGCAGTCACATTTTCCTACCTATTCTGTTACGTAACACGCGGTTCATACCCGTTTGAATAATAATAAAAAAATATTCAAATTAAATTCAAATCCCGATTAAGTAATTTAATTAGATATGTGTTTTAACAATAAAAAAACAAAATGAAATATTTAGTTCGGATCTAACGAAGGCGTTCGACTCGATCGGTCACCGATACTTTTGCGTTACTTCTTCGGTTCGGATTGGCCGATGTCGATTAGAATCACAGCGTATATTTATTTTAATCGATTTCAGTCGGTCGCCTTTGTTTGGTTTTAGTTCAATACCTTCTGTACTTGGCCGTCACACTGCCGTGCAATATATGCCATCGTTCAATCACAACGGGCGTTTCAATTAATGTCTATTGCTATTTGTTAGTATGTATTACAATTAAGTATATTCTTGGCAATTCGTAGCCACTCGAACGTTTGACCTTACGTCTATTCTCTCGATCATTGATATATTAGCTTATTTGTAGGACACAGTAAATAATAGGTATAAATTCATCAAAATCACGTTTAACTTGACTTTGATAACAATATCTTAAGGTTCATTCCGTCTGTTTACATACGTCAATGATTAACGCGTTTTTACATGATGACACCTACTCCTAAATGATATTGATAACAACAGACATCGAATGATATTACCAATAACTCGTTCGACTAACTATTACAATTGCCCAGTTCTAGTGTAGGCCTACATCAGAAGATTTAGAGCCGGCAACTGTAGTAAATGTACCTAGGATTCGATTTGTAAAGTTAGATAGTTATAGGACTAATGTTCAGAGATGGAATTATTATTCTGTTTTCTTTTGTGGCAATGTCAACTATTAGAAATTTGGTGCGCCAAATATATTATTTTTAAGTATCGCTACTGTTTGTGCTACAAGGTCGGTTATCATTATGTTCCTATTGTTTAACGTCTACGGATCCGAGCAGAGTGGGTGCCGATGAACATTAATTAATTTCGTTTGTTTCAACCACAGATATAGCAGCAGCTACTATATCTGTGTTTCAACACTCGAGTATTAACGTCACTACGCAGTAATACTCAAACGTTACAGGAAGCGTATTTCACACTGACCGATAATTGTTATCCATCTTTGTTTCCGTTAAAAATCTTACATAACAAAATAGTAACAGTTATAAATTACTCTATTACACAATCGCTAGAAAGTACAATTCTCAAATCGTGTGATTTATCGACCAACAATTAATTTTGAATGTTGACTTAATAAGCAAAGAGCGTATTTTGCTAATCTTAGGCGAAGAGTGCAAAGTTACATAAAAGCTGGCATAGCAACCAACCAAACGAAAAAAAACACGTCTTAAGCAAAAAAAACTTTATAAAGTTCCCATTACTTATCGCAGTAGTTGCCAGGTAGACGATACGCGAACAATGACGTAATAAGTAACCCGAATACTTATGGGAAATACCTAGTATTATGACTTGTAAGGTCTATGTTATTGTCAAGCGACACCCTAGCAACAATTGTAGCACTGTCAGTTTCTGCTTGATTTCAAAGTTCAATTTTCAGGAGTGGCGTCGAATCTGTCGCGTCCGTGTCGTCCTAAATGGCGGGCAGTTGCGCGATCGTGCGACACGATGGTGCGACTTCTCAATGAAATATCATAATGTATGAGATAAAATGGTGTCTTTACGATTTTGGATAAAAAACTGTTACAGCTAGAAATTATTATGAACATTAAGATATTATTACTGATTAAGTATAAGCTAAAGCATAGCGTGATTGCGTGACCCCCGCGCCCCCTAATTAGGACGTCTTACTTGTGTTCAACCCTAACATTAAAGATGACGAAAAAAAAAAGTGTAAAGAAAGAGCGTAATCGGTGATGATAACATTAATTTATTTTGTAAATGCATTTATAATATCAATTTGCACTCCAACGCTATAAATGTTAACGTATCCACATCGAATGAATTAAAAGCATTAATAATTAAAGATTTTAGAGAAGCTTGCATTTTGCGAATTCGTTCCAAGAGCTTTTTTTAATAAAGTAGGTCTGCAGTGAATTCCAATCATGATTCATGTGTTTTTACATGTAGCCCATTCATAAATCACCTAATTGTATTAATCATTAGTGAATCAATTATTCAATTATAAATGCGTCTTTGCCACTTTATCTCGGACCCGTTGATGTTTAGGCCATTGTAGTAACGGTCCGAACATGAGTCTGTGGAATGATTTCACAAAGCCGCGGAAATAACCTTATTCCCGAGAACAAATACAAGAAATTGAGAGAGTAGACCGCCCTAATAATATAATGAAGTTCGTTGGCTTCCGTGTTCATGGACTGGATACTTTGATGGCCGAAAATCCTGTTCCAAGAACTGGTAAAATTAACAAAATGTTCCTTGACTAAGGCCGTAATACGTCAGTTTCTGAGTATAATTTCTGTGTTTTCTGCCAACATTTCTCTTTCACTGAAACCGTAATGATCTTATATTATAGAGATTGATATGTATTGACGACAAATGACACTAGTCATGTTTTGTGTCGTGTATCATTAAAGTCTGTGCAAGACACCAACAGCGCAAATGACTAAAACATTCAATTCGCAGCACTGAAATAAATACCGTTTTAGTTGTTTACGATTTATTGTCAACGACTAGAATAGTTAATTTTAGTTGTCTACGATTAATTTCTAGAAAACTACTTTGACGTGACATTATATAAAATGATTCAATCAAAGTTCATAATACCGTTAAAGTTTCAAATAGTGCTGTGTTGTTAAACGATAATTTAGTCGTAAATATCGACATAATGATTTTTTATCAGCACATTAAATTATTTTATGAGTTGTAAAATCTTAACAGCCTTTAATAATACGAGAGGAGTTTAATGATTGCATTTCCTTTCCAGTCACTTTGTATGCAATTGAGTCTTTCAGAGAGTAAGGAACTGGGGCCTGATTCCCCTAACTAAAAAATGTTAGTTGCAATGTAGTTGCAGTTAAGTTTCGATCGAAACAACGCTTTTCGTATTATCTTAATAGGCGATCGATGTCAGATACTAGAACTCAACTTCAGCGTCACTGCAACTTGGTCGGCGCGTCATGACATTACGTTAATTAGACTATTGATCAGTGAAAACGCGATTTTTCCTATTTAGTTCTATGAGCAAACACAAACAGCCAAATCAGATGTAACAAATCATATCTAGAGCAATTCTCTCGTAAAAATATAACAAAAAGGTTTTGAGAATCGATTTTAAATTGAGATTTTATTTTTATGTCAAGCGTTGGCCGTAAAATTTTTATTCGCGAATAAAAATCGTTTATCGTTCTATTAATCGAAACGCCGAAAATAATGAAATAGCATCACGTTGTGATCACCGTTACTCGGTATACATTCTGCTTTTTTGATGATGATTTGACCATTTTCAAACGTTACACAACCGTGTATGAATTGGAATCCATTATTTACATGCATGGCGAATTTTTATAGCAAATTCAAGTGACCCGCTGCCGGAAAGGACTAAATTGGCAATTTGGGTTACTTACGTAGTGAACTAGTGAGTGACAGACGCTAATTTGTTTCGTATCTACTACTAAATATGTGAAAGTATACAGTTTTTTGTCCTACATAAACATGTGACTGAAGTTTTTGTCGCTAGCGTAACAAAACATCTCGTTAAAAGAAGCACATGACTGGACAAATTGGTCGACACTGACTTTGAGAGTGGCTAATTTGAAGACAGAATTGAAACTATGATTAAATATTATGTGGTCAATGAAAAAATGTAACTCAACACCGAGCCATTTCTTATTTTTTTTCATTCTTTTCGCTTATTTGTTGGCTACGGCCACCATGAAAGTTGTGTCTCTACTTTGATTGCTTGAGTCTTCTACAAGATTATATTTGCAAACAAAACAAATTTTATTTTGTTTGTAATACAATGTTTCATAATACATCATATTATCCTTTCTCATTTTACCTTTTCTGTTGGTTTTACTGTGTTCAGCAATGGAAGTTGATGACAAAGTAAAAGTTAAAAATTAATATTTCGTTTAATTTTAATCCTTACTTAAAACCAAATGAAGATTATCTGTTCAAAAGGGTTAATATGGCCCAAATGAAAAAAGAAGTTTTTTCTTCCTATCGTTTTTTTCCGTTGAAATACTATTTCCCTAAATAAAATCAGGCTAAACGGCCTATTTCTGTACTAATTTTAACGTCAATGTCGGAGATTCTATTTAAAAGGAACTATATTTTGAGTATAAGTTTTTTTTTTAATTTCTCATCATAGGCCCTATAATCTATACTTGTTCAACGTTGATGGTTATTTTCTTGATTATAACGGCCTATTTAACAATGTGACTTAATTTCTGAACGCACCTTAACCTAGAAGTATGAAATGCCAATCAGCTGTTAATAATGTCAATCAAGACAAGTGGAATGACATTGACATCTTAAAAGTTCGCGCCTTTTTTCTTCGTCGAGAGATTTCTTGTTTTCGGGGTTTCGTAATTCAAAAGTATCCAATCAAAAGCGACAATTTTTATGCAGCGACTGAACAAAAGGTACAATTCCGAAAAGAGAATTTATATCTTTTGAAATATTAATATCTAATTCTAAAAAGTCACTGTTCTATCAGATTTAGCTATTTGTTTGTAGAAAAAAAAACAGACAAAACGACAAATTTTTCACTGTTTTCCTGAAGTTTGCAGATCTTCTCTCGTGTCAGCACGAGCTATACGAAAATAGCTCATGCTGTGGTGAAAAGATTAGCCAGTCAGCAAGGTTGGTAGCGGGGCTGACTGCTCAGGATGCGCCGGACGTACCTACTTAAGTATCGTCTGTTTGCAGATAAGTCCTAGACAGACAATCTTCAAATATATATATTCATCATTATTGCGTTTCGAGAAACTCGCGGTATTTATGACAATAATTTTACACGTGGCGTGACCGTTGTACTGATGCACAGTACTCGTGCTCATATATTATTGTACCGAGTAATCTGGATCTCTATGCAGATAGCTATGTTAATACTGCAGTAATAGGTGGTGTAATTGCATCCTTATGCCTCATCGTTACCTAAGCAGTGAACAAAGAATTATTAAGTACGACCATGTTGTGTGTATTGTCTTGAAATTCCTTACACATAGATTTAATTATAGATTAGACTGTGTCGTATTTTATAATTATTCTTCCAGCGCCTTAAAGTATGTACCGTTGGATGTACCTAATCTCACCTTCGCCTCTTTATTTGGTACTCTCGGATTTTCTCCATGTTTTGATCATTAAGAAAAAAGTACCAGAAAAAGTAAGATTTCTGACTGTTCGAAATAATATTTTGTTCAAGAGATTTTTTAATTATTCCTAATTTTATTTTCCAATTTCTTTTCACATGATACGTACAAGCACATACTTTAATTTAAGACACGAACTGACTTAAAATGTTTAGCGAAAATAATTTAAACAAAGCTAAGTAATATTAAACAAAACTTTGATATGCGACGTAAGGGTATATTCGCCTTAAATTTTCTACATCAAGTTACAAAATGCGTTCTTAGAACATTAATAGATGCACGTGGTATCCATACAATCATAGAAAATATGGCACGTGATATGTAGAATAGTTTAATAGAGGGAATACTAATACATAGACAGACTGATTCATAACTTTTTTCTTTACTTCCTTTTTGCTTCGCCGTAGTCATCATTATCATATAATGGCCCGTTTCTATTGAAAGCGACCAAACTTATTTAAAAATATTGCCATCCTTTACTTGCAGATAAAACAAGAAAGAGATGGAAGAATAGTATAGCTGTCAAATTAGGTTGAACTATAATTTCCATACAGACTTAGAGCCTAAATACACGTCCAATACTTGCCTCCGATAGTCGGTTCCGATAGTCTGATCAGACTATCTGAAGGCCTCCGCGTCATACATTTGTTTGAACATGAATTACACGTACCTACGATCAGACTATCGGATCGGATGTCAGAATCGTAAGCATAGTCCGGGCGTCGTCGTCGTCCAGAAAAAATCTGACACGAGAATCGTACGTGTATTTCATGAATCCGATCAGATAGTCGGATCCGGCTCCCGGAAGCAACTATCGGACGTGTATTTTGACCCTTAGACGACACCTCAGCTTATGCCGCTGTCCAACAAGTAGTTTGACAGCCCTAAAATGTTCCGCTTCTTTCTTGTTTGTGTATTAATAAAGCGCAGTTCATACTACGCTGTACTATTTCGCTATTTAGTAAATGCATATTGCGCCATAAGCTACAACTATATAGCGTGACTTTCACACTATACGCTATATCGCAAGCCAGTCTGCTATGTATAGCAAGTTATTTGACGGCGATCCGTCGAGCGATGGACGGGGTAGAAGCGAGGCGGGGCGGGGACCGGAAAATCCTACGATATAGCTCTGAGAATCGCTCAACTTTATCGCGTACAGCAAACCAATACTTTATAGCATATCGATGTGTGAACGTGTCTATACAAGGTTAGTCAGAAAGGGGGTACTAATCCGAAAAGGGGTTAAAGTACACATAATAATGAATAACTTTTGTTCTACAACTTTTTCCAAAAGCCAATATTTTAAGAGAAATAGATGATCAAAGATTTCAAAAAAAAAGCTCTAAAATCTATCTAACACCAGTTATCATCAGCTGTGTTTACATTTTAGGTCATATTTGGGGTCATGAATTAGAAGCACCATTTTCTGAATTTGTAATTAAAGCAGGGATGAAGAATTTTGGAAAAAACGAAAATAAAAATGTTTTTGCATTGAAAAAAAAAATACCGAATTTTGAAATTTTAACACTTGCTTTAAGACAGTCATCAGTGATACTTTAAGTGGCCTGCGGATTAGTACCCCCTTTCCGACTAACCTTGTATAAAATGTACGCTGGGCGATATCGTTGTGCTATACAATATTTGGTATATGCTATATATTATAGCGTAGTCTGAATCTGAACTGCGCTTTACAGATAGCAATATTTTTAGTTTAGTTAGTGCACAACAGAATCGGCTCCAAAATGTCTCAGACAGGTTATAGAACTGGGTAGAAGTCAGTATAGTATTTTATTTAGTTAAATCATTGGCAGACAGACATTAATCTGTCTGCCAACAACGAGTATGGTATATCAAACCACTATAGTGTAGCCGGTTTCCGACATACAATATGCAAATATTATATGTAAAAGCCATGTAGAGGGATTCCTCTATACCTCTCACTACATACACTCGACACTGGATCATTTATAGTCATACTAGAGGTCGCCCGCAGCTTCGCCTGCATGTCGTTTATCGCGTATTCCGCCTTTTTCGGGATAAAAGTGACCTATGTCTTTCTTCGGATTCCAGACTGTCACTGTACCAAATTTTATCAAATATGGTTCAGCGGTTTAGGTGTGAAAGCGTAACAGATAGATAGACAGAGTTACATTCGCATTTGTAATATTAGTAGGTAGGTATACTTACATAGTGTACAACGTGTAAAATATTAAACGCAAACCCTAAAAGTAGTAGTTAGTAGTTGTTAAGAATCGGCTAGGTATTGAATCGATTTCAGCCATATATAACGTGTATTTATTTTAAACTTGGTTTTTATTAATCAATCTTTTAATTGAGATAAAGAAAATGGAAGCTCATGTCAATGATATAAGACTGAATTTCAAATGTAGTTACCAATGAAAAAGTAATACTATTGTCTTAAATAAACAATATTTAAGCACATAAAAGTAAAAATTCAGTATGTGCATTACGATTATAACTGGTATATTCTAATTTGAGTGTTTGCGTTATTCCTGTTACCATGTTGTATATCATGGTGTATGTATATATGCGATTGGATTCTAGTCCATGCCTGATAAGAAATAGTACCAACGATAACCACAAGTTTACCGTAAAATCAGTGTGGCATTCTATGCTTACCACCATCATTCTTATAGAATCCACCTTATATATCTTATAGAAACCAGAGTTGAAGACTAATGCACATTGCAGAATCATTAATGGGTAATCAATCACGTTTCCATTCACAAACTTACCATAAACATTTTACCCTAAATGCTAGTTTATTCAATCACTACTGCTTGCGTAATTACCATTATGAAATTAACTGCATAATGGGTATCCAACGATGATTTAATTCAAACATTCGATGAAGCTGGTTGTGGTTTTATTCGACTCGCTTACAAATTCCTCGAAGTCAAGACCTAAAGCGTGAATTACATAGAAACGGCGTAAGGCGCAGGCACGGCGCAGGCGCGTCGCTTTCATACGTTTTGTCGTGCCGCTTCAAATCTTTTTCGCAAAAAACGTATGAAAGCGATGCGCCTGCGCCACGTCTGCACCTTACGCCGCTTCTGTGTAATTCACGTCTAAAGAGTATCAATGCCCTTTTTTTTCGATTCGAAAACATTAATTAGGCAATCGATCTCGTAAGGGGGGAGTATTAGTTATTTAAGAATTTCTACATAATGTAAACTACGATTTAAATAATGCAGTTTCGTGTGTATGTGAGGGCCAGAGAGGTATAGACGAATCCCTCTATATTGCCGTTACTTGGATTAGTGTGTACCATAAGACTCAGTTTGCGCTAACAATTCAAAGTCAAATGAGAATAATAAAACAAAAATACTCTACGTAAATAACTTTTTCGAAATTCTTAACTGATCCACAAGAATTTCTACAATGTAAAATAATGAATAAACGTCCCAGTATTCATATTAAACGTACAAACAATTGCCTTCCTATCTTAAAAAAGATGAACTAAGTATGTTAATTAATTGCTCGTGGACCTAAAGAATTCAGATATAAATATTCCAGTATTCATATATTTGAACGTAGAAAAAATTAATATAAAGAACTATCTGTCAATTTATTGCTCGTAATGGTACACCCTTATTCAATTATGTTTTAATTAAACAAGTTTTTAAATCATTTGCCCATAAAGAGTAGTGTTTAATTGAATTGAACATGAATTTTATTGAAAACACGAAGAATTTATAGCTAGCCCTAAATTATGTTGCCAAGAACCGGTCGTGTAGGGCACAAGCAGGATCTGAATAAATAATATCCAAGATACAGTCTATGCATTGTTTCAAGTTCCCACACCGGCGCCATTTATCACTCTTGTCTCGAGCGGTAAAGGTTTTAATGCCAAGTTTTTGCAGCAATTATGTAGTTAGTTATTAAATTACCATTTTATAGGCAGTATGTTTGTGATACTCGTGTCATAGTTTATTTCGCAACATCATAAATGGAAACGTCATCGTAACTAATTTTTAAATCGAAATTTGGCACCAGGCGGTCCTATTTCACCGAAATTTTGATGTACAGTCAGCAACAGAAGTCGTTGAACATAATTTATTTCCAATATTTTGTAATCATTATTATTTAGCATAAGTTACTGACTAAAGTAAATTATAAAACAACTTGTCATAATTGAATCACAAAAGTCGCTGAACTCGGTTAAACCATTAATTGCTGTACATTACTACCGACAAAATTGTATGATCTGTAATAAATACAAAAGTCGCTGAACATAGCTAATTTCCTATATTTCCTGTTCGTTAAACCCGTTTGCTCCAAGCCACTATCTGGCGAAGCGCAGCGCACCGTATTTTTATAATCAAAACATTGCCGAATACACACAGCTACTAGTTCAGAATATAAATTAAATATAATTTAAATACTATTAATAGGCAGCTGAATCAAGGGTTTGATTCAGAAAGCGGTACTTCTGGACACGGCGCATTTTGTTAGGAAGTTTCTCTCTCTGGAGCCCCGCCGGTAGCTTGGACCCTATTTCCGATGCCGCGTGCCGATGGGCTACTATTTTTTTATATTTTTAAATGTGGATTGTTTTTATTTTTTATAAAATAATTACGAGTTTATGATATGTTTACATGCGATCCTGTTAGGGTTCCGTACCCAAAGGGTAAAACGGGACCCTATTACTAAGACTCCGCTGTCCGTCCGTCCGTCTATCACCAGGCTGTATTTCATGAACCGTGATAGTTATACAGTTGAAATTTTCACAAAAATGTATTTCTGTTGCCGTTATAACAACAAATACTAAAAAACAGAATAAATCATAATTAATTAATAATAATATAAATAATTAAGGGGGCTCCCATACAACAAACGTGATTTTTTTTGCCGTTTTTATAGATAGTTTTTATAGGGTCAGCATCAGAAGTAGATGAGCAACTCAGGTGTCCAAATAATTAAACACATTCAAGATACTAAAAACATCTATGCAACAAAACTGTTCAAATTGTTTTGAGCATCATAATCTCCAAATATAACTGAGCAGTCACAATGTCAAATATTTATTTACAAACTAAAGGTCTATAGTAAGTAAACAAGCTAAACATTCAAAGGTAACTAAGCAACACGTTATTCATAAAGTCAGGATGGCAACGTAAAATGAATTGTATTTAATTGTACTTAGAGTCATAAATTAAAAGTTCAAACATAGATACAATGTGTACTATTGTGTCAATACAGCATTTTTTCTTTTTCTTCATATAGCTATATCCCTTTCATTTCGTGCGTGACGTCATTGACGTGTCTTTTGTTTATAATATAATCTGATAGTCAAGTTATAGGAAAACATCGTAAGGAAATTGAAACGAGTATTTATTTCACGCGAAAGCCATTAAATTTGAAACAATCAGTTTGAATGAAACTGACATTTTAATTTGCTACATTTTCTAGTATATCTTCAGGAATTGAATTCGTAATAAATGCCTACAAAATATCTCGGTTCATTTTAACCATGTTTCGGATTGATAACCGTGCTCAAAAAAGTACAAAATCTGTTAAACGTCAATTTAATTACCCGGTTAAAAGATATCTGACGATGTCAAATCAGCCCGACTAAGCACGCACTGAGTTGCTATATGATTTTACGCAAGCGGTTTTCAAATGCTTCTTTTTCTATCGTGTCGGCACGAGCTATACAAGAATAGCTCATGCCGTGGTGAAAAGATTAGCCAGTCAGCAAGGATGGTAACGAGGCTGACTGCCCAGGGTGCGCCGGACGTACTGAAGTATCGTCACTCGTGGAGCCTCTTTTCATGCACCCCTTTTTTTTCAAATGCTAAAAGCGCCACAGCTTATCCATGAACATGCACTGTAGCCTGATTTTAGTAGCCAGTTATCATCGAATCGCATCGAATATACAAGTCTTTAGCCAAAATCTAGCACGATACGTTTTAAAAGTCATTTTAAAAAGAACCGCTAGTGCGTGCGCTGGTATAGAAAGCCATACGCGTTACATTTTTTAGTAGCTCACCGCCTGCCTTTAATTGCAATGCCTGCATTTTAATTTTAATAATGTCACAGGACACTGTACACCTTACAGCGATAACACACTGGCAAAAGGTCGAATCCATATTGCTACAGAGACCCACTGGCAGTACGAACAGTAGCATGTACGCACATACGTGCGTTCGGTTTTGCCATGATGCATATCTTGTAAAATTTCACAGCCGCCATCTTGGATTTTGACGTTGACCTCATTTTCGTCATCAGCACCCCCCCGAAAACCACGGAAACGACACCAATGATGCATAACTTGTAAAATTTCACAGCCGCCATCTTGGATTTTGACGTTGACGTCATTTACATTTGTATTTTACTGAATCCTGTGGTTTAGATTCGATCACTTAGCCATAGGTACAGCATGAAAAAAAAAGTTTTTTTTTAAATCTGCCTTATTTCCATGCCGGGAAAATCTACACCAGTAGCAGATCATATGGTTTTAAGGAATTACACGAATTCGTTAACATCCTGTATATTTTAAAACAACTAAAATACATACGTTAAACTAATTTACCGGTTTACCAGAAGAGGTTAAAACTTTAAAATGGTCGCCCTGAAAAATTGCAATTATAGACATGTCACATTTACGCCAGCCACGGAACTAACGTGCGGTGCACCATACACGGCGCCGCACCGTGGACATGGGGCCACGGCCTAACATCACTAATTTGTAGGCTTTACTATAAAATAACAGCTTAAACCTTAAAAACCACATGATCACAACTGTTTAATTGTGAAATAAATCAGAACGATGTTAGGTCAACCAATCACATTCGTTGACATAAGATTTGACAGCAAATTAAATTGATCAGCTTCGTAATTGCGCAAAAAAGGTAATTCTGTAGTACTTAACTTGTATTCAATTATGAGATTCAACAACTCATGCATTATCAAGTTAAAAAACTCGCGCATAACATGTTTAGCGACTTACGGTAAAATGATAGTAACCGACTTACGCTGTAATGATGTTTAGCGACTTACGGTAAAATGATAGTAATCGACTTATGCTGTAATGATGTTTAGCGACTTATAACATATTAATGCTTAGCGTTTTTGAAACATTGAAATGATAACCTTATTCTGTACTCTATTCTGGTAAGTGATTTATGGTCCGTTTTAGTGTTTAGGTGTTTTGTAAATTAGTATCTGTTCATGGACTTTCGTTGCTGACTGTACATGTTAATAATATCCAACCTGGATTTTACGTTTTATGCTCGTCGGTACAGTGAATCTAATCTGAAAAATGCTTTTGGAGTTCACGTGAACTACATTTCAATATAAAAGCTTAAGTCCGGAAGAACATTAATTAGACAGGTTCGAGGAAATCTTTGCAACATCAAAGAGCTCGCTTGCATTTGGTCCAATATTTAGACGTTACTTGTCAGAATACATCAGTGATATCAGGCCAGTGCTATCAGTCCATGATTCAGCGTCTGACTGGAGCATTGACCCACATTCGTGCACCGCGGGACACTTGGCAGACGACTCGGTTTAAAATACGACCAGCCGTGTCGTTAGGTGGAACGAGGCGCAGCCCACAAGTGTAGGGTTACTCTAAATTTGAATAATTTTCCGGTGATACGCGAAACGCTATTAACACATTTCATTGGTTTCACGTATTACCGTTCTGCTCTATATATTTTTGTCATACGACGTGTCAAATATTCCCGCTTTATTTCAGGAATCCATAAATTATTGTAGACATTATATAACATCTAAATATAATATGGCGAGTTTAACAAATAGGAGTTGCCAACATAATTTTTTTTCTTTGTTAAATAAATTCACATTAATTGGTCTTCGATACTGACATATTGTTTCTTGAAATATGTTCATGTTAATGTTATTCTGCGTATAGAATGAATTTGTTCCACGTATTGCTCAGAATAAATATTCTTTTTCTGTACATATTTTACAAAGAGACGAATTCATCGTCATCCTATTACTCACATCTCATTAATTTTAATATATATTGCCATTTTACAAAGAATTTCTGCGAAGAAAAATTGCTTCTTTTCTCTTGTTCAGTGGCTACTTAATCAAACAATTACTTTTTAATTATAAAATTTCTTTGTTTTTTAGACATTTCGCTGAACAGCTGAACTCTCTTTATTTAGAGAACCTTGTGAAAATAAAAGAATTAATTGCATAAAATCGAAAATTTTAAACCGCGATATGTTACTTCAGTAAGTAAAGATGATCGTCACTCAAATAAAAGCCACAGAACTGCAAGTGTTGTTCCACTTTCTCTCCTTACATATAACTATGCATTAGGGACATGTTTCACTTTCGCGAAAATCACCAGCAACAAGAGCAATTCAATTATATTTAACACAGCATAGTCGTCCGCATTACTTGCTACTGAGAAAAAGTCATACGATAACAAATTACAAAGGTACGCATAACCTTTGTAATTTGTTAGCTATAGACCTTATAGCTGTAGGTAGTAAGTACATTGTGCGTAAAATAAGTTTGCCTCTCTGAAGTTAGGAACAGAACGCTCAATGCCTGTTTTCAGAGCGGTCAGAACAGTAGTTTTCTGATGCCTTTTTCCTCTTTTAACTACTTATTCGTCAGATCTTTACTGATTGTCTTATGATGATTTCTGATTTACTTATTTTTCGTATCTAATTGACCTTTCAATGTCAACATTGCGCAAATATTCTCAAGTTCTTCGGTGACAAAAAGTCTGTACCTACTCTTAACAAAATTGATTGTTTTGCTAGTACACAATACACATGACAAAGTTCAAATAGGAACAATCCGGAACACATTATCTATAATTTGCTTCTGAATGAATTTGCAATCATCCTTTAGAAAACATTTGATTGAACAGAGCCTCGGCACGCGAAACCAAATTGCTGGCGCACTTTTATGGCACAGTTGATTGCGAAATACAGCAGTAACCGTACAATTATGTACCTACCAACTTTCACGGCTTCTCATACTTATAATTTGCAATCATAAAAAACTTACATGCATAAAAAATGCTCTCAACGAATCACAACGGGCTAAGTGAAAATTTCTAAACGCTAATTAGCATCAGTACCAAACGTTGTTGACTTAATTGACTGTTAGTCAGCCTAAAAGTCTGTGTACCTATTAATTAAGACTAGCACCATATGTTTATATTTCTCTGGCTAACGAGGAACTGCACCTTTCTCTTCAAACAATAACACAATATTGCTAAAGAAAATTATTTAGAAAGGCATCTTCTGTTGTTTTAGTGGCATTTCTGCAAATCAGTTGCAGTTAGAAGTTGAAAGCGTTTTCAACTACAAGATTCAATGTTTTAATGTCCGTCATACATTCTGTTTATTGCACATAATTCTTTTAGGTATACGAATTTCGGTAAAAGTAAAAGTTTGTAGAAATTTTTATGAAAGTATTTTTCGTTTCTCACTTTTGAATGAAGCAACCTGCATTGTTATATATTGTCATACATGTGTTTCATGTCTCAGCACATGAGCGACTGTTTTTAAACCTGCATCTGATTCGATTGCATTAACAATATCTTTTTCTTTTGTTCCAGTGTCAACATTTCTACCCCAAACATTATGATTTACAAATGGATATTATGATAAGAGTGAAGTGCTGTCAAGAAACTAAAAACCCAAAGTGACGAAGTGCCCTGTAGGTGTCTGTCGTGTTACGTTCCGTTGCTATCCCCTAACCTACTTAATGCTCATAATGTCAGACAAAACCTCGTCGTCGGTCGGACCGAGGAGTTTCGAAACGATTTCGGAGGAGGACCTTACCGCGTCGCCCTGGGAGAAACTGTTGGGAGAGGTGAACACTGCTGTTCCTACGATAATAAAGACTAATGTGTCGAGTACAACCATCTCTAAAATCGGTGAGGAGGTGTCTACGCACCCTCAACCCGAGGATCTGGAGGCAAACAAGTTGACGCGATCCAAGAGCCTTAATCAACGAAGAAATAGCAGCACCAGCCTCCTCAGCTCGATCCCGAGACAACTGAGGCTCTCACTGCGTGGTGTTCGGAGCGAACCTTCTAGTGTTAAAGACGTGCCAACGACCAGGAATGATAGCTCTCTCAACCTTCTTCTTAGGTAAGTTCAAATTATTATATTTCGTATTTCTCTATGCTATCAATTATGTGTTAAAGCGGTTTCAAATCTAAGGTCTAATTTGGTTTAATAATGTGTAAAAGCAAAGGTGAGATCTTGATTAACTTGCAAGTAATCGTTTTACGCCGATTCACACCGGAAAATATCGCAAAACTGATGGCTCCACAAAATTTGATACGGCTGACTCTTGTTGAAAAGGGGAAATACATAATTGTAATCCAATGCGGAACGTTTTAAATAACGCACGATAATTTTTTGCTATGTCGATATATTTACAATAAAGCAAACATTAAAATTGATACTAAAGCTAATCAGGTGAAAACATAAATCTACACAGACAGCAGAATATTCAAGATTAATGCATTAGTCTAATGGCCGATTTTTCAACCGTCAGACAACTTTTATCTGAAGAATAAATATGGCGGTTTGACATATTTTCTTTACAAAAGTTGTCAAAATGTCAAAATTATTCCTTAGATAAAAGTTGATTGAAAAACCGGCCCTTAATGAAATATCAATGTATAGAGATTGATTGTAAACACGTATATTGTTTATGTAGGTAGTCGTTATTAAACATTATTGGCAATCTGAAACGATGCATACATGACCCTTAACATCTCGTGCCCTTGAAGCTGCAGTTTATAATTTATTGTCACGTGCCATAAGATTTCATGCAGGAATTTTCATTAGAAAATACATGGCAGGTCAAGAACAAACGGCGCCTCATGACCACAAGGCTGTGTCTGGCTACGTCTTATTAATTCTTCATCGACAACGCCATAATTACCATCTAGTAAAATCTTTTCACATAATTGCAACCTTCATGGTCTGAAATACGTGAGGCTTCGCACTGATTGGTCATAGAGATGTAACTTGACCTATTGTCTGTCGTTAACTGAGCTATTTAAGGAAAATTGAATTGTTGAGACAATGTCAGGGACTAATCAGCGTAGCAAATAAAGGTCTTCTGTAATTGACCGCTTCTTTTAATTAGAATCGAAATAGAAAGGGTAAAAAAGTTTAAGAAAAAACTTAACAGTTTAATGTTACTCAGCTTGTAACAGCTGCCTGTGAATCAATCAAACAAGCTATCAATAAATCTACATCACACGTTTTTAATATTACGAGGCTATAAAACACTATGAGTATGTAATTTGATAGACATTTATTTGCACGTCGATGATGAAACGTCGTAAAAGTTAAGAATGGGTCTTCCGTTTATAAATGATCATCAATACCTAATAAAAAGATTTTTACCGATAACTTTCTCATATGCAAAATTGCAAAGGAAGCGGACGTCCTTATTTAAATACGAATTGCAGGAAACCAGGCGCCGTGGTAGACAGCAAGCCTAAAACAATGCTCCTTGCTCAGAAGACAATGAATAGACTGAATGATTGGAAGTAGCAATTCAGGGCCATCCGTTTATCGCAATCCGTGTCCTCTTATTTTTATCTCCTTGTTACTAGTTCTGAATACAAATTGCTTTTCAATTGATTTGGGCTTGTCACCATCGGAAACAAGCGTATACATAAATTTACATACATTTGTTACGTGAGGTCCATTTCGATATAGGTAGATTAGGTAGATCCCTAAGATTTATGGCTGCTAAGTGAAGATATTTGTTATTAATTTTATTGCCCTGCGACCACCCATTGTGAATTGATATATTATACGTAATGTTCGTACAAGTATTCAATTCTGCGATAATATTCACAAAAATATTCAAGTCACTATGACTTGAATGTTTTTGTGATACCTATAATAATGTTCTTAGTTCAATATTTTAAAATGATCTGTTATTGTAAGAGTAGTAGAGCTCTTCGTAAAAGATTTCGTCCGAGGAAGTGCTACCTCCTTACCTATTTCTACCACCAAGTAGAATTGCCATGTTCCGTTTTGAAAAGTATGGGTGCCGCTGAAATTACAGCCACTTGAGGCTTTCCAACTTTGTCTCTAGGGTTGGCAACGCATCAGCAATCCTCTTGATGTTGTAGGTGTACTTATAAGGCCCGGTATCCACCAAAGCGGAGAGGAGAGGAGACGAGAGGAGATGTGCTGCGAAGCTGGCAGGTTATTTCCACCAAAGCGGAGAGGAGATGCGTAGCGGAGAGGAGATGTGAGCTGAGCGTAGCGGAGATGTGAGCTGTAAGAGCTCGAAGTCAGTCAATTCGGGTGTCCGAGGAGAAGGCAGCGGAGAAAAGGGTGCGATAGCGGGCGCCGCGCCTCCCGGCCGCCCGACTACACACATCTCCGCTCTGAAAATTCTATAGAAAAATGAGACATCTCCTCTCCTCTCCGCTTGATCCATTTCCACCGAAGCTAAGCGGAGAGGAGATGTGTAAATAACGAAATGTGATTGGTTATTCAAAACACATCTCCTCTCCTCTCCGCTTTGGTGGAAACTGGGCCTTAAGGCGGCGATAACCAGTGGTAAGTCCATTAGGTGGGCCGTCGGCTTGTTGGCGAATCAAGTACCTACTCGTATGTACATAAAAAAATTTGCAATGGTTATGAATTTTTTAACATCGATGTCTGTTCTGGCTGGTAGCTATTTTAAGCAAATCGTGTTTCTATGATCGCACAATTCCGTAGCAAAAAACAAAACTGGTGATCGCAAATAACTATAATAATTTGAGGTAACAGTTAAAAGCGGTTCTTTGTTCGTTTTTTACCACATTTCTTTGACTTTTAGGCCACTGCCCCTAAGGTGACCAAAAAACGAATTGTACTTATGATACTCTGGCATTTATCGGAATTGCCTTTTTTAAGAAGTCCCACATAATTTAGATGATGAATAGATTCGATAAAATTGCGCGGTTTTTGCACAAGTTCCATTTATTTGCAAGGGAATTGTAATTTATATATACCGCTATTATTATAACTATGTATATGTATAAGTGTATGTGTGATTGACCTACTTTCATGCTCTATTAAATAGATAAAATGATAAAAGATAATAATATGTAGTTCTGATACAGTTACAGTACTCGCCACACAACTTAACTGTCTGTAGTAACTGATAGCTGGGTCATGAACAGTCATTGCCCTAAACTCAAATAAAAAGATTGAGTTTTCTGACATTGATTCCCAATAAAAAACCTAATTTTGAAACCAGTCGTCTGTAGACATGGCTAAATATCAAGCTATACAGGTTGTCCCTGGAAGTATGGATCAAATCGAATAGCGGCGTGGGCAAGGTAATTTCAAAACTTGTAGTAGTAAAAACTTGAGTAAAATTTTTGCCAGACCAAAAAAACCTTTGCTGTAAATGTTTTTTTCTTATTGAACACATGTTTTCTAGTAAAGTAAAGGTAAAGTATTACCACAAGAAAGGCCTACTGTGCGCAAAGTCCTGAAAAAAATTTGTAGCTCAGTTAGTTTTTTTTGTTTCTTTTTCAATGCGAAGTGATTGAAAAAAAAACAATAATTGGTCATAACCTTTGAACCGTAAAAAATTACACCGACATTTTCAGGGTTAAAAAATTGGAAATGACATTGCCCACGCCCCCATTCGATTTGATCCATACTTCCAGGGACACCCTGTATATTTCGAGTATGAGCTAACCTGACATTGTTACGCTTTCCGTAAAATGAGAGGTCAGCTTATACTGGAAATTATATCTGGATATCGATGCCGAAAAATGGAGCTTATCCCTTTTTTGCTGTTAGACATAATTATGTAGCCGTGTGTACGTAAACTGCTATTACAAAGTCGTTGTACTCGAAAATAAAATTAGAAACATTTATAATTTACGTTCAAAAGTAATGAACTACGCCTTGTGCTATTTGAATAAAGTTATTACTCCTAGGTTATTGCAGGATAAGTCTCGTTGCGAATGATTTATAGCCGTAACCAACATAAATTGTAACAACATTTGCCTATTCGCATTTTATTGGCACACTTAGAAATAATCGCCTCTAGAAAGCTTTGATCCAGAATATTTGGTTTGAGAAATAAATTGCTTATTAACATTTTGCACGGATTCACAGCACGGCTGTACCAAGAACGTAGCGAGGCCATTCACTTCCTTCGAAGTGTTCGCACTTCAACGTGATGGCCTATAGTTACGGGGACAATGTGTGTGTGTTGGTGCCAATATTTGCAATTGAACATTCGGCCCGCTTCCTGGCATGCCTTATCGCCACGACTCACACAGCAGACTCGACCTGGATTCAATTTACTATGCACGTTTTACACCGTGAACTATTTGCTCTGTTTAGCTTGTGGTACAAACTGAACATCAGAAATAGATCGCGAAGGATGTTGATTTTCCGAATAACTTTATTATATTGAAGACGTTGAAATATCTTTTTTTTATAAATCGTGCTCAACTTCAAACAAAATAGGGCGTGATAATAAACAGTTCTTTGAAATTTTGGTGGTTATATTTTTGAGAACTAACTTCTCGGTATTACAGAAACAGCTGATCGAAAGCGCAGCCAAACTCAGCAACACTTCGCTCATGTTTTTCTTGGACAAAATGTCAAAATATCCCAACAAAACGCACTTAAAACCACTGATGACGCGTTTCATTACGAAACGCTGACGTACCGCGTCACCTGTATAAACAAGGTTGCAAGAACCTCTTAGTAACTTTGTTGTATACAATATACCATATACATATATATGTAAATGCTCTTTTGTGCAGTATTTCTGGAAAATTAAGTGTAAAGACTTTGTAGCTAAGTAGGTGCAAAGTAGTTAACAAAGTAGAACAATTGTAAAATGTGAATAACGTGCGCTATGCTTTTCTAAGAAACAGTTTGCTTTTAATATTCCTATTTAAATCTTTTTCGTTAGAAGCGTTACAGATAACACCTATCTTTAGTATGCAGAAGTAACGCAACTATGTGCTAATAAACAGTTAGTGAAAAACGTAGTAAGTATATTAAATATTGAATATAATGTAGCAACCATGCTGATGCAGAAATTCTATAATGAAATATAAAGTTGTTGCTGATAGAGTCCAAAGGGTCAAAATCAAGTCCTAAATTCATCCAAATGGAGGAAAGATAGAAAATAAAATTTACAAGTATTGTCACAAAACAATTGACGCACATAAATTCTAACAAGCAAGCAATATATTAATAACTAATATAAATAAACACACTAACCGCCATTAGTTGGCAATTGCACGTTCGCGTCGTAGCTACGACAATGAGATTCCCAGGTTCCCACTCAGCATGATGCTGTGTTGTAACGTAACCCGTGGAGTGGATGAGCTTAATCAACACTAAACGTCCTAAATAAGACAATACAACATACATGAGGAAAGTTACATTTCCTCGAAGCAATTTCCAAATATCTATCCAAATTTTAACATACAAAAGCTACCATGGTAAACAAAATCGCTTGTTTTCCGGTCATAAAGCCTGTAAACATTGTGATAGAAATATGCATGATAAAGATTTCCAACGTTACATGATGAAAGCGGTACAAAACTACTCACTAAGCATGAAATATCGCACGACACTTGCGACATCATGCAACGTCCGCAGACTACAGGAAAAATGCATTTCTTGCGTAGTTACAAATGACAGGTAATGAAAATCGGCAATTAAGTTTTCACTCACAATGATTCATGTAGGACATATCCTTTTGCAATAAAACTACTTGTAGAGGAAAGCCTACCAGTTTTCCTTATAAGATTACCATTAGAAACGTTTGTTCAATCAAAGTATACCTTATTTCAAATACAGTTAAGCGTCACTTGTCTTACTGATATCTTTTCCTTGTTATCGTATAACAGTACCTATCAATATACTATTTCTTTGAAACAGTATTTTATTTATAATTATTATTTGTGTACATAATGCTTACATTTATTACCTGTATAAGGAAGTAAACGTGTTTACCTGTATGTATAAACAATACACTGAATGGAATAATGTGTTGTGATGACTAATCTATTGTTGCTAAGTCTCTCGATAGGGATAAGTTGGCTAAAACTCTTTGCAGAATTGACAGCGAGATAGAAAAAATAAAATATATGCACTCATTTCAAAATCAGCTTCCAGGAACAATACGCTACTATCCCAATCCGATCCTTTAAGTGCTGGTCACTTGTCAGTGTAGCAATCTGAATCTTTCTCTATGCAAACCCAATTCCTTCACTTCTCTGTATGTTATCACTTCTCTCTTTTTCTTCAATTAGTCGTGTACTTTCTTCTTGGTCTACCTCGTTTTCTCTTGGCCTCTAATTTCACCTTCAATGATGTTGGTTATAAAGTTGTCGTGTCACAGTAAGGGACCAATCATTTTCCCCTTCTTCTTTCTATATATGCTATACTATCTCAAAGAAAAATAAATTATGTTTTGAACGTTCACATACTTTGTCTAAGTTTTGAACGCAAAATTAGTCTCTGGCCAAACATACCTCCTTATTCCCTCGATCACGCTTCCACTAAAATCAACAAACAGGTTTAGTTACGAATTTATTTATAGTATGTATTAGGAAACTCCACGTCTGCATTTACGTAGGTTGCTTTAAGGAATTCAGTTAGTCTTGATCCCAATAAACCAACACGATTGCTGTGACGTAGAATACATTGGAACCTTAGTAAAATGATTATGAATACTAAAGATGACGTCAATATGGAAATATCGTTGACTAAACATAATAGAAACAGTACCGACAATGATTTTGATAGGTATGTACCGGTGACTAATGAAGCAGATCTGTTTCAGAGGAACTATAAAACATTGATATGATACCAAGCCCGTGCGTGACGCTGGTATTTTTGGCATATGATTTCCACATGAGTTGCTTTAAAAAACAAAATCTTATAAAGACTGGTACAGAGTTATTTACAAATAAACCTCTTTTCTTTAATGAAGCCGGAACCCGAAGCAGTTTTACTGAGACTTGCGTAGGCGCCGTTTGAAGTACGTCTATAGATTATACCTATATTTAGAAAAAGTATAGTAGTAAAACAGTATTTTTAAATTCACAAACGAGCCTTAAGATGAATGGTCTTTAGGCAGGTTATGAGCTTATGAGCCCATTGCCCGTAACCCGTTTCCCCCATTACTTTTACAACTAGGCTGGACGATAAGAAACCGATATCTTCGTTTTTCTCTCATTCCCATAACACGTAATACGGTATTTTTATAGAAATTTAGGAAACTTGAATATATGCTTTTAAGTAGACAACCTGCAAATATTATTGTTGAAGGATTAGTCAAATACTATCGAGAGGTTGTCGACCTATATGTATGCTAGGTAACGGCCGGAATGACTAACTGTCGAATTTGAATTAGATTTCTTGTTGCATAGGTTTCAATAGATTTCTTGTTGCATAGGTTTCAATTTATTTACTTTAAATATTTAAGCTTGTAAAATCATTCATTCAGAGTCCTAACTAATTTTGATAAATGAACTGTAATTTGTTTATCTTTTATTTCACACTCTATACATACCCAATTTATTTGCGGTATAATAGGAACGCTTTCTCAATTTATTATTTGTATGTACCGTACACATTATGTATGATCACGTTCGTTACTTTATATATGAGTGGGTTTAAAATCATCAATGTTACTTTCACATGCGGTAAAATAATTGACAAACGTTTATTTATTTATTGTTCAATTTATATTGTTTTCATTACTTTCTATGCTTGAGAGGTTTTCATTTCGTATGTTAATAAAATCTATATTGCTGTCAGTCTGTTTTTGAGTATTTTTTTCTGCTTTGCCGTCGTTCAGAGATATACCTAGCCAATTTGTTTTTATGCTTCAAAACGTTTAGGCAGCGCTCCTGCGGACTTGCTTCTATTAGAGATTTATTCAATGATTTTTATAGGAAGGATTAGTTCAATCCATCTCCTAACATAGTCTCAGCAAGCACTTTTTCTGACCTTCATATAAACATTTGTTGTTTATTTCTTTGTTAATTGATTTTGTAAACTGTTGGAAAATCAATATTCATCTACAAATAAACATAATGAATAGAATGGAATAGAATAGAAAAGTATTTATTCAAGTGACCAGGACTCAATAAGTTAGGAATACTAAAAAGTATGTTAATAAGGGATATACATTTTATACATTAACTAATAGAAGTTGTTGTTTTGAAGTTTTTAAACGGCTACATATTGAGAGTAAATCTGGTATATTTAAGAAAAAAAACAAATAAAATAAAAATCAAAAATACATAATAAACATAGCAATACATATTTTTTTTGCTAATCATATAATACATCGTCATTTATTCATACTTGTTATACTATTGTTAACTACAAACATAAATTAACACTATCCAAATCGTATTATTGCTAACGAACAGGAAATCGTTAATTTTGCCAATTATGGTACTTTTTTGTTAGATATATTTGTCTGAATAACCGTATTTTTTGTCACAAACGTCATTAGTTCTTACTCATTCCTATGAATCATTGTCTATCTACTGTTTACTAATTAGTTGCACAGAGTTTAAATATATATGAACGAAGTCTTATATGCAGGTAACGAGTATTTTTAGATATCAGGGTTTTTTTAATTGCTAGTCTGCTGATCAGAACCGTGTTTCTTGATCGTGAATCAAAGTACATGTTTCTTAATTTATGTTATCACACTTATGTCTGATCGATGAATCATTATTGGGATTATAAATCTTGGGTACCTACATTAGATATTTATTTCATGGTCAGGGGATGAGGACACTCTCTCATGGGTTACCTACATAAACTTTAATATCTCGGAAACTAAGAATAATAGTTATCTATATAAATACAAAGAAAAGTCCTGACTGACTGACTGACTGATTGACTGACTCATCAACGCCCAGCCCAAACCCTTGGACCTAGATCGCTGAAATTTTGCACAGAGCTTTCCTTTATAATGTAGACAAGGAATAAGGAAGGATTTTTCGAAATTCAACCCCTAAGAGAGTTAAATAGGGGATGAAAGTTTGTATGGTAAAACGGCACTTAACGGGTTCAAAATTTCACGCAAGCGAAGCTGCGGGCAAAAGCTAGTAATATAATATAATAAACCTTGATTTAGCACACGAGGTTGTCGGCATGTGGGATGTGGACTCAGCCGTCATTGTCCCGATAGTCGTTACGGTGAATGGCCTAATAGCCAAGAACCTCGATCAGCACCTCATGAGGCTCTCATTGGGCGGCTGGATCAAGGGCTTGATTGATACAGAGAGCAGTACTCCTTGACACGGCACGCATAGTGAGGAAGTTCCTTTCTCTTCCTTTAGGATATCGGTGTTCGTCAGTAACTGAGCTAACAGGATTGTTCAACAATGTCGTAACAGTTACATAATTGTATCCATAATTAAAATATTAAGGATAATAAAAGAGGTAGGTGACGTGGTTGTACTGGTAATAACAGTTAGTAATAATAATTATATTGTGCAACCGCCAACCGGTGCGTCATGGCGTCATGTCGTTGAATTCATTCCGCGTTAACTGGGAGATATTAAATTAAGTTGATATTTATGTACAGTAACTGATATCGCTTTTATTTGTAATATATTTATAAGGAATTGTAAGTTTGTTTCCAATATACAGGGTGTAAACGAATTTGTGTAATTCTTTAAAACCACATGATTTATTACTGATATCGATTAACCCCACACGGGATTTAGCTTGATTAAATATTAAAAAAAACAATCCTTTTTGTTCTTGCGATAGGGATAAATGATCATAACTAAAGTTCATTGCGCAGTCAGTTAACTTGGGGTGCTACAATGACTCAAAAACAGAACATCATGTTTTTTTTTTGTATTTTTTTGTCTCTTAAATAATCCCATTCAAGGTTAATCTGTGCCACCAGAAGATCATGCGGTTTAATGGAATTACACAAACTCGCAATTAAATTTTCATAAATTAAATTGCATGAATTGAGCTTCTAAACTGAGATAACAAAAAAGGCGTTAACAATTAATCACTCCGCAGATCTCGGGTCAGTTAATTTACAGCTTACCTTTAGTTTTTTACGAATCTCCGAACTTATAGTTATTGGAATAAGAATGAGTCAGACAGCGGTTATATCGAGACATTTGAAATTTAATAAATCATGGTGCCATGAGTTATCATCTATTTTTAGACTTACCTGGAAAAAAATCGCGTTAAGAGGAAAAAGATTGCCACCACAAAAAAGTTAAACGTTATCAAACTTGATTAAGTATAGATAGTAACCAAAACTATGCATCAAATAACATATCGGTTAATAAAAGCAAAGTCAAGAAAAGATTCATAATTTTTTTCGAACAAAAATGTTAAATATTTCGTTTGTGGATTACTTCGTTCGTTTTTCTTGTTAAACAGTACATGCAGTACTGTACATAGGTACAATCAGCATCAAATATATCGGGACGAACAGACTGTTCATAATTACCTAAACAACTATTTATCTCAACGGGATTAAATTCTTGACAGAATGACAGTTATCAGTTCTGTTTATTCTGAAACAGCCATTGTATCATTGAGATACAGTTTAATTTTCTTAATTGCAGATCAGTTTCAACAGTCTGTTCGTCCGATAGATTTGATGTTGACTGTAGGTAAACTGTAACAAAATAATTTAGCTAGCAAAAAACACTGGCAGTAATAGCATGGTCGGAAATTGACGTTTCCTACTCAACGGTCAAACTGTCATCGTTAAATTGTATTGTGGCATTATCATTATGTACTACGAATTTATATTATACTTTTTTTGTTAATTGTTAACTTTGCTCATTAACATTGCTAACATGTTTTAATAGTGATCAGGAAAAATATTTCGCATATCATCTGTTCATCATCTGGTACAAATTCCATGAGTCAACTCCGGGAAATGAGTTATTGTGTCACATGTGGGCGATGGCCTAGCAACCAATCCCTACCCAAGCGAGATTTATGAACTTCGAACCTAAAACGACAGCCCGTTTTCAATGCTCATATCCAACGTTCATTGCATTGACATCGCTTGGAGCAATGCCACTGAAGAAAAGAAAAGTTCGTAAAGTTCGATAATTCTCGATCACGTTGTTCTAAGAATTTGGATACAGTGCCATCTACCAGGGAGTAGCTGAATCTTCAGAATCTGTAGTCGTTTGCCCAACGTAAAACGATAGTGAGTTTAGAACAGCTCTTTCCGACTGACGTGTCACCAAACGGACCGACTTGGCAACAGTTCCCGGCTCTATTTCATTGAGAACGAAGTTCAAACAGTCTCTAATGTCAGATCTTTGTCAGTGGCTAAAATTGTTGGTATTATAGATACCTACAGATTACATCGCTACTGGGAATTGCCACTGATTTCCTATACCTGTTGATTGGGGAAAATCCGAAACAAAAATATGTTTTTCATATTTTTCCTTGGCCCAAAATGATGTCGCGTAGCATTGACAAAATATACAACGTGTAAGAAATAGAAAGTGGTAATACAGCGTACAGTAAAAATAAAACTCCTGTTTTTATTTTCTCTGTTCAAGCCATGCACGATCATTGCTAGATTCTTCGATCGAAGTCTCGTGTTTCTGTGTATATTTTAATTTTGTAACTAAATATCTTCGTATTAGGTTCCCTTATGGCTTTAATAATAGTATCGTTAGTATTCTGATTCAATCAAATAACACATCATGTTCCTGGATATACTAACTATATCTCTAATCTGTTTGCTTAAGGAAATACCAAATGATTAATGTTTTAATATTGGTTCAAAGAAACACTAGTAATAGTTCAATACTTTATATCAATGAGTCCATTTATATTTTAAATGTCGAACATTAAAATTCAAATGTGGGTGTTCGTTGTACTACGCTGACGTCAATAGATATGACGTATCTAATGACGTCACATTTTTATTACGTATAAGTACGTAATAAAAATGTGACGAAACGGATAATAGCTAAACGAACCTTTAGTAAAAGACGAAACCATTCGTATAGCGGCCTTTACAGTATGGTAGAGTCAGTACCTACACCAATTATTTAGGGCGAGATTCTTAGGCTGAGATCTATAGACCCAACTTGGACTTTGCTCAGACTTTACTTTAGACTTATGACAAAGTCAGTATTTATAGAGCCGTCTTTGAATTCATCTGAGTGCGTGCTTAGCAAATGCTTAGCAAAGTCTAAGTTCACAAAATCGACGACTTAGCAAATACTTAGGTTACTATTATCCTAACAAAAAATAATGGTCCAAACTTTACTGTACATCATTATATTTACACAACTTTTAAATTTTTTAGTATTATCAAGTGACCAGACTCGACTCAGTAATACCAGATTAGAAAAGATTTCCTTGATGTTGATAACTAATTCTGAATTAGTTAAGATAAAAACAATTAAGTATTAGTACATCACATAAAAATGTTTTTCTAAGTTCAAAATGTATAAAAAGAAATTAAAAATTACTTTTTTTCGACAAATTGCCAACACTGAATGGACAGTTTTGTTTTGACACAAACAGCGGGCAGCGGCCAGATGTCAAAACGATGCGATCCGTTTCAATGAATATAATATTGAGTTCGTTTATAAAAAAAATAAAAACACTTATAAGCATGCCAATTTCTACTTATTCTTATAATAATAATACATAGAAGAATATGAGCATAGTTCTAGATTATTTACATATTATTATTGTTAAACTTTTATAAAGAAAAATCAAGAATGTAATGGTTGAAACGAAACATTAAATTGTATTTTGACATTGACCGTCTTAGCGTATGCTTAGCCTAAGCTCAGCATAGTCTCAATGTGATACGTCTATAAATTCCAAATCTAAGAGTATGCTAAGCATACACTTAGCAAAGTATTACGTAAGTAAACTCTGAGCAAAGTCTGAGCAAAGTCCAAGTTGGGTCTATAGATCTCAGCCACAGACTGCATTTAGACTTTACTTTGCTAAGTAAAGTAAGCCTTTAATACGAATATGAACATTATTTGTATTAAGTTAATGTTCACATCCGTATGAAACGCTTATTCACATTCACTTATACAAATATGAGCATTATTTATACGATGATAAAGTTTATATTCGTATGAAACGCTTAATTTACTTAGCAAAATAAAGTCTAGGTGAAATCTGTAAATCTGTGGGAGTTGGAGGATTAAGCACTTCATTCGCACAGAAACACTACAAAATTTACTCATTACTCAAAATTTTGAAGCTTTCTCTGCTAGTGCATTGGATTTGGCATAATGAAAATAACACGTTAATGACACAAAGTCTTCTTCTTCTATCGTGTCAGCATGAGCTATGCAAGAATAGCTCATGCCGTGGTGAAAAGATTAGCCAGTCAGCAAGGATGGTAGCGAGGCTGACTGCCCAGGGTGCGCCGGACGTACCGAAGTATCGTCACTCGTGGAGGCTCTTTTCATGCACACAAAGTAACACTACGAGTAATGTGAGGGAAAATTTATGGACTTTGTTCCAGACAGTTTTGGCACAGACATTTTGATGACGAGAATATAATAAACGAATTCAAGTGATTGGCGAATTAGCTGATGCGACGCGACATTCTAGTTAAATACGCTCCAGTTCGCAGAATAATTAATTTGTTTACGTAAACAAACTTCTTAGTGAACGATGTTTGCGCAAGCGACAGCAAAGTTCATGTACTTCATTATATTGTTAACACCTACGTTTATTATTTTACTATGTATTCTTTAAATGCAAAGAATCTAACCACATGCTACGTCATTTAATTCAATTACCTACTTTGTGTGTAGGTAATTTAAAAATGTTATCGGCCTGTAATTCCATTTATTCCATTATGTATCTACTTTATTGGACTTTAGAAACGATAAAGAAATCGGTATTTATGTTTTAAAAATATTTCAGGTAGTTTTATGTTGTTTGATTTGGTGGGTGTGTTTCTTCGTTTACGATAAATTGTAACGCAAATAAACGTAAACATGTGCGAGGTATCCTTCAACATTTAGCATTAGTAAAAATAACGCGTGAACTGACGGATGCTAAGGCCATTTTCAGCTTCAGTGTCACTGCAGCTACGTTTATACTTACAATAAAACAGAACGACACCTGTTTTTGCGCAAGCGCAGGAGGTGACCGTCTGCATCGGGTAACGAACTTCGTTCTAAGGTCGAATAATTACTCCTCTACACATTTCAAACATCGATTATTGTTATAATGACCAGTTCCGCTTGTCACAAATATATTGATTTTCAACAGCAGTTCGTTATGCGGTAAATTGTAACAGACAGCTTATTTACGAGTATACAGTAGGGAGCTCAAATTGGAATACCGAAGATCATAAATGTTATTCTGCCCAGCCTTTTCCCAACTATGTTGGGGCCAGCTTCCAGTCCAACAAGATGCAGCTGAATATCTTCCAGTGTTTTACACGGAGTGTCTGCCATCAGATCTCTGCAACCCAGTTACTGGGCAATGCCGATATCCTAAGGTTAGAGCTGTCAGACTTTCGGGCTTCTGACTTTCCGTAACGACTGTCAAAGGTTTCCTATTAGTAGTAGGTATTCCCAGGATCGATAGTTCAACTTGTTCTCGTGGTGTGAATGGTCACCCATCCACAGACTGACCGCGGCAAGCGCAACTTAACCTTGCAAATCATATGATCTGTGTTGTTGTAAATTAGCCACAAGCCCCACCGAAAATCATAAATATGAACATTTGATGGGAAATATTTCGCAATTATCTAAACAATGTTCACTTAGATATCTTGCCAATATGATAGCTATCTGGCTGTCTTGGCTTGGTTCTTGAAACAACTAGTAATTATTCATCGGCTAACAAAAATAAATAGAAGAAATTGCGTCTGTAAGATGGTTTATTCTCGGCCTCGCTTCATGGAAAATGCACTAATTTACTAACCACTCTTCGATGAGTGATGGGTCCTTTGGCGCTTACTAGTAGCTTTTGTGCAGGCTAATTGCCAGCTGAAGGGTCATAGGCGTCACAGCATTTACTCACTTCCGTCAGGTGAATGCTTAGCATACCTAGATTCGTAATAACAATCTATTGATATATCGGTTTAGATAAATTAGTTCGTAATATAGCTTAAAAATAAAATTCTGATAAATTGCAAGCAATTTAATTTAATACCTAGGTATGCGTTGCCAATCTCTAGTGGAGATGGTACTGAAATAATTTCAAAGTAGATAGTAGAGTCGCGGCTTTTACTCTTGGGACTAAGAGAATCATGATACGATTCTCTATAATATAAAATGTACTTAGGTTGCATTAAACGAACATAATCGAATAAAAAAAATACCTAAACTTTAATTCAACTAGATAACAAGATACGTAGGACACACTGATAGTTTCTGGAACTGGCCATTTATGTAATTGAAATAGGAATTTCAATTTTTGAAAAATTGAAATGTTTCTACAGCCAAAATACATTTTAATTTTTACGTCTGTCATTTGTTTTTTGTTTGTGGTGCCAAATTGAAAATTGCATGTTTACCTAACGATGGATTTAAGTCGAGGTGAACGATTTTTACGATTTTTGCAGTGGTTTAAGTCAATAAGAAAGTTGCCAAAGGCTTATATTTGCGTTTGGTGATGAAGCCCCATCTCGTAGCTCTGTGTACTTCTAAACACTTCTCATTCTCATAAGAGGCCCGTGCCCGGCACACGACATTAATCGGCTGACTATTATTGGTTAGATGGTACAGCCATCCAAGAAAATATTTTATTGTACCACTTAGCTACGGGTAGAGAACGTAATGTAATTGCTCTAAAATAACACCTACTTATAATTAGTAACCATTATCCGCCCTGATTGTATTTATAACTAATACACCAGAAGGTGAGGTGTTGGCCTTAAATTGATACGGAATATATAAATAAACATATTTGTTTTATGACCCAGTGACGATACTATATAGCGTTCTCAAGTTCAGTGATAAAAGCTAGTCAAGTACATGAAAGGTTTTCTTGGTAAAACGCGGAACAAACTTTCCTTTAGTTGAGTAAGCAATGAAAAAGATATTTGAACATATAATACCTAACCAATAAACTTTTTTTATTGATCTTACTACGATATCACCAATGTCAAAGTCTGACAACCGGTCTCACCTTAGGATATTGGCATTGCCCAATAACTGGGTTGCGGAGGTCTGATGGCAATCTGATGGCAATCAAATGGAAAAAACTGGTATAAAAGACTGGAAACTAACCTCAACACAGTTGGGAAATGGTGGGCAGAACGATCAGCAATAACATCAACTTCTTTTTTCTGTTGTACTTTTATCTGTAGCACCGACTATTTCCAAAGACAAATCCACGCTTTATCATTCCGCAGGTATCATAAAAACGACTAAAAGATTATCTCCTGAGAATGGACAGCATCGTTTTGTCAGAAAATAACCAGAAACTGAAATCACCAACCCGTATGTCAAGCGTGGTGATTATGGCAATTTCGCCTTTCCCCGAAGTAGGGATAGCCTAGCCGTTGAACGCTTTCCTGCCATGCAGTAGGCTCTGAATTCGGTCACGGCTCAAACCTCTGACTTTTCGAATTCACTGACGGAACCTGAAAACCTGTGAGTTACCAATGGTGAGTGTACGTTTCCAACCCCCACCACGCCAAAGGGGTGGAATAAGTCTTAAAGCCTGAGAAGATCAGTGCCCAGCCGTCACGAACTACAGTGGATGTGTGCAAGTTGATTTGATGCCGTCACAACTTCACACATACACAAAGACACACAAAACAACAAAGAAGAAGAACAAACGTGCGATAGGATATTTTCTTTAGTACTTAAAAAGGTCACGTTAAATCAATATGTCGAATGGCGTCGTTAAAATACCTAAGGATAATGTACTGCAATAAATGTCAGTATTAAATCCACGAAGGCCAACCCCAGGTCACGTTTTAATCGTTGTCCTGTTATCGGAAGAGGTATGCTAGAAAACGTACTTGTTTATAAACAACTGCAAGCTACAACACATTTGTCACAGGTATTGTCGGTTTTTTGTATGAGAGGGGTGACTCCGTGTGACAAAATCCGTGACATACCTACGTCTTGCAGTGCGTGCCAGGCAGATTGTTCAAAGTACAGTTTTTCTATCTACTATAGCACGTGTTTGCCTCACGTGGCGTGGGATAAGACACGTTTCTAGCATCTATTTTATTTTTTTGTAAGGAAATAAATAAATATTTTTTGTAGTCGCATCAGCCTGTAAACGCTTGTATACACGGCTAGATATCAAGCTATTGATTTCCAGCATAAGCTGACCTCTCTTTGTACGGAAAGCCAATACGAGATCACGTCATACTGGAAATGTATGTATCACTACATAGTATAAAACAAAGTCGCTTCCCGCTGTCTGTCCCTATGTATGCTTAGATTTTGATGCGGTTTTTTTTAATAGATAGAGTGATTCAAGAGGAAGGTTTATATGTATATTACATTGCACCCGGGCGAAGCCGGGGCGGGTCGCTAGTGCTTGATATAGCCGTGCTTACCAGTACTGATGGTGAACGGCTGAAGAAGATTCTTAATAGATGACTTCTATCACTACAATTGACGGTCTTAATAATGTTAGTAAAACCAAGTTTGGCAAACCCAAGCGTGGGAATGCAGGGAAGGATGCGTTTGCATGCCCTTCAAACAAACCCGTCGTGAAAAAGAGAGAGACTTGGAAACCAACAGAAACAGAGGGTGTGACTTATTCTTTATAAGGAACTTACCGATCAAACTTTTTGCTATCAATAATCCCTCCAATAATGCGCAGCTGTTACAATGCAGCGGATGTTACTAAACAGGGGCCTAATTCTCCTAAAATAAATTGTTGCCAAACGCAATCGAACCACAACCGTCAGTCAGTTTTTGTTTTCGAAAACTTTCAAAATGATTGATTTTGTTTTTTGTGTCAAACAATTTGATAGCTTTTGAAATTGAGAACTGTCTGAATGAACGGTTCGGCCTTGGTTCGGTTGTGATTTATCAAGATTTATTTTAGGAGAATTGGGCCCCAGAGTCTAAATACAAATGTTCGGTTATATTAATTGTTTTCATCTGTTCGGTCTAGACGTTATAGTAATCCACGCTTGACGATGTTACGACGACTTAGTTACGATGTACTCGTAACTGATATAAGTTGACATCAGCCAATAAATATATCAGTACAAAGTGGCAGACTGGATTCATTTATAGTTTTTTGCAGACAAATCCCATTCCCAATTTAATAAACCGACGCGACGACAAGTATTTTTTCGACGTTTCAAAGGAAATCTTGATCAAATAAAAACGCACTTAGTATGGCCGTTATCTCTAAGCTTGATAAATATTCAGTAGAAATAATCCTGTAAAAGCATGTATTATACAGGCTGTTAGGGTAAACACCGTTATCATTGAAACCAGTGGTTTGGTTTCATTTATAGAACGTAAAATAAATGAAAAATAACAAACTTTTTTTTTGTAAAATTTTCACTTTTCCTCAAAAACATTTCACCCTATGCGCGGGGGCAACAAGCTACGGGAGGGGGCGCGGGGAACTCGCCGCGTGGCCCGACGCACGGCCCCGCACAGTTTGCTACCCCAGTCAGTCAGCTGTCTCGTTAGCGAGTGTGTGTACGCCGCGTCGTAGCGCCGCCGCGCCGCGCCGCTCATTTCTCGCGCGTATATTTTTTTATTTATTTTTTACTCGGTCCTATATTTTTATGTTTAAGTCAACTACCCATGGTTTGAGTGATAACGGTGTTTACCCTTACATGCTGTATACATAGTAGGTACATTTATATCATTATCATCATACCAGCCTTCTCCTTTTTTCAAGACTTTCATAACGTTAGCTCGTAAATTTCCTCCACAGGAAAAAGTCTCGACTACTTCATTGATCAAGTGGTCGCAAGCGCGACTGCTGAGCGTGTGGTCCTGGATTCAATCTCCAGGTTGGGCAAAGTGTTATTGGGTTTTTCCGCGCGGAATTTCTCAATAGCAGCCCAGAGTCTGGATGTGTGCCCAGTTGATGGCAATAGACTCTGCCCCTTATTACATAGGACTAGGGTGTACTATTCAGATATCTCTGCCTAACCCTTTGGGAAATACAGGCGTGATTATGAAAAAGTTTGATTTGAAACAATCAGACTAAACAATCCTTGGGAGGTACAGACATGTTTAGGATGCTTGAGGGCAGATTCCTGATCTCATTATTTAGTACATTGCACAGCTGCTAATGATATTATAATCCCTTCCTCGCCTCTTACGTAGCCAACTAGAAGGGAATCTATTCGTAGCCGGACCACCGTGTCGTGGCGATAAATGACGTCATTGATGCCGTCTGTAAAACTTTCTATGGTGTGCAGCCACGGGTGCTAATTTTACGTTCTAATTTACGCCTTTGTAATTCATATCTTGTATACGTAAGTAGTAACCTTGATAGTCTGGATCAACAGAGTACTAAAGATCTAACAGTATCTAACAGTCAACGTTAAATATTTTGCATAGTTTATTAAACCACAATACATTAATTCACGCGACACCGGTTTGCTAACAGCCATTTTCTATCACTAAACGCATTTAACTGCTACTAGAAGTAGATCAAACATAAATTTTGCAAATTTAATGTTATTGCAGCAGTTGACTGGACTATAAACACCAACAATATCACATTAACTCCAATGAAAATACCTCCGAGGATAATACAAATATTTGCAGCTCTAATGGCACAAAAAAACTTCTAACGCTTCTCAAATAATGATTCATCATAATGCATTAAATATTATTCAAGTTTGACGTTGAACAATATTATTACCGTCGAAGTCAAAAAAGTCTTCAATCAACGTCCATGATAAATAAATTCTCAAGAGCAGTTAATTCCGTTCACTGAAAACATGGAGTCCAAATATTTATCTGAGGATCATTCGTAAATCTTAATAAGTACCCTTCTCAAAACGTGATATTTAGCATATGCGTATAGGTAGTAAACGCAGTATGTAGAATTTTTATTAAAAAAATAGGCAAGGCGACGTCGCGACGCGCCACGGCGCCACTGGCAACGTTGGCACGGGACGCCTGAATAATGTTTGTTTGTGAACATCTTCGCATCTGTTTCATTAAACATCCGTACGTTTCAGTATTGGACCAATTCTCATCGCAATCGGTGCGAGTGAAAAGTCTTTGCACGTACTACACGCAGTTTTTCTTTCGTCGCCATTTTGATTTCTCCTCCTTTTTGTTTTGCTTCCGAAATGACGTTATTAACGATGTTGCGGAAATTCGTAGTTTTGTTGTTCGATATCAAAGAAGTGTTCAGTGAATCCCTCATCAATGTTCTGTTGAAAGATAGAGTGGAGACAATTGTGTAATTCAGTGTAAATATCGAATCGTAACATTTACAAAGAAAGTATTCGACTGTGTGATAATAATTTAAGGTTAATATAACAGTTCAGGTGCGCTGGTTTCGCGTTTGAACTTGATAACGCTAGTTCTATTAGTGGTTTTACTAAGACTGTTTAAAGTTATTTTTGACGGTCAAAGAATTTGTTCAGTATTAATTTAATAAAACCAAAAGTGAATTCCATACTGTTAAGAATGTCAGGATTAAAGAGATGTATAAGTCAAGTGTCGATGTTAATGACTGGCAAGCCGATAAACTCATCAGAGTCTGCATGGAACGAAGAATTGCAGAAGTAAGTCTGTGTTAGTTTACGATCACAAATCTACATCAGATCGGCTAAGCAAAGAAAGGGAAGCGGCCTCTTTGCTCGTGGAAAGATGCCTAAATATTTGGCAACAAATGATTCGCTAATTCATTGCTCCCGTAAGTTTCTCAGAACCCCTTGGCGACGGATAATGTTTTACAAAGATGACGTTGATTGTGTATCAAACATTGAACTCGGATAAAACTGTAGTTGAATTGTAATTGTTTGAAGAACTAGACAGCATAAATATTTACAAATATTTACATTATGAAGACTATTTAGAATGCAATAAATGTCGGCTACTTTCATAAATGCACGTGTGACAGTAAAAGTTTCATGCACTTTAGAAAAAACATAAAGTGGGTGCGATTTCACGATGAATAAATTGTTCCAATAGTAGTTGCGTAGCCAGTAGCCTAACGGGCTGATCTATGAATCCCAGTGTCCAGTCATCATATCAGCCTTTTGATAATGGACATCCTAAATACTAGCAACAAATCCGTGGGCTATCAATCAACTATAAAATTTCTAACGAAATTCTATTTATTTAATATCACATATTGACTATTTTATTTGTCAAATCCATTAAACCCGTATTACAATTTCGTGAATCTTACGCAACGAGGGTTAAATATTCTCCATAGAAACGTATTTTTTCGTCTGGATAATCCAATCCAGGCGACCTTCACATCGCTTGATGTCATCCGTTAGTAAGGTGGGCGTGCACACGACTTTATCTCACGCGATGGCCAACAGTCCGCGATTTAAAGGGTAAACGTTTTAAAATATTTATGAAAAGACGGCCTTCACAAGAAACTGCAAAGATATACTCGTACACAGTTACCTTGACTACGAAATAAATACTATAAACAAAATTAACAAAGCAACATTACAAACAAGATACGTTAAGAGGCAATGTTATTGATACTTTATTTTTAACTGATGATCTAACTATGTTATATGATGTGTCACTGTTAGCTTCCAATTCAGACACAAAAATTAACAAAGGCACCCACTTTCAAAGTGAAACCTAGTTCTCAGAAATAGCTAAGAACAACCCACGCCTTAAACATAAAAATGTGTTATTTCTTATTAATGTTGCATTTTATAACATCTAAGACACACGATTTTCGTGTCTTGCGGTTTTCCTTAATGTTCTACTAGTAGGGGAAGGTTGCGATCATTGGACTAGCTCTTTCATTGGACCACCAAGGTATTTCCAAAACTATGCAAGCTAGCAACACCCAAACTAGTCGAAACGAGTTCTTGGCGACTCAGTTGCACCCCCCTCTTACCTCAGTGACGTTGCGGCACGTGGCTAGGAGAGACACGTGTGGTTGTGTTTGCGGCGGTCAAAATCTAATAATTTCACTCAGTACAATTTGACGTAAGTATCATTGTATTCATATTTGTCTGCGTGTACTGTTATGAAATATTGGACAGTTTATTTGAGATTCCATGAGTGTTATTCAATTTTGTCTAATCATGACCATTTATATTTTAGTTTAGTTTTTCTTAACCAGTACCTTGTTGCCATCAATGGACCTCAAGAGAGTTCCACCGTTGGACCGGTCCAATCATAGCAACTGTTTATTGTATTTTTTTAGCCACAATAATGGGAATAAGTCCCGAGTATTTCACTAATTATGGATTAAGTGTTTCACTTATTACCTATATTTCATTAAAACCATAGAAAAATCATTCATCATCATCATTCAGCCGAAAGACGTCCACTGCTGGACATAGGCCTCCCCCAAGCATCGCCACATCGACCGGTCCTGTGCCTCTCGCATCCAGCGGATTCCCGCGACCTTCAGCAGAAAAATCATAACAAATTTAAAATTCCAGAATGTCGCCGAAAAAAAGAAAGCTTTTTGTCATAATTTAGTAATATAGATCATTAATTATAATTAGTTGCCTCGATTGGACCTCTAGAACAAATTTCTCGAAGTCCATTGATGGCAACTTGGTGGTTCAATGAAGGTGCCCATGGTCCAAAGAAGGCACCAGCCCAAAATTTAGTTTTCTTCGTTTATTTCAAAAAGTGTTAGCCCGAATTGTTTGTGCGTTTGATTATTATAAATAAAGGTCCTACGAAATAAAAATATTAAACTGCTTTCATTTTAACACTTATACTTTTTGAGATATGAGGTCGTAAAGTTATGTGGTCCATTCATAGCAACCTTCCCCTAATCGATTGTGAAAATCGAGAAACTATGCGTGGATAATTACTAAAGGCGGTTAAATAACTAGCCATAATCGGTAAGATCACCGTAATCGATACAATTAACCACATCATTAATCAATTATAGACCATAATTATTCTACCCTAAACAGCCTTTAACGCTATTATGTTACTTGATATTTACGCAAAACTATGCTTATAAGTTCAGTAATGTTAGTATTTCGTACTGTGATATCGAAATATTCAACGCCCGTTTGATGTAGGTTTAGTGCTTACATTTGAATGTTGTTACTACCAATAATAACATATAAGGATCTCGTTTTTGGATCATGAACTCTTTACGTGCCTTGCATTCGTGGAAACTGGTTTCCATTTTGCCGGTTGGATTCTTTTTAAGAAGCTAAATGATGAAAATGTCAGCTGCGTTTATGTAGTAAAATAATATGATCAGACTAATAACAAAAGCAGAAGAAGAAATTCAGTATGTGTAGTAGATAATTTAAATCATTATAATTTAATAATGCAAAAATGTCTTGAATTGAACTGAATTTATTTGTTTGCCATAAGTGTTGGTAAAATTTAGGTCTTAAATTGTGAATAGGTAAAAACAGATCCTTAACACTTAGTCATAATAGTGGCATGCAAACATTGTTACAAACAAACATCTTTACCTGTAGGTACTGGGCTGCAGAACAGGGACGTATCCAGTTGAGTGTTAAATACCTTAACACCTCAAGATGCTTTTTAGTTACCTATGCAAATGCAACAGTGTCATTCATCCGTTTGCTTTGCGTTAAAAGATAAACACACTTAAAACGTAATGTCTTCAATTTGAGGGAGCGATTATTTACCAGATTCATTAAATTTTTGAACTTGCACAATGGATTCAATTCATTGATATCACGCCAAAGTGCATGTAAGAAAATGTCTGCTATTTCTAAAATTACGTTCAGTCATTACGGAATCAGAAGCCCGAAAGTCTGACTACCGGTCTACGCTAAGGATATCGGCATTGCTCAGTAAATGGGTTGCGGAGGTCTGATGGCAGTCTGTGTAAAATACTGGTAATCAGCCATATCTGGTTAGACTGGAAGCTGAGCCCAACACAGGAAAAGGCTAGGCAGAACGTACATATTGTGATTCTGGTGACATTTAATAGCTTTAATGCAATAGACTAGGTACTAATTATAATAGACATAATATTTGTGTAGATGATGACGTAAATAAAACTCGGTGAATAATAGCTTTTAACATTAAATATTTAACTATGAATATCATTTTCAAAAAAAACTGTATTTTTCCAACAGAGTCACCATACAGAAATATCGTAGACAGAAATGAGGAAGCAAACAGATAGTATAAAAAGTAGATGATATTTATAAAAACCGTCAAGAGACTTACGCATAGGTTTCATATCGAAATAATAACAAATATCTCAACACTTACGAAATATATTTTGTTCGTAAGTTCAATGCTAATAAAAAAGAAACCGTTGACAAAATTTAATAAAAATTTCGTCTTTCCAAAGTAATTTTTACGAACCTTCTCGTTTCTCTTGTCTATTCTATCTTTTTCTTATAATCTACTATCTGTTGCCCGCGCTTTCACTAGAAACCTAGGAGAACTACTCCACGTAACGGATGAAAATTAAATTCTATATGTTAATCCAGGACACGCTCTACCTGTGTGCCAATTTTCATCCAAATCCGTTTAGCCGTTTAGACGTGATTGAGTAACAAACATCCATCCATCTATCCATCTTCATTAACTTTCACATTTATAATATTAATTAATGGTAAATTATGAGTGCAGCAACAAAAGTTTTCTGTAGCACCTGCAACCTAACGTCTTTTTTTGTATGTAGGCAACGAGTTAATAGAACAGCTTCTATTATATTAATTCATCATCTTTACTGTTCCAACAGAATATCAAAAAACCAGCGTCAATTTACGAACGTAAATTAATATGACTCAGAGCTACCTATAAATATATTTGCTTCTGAATTGATAACTCAGCGACTAATGTTGTAAGTGGGCTACTCTATATATTTTAGAGATTCAACATATGTCTGCTAATAAAATCAAGGTAATTTTGGGCACCCGACACGGATAGGTTAGGTTCGAAGGGGATGTCCGGGGCTAGAGTGAGCGAGCAAAGCGAGCGAACGAGGCCCCCGTCATCGCCTTCGTGTTAGGTTACTTTAAACCCTGCAACAAACTTAGGAGCCTCGCACAGCGGGGCTCCGTCGACTCTGCTTTGGGAACCCAAACAACCTTACAAATTACAAACATCCCCTAATAGCTTTTTTGATGTCATATTATTTTATTATTAATATTTTAGAAGTTTGCTGCTTGAATGCATGTTACAAATTTAGATGCTAAAAAATAACCACCATGCTGAGTTGTATTTAGAGTGGCCTACATAGAAGAACTAGTGGCTAAGATAGTATCATTCAGACGCTCGATAATTGTGGTTGACTTAGTAATTTAGAAGGCAATGTAGATTTTTAGAGGCGAATAATGCTATTAAAAAAAAGTTGTTCAATTAGCACCTTTAATTAATTAATAATAATATACATATATTTAGGATTAATTTAAAGCATTTTTATTATAATCAAATGGGATTGGGCTGCTTTTGATTTATTGAAATCAAATTAGAGTAACTATGAACATTTCAGTACAAATTGTCTTTTCAATATTTTTCAAAGTTGTACAGTATAGTTTCTCTTTCAAACTAAACTTATTCTTCTTTCCGTTTTATAAGACCAATAATTAAATTATAAGTAATTATATTATAATAATTATAAGTATCCCAGCGATTCTTTGGAAGGTTCAAATAGATTATCAGAATCGTTTATTCAAATTACCTCATTAAATTCACTTCGTGCAAAAACTGAATCGATTAGCTCAGTATCATTAAACTGTGACGTATGGTAAGCGTCAAAGGTTCTCAGAGTAGTACTTATTCTTTGTATTGTGTGAATATGTATAATTAATCTTACACGAGAGTACATTATAAAAAATCGTGAGTATGAGTTGGTTTGTATGATTATGAAGTCGTTAAGATTGGTTTGGGATTAAAATAACCATAATAATATGTACTGGTCTAATGACAAAACAATGACGACCACAGCTGCTTAACGTTTTGGATTGCTATATAATAGTGTTTTTGCCATTATTTCAACGCAGAGTCCAACATACATCAGTCGAACAAAAATTATGCGGTTACGACGACATCATGGAATAAAAAAAGTTTGTTTTGACCTAAACTCTAAAATCTTTTAATTGTTTCAACTTATGTTACTTTGTATCAATACCCTACATACCATACTCACTTCTGTCATCCCCGTAAGGTAAGCAGAGGTGAATACCGTACAGTGTAATATTGTCGACAATTCGTACTCGTTGTACAAAAAATCATTCGTTGCAAAACAATACTAACTTATAATCAGCACCACTAGTAACGCATGTTGACCTGCATAGTTCATCTTAAATAACAAAACTGTAAATAGGGTAATCATTGTTAAATCTATAGTTTACTCTAAAGTCTAAATCTAAAATCTTTACACCAGAATTTGTCGTCTCGGAAAATATTATGAAAGCACATACATTTTGTAACTTTGTTACAATGGTGTATATTATAATTGGTTTAAGTCTATTATTGCAAGCTTCTGCTTTGCTTTTAACATAATCCAGGTCATGAAACAAATTAATTTCAGCACTTGTGAATGTAAAAGCTTGTTAAATACAAAAAGCTTTTAAAAGATAAATAACAGAGCAAAGTGCTTACTTTATAGTCCCATTGTGACGGTCAGGGTGAGTGATAAAATTTTCTATCTCGAGTGGTGCGTAATCTAGTAAGCCCATAAAATCACCCGTATTTATTAACTCCATGGTATCTATAGAAATAAGTGATGGTTTTATGGTGACACTATCACATGGGGTACATTAGTGTACTTAGGAACACTCCATATCCTGAGTGTCATGTGTTTATTCATTAACGCTTAGTTCTACCTTCTCGTCATACAACGGTGGTGAATAATTTTAATTTGTTTAATGAATTTGAATTTTAAAATGCGTAGACTGTCGATCAGGTGATGATTTAATTTGAATCAAAGTGCATGAATGTGCAATTAAGTTATCATCGGTGAATTGTTATTGTTTTTGAATAGTGTTTGATATATGTGATTATTTATGATTTGTTACGGTTTTTAATCAAAACCGACTGCTGAGTAAAACCGTAACTAATCATAAATAATAATATGAATGTGTCTCACGAAAGTTATAAAACAAAAATAGTGTTTGTAATCAAAATTAGGACCATGAACCTGATTTTAGGAATTAATTGAATTACATGAAAAAAAAACAATTGTCGCAGTATGACGATGATGACAACCAAATAAAATTAAAAGGATATGTTGTGTTAGGTACTAATAAAAATATAGACGCTAAGTGCAAAGTCCATAAATGCCTAAGAATTGTAAATTCCCTTATGAGCAGAATGAAGAAGTTAATTAACATTGGTTATTAAGTTGCAATAATATGACAAGATAATAATATGTGCAATTACAACATAATATTATGCTCTGTACTTCCAGGTTTATTTACATTATTAATACGGTTCTTTCTTGTGCGTATTATTGGAAATACCATAGTTTGTTATTGCAGAATATATCAGTTAACATGAACAATGTACTAACTGGCATCAATCAAATTGAAGCAATTGAAGAAATAAATTGCACTTATAAACTGTGTAATTTATTATATCTACGGCAATAATACGTCCCTTCCATGAATTGTAACGTTTTATCAACGATGGTTTATGATCAAGGAACTTATTATTCTAATGTAAATAAGGAAAATATTGAATTTCTACGTCAGCTCAAAACTTCACAAAGCTTTGAATACTTTAAAATGAATGGTCTAACTACTATCACGATCCAACGTCAGACTGAAGTACTCATAAGTTTTAGCGAATTTGCTTGTGTATATTTTGTTCACGAAAATACTCCTACCTAAGTCTGGTACATCGATTAAATTGGCAATAACAATATAAGGACAAGCAAGGGTACAGTGAATGCCACTCGATGAAGATTAATGTCATTAACAAAAAATAACGCAAAAAAACTGACCATAATTCTTCTGTCTGTTATTATTGGAAATCAAATATTGACATACCATTCGTTCGCAATCATCGTTATGAATGAAGCAAATACAATATAATGGCTAAACGTTGTTGTATTGTAATTAACTTTAAATTGGTCATATTTTGTGGTATATTTTGTACTTAGTCTCCTGAATAACAAACAAAACAAAATTAAATCCAGAAGAGTTTTGTTCATTTTAACAAGATGAGGCAAAGAGTTATAAAGTACTGTTTTTTGTTTCCAGATACCGTCAAGCCCGTTACGCAGCGAGACGCGTCCGAAAACGCGTCATCTTCAAACACGGAGACTGCAACGTCGTCCAATGGAACGTGGCCAAGCGCAGGCGCCGATACCTTCAGGACATCTTCACGACCCTCGTGGACGCTCAGTGGCGCTGGACGCTGCTCGTGTTCGCGCTCTCCTTCATCCTCTCCTGGTTAATGTTTGCTCTCATCTGGTGGCTCATCATCTTCACCCACGGAGACCTTACCCCTCCCCCTCCCAACGAAAATATTACATTTATACCCTGTCTCAACAACGTCAACTCCTTCACCGGATGCTTCCTGTTCTCCGTAGAGACGCAACACACCATCGGCTATGGCTCGAGAACAACCAACGAGGAATGCCCCGAGGCTATCTTCGTTATGTGCCTACAAAGTATTGTAGGCGTCTTCATCCAGGCTTTTATGGTAAGATTTATACTTTGAATATTTAGTTTTCTCTCTCATATTTCATTCGTTTAATTAGTTAAACAAACACATGCCACGATGGACGCTGAAACAGTACATACTTACTGTCAAAACAAATACCGTTTACTGGCAGTAAATCCTAATAACATTGAACTAGACACCATCCATAAAAATAACGACCTAAGTTTACGTTGCAATGTTGGCTTGAGTCTTGTTAAAACAAATATCTAATCAATATTTTTAAGGGTTTTAAGCACATTAAACTCAAAAAAACCTTCCTGCTCTAAAGCTAATTTGATAATTTAATATTAAAATAAACTTGGAATCGAGCCAAATATATTAACGTAACGTACTACACACGATCCAGCCAGATGTTCTCTTAAAACGTTACAAATTTAAAAGATGGTTTTTTATTTATTAGGCGGCTGTTAACTATATCATCATTATTAAAATCAATCCTTAGCCCACACAATCACGTAACGAGCTATATGTATATGAAACGTTATGTTCAGGAAGTACTCCTATGCAAGCGACGAATCTTGAACATGTGGTTTATCACGCGACGGACTTTGCATCAATGTTGTTCTAATTTTAGGTGGGAATTGTGTTCGCAAAGCTGTCTAGACCTAAAAAGCGAGCCCAGACCCTGCTCTACTCCCGGAACGCTGTCATTTGCTTGCGCGATGGCCAACTCTGTCTGATGTTTCGTGTCGGAGACATGAGAAAATCCCATATTGTTGAAGCGCATATAAGAGCACAAATAATCCGCCGCAAGGTATATTATTTCGCCAAAAACGGAGACTGGTTAGTGATTGGGGATTTCAGTCAGCACGCTTAGTTACGTCTAACACGAGTTCACACTGACTCCTCTCTCTAACTTGTGGGGCGTCGAACTCTGAATACAAACACTCCCAAAATTTTCGTTTCACAATGTGCTCTTCAGACTTCGATTCCCCAAGTTTTGGAATATGTATTTCAAAACTTTTCTCTCTTGTCCGTAGGTGGGTCTTATATTCGCGAAGCTGGCACGTGCAAAAAAGCGTAACACCACTCTCCTGTTCTCGCGAAACGCGGTTATATGTCTGAGGGATGGCGAATATTGCCTTCTATTCCGTGTTGGAGATATCCGCAAGTCGCACATTCTGGAAGCGCACGTGCGCGCCCAGCTTATAAGGAAAAAGGTATACCATAGTTCCAATATGCTGTTTGTGAATATGCACTGTATGCACAACAACTTATTTTATTTGCGCGTTGATTTTTGCATTCGTTTGCTATCTTACTATACGACCCATCTATGGACGATACAGCATGATTTTATTTTATTTTTTGCTTTACTTCATTCCTCATTTTAATAATTTGCTATCTGAACTTTGTTATTTGCCCTGCATATTGCATTACTTTAATTTCTACATAAATTATTTATTAACAGTTTAACGCACATATTAACAGCTGTTTTAATTGATATTGATTCAATAGCTATCGTAACTAGACTATTAAATTTTTCCATTAGCATGTATTAGTCTATCAACACTGTTTCCGCAAGCTGCTTATTAATATATTCGCATGAAATATTTTTAAACACAATTTGTACTATAACACTTATCATCGCAGTAATTAAAATACTTAGTTTGAATCACAATTAAAAATATAAAAAATAACAACATTTTTTTACATTGTTTAATTTCTGTACTTATCGGTTCAATCCGCTACACGTTTATTTTATAATGGGTATACAAAAAACAACTGCTTATATTATACACGTGTTTGCAATAAGTTTATTATTATTATGTACTATACATAATAATATTAAATTTAATGCGCGGTATGTTTACCTGCTGGAACAAATCAAATCATTAGGGATACACTGATTCATGTTGTGGAACAGTCATTTCAAGCACACAGCTATCAATAATAGCTTAAGATTGATTTTGTAGCAACTTTATAGAATATAAATAACATATCGCATGCATTACAACAATATAGATGTACAGAAATGCTATATCACCAGAGAAAGTTATATGCCGTGCAGAACAATCGATTGTGCCTATACAATAAATAGATTTTTAGGTTTATCAAATAATGATAAGTACTTGCGACAAAATCGTACCGCAAAATTGATCGAGTAAATCTATTACAGGCACCAGGGAATATAATGAGTCAGAACGAAACAGAACTGTTACTATGTTTGATATTTATTTCATCCAATCAACTAACATTTGCCTGCTTCTATATTTAATTTCCAAATTCGCTACTACTAACATTTCTTTATAAGTTTATGCTGCAAAATTTACGTAACGCCATTAAAAATTATAATTTCACAAGACGAATAGGACACCATTTTTGCAACATAACTTTATGAAGTATTGCTATGATTATGATTTGAGTTATGCATAACGAAAGTACGAAACATATCGATTGTTATATGGTCACAATTATTTCTATTACATCATTAAAGTATCGAAATAACAAGAAACAAAAACCGCAAAAAATTATACCCTGAAATTTCGTGCTTACGTAATGCCCAAAAAGTATGAGAAAAAATATAGTTGTAATAATGTTTCAATTTTCTAAACGTAGATTACTAGAGAGGGCGAAGTGTTGCCATTCTACCAGCAAGAATTGAAGGTCGGTGCAGACGGAGAGGAAGACCGACTGATGTTCATATGGCCGATGACCATAGTGCACAAGATCAATGAGAAATCGCCGCTGTATAATCTTTCTGCGTCCGACATGCTGAGGGAGAGATTTGAAATCGTTGTTATGTTAGGTAAGTTCTCTTCTTCTTTTTTGACATTAGCCCCACCTAATAATGAAGCAGCTTTTCGAATAGCAACAAGCTTTCTCTACTTTGCAAGAAAGGAGACTGATTATTATATTTAAGTATATGAGATAATAATTATTTAAACAGTAATATTTATTATTTAAATAATAGTAAATATGCAATATCTTCTTAATTCTGTGACTACGAAATATAGTTTCTGTACGTAGTCTGTAGCTCTTTATCCATCTGATTGTCAGATGTATGATAAAGTGTTCTCGGACGGTGGTGCAAGCCAAAATCCTACTACGAGAACATTGCAATGTGTCTAACATCCTTCGACACCACATATTTTCAGAAGAAAACTAGCAGAACATAATTGTAATTCAATGTAGTTTCGAAACAATGTAAAGAAAAATATTATTAATCCAATTTATTGAGAACGGGTTATCGCAACAATATATATTTTGAAAATATATTCTCAAGGAACAACTAATATTTAAAATAGTTGTCTGTTCGCCACGCCAATTTCTATGAGACTTTTTTATTCAGTATCTGGCCGGCAATCAGAATAGATTATGTTAAATTTAAACAACAAATAGTCTGTGATTGTTGCACAGAATATATTCTAGACTATACGTAATGACCACATGTTCTCCTCTTGGCACTTCCTTGACAGAGTTTTGGTAGATTGCCCTGAACTTTACACATCATCATCTGCCTAGCCTTTTCCCAACTATGTTGGGGTCGGCTTCCAGTCCAACCGGATGCAGCTGAATATCAGTATTTTACATGGAGCGACTGCCTATCAGACCTCCACAACCCACTGGGTAATACGATACTCTTGGTAAGACTGGTTGTCAGACTTTCTGGCTTCTGACCAACAGTAACGACTGTCAAAGATCTACAAATGACAGCCGGGACCAACGGCTTTACGTGCTTTCCGAGGCACGGCAAGGCACCTGAACTTTACACATGATAATAATATATGATTCCATATATTATAATAATTCTAAGGTATATTTTGAGCTGATGTTATGTTCAGTGATACCAATGTAGCCTTGATAGCATAATTATTTAGTACGTCTACTAGATGAGGTACAAAATTTTGTGGAATGGTTTCTATTCTGGGAATCTCTGCAGCAAAGTCAATATTTCTATCTACTTTATAGGGAATATTGTTTGCATGTACCAAAGGGAGAATAGCAATAAACTTAGCATAAATGATAACTTTCTATGCAAATGTTAAACAGAAATTCCCACTTGTGTCACACTGCGTAGAAAGGCCTACAAGGGTAGTGAGTCATACTTCTAATAAGAAATATATCCGATTTCAACACTCAGATTTACACAGAAATAGATACAGAATTAATGAAGTAAAAACCCAGATGTGTCTGTCATCATTATTCACCAAAATCTAGAAACATCTTAATTTCCTAGTAGATACGTTCTTGTTCAAGTGACAAAATTATTTTTATAAAGCTATTTTTACTACATTTTCCATTAATTACGTGATAACTACACGTGACCACGTTTTGTCAACCATATTTCATTATCAATAATATCATTGCCAAAAAACTATAATATCAATATGAATGAACCATATATGGTAACTGCGGGTGAACTTTTCATAGAATTTTATTTGTTCGATTATTTATCTGGTTAACCTGTGAAACTACAGCACAAAATATCGATGCACGTTACTGCAAACATTTACTATTTAGTATATTGAATCATTTGGGTTAGGTAATATGAATATGAGCTCAGAAATCCCAATATGCTATGCTATACTTCCATTAAAAAGATGTACTTAATGCCAAGAGGATGGTTAGCAGAATCCTTCTGAAAGTAGAAATCATCACACGTGGGTGTTGTCTCTAATCCATTTGCCAATCTGATACTTTCCACTGATTTTCAATTCATAATAATGGGCTGAATTCACTCTAATAATTTTCGGTAACCTGTCATTTAAACAACAATAAAAAAAACATTTAGACGAATTGAGAACCTCATTCTTTTTGAAGTCGGTTAAAAATTGGCCAATCGGATAATACCAATGAATATGGAAAATTCCTGGAAAAATTACAGTAAACTTAGGATCAAGAGAGAGAATTCGATCCATTATCCTGAATTCAACAACAAGGATCAATTCATACGAGAGTTGAAGCACATCGAAGCGTTAATCTGAAACCTAACATAGCAAATTCACCCTTACCTCCACATTATAATGTATACATTTCTTCTTCTTCTTGGTCACGCTCAGACGCGCGAATTTCGTCGAATGCGTGCGTATTAGCGCGTCTTCTTTTTATCTCAGAAGAAATATGTGCATTACGTTAGAGTGGATTTGCTACGTTAAATATCAAATTAACGCTTCGCTGCGCTGCGACTCTGCGCTAGTATGAATTGACCCTTGTTGTTCAATTCAGAATAATGGTCCGAATTCACTGTTTTAGTACACTGTACCTTACATCATATGAGTATCTGAAATGGCCCATCGTCTACTAGTCTTCTTTTTCTCTCGCGTCGGCACGAGCTATGTAAGAATAACTTATGCCGTCAAGGTTGGTCGCGGGGCTGACTACCCAGGGTGCGCTGGACGTACTTCATGCCCCCCACTCTTCTCTGGTGAAGGTATACATTAACGTAACCTAAAATATTGTATTTGTATATTTCAGAGGGCGTGATAGAGTCGACGGGTATGACCACCCAAGCGCGCAGCAGTTTCTTGCCATCCGAGATCCTGTGGGGCCACCGTTTCGAGACCATGGTCACGTTCAGGAAGGACACTGGTGAATATGAGGTATGTACCTTTGTTTTTGTTTCATAAAATAATATAAGAAGGCAATATTGGTTATGATATGTCTGGGTCGTTTGTTTCGAGGTTGAATGAAATTAATCAATCAAAATAAAAAAAAAAAGGAAGTTTGGATTTAAAGGTCTTACAAAGTTTAAATTTGTAGAAATATTTGTATAGCGTGACTGGTTAGTCATTCTTCATCCGATAACCACGAACTCTGTTCAGCTGTATGAAAGAGCTATTTTTTATCACGAATTCAGCTTTTATCCCATAGTAAAAGATGTACCTACAGAACGGTGAGCAGAGGGGTGATATTCGAACTTCCTTAAAAAAAAATAACAAATCATTGTTCTCCTTCGTTGTTAACATTAATATTAGTTTCAGATTGTTTTATTCCTGGCCTAATTTTTTTTTTTAAACATTGCCCCACACTAAGATTTCTCTTGTATCGTGGGTGCGTTTACAGATACAAATCACACAAAAAAACACCCAGACCCGAAACAACCATCTGTAGGCCATACAAATTTTTGTTCCGTGTGGGAATCGAATCCACGACCCGCGGCGCAGAAGCCAATCGCTTAGCCACTGCACCAAACGTGTCGTCCTTTCGATTCCATGCATAAGTAAATGAACACAGGGTGACGCAGCTTATTGCTTGACGGCAGTGGTATAGTTTGATTTTTCATTATTATAATTGAAGTTTGAAACATCTGCATTTAGGACTTTGGGATGATAATAATGACGTTCTTATTTTTTACAAACATTTTTCGAATAATCACCCAAAGGCCATGGTTTTCAGATGTAGAGTGGCTATAACCAGTCTCGCTGTTTAGTATTTGTAAGATTAACCAACATGTACCTACCGGCGTATGTACTACTTTTTAGACTCAGACAACCAAACTCCTTCTATTTCTTTCTCCATTTCCGAATCCATTAAATACAATACTGAAAAGATTTAATATTAATCGGTCTACAACTCTATTAATGTGACTAATAAAATATAAAGACATAAATAAACACACATAAAAATAAACATGAGGTATAACAGTGTAGAATTTTTCTTAGAATCAATTCAGTTTATTATTTATAATTCCAAGTGATAAAGGAAGGTAAACCAGACTTCGACAATTCTATAGAAAATGTGCATAAAGTTTCATTTAAAATAAACATCATTTATTATAAAATAATGTTGTCCGCATAGTTGAAGGCGCCATGCCATACATTAGATTACTGAGTTTAAATTGTCGTTAATTCATATTAAGTATACCTTTTATACAAATACCTCGGTATTCGATTGCATTTTTTTTTTTTTTTTTTTTTTTTTTTTTTTTTTTTTTTTTTTTTTTTTTTTTTAAAACGTTGCCCCACACTAAGATTTCTCTTGTATCGTGGGTGCGTTTACAGACACAAATCTCACAAACAAACGCCCAGACCCGAAACAACCATCTGTAGGCCATACAAATTTTTGTTCCGTGTGGGAATCGAACCCACGACCCGTGGCGCAGAAGCCAATCGCTTAGCCACTGCACCAAACGTGTCGTCATTTTTTTACGTAATTTACGTAATTATTGCATCAATTATTACGCAGTAATGAAGGAATTTACTACCTGGAATAAACTGTACACTATCAAACAGTAAACTACTCATTCGGCATTAATTAATACATATACGTGGTTAAAGCCAGGTTTCTGAAAGACTAATTTAATCCATGATCAGTGAATTTGTTGTCAAATCTTATATCCTTTCACTCCCTGTTCTGTCTCGTGTAGTGCCGGACTTAAAGAATAATACTACTCCACCACTTCCCGTGTGTGTCGTAAAAGGCGACTAAGGGATTCTCTAGAGGATGGGCAGCAGCGTTCTCTGAGTACTTTAACAACCATACTGCGATCGCCAACCCGCCTGCCAAGCGTGGCGATTATGACAACCCCCCCCCCCCCCCCCCAACATGGCTTGGGGGAGGCTTATGTCCAGTAGTGGACTTTCGGCTGAATGATGATGATGATGACTAAATTTATTTGAAAAAGATGGCCAATTTTATCATTCTTCTTACTAAAATGCAAAGTCCGAGTGTTCTAATGCATGTATCAGCACTTTGCATTGTACTATCCTTACCAACAACCAACACACACTATTAGTTCAAACCGTTTAGACCTCTTCTTAATTTGCCACAATCTGGAAATATTCTAAGCCTCATCTGACCTTAACGCGAATATGCAAACGGTAAAACTAAACAATTATGCTATCGTTTACTTCCGAGGTCATCGACATAAAACAATAACTTGAAACAATCCTATTTATATACGTAACCTTTATTCAATCTTTGTTAATGCTACCAGTCAAGGAAGATCAATTAGCGTAAACAGAAAATGGTTTCCATCGATGATTTTATTTTCGGCCAGCTTTGATGATAAATTAATATTTTTCGTAAAAAAATTGTTCATATTTCTAGTGAAATTATATTGATATAGGTATGATTTATTTATTTGTAGTGTATTCACAGTTGTTGATAGTGAATTCTTATTTTCCATGGATGTTATAACAGAGGGATTACATATTCCAGGAATATTTAAAGACTTTCGGACTGTATTGACCAATGGCGGCCATTTATCATCAATCCTTCAGAGATATTTGGGGTAATATAATACTGAAAAAAACTAAGGCCCGTATTATTAAACAGCTCTCATTTGAGAGTGTAGTAGTTTAACCGGTTGCGTACCGCCCGTCGTCCCAGGACGATACTTTACTGTCTTATCCATTGTGTCTATAATTACGGTGATTGAGAGTTTAAAAATGTCTTGACCCGTCTCTAAGAAAAAAAAGCCAAATGTGTGGAATTAAGAACTCAATTAAGAACTGTTTATAATACGGGCTAAGGTATCAGGAAATATTGACTGAACCCTGGTTTTCCATACCTCACTGAAAACCCAATTGGTGCATAATCTAAAATGTAGCATAATATACCATTATGATACTTAATAGTAGATTTAAATAGGAGAACAAAGATTTTATTGGAACCAAACCATATTTAAATAATAATGTAAAACCAAAAACTTCTCTACAGTTCTATTAAAGCCAAGGTTAAAAAAATACACAATCCACGTGTTTAGTAAACATTGTAATTTCTTTTGTTTATATTCAAGTACATGTTCATATTCAAGTACTATTTAGAATTATTACTATACGTACGTACCTGTAGCTGTAGGTACAAAATACATGAGTAGGTATTTGTTGATTTATCGTGGTTTTTCCTTGTTGGATATTTTTTGTGTAGTTCCTGTAATCGTAGGTTAGGTATTGAAAATGTAAAACATATAGTTAATATGAGCTGTTTAACTGTGTACGTACGCACGGCAGAAAATCCGCCAAGTTTTGACAAATCATGAAAAATATTTTAAATTGTCTCTTATTTTACTTGCTCGTTAGTGTTACTACAGCACAATTATTTTTATATTCTTTCAGGTTGATTATACCAGATTCAACAACACGTATGAAGTGGACACTCCTCTATGTTCTTCGAAGCAACTAGATGAGCTACGAGCTACAGTTTCGACCTCACAAAAATTAGGTATGGACTATTATTATCAAACATTTATCCGTACGAAAGTTCATTGCCAATAGAATAACATTATAATTTGTAAAAAAACTCGTTTTGCAATTGGAGATGAAAAATATTTAGTTACTATGCAGTGGTTTCATGTTATTGAATACTTAAGTGATAAAAATAACATAACCGGTTGAGTTGGTCAATAGGTTAATTCTGTTTACTTATTTAAAGATAGGTATCTATTTTCTTCACTGCATTGTATCTTGTAGAGGATCCTGTCCATATTTTTAGCTATTTTACTAGCTAAATTCAATTAAGTTACTAAAAAGTATTGATTAAATTCAATAGAATTTAAAAGAGACATTTAAATTACCTACCATATTTTATTTTTTCCAGATCGTATGCTAGGCACCATCCCGAAGACGTTTTCCGCTGATACTCTGGACCTAAGCTCCGTTGACTCCATGTCTTTAGACGAACACATTGAAATCAAAATTCCCGAAGCGAGAGCGAGAGAAAACAGGCTGATGGCCCAAAACAACTTCATTCACCACATCAACGAAAAGTCTAGAAATCCAAGCCACACGCACTTGGCTGTTGAGAACGGCCAAGAGTTACATAGACCTCATATTCCGACAGAGAACAGACACCCTGAAGTAAAGGAACATATGCATAGGAGTCATAGTCACGCTAGTATGAAGAGGGTTCATGGTCTAGCCCCGAATGGCATTGGCCATGCGGGTAACGTCCATGACCATCACCATGATGAGCATAATAAAATTAAAAAGTAAGTTTTAATTGCACTGTAATAAAATTACCACCGTTGTTAGTGGATTAGTATTTTAGAACTACTGTGTGTTCTTGAAACACAAGTACTATATACCATATCAGAATACATCACCCAGTGAAGGTCCACTACTGAACATGAGCTTCCTTTGGCATTAAGAGATCCTGCCATAATTCCTAGGGTTGGCAATCAATTTGGTGATAGCAGTGTGTTGTTATTAGTATACAGAAGTATGTATTCTGCTGGCTGCCTCAGACAGTCTCTTAGTTCACTTTTACAATACCCCCAGGAAAGTGACAATTTTTTTTTTCTGATTCTATTTTTGACGGGAATAATACAACCTCACTAACATTTGTTGAAGTATAGAATCTGGTAAGAAAATATCTTTTGAGACTCCTCTACAGAATACATTTGAGGTTTTGCGTAGTTGTGTTCGTAGGAAGCATAATATCTGTCCGCTCAACCAAATAGTATTTTTTTATTATTTATTGCACTGAATTATATTTTTAAACTCAACAATTTTCTAATCACATTCCTTTATTATTCCAGATCCCCAAGTGAGAACCACATATCCCTCAAACCGCCACCAGTGATTCCCATCCTGGTGACGTCACCGGCGCCGGAGCTGGCCTGACATCCGCTGCGCGACCACAACCCGCCCGCAGGACTCGTCGCGCGCCTCCGGAAACCGCACGTCACCTTCTCACCGCACACCGAGAGCATCGAGAATATACACCCACACATTGATGAACAGTAGAACAATAATAGTAGAAAATAGTCTGAGATCCATGCAGGAACAATATTTGGATTATATCAGAAGTTTGAAACACAATGTAACAATTTGAAGAAGTAGAACATGATGAGTAGGACATTACTAATGCAGACGATCAACTTGGTGATTTTAAATTGTTAGTTCAATAGGATCCCAAGGTTCCCAGGTGCCTTTCAATACGATTTGAAAAGATTTCGTAGATTTATTAAAAACTGTGATGAAAAATTTGTCGTCTTCATAGGTATTTCCAGTGTTCAAAATTACTTATTTATAAAGCAAATACTTACCAAGAAATTTGTTGAAAAAGAAAAAAATGTGTGACTAATATTTTAAGTATTTATTGCTTTTGAGGAACTTATTCTTATACCAAATTTTAAAAGATAGTGTACGTATTGCTATTATAATATTATCTATGGCTTCTCAAGCGCTCGTTGTGCCAATACTTAACATCAGACAGCTATAATTTGTAACAGACAACAATTTTCTACTTTATCGTCTACTTCATCAAAAATCGATGTACCAGATAGGGTTGTATTTAGACCAAGTATTTATTTAGTTAATTTAGTGGGCGTAGAGCGGAGACTATAAACGTGTACCTAGCAGTTAAATGACATGAAGCTTTAAAATCTTAGTGAGTCATGTCTCCGCAGTTGTGTGTAAGATTACGAAAATGTAGGAGTTTAACTTGTTCTATCGACAGTCAAACTAGAGATGGAATTAGATTTAAGAGATATTTATACTTCCAATGACGAATTTAATACAAAATTTATACTAAAACGGCCCCTGTTCAGATAAAAATAATTGTACTAGTATCAGTATATTCCTTGTATGATCAAATTCCAGAGAGAGTGTTATTAAAGAAATATCAACTACACCTGGGGGCAAAGAAATCGAGCCACTCCTTTTTTCACGTGTTCTGGTTATTAGTTTTAGTTTAATGAACTATATAATTCAAAATACAAAAAACCACCCTCATTGTAAAGGTTATCAAATAAACTTTTTGGTGATATATGTTTAGAATTGATCTGTTCCATAATACCAAAAATAATAACAATTATACCTACGTGAAAAATAGAAGTGGCTCGATTTATTTGCTCCCAAGTATATAATGTCGGATTAAATCCAAAAAACTGTTCAATATGTACTGCAAAATAATATAATTATCTATTTACGTATTTAAAATTGTATCCAGCTACCTTTTACGTAACGAGTTGTGAATGTACGAGTAGCTTAATCTAACGCTTTATATACATTAAATAAAAAATATCGTACAAAGTACTATTATAATATGTACAACAAATATGTGATATATTTGGATAGGTACCTACCTACTTAAATTATTCGGACAAAAGTACTTAGAACTTGGATGTCGCACTGCCGTGCGTGGATCACGTTGTTATCGACACATTTTCCTTGTGTAACTAGGATAGCTAATTTAAGTGTTAGTTACTACTAATGCTTGCAATATGTACTGATTATAATATTTAATTATTATAGAACATTAATAACAACTCTATTATTAAAGTGTTATACACAAATCATAGTATTATTGTGTCGTTCATTGAAATGTTATGAAATTCAGGGGCCTGAAGCGGCGCAGGCGCTGCCTTTTAAAGAAATTAGCCCAAAGCTTTGTCTTTTTCTGATAAAATATATCGGATTAAACAAATATAGTTGCTAGTTTAAATACGATACACGAGTTTTATTTCAACCTCGACATACCCATTGTATAAATAGTATATTACAATATTTCCGCATTCACGTCTATCACGCAATGCTAGTAGCTTGACATTCAAAATTCAAGATTTAGCTACTCGATAACAGATGGCGCTGTATTCAGTTTTTAACGCGATGTTTGGCACATTGTTTTTTATCATCTTATTATATAAAAAGGAAATTAATAGTGATAAAAAGGAGCACTTAAGGGTAACATCTAAATATCAGATAAATCTTTGCATTTGCACAATTAATCCTAATTCTCCATTAAAACATTTTATTGAGAAGCAAACTTAGTACTTGGAGTTTTCTAGATCTGTTCTAGATGGCGCTTACGGTGCATAGATATTATATATAAAAGCTCTAACATAATAATTTAAGTTATATTCGCAGGCATTATTATAACACACATTTCGTTATAACACTGACACAATTGCAACAATTTTGCATTACAGCATATGAAATATCTGACATTCCCATCGCATGTGAGATAAGTACAGATTGATCGATCGGCACATTAACACTGCAGTTTATACATAAAATTACACATTTTGATACAGCTACCTACATTTCAAACTTTGTCACTCTTTTTCTTTCGCCGTCTCGTGGTTTCTTCTTCACTGGACGAAGAAGATTCTTCAGTAGGACTGGTGAAGTAGTTCGGCGGGTACTTGATAGATGAAGGTCGTCTCGTAAGACTGGCCCGTCGTAAAGCATCCACCACTAGTCTATCCGCCATATTCACTAGGGGAGAACTTGTCGCTAGAGACGGCAAGATCGTTGAGTTGATGGACTCCCGTAGAGTTACTTCACCAGGTATTGGTGAGCTGGCTGCCATGTAACCTGGAATTGATATTTAAATATGATGAATATTTTGTATTGAAGAAGTTGATATTGTATTCGTGCAAACTGAGAAGAAAAATTTAAGACGAACTCATGCATAGTCCGTGTGGAAGGCAAAGACTTCTGTGGTGCAACTCAAGAGAGGCTTATGTCCAGTAGTGAACTGCAGTGAGCTTATGCCCGGTTCCTATATGGCCAGCAAAAAAGAATCGTTTTGCTTCGTCTTTGGGAGCATTTTTGATTGTCAAACATGTATAACTGCAGGTTGTACCCAAATTCGTGTAATTCCTTCAAACCTTATGGTCTACTGGTAACACGGATTAAACCTGCTGGGGATTAATTGTGGCTAAAAAAAACAATTTCGTAAAGAATACATGGTTTTCTTAACGTGAGGCATTTTAGCGCCCCCATTTAACTGATTGCGTGGAGGGATACAGCGCTAGTCGTGCCAGTTGTCTCGCTGTGTTTCCATTCATTTTAGGCGTTAAAACACTGAAATGTTTTACAGTTAATGGGGGAAAAAGCATTTTTTTATTGCATAATATTTTTTATTTAATTTTATCATGTGGTTTAGATACGATCACGTTTTATTTTAATCCCGTGCAAGGTTAACGTATACTAGTAATAAATCCTGTGGTTTTAAGTAATTACAAGAATTCGTTTACATTCTGTATATTCGTTAGTTTTGTTAATTTTGGATTGGAAACTGATTTGATAATGATGTTAATAATAGTAAATATCAGCCAATAGTAAAACCTACTAAGCAGTAGGTTACACAGCGATGTAATATAGAATTAATAAACGACGATATTGTTGTCGCATGTATAAAATTTGTCAAGCTAAGAAAAGTGACAATATTTCCTCGTAAAGGTTAATTAAATTAGAAGCATGCTAAGCAGAATACACAGGAAAAACATGAAAATGGGTTTTCCAGATTTGTATCTCACAGTGTAAGTTGTTAGAGGTTTGGAGATGGATTACCTACCTGTTATAGGTGCCTATATGATATAGTTACAATTAATACTGTAAACTATCCCTCAAGGAGGAAGGTTCCCCATCCGGGCCCTTACCTATTCGCTTATTTTCCCTTATTTAAGAAAAACACGCAAAAAACACGACTGCGTTGAAATTATATTATTTCAGTTCGTAGTAGTGTTAATAGGGTACTTGACTGAAAAAATCTAATAAGTAAACCAAAATTGACGAAGATACGACACTTTTAAAATTGGCAAAACGTCGCAAGCAAGTACAATATTTACTTGCTTCTGACTAGGGTTTTCGCCCCGGGTACCCGGAACCGGGAATTCCCGGGAATTTGGGGATTTTAGGACCCGGGAATTATTTGGCGGGAATCCCGGGTACCCGGGAATTATTTGAAATGAAGAAATAATGATGAAAAATGGAGGGTCTGCACGCTTCCGAAGATTTTATAGCATTTTCTGTCTCTCTCGCGTGAAACGGACATTGCACTGCGTGGTGTGAACTTATAATGGGGTAAATGTATCGTGATGTAAGCACACAGTACTGTTGTTTCTGTCTAGTAAACAAATTCTAAACATATTTTTTTTCATTTCATTTGTGGAAACTACTAACTAAAAAAATTTTCAAAAAAAATTATTAATTGTACTTAGTAGCTGGTTATGTTTCGATCACATATCGCTACCGCAAGTTTTTTTTTTTTAATCAATTTTTCAATTTCAATTGCTCGGTCATTCTATATCAGTAGTAGATCATGTGGTTTTAAGGTATTACACGAATTTGGGAACAGCCTTTATAGTCATTCACCCTATTGTTATTCCGTAATATTTTGCCATATTATATGAAGAGGAGACTTTTTTTTCATTAAAGAAACTCGCGACGTCGTCGCACAATAAATGACTGTAACTGCTCCTAGTTCAATTTTTTAAATAAGTGTAAGATTTTTAATTTTAATAAGAAAATTCGATTGGTATGTTAGACAATTTATCATGTTTAAAGTACTTACACAAGATTAATTTTGAATTATACGAGAAAAACTATATTTATACAAAAAACATGAAAATTCCCGGGTACCCGGGAATTCCCGGGAATTATGAGAAAAAAATCCCGATTCCCGGGAATTCAAATAGGCCGGGAACGCGAAAACCCTACTTCTGACGTCACAAGCCCCCACTCTCGAGTTTTGATGCGTTTTATCTTTCCAAATATTCATAGATTCAACAATAGAAAAAATACGTGTCCATTATTTTTTTAAACTCTAACTGGCGGACTAATTAGATTTGCAATTTATTGATGCTGTCAACATGCCTATTGCAAACTCCATTTAATTATAAATGTCAAATTCAGTGCATTTATAATTAATAGGTACCCGATTTTTTGGAATACACATTCGGATGGTAAAGCGCCAGTGTTATTTACGACGTTTTGATGTGTCTATAGTTAATAAGGCCGCTGTATTTTTCAGTTGAATCCCACATGCCCCCAAGCTCGGCACCAATTTTTGTATTTGTACCGATTTTCCTCCTAGCCTCTTCCCAACTATGTTGGAGTCAGTTAAATACCAGTATTTTAAACGGAGCGACTGCCATCAGAAGCCCAATTCTCGTAACTAATTTGAAATAAGACTGAAGGTTGACCGAACTGAGATTAAATTATGAATTTAATAAAAAATTGTAGTCTGGTACACTTAAAGTTCGGTCCGGTTTCAGTATCGTCTCAGTCTATCTCGATATAATGTCAATTCAGTCAACTTAAAATCTATTACCGATAATCATAGATTAAAATTCTAGAAATAAATGAGAATTCCAACTAGGCTACTTCCCAAAATGGCTCAGTTCATAATGTAACCAGAATACCCTTTTGGCTTCAGCCAACTTTCAATCTCATTTCAATATAATCTCACGTTTGACGTTGTTTGTTAAAGAACAAGAATACCATTTGTCACATTTATGAGATTGAGACTATACTGAGACTAGATCGAAACTATATTTTGAACATTTTTAATTACGAGAATTGGCCATCTGATCTTTGCAACCCAGTTACTGGGCAATGCCGATATCCTACGGTTGTCAGATTTTCGGGTTTTTGACTACCCATAACAACTGTCATAGGTATTCTTATGACACACACAGACTCACAAATATTTGTATGGATACGAAAATTAAGTCCTTTGCACAGGAAGCGGATCAATCCACCTCTGTGCCATTTAGATCATCAGCTTACCCCTTACCTACTTAGGCCGGTGTTCACCAACACAAATTATCTAATCGTTTACCTAAAATTCTAGTATAGTTTTCGAGTAAACGGTTGTTTGACCCTTAGAGCATTAGGTATATGCTCTAAGGTTTGACCATATAATTAACGTTTGTGAACACTACCCTTTACAACGTAAAGTAAGTCCTAACGTTTCTCTACAAAACGTTACTATACAAAGAGTATCTCATATTTATAAAAAGAAAACACTGGTAACATAGTTATTTTATGGCTTTTGATGAGGTCGTTTACGTTTTTTCGATAGCAGTCTCCTTACGGCTACAATTTACAAAATGACTGCTATTACAAGACTCATCTTTCGTTGAACAGAGTATAGTTACTTTAATTAGTTCAACTGAATCACTTTTTAGTGTATTCACACTATTGTAAAAGATTGCATTGTATATGAATTCATAATTGACTGCTTACAACTAACAATGCAAGTTATCATCCATTTCCCTTAGTTGATTCATTAATTTAATAATTATTAAGAATTTAAAGTGTACTTTACTTTCATTGAGTTGATAAGATATAAATAATATCTTTGTGTAAGGTTTGAGTACCTGTATAAGTGCCTACACACGTTGCTCATTCATGATTGTTAAATTAGAGCCTTTGATTGCTAATTAGCGCACTTGATTCAAATATCGTTACTTCGTCATGTTTTTTCAACGGTTATGATTTTCAGCAAAGTAGGTAACTTTTGTTTTATTAGCTACAGTATGTTTCATTATAAATTGGAACGTTGTACAACAGGCGAGGCGTAAGCTGAGCGTTGTATTTGTGTGAGTGCACATAGAATCGATTGCCAAAAAGCAGTATAAACCGGTTTAAACCAAGCAAAGGACGCGTCTGCATTCATTCTCACATAAAAGCTAAGCTCAGCTTAAGCCTCGCGGACGGTAGCATAATGTTATCTATACATATAAAAGGAGAAGCTGACTGACTGACTGACTGATCTATCAACGCACAGCCTAAACCGCTGGGGTTAGAAAGTTGAAATTTTGACAGTATGTTCCTATTTTAACGTAGGCATCCACTAAGAAGGGATTTTTCGAAATTCTACCCCTAAGGGGGTTAAATAGGGGATGAAAGTTTGTATGGAAAATCGTCACTTAACGGGTTCATAATTTCACGGAAGCGAAGCTGCGGGCGAAAGCTAGTGGTCTATAATTCTGATAACAAATAGGTGAACCCGTGAACCCGTGAACCCGTGGTGAATACTGTCGCACATCAAAATGTAACACGTAAATAACACGACGGTATTGCCATCCGAATTTGGAATAGGGTATTCATTTTAAATCACAGAACAGATAATTTTAAATGTACTGATTTGAACATATTATTGTTTAATAGCCTTTGCAAGCAGCACCCCTACGTATCTAGTTACACACACATAATTATAACTGTAACTGATTCTTACGTGTTTTTCTTAAATATCATAGAGAAAGGCAGGACTTTTATAGGTTGATCTTTTCATAATCAAATCCCAGGAAGTGAATATTTTTCCTATGTGTTGATTATATGTTCAGATCAAGAAGATCAGTCACAGCATCTGTTTGTCTGACAGATGCTTTTAGTCATTATGAAAATCTAATTCGCAAAAATGTTGGGTATCAATATTTTTTTTTGTGTACTACGTAAGTAGTAAATGATTTATTATCATTAAAAAAAAAAACTGGCAAGCTTCACCTCAAATCATTCCCTGCCTGAGTGGTAAAAGTCTTATTCCCTACACAGAATATAATGACAAAAATATTTCAAGGACTGTCTAATTAATAATAATAATATAGTTTATTTCTCTCAAAAAGGTACAATTCGGTACCTAATATCTACGTTACAAGGAGATTCAAACCTTTGTGAGAGCTGGAGTCTATACTGGGTTCGGGACCTGCATGACAGATCTCCAGGATCACACCCTTAAAAATTAGAGTAATTAGGTTGCACTTACGTACTACAACATTGTAAAGCTCCAAATTTTGAGAGGAAGTTGGTGGAATATACAAAACAAAAGAATATGTGCTATGTGTGTTTTCGGAGAGTGTTGTGTGTCCGTGAGTGCAATATAGGTCCTCACGCCCGGCGCTCGTGAAGGGCACCAGGCGCGAGCAACTACTTGCCTGAGAGTGTGAAATTAATTAATAACTCTGCCGACTTTACCTGGATTACTGAAAGATTTCGACGTCACAGCGGTCTGACATCACAACACAATTTCAACACAAACAGATAAGCAGACTACGATTATCTTCACTAAAACGACACTTAACAAACAATAAAAAACCTTCGGATAATTAACCTTCTGTCAGTCTATGCGTGATAATAAAAACATCAGTGTAAAAGGAAAAAGGGTGAATTCGGCTTTGTCAAAAATAATGACGGAATCTTTAATTGACTGTAGTCTGAATACCTAAGCAATTTTAGAGAATATTTTATAGCATTTGCAATGACTAGTCAATATTGCAAAGAGTAGGTAGAGGACCTCTAGCTTTTCAAAGGTACCTACTTACTGCAACTTTGACAAAAGAATGAAACAAAAAATTAAAAAAAAAACTGCAGTGATATAAAAGTACAGTCTGTCTATAAAGTCACGAAAAATTGGGGGCGCCACTAGTCATACGTTATAAACTTGGAAAAATTTAAAAAATTTAATCTTTGAAAATCACCTCTCTTGCAGAACTTAGTATAGTTTTACTCATCATAATTATATCAATTTGCGCGTATTTAGACACGATCATCACTTGATAAAACACTAACTGACAAAATACAGGGAAAGATTAAAAATTAGTTCCATTTCATGACTTTATAGACAGGCTGTAGTTAGTAGGTAAACAATAATTGTTTCCCAGTTCTAAAAATTAAACCCTGTTACGCTATTGAATATGACAGCTGGAGCAGACTGAAAATAGCAGAACAGGTTACAATGGGTCAACTTTGTATAGGGCCTATACAATTTGTGAAGGCCCATACTATAAGCACAGTCTACATAAATCTTACTCCTTACAGTCGGTCAACGTAGAACATTGTCACAGAGCAATCGTGCGGGGGGTTGCGGGGTGAAGGAGCGGAGGTTATGTCCCGAGTAGCCATACTGCTTATTTGGGACATAACCTCCACCCCTACATAATTTTGACATTTCATAGGATCTGTCAAATGTATGGGCGTTGACCCACTGTATGTAGTAAGTAGGTACACTGTGCTTTAAGGCTGATCAGCAGTAGATGACAATGCACTAACTTCATTAACTGTTTGTAAGAAACAAAGACTTTTTTAATTCAGTCTATTTGTTTAAAAACACGTAAGAAGTACCACGAGTCATGCCTCAGTAAGACAATGTGTCTTAACATTGCATTGAAACATAATAGTTTGCACAGAGCACTAGAATTTCAAAGGTATCATAAATCAAACACCAATCAACGTCACAACATAAATAATTATTCATTCAATATTTACATAAAACGACACAGAACGTGACAAAACATGCGTAAATAGTTACAAACTATGTATTGAACAACAATTTACAAAACATCTCTCTTCATACATTTATGTTCTATAAAATCCTATTTACACGATGCTTCTTTATCTTGCAAGCAGGACAACATTTAGCATGCATTTTATTAGCATGCTACCTGTTCGCATGGTAAAAAGTATCGTGTAAATAGGTCCTAACGATCACATCCTAGGTACTTGAAGCAGTCAATTATATTTTTAACTTAAAACTAATAAAATTATTTTAATTAAATTGCACTTTTTTTACAACTGGAATGTTTCAATAAATTGACAATAGCACAACCTGTGAGAACTTTGCCGTGATATTAACTTTGTTTTTTAAATCTTAAAGCTGACTAGTGACACTGGGTTATTTGTAAAACATTATAAACGACTACTTAGCTGCATTATTACATTTAACAGATCTTTGTTTTTATGATACCAGATCCAAAAATGATATCAGATCATACTTATATTTTATATAACAATCTCTTACACATACCTACTACCCAACGAATCTTTTGATAGACTTTAATTCAGATCATAACAGTTATCCTAGTCTATACTTCATACGAACTTAACGTAGCCCCAAAGGCAATAATGCATCGCTTAAATTTTAAATAATTCTTAAAAAATAAAAACATTCTCAAATAAAAATTTCGTTTCTCGATTGATTTCGACGGTGGCTGATACATAATACACGCGAAGAATTTCACGTTTCGAAATTTGAAAATACCCTAACATTCAGTGTACGGGGCTATTACATATCTCAAAAGTATTTTATAAAATTTTGTCTTAAATAATAGTTAAACTTAATTATAACGTGACGGTAAAGTCGCCGTCCTTCTGCTCGGCTTTTGGCTCGTGCTGCTCGCGATCAGGCATCTTCAGCATCAGGTGGTGGTCCCCGCTCTCTGTGCGACATCACAAACACATGCACAGTTACAAACACATACAACAACATACTACTCTAGTGTGCTAAAGGACATACTAGTGCAGACATATACTGGGTGTAAGGGACGGTGTACCGAAAACTGAAACAGTGAATTCAGCCTATTCTTCTGAATCGAAAATAAGTGTTTTTTTTTCGGAATTTTCGGGATTTCCTGGAAATTGCTAATTTGCCTATGTTTTATTGTATTTCAATAAGTGTTTTGGCAGGTAAATAAACTGAGTGTAAAGGACAGGTTACCAAAAATGACACAGTGAATTTAGTTCATTATTTTGAATTGAAATTCCGTGGAAAATATCAACGAAATCTTTCGAATTTTCCGATTTATAAAAAAATTCATTTCATTTTTGCAACATGCAGTGTGTATTGCAGTGTGTATAGGATTGCTTATTTTACAGCAGAGAAATGTTAAATTTGTGTAAAAAAAAACGGAAATGTCGGAAAATTCCGAGCAAAATTTCCACTTATTTTCAATTCAGAATATTAGGTATATGATAATAGGCTGAATTCACTGTTTCAGTTTTCGGTACACCGTCCCTTACACCTGGTGTGTTATTAAATTAATTGTCGCTAAGACTATTGTTGGACAGAAGTTTGAATCTACAGATTCTTTCAACTTTTATCAGTAGAAAACCTTTTTTTTAAATATAATAGTCATAGTTATTTAAAACCGGGTCTCCAGCCCGTGTTTTGCTTTTTTGTTTACTTTTACGGCTTTACACAAAAACATCAAGACAAATATGTTTTCTAACAAAAATGTGATTACTTATATGAATTTTCTAGGACAGAATAACTTAGTCAATCTGCATTCAGTAACTCAAGGTATCTTAATACCCGTTCTGTTAATAAATTACGTCAATATTTTCCTAAAATATTTTTCACTTAACCTACCCAGTTAACCTAGTTAAAATAGTTAGTACGAAAATACACCAGACAAGGTAAGATTCCTTTTAAGGTCAACCGTGAATGTGTCTCTTGATAAGACAAGCAAACAGAGACATCTACATCGTATCAATCTTTGTGTATCAGCAAGTTAATATGTAACACATTACACTAAATTAGTAACGAAAATTACCTTTAGATTTTCATTTGTTAGACACATTTAGCTTTTGTTGGAAGATTAGAAACACGATTGAAGAAAAACACATTATTAGTCAACTAGTCGATAGAAGAGTTATAACAAAAATACAAATATAAGAGTGCAGTGAATTGTATTAATTAAGTACAAGGTTCTTCGAACTTTCTCACGTGTGTTCTCAGAAAGAAAACAATTATCTATTGTATCAACTAGAGCATCAAATTAATTTTGCTTAATAAATGACCAGCCTTCTGATGATATAATTTAATGTTCATTAAAAGCCAATTCATTCCAAAAAAAAAAAATTACGCAACCACTTATGGGAAGTTCAGGGCGGCCATATTTCAGTCATCCGGCCGTACTGTATGATTTCTAAGTAAAAATGTTTTATTCAACCTACGGTTTGCAGAGTCGCAGTGGTTAAGAAGTTTTTATCCCTATATGATTACCTATTATTTACATACATAATGTTAGCAATGGGTACAAATAGTGATGACAAACACTGGACCACAGCTAAAGAGTCGATGACACAAAAGACAAATAATAAGTCGTTCAACAACGCATCTGCTTCACAGAAATGTTAAGTGCAATGTAACAATACAAACAGCTGACTAATAACACGTTTAAAATTATTTAAATATTTATTGAAAAAGGAACTATTAAAGTAATGCTGGCCGCCATTATGCCATAATTCAAATTGTACGTTCCAAATGACAGGCGACCGTTAAACCGATCGTCTGGAAGTGTCTTAAACGATCGACAAAACAAATGTATCCTGTATCAAAAAGGGGCAACAAATTGGCAAAATGGTACATCCTGTCGAGATTTGATAATAGTTCCGACGGGTAACGGTCGTGGTGATGGGTGTAGGAAAGTCAAAGGAGTTCTGCTTAAGGCCTTCACAAATAACAGTTAGGTTGACAGAGGCGGCAATTCTATCAGTTAATTGAGGGGCGAGGAATTGTATACGTTACTAACTGTGCTCTTGCGGGTCCGCCCGAAACTTTTGCGGGCGTGTGCACTACATTTCACCAAAGTTTCATCACAATCGGATATGGTACAGGAACGCATACCGGGCAAACAAAGAAACATTCATCCATCTTCTATTTCCATATAAAGAAAAATTAAATGCTGTTTATTGGTAAGGATCACTTGAGAAAGGCTGGACCGATTGAGCTATTTTCTTTATTAAAATGTTGCTAATTGTCCGAATTAGGTTTTTATGGAAGGAAAATTTTGAAAAATTGCCCTGGAAAATTGTTCAGTTCGGGAAAAAGTGAACGTTTTTTTTTCTATGGGATTTTTATATGACAGGAAAACGTCCGTCGGATCAGCTAGTTTTTAATACACGAGTAGATAGATTGCTTTCGACAAAAAAAAGGCTCTAAATGTTATAAGTATTGTCGAGTCTTTAAAGATATTCTACAATGATACAAAGCTTATTTTAACACAAATGTATGATCTTCTAACCAAGATATTCTTTATAACGGTTGTGCTCTACATTGTCTCATCAAGAAATATAAACAAAATTCTAGACAAATTATCCAATTTTAAAATTTGAAGATTTCTGTAGGCTTCGTATTACCCATAAGCTAATAATGACCTAACAGTATGTCGTACGTGACTCACAAAGCTTCCTTTTGAAAACTTATTGACAATATTAAAGAGTTATATTCGATGACGTCAAAATGCAAATGATGGGGTTATAGCACCTGTTTAAAGGTTTATTAGCGTTATGTATGAGCACGCAATTGTGTTAAAACACGTACGAGTCAAGTAATTTAAGTAAATGATACTCAGAATAACCGTTCACACATTTAGCACTAACTAGTAACTTGTGATCTTATTTACTGTTGCTAATTAAAATAACTACCTACGTGATGCTAAGGTTACTCAGAAGATATTAGTATAAAATATTAGAAATCGGTACAGGAAATATTCTAAAGACTATTTGACGTATGTAGCTAGCTATCGACTGTTTGAGAAATATGTACTCAGATGATCACTGTTTTTCAGTTAAAATTACTTTGACTGACTCCTTGCTCTAGTTGTCGCGAGTGCGACTATTGAACGTGAGGTCTTGTGCTCGATCCCCCGGTCGGGCAGTGTTGGGTTTTTTCTAGCGGAATTTTTCATTAACAGTTCGAGTCTGAATTTGTGCACGGTTGATGACAATAGGCTCGCCCCCTATTACATGAGACTTAAACATAACGGCGAAATGAGGGTATTTTATACCTACACCTTGGCCCAACCCTTCTTGGCCCTTCGGGGAATACAAGCTTGATGTAATGTTGTTTTTGAAATACAGCCATTCTGATTGATAACATCGACACCTGCAAGGAATAACATTGTAACTCACTTTTATGGCAATTTTGAGTTACAATCATATTCTTATTGTACAAAAAATGCAGTTTATTTTGCTCTTACTCCCATGTCTAAATTCCTTCGCGTAAAGATTTTTTTCAGTGTAAAACATTATAAGTGAGAGTCAACTGCAGTTAATAAAATTGTATATTGAGTTACACATAATAGTTTATGCTCGCCATTATTATATTAGTTACGATTACATTAACTACGATGCATTACTTACGAATGCGAGCTTATGTATTTGTTTGTTTTTTTGTTTGTAACTATTTCTTTGTTTAATTTAACAACATTTTATTCGTATGTTAACTCCAAAATGCATAAAAATACCTTTGAAGTATATATTATCTGAGTTACAATGTCGTTTTATAAAGTATATGTTGTGGAATTTCATTGTAACTCACAAAAAGTCATAAAATATATATCTATATAATAATATAAACATATAAAACTGTAACTCCTCCCTCGTTGATACAATTTTTCAAGGTTGGTTGGCATTGAGAGTTAACAAAAATCTGTAAGAATTATTTAAATCTTTGACGCGCTCTCCTGTAAAGTTACTAAAATGAGTTGCAATGTTATTCCTTGCAGGTGTCGACAAAATAGACATATCTTTTTTTTTAGTTACAATGTTATCTTCAAATTGATATTGTTTTTAATAGAGCTAAATACCTATATAAGAAGCTTTCCACTCCCTACGCCAATGCATGAAATGCGCATGCACATCTGACCAAGCTGAAATAAATGATCTAATCCGTCACACAGCTCAATAAATAGAGTCACATAGTTATTTACACCTGAAGTAAACTGATATACAAATCATACAGTCATATTACATACAAGAGGTTTGCTACCTACGTGTTATGTACCCAGTATTTTAATTTATCACCATTGTGTCTAAGTATGTGACACGCTTCATAAGATCACGAGAGCTGACGAGGCATGAATATAAACTTAATCATATGTACCTTTCTTATAAAGGTACCTATGTAAGGATGTCTGAAACTCAAGTGATAGTTAATTCCAAAATAATCTATGTAAGGATTGATTGCGCTAATTCTTTTTCTCAGGATGTTTAAAGACGTGTGAAACTATAAGATTTAAGAATTAATTAACTTTCATGTTTTCAATTTCATATCTTGTTTATATCCAGTTGTTATTTATAAATAAGGAATAAAGTCTAGATATACAAATTGTAAAAAAACAACAACAAACAAAAATATCAGTAAATGGGTTTAAAAAACTATGTAGTATGTAAACAAAACCTTTTAACAATAAATTAGACATTATCTTGTGCAGGAGCAAACAAGAGCTGTCTGTTGACCCTAGATAAACAATAATATTGCTAATAATATGATATGTCATACAATACCGCACGGAAATATTATAGTGCAAGAAACTTGCAAATGTTCTGATTGTATACTTATTTGTGTACGTATTACATGATTTAGTGCAATTATAGTTCAAACATATTTTATAGGTCGATCTACATTTTGTGAGACAAAGGAAAGATACCTTCTACAATAATGGAGATACTTTTTAATTAGAGGAACAGAACAATTTGATGTAAGAATAGATTTTCGATATTGACTTTTCTATATTAGAAAGAAAATAGTTTTTTTTTAAATTGCTGTTAAAGGAAAATGTGTAAAAATCCATTATGTACCTGCATCTTATCTTACAGAATCATAAATTCTTTCACATTTTTACGCACAAAGATTATTTTAACATACAAACAAAACGTTGAACATGTACCTATTATCTTTAGATTGATATAGAGATACAGAGAAGCTTTGTTAGTCAACATGTGGCACATAGAATTAGCTACCACCACCACATCTATCACCAGATTTAAGTCTAAAAAGGAACTTACCGATCGATCTACGATCACTCTGACTGCCGTAGAACTCATCCAACTCCTTGGCTGAGCACAGCGGTGTGTCCACCTGCATCGTCTCCTCGAACTTGGAATAGTCCACCTCGTATCCTTGACGTTCACGATTGTACGACACCAACGGGACAAACCTGTGTCCCCACATTATTTCACTAGTCGTATAACTGGAACGAGCCTGGGTCGTTTGACCCGTGGATTCTATCGTTCCCTCCAGAATAACCACAATCTCGAACCTCTCTTGCAACACATCGGCAGCGGATACTCCGTAAAACGGACTGTCGGCATTTATTTTATGTACCATTGTTATTGGCCATATGAAGAATAGGTTACTATCACATCCATCCGCGTTAAGCTCTAGTTCTGTCTGGTAATGAGACAGTACTTCGCCTTCCTTAGTAGTTCTAGATCGTATTAACTGAGCTCGCACACTAGCTCCAATAATATGTGACTTCCTCAAGTCGCCCACTCTGAACATTAAGCACAGCTCACCGTCTCTTTGGCACACTACGGCGTACTTGGAGAACAGAAGCGTTTGCGTTCTGTGTTTGGGTCGCGTCATCTTAGCGAACACTATGCCGACCATGAAGGCTTGAATCATCACACCCACAATACTCTGAAGACACATAATAAATATCGCTTCCGGGCATTCCTCCGTCGTCGTACGTGAACCGTAACCGATTGTGTGCTGCGTCTCAATACTGAACAGGAAGCATGAGGTAAAGTCGTATATGTTGAACACACATGGCTTCCAGTTTGATCCTTCTTGCATGGGCGGTAGATGGTCCACCTCTAAGTCACCGTGTGTGAATGAAATCAGCCACCAGATCAATGCGAATCCCAGCCAAGATAAGATGAAGGAGAGTGTGAATACTAGCAGTGTCCATCGCCATTGTGCGTCCACGAGCGTCGTGAACATATCCTGAAGGAATCTCAACCGCCGCTGAGAGATCTTGGATTTGAGAATGTTGCACTCTCCATTTTTGAGAATCGCTCGTCGCCGTGTCCTCCTGGTTGCACCATGTCTGTGAGATCGGCTCCTAAAACCAAACACGCTCACATTAATTTGTTTATTTATGTTGCACTTCAATGATTCTAGTTATCTATCTATCCGGTACACTTCTGGAAGAATGAATGTCCAGTACACGCTTGCATCGCCGCGGTGCGACGGCTACGACCTTCATCAATGTTAATATCGGTAATATGCTGCTAACATAGAGAATAGGCTTTCTAATTAACATAAATCGTTTCTAATAATCACGACATAGAACAAAAAGAGGACATTGAAAGCAAACGGACGGACAGAAGCGACACATTACGGGATGGTATCAGTCGGAGACGGCACGGGGTGTCGGGCGTCGACGAACCTCTTGCTGCCTGTAGGATAGTAGACGCCAGGCGAGAGGTTGCCGTTGGCTGGCACTGGCTTCACTTTGAGCCACTCGTCTGGCAGCAACTGCGACTCCTCGCGGCAGGTGGGCGACTCCGGGTCGGCGTTCATGGCTGATGCGGCGTCGTGCACTCGACTCACTGGCAGCGGACCGTCTGCGCCACCATCCCTCAGTGGGCAGCCTCCTGAAGCATCGCGCGCGATAATGTCTCGGTCACGACTGACTCTCTCGTGCCCGCCCGCACAACGACGCGCTAAACGTTGTATAATTGTATCGCGAGATTCTATATCGGAAATTATCAGCTCGCTACGGAAAACAAATTTTAGTTAGTGCCTGCGTTGACGTTATCAGACCTACAGGGTGATATTTTGATACAAGATATTATTTTTGTAAGGCACGCCTACGATTCCTATCTAAATTTCAGAATCGTAAATTTTAAAAATTATTCGTATATTTTTGGACTCTCGTCTCAACACTTCAATAACTCTGATATCTAGTAAAATATTATCATTTTATTTCCTTTTATATAGTGTAACAGTTTATGATATAAGATTATGAGATTGTGACATAAAACAATGAAATTCAAACAGAGCACATGCCACTGACAGTTGTTATTAGCGCCATTAGAGATGCGCAGGCGACAAGTTAATATTTACTGTTAATAATAATTATTTATGTCCATTTGTTCATCACTCGTTTACACGGTCACCACGACATTTAATATTTTATTTCAATATTTTCAATCAATTCTCGTTACATTAACTAAGAAGACAAAAACAAGATTTAATTTACTGCCTAAGATATCAGGACTTTCGCTATTTATAAACGGCTTACATACTTTGATCGATTAAAATAGATAAGACGTTCCCCTTTTCTTAGATTCGCAGAAGTGTGGTAGAATCGCTTTGCGACAAACCAAATATATGCCATTTCATGGATTAAAGAACAATGTCATGCGCATGCTTATGAGCGTATTTGTTCATAAGTTTTTTAAACAAAACGGAACCTATCATAAACCCAATTTACAACTAAGAAATCACTCATCTCATAACATGCTAAACAGTGTTGGTCGCCAATCTAAGGATTATACTCAATTAACGTTTGTTTCACTTTTCTGTAATTAAACGATATTTTAATTTCATTATTGGCAGTGTACCTACCTATGAAAAATCTACAAAAGAAAATATACAGTACAATACGGCCGACGTATCTAAGCGAGTCTGATGTTAGCTGATTAGCTGCGCAGTAGACAATTTCGTTTCTAAAAGATTCATTGCGCAGCCAAACGAGTAACTTCAGACTCGCCAAGATACTTCGGCCGTATTGTAATACATTTATAATATCACTCTATCATATCATACGCTTGCACCACCTACTTTGTCAAAGCTAACCCATTGCCTTATCTTGATCTCCAGTTCGAAGAAAGCGTAGATACATAGGATATTTTTTATTGTTCACACATGATCAGTAAATGGTTATAGCACGATTGTAATAAGATCGCCTCCTCTGAAACCTGGGGGTCTACTCCCTAAGCACGAAGTCCGTGGTTTCGGCCTTAGTTACGAGCGTTTCCTACTCCCTATCACCTACGGACATACGACTATTTTGGGGCCCGAACTAAGAATGAATGACAACACGATTTGACAGTTGTCCCTACTACCGATGTGTTTTTGCCCGTCCGAAAAGTTGAACTTGACACTTGTTTTGTTCACTCCTACGTTTCGGGCTACTTTCGGACGGGCGACTAACTTCGTTGACGGCCTTAGGGAGTAGGCCTCCTGAGCCGTCATCGGGTAATTCTTGTTTAGTTTAAATTGTATCCAAGGCCCTATCAATTCAAATTTTTGGTGACAGTTGATGGCATTAGACATGACAACGTTCACCATTTTATCTAAGAGCTTAAGATACATTTCCTTTGCTGTGACCCACTTTTGATATCGGTCAAAGGATTTAGATACGTCTCCATTTTCTGATACTTCATCTAGTGAACATTATAGTTTACTAGCGCACTTCGCACTTTAGTGGCTTCGCACGTGTACGTTTTATAGCTTAAAACCTTCCTCTTGAATCACTCTATCTCCTAAAAAAAACCGCATCAAAATCCGTTGCGTAGTTTTAAAGATCTAAGCATACATAGGGACAGACAGCGAGAAGCGACTTTGTTTTATACTATGTAGTGATGAATTTTAATGAACGTGCGATCTGCTTAGTTTTAAAATTAAACTAAGTTAGAAACAATTTTAAAGGAAAAAAATGCTAAAAATAATTAGCACAATTTTATGTAAACTGTTAGATTAGAGATAGAATCTAGCAAGTTTAAAAACTGTGGGAACAGTGTACCTAAGTAGTTCAACTATAGATAGATGATTTCACGGGGCCCAAAAAAGGTACCGATATTCAAAAACGACCTCTGAAACTCAAAGAAAATACTAATACCCAAAGGAGGATAGCAGACGCCCTAATAACGCTGGTCCTAACACTTGTTACAGATCTATATGAAAGTAGATGTATATTGGCAGAGAGTGTTTTATGAGCATTACTACTACAATAACAATTAGTTGTATTTTATTCGGCAACGGTTTAATGGACAAATCATCGTTTTGTGGACGTGAGTTCAGCGTTAGCCTGACTACGGTCGTAGAGGATAGCGTAGCAATTTATTTGTTTCTGCTACAACTAGTGAAATCAATGTAACTTTATTTTTTATTGCATAAAAACTGTTTCCAAATACTATTCTGCCTACTTAAACGTACCCTAGCTAGCATATTATTATAAAGACGAACACAGAGATTTCAAAAAAAGAATTGTGCCCTAAATGCGGTTTGCAATTTTTAAACTGAATTGAATGTAATTTCACGAAGAGCGTGTCTATACTTATAAAAAGAGAAACTGACTTACTGACTGATCTATCAACGCACAGTCTAAACCGCTGGGTTTAGAATTTTGTTTTAACACAAGGTACTTCTAACAACATAGGCATCCACCAAGGAGTGGTTTTTGGAAATTCCACCCCTAAACTGAAATGGGTTGTTAACGTTTGCATGAAAATCCTTATTTCATGCAGTTATTAACTTGAAACTTGGCACAAACACTCTTCAAAGTAAATAATTAAAGACAGACTTTTTGGATTTTAAAATTACACCTAAGAACGGTTTAAAGAGGATTTAAAATTTCATGCAAGCGAAGCTGCGGGCAAAAGCAGCAACCCATAAGAGATCAAAAGCATCAGATTATACACGAGTGTGTATTTACTCATTTTTATCATTTTTTCCCACATTGCCATCAAAATTCAAATAATAACTCTGATTAAGTGATATCTAGTATTGACACGAAACAATGTAGTCTTATTCCAATAAACAATATAATATCTTTTGATAAACTATACGTCATACATAGTATATTGCTGGTTAAGTGTACAATAAATTACACATATTTATTTAAGTACACATCAAATTCATAATAAATCCTGTAAGAGGTTCTGTTTAATTGTTCACTTTCCTTGCCTGTGAAAACCAAGGGCTTACGAGCGTGTACGCCGTACGGCATTTCATACAAATTTTCAAGTCTTTGTTTTTCGTAATGACTGAACCGATTTTGATGAAACTTCACACACATAAGCAAGATTCAAAGGTCTAAAAAGTTAGTAGAAACCATTTTCGAAATGTCTTACTTAAAAAAAGATAATTGGAAATTTCTGTTTGTATGGAAAATTTTAAATCGGTCTAATTTAACTGTAACACTATTTTTCGAAAATGTTTTCTACTAACTTTTTAGTCCTATGTATCCTGCTGATGGGTATGAAGTTTCATTAAAATCGGTTCATTCATATCGAAAAATAAGGACTTGAAAATTTATATGAAATGCCGAACGGCGTACACGCTCTTACGCAGAGGACACTACACGATTTATTTATTTATACTATGCACTATCGTAGTACAGAAGGCGGACTTAATACCATAAGGTATTAATTACCAGTCAACCTTTGGGTTAAAAAGAAAAGTATTTACCTAAATAGGAACAAAAAAAAAGATAAGACTACTACAATTTTGTACTCAATAAACTACAAATTCATTTATAAGATAAAGATAAAATTGCAGATTTCAGGACTGGATGTTCTCTAAAAACAGCACAATGTATTATGTTCCATATGATAGGACTCTATAGATATTCTTACATCAAACGAATCCTTTTTCTTTCCAATCAATCTTAATACCTAATTCTTGCTTTAAAAAATATTCGTAAACGTTGTAAGTAACTACTAAAGAACGGGGGAGTCGGGGGAGCCACTACCACACCGATAATTCAGCCCTCATCAAGCTGTCTCCCCCCCTAAGTTCCCGCCAGCAACGCCCTAAGCTGACGTCCGAGTCCCACTAGGGATCGCCCTTGGTGCTGTTGTTGCAGGTAGTCATGATGTTAGTGTAGTACAAGTACTTAGCTTAGGTTAAGTATTTTACTTCCCCCCCATTGGCTGGAGACCCTTCAGGTCTCGCCAATAACTGCCGGGTTACGTAGAAACGGTCCCCTAGGGCCATAAGTATAAAGCAGAACAAAAAGAAAAAAAAACTATACATATACACTACGCTGTACGGGCAACGTTCTGAAAACGCTTTATTGTACGCGTTATATTATAATTGGGAACAACAGATGCACGATTTTTTTTGATGATTACAAGAAATTATATTTAACCCTTTAACCGCCCCAGTCGCAAAAATCCGACATAAAGTTTCGTGTCCATTTTGCCCACGTCAGTTATGTGTTTATCCGTTTCCATCCATATAAAGATAAATAAAATTGTCGGATATATCCGACTGGGGCGGTTAAAGGGTTAAGGAAAAAACAGAATTAATCAATTGTTCGTATTGCTGGAAATTTACATCAAATCCAAGACCGAGTTTACATTTGCGGCAGATGAAGCGATTCTGGATTTTCACTATAAACTGAAAAGTATCATAAGTAGTATATGCCTCAATAAAATAATAAAAAAAAATTGATCTTATTGGCCTACGATAAACGAAAGAAATGTTAGATTTTTAAACGTCCTGTATTTAAAAATAAGATGGCGCCCACCCCAGCCTTTTCATTAAAATGGCTAATTTGACAGCGCGCGAATTGTTGGGCGTTAATGCGCATCTTTTCCCAACACTAATTCGTTGTTCTCGATCATTTTCCGATTCAAGGCCATGGAAACTGTTAATTAATTATTAAAAGCTCATAAGTGGAGATGACTTTTAACGTTTCGTGTTTATTCGTTTTGTGTGAATACATATAGGTACATATACCTACTTGTGTGTATAGAAAAATATTTGTAACGTCACTTACGTTACGAATATTTATTTGCTTCATGTTTGACATCAAATCAATTTTACAACAACATTTTTTTAGGTTACTTGTAAAATAAAAAAGTAACCAAAATATTGTTTTGGTGTCGTTGTTGTCTAGTGTAAAGTTGTTCGCGTTTACTGTATAAAGGTTGTAAAAACCGTAAGAAAAAGCAGTCATCGTTGTTCATCCATTCATTCATTGTGCACAATATGAGGCCGGATTATAGAAGGTATTTTTCCAGCAGAAATAACTGGAAATTTTATTTAGCATTACACTGTTGCCATGAGCGTAGCCAGGATATTGTCTAGATTGGAGCAAAGCAGCTCTGTCAAATATTTAATTTATATTTTTTCACTAAATCTTTTTGTTTATGTAATTTCCCATGCCCATCCTTTTTTCCCAAATAAGTATAGCCGGATATTAGTCTGTCTTTGGGGTGCATGGAAAAAGCTTTGCGACCAACCTTACTGACTGGCTAACTTTTTCACCACCACGGCATGAGCTATTCTCGTATAGCTCGTGCCGAAACGAGAAAAGAAGAAGTCTATCTATATTAGTAGACACGGGTGTTGACTGAATCTAGACTATTTACCTATTCTTCCATCGTACTAGGGTAGGGCAAGCTACGTCCTCATGGACTGTTGCCTTTTTCAATTACCCTATTTTCCGCCTTATAAAAAAAAAATCTCTATCTTTCCCAGCCCTCATATCGTTTTTTAGCTGATTTGAATTAGAACCGCTACATTTTTCTATTCGTGATTCTTATTCTCATAGTGGTTCTAACTCAAATCAGCCAAATAATGAGATAGGACTTTTAGTCATGCGAGCGACGATATGACGACTCACAATTCGTGTAAAATAAGTATATCCAATTAAAATCACAAAACATTAACATATAAATCTGCCCACCGTCATCAGTGACTGCTTATTTACTTCGTGATTTTAAGTAGAATTAATTCACACCACGCCTCCGAGTAAACATTTTGCAACACGACATATTATGTAGTAAATATCGCGACAAATTAGTCGTGATTCAAAAATAAACACCTGTGTAGGTGACATTTGGTTATTTTGACCGTGGTACTTGTGGTTGGTAGCGGGCTGTAGAGGGGGCCACTCAATGAGACTAAAATGTTATTAGAGCCACTCCTCCATAATTTAATTATCACTGTCAAATAACTATAATTCGGATATTACGTTATTGGAGCACGATGGTGACGCAAATTTTAGGAAATATGATTTAATTTGAATTACGTGCTTTCATAGTCAGTGGTACGACTTTGAAGAAGTATCTAATTGATATGAAATGGTATCCAGAAAAAATGAAGTTAATACTATTTATTTCCTTACAAATCTTTGTACCTACCTAGTGGCGATTCTAAACGAGAATATTTAAATTAATAGTTATTCTAAAAGACAACTTGTTAAATCATAGATAAATCTTAACCATTGGATTTACTAACACATAACCACTTGTTGTGCGTTTCTCTTTTCCAGGCAGCATCGAGATAAATTGCACAGAAGCGTCGAAGTGCTATCAGAGATTATTAGCAGACACCGCTGCAGATAGACACTCCAACACGGTTACGAACAATCATGCACTTGAATAAGTTAGCGCGTGTCAAGTACCTACGAGTTAGATCTTAGGGTTACCAAAACAGTTGCTAAGATGATGCTCTATTGTTCTATTTTCAAATTAACACTTTTTTCTTTATTATTTATAGCGTTACCTATTGGTTTAATGGCATCTACCAAATTATCAGATCGCACATTTTTGAGTAGGGAAAGTTAATGGCGCAGTTGCAATTGAGCTTTTATATTGGATAAATAACAGTACAAAATTGTATCGTCGTAATCTTGGGAGTTTACATCATTATTGGAAAATAGTAGGTGTATGACAGAATCATAAAATATTGTTATTTCTTGCCAATTCGAACGTTTTGTTGAAAAAGCTTCGTTCTTTCGCAGAAAATTAAACCATAGGTTATGCCGTTATGCCTGACACCATTTCAAACCAATTTTCACGTAAAACTGAAGCTAAAACAAAGTTCTTAAGTATGTAAAACCCAATTTTTTTTTTTGCATATTGTTTCCGTCATGCGCGTAAGAAAAGTTTTAAGTGTGTATATTACACAAATTAGACGCAAAGAGAAAACTAGATAGACCAAGAAGATAGTACATAGACCAATTGAAGGAAAAGACGGAAACTGATATCATACAGAGAAGTGAAGGAATTGGCTATGGATAAAAAAAGATAGAGATTGCTACACAGACCAAGTGCCCCGCATTTAAATTTTGGATGGATATTCCGCAGTTATGTACGATGTTATGACCCTATTCGTGCACAATCTTCTAAACGAAAGAATTGATCGGTCGCACGAGGCAGCCATCTCTATATCATGACGTGTTGGTTATACAGTATAACTGCATAAATTTATCCCCGCGGTTCTGTCTACGTCATAACTTTTCCGGGATAAAAAAATACCATACCATACTCTGACATCACACTTAATATTATAAATGTGAAAGTTTGTGAAGATGCATGGATGTTTGTTACTCAATTCACGCATAAACGGCTCAACGGATTTGGATGAAATTTGGCAAACAGATTGACCATGGCCTGGATAAACCCATTGAAAACCAGTATCAGAGAAACAATAGACTGATGCCGCTGCTGATCGGTGGCGATGGACTGGGACATCAGCGGTTACTACTTAGTTTTTTTTTTGGGTACATGAATTTGTTTCCCTAGAATGCGAGATGTCCCATCTCATCCCCTTCCCATCTCTTCCCCTATGCGTTTATACAAAAAAATCCCATCTCTTAAATAAACGCATAGGGGTAGAGATGGGAAGGGCAAGAGATGGGACTAAACCGAATGCGAATGAGACTGCGGGCAACAGCTAGCTTTTAATAGTGCACTTTTTATTTATTTATTTATATAGTCTTTATTGTACATAATACACCGGATACAAAAAAAAATTAATTGTTTTATTTTTGTTTTCACGAATAAATACAATAACATTAAAATTTTGGAAATATATTTTTATACGTATTTTGTACATTTAGAGTTTTTAGGTAAGATTTACATTATACTAGTTTATAATTTAAGTGAGAAATTACTCTTCAACTGATATTGTTTTTTATTAATTCAATTTCATACAAGGGTATTATTTACATTTTTAACCTAAATTAATACAAACTAAACTAAATCTAAAGTAAAAACAAAGAAAAATTATATCCTACACTAAACTAAGAATATAAACTAAAGGAGTGCATCAAAATATTCCTCCGCATCGCTGTCCACTGGAAACGTGCCCAGAAGGCTGGCAGCGTTGCCACGTTGTATGGCAACGCTAATTCTCTGGCCGAAAAACAAGCCAGCCCTCTGGTCACGTGAAGTGTCGACCAGTCTTTTTCCTATTTCCTTAAAAAGGAGACGCGCACTCGGACCCCATGACCCGAGCGTTTCCACCCCAAACGGCTCAAAGTCATAGTTTCCTACGATGTTGCTATATTTGCGCCGTTTGAGGGTCTCCGCAGCTGCAGCGGCAGCGCCAGCACAGCCCGCCGAGCTAGGAAGATGGGATGGAGCAAGGGTGTCGACACAAGTCGCGTCCCACACCAGAGGCCTATCCATCTTCCATGGCAACAACGTCATGCCGTCAGGTCTCTTGCCATCGTCGCGTACCAAGCCATTAGGCTCCAATACAGCTGGCACGCCGGCGGTGACAAGAGCGCGACGGATTATGTCGTTTAAGTTCGCGTGCCGTGCTATGCGACCTGCACTCCTGCAGCAAGACAGGCCATGGTGTCCGAGGCCGTCGACAGCTTCGCCGCAGTGGCACCGATGCGGAGCAACACAATGAGCACCTACGCGTAGGCATGTAGCGAGCCGAAAGCTGGTGTCATCCAGCATAGTACCTATGCTGGGTGAGGGAAGTGCCTGAAGCCAAAGTCCCGACTCCCATTCACCCACAGCCAGCAGACGAGCACGCTCAGCAGTATTGGTGGACGTGTTAATTAAATTATTCCGTACCAACCTGCAGAGCGGCTCATTCCACTGTCTCTGTGAAGATGGGATGACGGGCAAATCTGTATTTGGGCAAGCCATTTTCCAGGCGTCTACAGCATCGGTCAAGCAAGGCACTTCAAAGTCAACCAGTGAGGAAGCCAAGATTTTCCTGGTTAACTTTTCTGTACTGTGGACCGAGGACAGGAACGCCGGTAAACTTACACTGGAAATTTTGCGAACGCCAAGCCCACCAAAACGAATAGGTAGTGTGGCTTGGATCCAAGATCGGTCGTTCAGGGCCACATTTAAAATGGACGTTAAGGTGTTTCGTATAATTTGGTCTATTCTTTCTAAAAGTTGCAACTGCTTCCATAAGTGGGAAGAGCGGAGGACATATATGAATTTAGGGCCAAAACAACAGTATCTTATCAAGGTGAATGCCGAATGTAAATTAATTTTAAAAAGTCTTTCCGAAATATCACAAAAATTTTGAATTTTTTCTTCTATGAAGGATGAAAAAGATTCTTCGAAAATTGGGGACCCTAGGAGGTTTAGGGAACTTTTTTCAAGAATTTTGATGTCTGGGGCTATTGCATTAAATTTTTGTAATGTCGATTGTCTGTCGGTGTTGTCAAAAAGAAAAATTTCGCATTTTGAGGGGTTAAGGTCCAGGCCGATTGATTTAAATTGTTGTTTTAGAAAATTGAAGTCTTTGAGAACCGTGTCTACGTCACCTCCTAGGGTTCCATCATCTAAATACCACACATTGAATTTAGAATTTAGTTTTTGTATGATGGGATGGATGGCTAGACTAAAAATGACTGGCCCAAGAGGGTCACCTTGTTGGCAACCAACTGCGGATTCCAAAAGATTGTCCTTATATAGTAATTTGGAGGGATGTCTGTAACATTGCCAAAGAAAACTGTTTTCGGGTATTTCCTTTTTGACTTCTGACAACAAGGTGTCCCTGTTTACAGAATTGATTACTCTTCAACTTAGTTTTAATTGTACAGACTACTCTGATCTGGTGAACTCGCAATGTACTTACGAATCAGAAAACGTAGTGAGCAGTTTCTTTGTCCATTATACATTGAAAAGTTACTGTGAAAAGATTAACCAGACAGGTGCCAGACAGCTAGGTTGGCAGCTAGGTTGGCAGCGAGGCTGCCTGTCCAAGGTGCGCCGGACGTATCCTGGACGCTCTTTCAATGCATAACCATAAAATATGCTGTGTTAATGCCGCCTGATATTTTTACTCTTCCTTATGGGTCCAAGTGTATGAAAGTAGTTTGATTCTATTGACGTAGCTGTAAATTGATGCTTCTACCCATCCACTTAGTAATTTAAGCCCCTAATCGCGTCCATCCATAAAAGCCTACAAGACGTGACGGGGGGCCTATATTTAGCTAGGGACTACATAGGTTAGCTTGTAATATAGTTTTATATCTGTTTAATATATTCTTAGCACATCGCTATTGACTTATACGTTATGGTTATTACAGTAATCTGTTACTGTAAGCCCAACCAAATACTCGTAAATCTTATTAAGACGTAAATGTATAATAGTGACGTATTTATTTTTATTTGTAAAGATATCTTTAATATTTATACACTAGAGTCTAGTGTAACTGTTATTAAAGATATATCAGTACAAATAAAAATTAAAAACGTCACTACTATACGACTTGACTCTACTACGTAGTTAATTATAATCTGTTTATAATTTATTTTATGTATCTAACAGAGACGGACAGACGACCTGGTCAGGGTCGCAGGAAGCGTTGGGAAGATCAGAAGTACCACTTAATGTTAAGGTGGAAGGGGGAGGGCTATGTTCAGTAGCAGTCGCCATGAGGCTGATAAATGATGGTGATGATGCTGTTACAGTAGAGAAGCTAAAAGAAAAGTCGTATGAAAGCTTCACTTTAACAATTGACAAAAGAAACTAGTCGTGCAATCCCGAAAAATGCACGTGAGTAAACCGTAATTAATCATAAATATGAATTGACAAAAGCTCGCATACTCACTTCACTTTAAAAATGTTGATTGTTATAATGTTATTTGGAATTTCAAAGTGTTTTCAAATAAAGTTAAATAAGCCTCGTTGGAACGGCTATTAACAGATGTATCTACTGATCAGTTGCTTATTTTTTTGGCTATAATAATACAATGTACCGAGTTGTCAGACGGGAGGGTAGCCGGCTGGAAGAAACAAGTATAAATGAAAAGGGGATGCAATTCATCAATATACACAGGACTAATGTCTAAATAATAAGCACAAGACGATGCTAAAGCTAATCAGCTAATATCCATATATTAGCTGATTAATTTTATGTTCTTAGTTTAAATACAGAACAAGCCTTCACGAATGACGATTCTTAAGAAGGTATTTCCGGCATACCCCGGGCAGTCAACCCCGCGACCAACCTTGCAGACTAGCTAATCCTTTCACTACAGCATGAGGTAATCTTATATAGATCGTGCCGACACCAGAGAAGAAGATCTACAGAACACAACAGAGTGTTTTCTGATCTCAGAAATACACGATCATATAAACATTAATTACTTATCATAAACAGTTCACTTTAAGTTGGTCATGCAAGTCAAAGTATAGACAGCTGCATTAATTGGGTACTCCCCTGGTAAATTTGGAAGCTCTTGTAATATATCCTGGCACTTTTAGTTTTATGAATTTAAAAGGGATTAAGGTAGGCTTCTATATGAGCAGTCTGCGGAGAAGAATGCTCAGAATACCGTGGACAGCATTCAGAACAAACGTGCCCATCCTTGAAGAGCTCAATATTAAAGAGCGAAAGGTATTTGCCACTAAAGAGTTCTGAGATTTTTCGGGCACATCATGCAATCTCCGAAACACAGGTATTTGCCACTAATGAGTTCTGAGATTTTTCGGGCACATCATGCGATCTCCGAAACACAGGTATTTGCCACTAATGAGTTCTGAGATTTTTCGGGCACATCATGCGATCTCCGAAACACAGGTATTTGCCACTAATGAGTTCTGAGATTTTTCGGGCACATCATGCGATCTCCGAAACACAGGTATTTGCCACTAATGAGTTCTGAGATTTTTCGGGCACATTTCGGAGATCTCCGAAAAAAAGTTTGAAGAGTAACTTCACACTGTGTCACATAGATGGCAGGAGAGCCAGAAGTCGGGACCTTTAGATGGAGGGATGCAGTCAAGAGTGCTGTTGGCGGCAACATACAACTTGCCGTGCATTTTACGTCAGAAAGAGACCATCTGGTCGCGATCCTCAGAATTGAGGGATCGAGGAAGAAGATATGAATACCTGCACAAAAATTGTATCTACTAGAAGTACTAGTGCGCATTAAAAGAGTTTCCACGGGATACCAGGGAGGTACCCAATTTATGCAGCTATCTGTCTGTACATGGCAAGTGATGTATTAATGTAGAATCATTTTTACCCAAACATGTTTTCTTTCAGGTCCACAGTTTCTATATAATCATTGTTATTCAATTTGCTCTGTAAACGTAATAATTGTAAGTTGACACAATTCTAAGACCACTGCGACGTTTAAACAAAGATCAGCGAATTAACTAAATCCTTCATGTTAATGACAGTTTGTTGTTTCAACAGTGATAATTAAAAGCCTAAATTAAATAATGTTTAAACTCTTTTGTAATATTTTGTCGGGAAATTGTTTGGGCGATAGTTGTGTGGTAACATCTGGGGAGAGTATAACGTCTTGTTTTGTTTTTCACTTATAAAGTTATTTAGAAATCCATGAATTTCGCAACTACTCAAATGTAAGCTAAAATTAATTATCCTAACGCGCGCGGTTTATTTATAATATGGTCAAGTTATACCTTTAAACTATCGCTAAAAACGGCTTTTCCTGAAAAATGCGGGCATGCGCAAGCGATGCGCGTACCTCGTGCGTAGGTTGCGTACCAGCGCGCCAACATCGTCCTGGCTATGATAGCTAAGAAAATTGATTGTCCTGTCTGGCATTGCTGTGACCGACATGTAAATTAGGGTTAACTAACTATATTTTTATTTTTTTGTGTTTTATGAGTTTTGTTGCTCGAAATAAATTGTTTTTTTACAGGCTTTTCGCCGTATCTGTGCCTGTAGTCACCCCTCGCCGGTCACCACACTGAGTCGGGGTTGGCAATAATTATTTTCTAAAGTAAACTTTGCTTCAATCTTGCATTAACTTAAAATAGCCTAACAGAAAAGGTAGTTGAGACAAGTTTTAGGTTCAAATCCTATCCCGACTTACTACGAATGGTGAACCCAAACTAAGTTTTCGTTCTATCAGAACTGTGTTGCTGGGGCGTTTGTTGTATCATTTTGGGAAGGACGGGCCTTTTTGGAGCTGTCTTTTGTATCTATCATTGACGTTCAAATAGAACTAAGTTATTCTAGTCTATTTTGAATAAATGAGTTTTGAAGTCATCGTGTTGGTTCTGGCACACAATTAACTCCTCAGGGTTCATTAAAAAAGCCTCCACGAGTGACGATACTCAAGCAGCTCCGGCGCACCCGGCAGTCAACGTCTACCAACCTTGCTGACTGGCTAATCTTTTCACCACTTATTTTTTTTTTTTTTTCTATTGGACTGCTGTAGGTCGTCCTAGGGGACGGTTTCTACGTAACCGGGCAGTTATTGGCGAGACCTGAAGGGTCTCCAGCCAATGGGGGGGAAGTAAAATACTTAACCTAAGCTAACTACTTGTACTACACTAACATCATGACTACCTGCAACAACAGCACTAAGGGCGACCCCTAGTGGGACTCGGACCTCGGCTTAGGGCGTTGCTGGCGTGGACATAGGGGGGGGAGACAGCTTGATGAGGGCTGAATTATCGGTGTGACTGCGGAGTCTGAAGAGACGACCGGCTCTACGACGGGAGAGCTCGGTGGATCGTGACCGGCGGCGGTGGGACGTCGCGACGGGCCTCGTCGGCGAGGACGGTATGCCGGACGGCGGCGGACGTTGTGTAGTGTGCTGGTCGATTTACTCGCCTCCTGGAGGAGGGTTATTTCGTCGTCGGGTTCTAAAAGTGTGTGCCTGGGACGGCGAACTTTACTTATGAGAGAGGGACTGTAGTCGGCCGCTGCGGCGACTAGGGGGTTCGGATGGCGGGGGGCATTGTCGAAGTAACGCTTGGAAATGCGTTTGAGGTATTGCCTGATGGTTGGCATTTTTAGATCGAGATGGAGTTGGACGTTACGCATGAACCACGGGGCAGCCGCGGCTCTGCGCAACACTCGATTCTGGAGGGTTTGGAAGGAATTGAAGCGACAAGGCTTAACGTGTGCGAACACGACGCTAGCGTAAGTCAAGATGGGGCGGATGCACGTCACGTAGATTCTCAGCTTATTTCTAAGTGACAATTTACTGCGCGCTCTAAGGATGGGGTGGAGGCGACCGACAGCGAAAGCGGCGCGAGCGCGCACCGCTTTGATATGGTCTCGGAAACTCAGATGGTGGTCGAGGATAACCCCCAGGTATTTGGCTTTCATCTCCCAAGGGATCTGTTTGCCGAACATGAGGACAGGACGGATGTGGGTGTGGGAATCACCGTGTCTCTCGAAAAGAACGGCTGCGCTCTTTTCGGGATTCACCTCTATTCTCCATTTCCGGAACCAGACCCCGAGGGTGTTGGCTGCGGTTTGAAGGGTTCGAGAGATGCTATCGAGACTCCTACCGGAATAGTAGATAGCCGTGTCGTCGGCGAAGAGAGCCAACTTGGCCAAGCCACGTTTGGGAATGTCGCTGGTGTACAGCGTGAACAGAAGGGGCGATAGCACGGAGCCCTGAGGGACGCCGGCGCGAATGGGGTGAGGGGACGAGAGGGTGCCTTCTAGGCGATAGCGGAAGGAGCGATCCGACAGAAAGTCTCGAATGATGAGCACGAGACGGTCCGGCACGTTGAATTGGTACAGTTTGTATAATAAACCGTTGTGCCAGACCTTGTCGAAGGCTTTCGCTACGTCGAAGAAGAGCATGCCCGTTTTGTACGAGCGCATAAAACGGGAGCTAATGTGTTCGACTATGCGGTGCAATTGTCGAATGCAACAGTGCTGGGTTCGAAAACCGAACTGTTCGTCGGGGATGAGTTTACGGGAGTCAGCGAAATCTTTTAAACGGATATAAATGAGACGCTCATAGATTTTCCCAAATACATTGAGAAGACTGATGGGGCGGTAACTAGTGGGCTCACTCTTGGGTTTGCCGGGTTTGGGGATACCGATAACGGTGGCTTGTTTCCAAGCTTGCGGAAAGATGTTATTACTCAGAGCGCCATTGAAGATGGCGGTCATGAGGACTATGAGCGGGGCGGAAAAGTGTGTGATCACCTTATTGGTGATACCGTCTGAGCCGGGGGCTTTCCTAGGTTTGAGATTCCTCACTATCGTGTGGACCTCGTCTACGGTGATGGGGGGTAAGGGATCGTCGGGGTCTTCATCGGGAGGGAGGGAGGCCCTACGTTCGACCTCGCGATCCACCTTGGAAAGATGGACCGGGTCTGCGGGTTGGGTGCTGGGAGTACATTGGGCTTCTAGACTGTCGGCTAGACATTCGGACTTTTCGTCATCTTCAAAGGCCGGCCTTTGGTTCGGACGATTGAGAGGGGGAGTTGAAGCTACACAATCGGATTTTAGATTTCGTTGTAATTGCCAGAAGGCCAGATGGGATGGCTCTAAGTCGCTCAACATCTTGTCCCAGCGGGCTTCCCGAACCTCCCGTACACGTTTCTTTACAGCACGCTGTAGAGAACGCATATGGGCGCGGTTAGCTTCGCAGGGAAAAGTGTCATAGGCACGGATGGATGCGTTCTTCTCCGTCAGCAGTTCACGCACATCGTCCGGCAGCTTCCAGCGGTGTTCGTCCACCGCTGGAACCTGCCGTGAACACTCGTTCACCACGGACTGTACGTGACTGGTAAGGGAGTCGATCGCGCCCAGCGTGTCGGCAATCGTAACGATATCGTCGGGGATGGAATCTAAGTGAACGGACGAGGAAGACTTGAGGCGCTCCTCTAGTTTACCCCAGTCCGTGACAGTTTTGGTCGGGGCGGGTTGTCCAGGATCCGGGGGACCACCCCGGGGACCTAGGTGAAGGACTACGGGGCGGTGATCGGAGTCTAGCTCTTCATGCGTCTCTATAGAGCGTAGACCGAGGTTTACGTTCTTTAGAAGCGCTATGTCAAGGACATCGGGCTGATGGTCAGGGTTATGGGGGTAGTGAGTGGGACACATCGGGGCGATAACGTCGAATTCGAGCTCCGGGCTCAACTCTTCGAGGTTACGACCCGCGTGGTTGTTGGAGTTGCAGCTCCACGAGAGATGTTTGGCATTGAGGTCGCCCGCTATGATAACGGAACCTCCGCCGAGGTCAAAGAGGGCTTTAAGATCGCTCCGGAGTTGGATCTTATTACTGGAGGGAGGATTATACACCGAGACGATTGTGATCGGCTGGTGTCCTGTCATGCCTAGTCTGCATATGGAAGTTTCCAGGAATTGGAGACCAGGAGGAGGGTCTAAGGGAGTGCAGTACAGGGAACGTTTGTAGTAGATGAGAGTACCACCGCCCCTACTACGGGTCCTGTCGTTGCGAACTAATTTATAGTTTGCAATTCCAGGGTTCCTGTTGTGGGGCTTGAGAAACGTTTCCTGCACTAGGAAGATGTCAATTTGATGATCACGCAAAAAGATTGCGATCTCATCTCGTTGACCGTTAACGCTGTTAGCGTTGAAGAAGCCTAATTTAAGGGATCGGGGCTTAATTCTACAGCTTTCTGTATCCATTGGAATTTATTGGATGAGGAAAATGACTATGTCATCTAGTTCGCAGAGGACATTGATGCGAGCGATTGGATCGCCTTGAGAGGCGTTCCAAGCGGAGACTATGTTGATCGCCCACTGCGTATTGCAGGAGGAGAGGGTTTGGATAAGGCTGGGGATCGTGTCCCTAAGGAGCACTTTAGTGGACGAGAGGGAAGTGGAGGGAGCAACCGCTGTCGGCGCTGGCCTGGGAGCGAGTGCGGGGGCGGGTGCGGGGGCGGGTGCGGGGGTGTGTGCGGGGGCAGCCTGTGATGTTGGGGGACTACGTGCAGCCTGTGAAGCAGCTGGCACTATAGTGGGAGCGGGGATAGTGGAGCTCATCAGGGTGGGGATAGCCGGGATTGGGGGTCTTGTGGTTTGTTGCTGTTGCTGGGGCAACTGGGTAGTGGGCCTTAAGGCGGGGAACGCCTGCTGATGGTTCAGCGCGTTCCATGGGGACGGCCTTTGGGGACTGAGGCGGGCGGGGAGTTGGGAAGAAAGAGGGGGAGCCGTGGAGGGACTCTCTCTTTGGTGACGGTCGGCTGAGCGTTTAGCCAGCTTAGGGTTGCGCTGTTTTGGCGCTTTAGCGCACCCGCGATAATTCGCAGGGTGACCAGACTCGCCGCATAAAACGCAGCTGGGAGGCTCGAGACATAGGGACCTATCTTTAGGACGTTCACAGTCGCTAGTGCCGTGGTCGCCCAGGCACTTGACGCACCTGGGTTTCGCGTAACAATTACGCTGTGAATGGCCATAAAGCTGGCAACGGTGACATTGACCAGGCGGACCGGACTTATTGGGGCGCTCGACGCTTATGCCAGACAGGTGGCACAAGGTCTTAATATTATAGACGGTCTTAGACTCGTCTGAAGGCTCGCATACTGCGAGGACCATGTCGTAGGGGGTGCCACCGCGGCCGCGGTGCATGCGGTGGACTTCCAAGGCGGGGATGTTTTGCGACTTAAGGTCGCTGAGGATAGCGTCGGAGTCAATCTCCTTGGGGATGCCGCGGATAACGACTCTGATAAGTCGCTCATCGGGAAGGGCAAAGGTGTGGAATGACACGCTTTTTTCCCTTAACATACGCGTGAGATCGCGGAAGTCTTTTGACGTGGGGACCATGACTTTAATGCCCTGTTGGGTGGTGCGGGCACTAAGATAGTTGATCTTGCGATCAACACACATCTTGGACACATCGGTCCACTTCGCCTTGTCCTGAATGTACAGAGGCGGAGGAGAGGGCTCTTTCCTCGGAGTCGAGGGTTTCGAGCCGGTGACGGGGCGGGGGGAGGAAGGACGACTGGCCTGCGGGGAGGTAGCCGGGACGGGACTAAGGGAAGCAGCCGACGCGGGGGTCGCAACGTTTGTCTTGGGGGTTTTAGCCGGGACTTGGCTGGAGGAGGTCGCCTTATTTTTGCGGGCACGCTTTTTCCCCTTACCGACTACGGTAGTGTAGCCTTCTGAGGAAGAGGAAGCCGACGAATAGGATTCGGACTCAATATCGGAATCGGGGACTAAGGGCTCTGACGTGTCCATTGATGACGTCATCTCTGGAGCATGTCGGAGGGACGGGGAAGGGGTGTTTAAATTAGCGGAAGGCGCGGCTGCGGAGTGCAGGTGCGAAATTTCCATTGTTTCCGGAGACAATGGACCGGGAGAGAAAGGCGGAAGCGATAAAAGGCTTGGAATGCCATTGTTCTCGTCGAACAATGGCTCTCCTTCGCCGAAATAATCAAAGTCGGTATCGCAGGTGGGCGATAACGGATTAGTAGTGTGCCTTATGGGCCCACTACTAGGAATACGAGCGCCATATTTAGCGAGAAATTCGGGGTCCTTTAAAAGTTCCCGGAAGAACGCTAATAACACAGCGTCAGACATCTCGGAAAAGATGCCTGAGCCGTGTGTAAAAAATGGGAATTAGGCTTAATAAAAACGCGGCGCGCACAAGTACGCGACTATTTTTAGTAACGGCCTATAAGTCCTAACAATTTAATTTTTTTTTAAAACGCGATTCCCCGGGTGGATGAGCCCGGGGGTGTGTGAAAACCCTCCCTGTCGGGTATAGACAGGGAGGTTGAGTGCCTATTGGTGAGCCCTAAGCTTGTAATCCCGTCGCCAGTCTTATTGTGCGAACGGGTTCCTAAGTCTCTAGTGAGGTGCAATACTAGAGAGTGCTAGATGGGAGAGAACGGGGTTAGAGCTAGCGTCGACTAGGAGACCCCCCAAGGCCGGTGGTACTAGCTCCTTCCAATTTTCGCCTTGCCCTGAAGGGGCGCAGCTGGTGTATTGGGTCAACACCCGCTCGGTTTCGTTAACACTGCAAAGTATCAGCCGAGGACCACGAAACTGTGGATTTTCCCTGAAGGGGCACACGCGTTTAACAAAGAAATAGGCGTTCAGCCACCGCCTTGAAAAAGGCAGCTTTTGAACTTATAGTCGTGAAGTGGAGAACACTACGGCGGGGCGTAGCGATATTCGTGAGCGAGCACGTCGAGAAAGTACGCAGCGCGAGTTGCGGCACGTCCGTCCTCAGCGAGCGTCGGAGCGCGAGTGCCTTTTCACCACGACATGAGTTATTCTCATATAGCTCATGAGTAGGGATTGGATATTCGGATGTATATACCTAAAGTGAATTTTTAACAGCCAAAGTATGGAAGCGGCTTCTTAAAATATATATTTTTTTTGTAGAAAAAAAGCCGTCGCTCCAGGAACACTGGGGGGAATGCATAACTAGTCGAGTGTATAGTATGGAAGCGACTTCTTAAAATGATTTATTTAAAAAAACCCGGTATTTTTGTATTGCATAACTATTTCAAATTAACGTTTAACCCTTGATGCAAATATGTGTGTATGTAGAGTGTAAGAAGAGGAGTGGTGAGTGTTAGATAAACCAAAAAAACAAACATAAATTAAAATAATTGTCCCGGGACCGCAGGATTTTTTCGAAACAAAACCTCATTCCATAATAGCCAACATCGCAAGTTTAGGTGAATATGCATCCGACTATTCGATCTCTACTCATGAGAGAAGAATAATCTCCTTACTCTTTCAACAGTATTGGAGACAAAGCCTCTTTTGTTTTGACAATGATAACAATTTACTGTGATGAACACCAATTCCTTTGCCAAACGAGGCATAATGGCCATTTTTTTTCGTCACGTCCTCTCTTTGACTATGTTCTTGTTGACTTATTATGTACATACGTATTTATCATTTCAAAAGTATCCTTATTTTTTAACTCTTGACTGTTTTGAATGACCTAACTATTCGCGTCAAAATGTGTTCAAAGACTTCAAAGTAATTAAAAATGCGTCAATTTTTGTTTTCTATCGGCATAATCATCATTAACGGGCAATTTACTTTCATGGTCAACGCGTGTTTACCCTCATGACTCGTTGACATTGGTAACGTATAATACTTTCATTGTGACGCTATAAGAAATTAACTGTCTATCATAAATTCGTCATCCTCGGGTTGATTATCAGTTTTACAATAATTCTGTCATAATTAAAAATATTGTAACAGTTTTTACTTGGCCTATGATGTTGTATACTGTTTTATGTTATCATTTATGAAAATCAAAAGTTAAGTTAGACTATCTAATTATACAACGTGTTACATAATTCCCCTTATAAAAGAAAATATTAATCAAGTAGTCTTTTATGGTTGTTGCCATTTACCTCTCAGAGGAAATTAGGTAAGAATGTAAATAACTTTCTGGGTAGTCTACTCTTTAGTTTTATGTTTTCAGGATTGCTTTTCTGTGATGATTTTATTTTATGTCATTTTCTTTTTTAACTTATTAATTAGGGAATTATGTAACACGTTGTATTTTCAGATGGTATAACTACGAAAAACTGATGTTTAAGTATAGGTTACTAATTAACAAATATTTATGAACGAGCTATAAATGTATGTAATGGAACAACATCTTGTTTGTCATAAACATTGTGTAAAAGTTTAAGTAAACTACTTTTAATTGTTTTGCATAATAGTCAACGCAAACGACTTGCGTGGATGATACTATGAGATAAACATTCTATTACCTATTTCATTCTATTTTCGGTCCTAGAACGTATCATAGAATAACTACTTGGTATCATTTAATGCCATACTTTATATAAATATAATGTATCATCTATCTATTTGATAAACTATTAATAACTAGAGAATACTATGTACTAGTAGTCGCGGTGGAAAGGTTTCTAGACGTCATTAATCAAGATTATCCCGACACTTATCAGTGTTTGCAGATTTCGCCGGATTTTTGAAGATTAACCTATCAACCGTAGGCTTTTGGCCGTCTACGTATTTATTTGAGAACCTTGAACGCGCTGAAAGTGACCAAAAATACGGAGTTTTATAGTTGAAGTTTTTTTTAGTCGAGCTTTTATACAGGTTGTTAACGAAATCGTGTAATTCGTTCAAACCACGTGATCTACTGGTGACACAGATTAACCCTAAATGGGAATTTTCGAAATTAAACAAAAAAAAAATTAGAAAAAAATTTTTGGTTTCCAAATTTTGAGTCTTTTTAGAGCCTTGAGTTATCTGACTGCAAAGAGCGATATCGCGTTAGTCGTTCCTGCCAGCCGTGTCACCGTACTTTCATTAATTTATGCGTGGCATCGAAATGTTCACAAAAATAAAATTATTTTTTGCAAAAAAAAAAAAACTTTTTTTTACTGAATCCTTATTAGGTGGTTTAGATACGATCGGTAACAAAGCCGCATGAAAAAAAAAGTTTTTTTTTTTTTATTTTTAATCAAGCTAAATCCCGTGCTGGGTCTGTCTACACCAGTAGTAGATCATGTGGTTTTAAGGAATTACGCGAATTCGTTAACACCCTGTATATTTTACCAGTTCTCCAGTTTTTATATTTATTTAATGTCTACACTAACCTTTTCTTACAACGTGCGTTATGTTTATAATTTAAATACAGGCCACTGGTAGCTAAAAGATGTTTGTAATTCCATTAAAGTTTAGTTTTTGTTATTTTTTCAGGAAAATAACGATTGCTTTTTTAGGGTTCCGTACCAAAAGGGTAAAACGGAACCCTATTACTAAGACTCCGCTGTCCGTCTGTCACCAAACTGTATCTCATGAACCGTGATAGTTAGACAGTTGAAATTTTCACAGATGATGTATTTCTGTTGCCGCTATAACAACAAATACTAAAAAACAGAATAAAATAAATATTTAAGGGAACTCCCATACAACAAACGTGATTTTTTTGCCGTTTTTATAGATAATAGTACGGAACCCTTCGTGCGCGAGTCCGACTCGCACTTGGCCGGTTTTTATTATTTTATAAATATAATCAGCTTGTATGTACGCAATCCATATTATTATTTCTTTTTAGGAATAACATACAACATTGTGCAATAGATGTGTGTGTAAAATCATAGTTGTAATAAAAAAATCTTAAGTTTATTTCATAGACATCCTATCAATGTCCAGCGAGTGGACATAGCCATGCAGGTCTCAACTATACCATACCTACACTACACCACTCTACATTAGTGTTCGTAAATAATGTTAAAGAAATGTTATATTTGGCTAACATTATGGGTGGGTAGATTAAATTATCGATATATTTAAATCCGGGTAAGTCTCGTGATAAAATAAATAATTTCACTTTGTTAATTACCTAATCCTTTAGAATTCGGCGTAGGTCGACACCGCTTTTCGATGACACTTTTTTTAACAGCTGCTTTGCCTATCACAACACCTACCTTCATACCGACCGGGCGGCATATTAAGAAACCATTGTGGTATCCAGAACCAGAGCGATCTGACCACTCAATGCTTTATAATGTAATTTCTCCCAAAACCATTGTGCAATACAGAACTGCCGAGCTCTGTACCACGCAATGGTTTCGGGAGAAATTACATTATAAAGCATTGAGTGGTACAGATCGCTCCGGTTCTGGATACCACAATGGTTTCTTAATACGCGACCGGGCGACCTAGTCCACAGTCAACGTTTTTTGTAAGGGGAAGTTATCTTCCTTCTTCGTCAGCACACTGGCCAAGTGGTTGATCGAGGGGCTGACGCTGCTGCCATTTCAAGTATGGCGTATATAACCTATGGTCGTGCCGCCACGTGTCGCTTGTCAGAGCCACTTTAGTAGCAGAGTGCGCACAATATACAGGTGGATTAAAGTTGCTGTATGCTTGCATATCAAAGTTCGACAAACAAATGCGCGACGTACCATAGCTCGACTGGTCGTTAGAGCGACAGGTCAAATGTTCGACAGGTTTAGCGACATGTCACAGGTAGTGGGTAAAAATTCGAGTACCTTTTTCGAGAAAAAATTATAGACTTAAGCACTAGTGAATCTCGCGAACCCGGGTTTATGTCCTTGATGGAACTCCGTGGTAGTTTTAGGCTAGTGTTCACTAACATTGATGCTCTGGTTAAAAACAACCGCTAACCTAAAATGTCAATATATTTCTCAAATAAACGATTGTTTAATACAGAATTAATGGCCGTCATAACTCACCGCCTTCCCCAGTGTAAATGGGAATCAAAGAAGCCTTCCCAGATCAAATAAACGTACATGGCGAGTTAAGTAAAAGCTTGTAAAAACATTTTGCCCCTAAAATATAGGTTAATTTATAAATTAAATCAAGATTTGATTCTTAACCTGAACACTGATATTTAGATTTCCACGATCGATTTAATTGGTGATTTGTGAGCGGTAAAATAAATAGCAATGTCGAGTCATTTGTCAAAATCATACTAAATTGACATTATCTTAGTTATATAGCGATGGATTACGTTAGTGCATGATAATTACTGTAGAAATATTGTTATACTTGTTTCTTCAATGTATATCGTTGATTATGTCATTGATTGTAAGAAAATCAATGATATATAACATTGTACTCAGAATTTTGTTTACCTTATGACGACACATTTTTAAATACTATTAAGACCGGCCTTGTAAAAACAAATAAAGATACGATAAAATGAAATCAACATGATCCACAACCACAGAACAGATAAAAGACCACAACGTTGAAAAAGTGGTGAGCATTAAAAGGATGAATGTGACATTTTAACAATGTCAGTCAGGCACTTGTTCCACCGCCAACGATGAGCGAGAAGCGAGTAGAGCTAGTAACTAGAAACGAGTTGGAAGGCAGCGAGAAGCGAGTGTATAGTTCCGATAGTTTTGTCGCTATAGGTAAGCGAGTGTACGAGTGCGACGGGCGATTAGTCCCACCACTCGCAAATGACCGCTGGTTGGTCTCTCGACGTGAATTCTGACTGCCAAGCGAGCATCGCTGAGCAAGTATCACTGAGCGAGCATTATCTTTGACAGCCTTTGTCGTTCAGCGACAAACTAGTGGAGCGAATCCTCGCCGGCAGTGTAAACAGTCAGCGATCAACTATTAATATCTCTATATAATATCTCTTTTGTTTAAACAGAATGTATATCTATTGTATGTTTCTTGAGCGAGAACATTGCCGATAGATAGTCGCTTCCTCGCTGGCGGTGAGACAACTGCCTAAACGTTGGGTAATTAGCAAAGACTTATGGGCCTTAACTTCGAATTGATAAAAGAAAGAAAGATAATTGTGACAAATAGGTCAAGAACAACCATATATTTTTACTTCCCGAGTATCCTACCTATTGCAAGATGAAGTCATAACGAACAATCTTTAAATGATAAACAAATATGGAAGTAACTATTTGGCGGAATTTATATTTTTGAGTCACTCAGACTTATCTATTTTAAACAGGATGTAGGCTTGCCAACTTATCATTTCAAACGAATTGTAGAAAATAAAACGTTAATTTTAAATATAAATAAATTATCTAACCCTTGAAATGTGATTTAAATAAAATAAATAAAAAAATTATTTGGCAAAAAAATCATAAATTGTTTTTTTCATCACATCACGTCATCCTATTCAATAAGGTGTGATAAAATCTATCCTAATTATTTTACTTAGGTACATATTTTTAGTGAGACCAAAAGTTCTTAATCAAACATTTCACTAGTTCTTTCTTGCATACTTGCCGTCAATCATCCGTATCTCGAAAGAAAACCAGGTTTTTTGGTCAATTAATATACCGCTTGATGCCACTGTGACATTGGCATCGGGTAATATATCGTATACTCGTAAGTAGACCCTCCTAACAAGTCGCCATTTAAGTTTCAGAATGTGGTATATGGTTATATTATACTCTTACAGGGGTCTCCTATTGTGCCTGACATTTGACTGTTAGGTCTAAAATGTGTTGTCTACGGAATTTCGTCTTGAAACAGTACGTAACATACCTTTTAGAGATCGATTTTTTAGAAAATATTACACTTATTAACACTGAAAATGTCTAACACTGTTTACGACGCCGACGCATTTTACACAGAAATTTTATAAATCACGCACTGACACCATGTTTAAAACCTTCGACACTTAAATATGAAGGAAAAACGTATTAAAGTACGACACAAAACAGTCGCAAATACCCACGCGAATAACTCATTCTACAAAACTATTTCGATAAGTTAACTTATTATCTTTACGATTAGATATCAAAGACTCAAGGATTGATTCACGGCGTACAATTTGTTGTACTAACAGCTGTGTTGACGGCATTCTTGATAATAATTGCAATTAATGACAATATAAAGTGATTAATGATCGTTTATAGAGTCTGTGTTGACCTAAAGAACTTAATATGTAAGGCTACATCGACACTTATCATTTTCATAATAAAAAAATTATAGAACACAACATTTACAAAGAAAAATAAGGTTCAAAAAATTTCACCTCTGTGTGCAACACCAAAATTCGTTTCGGTTACCATATGGCAGTCGTTACGAACTAATCTAACCTAGAGTACAGTATCGTTACCCTCCAGTACCCAATTGTGTTCCGGAAGGTATACAAGGTTAGTCGGAAAGGGGGTACTAATCCGCAGGTCACATAAAGTATCACGGATGACTGTTTACAAGCAAGTGTTAAAATTTCAAAATTCGATAATTTTTATATCCACAAAAAAAAAGTTTTTTCAAAAAGTCTTTTTCCCTGCTTTAGTTACGAATTCAGAAAATGGACCTTCTAATTTGTGACCCCAAATATGACCTAAAATGCAAACAGCTAATCATAGCTAAGGATAGATAGATTTTAGCGTATTTTTTATGAAATCTTTGAACAGCTATTTCTTCTAAACTATTGACTTATGGGGAAAGTTGTAGAACAAAAGTTACTCATTATTATGGGTACTTTAACACCCTTTCGGATTAGTACTCCCTTTCCGACTAACCTTGTATATACTTATACAATGACGGAATTAATCAGATTATTGATGCATCGCTAAAAATGCATACCGTAATTGAAATAAATGCAATTTTCACAAATATTTATCGGTACGAAGGGGGACAAGTGAAAGTTACGTTATCTTAGATTGTTCCAGAATCAACTTACTGTGGGTGCTTTATTAATAAAGAAGTACTTTCTGGAATATCCATGGATAATGTATAAGAAAAACTGAATATAACTTTTTTATACGAATACGTAGTCTTTCCGCTATCTTATAATTTACTATCGTTTGCCCGCGGCTTCGCTCGCGTTAATTTAGAATTTGACAATCAACTCTTAACACACTACTAAATTTTCCATAATAATATAATTCAATCATGATTCGAAAGACACATGGCGCCATCTGTTATCATTATTGTTGTTTTCCTTGGGAATAGTGTTTTTTCGGGATGAACGGTACCCTATGTCCGTTTCTGTACACTTGACAACGTATATATGCAAAATTTCAGGATGATCGGTTCAGTGGTTTAGGCGTGAAAAGGTAACAAACAAACTTACTTTCGCATTTATACTATTAAGTTAGGATTAGGATTCTTTGTATGGTATCATTTTGTAGAGAAACGTCAGGAATATTGGTTAGGATTAGGATAGTTAGGATTGACTAGGGACAAAGTGTTTTTGGTCTAATATGGTTTGGTTTTAGTTCTGAAAAAGTTAAAAGTGACAAAACATTTAGTTTACCTGCAAGTATCCTGTCGATACACAGTGCTCTGTCCAATGGAGCTGCTATACGTGGGTATCCTATGAAGACTGCTCGATGGGTATATTTGTGGTGGCCTCAGGAATCCGCTGCCTCCAAGCCCCATGCCCAGCATAGGGGTGTCAACCACGGAGCTGTCGAAAGCACTCGTCTCATCCGTCTCTTCCTCAATAACCCCGGGCTTATAGAATATTTTGCCGGCGGACAGCCCTGGCTTTGTTTTTCCATCTTTTTGCTCATCATTGCGTGATTGCATTTCATAAGAAGTAGCCGCTTCCGTCATTGTTGTAAGTTCTACAATTGTCACAAGAGTGTCCTCACATAATTTTTAATGGCAGGCATTTTAGTAAACGCGTCTTTAGACTTCATCGCGAGCTCAATGTGTTGATGTTTCTTCTTCATATTTGAAGGTACCTGGAAAAGGCAATATTTTGATATAAGTAAGTATAAATTTTAGTCAATGGTGTAGAATCGATTGCAGGATTACTTGGAACTAATTTACATGGTGATAGAACATTAACATAAAACTTTTATTAGACGCTGAAGTCATTAATACTTCTCGATTATGTGCACATTTTATTCTAACAATACCTATTTAGTTAATTACTACATATAATGACGTTTCTGTAATGTACCTTACCGATTAATCATATTATCCCACAGTATAATTAATGCATTTTAATCATTAGATCTATATTTGTACTACCGAAATATATAATATACAGAAATATTCTAAATTAGTAAATAATTCATAGATATTTGACGGAAAAAGTTAATATCTGAATTTACTTGAAGTATATGTATGATAGCTACATCTCATTTCGACAACTTCCCAAATCCTTTTTTTCGTATTCATTCCCATTTCGTAAACTTTAAATTTCATTTTAGTAGGCATAAATTATTGGCATAGTCAACACACATTGCAAGCTGGTAAGGATGTTAATGACAGTATGACTACTAAAATAATGGAGTGTAGTGTTCCTATAATAATAGTATGATCTATGAAAATGATCAACTTCTCAGGCTTAATCTGTGCCCCTAATGAACAAGGTATAGGTACGGCCTTATAAAGGGTTATAAGGAGTAACACCCTTTTTCAATAGGAGCAAAGAAATACAGTCCCTTATAGTAATCATAAAACATTTTGTAATTGGGAAATATAGAAGAAGAATACAGTAGTAGTAAGGGTATGTGCAGGGGCAGATTTCCCTACAGGCCAGGTAAGCCCGGGCCAAGGGCGGCAAAATTTGGTGGTTTTTTTTTTATTTTATTTGTCGCACCTTCTTTGAACCTATCCGCCAAATCAAACTCAATAAACTCAACTCAAATGTAAAAACTAAAAAATGTGTCCTTAACATCTCGCAGAGATATTTTATCATTTACTGACTTTCTTCTTAATTTTTCGTGATTTACAGCCCCCTAGGGCGGCAATATTTCATAGGCCTAGGGCAGCCAACGTATCAAATCCGCCCCTGCGTAGTTATGTGTTGCAAAAATATTAGTATAGGTAGAAAGAAACCGTCTCTAGCCTTGACTGCCTCGTTGGTCTAGTTATCGCAAGCGCTATTGCTTAGCGTGAGGTCCTGGGTTCGATGCCCAGGTCGAGCAGTGTTTTTGGGTTTTTTCTTGTGGAATTTCTCAGTAGCAGCCTCGAGTCACGATTTGTGCGGATTTGTGCCTAGTTAAAAGGCTCGCCACCATATGAAACTTAAACATAACGGTGAAATGAGATTCTACTATGCACATCTGCCCCTAAGCTTTCGGGGAATATACAGGCGTGATGTTATGTGGAAAGAAAACGGTGTTCAAGACGTAAATGGTAAACATGACCAATAAATACAAAAGGATATCCAAATTATACTCATAGATCGGTGCCTAAAACTCAAGAGTTCATAAGTGTCATGTCAAATTCAATTAGCTCAGCACCTGCGTTCTTAATTAGTTCTTAAAATACTATGATGTAACAACTTGTTGCATTAATGGCTTGATGTAGGCTAGTAACGTTGCATAATTACATTAGTAGTGAATAATAAATCGCAGAAGTAAGTAGGTATTTTAAAATTAAGCGCGTTGTAGTAAGAGCATTAAAAATGTAGTTTCTACTGCCATCTGTTATCGAATAGCAGAACTTTACAATCATATTTTGTTTTTTCTTATTACATTAAAAAGGTGAAATAAAACACGGCTTCAGTTAGAATTATCTATTTCATGTAATTCATAAAATGCAGAATATTATTTTAAAAAGATTTAAAAAATAATAATATAGCGACATCTCTTGACGACTACTAAAAGGACATTTCAGAGAATCACATTTTACAAGAAAAATAAATTCGCTCTTATCTTGGTTAACCTATCATCATCATCATCAGCCCATTACTATCCAGGCTTCTCAGAATGGAAAAGATTATCCTACACTTAACTATATTACCTACAAACAATTCTTTCGATCTTTATCCTGAAAACTGTCATTACCTGGAATGTTAGCGTTTACATGACACGTTTCGTCCTTGTAGTCATTAGGATGTCGTCGATCTCCATACCGTACAGTGTTAGCTCGATGACTAGTGTCGGATGTCTTTATCCCTCCCACAGGACTAGCACTTATTGCGGAAAACCTCGTAGAATAAAATTCCGCGTTTATCATGTTCCTCGTAAGAAGGAAGAAGAAGAATTGATAATGATGTTTCTTTTATTAGTTTAAGCGAAGCTGTTGCGGAGGAAGTTGGAACTGTGAAAGTGAGTTAAAATTCTGTTTTTTTATTGAGGATGCTTGTTTCAGTTTTAGGCAACGTTAATATCTGAAGCTCTTTATATTTGCTGTTCATACATCAGGGGAGGCTAATAACGTGACATTTGATAGATAGATAGATATACTTTATTGTACACCAAAAGAAATAAAACAGAAGGAACACACATAATTAAGAACAGTACAAATGGCGGTCTTATCGTTTAAAGCAATTTCTTCCAGACAACCATTGGATGGAAAGAATTGTTAAGAAAAATAAAAAGATAAATACCTATTTGGTAAATCATAATTGGTTTCATATTCGTAATCATAACTGCAAGTGGACTGCACATCCAGTCTCAACTGAAAACTATGCAACTGCCATGGTATAATAATATGCTACGCCAGGTATTCTCTTCCCACGATGGCCTAAAACTACGTCACGATCAGTTTTGCCATTGATTTATCATCTTCAATACAATTAGGGAGTGCCTCCGCTGCTGGAGCCGGTTGCGAAACTGGCTGCCGGCGCCGCGCCGACTACCTACATACACTGTTTTTATACATCTTCAAGGCCTCTTCAAACTCTTCATGAGACGATTATTCGTCACCCACTTTCATTTTCACAATAAAAACAAATGAAAAACTCAAGGGGATGTTTGTAAGGTTGTTTGGGTTTCCTATAAAGGGTGAAATTGTAAACACTCGACAAACCGAAATGGGAGATTGTACTCGTCACTATGAACAACTTTTACTATAAGAAGAAACGGGAAATCACGAAAAAAAAATCTGCTGTTCCCTACATTTTGACGAGTTATGCGAACATAAATGTAGGGAACATCTGGTTTTTTTTCGCGACTTCCGGTTTGGTCCCTTAGTAAAAGTTGTTCATAGTGATGAGTACAATCTCACATTTCAGTTTGTCGAGTGTTTACAATTTCAACCTGTATAGTTAAAAAAGTAAACTGTATAAAATGACTACTAGTTCAAAATTGCTTCTTTATAGAAGTAATTAAGCAAAAAATACTGTTGCTCGGGTAATTAATTTACACATAGTGGCAGCACCCACAGCCGATGAATTAGTCTTGGGCTAATCACGTGACCTAGCTGTCACGGCAGAGAATACCTGGCGTAACATATTATAATACCATGGCAACTGCCAAATGCAGCTTGAAGGCAGTTAAGATGCAGTCAGTGCAACTGTGTGACAACTGCCAACTGGATGTGCAGTCCCTTTTATTTACGATTACGAATATGAAACGAAATATGATTTACCTAATGTGACGTTATTAGCCCCTCACGCTATCAAAAAATACCAGAATTTTTTACAATTATATAATAATATGGAGTCAAAAAACTCCATTGGTTATCCAGTGGAATTTCTAATACAGATTAATGTGCCTTTTTGTACTTAGGTAATACTCTTTCCTAAAGAAAAAACCATTTAACCTGCATGCATATAGCGCTACTCTTTACAAAAATACCTTTCTGAAGGAAAAAAAATCTGTTACAGTCGACAACACTGCAATGATTCATACCAAGATATTTAAAGCTCACAAGAAACATCAACGTCTTATGACCCGACATCGCAACAGTGAGAAGTAAATGCGCCAATCAAAAACGTAGTTTACCATTTAGAGTCCGACGTAGCTCTAAATGAACGACGATGGCGGCGCTGCTCGTGAAGAAAGATGTCAAAAACCTGCCAAATCCAATATGTTATTTGTATTTCATTTTTGTTTATTGTAATTTCATGTTAGTTCTCTATTTTGCCACGTTAATTTAGATTCATGTCAGACTGTACACACGTTCTGCGAAACGTATACCTCAATACCTGTCCATTGACGAAGGTCGGTCTCAATTGCCGGTGTCTGTTCAGTAATTAATAAAGTACCATGCCTGTGCCTTGTTCCATATGCGTATCGCTTACGCCCTTATTGAGCACAATTCCAATACTATACGTTGTTCAACGAAAGATGAGTAATTTGTAGCTGTAAGGAGATTGCTATCGAAAAAACTTACCGCCATTTTCAATAACCTATCTATCGGCGGTTTTCCTCACTACAGATAGAAATTTGACATTACTTCTACGGAGCTTATGTCAAATTTCTATCTCTAGTAGGCGAAACCGCCGATAGATAGGTTATTGAAAATGGCCGTTAAACGACATGATCAAAAATCGAATACAGTGAAACTTAGTTAACTGGGATCTCAAGGCACCTAGATTTTTTTATCACATAAAGAGGTTTTTCCTTTACCCAGTTTCTCAAATAGGCAGGTTAACATGACAGTTGTCTTATTTATAGAGGGTCCCACTATGAGAGGGCGAAATGTAGGTTTATTCCACTTTGTTCACCTGGGTGATATCACCTGGGTGAACAAAGTGGAATTTTTAGTGTCTTCAATTCACCTAGGATTTATTTCACCTGACGATATCACCCAGGTGAATTAGTGCGACATATTTGGTCTCCTTTGTTCACCTTGGAATTAAATCACCCAGGTGAACAGTTGCGACTTTTTTTGTTAATGTTGTGGACTTGATTCACCCACATACAACATGCTAAAAAAATGAAATCAAAGCCATCTTAATATTTAAATCAGTTTAATGTAAAAAAAATAAAAAAAAAATACAAAAAATATTGTTCGTAGACTATAGGGGCGCATTACTGTGTGAGTATCACTAGAGGTATGCAACGCTTATCAAGGTGGTAATACGCCAGCTGATATACCTAATACCTACATATTATGCGAAGTTATAGGTACGCGGAACCACTGATTTAAACTAATTGAACATATGATTACGTCCCGCGGGATTTAATTGGTACATGGATTGCATTTATGAAGTTCCATGGCGCGCCTAGGCGGCAAATGAAGTCTTTTTATTAGTGAATTACTTCTCTACGAGAGCAAAACTGCTAAGTAGATACTATTGCACGCTCGGTGGTAGGATTTATTATGGTCCGCCTGGCTAGCGACCACACTGATGTTAAGTCTAGCGCCAAGCCGTTTACTGTGTTTCGTCGTGTCCATGTGAGAGCCAGAGGGGTATAGGCCTCTTCATTTGAAGCAAATACGTCACTCTGTGAGAATTTCTCTGAAAAATTATCAATTGCTAGTTACGACAGTTAGCGCGGAGGGTGACAAATTATCCTTAATTTGGTCGAAACGCATAGTAGGCAGCTACATTTTCTCTGCAGCCGTTAAAAAGATATTAATAATTTTCCGTCCTCTAACATTATCCTATGTCTAGGTCTTTCGAAGCAAATATACCTACTGCTAGGTTATTAAGTAATGTCCATGTGAAAATACAACCATGTTGAGGTTAATCACGTCGTAAAATTATTGTAAGGTCTCGTAATTGCGATGTCAGCTGACCGCTTCGATGTATGTTTAGATAGAATTTTGATAAAATCTAAGGGTCAAAATATGCTTAGACGAGCATAAGCGTCATCGTCAATCAGAATTTTTTGGAGTATGAAGAAAATGGCCTGCGGGCAAGCTGGTTAAGGGGGACCCGTCGCCCGACCAGCAACAGGCCCGAGAAGGCGGCGCGCAGTGATCCGTGCGCGCCTCTCGGGAGGACGCGGGGCAAGGCCCCACAAAAGGAGAGGTCCGCCAGGGGCTGGCGGACCGAGGCCTGCCGGGGTCGCGGCACATACAGCTGCGAATCCCGCGACCCCGGCTAAGGGTCAGGAGAAGGAACACCGTGGGTTTTTAGCCGGTAAGAGTCCGGCATAACCCTTCGCCTTCCCCGGGCGAAGGGCATCCATGAGGATTTTCCAGGAAACAGAAAAAAAGAAGTATGAAGAATGAATTCGTTACGTAGTTCCACTTCCGATTAAATGGTGTTAAGTATAATATTTTTATTTTTTATTATTTTTTCACTTGTTCACGTTTGTCCCTAGTCACCTCAGAGTAAGCGCAGACTCTTAGATGGGGCACACCTAGTAATAGAGATATAGAGGAATTGCCCTATACGCCTCTGGCTCTCACATACCTACATACGACGGAACACCGTGAACTGCCTGGCTGACTTTAATTGGTAAGGTGGTAGTTAGCTAGTTGGACCATATAGGTCCTACCACCAAGCGTGCTGAGTTTCGTTGAATCCCACGCGATTCATGTTACAAGCGTGCGGTCAGAAAATTTTATATTCCAATCCGTCCAACACAGCGAAAATATTATACAGATTGGGTCAAAAATCGTGGATCAAACGAAACAGGGCGTTAGTTGGGGTTATTTGCAGTAAAAAATATGTGTGGCAGAGCCATAACTTGATCTCCCTAAAAGTTATGACAATTTGAGTGTTTTTAAGAAAATACCAAAATTTGTAATAGATAGGCAATTAGAGTAAAATGGGTACTTACCACAGAACTTATAATAAGAGAATAGAAATGGTATCAATTGTTTTTCCTTCGGGAACCGATGTCGCCGCTTTTTTACCTCTAACTCATACATAGAAAAAACTAGAACCATAACTACGCAATTACGCACACAAATACTTGTACATTTACTACTTACAATTATGAACCTTAAGACTAAGAAAGAGCGTTGAATAAACAACTACCGCATATTATACTCACACATATATAATTATTTTACATTTACGCTAGTACTTGACGCAAGATAAAATGTTATCGATTGTTACAATTTGCAGATGCAGTCGCTAGGGGATTTCTAATATTAAAGGATTTATTTTATTTGGTGTGGATGGAAATTAGTCCATGAAGAAGGTTGATACATAATTATAACATCATAGTCCAATAGTATTGGAATGTGACATGTTTGGCTGCGTCTATGGAATTGCGTGTGTTAAAGAATGATGTAAGATGTGTGTATGTGTATCTGTAGAATGTGTTAGATATCCTTTACGAAAATCAGTATTATAAGTTTCAATTGTACTGTGTAATCTTGCACTGTGTGTTAATTTATTTTGTGTTCTTTGATGAAAGATATATTTGAAAAAAAACTTTTTAATTTAATTTTAATATTATTTACATTTTTTTTCAACCTATGTTGTCCCACTTCTGGGCAAAGGTCTCCCCCATAGCCTTCCACTCATCTCTATGCATTGCCTTCTCTGGCCAATCTCCCATAAACGACTCTAAATCATCACGCCAGCGTTTCCCAGGCCTCCCTCGGCGACGACGCCCGTCTTCCGGTTTCTGTTTCGGTTTCTGGTTATATTAAAAATAAAGTTATAGAAATCTTGATTAACAAATCACAAAATTATTTACAAAAATTGTCAAAATACCTAGAGTTGCTTTAAAAATAATGCTTTAATATCTATTTGCTGTTTTGGGTTGCTTAAAAATACTTATTAAGTACCCTGTGAAGTGAAGGTATTTGTTTAAAAGTTGCCTTTTTGATATTTTTGGCGTTGAATTTTTCATAAGGTAATGTAGGCGGATATCTATACAACGTGTTACATAATTCCGCTTAAAAAATAAAATGTTAATCAAGTAGTCTTTTATGGTTGTTGTCATTTACCTTTCGGAGTGCATGAAAAGAGCCTCCACGAGTGACGATACTTAAGTACGTTCGGCGCACCCTGGGCAGTCAGCCTCGCTACCAACTTTGCTGCCTGGCTAATCTTTACACCACAGCATGAGCTATACGAAAATAGCTATATATCAATAGAGAAGAAGATTTACCTCTCAGAGGAAATTAGGTAAGAATGTAAATAACTTTCTGGGTAGTCTATACCATACCAAAATGTGTACTTAATGCATTTTGTTAATAGAATTACATGATTGTCCATGGGCACTTGGTCAAATTGGTGAAAATAAATTTCTTTAAAAATGTTGATACCTACGAAATGATCTGCCGTACGTTATCTAGAAGGCAGCTAAGTGCAAAAGTCTACTTTTGAGTTATAAGCGAAAAAGGTGGGAATCGTTGTCTCTATGAAAGGGAAGTTATTATTATAAAATTGTTAATTGAAATTGGTACAGTATTAATTGCTCTATAATTTTCAGTATATTTCAGTTATCTAACCCTTTCAGTTTTTTCACAAAATTCATTTTTACTTTTTAGTTAAGCATTTTGTAGTTATGTTAAATGAGTAATACGATACTAAAAAGTCGCTAACCATACCTTAGCCGCTTTGTAGCGTAGGAATTATCAACAACTTCCATTATAAATGATTTTTATGCATAGTTTTAATCTAAAACTTAGCTTAAAGGCAGTTTTGTGTCTTTGCTGCTTTTTAGAAAATAAATATTTATTAATTGGTCTTGTCGTGAACTTGGTAAAAAGGCCGTTAAAGTTACTTTATGGCCTTTAAGTCTAGTAATACTAATGGTTTTTTTTAAAGAATGCTTGTTATTGTTTTTAAAAACTATTACTTCTCTAAAAGGCGGTTAAATGAAACTCGCATAAAGTAAACTGCTTTGTAGCGTAGAATTCACGGGGTAATAATTTATTACTTAGAACAAAATTGCGGTTAAGCCGAACCTTTTTTTAAATGAAAGAAATCAAATTTGTGTATTTTTTTTAATTATAATTATTTTGCTTATATGTATACATAAAATATAATTTTCTTCTAAAGAAATACTTAAACAAAATAGCGATTATCGGTAACTTGTTAAAGCACCTTACTTTTAAAAACTTTAATAAATAACTCTTCAATATCAACTTAAAAAATCCCTACGTTGTAATGTGGCTGTTGATCCTAGTTCGTGATTATTATTAATGCGGTGAGAAAGTACTATCCATATCGAGTCATACGATCTCAAACAAGATGGGTCTACCACTAGTCAATGCGGAGTGCAGATCACCACCCTGGGCCACATTCCAAGCCTTCTTGTCAAATAAGTCATGAGGCAAAACCGATGGGTTTGTCAGATTATTAGCTATTTTGAAGATGTTGTGTTAACTACCTTCCAGGCCAAACCCTTAATCAGATCAGCTCGGTAAGGCTCGCGATGAATCGGTCTAAAACTAAAATAATGACCAACAGCACTAAGCATAGGGTCGACGTAGATGGGTACGAAATACATTAAATTGAGCCAGTCAGTTTCTTTCGAAAACCTACCTGGAAAGGGAAATCGATCGCCGAATCGAAAACGCATGGAAATTGCAATCTCATCGATATATATATTATGTAACCCGCCCATCCTAACCTACGGTGCTCAGACCAGGGGTGGCAATAACGTCACATTTGGTGAAACGTATTTCGTTTCATATTCGGAATCATAGCTGCAAGTAGACTGCACATCCAGTCGAAACTTAGATAGATAGACAGAATATGCTTTATTGTAAACCATGACAATAGCAATAAACAATAAGAAACCGTGTTATCGCTAATGGCGATATCTTCTAGAAAACCTTTGGTTTGACCAGGAAGATGTGAAAAATAGATCATGGGGACAGTCCATCGTGTACTATGCACAATTTCAATTTAATAAAAATAAATAGGTAAATACCAGAAAAATGTACTACACATACATATAATTATCGAGATCGTAATAAATATCAAATAATATTTGTCTAAAAATAGGTCCAGTTGTCACGCAGTTGCACTGACTACATCCTAATTGCCTTCAAGCTGCATTTGGTAGTTGCGTAGTTTACAGTTGCGACTGGGTGTGGAGTGTAACTACTTGCAGTTATGATAACGAATATGAAATAAAATATAATTCACCAAATGTGACGTTATTAGCCCCTCTGGTCGCTCACCGTGTTACATAATATACCAAAGAGCAATATAATATAATAATAGCGCAGCATTCTAGGCGTAAAAGAACAGACAGAATACGGAACACCATTTTGCGCTACAAAACGGGGGTAATAGATTTAAGCAGAAAGACTACCAGGCTCAAATGGAATCGGGCGGGTCGCATCACATCAGTCGCATGCATAACGACCACTGGACACAATGGGTGCCTGAAGATGGACGGCGCCGCTAAAACCAGCCCAGAAAAAGGTGACTAGTTGACCTGAACGCGTACCTCGAGCGCTGGTTTAAGGTGGCGCAGGAAAAGAGTGCCTGGAAGAACTTGTTAGAACACGGGGCAGATAATCATGAATAGCATTCGACAGAGGACAATTACACAAGTTGTGACGGTCGGAGGCGGGAAGAAGTCCTTTCCTTAATCCCCTATCAGGCCACGATAAAAATTAACTCGCTCGCGGACAGTAGATATGTATTCTAAGTATGCGCGGATTTGTTACGTTGGCTGCCCTAAGCCTATGAAATTTTGCCTCCCCCTACATTTTGACGCCCCAGGCCCAGGGCATACCTGGCCTATAGGGAAATCCGCCCCTGATTCTAAGCGGACTTACTAGGCAAGCTTTAGCTAGTTTCATCCAAAATACATAAATATTATGGATTAAAGGTATTTTCGGAACCAGATTTACTGCCCGAGAGTGAAACAAACCACCTCAATAGAAATCCTGTCAATTAAGTATTTTACCCAATAATTGGTTAAGTATGATGTTAGCCGAAGTAGCTATGAACTTATTCATTATAATTATTTCACATTAATATTAACTAAAAAATGTATAATTCCTATCCATTACTAACGGACATTGTTCTTTTTTGGCGGGACTATGCTAATCGTGTCACACCTGCACAACCGTTAGGCGAATGCTACTCGCTCAATATTTATCACTATATTTGGATCGCCATCCTGGATGGCTATTTATTGAGCGCTTAAACAATCAATACATTGATCTAATCTCCCAAAAAATATCACAATCCAGGACCCCGATTAAAATATCGTGATAAATATTGAGCGTATAGCATGCCCCTATAGGTTCTTCGCCGACGAGCGTTTGTCTAACGCGAGCGCAGAAAACTGCTTTTTTGTTTAGCAAAGCTAGCCAACTGCCTTTTAGCTTAGAAACTGTCAGAAAAATCAAAAATCATAAAGGGGGTGACTGCTTTTTAGACAAGTTTTTATGTAAATTCGTTAACAGCGAATACTTTTTCAGAAAGCAGCTAACCGTCCATAATTGCCTTTAAGTGTAGTATTTCCGTTAAACTGCCTTTGAGATAAGTAATTATATACTCCTAGCAATATGACAGAATTCATAAAAAAGACGTTAAAGTCCATTTACTGCATTTTTGTCTATTTTATTTAAGAACGTCTTTTTAGTTAAGTATAATATCAATGTTTGATATTTGGTGCGGGCAGTTAAAGGTGGTTAACCTCTATTTTGCGTAGTTTTGCTGCTTAGCTGCTGTTTAGCGTATGAACGCAAGTAAAAATGTGTACTTAACTGCCTTTGTGTTATGTGTAACTTCGCAACTACAACAGATATAAAAACAATTCCAAGACAGGACGATAGAGAATTTTAAACTCTATAAAATGGCATCAAAACCTCAAATTCGACCAACTGTGGCTTAACTGCCTTTTAGTCAACGTACTACTAAGCTTTAGCTGACACATGATTTTTAAATTTTTCTAAATTTCTTCCTATTTGCGCATCATCATTCTGCCGAATGACGTCCACTGCTGGACATAGGCGTCTCCCAAACAATGTTGGGGGGGGGGGGGGGGGGGGGGGGGGGTTTCATAATCTCCACGCTTGGCAGGCGGGTTGGCGATCGCAGTATGGTTGTTAAAGTATTCAGAGAACGCTGCTGCCCATCCTCTAGTGAATCCCTTAGTCGCCTTTTACGACACCCACGGGAACAGATGGGGTAGTGCTATTCTTTACGCCCGTTACCACACGGACGTAAAGAATAGAATAGTTTGGGCATCAATTGTAGTATTTTTAAATCCATTTAAATTTTTTGACTTGACTTGTTGACTTTAGATTTGGATTAAAATAAATTATGAAATGAAATGACACCAAAAACGGAATAAGATAATAAAATAATATTATCACTGGAATTTTAACAAATCAAAATTTCTTGACTACTGTGGATATATCGATAACTGGGAAACACTGATATCACAGCACTAACTCACGTCTGCCAACAGCGGCCGTACTATGGCATAGTTGTGGGTGAGAAAATATCGTTTATTGTTTTAATCTATTGCGGTGTCTCAATCGTAGCTTACTTTGTGTTCCGAACTTAAACAAGCAATGTATATCGAATTACTTGGTAGTAACAACATTCGGTGCTGTTTTTAAATTTGTCCGCAAAATTGTTGTTTTTATTAATATTACGTTATTTTTTAAATTACGGTATTCACCAGTGGAATGTAATCCTTTTAGAAGCACAGTCACCCTTTCCTGAACAATTTCCACAGTTGGATACGCTACAATAACCCATTTTATTGAACAGTTGTCATGACGACGGTTCGTTTCAGACTGAGCCCGGTAAATCAAACATCTGGCTTTTCAACCAGATAGGCGCCTCGCGCTTTTAGCTGAAGTAACATTTCTATTCCTCTTATTATAAGTTCTGTGGTACTTACCTATTTTAAAACAATAAGTGGTGTTTAGTTGCTTGAAAGTGCTTTTGTGACAGTGGGTATCATTATTTATGAGTATTGGCACTTTTTTCAATATCTTTTAAAACTTAACGTAACTTTAGAAATCTAATGTAAAAAAAAAGTACTACCAAAAATGCTGGAAATAACCCCAACTATCGCCCTGTTTCGTTTGATCCACGATTTTTACCCACCCTGTATAGCTTCCGATTTCCGTTTATGCAAGAGTGAAGGCTTTCTGGAACACATAGCCAGATTGGATGGTTTGTTTGATGACCTAAACGATACAAGTCGAATTCCCTGATAACAAGTTGTTCAATCTTTGTTTTTCCTCGTCATTCTGTAAGCGCTGCTGGATGCTTGTAGACCTTCTAATGCTCGCGCTATTGCCTCTGTCTTGTTTCTTTTTTCAATCTTTGCATTGCGGTATGTATTATTATACGTAAGTATTATAAACAGTTTGCATAATTTAATTACTATAATTAAGAACCCCTTTTTAGGGTTCCGTACCCAAAGGGTAAAACGGGACCCTATTACTAAGACTCCGCTGTCCGTCCGTCCCGTCTGTCCGTCGTCTGTGACCGGGCTGTATCTCATGAACCATGATAGTTAGACAGTTAAAATTTTCACAGATGATGTATTTCTGTTGTCGCTATAACAACAAGTACTAAAAAACAGTATAAAATAAATATTTAAGGGGACTCCCATACAACAAACGTGATTTTTTTGCCGTTTTTATGGATAATGGTACGGAACCCTTCGTGCGCGAGTCCGACTCGCACTTGGCCGGTTTTTTGTATATGTATATGTTGCAGTAACATAGTTATAAGCCGTTTTATAATTACCTATATCCCTAACGATAATTTGAGGCACCCGGACACGGATAGGTTAGGTTCGAAGGGGATGACGGGGGCTTGAGTGAGCGAACGAAGCCCCCGTCATCTCCTTCGCCTTAGGTTACTTTAAACCCTGCAGACAGAATTAGGAGCCCTGCACAGCGGGGCTCCGTCGACTCTGCTTTGGAAGCTAAACAACCTTAACCTTTCTGTTCCTTTAGTGATATGATCATATCACTAGGCATATGATTATAATAATATAACGCTTTAACAACAGCGCTGTGTTGCTGAGGAGTTTATTGCGCCGTTTCTTCTGCACAACATAAACACTAGGTATAGAAAGCGGCGAATGGCAGGCATATTTGGTATTGTCTCTTGTAACATTGGCGTTCAAAAAGAACTTGGTAATCCTAGTCTTTTTTGAAAAAATGAGTTTTGAAGTCCGAATTAACCTGTGTGCAATTGATTAGTGTGTCCTATGATAATGACGGCCATAACACAAATATTCCTATCTAGTATAGAGCGTAATCTTTCCATGATTATTTAGCGTTTATATACACTTAGTTTCCCTATTTCTATCACGAGGAACTAAGCATAATAATACAAATGATCCATAAGCATCACTTTACGATAATAGTCCATAATAGCAAAATGGGTTAAACTAAACCCAGGATCCTTCACACGCCATATACGATAAACGGTTGAATAGCATTTCATTGTGTTCTAATAATGAACATTATCTATGTACCATCATTATGTCCATATACTCGTTCGGCTGATCTTTTATTTAATAACAGGAAATTATGTCAGCTATGACAAGAGAAAGCGTTACTGTTATGAATTATGGGGTAACTATTATGTATTTGGTTTTTAACAAATATTTTTTGTTCCGTACTGTAGTTGCTTACTAACCTATTATTGTGGCAACGTTGTCTGTTCGTCTTTCCGTCTTTCAAAGGCTTTTCTTACTTAACTTCTAAACGAAGTAAATAACGAATTGAAAGTCACAAATATGTAATTCTTTGGCTAAAAGGCCAAATCGTATTTAAAGTTATAAAAATCATTTAAAATTAAATTAACGGGTAGATCTAGGTTTTCTTTAAAATTCTACCTATACTTGTATCGTTAGAAAGAGCTTTTGCTAGAAGCACAATTGTTTTTTACAAATTTCATTTTGTAGTCCTCAGTCAATCATAGTTTTTAGACATAGTTTACTAGTAGGCTCAACATGCGTAGTGCGAGATAATTTTGTCGTCGCATTTTCTCGTGCCGAAACAAGATAATGTATGTATGTGTATATCTCGGCACGAGAAAATGTGACGGCAAAATTATCTTGCGTTGCGCAGGTTCGCCCATCAGATCTATTACAAAAACGGCTTTACGTGAGAAGCTGTAAGTTATGTACAATATTACTCGTACCCTGTACTTAAACAACAAATACTAAAAATAATATATTCCTCTCATAATACTCATATAGTGCGTCAATAAAATGAATTACACGAGATTCGTGATTCGTTGAGAATATAATTGTATTATTTACTAGTCGCATCCGACCACGTAATTCGATAGTTCGATCGATTTAGCGAAAGAATCTTTTGTGTGATCCGATGCAACTAGCAACGAATCCCGTGATACGTTGGGAATAACTCAAAAAACATAACATAAGCCTGTATTCCCCGAAGGGATGGGCAGAGGTGTACAGTACCTACCCCCTCATTTCGCCGTTATGATTAAGTCCCATGTAATAGGGGGCGAGTCTACTGTCATCAACCGGGCGCAAATCTAGACTCCAGGCTACTATTGAGACATTCCATACGGAAAAACCCAATAACACTTCGCCGACCCGATTGAACCCAGGAGCTCACTCAGCTGAGCATTAGCGCTTGCGACCACTAGACCAACGAGGCAGTCACTTGTAATGTAGCAGACGGCCCCAACCGCGTGTCCCATCAACCCAGATTTTACGGAATATTCCGATCTGTCCCCCTGACCTGTCCCCTTCGGGGGGCCAATCAGGAATAAAAAAATCGATCTGTTCCCTTGTCACCAAGACGAACGGACAGATCGAACGAATTATTTCTGTTCTGTCCCCTGCTGTTTTTTAGGGGGACAAATAGAAATAAAAAGTTTCGATCTGTTCCCTTGTTACCGACGAGAGGACAGATCAGGGGGACAGATCGGAATATTCCATTTTCCTGAGCTAGGGACACGTCTGCTACTTCAGTTATAAAGAAGGTGAAATGACTTATGAGGATAATGATGAAAAAGTGATCCTACATACGTCATTTCACCTTCTTTATAACTGGTGTAGCAGACGTGTGTATGTGACCCTTTTTTTTTTTTCGTGGGAAAATCCTCTTGGATACCCTTCGTCTGGGGAAGGCGAAGGGTTATGCCGGACTCTTACCGGCTAAAAACCCACGGTGTTCCTTCTCCTGGCCCTTGGCCGAGGTCACGGGATTCGCAGCTGCATGCACCGCAACCCCGGCAGGCCTCGGTCCGCCAGCCCCTGGCAGACCTCTCCTTCTGTGGGGTTTTACTCCACGTCCTCCTGACAGGCGCGCACGGAACACATGCGCGCCGCCTTCTCGGGCCTGTTATTGGTCGGGCGACGGGCTAGGGGACCCGCAGGCCACACACTAGGGTGGCCGGAGATCGTCGCGCGCCCTCCGGCGGCGCCCGGTGCGTCTGGCGCGGGAAGGGAGAGTGGCCGTCGCCTCTCTCTCCCTCTCCGCTCCCTCTTTGGTCGCCATCACCACCTCGCAGAAGGAGGTGACGGCTTCCCACGCACTCTCGCTCATCACCACGGACAGAACCACGGCCGGAAGCGAGAGGTCACCACCGACCGCCGCGACTAGTTCACGGCGCTGCGTCGCCCACGCACAGCACTCCTGCAACGTGTGCAGCGCCGTGTCTTCCGGGCAGTCGACGCAGTGTATGTGTCCCTAGCCCAGGAAAACCTGGGTTGATGGTACGCGCGATTGGGGCCGTCTGCTACAATTCAGTATTAAAGAAGGTGAAATGACATATGAGGATGATGATGAAAAAGTGATCCTACACACTCAATAAAATATGTCAAGAAATCAAGTAATTTAAAAGCATGTCGACCTGTCAAACCTTTGCGGTCAGACGTTTACAAATGCACTTATAAAAATGACAGTAAAATCATTAATTCTTCATTTATTACGTACTCGTCAATTACAAAGTGGACTGTTTAAGTATCGAAGCACAAAATTAACCTTATGATTTGCAATTTGTACTTGGACGGTAGGCAGTAGATGCAGGTGCTGTCCTCTCACTGAATCTATTATGTTTGAAATTCTATAGAAATTCGAGGTTATGACATAATTTTATATTGAGGATATAATAAATATACGTTCAACATTAAACGAATACGAATATTTATGTTAGTTGCACAGTCCGACGAGAATTTAATATCACGATATATTTGTGAGGATATCTAGGTAATTATTCTTTTGCTAAACTTGATAGTACACTCGGGAGCAATGACTTCGGGTCACCAACATAAACCTTAGTATCTCGGAAACTCAGAATGATAGCTTATTCAAATAAAACGTTTTTTATAAACTTATTTAATACTACTCAAATACAAGATGGCCGAAAAAGTAGTGTCAAGCGGAAGTACCGCGATTTTTTTGTAATTTTTAAGTTGTCATTTCTTTTCATGTTGTATCCAAACTATGACTTTAGTGACATTTTTGATCATAGTGACGTGAATAGTTTTTTTTTTATTTCTAAATTAGGCGAATAGAGACTCAATTTAAAAAAAAAAACATGCATTTTTCTCAACTGTTCATGATACTATGATCAAAAATGTCATGTCATGAAAAAAATTATAACTCGAAAACTAGAAAAAAACGCGGAACATACATGGGCACCCCCACGTATTCGGGTACCTCTAAGGATGCTCTACCTCTAGCTTGACACTATTTTTTGGGACACTTTGTATAACTATTAAAACTTCTTAAATAGTCTATAAAATACTTTTATTTGAATAAGCTAGCATTCTTAGTGTCCGAGATATTAAGTTTATGTTGGTGACCCGATTTCTCGAATTCCCGAATACTCTTGAGCGTAATAGGGTATTTGACTGAAAAAATCTAATTAGTCTGTCAGTTAGATTATCAAAAAATATTTGACCCGTATTTTTTCTTTTGTTACGTAAACCAAAATAGAAGAAGATACGACACTTTTAAAATTGGCAAAACGTCACAAGCAAGTACAATTTTTACTTGCTTCTGACGTCACAAGCCCCCACTCTCGAGTTTTGATGCGTTTTATGTTTCCAAAGATTCACAGATTTAACAAAAGAAAAAATACGTGTCTACTATTTTACAAAACTCTAACTGGCGGACTAATTAGATTTGCAATTTATTGATCTGTCAACATGCCTATTGAAACAAAGAAAATCTTCTCGTTATATTTAATATCATTTTGCATATATAAAATATGACTTATTCAGTCAATTAAACAGTCAATTTCAAGCATTAGATTCTATTCTAACTTTATCAGGAAAATTATCAACAGACACTGAATACCAAAAACAGTACCTACCAAAGCTTAATTATAGGAGATAGTTAGTCATTACAATCTTAAAACGGCTACGAACAAAGTGGCCGATTTGCAGACAGGAAGTCTATATTGGGGAACTCTATTAAAGTAATTGACATACAGATAGCACGAGTTAGCCAATCCCTGATTTGATGAGGTCCTAGGCCCTAACGTTATAAATAGATTATGATGGCCCAGGAAACCATTACTATTGGGATTGAGTAGGTAGAGGCCTAGCTCAAAGAAGAAGCGCTGAAAATACTTTAGATTTCTTGGAATAATTTTGAGAAGCTTCTTAGAATTTGGCAAATATGGATAATTTTATACAACACTACTTATTAAATATAATTTTATACAACAAGATTTTTATCAGAATTACCGGAGTATGTATTTTTTTTTAATAAATCTCCAAGTTACACCTTAGTTTTTGTTGCATTAAGTTCCCCAGTAGAGTGTGAAATGTGTGAGATGTGCTATGCAGGGTTTGTTTAATACACGGAAACTGACTCAAGATGTCTATTCCCGTCCACTGTTATGCATAGAAACCTATTGAAACAAAATTGAAAATGAAAAAAATAAAAACAAGATTAACGCGGTATAAAAACTATGCCAATCGATTCTCTTAGTGATTCTGAACAAACTAGTTTCAGGTTTAGTGTATACTAAAACTAAACTATAGCAAAAACATTTAATAAGTTGCTGCTGATGAATTGAGGAATGAAAAAGCAGTCTTTTGGGATGCATTTAAAGAGCCTCCAAGAGTGACAATACGTATATCCGACGCTTCCTGGGCAGTAAAGGATAGGTTACAAAGTACGAGCAGCTGATGTGACAGTAAACAGCTACTGTGCCTGTGTACTCGCATGACAGTAGCTCGACTCGCCTCGCTCAGTCACACCATGCAAACTGCTGGCGTCGCAGTAGACAGCTACTGCATCCGCCATTTTGACGCCGAAACAAAAAACACTGCATCTGGCGTAGGCCCGAGCGTACGAGCAACTGTCATTTCGCAAAATCGTGCAAGTTGACGACCGAGAAGCGTGCGAGCCGATGCTTGTGGCGTGGTGGGGGAAGGCGAATGGCGAGTAAAAACAAAAAATGTTGTAGTAACTCGGGGGCGAGCAACTGACCTACTCGCACATGACAATAACTCTATGATGCGGTCACACGGTGCGAGTAGCTGCACCTCAGTAACTGACTAGGTCAGCTCGCATGCCAGCTCGCACTGTATAGCCTAGGCTTAAGCTTCGCTACCAGCTTTGCTGAGTGGCAAATCTTTTATTCAGGCATGAGCTATTCTGAAATAGCTCAGTCGACACGAGAGAAGAATAACCAGTATTTTAAGCATCAGATTCAAACCCAGAATCATTCATCATTCTATGAAATACGAGATCACACCACCTTTTTTTAAATTATAGATTCCCATTAACACTTGATCGACTAGAAACCTACTAGAAGAAAAGATACTTCGTAAACTTGAATCACTGAAGGTCTTAAAGAATATTTCCTACAACCTACAAGAATTAATACAATAGGTAACGATTTACTAGTCCGGTCTCCTAGTTTTAACCGTGCAACTGGCTCAGTTCACGAAGTAATAAAGTGCACATGAATCAGCGTCAGACGTGGCGGCGCGTGCGCCTGACATCTCACCTACATGCTCCACTTACTAGCGCTAATCACACGCTGTGTTAATGTCACCATATTATTTACAAGTTAATTTTATTTGCTGTGGGAGTTAACTATTCAATATTTTTAATTAAACCAATAACCATATACTAACTACTGTTGAGAAAATGGAAGGATTTAATCATCAAGTCCATTTTCAAAATTTTATTAGGCTTCATTTAGTTGGCAAGTGAAAAGTGAAACAAGAAATGAGATGTGAGTACTACAGGTTTTGCAAGTTATTGCCATGAACAATAGTATCTATATCGCTTACAAAAACTAAGTCAGCTTTTCACATCACTTGACTTAGTCAAGTAGATAAACCTTAGGACTATATAAAAATATATACGCTCTCTTTTTATTACGCGATTGTGCGAAGGCAAAAAAGACAGGGTTATGTTTTTCCCATTATAAGCAGGAAAACATAGGAAAACATTAATCTTATGCAAATGCAGATGATATTGTTGTTTTCTGTTTCGACAAAACAAACCTATTTCATGACCATAACACGTAAGCAGAAAAAAACGAAGATATTTATTAATGGCGAAAATAAACCCAAAATTAACGAAAAAATGTAAGTACTTCAATTTCAAAGAGGTTGAACAAACCCATGGCAGGTCTCTGACTGTGTACAAATGACTGCATTTGGCACTATTCTTAACATGAATATAAATCAATTGAATTCGACCCACACTTTCTTTTTGGTAGTCCTCTACGTGGTCAGAATGGCATCCCAAGTAATGATAAGATAATACTATACCTACCTAAATATTTTAGTGATGTACATTAAAAAAATACATCATTGGTAAAATTAAGATTCAAAAGTACACAGCTTTGCTAGCTTTAGCATTATCTACAAGTAACTAAACTATCCGCTGAATACGACTAACATCAAACCGCTATTGATGACGAGATTTTCAAATAGTTCTAGTCAGTCTAAATACAAGGTGATGGCTATCAGCCTCATCAGCGATAGAGGATCTACAGTCTCGATAGCCTAGCAAGGGGACTATCATCATAAATTAAGTTATTGCATTACATCCATATTGGAAAGACATAATTATGTCTTTCAAAAACGCATAATATCCTACCTATCTCAAACTCGTACTGAATTCTAATTCTTAGAATAACTGATTCTTATGAGTAAACTGACTACAGAGGGACCCTGGTCCAACGAAGGTCGTGTTATTTAAATATTTTGTGGTATAAATAATGACGCAAATGTAACACTGCGGAATCGCAAGTTCACAATTTGTTTGATTATGTAAATGTATACATTGTACCTATGTATAAATGACAGGTTGATTACCTCATTCCAAATTAAAGAAGAAGCTACGTAAAGTAGTCAAAGCAATTCCCGTTTCAAAACTCTTCAGAATGTATAGGACGGGGATCAAAACTTCCAGTCATCGAACGGGTTATGGAAATAATATAAAGTGCAAAATAGTAAAGCTTTATTAAATAAAATTGGGGACTTGTCAATACATTCCTATTTCATTCTCCGAGAACAACCAGGTTCATCAACTATCACAACCAACACCAAACTTATCCCTGATATGATTTACATTTTATATTTATGTGTAATGGTAACTACACCGTTTAAAGTCCAAGGTCTTCTAAATGCACAGATGAAAGACGAAATTGAAGTCTTTGCTATTAAATCACACCCCGAGGGATTCACTTTTGGCCGATGGAGCTATTCAGCCCCCATCTATGTGGCCAGTTATCTGCTACTGAGAATTTACCAACAGAAAAAACCCATAACACCTTGCCCGTCCGTTAAATTCAATTCGTCTAGTGTGCTCGAGCGCTGCTGCAATGTGTGAGTAAAGTGAGTTTTCAGTCGATGTTGATTCGGGAATCGCACATGTAGCCCTGATAGGATTGCCCTAATTCGCTTTGACAATCATTCTTGTTTGATTATCACACTTGATTCAAGATTTCACATGGCAGTACGATTCATTAGTAAGTTTTGTAGGTACTTAGCGCAACTACTGCGCTTACGTTTTCTATTGATCATGAATTTCGTCTGTCATACTAAACTTGCACTAAGGCCTTAGGTAAGTACGAATGCCCACCCATCTCTTCCAATCCTTCACTTCAAATATTAGATTCTTTCATCACCATTGGTAATCAATTTGGCTTGTCTATTAGTTACAGAGGAGTTTGAAATACTGCAACAGCTGTTGAAAACAATGAAAGACGTGACTGTTTGTCAAGCATCAGCTGTTGTCATGGAAAAGATCTACTCAATAATTGTAAGTTATTATTGCATTTGAAATTCAAATGAGAAGCATACCACTCACAGCAAAACCTGATATTCTGGGCTTTTAATAAAAAATATTATGCGATAACTACCTTGAAAATGCGCAACATTTAATCAAATATATCCTCTTTGTATACAAAGTAAGTTTAGTGTGACGTATGATGTTAAACCTGTTGTTTTCGTGATTCTGCTTCCGATAAATTGGTTTGATAGGCACTATTGTACAAGCAACAGTTTTATGATAGCTGATTATTGCAGTATTTACATCACAGTTCGTAATTTAATGAGATAGATTTTATTCAAACTAAAGTACTCATTACCATAAAAGTATAAACATTGTTAATCTTGTGTTTAATCTCCAACTAACCTCTAAAACCCCTTTGGAACAACGAAAATGGGAAATTCAGACGTCCTCCAGTAATCAAAAGCCAAAGTATCTATTTTACTATTCCAGAACATGCTTGTTCATTTCTGTCTAGAAACGATGTCCTGAATCAAAAGTTCAATCAAAGATTCGAGATCTTCAAAACTTACCACGATTATTGAAGTCGTTCATTTTCAAAACTTTTCATTACACTTGCAACTTGCACAAATACTATCACATACGCTGGCAACATCGATATTTTCGGGGCGGGGTAACGTTAGGGTTGTCACTGATACGTTCTGCGTGTGCGCATCGAACGCCGGGAGAGCGTGAACTGGCCTGCTAGCAGCATGTATACCTCGTTGGTACCTATTCCAATTGTGAACCGCGATTATTTAACTGTCCACGCGTTCGGAAACAATTGACTGCGTTTGCTTTTAGACTATGCAGATAAGATTTTGCATGTCCAGTTTTATTTTATCTAGCTTCCTTTTGTGGAATTGGTGTAGGTTGGACAATGTTTGAGGGTATCTATCTAAATATTAAGTTTAGATAACATTGAGTATATGGGATATGAGAATTGTAGATACTCGTAGCTGCTCGTATACCTAATAAACAAATTTTCATGCCGAGTTGAAATAATTCTAAAATCAAACACATAAAATCCAGGAAAAATTCTTGTGGTCGTCCTCATAGACCAACTGTGCACTAGCCTTAGATGTTATTTTCAAAATATGGTTATAAGTCCTCACGACTATACCGATAGTACCACGGACAGGTACGGGTATCTTTGCTTCTATCAGTCATCCTTGAGGGAGGAATTTGTAACAAAGTGGTTTTCTCTCTTCCATCACAGATTCAAGTTCTCCAGCACCGTTATCAAGTTGTGTTTGGCTTAATCACTGGTAATCTATTTATTCGCCAATTATGCCACCCACGGATAGAAACAGACCAGTCCTCTGCTAGCTGGCGGTCGAACAGCAGTTCTAATTCAGTGATGCTAGTTACAAGATACAATAGTAGTAGTCACTCATAATTTGCATACGCCTCCGAAAGTTGTGTAAGATGCACCTATTTCCTATTGTTAACCGACGCTCTTCGACAAAGACACGTCCCATTTGTCGCTTGTCTATCCGTCAATAATTCACCCAAAAACCAATAAAACAAGACCTGTTACTCGCGTACGCTAAATTCCTTGCCATGGAACATCCGTGAGATCTTGGTAAAATGGTTAACTTTTATTTTCGTAACGGCAACACCGCAGAAAAATGTACTGCAGTTTGTAAGTAGCACGTGACTGGTGGCGATAATTTGTATCGATTTCCATTTAGGCACAGTTCGGACTACGCTATAATATAATAGCATAGGTATAGCAAATACTGTATAGCACAACGACATCGCTCAGCATATTTTACATGGACACGTACACACTGCTATACTATAAAGTATTGGCTTGCTGTACGCAATAAACTGGAGCGATTCTCAGAGCCATATCGTACGATTTACCGGTCCCCGCCCCGCCTCGCTTTAACCCCGTCCGTCGCCTGACGGATCGCCGTCAAATAACTTGCTATATTTTGTAGACAGGCTTGCGATATAGCGTAAAGTTGAACGCCATGCTATATAGTCATAGCTTATGACGCAATATGCTTTCCTATATAGCGAAATAGTATAGCGTAGTTTGAACTGCGCTTAAGATTTTAATTACGAAAGTCGCCTTTCTTATTTACAGTTCGAGGACTTGTTAATTAACTAGTAGGTACGTAAGTTTGTTCGTATTTATGAGTTACCCTTAAAAATTGGCTTCCACGTAAAGTTCTTGATAATTAGACTTTAATTAATATGTTTTCCGCAGACATTTTGGTTCCTAGTAGTGATCAATCAAATCGAAACAATTTACTGTTACTGTTTTTTCTTTCATTTCACTTTCTTTTTAAATTGCCTTGCTTTTTATATCAGGTCAATATTTTTAATCACATCCATACTGTGGTCACCATCATAAGCTCTACCCTTTCATAAGATAAGAACAGCGTCAAGTAAGTAAACGGTAACGGTCAATTGTCGTACTTTAATCTGAAGCTTCCTTGCCAAATACATACTCTTTGTCATACTAGTACAGTTGTGAGAAAAAGTGCAGATTGGCGAACAAAGAGAATTGGTTATTGGCGACCAAGGCGACTTGGACGAGACGGGCCTTTGTTTGGCTATCAAGACACAACGCACGTTACTGCAATAGATAATGTCTAGGAACTCGGCCCGTTTTGCTAAGTTTTTCCTATATTACCATTGACGTAGAAACACATAGACAGGTCAGCGCTCAAAAATGTCCGAACCGAATGTAGACTAATGTACGATTTCGCGCAGCGCAGCGGATGCTCGAGCATGCGCGCGTAGCCAACCGCGTCCGCCCGACGGCTACAATCTGCTGGAACCCGAGCGCATGCGCGCGCGTTTTCGCGTATCCGCTATCGCAGTCAATTTCTACCAGCAGTGTGGCCGAGCGGAGCCGACCGGACGCGATGACAGCCGAGCGCCACCGTCCACGTACGTGAGCAGCCGATCGGCTGCCGCGGCATACTCGAGGAGCCGACCGGCTGCCACGGCATACGCGCGGATCTAACCGAGTTCCAAGCAGTGTAAATTCCATGCAAACATGAAACTTAACTATTGTATAGAAGCCTGAATTTCCTTTAACACAGTGTGAAATGCGCTCCGGCGCGCACCGGCGCGCTCCGGCGCGGCCCGTTTGGTGGAAATCGTACATAAAACGCGAAAAAGAAGACTAATTTACGTCAAAGGGTGCAGTCGAAGCTTCCTATGGTGAAAAATGGTTGTAAGCTAAATTAGGCATTGTGATGACGACATAGGGTTTAAATTATTTTGTTGGTATTTATGAATTAATATGGCGGTGTGCCTTGGCGCGCTCTCTGGTGGTGTTTACATGTATGTAAACACCACCAGAGAGCGCGGAGAGCAGAGCAGAGAGCGCACTCAGGACACTTTTTTCGTGATTTTTTACCACCCTCCGTCCATGAGTTTGTACGTCAATGTACCTTACCTACCATATTTTTCCATTTAGGAAATCAATTTAAGTTGAAGTTAGACTGTGGGCTTGCTATGTGGTTCGGAGAGCTTTTGAAGTATAGGGTAGTAGTTACTTTATTTCTTTCAGCTGTCTACATGGGCGTATACAAGATACACGGCGGGCAAAGAAGGGCAGCTGTCCCATTACTAGAGTTCCCTGATATTCAGGTTCATCCTTTAAACTAACACTATCAGAAAACCACATCTTATCTGCCCCGTCCCTCTCCGCCTCTACCCAGAATGCCAATACCAATCTGAACAAAGGTGGTGCTTGGGAATTGTTTTTTCTTTTCAGCCAAGTTACGGAGTCAGTCTGGAAATAGAGTGAAATCATAATTAAATGTGTACAGAATTTTTTTTGACGCCTGTCGTATCTTGAATAATCTAAAACGTTATTGTAGCGTTTTCCCGACCGGTTGCTATGTTTCACTTGTTTTATGGGAAGCAGATTCTTGTTCTAAAGCTGAAAAAAGGTGGTGTTTAACGTGTATGTATTTTTTTTTTTAAATTATTACCTGAACCTGATTTACCTTAGAGGCCTGGGGGCACGAGGTTCTGGACGGCGCGGCGCGGCGATATGGGTCGGGCGGTCAGTGTTGGACTAAAAATATCTTGAAAGGCACATTTCAAGTAGCAAAAATCCAGCTTTAGCAAATAAAACCAGGGCCAGCCCTACAGGCGGCGTATTTCCCTTTCCGTATCCAACTGGCGACACCGGTCTCGCGAAATCCGCACGCCTTTGTATTACTATTGGAATTCTACTAGCCCGTGTTCAATTCGCGTCAACTTCAAGCACAGTCCAGTCCAATGCAGTTTAATTAAATTACAATTATACATATAAAGCAACAAAGCCTGAAAATACCGCGCAAAAATCCGCTCGCTTCGCTCGGGCTTTTATTCCACGACACTGGCCACCAGTGGCGAAGGCTCCAATCAACTCGATTCCTATCGGCTTCCCTTTCGAAACGAGTAGTTACTGGAATTCACGTATCACACTTGAGCAAGGTAAGCATTTTTTGGTCCGGCTTCCCTTTTAAGAAAATTCACCCTACGCCACTGCTGGCCATTATTGTTTTCCACGGTCAGTACCCCTTTGCTGGCGTATATTTAAAGCAATTATTCTATACTATTATATAATTATGAATTAAGAGTATTTAAGAAGCAAAGGCTCTCCTATAAATGTAGTTAAAATTACTTCCAGTTCTGCTGCGACGGACTCGTGCACGAAGGGTTCCGTACCGTTATCTATAAAAAAGGCACAAAAATCACGTTTGTTGTATGGGAGCCCCCTTATATATTTATTTTATTTTGTTTTTTAGTATTTGTTGAGTATCTGTGAAAATTTCAACTGTGTAACTATCACGGTTCATGAGATACAGCCTGGTGACAGACGGACGGACGGACAGCGGGGTCTTAGTTCTTAGGGTCCCGTTTTACCCTTTGGGTACGGAACCCTAAAAACGTGCTCGTCGCGTTCCTGCTCCTGTTGCCGGCTGACACGTAATCTAAGCAACTCTTTCCGTCATATGACGAATAAGGGCACAAAGCTCATATTAGTCTAGAGCGGTTCAAGCCCAAAATCAGGCTCTGGTTATCACTATGAAAGAAGTGCATTAAGTGTCACTCCATAAGCACGATATACGGGTTATGAATTATGTACTTATCGCACTCGTTGACAAAGGTTTATTCCTAGCATGGCTTTAACAATAGCCGCTAAGTACTGATCTATTCGATAAACTAGATTTATAGTAGTATGTATCATTTCGATAACATCTGTTTATACCGTACTGATATGATCAATTTGATACGATAAAACAATGCATCAGACGTGAAGTCGCATTGATTAACTCGTAACCAGGTAAATAGTTACCTACTAGGTACATAGGTACAGGTTACGCAGCATGAGGATGTACTGTGGTGCAAGATATCTTTTTACATTACATTTTTAAAGAAATCTGTACCACGGTGATTGCCAAGTCCGAAAAATATATCTTTTTATATGAAATACCAGACTTGGCTCTACATAAGATCTCACAATTTTTTGAGCCAAAAGAGTCGCGAATCGCATTTTTTTGATGGGATGGGAATGTTTTTGATGGGATACTAAGTATATTCTAAAGATCGAATCTAATGTAAACTAAAAAAACATGCAGTAGGTGTAATGTGATGTTCGAAAAATCCCAAAGTGCATTGCTTGAATGTACCGCTTGCAGTATCAAGTGCAATCTCTCGGAATATCTATCACATATACCCTTGTTTCTACGATCATAGGTGCAAACTACACAATCAACATAACCGTTGATTACTCCTCGTAATACGTGTAACATCCAGGTCGGAGTCAGTCAACATGACAAATGGATGACAGCTCGGCGTTCAAGAGCACGGCGATTATCGAATTACGTTCCCCGCGTGTCGCGTTGCTCTTTCGTCTGTCATGGCCACTGCTCTTTCCGCCTCGGGGGAGTTGCCAGCTTTTGGTGTAGGTTATTTGAAATTCGAACATTTTTGTGTCGTCCCGGCCTCCAGCAATCATTCCTTTTTTAAACAGTGAGAGAAATGAAAGCAAGGAGCTCACAGATCTGATGGTGGAGCGAAAACATTTAATGTGTGATGTAGAATGTCTTGCGCTTGACAACAAGCTATAGTTTGTCTTTTTATTCCTACGAAGAATTAATGGAACAGGAAGTAAGACGATTACTCGTTGTTCTGAAGGTGTGAAAAAACATTATTAGCTGCTTACTTTCTTCCAAGCTAATTATAAAGGGACATTATTCGTCATTTTGAGCAAATACTTGATAGTCGTCTTTCTCGGCCAGGATCGAGTCTTCTGTAATGTACCTATGTGGGTACATTATACCTACTACGAATATACAAAATTGTACAATAATAGAAATTATTTCTACGTTAGCAACACTTCGTCCGGGCTGAGCATTGCATCCTGCCGGCCGTGACAACACAACCGGGATGGTGCCAGGGAAGTGCGAGGAATTGGAATCTATCTACAATTGAGGGGTTGAGGTGACCATTAGGATCCTTCCTCGTGATCAAATAAATTTGTAGTGGACCCGCCGCTTTACATTATTCAGGATTAAAATATTGGCTAGCTCGCGTTTCGATAGCTGCCCAATAGAAAAAGTTTTTTCATTTCATTGGTATCGGTATTCAATCCCGTTTCTTATTTCTTTTGAGGGATAAAATGAAGCCATCGAAACAGGAAGTTTAATTTATTTACCTATTTATTAACCTAATTTTAAAGTGGGATTTGTTAACTTCTGTTTTTAAAGTGGATTTTTTCGCTTTCTTATTTCTAACTTATATTTACCTTTCAGAATCTATTATTACGACTTTGAAGAATCTTGAAATCCATTTCTAGATAATATCGCCGGACTTTGTAGCTATTTACAAAGATCGTCAATATTATCTAGGAAGGAACTTGAACTTCCGTTTGACATGTATTTGTAGATAGCCTTTGTTCTTTGCGACCGTCAATATGTCGCAGTAACATGGTTATAGCCGTTATATGATCATATACCCAGCGATGTGATCATATAACAGAAGGTGCTTATAAGAAATCATTTCATAAGCATCTCCCTAGAAATATAAAACAACACAAAAGAACAGTTATAATAAAAATCTTTGGTCGCGTTTATTGCGCTATACCTAACATCCGTCTGTCGATTAATGATGCTTTATTTCGATCGATGTGATCATGTTACTAATGTTATTATGATCAAATTCCTAAGGAGATGCGTATGAAATGCATTCTTATAAGGCATCTTTTGGTAAATGATCATGTCGCTAGGAATATGATCAACCGTTACTGTGGGTTCACCGAAAGAAATGTCTTCTGTGCTATATTGGCACCACTGACATTTCATTGTTTCAGACGCTTTTATAACGAAAAATCAGTGGTGCGAACATCGCGCCGAAGGGAATTCTTTCGGTGACTGTTTAACCGTGTTACAGCGACAGATAGATAGACCATGAAAAAAACATAATTTACACGGTCATTTCCGCGGTCACCGCTATCAGCATCTTTCACGTTGCACTGCTAAGTCATTCTCATTGCACCGGCGATTTTACTGTCCGTCACTAGCTAGGGACTTTTTTTTATTAGGCTTGTATCAGTATATAAATTGTGTACCTCTTCCCAAAGACAAACTAGTGTAGCAGACGGCCCTAGGATCTCCTGAGCACGGCTGCTACACCAGTTAAAGAGATATGTTATTAGTTAGAATTCCTACCTACCCCTAGCCGGACAAACAAGGAAAACATTTAAAAGAAGACAACTTTATAATATAATAAAAAACACTTGAATAAGTCCCTAATAGTACAGAATAATATGGCACATATAAGCAAAACTGATGTAAACACAATACTCCCGGAAGCTCAGTATGTCACCAGGCGAAGGGCTGGTATTTCAGCAGTGCAGCAGTGCCGGAGGCTCAGTAGTAGTCCACCCGAGTATTGAAGGAATATTGTCATAATCACGGAATACAGAATAGGTATCAAGTAGTATTCCGTGACCGTAATAACTATGCTTGCAACGGAATGTTGATCGCATTTAGATGTTATCAGCGTACAAGGAGAATATTAATAACAGCTAGAAATACTTATTCTCTAGGCCCTGTGTCGCCCTTTATGAAGCCCACACGAAAAGATCAGGGGGGCTAATAACGTCATACTTGGTAAAACAGAATATTTCATTTCATATTCTTAATCATAACTCCAAGTGGGCTGTAAGTACATCCAGTCGACAGTTTTCACGCAGTTGCACTGATACATCCTAATTGCCTTCAAAACTGTATTGACAGTTGCATAGTTTACAGTTATGACTGGATGTGCAATCCACTTGCAGTTATGATCACCAAATGTGACGTTATTGGCCCCCTAGGCTTGCATGTTTCGTATCCCGGTATCTGTTAGTGATCAGAGCCTCCTCGTTCAGCGTAAAAAGTTCATCGCATGCACATAGGCACAGTATAGAAGACGTTTGATAATGTTGGATAGCGTTTGTTTTAACCCTTTAACCCGATTTTTAAATCGCCAGATTACTGTTATTTGAAGAATAATTATGACGTTTTGACAGCTTTTGTATAGAAAATATGTAAAACTGCCTTAGTTATTCCTCAAATAAAGGTTAACTGTCGATAGAAAAATCGGCCCTAAGATTTATATTTGAGTTTAACTAGCGACATCTAGTATCGGGTAGTTAGAACTGAAACTTTTAAACGCTGTGTAACTCGCACCAAAAGAGAGCGGTGTCGTTACGAATCATTTTAAGACTCGGGTTTTCGTTAAACTTGTTTATTCGGTATAGCATTTCGAATTGCTAGCTCACCATTGGTAATGAATTACTAACAGCTTTAGCAGCTCATACAAGTATGGCGCTCTATGAAACACCCAGGAAGAAGAAACTTATCTTTATAAATTAATGTGTACTTAATGTAAATGAGTAAGGTAGGTACGCTTTCGCAATGATGATAGATAACAATAAAACTGTAAATTAAAAAAAAACTTGATAAAACGTGTAGGAAATAGATATGGAAAGAACAGAGAATAAATAATATTACGTATATTATTTAGATCCAGTAAGACTTATCCTACCTTATGGACCTTAGTCCAACATATATTTTACAAATAAAATATATATATTTCTCTTGTATAACGTATCTTATTATACAAGCTGTAAAATTTTACGTAACATAGCGATCTTGAGAAATTCTCTCATGTTCTTCAAGTTTTATCTTTTTATTCAAATATACGCAAAGGTATATGCGGAAGGATTGTTATATCAGTTACTGCTCAGACAGAGAGTAATCACATCATAATAAGATAAAATCATTTCACAGTTATTATTGCAAAACAAAAATACATGCACAAAATGGATTCTTCTGAAAAAGAAAATTTGGTTAATGGCTCGTGTAAGTTAGAACAAGTTGAAAGAGGAACAGGTGCTAGTTTTAACAAAAACAATCGGATTTGCAGGTAAATGAAACAATTGACTGACCTAAGTATAAAAACAAAAGTATTTATGTATAACAAAACAAACTTTGTTCGTGGTTTCGTTACAGACACAGTCAAAGAAGGATATCAGGACGAAGAAAAACAAATCGTGTCGTTTCCAAATCTGGCCACTTTAACTTGGAAAAGTGGAAGAAATCTAAATATCATGTGTTCCCCGACATCGTTCAGGCTTTTATTAACGCTCAGTGGAGATGGACGCTCTTCTACTGTATCCTCACATACATCATCATTTGGCTGGCTTTTACAGGAATTTGGTGGGTTATTATGGATCTGCATGGTGACTTCGAACCGGAACACATGCCACACGCAAACAATTCTTCCGAATGGCTTCCTTGCGTGAAAGAAATCTACGGCTTCACATCATTATTCCTCTTCAGCATCGAAATCCACACGACAATCGGCTACGGAACAAGAGTAATCACACTGGAGTGCCCTTCAGCGATGCTGACAATGTGCATTGAGAGCATAATCGGAACTATCACACAATCTTTCATCGTTGGTATTGTGTTTGCTAAATTAACAAGACCGAAGAGTCGCGCCCAGACGCTGCTATTTTCCAAAAATGCCATCATCAACCAAAGAGATCGTTACTTACGCTTGATATTTAGAGTCGGGAATACCAGGAAGTCAAGAATCATAGCGGGCAACGTTCATGCTTACTTGATCAGACATAGCCACATCGATGTATTGGATGACCAGATAAAATTAGATCTATCCATGGATTCCAGTGAGAACATCTCATTCATGTTTCCAGTTTGTGCTGTGCATACTATAGACGAAAACAGTCCATTTTACTCAATGTCAGCTTCTGATATATTGAAAGCTGATATGGAGATTCTCGTAGTATTTGAAGGTACCATAGAATCAACTGGGCAGCCAGTTCAAGTGAAGTCTAGTTATACTACCCAAGAAATTCTGTGGGGTCATCGTTTTATCGACATGATCGAGTATCGCAAAGACAAAAATGGTTTTGTGATAGATTATTCGAAGTTTGACGAAACTAATTCTGTTAACACACCATTGTGTTCGTCTGAACAACTAAACATCTTTTATAAAAATAATTTTAGAATTCCTAAGAAACTGAAATAAAATATTTATGATAACTGCTAAGTTTTTTTTAATGCTATCTTGCTTTTTTTAAATGTGGGTTTAAAAATACGATTATTTGTCTAAGTTCCATTAAATCCATATACATTGTCCTCATTGCTGAGATTTGATGTTCGAGCGCGGTCACCATTAATTTCACCGCTGTTAATTGAGTCTTACAGTTTTGCAAGTCAGAGTCATATTTCAAAAGTATATTTTTGTTTATTTCATGTTGTTTCTCTATGTATTTTTTCACGTTCACACTCATTGCGTTAAATATATTTTAGTTCACTTATCACAGTTAACACAAACACTCTCTATACGATCATAATAAATTCATATTAAACTCATAAACAAATATAAAACGTTAAGTCTTTTAACAAACAACAAATCTTTCGTAGTGTTGAAAAATAAGTAAAGGCAGACTCAATAGTATAAAACATTACCTAAGGTGTGTCATCATGATAAGATTTCAGCCTTGCATGATACACCATATTTGTCAAGGTGATCCATAAATTCAGTGATTCTCATTTTATCACTTATATTGGTACCAATTATAAAAATAGCTATTTAATTCCAGGAACCAGATATATTATTTTGTACAATACATTAAAGTCTCAAAGATGTTCATCCCGCGAAATTTGAATTTCGCGGGCAATTCTAAGGATGACATACACGGGTAAAATTGGTCAGTGCAGCGCCCAGTACCAGCTTGACAAAATGTCATTTTTTTGTCAGTCCGTATTTATCAGACGATTTAATTAAAAAAGTGATATTAAATAATGATTGTAACAAAGTTCTAGTATAAACAATAAGAGAAGTTATTTTTAAAGTTTTTTTTAATGTATGCATTTTGTAGTGGTGCCCCCATTTTTCACATTATCTGCACTCATTCCTCAAACATTATAAAAAATAAAACTAGACCTGTGCCTCCAAAGAGTAGGTACATTATAATCATTGTAAAGTGCCAAATCGTAAGCTGTTATGTTTCGCAAGGTGACTTCTGCGACCCACTTTCAACCTTTAAAACACACCCGTAGCAAGTTGACTTCTGCAAGTTTTACGAACTAAGTGGGCGATGTAGTGCAATGCTTGCGGAAAAACTTGCAGGTGGATTGAGCGCTTAAGCCTTGTAACCACCTACAAGGTTTACAAGTCGTAAGCGTCAAATCCACTTGCTGTTGCATGTTGGACAATATTTTTCTATTTTAGGATAAACACACATCGCCATAAACTTTCAACTTCAGAGCAATAGAAGATAAAATCTGAAATGTTTCATCACTTGATTGAGGCCCCCCAAGCACTAAATACATCTAAAGTTTCACCAGATTTTGCCAAATAACGGCTAACTTGGCAATACTGTAGATGGGGTGAAATCAATCGATCACCCCATGACCTTTATCAAATAGTCAACTGCCATCCACATGCCACGATTTAACTGTCTGTGTTGGGCATTAGCTCTCAACAACAAAAGGGGGATATCTTCGATTTTTCCTGCCTACAGGGCGACGCACCACGCTACTCAGAACCAAGAATAAGAAAATTCAAAACTGTCTAATTCCTTGCGATTTCCCGTCATATTAAAATAATTTTATTTCAAACCAAATCAACAGTCTAAATTGGTATATTGCTTTATGTCTAAATTTTTTTATTATCGTTACTGCAATTTTTACATCGGTCTACAATGGCGCTGCCTAGCAGATCTTCAACCTCAAATTAGAACCCTTAGATAGAAGGTAATATAATAACGGAAGGTATTGCCTTTCGAAATATAAAAAAACGCTGTTTTGCAATAAAACCACACCATAATGTAGCAATTTATTGTAGTAATTTATTTGTAGCTGGACCAACCCTTTCATAGAATGACGTTCGTTCATTATTATTGTTAGATCATAGCCAACATTCAGAACAAAAATAAAAAATGACAAAAGTGTACTGTCAATTGTCATTTTTCTGTCCACATCGAATCAATCACTGTTGATTTTCTAAAACAAAAGTTTATTATTGCGCTTAATAGGGAAAGATGTTTCGAGCTAATAATTTTGATAAGTTACTTGGTGAGTAAAAAAATGACAATTGTTTTAGTATCGCGTAAGTGCACAACAAAAATATAATTTCGTTGTCACAATTTTACTGGGCAGTTTTCTCTGATTAGCATTTAGCTTTCTTTATTTTTCTTCCAAAATAGTCTGATCATAACGGTTTACTTTACGGATATGACTCAACATTTTGTAGAAGCCTACAATGCACTTCTTATTAGCAGTGCCTATGATCATTACCATTCTAAAATGGTGAAATAATTTGTTCTAGATAAAGCGACAAGTAATCTACGCCTGGATCCCGATTGGCCGACCATCCTACAAATATGCGATTTGATTAGGCAGAATGATTGTTCGTAAGTATTTTCATGACCAACATTTTAATAATTATAGAAAAGGTCAAAACAATGTTTACCTAATTACAATCCCTCCAACAGAAATGACCCCTAGATTTCTAGTAGAAAGTTATGTTTTGGCCTTAATTTTTTTGCAGTTGTTCATAATAAATCTGATTCCAATAGTATCCTGTTTCTGCTTCATGGTTTCATCAATAGATGTTTACATTAATAATTAGCAATCAGTCAATGACATGTATTTTGTACATAGCTTGAAGATTCTAAAATCATTACTTGTATAAAGTCATTATAGTTAAAATCTGCATAGAAAAACTATGATGCTATGCTGAAAAAAAAATCTTATGCCCGGATCCTATGGCCAAAAACAAACTGTTTTGCTTATTAATTGTTGCATTTTTATTGTCATAATATGTATACTTACATATAAATAGACTCATAAGCTAATTTTATTTGTGATATTATGGGTGGCTCTACTATGCAAAGGTATGGTCTTTGCTGTATTATTAATAAACATACCAAAATTTCAATTTTAACTGCTAACGCTTGGTAAGTCACAGGAAACGGTCACAAGTCTAATACTTGAATATATTTAAGGTATTGCAATATGTCTTTCCATAAGATTTTTTGTCTAGTATAGAGATATCAATTGTAGATTAAACTAGGTAGATTTTGTCTGTTCTTCATAATACTCCAAATATAAATGCTTGTTACAGACCAAAATATGCAGTGGCAGCGGTCAAAAAGAAACTGTACTCACCGAACCCGCACCAGGCCATGTTTGCCCTGCTCACCCTCGAGAGTATTATCAAAAATTGTGGTGAGCAAAATATATTTTGTATACTAGCTTTTTATTATATTGCATTTTTAGTTTTAGTTGAACAGGCAGGTTTTTGCAACTACATGTCAAAGCATGTATCATGCGAGCGGGTGGGAATAATAGATTATTTGATGCAACCTAGCTCCTCAAGAAAGGCCAGCAAACTTTATAATTGGGTTTATAAAATAGTCAATTATGTTTTATTTTATTTTTATTGGTGAAAGCCAATGATGTAATAAAAAGTATGGAAGATTATGCAATATGTAAATACATACAAAATTGACATAATTACGACAAAAATCCAAATTAAAGATACTAAATAAGATTCTTAATGACATTTGCTTTAATTATTATGTAAATAAGGGCACAAAATGTACTGAACTCGTAATTAAGATAACACAACGTTAAAATTAGTTCAGTATCTGTACAGTTAAAAATAATTACTATATCAGTTCACAAACATGTACTTCTCTACAATGAATAGGTCAGGTTCTCTGTTCATGGCATAAATGGCAACTAAAACCCGTATTGTAAAACAATGCTCAGTTATAATATTTAAGAAAGGATTGGAGAATATTTTTTTTTGCAAGTCTTTACTCCAAACTTATCCTAAATCGAGATTCTTACTGAGCATTATATTAGAAGAAGCCCTTAGAGATTCAGTGGATAGAGGTCATCCATAAATTAAGTCACACGTTAAGGGGGGGGGGGGAGAGGGGCTCGACCAAGTGTGACAAGGGGTGGAAGGGGTCCTAAATTTCGTGTTGTCACGTTTCAAAATAATATAATTATCTAAGAATTAAATGGAAATAAAACTAATTTCGGAATTGCTGTTTTAATTTAATAATTTCTAGATGTAAAATTGCAAAATGTGTGATGTCACACTAGGGAGGGGGGAGTCTCACAAATGTGAACAGCTGTGACAACGACGGGGGGGACCATAGAATCATGAAATTCGTGTGATGTAATTAATGGAGGGTTCCATAGTAGCTTCCAGTGACGTATCTAGGGTCTGGCCATAGGCGCGGCTGCCTGGGGCGCAGAACCTAGGAGGCGCTGGACCTAAGGGGGGTGCAAATTAGGCCGCTCGATACATAATATGTATCTGAAAATCCGCAGCAGATCTTGTGTTAAGAGATGATGTTGATTTAATTAAATGGAAATGTATGTATGCTCATGTATGGAGATTGAGCTACAAATATCAGATAAATCAGTTATGGCGTTCATTTTTAACAAAATTCTTTATTCAATGCCTGTTTTTATTTAGCTTGTTTATTGGGGGCGTAAAATTTCATGCTTGTCCTGGGCATTCATGATCCTAGCTACGATACTGGTGGCCCATCCTGTGCATGCATAACAACATACTATGATAACTAATAAGTTCTCAAATGAGTTGATTATGGCTAGGTGGTCCAACAATGAACTTTTTACAACTGGTTATAAGCTCAAGATCCCTCCAAATTATAAAATGATATTGGACAATTGATGGTTGTTCAAATATGTTGGAAGTAAAGGAAAATATTAAATGGCTTCAATGTAAATAAAACTACAATAACGAGGCAAAGGATCAATACAATATTGTTATGAATGCTAACAAAATAGTTTAAAATACAACAAAATAGTGTAAATGTAATTGTTAATACGAGAAGTTGGATGAACCCTTCAAAAGTATTTTATAAATACTAGCCTCCTATTGCCTTCTCAGCAACATCAAGGGTGTGCTGGCCTTTTTCGAGGAGTTAGGGTGGATCGAGTGACTACACTTACCACCCATCACGCAAAATACGCGCTTAGATGTGGAGTTGCAGACACCAGCCCGTTATACCTTATACTAGCCTTCTCTCACTTCTTTGGCTGAAACTTCTTTTACCCTTTAGGTGCAGTTCCAAAACTCCTCATCCTATGTTAGTCTGACTATAGCAACATTTTAAATTATAATTTGTCAATATCAAAGGTTGTGGGTTTGATGCCAAAGACATCATCAGGCACAACCTTTATATTGACATCATTTTCTAGTACAACTGGCGAGGCGTAAGCTGAACTTTGCATTTGTGTGAGTGCACATAGAATCGATTGCCAAAAAGCAGTATAAACCGGATTAAACCAAGCAAACGACGCGTCTGTATTCATTCTCACACAAATGCAAAGCTCAGCTTAGGCCTTGCGGATTGTATATTACATGGTCTATTTGGGTTCCAAATGAGGTAATATATGGTAATAGGCTCAACCCCTATAACTTATACCTCTGCCTACCTCCTTTGGGGAAAGGTTAACTAAGTGGTGTTAAATTGCAAATTTATTTTAAAATATATGAACTATTCTATTATTAGGTTCCGGAGTCCATGATGAAGTAACATCTAAAGCCTTCTGTGAGATGCTGCGTGACCTGGTGAAGACCACACAACATGACAATCTTCGCAATAAGATTCTTGAGTTGATTCAAGCTTGGGCCTTTGCATTCCGAAACTCGCCTAAATACAGAGCAGTTCAGGTAAGCACTAGTATGTAGTTACACAGTTCTTAGTACATTACTACCTAGAGATCAACACGATAACATGAACCCCATTGCCACTGCAAGTAAAAATGGTTGAGAAAGTATATTTACAACGCGCCATTCGTTCAATGCAGATGTGTGCATTCTGCAACTGTTGGACAAACTTAAACAAAAACCTGAATCAGTCGCTCGACAGATTTGACGTCGCTAATTAACAGTGTGGTACCGTTTGAAGGTTTATATGAATGACACAGGTGCGCCTTGTCGAGCGGTCACTTTAATTATGCACTAGTTGAGCAATAAATCTACTAAATATCAAACACACACATGTCGACTTGTTGGCATATGCACACACACATTGAACACAGATGTTGGAGGGGCGTGCCATGTTATCGTAGTTGATTTACAGCCATTTTCAATATCCTATCTATCGGCGGTTTTCCTTACTACAGATAGAAATTTGACATTACTTCTATGGAGCTTATGTCAAATTTCTATCTCTAGTAGGCGAAACCGCCGATAGATAAGTTATTGAAAATGGCCGCTATTGATTGTAGTTGATCTATCTACATTGTTTTTGCTGTCTTGCAAATTCTTTTTGATTGACCCTAATTTTCTAATTCACCTGTTATTCTAGACCAGTGGTTACATTATTGTCTCTCATCTCACAATTCCACAATAGGTACCTACCTAATATAAAATTATGTAATCAACCTTTTTACCACCTTCGAAGTGTGTCCTTTATCAGCCACAATTAGAACCATAATGGATGGCTGTTGAAGGGGATTATTCCTAGTTGCCACCTCTATACATGTTACTTTACACTTTACTTACTGAGTCTACTCTAATACAAAAGAAGCTCATAATGATTTTAGATATGAGTGCCTCAAGTTTTCATGTGTACACTAAGTAATATTAATATAAACTAAAATTGTTCAGTTCCCAAAAAACACAGTCATTAATTCACGCAAAAAAAATACCTACTCATTTTATTCACTCAAAATTTGATAGCAAATTTTAGTTCATAGAAGTAAAAAATATGAACAAAAAAAAAACTAAATCCTACGCCTTAACTTGTCCAAAACTCTTACAAGAAACTACATACCAACTGGATTTTACTAAATACCGTAGAACGGGGTTACTTTGATCAATTTTTTGAGCTTCATGTGTTTGTATCTTATTTATTTTCGCTTTTAGCTGCTACATCAAAAATATTTTATGTAGACTCAATTAACTGAGATATATAAAATCACATAGACTAGATAAAAAAAACTATAGAGCACAGTTTTCGATAGCAAAAAGGAGAAATGTTCCTTATCAAACTTGGACCGTAGAGCTTCTACTTTGATGATCTCTGTTCTATCATTGAATTTCAAAGTAGCCCCAATCGAAAAATCTAAAACTCGTTTTTTTTACATATTCAGGGGTGTCATTTAATATTTTTTATCATCGCCATCTAACATCGCAGACACCTCTATACTGAATAGGAAAACTGTCAACGTTCCCTACAATATTAAATTAAAATGCACAAGTTCCATTTTCACACAGATATTTAACCAAATGCAAAATGTTTAGTAACTATCAATGTCGCCCCTGTATTTGAAAGTAACCCCGGTTTACCGGTACTTAAAATGAGAATTGTCTGTGAATTGTCACAGTTCACTGAACGTTTTTGTATACCATTTCAAGGTTAAACAACATTAGTTCTTTGCAATATTGATCTCACCACACCTATAATTTAATTACGTCGTGTTGTCATTCCATTGCTACTTTGTAACTGTAAAGTGAAGACTACTTATCTGTTCTACTAAGTTTACGATGTATAAGAGGAACTGACGCCCATGCATGCATGTAAGCACTCATTTAATTCAATCTAATCAGCTGGTCTGCACTCAGCAGTAAATTCTAATAATTGTTCTGTTTACATTATGGGTCATAAGTCAATGTCCTGTAGAGTGATTTTATCTATATTTACGTAGTCCTTATTATATCTTACACATACTGTACTTACTTTTGTTTTATACCTAGGTATAAGTACAAGTTGTAGTAATACAAGTATTATGTTTATATACTACAACATATATGTAAATTATAATTTATAATAATAGCTGTTTCAATAAAACAATGCGAATGTTTATCTTGTAAAAAAAATATTTTTAATGATATTATCAGTCATTCAAAACAACCGCTTTCCAACCAGTTTCCGTGCGGGCGCACACATATCTATAAACAGGAGGTATCTTTGTTGTGTACACACATAGATATTATATATACCTGTGAATAATGTTGGGCGTTATAACATATAACAGCTAATATAATTCATTATACATTTCTAATATTCTAACCATTATTTATTTGCAACAAAGACTGTTATAATATATATTATTGTCTATAGGTAGTAGTAGCCCGCCACTCGCGTCGAGTCGTTAAGTCGGCCGAAAGCGTCACACAATTATGAACTTTAACCCACAAATAACAAGAGCAAATTTTTACCACCGTTAAAATAACATAAATATTTATATAATATTAGTGTGAACTTGTATCATATTACTGGCAAAATAATATTGTCGTACTTTACATCGTATTAAAGCGTCACACAATTATGAACTTTAACTCACAAGTAACAAGAGCAAATTTTTATTACCGTACAATAATTTTATATTATATTAGTGTAAACTTAGTTTCATATTACTGCAAGTCTTCTGCTCTATTGATAATTAGTGTTCCTTCAATACAATACAATATAATATATATTACAACAGTTAAAAACAACAGTTTGAAAATTATAATATAATGTATAATGCATTAGGAAAATATATCAGTTACGCCCAACATTACCTGTGAATGCCGCGTCACATGTTATCAGTCAGACGCAGTATGATTCATAATCTTACGAAGCAACATAAACAATTTTATGTGGCCACTCTCCTTTGTGCTATCACGTTTTCTTTTCAAAGCCTCTCTGAAAAATGTTTTAGCTAAAAGCAAATAGTAAAACTATGGTAAAATCCAAGTAAAGTTTAATTTTATGTAGACTATATGAGTTGTTTCTGTCATATTGAGTGTTTATAGTGGATATATTTATCTGCTTAGTCATACTGGAATTAATAGTGGTTTTTCATGAATTTATTTTGTGAATAGGACACTGTGAACATTTTGAAGGCTGAGTGTTACAAGTTCCCTCCACTCAAGGAGTCTGACGCTATGTTCTCTGCTGATACTGCCCCGGAATGGGCCGATGGAGAGGTTTGTCACAGGTATGTACTTCCACCATACTCGCTGCAGTTGGTAATGTGACAATATCAGATTTCTTGTACCAAATACATGTTACAGTATAACTTGAATGATTTTTAACCCAGTAAAGTTACTATGCTGTTCGTTTTCCCTAAGTCACTATTGTTTAACTCAAGTTTCCTTTTATAATGACTCAAGGATTTGTACCTTGAACTCATAACATTAAAGTCATGCATACAGTATTCAAGTGATATAAAAAATATGCCATTAACATTATACAAATAGCTTTTTTTTGTGATGTAGATGTCGTGTGGCCTTCTCGTTGATGGTACGTCGGCATCACTGTCGCGCATGCGGCCAGGTTTTCTGCCAACAGTGTAGCTCTAAGACCTCTACCTTGCCCAAGTTCGGAATTGAAAAGGAGGTAAGTCAGAGTATAGAAAATGTTCTAATAACTGTAAATTAGGTTTGTACTTCAAATTTTAATGTGAATGTGTCTTTCTATCTGCCCAGTCTAAAATAGTAGACCAGCTGGAAATACTGCCGTCATGACGAAGAATGCATTATGTGCAATTTTTGAACATAGAATTTTGAACCTTAGTGTTGGGTTATGCAGACGCAAAAGGTTAAATATTCTATGTTCAAAAATTGCACTTACTGCACTCTTCGTTATGACGGCAGAATAGGCCTGCCTCAAAAAATTATGGCAATACAATTACTGCATAGACATGAGAGTTGTTTTTGGCCACAAGAAATATTAAAAGTATTTATTTCTCTGGCCAGCCAGCCCCCCGATTCGAAAACGATTTGATTAGTCAGCTGTGGAATAATTTGATAAGCTATCTCTACCTATTGCTATTGCTGTTGTCATAGACAGAATGAGACAACAAACCAAATGGCAGACATTCAATATACTTTTACAATTAATTTATTGTAATACTACATGTCATGCCTTTTTATTTAATTATTTATATGTACATGTCATCAATTTTCTATTCATGTTTTTGTTACCCAAATTTGCCTTCTCTAAACAATTCCACATAATTATGTTTGACTTGGCAAACCTTCTGTTGGTGGCACAACAAGCCAGACACAAAATGATGTGTGTTAATTATAGAATTTTGCAAGAAGAACTTACAACTTTCCTGTGTTTTCGGTCTATTTGAAACAAAATAATTCAGCTGTTACAACTTGAACAAATAAAATCACCTGAATTCTTCATTATTCTATTTGATAGAATCTATCAAGATATTTCAACAGAAAGATGTGTTTCACAGGTGCGAGTGTGTGATGCTTGCTTTGACAAAGTTAGCCGGCCACCGCCATCATCTTCAAAGTTGGATATTGTAGACACTTCCAGTGACTATGGGCCTACTGCAGCACAGCCACAGGTTAGTTTTATTGTCATTTTTACAGGTCTTATACAATAAGCGTTTATTTGAAAACATAACTGCTAGCTCCATAATTTTTGGTTAACCATCAGCCATTTTCAATAACCTATCTATCTGCAGTTTACTTTACTATAAATTTTACATTACTTCTATGTACAGACCTTATATTTCTATCTCTATTAGGAGTAACTGCGGGTAAATAGGTTATTGAAAATTAATGTAAATCTACATAATGATAATGGTACTATAAGATATTTATCAATATGGAGTCATCCAATTATTTACTTATTGAAAATTTTGCATTTCACAACATGTTACCTACATGTTGTTTTACTAACTTAAAATAGTGGCATATTTTGTCAAAACTCTGTTAATATTGAGCTCATATCATTGAACATTATAAAAAAGAAACAATTTAAACTTATAAATACTTTATTTATTAACTTATATGGGAAAATATCACTGTCCATCGTAAGAATCACCGGGCATTTCACCACCAGGCACCAACATTGCAATGTTGTTACCGTTCAATAGGATTTGGTCCAATTTAGTAATTTTTCTTCCCTCTGGCGTTGATTCATACTCTGTGACGTCATCCAGCAACATGTTGACAAAATCGTCAAATCCTTGTAAGGTTCCAACCATTTCTTTGTCGTTTTTCATAATAATATGAATTCGGGAACCTATACACTTGTCCACAAGTTCAAGCGGCAGTAACGTGTTGGGATTGGGTAGTGAAGCTTGCGCCATTTTTAGGGTTAAACGTATTAGATTAATCGATAATTACGTTTCTAATCAATTATCAGTAAAATTTACAGGTTTCACTATTTTTTTACCGCAAACTAAAAAACATGATCACGCTATGGAATAGTTTCTTTGACAGAAAAGATTTCGTTCGGAAATATGAAACTTTGTATAGATTATAAATTGAATTCTCTAAGCATCAGATACGATTATTTTTTTTGTTGATATTTTTTCGATGTTTAGAATAAATAAAATCTTTTTTGTATTAATTATTTCATTAAAATAATTTTAAACCTTCATTAGTAACTTTACCGGATTCTAGTAGTTTCAGAACGAAATGTACATAGTTGCCATTAATAAAAACAAAGGTTACACAGGGGTAATTTTTATGGTATAGAACGCAATGCGTTTGATTTCTATAAAACAATTAAAATACGTACAATAGATAATATCTTCATGAAGTGCATTGTGCGTGTTGTAAGTTTTTTTTAGGAATTCGTTTCAATTTAATAATAACTTTTATTGGCTAGTTGAACATCCATAACGCAACCCCAAAATAAATGTTTTATAGAACATAGTATCCTATGTTCTATAAAACATTTATTTTGGGGTAATTATTTACTTGTGAATATTTTTAATATATTTAAAAATTACCATTCTATTTTTTAAATATTTGCCTGTTTTGGGGTAACTTTGAATTGTATATGGCATCACTTTTAACGTCAAGTTTGAAAGTTTGTTCTCAATCATTTGAAAATAACGTACATAGCTTCGGACGAACAATAATAAGTTCTGTTGTTTTACACTAAACGGAATTTCGTGAAAAGAAATGGCTAAAAATGTGACGAACTTTCGTGGTGAAATTTATTTCACCCCAAACGGCAATTTGCACATAAAGGACGAGCCTGTAACTCCTATTGACGAGGATTTCGGCGATCACAATAACCTGGAATACTCTTACGACAATGATTTTGGTAATATGAGAAAGTCCATGTCCATGAACGACATTGCTGCCCTTCGGGAGAACCTTGTGAAGCTAGAATTTCATGATAAGGAAGATGTTTATCATAGACACCGAAAGCCTTCCGGGGCTCCACATGAGCTGTCAAGAACTAAATTTGTGTCAATGGCCGAAGCTATTTACCATTATCAAAGAGATACTCCTGGTCGTTTTCATTCGAAGCGACCACAGACATTCCATTCACAAAGAGCTAATGGACCATCAGGCCTCACCGTACCTCAATCGCCTATGCTACGATCTAAGACACGTTTGAGACCATCACACATTTTATCACAGAAAGAAAGAGAAGAACTGGAACTTGAAGAACTCAGGAAATTCAAAATAAAAGCTAATCCCATTCCAAAGTCTGTTATAGAAGGCTCGAAAAACCTTCCTGAAGTGCCAAAGAAACCTGTTACAGTCCCTGAGCCTTTCAATTTGACTGAAATTCAAAAGAAGATGACTCAATCTACTAATGAAATCCATCAGTTCAAGGCACGGCCGGCTCCTAAACACATACTTGAGAAGCCTCATATACCCGTTAAACCTCCCATACATGTTACCAAACCAATTAGTCCAAAGTTCCGCTACAAAAGGGCAAACTCTGCTGATCAGCTAAGAAATGATAATCTGCTTATAATGAAACCTCAAAAACCTGAAGAAAAACATCCAAGAATGGGTCCAATTAAACCTGAGCCATTTTCATTTGAAAAAAGAGATGAAGAACTAAGGAGACGAAAGGAAGAAAAAATCAAGCATCAAATTGAAGAGGAGCGTAAACAAGCAACATTGTTCAAAGCACAACCTGTCCCTGGCGCTGTTAAGAAACGCATGCACTGCATTGCCCCTAAGGGGGGCTCTTCCACAGCGTCCTCTGAGAATAAAGAGAATGTCAAGTTTGAAGCCAGGCCACCAGTGGTACTTTACAAAGAACCATTTAAGCCTGTACTTCTACCAGTGCAACAAGTAAAACATGCTCCATTTGCACTTACAACACAAAAGCGAGCTGCTGAAAGGGAGAAGTTTGACCAACAATTGAGAGAGAAGGAAGAGGAACAGGAGAAAATGAGACTATTGAAGGAAAAAGAACAGCAGGCAGCTGAGGAAAGGGCCATGGCCGAGTTGAGAGCAAAGTTGATACATCATCCAAAACCTGTTCCTCGAACAGGGATTGCACCATTTCTTCCTGAAAAGTCTCTTGCCCCCCTCACTATGCCTGAAACACCCAAGTTTGTTAGACGGCTGAAAGAAAACCAACACTAACCTATGTTTTTGATTCAACATTTTTAAGGAATACTTTTAACTTTCTGTTTGGATATTCCTTACAACTGACTGTTATCATGTTTTGGATCTATATTACTATTTCAATAATGTACTGACATTGTAATTTTTATTGACTCATATGCTATTAGGATAATTTCAATATTTCTCATTAGGGTTTAGATGTTATTTAAATTGGTATTTTCCTAGATGATATTCTGATGATGTATGATGTTCTGTATAATAAACAATACTTTAATGGTAAATGTTGTTTTCTTTGACTTTGTTTAACCTCAATCAAGTGATACTGATTATTTCCAAGATAACAGTGGGTCGTATCAATTTAATTCACGCAAGTGTGAGTTATTGTGACTCACACATTTGACATACTTTTTTATGACCATTATACCTATTAAGCAAGCGCTATCTGGATGTTGGGCAAATACCTTTCTCAATCTTACCAAAATGTCTATTCTTGTTTTGACTAAGTAATGCAAACCAAAGTAAGGATCAGGTTACGATTTAGGGAGTTCTTAATCTAGGGATGTACGTCCCCTCACGACCGTAGGGCGTCTTACAACCGCATCTGATTATACTAGAATAGCTTCCAATGACACTGATTAGGAGTCGGGTCAGGTTTTAGTTTATTTTATGAACATTAATTGGCATTTTTCTTTGTTTTATTTCACTACTGCGTAATGGTCATACTTGTTTAATTTAATTTTTTACACATCATTTCCAATGGGTGGATAAATAAGTAGAGATAGACCAAAGAAAAGATGGATGCATTGTGTGAAGTATTTTATAGGCAAGAAAGGAGTGAGTACTGAGATGATGGCTGATAGAGGAAAATGGTAAAGGAATATTGTTATGCCGATCCCACCTAGAGTGGGATAAGGGCAGGGACATGATCATTTCGGATACTGACAGTAAAGCGATGTGTTCAATGATGAGATGACATTTACTTTATATCTTAGAATCTATGATATGCAACAATATATTTAAATGTCCTTTTTTTCTATTTCTAACGCGCAACTAGACGAATTCGGCGCAGAAACGTACTGGTGGGAAGACTGCCGAAGAATTACAAGAGGAAGAAGAATTGCAACTGGCACTTGCTCTCAGCCAGTCCGAAGCCGAACAGAAAGAGAAGGAACGCAAGTCGCGCACCCACATCGCACCTGATCCTACGCCGCACCATCCTACTTGTGAGTATGATAAGGTCACCATTTTCATGTACTTACTTGGCAAGAAATTGGACTTCCCATATTATCCAGTTTGTACCTATTGTAAAAGGTGAATAAAGGATTATACCAAGGGCATGGGTAGCAGCATCTTCCTGTACTATAATAACAACATACTGAGTCATCAGTCTGCTTGCAAGTGTGTTGCATAGCATAATCAACTTGTTGTTCCACTGCTGGGCATGGGCCTCTTCTCATTATGAGAAGGTCTTAGGCCTCATTCCACTGTACTAGTCTGGTGCTGGTTGAAGGAGTACACACACCATCTTAGAACTTTTTGGTGTCCTCTCAGAGATGCAGGTTTCCTTAGGATGTTTTCCTTCACTGTTACCACAAGTGATAATCAAATTCTGATCTGCACGTGAATTCGACAAGTCAGGTGCGCGCTCTGTTCGGCACTCCGCATCAAGTGAATGTCAAGCAAGTGTGTTGATTATATTTATATTGCTTCTGAACCCTGGGAGTGGTTTAAGGGTGTTCATGTTTAGAAGTAAATGTTTATGAGCTGTTATTAATATCTCGTCACAGGCTGCTGAATTTTGACCATTCCCAAAACGTATCTGTCGCATACCAACCGTCATCAGCTGAAAAATGGTTGTGTATCTATCAGTGGCGAAGGGTGAATTTTCTTAAAAGGGAAGCCGGACCAAAAAATGCTTACCTTGCTCAAGTGTGATGCGTGAATTCCAGTAACTACTCGTTTCGAAAGGGAAGCCGATAGGAATCGAGTTGTATGGAGCCTTCGCTACTGGTATCTATCAAAATTCCCTTTGGTATTATTATACAACTAGGGATCTACTCAGCCTGAAGTCGACATCTTGGATCTTGGTGTTATTTCACTGTCATCTCAAACACGTTGCTTTAAAGTGTTATAGAATAAGCAAACTAAAATGAAATTGTTTTTCTCAGTGTCACCGACGCCGTCTTCGGTAAGCGCATCACCGGAACACAGCACGCAAGCAAACTCTGAGCTTTCGCGGTACTTGGACCGCAACTATTGGGAGCAGCGGATATCCCGCGACAACACCGTCGCGCCCACAGCGCCTGCGCCTGCTTCGCATACCTCTGAAACTACCGAGGTATGGAATATGTGGTATACTGTTCGGTTATACCTTGCCCATCATGTTATCATATGTTGCAATTTGGTTGAGAGATTAACTGTCTGTTATTTAGCCCACTACATAAAAGATTCAGTGTGCTAACATGATCTAATGAGGCATATTTATGCTGTCTTAGGTATTCATATTATTTCTTCCTTTCACTTAATTCCGCATATAAAATGTAGAGGCTGCCCTTTCTTATGAAATAGGTCGTCCAATAAGCCAACGGTTCACCTGATGGTACCTGGTTACTGCTAACTATACATATACACCTGCAACCCCAAAACAATTGCCCATGTGATGCCAACCTTAGACACAAAGTTTAAGTCTCTTAAGCCTGTAATTTCCTACAGTAGTATTTGAATTGTTATTTTATTAAATTGTCTGTATGTGTCTGCAGGAATTCCCACCAAAACCATCTACCACAAAGGCTCAAGATGATGACGCTGAGGACAAGGAAATCGATGAATTTGTGGAGTCACTGAAATCTCAAGTTGAAATATTTGTAAACAGAATGAAGAGCAACTCTTCCCGGTATGAACATATTTTGTATAATATGATTAGAACATAATACTATAACATCATTAATATTTTTTTTTGTTTCATATATCCGTTTATTTTTCACAGAGGACGTTCTATTGCCAATGACACTGCTGTTCAGACTCTATTCATGAACATTACGGCTATGCACTCACGTTTACTACGATACATTCAACAACAAGATGACAAACGAGTCTACTTAGAGAGTTTGCAGGTAAACATGCCTTGAATTTTATATTCTGTGACCTTCAATATTGATGGAATACAAAACGACTTTAACTAAATTAACTTTTTTTAGGATAAAGTAACACAAATTCGCGACAGTCGTGCGGCACTCGATACATTGCGCGCTGAACACGCGGCGAGGTTGGCGGCCGCAGCAGAGGCTGCCGAGCGACAGAGGCAAATGCAAATGGCCGCCAAGCTACAAGCCATGAGGAAGAAAAAACACGAATATCTACAGTACCAGAGACAACTGGCTTTGCAAAGAGTACAGGTATATAACATGCCTTATGTAACAGGAAACATAAAAGTTTTACAAAATATTATAGTAAACTAATGTGTATAAAATTTGGTATTTTCAGGAACAGGAGAGAGAAATGCAGATGAGACAAGAACAGCAGAAGCATCAATACTTAATGAATGCGAACAATTTCTACATGCCTGGCGTTTCCATGCAACAGTACCAGAGTGGTTATCCAACCCAGCCAATTTACGGAAACCCTCAATTCCATCCACAAATGATGCCGCAAGCTACTACAGACAGCAATGTACCGGTACCAGTGCCGGGGCAAGCGCAAATGTCTACAGCCAATATGCCTATGAGCATGAATCCAATGGGAACAATCCAGTCTATGCCACAGCTGACGAATACGTTCGCCGCGCTGCCTACAACCGCTGCCACTGTCAACCAAACTCCTCTCAGCGTCAGCGCTCAGCCATCAATGAATCAGTCTAACCTACGACCCAATCTAGCTCAACAATTACCACTACAACAACAAATGATGTTACAGCAAATGCATCAAATGCGCATGCCAGTGCAGGGTGGTATGCATCAAATAGGGCCACAGACTATTGCCAATGGGATGCCCGGGCAAAACATTCCTCAGATGAATGGACAAAATGTGCAGTTACCAAAGCAAAATTTGCCAAACCAGCCTCAGCAGCAACCTAATGCGATGATGCCACAGATGTCTGTTGGTCAACAAAATATGGGTCAACCAATGAGTCAACAGTTAATGAATACTAACAATCAGATGCTTGGACTACAAATGCAGAACATGAGAATGCCTCTGATGCAAGGAAACCAACCAAATACTAATCAACAAGTCCCAGTTTCTGGATATCAGAATATGAGTATTCCAAACCAACCTAATACTCAACAACCAGGATCTCAAGCTCCAAATATGCAAGCACAGTCACAAATGCCTATGCCTGGACAAGCGATGCCCATGCAAGGACAGCAAATGATACAAGGTCAAACAATGCCTGGACAGCCCCAAGGCATGCAAATGAATAACAATATGCCCCAAGCGAACCAAAATATACCGTCTCAGGGACAACAGGTTCCCCAAACACAAGGTCAACAGATGCCACAGCATCTTCAGCAGCAGATGTCACTTAATCAACAAATGTCCATGGCTGGACAAGGCATGCAACTACCAGGGCAGCAAATGATGATGCAAGGCCAACAAATTCCTGCACAGGGTCAAATGATGAACCAAGGACAAACACAACAAGGTCAGTTACCTCCTGGTGTGCAGCAAATGACTCAAGGACAGATACCTACTAGTCTCCAAGGTCAGCAAATGCTTCAAGGTCAGTTACAGCCTGGAAATCAAGGCCAAATGCAGATGGGTCATCAGATGCAAATGGGACCTCCCCAGCAGATGCAGCAGGGTTCTCAAATGCAAGGCCAGATGCATCAACAAATGGGCATGCCCCAACAAATGCCCCAGCAGCAATTACAGCAAGGCCAACCTGGGCAACAAAACATACCAGGACAACCTGGGAAAATGCAGCAGGCGAATGCAGGTAATGTGCCGCAAGGACAAGCACCATCCGGTACCAACCAACAGGCGCAAACACCAGTCAAGCCCGAACGTAACAATAATACAGGGGAATTAATAAGTTTCGATTGAGAACAACAGTTTCATTAGGAAGAGATCTCTGCAAATGAATGACTGGAAATAATAATACTTGTTCTAACATTACGTAATATAAAACTATATGCAATAATTATTATGCACTTAGGTATTCTGCCGTGCAGGCCCTAAAGTGCAGTATGAGAGAAAAAGCGGTTTCGAGTAAATCGCGAAAAACTTTTTAACGCTGTTTTTTTTCATATTATTCATTTGTATGGTGGATATTTTTATTGCCACGAGGACTACCTGAGAACAAAGATTATATCTACGATTAGAAATATGAATTTAGTTTATTAAGTTCTAAATAAAATGATTTTTTCCAAAATCATGGCAGTTACTGCACGCAAAAAGGTACACGTATGCAGATTAAAATGCGGTAAAAATACTTGATACTGCAAAATCTTTGATTTATTTGCTACTTTGCAGAGTAATTTGCAGCATAATATCTTTTTTAACTGCATTTTAATTTGTATCTTGAACTAATTGCACGTGTAGTATGTAACAAATTTTCCAACTTACGAGTTATGTCCTAGGTAGGAATTTACAGAATAAAACAATTTTATGTATGTAATAAGAATAACGTTTATTTTTTAACAATTTCTGCTAATATTGTTACTTATCTTTAGGCGTTTCGAGCACATGCGGCTATAAATATACATGAGAAACAATATTAAATAGTAAGAAACTTTTTGCTTTCGCAAGAAACATGAGATCTTTTACTTAAATGGCACATGGTTTATTGTGTGTTCGCCTGAAATAAATTAGTGATCAACCACGCAGTATTAATACTGTTGGTACAAAAACTACTTACTGCGTTTTAATTATATGCGTCAATATTTGTTTGAGTGTAGAATACAGATTTTTAGTGGCAATATAGATATTTACTGCATTTAAATAGGTAAAGTGACGAGTCGTGGTAGACGTAACAGCTGTTACTGTATTTTAGTTAGTCTTATGACATATTTAGACCTGCAAACGTAAGTTACTGCTTTCACTAATTCGTCTTTTTAACCGTTTAGAACATCCCAACTAAAAACCGGCAATATCACTGTGTTCCTTATAGCGTGACCGTCAAGGTTCAATATTCAACTCAAAAACGTGAAAAAACCTGTTACTGCGTTTTAGGGCCTGCACGGCAGTATTGTGCTATGTTGTGAGTTTTAAAACCAAAATATTGTCATGTATAGATAAATTTGAGATTTTTATAGAAGTAAAATTGAATGCCTTTACTTATAAATGTTGTAAACGTGAGATGACGTGTAAAATTTATAGTTGATTACTATTACTAAAGGTTTTCAGAAAGAAGTTCACAGGACTTTTGCATTTTGATTCATTATTTTTGTAACCGTTATAAGTAAAGTAGTTTGCAAGCTTTTTAATTGTCACAGATAGTAAACATTATTTATATTACTGTTAATTAAGATAGTTCCAGATCAAAATTTGGCAGCAAATATGACACAATTGTATGAATAAAAATATAATCTATTCCATTAAATCGTTTGCTGTAGTTGATAGTTTTCTTTTAGTTAGAAAGGCCTTGTAATCTATGTAAATGCAAATATGTATAAACTATTCGTCGTTTGTAAACCGTAGTTTATTTAGATATTAATATAAATGAGAAATTCTAATATTTTTATGTTTAATTATCTTCATTGATGTGGTAATTGATTTGTTATAATATTTTAAGTTATATGATGTATAATACGACGTACCAATAAAAACGAGAAAAATATTAATTATTTATTTAAACAACAAATTCAATAAAATCATTGTCAGCCCAAATAAACTACCAATGCGGAACAAAGAACATGGGCCTCCTAACGTAATGCTCATGGGGAGTGCTGTATATTGATATCAGCGCTATCCTCCGGTTTCTGATTTGACCTCCGGTTTCTGAATTGAGAATACGGGTTATGCAATACTTAAGTAGTATTTGAGTACAAAGTTGTCAAAAAAATGCTTTAAAATCCGTCGTTTTTTTGACAACTCCATACTCAAATGTTACTTAAGTATTTGCTTATCCCGAATTCTTAAATCAGAAACCGGAGGTGAGAATTCGAGTTAAGCAATACTTATGCAATATTTGAGTACGGAGTTGTCAAAAAAATGCTTTAATCCTCCGGTTTCTGATTTGAGAATCCTCTAATCCGTCATTTTTTTGACAACTCCTTACTCAACTGTTACTTAAGTACTGCTCATCCTAGTATTCTCAATTCAGAAACCGGACGGAGGTATGTTAATGCCCGTCTCCTCATCCTCGTCATCAGGTGGTCCAGCCGAGGTTCAGCACTAGACGTTTATGGGGCTGATGAATGGATGAAACTGCACCAACCCCATGAACCATACCACCATTTTAATTCTGAGCCAAAGTACAGTAAAGTAATCATTGTAGTTCTGAGCGATCACAGCCGCGTACAATCTTCCGAGCGCTGCGCGCTTTGAGCAACTCAGCTCGAATGTCTGTGCATGTTTGTTCAAATTAATATGGAATGATGAAATGAAATCGACTCATCATGGGCAGCTCAATATTCGCAGTTCGTGGCTTTAGGATCAAGATCTGGATATAATTGAAAAGCTTTGAACGAGGTGATTAAACCAATAGATTGCACGTCGAGCCCAAAGCGAGGAGGCAACAAGGATTCAAATTACAACAAACTAATGTGTCGTCGTCCGATTATACTAAGCTCAATTCTGCGATTGCTCGATCGTATCTATCTCGAAATTACCTATCTACCCACAGAGTACATTGATACAGGTAGACTGAGGTAGACCTAACGTTAAGTCCTCATATCTGGACGTGCTCAATAAAAACTTAGGCGGATCGATGAGGAGTAAAGGTTCGAGGATAATTCTTGCTAAACGCATTGCCATATCATGTTAAGGCCAAAGGACACTGAGTACCATTTGGCCATTTCCTGAAATAGTAACATTTCACGCCACTAGTGGCGTCGTGTCTCCGCATTGCTAATGGGCTCTACACACGCGTTACGATTTCTTTGCGAAAGCTTGGACTTGCACAAACCTGTCTGACGTACCTTAGTAGACCGTAGTGCTTCTAGATAGCTGCGCAAATTCTTCTCACACACATAGCTGCATAATTGTGCACACAACAATATATTCAGCTATAGATTTTCAGTATAAGTTGACTTCTCATTGTACGGAAAGCCTATACAATGCGAGATCAGCATATACTGAAAATATGTAGATTGATAAGTTGTGTGTACAAGCCTGAACTTCTACAAAGAAATAGTTACGTGTTTGGCGCCATAATCTTAGGCCCGGACTCCACCAAAGCGGCCAAGAGACGAGCGGAGCGGAGATGTGTTTTAAAAAACCAATAGAATTTCGTTAATCACACATCTCGTCTCCACTCAGCTTTAGTGGATACCACTGAGCGGAGATGTATCATATTGAGAGAGATGATAAGTGAGAGATGTGAGCTGTTCCTCGCTGAGATTGACCTGGGCCGCGATACAAGGCGGAGATGTGAGCTTTGCCTCGCAAGCTGACGACGACGGCGCGCAGCAGAGACGAGATGCAGCACACATCTCCGCTACAGTCTAGCCAGTACGCATCTCCGTACAGTTTCGGTGGATACACCCCAGCTGAAAAACATCTCTTCTCGTCTCCGCTTCGGAAATCTCCGCACATCTCCGCTTTGGTGGAGTCCGGGCCTAAGAATGTCGTGTACTCGTGTAGCAACAAATCCACTAGCACGTTTAGTTAGAATATTATGTAGTTGAACTAGACTATTGTAGTTGATTCTTATTTTTTTTGTTTTTATATTATTTAGTTTAAGTAACATTTGTGTTACATTTTAAAATATTTATGGCAAAAATATTCTTTAAAGTCGGTATTGGCGTTTACGAACGAACAAATATCCGACAAAATGGCGGGAAACCTGAAATATCAAATAATCTCATGTGTCATCTGTCAAGTTCTGGCATTAGGGATTCGCTTAAAAATATCGACACCTACTTGAAATCGGTATCGCATCAGATAGTATGGAAACCGATAAAAGTATCGAACTTAAAGTCTCAAGTACTTTTTTCATCAACTTGAAAATTATATTATATCGCAAAAAAACAGCAATAAATAAGTACTTAGGTGAAATATTATTTTATAAAAACAGCATACAAAATTATCATCATACTACAAGGTTAGTCGGAAAGGGGGTACTAATCCGCAGTCCACATACAGTATCACTGATGACGGTTTAAAGCAAGTGTTAAAATTTCAAAATTCGGTAATTTTTATTTCCCTGAAAATTAATTTTATTTTTGTTTTTTTTTTTTAATTCTTCATCCCTGCTTGAGTTACGAATTCAGAAAATGGAGCTCCTAATTCGTTACCCCAAATATGACCTAAAATGCAAACACAGCTGATCATAGCTGAGGATAGATAGATTTTAGCTTATTTTTTATGTAATTTTTGAACAGCTATTTCTCTTAAATTATTGACTTTTCGAGAAAGTTGTGGAACAAAAGTTGTCCATTATTATGGGTACTTTAACACCCTTTCGGATTAGTACCCCCTTTATGACTAACCTTGTATACATATATCTGACTGCGATCAAATTACTTTTTATCACAGTTTTTTATGTCGAACTGCAGCACTGCAGCGAAGAATATTCCTGCATTTAATGGAAAAAATTATTATGAGTGAATACTCTATTAGGTATCGGATCGAAAGTATCGATACGACTTGGGTATCGAAACTACTTAAGTATCGATACTTTTCGCGGATCTCTTCCCTATCTGTCAATCAGGTTGTAAATTCATGAAACTTTTACCGAAACACTTAATTAAATACTGTTATTAAAAATAATTTTAATTGAAACTGTAATGGAAGATGATAACCAAGATGGTCCATTTACCGTGTGGCAAATGTTCAATGCACCCACTATGGTATTGTTTAATAACTTGGAGCATGCAGCTGATGGTTTGGACAGACTCCTTACTTCCATACTGAAGTTATCGGGGTAAAACTTAATATAATTGCAATTAGATATGTATTTAAATCAGCGCCAGCCCGAGCAAACTCGGCGCCCTAGGCGAATAACAGAAATGGCGCCCCCCAAAACAATACAAAACGAGATAAATTCGCGGCTGGCGCGAACTCGTCTCTAGCGCAGACTCGCTCGTCCCTTACCCTTGCCATGCAACCCCCTAAGTCGACCTCACTAGGCCGTCGCCTATAAGGTCGGACCTGATATAAACAATGACATTGGTTTATTAAGTAATTTGCATGTTACGGTTTATTTACAGTGACTTCTCTGAAGTGTTATTGCCGCGGGCCGGTTCCTCTAAATATCCAGATTCATATTATAATGCATTCAATACATGGCTCCTTGGCAGATTGTTTTATGTGTGGTCGGTGAAAGAATTGAACAGGTAATTTTGACAAATTAGTAATAGCATAATACCAGCTGACTGGCTCTCAGAACACTACAGTACACATAAAATAGCTTTTCCGCTTTGAAACCAGGCTTTGAGCGTTCCGCTCCTCACTTCAGAGAGCCGAAGTTATTTGGTTCTGGTAAAATAACTTTGCTGTACTGAAAACAGGCTTTGACCATTCTGTTCCTCACTTCAGAGGGGCAAAGTTATTTTAAGCATACTGTTTCTTAAAATTCTTGATAAGTTTGTAAGTGTGACTGAAAAGTTACACCAATTGACAGGAGGATACAAAAAAAAACTTGGTTCTATTTTCCAGGATACACACAACAAGCAAGGATGCTCAACTCAAAATATTGAATATACTGTGTATGAATGCTGCATCATTTTATAACAGTTTACATTCTGAGTACTTTTCTGTTTTAACAAAACTGATCCAGTATTATAAAGAGAAGCCAAATGACCAGTCAAATGAATTGTTACTAGAAAACTTTAAATCTGAACAAATTGACATTGTTAATGTACAGCTCAATTTGGAGCCTATTTATGTTAATGTTAAGGACTTACAAACATGCAAGACATTGATTGATTTAACACTCCAGTTGCTGGCTGAGAGTTTATCTACAAATTCTATTCATATGAATAAACATAAAGAGGAATATAATAAGTTGTTCAATGAGATTCTATACATGCTGGAACATTACAGTGTGGATTTAAAGTTTTGCTCTCTTAAATTCTTTGTCAGTTTAGTTAGTAATTATGAACAAATAGGCATATGTAAATTTCATCAATCTTTCCCGGAAGTATACCTAGACTTATTTTATTCTATAGAAGCCATGGTGAGGTCACTGAATGTATTTCATGAAAAAGATGAAATTGATGCAATGTATTTGGACAGTTTTAATAAACTGATCTATACTTTCATGAAAATTAATGAAGAAAGTCCCGATAAGCAAACAGAAGTAGTTCTTTTAAATATTTGTACAGTTATTCTGAGGACAAAGGGAAGTAAAATATTTAATAATGAATTGAAATTAGAATGTTTATCTTTGAGCAAAATTCTGGATTTTCCGAGAGAGTTGATAGATGTATCAAATATGAATGCAAGTGAAATAGAAGTGTTGAAAGAGAACTTCAGCAAAAATATACTGACACACATTGAAACCAACTTACAAGGCAATAAGTCTGTTGATTTAAAAGAGAATTGGTTTTACAATCAAGTGTTGAATGTGATACAGTCCATAAAAGCATGTGAAGATAATAAAATTGATATATTTTTAATAAGTTACCATTTGAAGAGATGTCTCTCTGGGTTGGCTATATTGCAGCAAGTTGCCATCCAAAGTGAAAGACTGCAAGACAAAACTAAAATAGAGATACTGTTAAAAGAAGATGTCCATATCATTTGGGGATCATTACTGAAGCTTATAGGATATCATAAGAGCATTATTCTAGGAGACAGTAACTGCACTAAATCTTTTATGGATATAATTCTAAGTACAGTAATCCTCAATAGAACTGTATCAAAGGATGATTGTAACAGACTCCTTCAACTACTATGTCTACAAAGTACACCACAGTTTTCTGAACATAGTTTGGGATACAGTGATAATATTAAAGGAGTGATTCTGAAATATATAATGGTTGTAAGACTTGTTCTAAAAGCCAAACCAAGTGATTCATGGATCAGAATAATTTCTAACTTGGTTAATGGTTTTATCAGGAATAAAACTGTCAGCGTGTATAAAGAAGTAAGTTTTATTAGTAAGTTTTTATCATAAAGTAATTTAATCTGTTTATTTGCTGTTATTCATGTCATGTTTTATTTTTCAGATAATATCATTGTGTCCACTTTTGATGTTGAACCAAATATTCTCTGCCAGTAAACTTATTGGTGACTTACTTATGCCAGCCTTTCTGACAAAAGACTGTGAAGTTCAAAGGGAAGTGGCTGCCATCTTACCAGCCATTTCTTGTATGTCATTGGGAACCTATGACATCATCATCAGTATACCAAAAGATTGTTTTGGACAATCTATATTTACAAACAATGTTGTAGATTTACTACTAATATGTTCCAAATGTCATAATTTGGATAAGAACAAGTACTCCGAAGAGTTTCTCACTAAAATCAATCAAAATAAACTTGAAGTATATTCAGAAAGTAATACTTATACTCCAAGTCAACATTCCACTATTACAAGCCTAAAGAGTTTATTTGCAAAGTTCTTGAATTGGAAACAGTATTCAGATTTGGAGAGTAGTGGCTTCTGGGACTTGTTAGGCAGACTTTGCCATCACTATTATGTGCTCAATTATGGTGTTCCTGGAGATATTTTTACTGAAGATAACAGCCAACATGTTTTGAAGTGTTTTAGGCCATTTATTGATGATAAATCAGTAAGTAATAAATATAATCCAAAAATACAGATGCATGATATTTATAAACTCAAATCAAAATTAAATAATTAGACTGCCTCGTTGGTCTCTAGTGGTCGCCAGCGCGACTGCTGAGCTTGGGGTCCTTGGTTCCGATTCCCAGGTATAGCAAAGTGTTATTGAGTTTTTCCATGTGGAATTTTTCAGCGGCCCAGAGTCTGGATTCATACCCAGTCGATGGGAATAGGCTCGCCCCCTTTTACATGGGACATAACGGCAAAATGAAGGAAGTACTATACACCTCTGCCTAACCTTTCGGGGAATACAGGCGTGATGTTATTTTATGCTATGTAAATAAATAGAAAGCACTTACAAAATTACTAATAAAATTTTCAGGCTGAACAAGATTCAGAATGGAATTCCCAAAAAGATGCAGCTTTCAGTTTATGTGTCAATCTATTAGTGGGGGCAACAAGGTCCAGTTTAGAAAACAATGATTACACACAACAGACCAACACATTAAGTCTCATTAAGGATTTTGGATTATGTTCAAATGAAAAAGTGATCCTGCCTGTTACAAAGCTTTTTGTTTATTTTATAATGCATCCACAGTGCTCTCTTGGACCAAAAGCTGTAGTGAGCCTCAGAGATGTTTGCGAATTTCACGGGTATACGCCAAACCAAGTTTACCACAGATATAAGAAGGATTACTGTAAGCTTTTCGTGGATTGCAGCTTGTATAGTGGAAAGGACTTTGCTATATCACTTCTCAAAGTAGTCAGGGCATTCGGCTTTGTTGGATACAGAGATTTCATTTCAAAGGATGTACATCACTTCTTACCATATTTGATGCCTTACTCTGTAACAATAAAAGAAGTTCCTTCTATGATTGAGGAAATAGCATCCTTAGTACAGTTCTCTGTTTCGGATTTTTTGATAGAAAGATTCCCTCATATATACGTTCATGTTTATTTAAATGAATCTAAGGAGGTTGAGAAGAAATGTCTTGAGATTATTGGCAGGCTGACAAAAACATCCGTATTGAATTTGATAAAGATGCATTTCAGGGTGATATTGACAGAATTTCTGCTACAGTATTGCTGTGATTCGGAAAAAGTATTAAATGCTTGTCGATATTTGGCTTGTCACGACCCTGATATGTCGACACCTACTGGAAGCATGAGTATGACTACATCACAAATAGCGGACTTTTTGAATCCGAAATTTTTAGGTGTCTTGGCATATTTCGACCACAAATTGGTCAACGCCAAAGTGGCGTTGTCGGTGAAACGAAAGGCATTGAAAAGCTTTCCTGATATAATGCAATTGATGGGAGTCAAATATTTGACGCCTCTGAGGTTTAAAGTTTTAGCTACTTTAAGATCTGCTCTTCATTTAGCCAAGGAGTTCCCAAAAATTCTGGCCGAGGCATGGAGCGCGTTCATTCATAACATAGATACGATATCTCTAGGACCACTTATGTCTAATTTGGCAGTATCACTTTTGCAACAGTTGGACTATGCGCCTCAACAAATAAATAAAATATTCCAATACCTAGTTTTAAACAATGAGAATTTGTTGAGCTCCCATATATCTGATCTTTTCTTCTTGGAAGATACAAAGATATCGGAGAAAATAAAGACGGTTATCAAAAGGCATTTGAAAAGAACTCAGCCTGATGGGTTTTTGGACAAAATCAAGTGGTACTTGCAGCATTTGAACCATGACATACCTAGTATAAAAGCATACGCATTCTCACACCTGGATAAGTTGTTAAAGAGTAATAGATCTGAAATTCATAAAGCAATATTTGGAGGGAAAAACATTGATCCTGTCATAGTAGAACTTATAGACTGTTTGCTGATGGGTAAGTATTTTTGTTCTTTATTTTTACCTACCATAATAGTGTCATGTTGTTACAGATTTTTATAAACATTAGAACTTACAAAACATTCTCCATCTCTGGTTTAATGTTATTTATTTCTGATTTACATTTGTATAATCAATTAAAACTACCGAAGTTCTCTGTTAAAATACTTTCCAAAGTGGCACCTCGCACTATCTTCTGTTTCTCCACCTTTGGCGTCGTCACTCCTGGCACCATCTGCATTCTTCAGTTTGTATTATAAACGCGTGTTGTAAGAATAAAAAAAACCCAGCACACTTAGCGGTAGATCCAGATTCAGGTGGTAGTTCGCCTGGCTAACTACCACCTGAGCATTAAAGTCCATCATCATCGGCATCAAGCAGTTTGCTGTGTTCCGTCGTGTGCATGTGAGAGCCAGAGGGATATAGGAGAATCCATCTATATCTGTCTGTTATCTATGTCTATCTGTTAATTTGATTCGTGTGCGCCATCTTAGACCCTGTCTGCACTTACCATCAGGTGCGACTTGGGAAAACGCGAACAAGACGAATAATAAAAAAAAAACAGCTATTAATTAATTAATATTTACTCAAATAATAAATGTACAATTGCACTTCTAGGTTGCAAAGATCCGGACGCTAAAGTAAGTCTGTCAAGCGGTGCGTGTCTTGGTCAGTTAGGTGCTATAGAGGCGGGTCACCTTCCACGACAATACGTGCAGCCTGACAGATCGCCGTTTGCATTCTCTATAGGAGACGACTGTTTTGCTGCCACTGCGCTCGTCGAACTATCTCGGGCGTTCCAGTATGAGAAAGATACCATGGTATGTTGATAATATTGCATGCACTGGGATCGATACATACTCCCAAGAAGAGTGGTTCAAAGCTGTCTTCCTTTAAGTTTTTTTGAAAATAAACTTGCATCAGTCAACTTAGTCCACATCACTTCGTTCACGACCTTCTTAGACTAGATGCATAGTAAATGGTATGTGCAAAATCATTCGTAAGATCTCGTTTAATTTGTTATCTTCTACAGAACATGGATTGCTATGCTTTAACAATTCAAGAGATATTGAAGACATACGACATTTCACCATCAGGCAGCAAAAAAGATGTGTGGGACAGTTTTCCTGAACACATGCACCAGATCATGCATCCTTTGCTGAGTTCCAGGTATCCGTTCAACAAAAATAATATTAAAATATCTGCCTTTCCCTATGTTTGCCCTCAATCTCACTGGATGTTAAACAAAAAGGTGGTCTCAGATGACATGAATACTTTAGCCTTTAAAACTTTGATGAATATAAGATTTTTCTTTTAATTTTCCAGATATAAATTGGCGTATCCATCTGAACCAAAGAAAGCACATCCATTATTTGGTTCGACTTACGCTACAACGTTTTTAGAATGGGCACACAAGTATGTTCTTACAAATAACTTATTATATCTGTTTGATTCAGTTCATTTGTTCAGTAAACATTAATATATTGCATTACAGCTGGGCGGGTCAATTGATTCCCCTGATAGAGTCAGAAAGCGTTCAGAAACTCTTGCGCACCGTCCACCCGAGTATGCGACGTGACGTCAGAACACTGTTTCTCTTCTTACCCTACGTTCTACTGCACGCGATCAAGTCCAAGAATAATTGTCAGTTCATACAAGAGGAAATTTTGGCTGTGATAGGTATGAGGCAGACTTGTTTCGTAGATACTTTGCTACTGTGACTAAATTTGGTTCCGCGCTTGGATATAGTAACTGCCTTTAGCATCAAAACATTACAAAAATATTTATAACCAGCCGTTGTCAAATTATTGCAGGCCTGGAAAATTTTGAAACAGAAAATGCAGTAACAATTGAAAGATCTAGATATAAAATGCTTAGACATATAAGAATGACTCCCAGTATCAACTCTGTACAGACTGAGGAAGGCAATCAGGTAATATAAATGATTATTTACTGTAAGTGTGTTAGTAAACTTTAACGATGCAACATTGGACCCTCTCGATAGGAGGGCCTGGCTCTATTCTGAGCGTCTGGATGACGGTCTGAATAGAGATATCTAGTTCAGCATACAGTCTATGACCTCGATGAGCAAAGAAAGGCTGCGCTAGATGCAAAATGGCATGATCTTAAGGCTAAACTACCAGTAGTCATTATAGTGCGTTCAATCCAAGAAGACGCGCCCCACTCCTTTTTGTGAGAAATAGCCCCGTGGTGCGTATGCACACATCTCTTATATTATCTTATATTAGTGTGCGTATGCACTTATTTAACTATCGTGTGGCGATAGAACTATAGCGAATTAGACTAAGAGTAGGGCGAGTTTTCGTGAATTGAACTATCTGCACATACTAACGGTGTATTGACGTCCCACGATGTAATCGCACCTTTTTGGCTAAGAAACATAAGTCACCGGCAAGCATACTCGAGCTGATGTGCTACAGTAAACCTCTGGTCTACTGGAAGCTGTCGCTGTGGCCGAAATCGGTCTGGAAATTCATCATAATAGTTAGTAGGTAAACTTACTGAAATTCGGTATTTTAGGTTATTAACTTAGCTAACAAATAAGGTATTACTTTGCAGAGCAAATGCAGTAAAACAATTTACACTCTGCTGGACTTCCTGAATCGATGGCTTTTGGAGTGGTGCCACTCCAAACAGCGTCCAACAGAGAACGATAATTACAAGTATGTATTTAATAATAGTAATCATTGTGAGGCTGGTTCAAAGCCTGTATAGAAATAAATTCTTCTCAACACGCCAAATATTGTGTGGTTTTTTTTCTTGAAACTGATTTAATCTCCTGCAGGGTCAATCCATGTGTGACCACGACATTTGAAGGAATTACACTAATTCGGATACCCCTGTATACAATAAATAGTCTTATAGCAAAGCTGCTTGTAACCATTATATCCAACTCTAAAAGCTTTTACTAGCCAGTAAAAATGCACGTTGTTTTATTTGTTTATAAAGCTAGGCTTGATTTATAGTCCTATATTTGCCATTCAATTCCTCCAAATTGTTCCTCTGTAGGGCAATATCATCATTCCTGGATAAATTCGACAAGTTGACGATAGCCCGCGGCAACTTTGTTTGCGGCGAGTTAGAACGGGCGCTTCAATATCTGGAGTTATACATGGACGAAAGAAAGGACAGGATGCAAGAGCAGCTGCCGTTCTTAGCTGAGATATACGCTTTGTTGGATGAACCGGATTCTGTGGCTGGTGAGAATTAATTCGTTAGAAATTAATTAGAAACATCACAAGCTTTCCCTCAATAAACACATAACTGGCCTACTGTAGGCCTAGAACGAATGTTTTGATGTATAGTAACGTAAACGTAACCTTAATGTGAGTGAATTTTGAATCGAAAATACAGCTATCCTATAGCATTTTGGTTTTAATTTATGCGACAAGCACAATTTGTGTCATACATAGATATGAATTAAGTTTTCATCTTAATTGAATGTTATGTGCGAGACGAGTATTTCCAATTAAAAATTCACTTTTAACGTTACGTTTACGTTAGTATTCTTCACAAAATTTTGTGCTAGGCCTACTGTACATATTTTAACAATCAAATAGGTTCGAATGTCTTAAACGGCAGGCTGTTGAGAAGATCAAGAAACTATGAAGGCTGGTATCCAACACTGCTGGTTTTTTTCAGATTGTTATCAGCATTTTATCATACTTTTTTCCAGGTATATTATCAATGAAGAGGTCTGAACCTTCTCTAAAAGAGTTGATATTGGCTCAAGTGGTGACGGGACGATTGCAAGATGCTGCGCTGTGCTACGAACGTTTGGCGCAAGAAGGGCATCTAGACAGGCATAGTTTACAGGTAAGTCCATGTATTCTAGAAAACAACTAATGATTCCGATTCGAAATCCAAAGGAATCGGTATTACTATCACTCCGTTGACTTTCTTTATGTCCCTGCGGGTTAAGTAGCCGATTTTATTAGCTCGAGTCGAGACGAAGTTCGGCAATCTTTCCCAAATAAAAAAAAAGAGTAAAATGACACGTTATACGCTTTGCAGGGCATGATTGACTGCTACCTAGGTCTGGACCAGCCATTCACTGCGTACAGATTATTGAGTGAACATGAGTCTGAAGACAGTATGATGGAGTTGTCAGCTGAACCGTTGTGGCGACTGGGAAGATTCGAGCAACTCGATGAGCTATGCAAAAAACCTGTTGTAAGTTGAGAAAACAAGCAAATCAACACTGCACATTATTGCATTGAATTTGAATGAGTTTTAACTAGTGATTCAGCATTGCACCAAGCGCGAGTAGCTATATTTGATACATATTTTTGTATACCCTATTTTCAATTGCCTATATTAATGTAAAATGTGAAACAAAATATGTCAGACTGATAATCAGTGATCGGAAAAAGGTGAGCTAATTTATCTAAACTTCATAGAACGGGCAAAAAGTGGAGACTACAAGACGACATCGGTTTTCTAATTTTTAAAATTTACACAAATCCAGTAGACACGTTTTTTATTGTTTTCAAAAAATAAAAGACAATCTCCTTTTTTGAAAGCAATAAAGAATCTCTTTTTTGAAAACAATAAAAAACGTGTCAACTGGTTTTGAAAAAAAAAAACGAAACGAATTCAATTGTTTTATGTATTAATAACATTAATATTAAATGTACTTTAGTGATGTCCCGAAACCCGGGACAATTTTCCCGAAAAAAAATGTTGTAGGGAAGTTTCCACTTTTTGTCTGTTCTTTGAAGTTTAGGTAAATTAGCTCATCTTTTTCCGATCACTGCTGATAATACTATATCCAAACTTTTGGTCTATCAGCAGCATTTCATTTGACAACAAATAAATAATTCCTTATTGTACCCGTATTTAGAGGCACTCATACATCGCTGCTTTGCATGAATAACCACACATTCTAAAATGTTCAAACTAAATAAGGAGAAAGCGGAATCCAAAAAGGCCCTAATTTTTTTGCGAATAAAAGTCACCTTTATATCCTCAAGAATTACGAAATGGCATCACAAAATGTCATTGCCATTGCTTTAGCATGGCGCCATTTTTCTTCAACAATGTAATCTTAAAAGGCACTCCTCTAAAATAAGCTTTTTTGAATTGTCATTATTCATCCAAACCAGCGACATACTTACATCATATTCTATTATAATTTGCAGCCACCATCTAAAGAGAATTGGGGTCTACTTATGGGCCGTATTTTGCTCGCCTACCGTCAACAACAACACGATGCTTTCGTCATATCCTGCAAGGATACCACAAGTAGGCTACTCTCTCAAATGGACGGCGAGAGCAAAGGAGAGAACGCTTTGAGGAGCGGATATCAAAGTGTACTTGGACTGCACATCGTTACGGAAACTAGCCATGCTGAAGAGGTGTTGCAAAGGTAAAATATATCTTAAGTTTCGTAAAACCTAAAAGCTGGTCCGCATAATAATGCATCAGGCTAAGCGCATGCTAGGTTGCAAGTGACGCAGCGCAGCACAGTACAGATTTCGCCGCGCAGGGCAGGCGAGGCAGACATAGGCCACGATCGCATGCTGTGACGCAGCTCGAAGACACATTCGAGTTTTAACTAGTACAAAGAATAGACGTGTTCGAGTTGACGAACGTTTTTTTATTAGGTTGGATGATTAGTATCGTACAAACAAGGTTCACAACGCACTAATTCAATTAAATGTTCTGTCATTGCAATAAAATTCAGTACGTTCATGTGCATTACAAAATCTGCTCTGCCCTGCGCTGCGTACTCCTGCGTCACCTGCGTCTCAGCATACGCTTAGCCTTATTATGGCGTATCGTATCGAGCTCCGTATCTAGTTGTGGACGCCTTATTAATCCCAAACATTTTCTTATGACGTAACGTGTTACGAAACGATCATAACACAATTTAGGACAGTGATCGAGATCCACTCGATGCGAGATGCTCGCGTTCTCCTGTGCTTTGACAACGGCTTCGTGATCCCAGTACGTTATTATTATTAAACGCACAGGAGGATTCTGCTCAAAATCCTTTTGACACAATAAATAGTCACTTTAAATTTATTCATTATAAATTAACTGACGTCAGAACATAAGACTAATATGCCTTTGCAGACTAAAAGAGCTTAGAGACGGCGATCGCCAAAGCACAGAGATGTTAAACCAGTTACTAGATGAGTGGAGACAGCGCCTGTCCGTTGTGCAGTCTGATGTGAGGACCATAGAGCCGCTACTACGACTCCGGAGAATACTGCTGCACCAGACACAGGTAGTGTTTATATCTAAGAATTGATAGAAACTTAGAGGCATTCCCCTCTAAGACTGACCTATTATTGAGTCTGTATTTCTATTGAGTCTTGTCTGCTTTACTTGGAACGTTTTATCCTCAACAGTATGTTTTTGACGTTATCAACATGGTTTTTCTATTTAAAGTAATACTACTGGCTCATTTGAGCGCACTCTAGTCTAAGTTTTGATTTTAGCAACTCCTAGAACCAACGCATCCGTCAACAGCGAATCGATTGAAGGCATGCATCGGGGACCTTTGGTTACAAAGCGCTAAACATGCCAGGAAAGCCGGAATTTTCCAACAGGTACATACATTAATTTTTTATGAATATGAACTTATACTACCCAAGATCCCCTGAATTGTTTATACGTAGCTTATAATTTACACGGCACATAATTATCTTTTTTTACTAACTTCAGAATAAATCATGCAAATAGCATTCATGAAAAAATGGCCTGAGTATCATTAAAACTCTTTTATTTCCAGTCATACATGTACGTTCTTAATGCGGAAGAGTACCAACCGGAGGAGTTGTTCATAGAAAAGTCCAAGATGTACTGGGCGCGCGGACAGCACGAACAAGCGTTCACTACGTTACGACGAGGTTTGGACGACACCTATCCCATGTTGGAACAACTCAATAATGATCAGAGGTAAGTGGAATTATAATAGCAAAAATCTCGGGTATCTTTATGATTTATAGTTTTAGCCGCATATTTATTAGGGGAAAAGGGTCCCACGATATGTGTCGCTGTCGCTAGCGATGTTCGGCGACGTCTCAACATGTCACAAGCGAAACGTACCTGCGACATTTTTTCCCCTAGTAAATACGCAGCTTTATTGCCTTCTTGGACCTCTTGGATTCGGCTTTTGTAAACTAATGTGTACTATTTTAATATTATATAATTTTTACTATTTTGTTTATTTTTGCAATCCCGAACAATGCACGTGAGTAAACCGTAACTAATCATAAATATTTTTATTTTATTTAAACTTTATGCAACTATCGTTTTAAGGCGGACTTAATGCATTAAGCATTCTCTACCAGTCAACCTGATACGATGAGATGACACAGCAGGCGCAATAACACCTTTTCCACAATGTCTCGATCATTTATACTAAAAAAGCTTTTAAAAAAGTAGGGTAGCTTTTACTTATCATCCTCAAACAGTTTGTACTTGTTTCAGAAAAATATGTGCTAAAGCAAAATTACTTATAGCAAAGTATAATGACGAGACCACGAATGTTGATGTGGACGTTAATATTGGATATTACAAGGAGTCTGTAGAAGTGTTTAAACAGTGGGAGAAGAGTTTGGTAAGTTCAATATTACCATAATCAGCCCAATACTGTCTCATAGCACGAACCTCTTCTCAGAATGAGAAGGGTTTGGGCCTTCGTCCACCACGGGGGTTGACGAGCTACAAATACCATGAAGTACTTATTTTTTTGGAGTCATCTATCTTTCTATCAGTCAAAATTCTGTGATTCGGATCGGGAACTTTCTTGCATGGAAAGCAAGCATAGAAGGAAAGCCACCTCTAGACTATCAAAGCTTCATATTTAGTTCAATATTACAGGAAGCAAATCATTTTCTCATACAAACTCGATTCTAGGTTCTATGGAGTCTAGAAAATGTTCGGTAATTTAATACCTACAGAAAAATGATTTCCTGTTTCTTATTTCATAATGTCTTCGAACAAAAATCGATTGACATAACGCTAAACAAGTTAATCCGCCGTATCCTTTTTTAGTTTTTGTAGCTCCAAATGTTTGATGTATCTTTGCATTTTAAGTCGAGAAATCTTGTAGTGGTCATCCAATTTTTAATACTTATACAAGGATTAAACCGCTGGTAGTTTAAAGTATCAAAGGTTTCAAAAAACGTTTGTTTTTATTATAAAAATACATTTTAACGTTGATATACTGACGAATTCAGAAAATGTAGCTAATAATCCATGGCCTAAAATTTAATCACAGTTGATGATAGAGTTTGTTTTAGCGTACTTTTTATCAAAATCTTGAACAGCTATTGTCCTAAATCTATTGAGTTTTGAGGATAGTTGTAGAACAAAAGTTATTTATTACGAGTTACTTCTATACCGAATTAGTACTCCTTTCTGAGTAACATTAATCTTAAGTATTCTACCATGACATTATTTATTGAACCAGGTATGTCTGGGAGCATATTACGAAAAAGTTAGCAGTGGCGAAGGAACCAGTACTAGTACGATGTGGTCGCGACGTTTATACGCACTGAACAGCTATGGCAAAGCGCTGCAATACGGACACAAGTATCTGTACCAGAGCATGCCTCGGATGCTGTCCATATGGTAAGTCTTATAAGTTTATCCTTCGCATTCCATTGCTGCATACAAGCGTCTCACTGAATCACCGGGTTTTTGAATTCAGATCCAATCTTTTGGGTTATTTGACTGGCTAGTTTTGTAGTGATTCTGCTATCTGCCGGTTTACGGAGCCTCGTCAACCATACAGAGTGCACCTCGGCTGGTTAGCCTTTGGTTAAGCTAATTGTTGTTTTAGTTTATATCGCAGAATTTTTCTCATTGAGATGTTGACGAGAGAGTTCTGAAAAACATACTTAACTCTTTCCCTGTCCCGCGAATTGTTGTTTAACTATTGTGTCTGCTGTCTGGACAGTAAACCTGTTAAACAAATACTGTGAGATTATTACTAATATCTAGTACTATTTGCAGGTTGGACGTAGAAGTAACATCAACGGACACAAGCGCCCACTCTGTGCTAGCTCAAATGACTGAGATCATCAAGACATACTCCGAGAGATTGCCTCTATATCTTTACTTGACGGCTTTCTCTCAGATTGTCTCCAGAATTTGTCATCCTGTGAAGGAGGTAATAATAATGCACTATTAACTTCTAAACCCGTGCGCGAACCAATTTGAATTATTAGGTATATTTTATTATCTTTTTACCTGAAACTGCTGAAATTAACGTATTGTTCAAATCAAGCAATATTAATTTCCAATTGTATTCTATTTGTATTTTTTTTTTGTTAAAACACGTGAACATGAGTTTTTTTATATTTATCTTTTTATTTTATTTTCTTTTTTATCTTTTGGTTTGGGCCTGACTGTACCACTGAATATGATTCCCATCCTTATGCTAGTATAGGAATGATACACTAAGTAGGTGAATTGGTGATCAGCAGGATGCAGTTATATTTCCGATACAAATGCCAAAAGGCGAGTAAATGTAAATAATACGATATGATTTTAGAGAGATTATAAATAGAGAAACGCCCACGAAAATACTTGTGTAGTGAAAACGTGTTAATTTGTAACGAAAATGATAATGAATTCTCAAACATTGTATCCTACGCGACGGTTGAAATAACCTAACACTTATGGATATAATGTTTAGCATTGTTATTACTTGTATAATGTTGCTAATCATGTAAAGGAGAAAGTTTGGTGGAACATAAATAAGTTTTTGTAAATAACAGTTGATAGAAAGCTAGTGCTGAAAATGACGTATTTTCTACATAGACGTAGAAACGCATGGACTTCGGGTCAGCGCTCAAAAATGTCCGAACCGAATGTAGACTAAAAGCCGTAAAAGTAGACTAATTTACGTCAATGGGTGCAGTCGAATCTTCGTATGGTTGTAAGCTAAATTAGGCATTGTGATAACGACAAAGGATTTAAATTAGTTTGTTGGTATTTCTAAGTTTATTTGGCGCAATGCCTTGGCGCGCGCTCTGGTGGTGTATGTAAACTCAGGACACTTTTCGTGAATTTTGTACTAGAACCTTGGTCTATGTGTTTCTATGTCAATTTGTGTATACCATTACAGCATTTGTATGATTTTTGTCGAAATTGTAGATACTGCTGCTTTCCACTTGAAAAACTACTAGGGAAAGACAGTTGGCAATTACTTACCAAAAACAGCATACATAACACTCGGGAAATAAGCATAAAACTAAAAGATATTTAATTTCCAGGTGTACCTTCAACTAAAAGCGATAATAGTGAAACTAATAATGGCGTATCCTCAACACACTCTGTGGATGATGATGAGTGTCATCAAATCAAGCTATGCCCAACGTATCAAGCGTTGCGCCGATGTGTTTGCAGACCCAAGGCTCAAAGAACCGCGTATTTTAAAGCTTATAAACGACTTCACACAACTTGCTGAGAAGTTGATCGAGCTGTGTAATAAGCCCATAGCTGGCAGTTCTTCGGTAAGTCTTAGCATATCACTTACAAGGTCATCATCATCTGCCTAGCCTTTTCCCAACTATGTTGGGGTCGGCTTCCAGTCGAACCGGATGCAGCTGAATATCAGTATTTTACATGGAGCGACTGCCTATCAGACCTCCACAACCCAGTAACTGGGTAATACGATACTCATGGTAAGACTGGTTGTCAGACTTTCTGGCTTCTGACCAACAGTAACGACTGTCAAAGATCTACAAATGACAGCTGGGACCAACGGCTTTACGTGCTTTCCGAGGCATGGAGGAAACTCGCTATGGTAAATGGTCACCCATCCACAGACCAACCTCGGCAAGCGTGGCTTAACCCGGAAGATCGGTCTATGCGGCTGTAATTATTTAGCCACGACCTCCTCCTGTTCGCATAACTCGTCAAAATGTAGGGAACAGCAGAATTTTTTTTCACGATTTCATGTTTGGTCCCATAGTAAAAGTTCTTCATAATGATGAGTACAATGACCCCTTAAGAGGTTGTTGGTGTTTTACCAATAACCCTGTATAGTTACAGTCTTTTTGCCGATGTGTTTTCGGACTCGAGACTCGAGGAATCGCGTATGCTGAATCTTAGCTCAGTAACTACATACGAGGTACGGTGTTCCTCCAACGAAAAGGGAGGATCCTTCAACTAGGCAGGTCTTATGCCTGGCGGGCTACTGACTAATGTTTGATGTTGGGTGGTTGTATACATGCTATCTGCGCGCCATATTTTTAGGGTTCCGCACCCAAAGGGTAAAACGGGACCCTATTACTAAGACACCGCCGTCCGTCGGTCTGTCCGTCTGTCACCAGGCTGTATCTCATGAACCGTGATAGTTAATGTATTTCTGTTGCCGCTATAACAAAAAATACTAAAAAAACAATTATATAAATGTTTAAGGGGGCTCCCATACAAAAAACTTGATTTTTTGCCGTTTTTATAGATAATGGTACGGAACCCTTCGTGCTCGAGTCCGACTCGCACTTGGCCGGTTTTTTAATATCGCGATATAGGAATTGTCGTGACGTCATCTTTGAGAGTTGTCGTTAATGTCTCTGTAGTCTGCTATACCACTGCATTGCATGCATCGCATGTGGCGTGATAGATATCGCTACACCATCATTCTTGTCCAATCGTCACAACGCAGTACAGATTTTTACTTACTAACGAGGCTCTGACCACCCATGAATGATAAAATAGAATAATAATACAAATCGCCAGTCAACATTTTTCAGTTCAGTGACAGCCAGTGCCTGTCCCAGAAGACTTTCTCTGCGCACCAGTTATCAGTTTTAAAGAGTATAGGAGATTCGAGTAGTAGTCTGTGACTGGTTTCGGAATTCTGGTAAAGCGAATTCTGAATAAAACCTTAATCCTACGGAACAAGATAAGATTATCGATGGTATCCTCTTTGACCGACTGGTAGATAGTGCCTTATGGCATTAAATCCACCGTATAGTAACTAACATAAGTATTAAATTAATAAATAGAATAATAGTTTCGCACTATTGTGTAACAGTTTTCAGGCTAGTTCAGTTTTCCTTCCTGATATAATCTCTAGCTGTCACGTTATTCGCAATAGGAAATGATAGATTGATGTATTGTTTGCCACACAGGGCGGCAAAATACATTATAGTTCATATTATCTATTATAATCGGTAGATCTAAATCTACGTTTTCTTGCGATTAAGGAAATAATAAAAGTGTGATAAGATTATTCATATTATCATTCTATGCGACACTGTACAGGAAGTTAGAAAATATTTTAATAGTGAGAAATCATCTATGGTGATCTATAACTATGATATGAATTATACAGGGTGTAAACGAATTCGTGTAATTCCTTCAAACCACATGATCTATTAATGGTAGGTATAGATTAACTGGATTTAGATTGATTAAAAATAAAAAAAACTTTTTTCCCAAATTTTTTTTTTTATGTGGTAGAAAAATTCGATGCCATGCATAAATGAATGAAGCCACGGTGACATAGCTAACGGGCACGACTAGTGCGATATCGCTCTACGCAGTCAGTAAACTTAGGATGCTGAAATTACCCAGATACAGAATACCATGGTACATTATATGTAAACTTTCTTTTATTGATTCTGAAAAAAACATATGCAGGGTCAATCAGTGTCACCAGTAGATCACGCGCTTTGAAGGAATTACACGAATGGGGATGAAGCAAAATTCTTGACCACAATTTTTTATTTTAGATTTTGAAAATATAGAGTAATCTAAGAAACCATTTCAAATATTTTTGTTATTTTCATTGTAATTATTTTTTTATTAATTATTTAAAATTCAATATCATTTCTGATCTATGACGTCATCAGTGGCATAAAATCTTTGGGCCTTTGCCTCAATCCATATTCTAAAAACTGTAACAGTGATGTCAAATGTCAATAGTGTCAACTGTCAAATCAATGAAATAATAACCTCAGATTATTATGTTCCTTGCCTTTATTTCATAACAAACAAAATACCACGTTACGCCGCTATTGCAATTAATCTCGATCGTACGCCCTTCATATTATTTACCGACCAACCAATCGCCATGAGTGATACTTTTATCAAAGCCGACTCGCGGAACCTTCCGAAAGTTGAGTTCCCGAACACGAACAAAAATTTTGTTTGGGCTATTTTGAGTGTCGTTCTTGCAGGTAGGAACAAAGCACTTCCTATATTCCATCGTTATTGCTTGACCGTCTCAATAAAACACTATAATAGTTAAAGTTGAATTTCTGTTGAGGATTGAGGTTATGTTTATTGTTTATTATTTATGACATTCACGTCAGGTGACCACGTCTATCATTTTTTTTTTTTACAATCGTAGGCAAAGGCATTACTGCCATACTGCCAGCAATGACGTCATTTGAAGGATAAATTAAGGTCATTCACATATATCCCGAAATATTAATAATCCATGATTATTTTCCATTTCTAAATAGTGAGAGGTGATCAGTAACCTTATTCCTCGAAATGGTTTTCATATCTTAACAGATTTAAAAAAAATGCACAATGCCCATTCGTTTACAGCCTGTATACAGGTTGAAATTGTAAACACTCGACAAACCAAAATGGGAGATTGTACTCGTCACTATGAACAACTTTTACTATAGGTCCAAACCGGAAATCGCGAAAAAAAAACAGATGTTCCCCACATTTATGTTCGCATAACTCTCAAAATGTAGCGAACAGTTTTTTTTTCGCTATTTCCAGTTTTGTCCCATAGTAAAAGTTGTTCATAGTGATGAGTACATTCTCCCATTTCGGTTTGTTGAGTGTTTACAATTTCACCCTGTATAATAATATAAACTATAATACTATAATTATTCTGATATCGATTATTTATATCACTGTGGTTATTCTTATTCTTAACTTGGGAATAAAAAATATCGGAGCGAGGATGTGCCGACTGCCTTCGTATCTTATTGCAGTCCCTACTTCTTCCAAAAAAGGAAGCAATGTCTGTAACTCACAGTCACCTCGACAATACTTAAGTACGAACCCTGGGCAGTCAGCCCCGTTACCAACCATGCTGACTGGCTAATCTTTTCACCACAGCATGAGCTATTTTTCGATAGCTCGACAGTAAAAACAGGGGTAATGACTAAGGCCTGGAAAACACGTGTAACGTAGTAGCATAAAAGCATGCTACTTTCAATCAGATGTTACTTAGTGGTAAACAATTAGCACGTGTAAACTCGGAGGGCATGCGATAAACAAGCACTCTGTGGCTAACAAGCATGCTTTTTAGTCGTATGTTTTTTAGGCCTAATAGTGGTACCAGGGCCAAATCGGTCGCACCGGTGACGCTACTCATCGTCACTGGTCAATATTATACAGTAAATATAGGTATTTCTCAATTTAGCCGTGTTGTTTATGTAGTGTTCCTAAATATGTTAACAAGCACCTCATAATGTTGATTTATGACGTAACTCAGTTGTCGGAATGTCCGAACTGTTTGGATTAGCATGATGGTGTCAAATCAAACTGTAGATCAAAATATCCTTATTTATACGTAGTGCATACGTCATACTTGTTAATTATATTACTTTTTCATAGCACGCCTTTTTTGTTGTATTTGAATTAGTATTTTTCATAATATAGATTTTGTTTCGTTATTTGTTCCTGAGGACAGGCTTGCTTTATGTACGGCCACAGGATAGTAATAATAATCTATAAATGTAACATTTTTTGTAGAAAAAATAATGAAAATTAGGTTTTAACTATTAAAATACTCCATTTATCATACAATTTTATATGAATGTGATAAAGTAGTGATGGCTGTGTATTATGTGTTATGTGGGGTGCATTGCACTAAAATATAATGTTATCGTAATGTGATTCCGATGTCGCATAATCAGTAGCCAATCTCGAATAGCTACAAAAGTCGAACAAAAGACATCTCGAGCAAATCTTACATTAATGAGTTAATTATTACGATAATTAGATGTTCAGCTACCATATCTCCTTTCACAAGTTCCATAAGAGCTATTAAGCACTGTCGACTGGTCGCCGGAGACTTGGTCTCTCTGCGACCAAAACATAAGCATAGTCGCTCGGGCGACCGGCGACCAAGTGCGTAAACACCTATTTAAACTATATAGAAAGTCACAGTCGCCGTCGACCAAGTCTCCGGCAGTCGACAGTACGTAATGACTCTTAGAAGTGCGATAAGAAAAAACCTTTACAGTCACTCATGGGCATACGCATGGACAGTGATAGCCTAGCAGTTGAACACTTGCTTTCCATGCGGGGGTCTGGGTTCAATTCAAGCCCTCCGACGCGACCTCTGACTTTTCGATCATGTGCGAATCAGGGCCTACTCCCTAAGTCCGTCAACGAAGTTAGTCGCCCGTCCGAAAGTAGCCCGAAATGCAGGAGTGAACAAAACAAGTGTCAAGTTCGACTTTTCGGACGGGCAAAATCATACCGGTTGTAGGGACAACTATCAAATCGTGTTGTCATTCATTCTTAGTTCGAGCCCCAAAATAATCGTATGTCCGTAGGTGATAGGGAGTAGGTAACGCTCGTAACTAAGACCGAAACCACGGACTTCGTGCTTAGGGAGTACACCCCCAGAATTTGATTATCACTTGCGTTAATGGTAAAGGAAAACTTCGTGAGGAGCCCGCACGTCAGAGAACGCTAAAAAGTGCTCGATTGTGTGTGAAGTTCGCCAAACTGCACCAGGCCAGCTTGGTGGACTAAGGTTTAAACCCTTCTCATTCTGAAATATATCCATGCCCAGTAGTGGCACAGCAATGGTCTGATTATGCTAATACATCCTTCCGTACATTGACGACATGATGCGCCATCACGAATCTATCTACGAATTCTGTAACGCATATTTCTATTTCAGACTACAACAGTATCCACCCTCGTCAGATCGTTACCGCGTCTCCTCGCTGGCGATAACTTTAGCCACATAATGATGCCGTTTCAAGAGTTCTGCAAGATTGTATTACCTTCTAAGGCGGCACGACAAGAGCGCATAGACTTCAACATACCTACAGAACCACCAGTGTACTTAGCTGGCATTGAAGAACAGATCAGTATACTGCCTTCTTTGCAGAAACCCAGAAAAGTTACGTTGAAAGGTATATATTTATCATGTTTATTATTTCCTCAATATAACTTAAGTACTCCACTTTGTTACGTTACGCAACTTACACACTTCTCAAAAAAGGGTAGATAATCTTAGATTTGCGTGTTGTCTTTGTCAAGGCTGTTAGAGGAAGTTGATAAAAATAGATCATATCTTTTTACGTAGACGAAAACCGCAATAGATAACAATCAGACATTCAACCAAATAAAGATAACGTCTGCTTAGATATAGATACGTTTAGACAGCTGATCATAGTCGAAATCCAGATTTTATTTTTATCATGTCTCATTGTACAACCTACGCACTTCGTTGGAATGCGTCTCATATGATTGAATGACTCTTATTGTTGACGTCAAAGACAAGGCGCCGATATTTCCGAGAGGTTTTACCTCCAATATTTGCCATGTAATTATAGGACCTAATACCGCCAGAGGGGTACTTATTGCTTATTGCTATTCACTGGTATTCCAACCCTTATTGCGTAACACACTCGCAATAGCTTTCATTTTGACAAGGCAACAATATTCATCTGCTACTAAAAATGTCTACTCAATAACTCACGTTCGACAACCATGTATGGGATACTGGGGATACTGCAGTGTATTTTGACCTTTTCTTTTAGGTTCCGATGGCAAATCCTACATAATAATGTTGAAGCCCCGCGACGATCTTCGTAAGGACTATCGTCTGATGGAGTTCAATGGTGTTGTCAACCGTTTCCTACAAGATGCGCCCGAGACTCGGCGCCGACGACTTTATATACGCACTTATAGTGTGCTACCTTTGAATGAGGAGTGCGGGCTGATAGAGTGGGTGCCCAACCTTCTAGGACTGAGGCCGGTGTTGATGCACATTTATAAGCAGAAAGGTATATCATAATAAATTATCTGGGAACATAAGGGAAGTAGATAGGATAGAGTTTTGAATCTCTCACTTTTCACCGACCTTCATTTGGTTCTAGCATCCAATAACAATTAAATGAATAGATTAAATGACTAGATTAGATGAGAACATTCGAAGTCTTCCGAAGTATACAGTTTCCCTAATGAACTAAAACACATAAACACTAAATATTTGTGAAAAAAGATAAGTCCTACGTAACTCAATTTTAATTGGAACTTTAATATGACAGGCATTCACACAAGCAACCGCGAGTTGAAAGAGATGATGTGCTCAAACAAAGACCCGGTCGAGAAGAAGAGACGTATTTACGAAGAGCAACTGCTACCGCGTCATCCGCCCGTCTTCCAGGAGTGGTTCCGACGAGTGTTCTCCGATCCCTACGGATGGTAAATATGGATAACCCTGCTGCTTGCTATAAAATGTCAGTGTATCTTCTGCTTAGTACGGCTTTATGCTAGAGTTCGCTTTCCTATATAATCTGCTCCACTTTATTTAGTTTTTGTGAATGGTAATGGAGATGCTAATTAGATGAATCTTGAAGTTCTTTCCTTCTCGTGTCTGGTTCTGGTTTTAAATGACAATTATGTGCAATAGGTATCAAGCAAGATCTGCGTATATCAGGACTACTGCTGTCATGTCAATGGTTGGATACATCTTGGGTAAGTTTTTAGTTTGTAGTTACAACGTCGCCTACAATGCATTCAATCCACAAAGGCGCGCCATACTCCTTTTTGTGAGAGGTAACCGCGTGGTGCATATGCACACATCTCTTATTATTATAGTGTGCGTATGCACACATCTAACTATTGTGTGGCGGTAGAACTACCATAATAGCAATTTATAATGCACACTTTTGCACTGTAGCGATTTAGATAAAGAGTGGGGCGCATCTTCGTGGATTGAACTATCTGTAAAGAGGTAATTTTACTGCTTGCATGGGCGTACCAAGGGGAGGGGGTGCAGGGGGGGGGGGCAGGAGCCCCCCCCTGCCCTGGAAATCTCGCAGAACATGTATGAACTCACCTAATTACCAATCATAGTGTAAATTGGGCCTTATGCTCTAACTTTAAAATAAACCGCGCAGTAGACTGGCAAAATGCACGGTGCAATTACCAAAAAACCGCGCGCGACATTTGCGGCTGTTTGCCCTACACACTACACTACATATACCTAATGTTTCATGTAGGTGTGTTTGTGTAGTGTGTATGACAAATTCAGCCGCGGACGATCCGACCTAAAAAATCTGACTTGCCCCCCCCCTATGCCAGAAGCTGGGTACGCCCATGACTGCTTGTATACTTGTAAAACATTTTCCCATATTTAATTCCATCAGGTCTAGGTGACAGACACGGTGAGAATATATCATTTGACTCTACGAACGGCGACACCGTACATGTTGACTTCAATTGTCTGTTCAACAAGGGCGAAGCTTTCGAATGGCCTGAACGAGTGCCCTTCCGTCTCACGCACAATATGGAAGCGGCTATGGGCCCACTGAAACACGAAGGAATGTTCAGGTGAGTTGTTTTTAAATAAATATTACCGTCTTTGTCGCAGTCTTATCTATACATATAAAAGGAGAAGCTGACTGACTGACTGATCTATCAACGCACAGCCTAAACCGCTGGGGTTAGAAACTTGAAATTTTGACAGTAGGTTCCTTTTGTAACGTAGGCATCCACTAAGAAGGGATTTTTCGAAATTCAACCCTTATGGGAGTTAAATTGGGGATGAAAGTTTGTATTGAAAATCGTCACTTCACGGGTTCAAAATTTCACGCAAGCGAAGCTGCGGGCGAAATCTAGTTAACAATAAGTCTAAAGGTTTGCAGATTTTTCGACTCGTTTTTTAGGATACATAAGAGTGCGGGCAGTGTGCTTTTAATGAACAAAAGAAATAATAAAAATTTAAAAAAATGTTTATTTGGAACTAAAAATACATGTAACGAGTTAATTCGTAGGTCATAATACTCATAATCTACAATTAATGTAATACCAGAGGATCTGATATTGATTCCCAAACTAGGGCAGGGTCTGTATTTTGGGGGTCAATCAGAAATTAAGCGCTATTAAAAGTGCATGTTAAAATTTAATGTGCTCACAAAACGTAGATTATACTAGCAGTAACTGAAAGTCCATTTGCCACAGTCAAACCTGTTATTTCATTTAGGTATAAGAGGACTTTTTTTCTTTTATTTTATGCTTATAACAATACGACTAAAGTTAATGATGACACTTTTTATGGTGTTTTAACTAGCTAATAGATCTAATAATATATTATCATCATTCACCCGAAAGACGTCCATTGCTGGACATAAGCCTCCCCCAAGCATATCGTCACCCTCCGCGCTAACTGTCTTAACTAGCAATTGATATTTTTTCTGAGAAATACTCACAGAGTGACGTATCTGCTTCAAATGAATAGAAATAAATAAATAGATACCTAAGGGCTTTAGGGCAACTACTAACCAAGCCAAGAGTAAACCAAGAGCAACATAAAAAAGTTATTAATTCATTAATAAAGCCACAGCTAATGCAACTACTGAAAAATTCTCAATTGCTAGATACGACAGTTAGCGCGGAGGGTTACGATATGTGAGGGGGTGGGTTGCCATAGTCGCCACGATTGGCAGGCGGTTTGGAGATCGCAGTATGGTTGTTAAAATACTCAGAGAACGTTGCTGCTCTAGTGAATCCCTTACTCGCCTTTTACGATACCCATGGCAAGAGATGGGGTAGTGCTTTTCTTTACGTCCGGCACCACACGGATGAATACTAGTAGCACAATCTACCTATATCTTACTCCTTACAGTCGGTCAACGTAGAACATTGTCGCAGAGCAATCGTGCGGGGGGTTGCGGGGTAAAGGAGAGGAGGTTATGTCCCGAGTAGCCATACTGCATACTTGGGACATAACCTCCGCCCCTACATAATTTTGACATTTCATAGGACCTTGTCAAATGTATGGGTGTTGACCCACTGTATATAGTAAGTATGTACACTGTGCTAGTAGTCCATATACAATAAGGCGTTTCATATAAGTGGTACGAGTTCTTAGTGACAGATTGTATGTGAGTCGTGACGTCAAAGGAGGTGTTGTCCTCGTTTTATCTACTCATTACGTTTTTAATCAAAGATTTAGATATGTGATTTGTTTGTTAGTATTTTGATCGTTATCGGTGACAAAATTATCTGCTATGTTTTAATATACAATAACAATTAAGTATATTCCAAATCAATAATGGATGGCTCAAATATGATTTTACTTATGCATTTCTTTAAGGTAATGAGAATTTGTTTATTATTTTCTATCGACTTGCTTTAGGTCGCAAATGGCGCTAAGTCATGGCTTTTGCTTTTTTTTATTTGCAGAAGCTAACCCAATTGTCACTTGCCTTCGTTAGTGAATATCCACAAAATTGCACTCTGGCGCAAAGAATATTTTCATTGCGTGATACCTATTCAACAGTTTATCTATAGTTTGTCTGCTGCATATCTATCTTATTCTTGTAAAAAAATAGAAGAACGGCATTATGTTTTAACCATTTTCTGCATCTCTAATTTTTAATGTTAAAAGAGCATATTTTATTGTTCAAAGCAGAACAAATAATATTCATATTCCCTAAATTAGAAGTAATAATAGATAAGTTTTTATATCAGTTGTCACAGTCATTACATCTAAAAATTGTCTACATTATAGATACAATAGTCATATAATTATGTAGTTCTCACGAGATAGCGTAAATGTGTACATAGGTACGTTACGTTTATACGGAAGTAAAATAGGTTTTTAATATAGTTTTAATTGCCTAGGAATCCCCTTTTAGATTAAAAGTTTTTAATTGAAAATTTTTGTTCAAAAGTATTATTTTGTTCAATTGAATCCAGAGTAGTATGGGTCATATTATATTATGGGTCAGGTAATTGTGTGTGAGGCTTTGACCTCGGTGGTGTATCACCCATAGAGAAGGCACTGTAGCCCATTGACTTTACTGCTAATCGCGTTTTAAAGCCGTAGACCTCTTTTAAAAACCAACGGCATATTAATTGAAATAAATTCTTACAAATTGTGATTTATTTTTCCCATCTAGGAAAAGTTGCGAGGCAGTAATGCGCGCTCTTCGCGCTCAAACCGCAGCGCTGATGTCGGTAATCGAGCCGTTCGTCTACGACCCCTTAGTGTCGTGGGGACGCGTGAGACCCGTGGACTGCGGCGAGCGGACCAATGAGCAGGCGCTACAGCATCTGCTGCATATTAAACAGCGGCTTAATGGCATGGTGAGGGTTCTTCTTAGCATTAAAGACGCGATAAGCTTGTAACCATTTGAAACCGAACATTTAGGACTTTATAGGACGAAATCACGGAATAGAAAAAAACAAGTAGAAGTGCCACGCAGCTATCGCGCATGTGTCACAATTGTGCGGAGATCCGCAACACTCACGCGAGTAACTATTCTGTGACACCACGTTTTGAACTCATATGTACAATATTAGAATCATGCCTTACTGTGTAATTTTAATTTGTAAAAATGATAGTATGACGAAAAATGTATCTCACAGAGATGTTCCTATAAATTATAAAGCTTTGATACCTTTTAATATAATTGTTATGTTTGGTGACACTGGTTCCCGTATTAAAGGAAGTATAAGGGCATTTCCACTTATTTTTTTCTATTTCGTGGAAGAAATGATGGTTTACCTTTTCGATTATAGTGTTCACCGAAATATTCTCGTACCTGAAACTCACATTTATACATATAATATTGTGTATGAACAAGACACGAGACGATGCGACGGCCAAGGACTCTAAAGGAAAGGCCAGGCAAAGTATAATTTTCAGCTTACGGCCAGGGTCCGATTTCAAGGTTTAACTGCCGTATCTTTATTTCGTTGTTTGTAGCAATCTCAATTTATTTAGTAAAACCTATGCATGCAAAACTTAGATTTGAGGAAACATTAAAATCGAGATTAATTCGTGCAGGAGGTTCAGATCATACACCGATTAAGTTATTCCTGATTCTGATTGAGTCATGAATTTAAAAGAATAATCTATTATTATATAGTTCAATATAGCAATTGTTAAACATCATGTAGGGACTTTACATGAAATTCATCTCGCAAAAAAAACCGTTTTAATTATATGAGTTGTACGGTTAGTTTATTTTTTCTCCTTTTTCAAGGTGAGAACAAAGAATAAGCAGCTATCGCTGTCCTTGTCTCCCGAAGGTCAAGTGGAACATCTGATAGTGGAAGCGACCAGCATTCACAACTTATGCCAAATGTACATCGGATGGGGACCATTCTTGTAAAAATTGTACCTACTGAATACCAAAACGTTGTGCCTCTTTTAACTGTGATTATTACTTTAAAGTTGTGACTAAGGTTAGGTTAAGTCAGATGTAAGTGCATTATTTTTAATAAATGTTATAATATCTTATTTCTTGAGTTTATTTTAAACCGTAACATTTGGGACAAAACCTATATTACCTACCCTGTTTTTTTTGGAAAGGAGAATGCCCATTTTTCTTCTGACCGTCGTTGCGCATCAAAAATGTTTGTATGGTGGCATAAATCGGACATAAAAAAGGGGTGATGTCGTACTTTCATAGGAAATAAAAATTATCAATTTATTTTGTGGGGTTTTTGATGTTCTTTCATTTTCTGTTCAATTTTGAGGTTAGTTTTGTAACAAACCTTTCACCAAAAAAATCAGCCCTTTACTACAATATGATTTGAACTCACATAAGAAAACAGAAAACAGATTCAAGAAATCAATGAATGATCCCAAATAAATAATATTTCATAGGTAGGTCATGCTGAAAGTTTTGTACGCACGGCTACAGATCAAGCTATACATTTCCAGTAAGCTGATCTCGCATTGTATAGGATTTCCTTACAGTGAGAGGTCAGTGTAAACTGGAAATGTATAGCTTGATGTGTAGCCGTGTGTACCTATAGGAAGTAGAAAATAAAAATGCTTGAATAGAGCAACGAAATAGTTTTATTGGTCAATAATATAATATTCAAAAAATGTGTCGTTTAAAAACGGAGCCGACGGCTCAACAGACCTAAATCGAGCCCAACTTAGATACCACAAAATCTTTGGTGATTTACTGCACACAGGACACGGACCGTAGTGGACCGTAGTCGTAAAAACGTTCTACACAATCCACACCACTAGCACAGGAACAGTAGAATGGTCTTCAAAAGAGTTCTTAATCGTGCAGGAATCTGAAGACGCGACTGGACACGGACTCAACGCAATGATAAGTTACTTATTAGCATGGACGTACAAAAATGTATTAGCATAACAAACTCAACAATTATCAAATAAAAACAACACGATGCTTTGTTTGTTACACAAATTGACAGTGACACTTTTGATAGCTCACCTTTCACAATTTTTTTTTAATATTTTTTTCATAATATTGACCATAGATAGATGCAAGTCTCCTTTCACATTGGCCGTGACAGTGTTACCAACAGTTAATCTAAATCACCCTGATCGTAAGTGATTTGTCAACTAAAAAAGATTTAATTAGTAAAGTAATATTATTTAAAGATGTTAATTTAAAAAAAAACTATTTTAATTCTGTTAGATAATAATATTAATAAGGAGGAAAAATGACATAGATGAAATTATTTTTAAAACTCAGCTTTTCCATAGGCTATCCCATACGATCGATTATGGGGAGGTTTTTAAAATTGGCAACACTGCTTTCACTAATAACGCCATTTTAAAAGTATGCAATAAAATCCAATAAATAACCAATTAAATACAAAATATTAAATGCCACATACGATTTCGACCGAATGAACTAAGAGAAGTTAAAAAAATATTTTATAATTTATGAATATATTTTTAGAGTCATACTCTTTTACTTTAAAGCGATACTGTGTTTGGTCAATCTCCTTTTACCCCTGCCTCAAATAAGGGATCTACCTTACTTGTTCTACATAGGTAGATAAAGCTGCAAACAATGGTCGAAGTAATACGTTTTTATTGAAATTATCTATACATATAATAAAACAGTAAAAAAACTGTGTCTGTACATTGAATATATTTAAAAAAAAATGATTGAGGGGTGTTTAGAAACAGTAAAAGATCACGAATCTAAAAAAAAAATTCTGTCTGTTTGTCTGTTTGTTTGTACACGCTAATCTTCGGAACTACTGGACGGATAAGAATTTTTTTTTTGTTGTATAGGTATTAAATCTGGGCAACATATAAGCTATAATTTATCTTGGAAACTTGAACACCTGATGCAGAACCGCAACAGACCAGCTAAAATATAAGAGATACAAAAATGGTACCATAGCAAAAATTGTTCCACGTGATGAGCATTTTCTGTTGAGAGAATAAATTTGAAGATCTGGAACACCTGATGTGGAACTCCAAGAGCCCAGCTACACTATAACATATATAGGAATGACGTCTTAGCAAGAGTTGTTCAGCCTGATGAGCACTCTCTGTTGACGTATAAAAATTGAAGATCTGGAACACCTGTCGTAGAATTCCAAGCGCCCAGCTACACTATAACATATATAGGAATGACGTTTTAGCAAAAGTTGTTCAATCTGATAAGCGCTCTCTGTTGACGTATAAAAATCGAAGATCTGGAACACCTGTTGTGGAATTCCAAGCGCCCAGCTACATTATAACATATATAGGAATGACATCTTAGCAAAAGTTGTTCAATCTGATGAGCACTCTCTATTGTCGTATAAAAATTGAAGATCTGGAACACCTATTGTGGAATTCCAAGCGCCCAGCTACACTATAACATATAGGAATGACGTTTTAGCAAAAGTTGTTCAATCTGATGAGCACTCTCTGTTGACTTATAAAAATCGAAGATCTGGAACACCTGTTGTGGAACTCCAAGGGCCCAGCTACATCATAACACATATAGGAATGACGTCTTAGCAAAAGTTGTTCGGTCTGATGGGCATTTCCTGTTTACTTATATAAATCGAAGATTAGAAACATCCGATGTGGAAATAAAAGCTATCACTAATTTCACTGTATAATTCTTAAATAACATAAGCTGGGAGTACCTCCATGCGGTGACGGCGGTAACAGTTTAGGACTGATTTTCGATGACGATGGTATATCATAGAAAATTTGACTCTACTGGCCAAAACTCCCATTTATTTTTTAATTTTATCGAATAAATATGCCTTCGGGCTTATGTTATTTGGGTATTTCATTTCCTTTTCCATTTATTTATCTGCGTGACACGGTAGCCTACCCGGTAACGCAGGGGAGCAGTCACTTAGATTTTAATTGATCAGCTATCTTCACAATAAAACTATAATCATGCCTAGAAAGAGGTCAAATCTTTCCCAATGTTCCAAAGGAGCTAAAAGATTGAGGATCATAAGATCCCAAGAATCTACCGAAGAGCGTCAGGAGAGACTTGATGCTGTTCGAGAACATCAGGCTGCAACTCTCTCCGTGGAAACCTCTTCGGATCGCGAAGCACGCCTGTGCTCTCAGCGTATTTACGCATCTACATCCAGGTCTCTAGAGACCAGTGAAGAATATGATGAGCGACTGACCGCTGATCGTGAACGTCATGCATTGTCTCGTGAGTCGGAGACGTTCGCGGAAAGAGAATTACGCTTGAGTTCTCAGCGTATATACACATCGACTTCGAGGTCTCTAGAAACAAGTGCGGAACTTGATGCGCGACTGACCGCTGATCGTGGAAGTCATGCATTGTCTCGCGAATCGGAGACGTTCACGGATAGAGAATTACGCTTGAGTTTCAAGCGTATCTACACATCGACTTCTAGGTCTCTAGATACAAGTGGGGAATGTGATGCGCAACTGACCGCTGACCGTGAACGTCACGCATTGTCTCGCGAGTCAGAGACGTTCACGGATAGAGAATTGCGCTTGAGTTCCAAGCGTATCTACGCATCGACTTCTAGATCTCTAGAGACAAGTGGGGAACGTGATGCGCGACTGACCGCTGATCGTGAACGTCACGCATTGTCTCGCGAGTCGGAGACGTTCACGGATAGAGAATTGCGCTTGAGTTCCAAGCGTATCTACGCATTGACTTCTAGGTCTCTAGAGACAAGTGGGGAACTCGATGCGCGACTGACCGCTGATCGTGAACGTCACGCATTGTCTCGCGAGTCGGAGACGTTCACGGATAGAGAATTGCGCTTGAGTTCTCAGCGTATCTACGCATTGACTTCTAGCAGGTCTCCAGAGTCAAGTGTGGAACGTGATGCGCGACTGTCCGCTGATCGTGAGCGACATGCATTGTCTCGCGAATCAGAAACGTTTACCGATACAGAATCACGCTTGAGTTCTCAGCGTATTCGTACATCTACTAACAGGTCTTTTGAAACGAGTGATGAACGGGATGCGCGACTAACTGCTGATCGAGATTATTATAAATTGTCCCGAACTCGCACACAACAAAATATTCATAATCAGTTAGAAAGTGAGAGAGAAAGAATTGCTGGAGTACGGTATGAAGAGACAGAAGAAGAGCGCAATGAACGTTTGAATTCTGATCGACTTCGACATTCTCTGAACTGAATGTCGATATCATCTGAAGAATCGGATGTGGACCAGCTAAAGTATAAGAGATATAAAAATGGCGCCATAGCAAAAATTATTCCACGTGAAGAGCATTTTCTGCTGTGAGAATAAATTTGAAGATCTGGAACACCTGTTGTGGAACTCCAAAGCCCAGCGACACTATAACATATATAGGAATGACGTCTTAGCAAAAGTTGTTTAGTCTGATGGGCATTTCCTGTTGACTTACAAAAATGAAAGATCTGGAACGTCTCGAATCATCTCGCGCATCCCGTTGTTTTCCCGTCCCCGGGCTCTTAGAATTCAACATCAGACGTTTCAGATCTTCGATTTTGACGATCCCGTTGTCGCTGGCATAAGCAACAGGATCCGCGTACCAAGTCGCGGGCAGAAGCTAGTTGTTAATAAATCCGACCACCGCAATAAGACAACGAAAAATATATATCTATAGTACAGTGCAGGATCGTAAATGACATGCCGTTCCAGTAATCCCAAATCAAGAAAGGACGTTCGTATCGCATAAAATCGCGTACATAATTATGTTTTTTTTTTCTTTTTATTTAGGGTTTTTTATGAATCAACATAATTATATCAAACCCATTGTACCTTATTACTATTAATTAAACTACATAACAATCTTAAAGGTGGCTACGGGGGTCAGTGTTGGGTCTGCTTCATTATCAGGTAAAACGCTTGTGCTATCTCTGATGCAGGCTCACTCAAAGCACTTTGTATAATGCCTACATTTATAATGTTGCAACACCACAGCGAAAAGAACTATTTCATGAAAAACAGAATTTTTCGCAATATCTATTGTATCGGTACATGCGGGAATAATACTATACAAGGTTAATCGGAAAGGGGGTACTAATCCGAAGTCCACTTATAGTATCGCTGATGACTGTTTGAAAGCAAGTGTTAAAATTTCAAAATTCGATATTTTTTTTCCCAATAAAATTATTTTATTTTAGTTTTTTCAAAAATTCTTCATCCCTGCTTTAGTTACAAATTCAGAAAATGGTGCTTCTAATTCATGACCGCAAATATGACCTAAAATGTGAACACAGCTGATCATAACTGGGGATAGATAGATTTTAGAGATTTTTTTTTGAGATTTTTGACCAATTTGTTTCTCTTAAACTATTGAGTTTTGGGAAAAGTTGTAGAACAAAAGTTATTCGTTATTATGTGAACTTTAATACCCTTTCGGATTAGTGCCCCCTTTCTGACTAACCTTGTATAAATATTCTAAAACTTAATTGCATAATATTTATATTGACCACACATGGGCCACTAAGGCGGTGATGTTCACCAACATGTCATGTTTCTGGTTAAACAACAGTTTACTCGATAATGGCAGACGTCCTAACAACGCTGAGCCTGACTGGCCCAAAAACTCGTTACAGATCTGAAAGTAGTATGATGGCATGAGTATTTAATTAGTTATTTTATACGGCAACGGGTTTATGGAGAACTCCTCGTTTTTGTGGTAGCGAGGCGTGAATGGTCGGACCCAATGTCTGTGACTTTACGATTATTTATTTATTTATTTAAACTTCATCTACATTGATGGTACAAAAGGCGGACTTAATGCCATAGGCTTTTTCTACCAGTCAACCTTTGGGTCAAAAATCACTTCGAAAGTAGTACAAAAAATGAATTTAAAACAATTATTGGAAAGATAAATAAAAATATTCAGAATAATATATACTAGCAAAATATATGCTTTACATACGTATATTATAATAAAATACATATTAGTTATACAAACATGATGATGGATGATGGATAGTCCGATAGTTACCTCAGACTAGGATTGTAGCGATTTTAAGTAGTGCCTATTCCCGAACTTTACGTTTAAAAGTGAATTTATTTAGAGCTTTTTCATATCAAGGGGAAGCGCGTTCCAGAGTTTGATTGCTGAGACAGTGAACGAATTGGATATGAAACCTGTGCGGTGAGAAGGGTTGAGAAGAATTAGGTTTTCTGAGGCACGAAGGAGCCACTCAAAAGATGTTTTATTACAATTGCTCAAAGAAAATAAAGCAAACAACAAAAAACATTTTCTTTCAAATGTGCTGTTTTTATTTCTTAACTGTTTTGGCCCAATACTGATGATGTTCTTAACTAGAATTTAATGTGAACAGTTGTTTAACGAGAGAATTAATGTTGGTGAACACCATCCTAAGTTGCTTGAGACTGTTGATCGCTATTTGTTTGTAGCTTCAGTTACCGTTTGGGGTATGAGGTATATAAACAAGTAGCGATCAATTGTGTCTCGAGCAACTTAGGCCCGTGTTAATAAAAAGGTCTAATTTGAGAGATCTTCCAATTATTTGTAAATTTTTTTTTATTACTTCTTTAGTGATATTAAAACTACAATTAAGAGGGATCTCTCAAATGAGAGGTGATTTTAATACGGGCCCTAGTGGCCCCTGTACGTTCCACCTTACGGCCGTTTTCAATAACCTATCTACATATCTATATGTATACATACGGTTGGGCCTAATAAAGATAGAGATATATGCTACATAAAAGTAATATATGTAGTACTAGCTGTACCCGGCATGTGTTGTAATTAGGGTTTCTGCTCGAGAATTCTCGAGGCGAGAAATGTCGAGAAATCATGCCAACTTCGAGACGAGAAAAAACACCTCGAGAACTCAAGAACTCGAGAAATCAAAGACTTTCTTTTATTACTGTAAAATTGGCTTAAAAGTTGTGTAGGTAATCTTTGCATTCTGGCTTCATTGTTCACCTTACGAGGAGCGAGTAAGCGAGGCAAGCGAAACAGACACCTAATATACCACCAACTCCGATTACTCTTATTAAAATGTGACATAAAACGTCAAATAAAAATTAACTAGAAGATAAACTCCGTTCATCTATTAATGGGTTTCTGAATACAAAATCGACAATTATCGAACCAATAAGTAAGTTCGTAAATCGACCACTAGATGGGATCTTTTTTTTTAGCCCATCTAAATATATTTTTCTCGCCTTAAACTTTACAACTTTTTGCAGGTAGGCCCCAGGTTTAAATGAAAATCTCTTCTATTATATGCAATGATTTTAAAACGAACCATTACATACATAAAATATAAAAAAAAACACCATGTTTTCTCTTTGTTATTTTTCATCATAGCAACAACACAATAAAACTATGAAACCAAAATATTTTAAATTTTATTGTAATTTATAATATTGGGAAGTAAAGTTTATTTATATCTGAAAGAATAATATTTCTAGGCTAACGTACCTATTTGTGGTGTATGAATTGATTCTAGGGCAGGATTGGTTATTTCACAAAGATAATCCGTGAACATTTCGGATGGATTTCTTCGATGCCTTTTTTATTGGTACTGATAAGTATATTTGAAATAGCCTCCAGCACTTCCAAATCAGACTCCTTAAGAACTACTCGAGTCCATTTCATTGTGAATCCAAAACTCACTATCCAAAATAAAATACCTACTAATAATAAAACTCCAAATGCTCTTGTATGAAATATGATATACCTAAAACGACAAATAAAGTTCTAGAACCGATAAATGCCTCAAATTGGTCAGTTAAGTTAACTGAAGTTTGAACTAAGATCATCTTCTGACTGGGGTGTCCTGAAATGCAATGCGTCAGTTTATCGAACCAATAGCGGTAGAATCGATAAACTACGGTTAGGAGTACCTCAAAAACCAGAAAAATAAGTTATCTGAAGTTTGAAGGCTGAAGTTAGTATTATCTTCTGACTGGGGTGTCCAGAAACGCAATGAGTCAGTTTATCGAACCAATAGCACTATCGAACAGATAAACTACGTTCAAGACTACCCCACAAAACGGGCATAAGATGTATTTTAAGGTTTTTAAAAATTTCTCGAAAGACCCGAGAAACCCGAGAAATCGGTATCGAGAATTCTCGAAACCCGACAAAAAAAATAAGTCGAGAAAACAGAAACCCTAGTTGCAATGCATCTTTTCCTATGTATGTACTATCTACCTACTACCTACCTTCAGTCAAAATAGTGACAAAAAGTTAAAACCATTTTCATGCATGCGGTAAACAAATGAAGATTATGGAGATACTGAGATAATTTCGTTTTTTTTAAATATCAAAATTTTCTTTCATAAGAACCTTCTCCGGACAATTAAGAACACAACAAAAAAAAATTTGCGAAATCGGTCCAGCCGCTTACGCGTGATGCCGTGACCAAGGGAAATAGACCATTTTTATATACATAGATTAAAGATTAATTAACACGTTCAGTGCTGTAGTCGCATTCGCCATTCCGGGTGCCCTCGTGGAGGGCTCATTTTAAATGCAGGTTTTTCTTGGAAAATTCACCGTCATGAAACAGCAAACACCTATTTTACGACGTAGTAGCGTATTATTCAAGGTTTTTAACCCAATGCTAGGAACCCTCCTCGAGGGTTCACTCTTAGCACAAACGTAATGCCGAGGACCCTCCTGGAAGGTCCGCTAGCAATATGCATGGCGGGATGGCGTATGAGCTCCATGAAAAGTGTGGTGGACTCGAATGTGTTAATGTAGTAAATAGAAGGTAAATTACAAGCAAAGAGAAAACCAGGAAGACCAAGAAGGAAGTACCCATACCAATCGGAGGAAATGACAGGAACGATATCATACAGGGAAATAAAGGAATTCGCTCTGTAGGTACCTATAGAGAAAGATGGAGATTGCTACACTGACAAGTGCCCAGCACTTAAATTTGGATGAAAAGTAATGTCATAAAATATAAAAAAAATACTCTACTCTGAAATCTCTAATTCCTAGCACAGAATACATAATAGTAGGTACTACGTATTCCTAGTCTATCCTATATACCGGAAGGCTATTACACATTTTAATTTTAGCACGTATTAAATAAACATCTGTTTTCCAACAGCACATAGGTAAATCACTTGGCAGGTGCTACAATGACTACAAATATAGCGTATTGTTGATTGCCTATTGTAGTACGATTCTCGCTTGATTAAAATATCTTTCAATGAGTTTTTCTTTGCGTGTGGTAAACTGCATTATTATTTCGCGGCCACTGCAACCTTGTTTTGTTTCCTAGGTCGCTATTATTGGGATTATAATTTACCTATTATTTTATTGTCATTGTTACAGTTGTGAGTTATTATTGGACAAGAATCTAGTAAGAATCCGACTTTAAATGTAAAAAATAATGATTTGCTTTTGAAGCCTGATATTACTTAATTCAATAAATAGATAAAAATAATGAGGAAGTAAGTGCATTTGAACATAACAATTATGTTTCCGCGTGAAGGAAAACCACGATATGCTAAAAACTTATTGTTACGTGTGTAATTTATTTTTTCTGATTTCGCACCAAAGATATATAGATAATCATATTCTAAAAAATAATTAGGTACTTGTCTTCATGCAGATCAAGTCATCATTATTACAAAATCACGTACATAATCATTAACAACTCACGAAATATCAAATAACATGAGTCTGTTACTACATGGATACCTATTTTAAATAAGATGTAGTGAAATTCCCTTTCGATCATCTTCAGATAAGTAGGTAGTTATTAGGAGATTGCTGGTAATAAAGGTCCCGGCGGTGGTCCCGGTGCGGACCCAACCAGCGAAATAATTTCGCTATACATTTCTAGAATAGGTACGCACGTATTTGTACGAAGCAATCTAATCGCTGATAGCTGAACGGATGATAAATATTCGACCTTGTTCATTGTGAATTCTTCACGCGTTTTGGGTGACCCTTCCCTCTAGGATTGTCCTCAACGCTTTGTGGATCATTTTTATTTTTGTCAACCTTTATAACATCTCGATACCGATACATAAATAAAATATTTTCCAGCCATCGCACTTCCTTTGGCTTTGATAGAAGCAAAATATTTGGTCAGGTAAATTCGAACATTATTCATGTGGTGGTTATTATGTAAATAATGTAGCACACGGGCTTCGGGCTAATGTTACCTTCAACCAATCCGAATGAAAAGAAATCTCTTTACTCTTGAGAGATTTTATTAAAAAATAAATGAAACAGGCCTATTATTTTATAAGGGAAATAAAGAGGGAGAATACACATCAAACAACTCTTTGTATTAGCTTCATGTTTTATGGAAACATTTTACCTCGGTCGACCTAGTATCGTTTAGCGCTGTGCATGTAGGTAGCTCGGTTGACAGGCAATATCCGGATGATCCATTGTTCACCTCATTGCGGATTCTGAACGGCGATGCGGTCTGGCCTCTCTCATTCAGCTCTTGCTTCAGCGATGGGGAAATAAGAAAAACTGCAAATAAGAGGAAACGCATTTTAGATTAAGCCGGATAGAATAACGGAGGTTAAAATCCATTTGTAAAAAGTTTGTGTATCTCATAAACGATTGGGTTCGGTTTCCGTGGACCCTTTTTTGCTACTATTTGATATAAACATTTGTTGATTGCGTGATGCAAATAAACGCGAACACTTTCCAATATAATGCCACGGTGAGATGGAAATCGTGACGCTTATTGTCACACGTTGGTCTCTTAGGGGATAAGTACCTAGGTTTTCTAATTGAATGAAAGAAAGAATAATAATTTGATTCATCCAAGGACGCAATAACAGCATAAACAATAAAAAACATAAAATTATCAAATATAGGTACATATTTTATGCTGTCGAGCATGCCCATGCCGAAAGGGTCACCGACTCAGTATAGGTAGGTAATAATTACCCAGTGCCGATTTTCACTTGGTACCCTTGCAATGACACACGGACGAAGGTAATTTCAAATATTTATTTTGTTATTTTAATTGCATTAAATGTAAAGTAATTATCGGTATCGATGTTATAATCATCAATTGGGCCATTTCACCTGTAAGTAGGTACCTACAGTTGCAAAATGGCTTACCTTGATCAACTTTAAAGTTTAGCATTACACCAGAGGTCAGCAGAAGTTTTAAATTAATATTAATGAACGTTAAAAGGAAATGTTTGTTTATTTTTAAAATAAGACCGTCGTCGAAAGACTTGAAGTTGAAAGTTCAACTTCATAGTTGTCAGCCCACGTCTGTGCGAGCTAGAACTGTCTTAAAAACACAGAGCGCGTATTACAATAAGCTTTGCCTACCATGTCTATTGTGATAGAGCCACCAACACGAAAAAACGTCAATACTATTATTGTGTAAATAGGGTAGTAATTTGAGATGGGGCATGAAGGGCAGCTTACCTTAACGATATTTTTTTCAAAATCTGTGTATGCAGATAGAAATTATTCCAAAAGGTGGTCTCCTAAGGACGTTTTCCTGTAGCTACAATGGTTACGGTATATCGGTTCGGTATATACATGATATTGTACCCATTTTGTCTAAGTTGCTTGCAGGTGTGTACATATCATACCATGCAGGTGTGTAAGAGGACCTAGGGTACCTATTATACCTACATCCTGAATCTTATTGTAATACTTAGTTGAGAGATGATTATGTACTATAAATAAAATAAAAAGGCTGGCTCGTCTGCAAATGCTTACAAACCTGCTTTTTTGTTATTTTTATGGTTGGCATTTATTAATAACATTATTTAAATTTATTGATTATTCTACACACACATAACACATAAACACTACCTATTCTACTAACTATTCTTTGTTTTTATTTAGTAGTATTTTAATATTGTACGTAATCTATTTATTTATTTGTGTCGTTAGTGCCCGTGGACCGTGGCATCACAACGGTCCTATCTGAAAATCAGCGCAGCGGCATTTTGTTTTTTTTTAAATGACGCTAACCCTTTGGCTCGACGAGATTTTGACATTTGTCATACCCGCTGACTCGGGGAGTTGTCGCGTCAATTAATTGAATTAAGTCACCAAATGCAGGAATTTGCACGCAAGTTTTAAGTATGAATTTAATGTGAAAAATATTTTACTTCATTAATATTGTACCTAATATGTCTAGTAAATTTCTTTAAAAATGTGCTGTTTACGTGAAGCTACGTCAACATAATGCGAAATTAGAATAAAATAGATATTTAATATACCTATATCCAAATATTAGTTGAGATAGATTAGCTCAAAAACAATAATTAACGTACCTAGTTACGTGTTGAAACGCTGAAGGGACAAGCTAAACATAGTTTCTTTTTCTTTTCATTTTCACTTTTACCATTATTCAAATACAAAAACGGATAAAAAAACACAATTCAATTCAGTAAAAATTGTACGTCGACTTAATTCGAACCTAGTGCTGACCATCAATCCAAAATTGTTAATACAATACAAATGTTGCATTCAGCCAAATCGATACTCATTCAGCCCAATCGAAACTCATTCATCCTAATCGAAAAATAATCATTAAATAAATAAAATCGCTCGAAAGTTAATTAATGACATTTATTTATTTTCGGCATAGCTACAAATAAATAATTTCACGTGAATAGAAATTATTTTTCCAAAATCCAAGATGGCGGTTACGCAAATTGGCTAGCTGTCATGGGTGTCAATCCCATGATTTAAGGGCTAGTAAATTTCATTTAACTAGGTAGTGAACTTTCATGACGGCTATCTTGGATTTAGGAGTAGAATTTATTTTCGGCTTCAGCACCCCCGAAATCTATGGAAATAATATAATTATGAAATAATAAGTAAATTTTCAAGGCCGCCATCTTGAATTTAAGAATAACTTATACCTACTGCTGCAAGGCTTATCCGCTTCGACTATCAGCTCGACAAAATGTTAAGGTCTAAAAAATGTTGTAAAAGTGCCAAGTAAAGATGGCTGAACTACTGTTGCCTTTGCACCCCTGTCCAAATAAAACGAGCAAAATTTCATAAAGCGTTTAAAATCGATCTCGAAATAAAATCCTACTTCAAAACCCAGAGGTGCCTAGTCTGAGGTGAAACATTTAAGAGTTCGTATAATGTTACAGTTATTCGCCATTTTCACATAACAGCATGTTCATTGCTCGTTTTACGTTCTAACTTATTCGAATTCTAACTACTACATTATAAGTAAATGCTTCCGGTCAGCATCCGACTTAAGATGGCCCAAGGCCTCATCAATGTCTCGCATCGAGAATGCCAAAAGCTTTCCGCCATTAAATCTTCCCCGAAATCAAATACTCACTACGCCTATGTCAGATATACTGGGCACCCTATACCATCTACGCCTTCAAAAAATAAAGTCTATAATGTATGACCTCTTCACCCTCTTCACCTCTCTTCTGTTTTTTTTTCGCTTATTCACAACCGTCAACCATCCTGGACATAATAAAATTAATATTCTATGTAGGCACCTATGCAATTTAAAATTAGTAGGTACATGAAGGCGTAGGCGAGGTACCTAGATTTCGCACTATTAAGATCCCGTTTAACAATTTTAAACCTTATTACAAGGAACGTTTCGTAGATAATTATTATTTTACTGCCGATATTGCGTCAAATTAGAATTTATTTTTTGAATTTTGAATAAAGAATATCAGTCTACGGATGCATTGGATTCCACGGTGAAGTTTCGGTACGAATATTTATTGATGTAGCCACAGAGGATTATGATTTATGATGAATCTAAATCTATTTCATTTAAATGTACCTACTGACTTATTACGATATTTAAAAAAAAGTATCTTTGATTGCTTGATTATAATTTTAACATAGATAGAATGTTAAATTACATCAAACATGTAAAATATTTACTATAATTAAAAAAATCGATTTTTGGTGTTACTTATTTTTTATTAAATCGATTCGAACAAAATCACAACGAAATAATCGATTCACATAATCACTTTCTCACATCATTAACCATAAAAAAGTAATATGGCGGCTGATTCCGAATCCCAAATTGAGTAGTGATAACAAAGATTTCGTGATATTTTACGTACGTTTACGTTTTACGTTAAAACATGGGCTTTTTCTAGTAGTATATCGCATTTGTCTATAGATGATGGATTGTTTTTAACCACGCCTACTGTGTAATTTGTGATATTAGTGATAAATGAACAACAACAAAAGTTCAACTGGCGGGAAGCTTTTACTTTGGATATCAAAAACTTTGTTATCACTACTAAAATTACCAAAACTATGGATGATTTCCTCGAGTTAATAAATGATTTACTCATTTTGTGATGATTGGTAGTCCAGAATCCATTCTTTTTATGATTTTTAGCGTCCACCACGACTGTCATCAAATGGCGGTTATCGCATTTATACATTCAGTTTTGTAAAGGTAAATATTAAAACTCGTGCGCTAAATAGGATTGATTCAATGGTACTCAAACTTGAGCTTTTTATTTAGTTCTTATAAATTTCATCCAATAACAAGATCCGATAAGTAGATAATTAAATGTTTACATTATTAATTAGGATGTCGTATGACCTAATTCTGGGCCCCGATCGGGGTCGAAAACGAGTTTACGGTAGTTCTTGTGTTCGTCCCCTTTCGGGGCCCGCTACGGACTATACGGTTAAACCTACCTTATGCTGAGATAGGAGCCTTTTCTGGCCTCGTGCAGGTTGTTAAATTTTTTACCTACACTCATGTCATAGAGTTCCAATTATGAACTCAAAAATAGTAGGTACCTTAATGACATGATTTATTTACGTGTAATACTCTAATAAATTTAAAGAGTTTTATTAAAGTACAGTTCTCTTAACAAAATAATGTTTTAAGTTTTAAGATAACTTTTCTATAATTATTAAAGTACACTTCGGACCGACCAAGGAGTTTTCAATAAATTTTTTTTTGGCGGCTGCTAAGTCGGCTGCACATTGTCTGTAAAGTAGGCACGCGCTAGGGCGCATGCGCGCGCAAGCATACACATGCGAGGTGGGCTGCTGGGTTTGGGCGCCATAATTTGGTTTTAACTTTGGTTTTTAATTTAAATTGCAAGAGTTTAAATAAAGTAGTGTATGGAACTGCACATAACTAGGTATTAAAATACTCGTGTGATACTACTAAAAACCTCGCCTACGGCTCAGTTTTTAAACTCACACTCGTATTCTAATAACCCTACAGTAACAGTTTCATAAACTACTATTGTTATATTTGTTTTTTTTGTATGTTATTCTCGTTCTGTAAATGCGCGAGTCTAAAATAAAAGTTTTTTTTTTCTAGAAATAATATGCTATTTTTATGAAAATATAGATAGATCGTAATTACGTAGAGAGCTCGAGGTGTTCGTCGTGTGTAGTTTTTTATGAATGTTTTTATATAGAAATACTTTATGGGAATGCCCACTCAATACACCATTGTATGTCTCTACAAAAAGTATAGGTAGTTCTTTTTTTTAACTATTCGGGCCTTCCCTAAATATGCACGTGGGTTAAAACGTTTACATCCTTAATTAAGCAACTATTCTTATTTTTGTATTACTCGTATAATTTTCGTGAGACACATTCTATTCATATTTATGATTAATTACAGTTTACTCACGTGCATTTTTTGGGATTGCCCGACTAGTTTCGGACCCAAACGGAGCCCTTAACCATGAGCTGATCACGCGGCGAGTTCGACTCGTGACCTCGCCGCGTGGTCAGCTCATGATGGCGGTTGAAAGAGTCTAGAAATTGGCTGTCTAGGAATATTGTACGGGACTGATAACATGACACGTTCTAGCAACTGTTCACAATCAATTTCACTATTGACAACCTTATAGAGAACAACTAAGTCATGGACAGTGCGACGGTTTCGAAGCGACTCAATATGAAAGAAAGAGCGCTGTTCATATGGACATCTGTGGGATATTCCTGGGAACACGTATGCAATATGTCTTGTGAACGCTCGCTGGATGTTCGCGAGACGTTGCGAATGAACAGCATACATAGGATTCCAGACTATAGGTACTAGCATATTCTAATTGGGAACGTACCAGAGTCTTAAAAAGGGTAATTTTAGTTTAAAGTCCCAAAACGATTTTGTATTTCTCTCGATGAAACCTAACATTTGAGCCGATTTCTTATCAGTAACTGAAATATAAGTGGTGAATTTTAGTTTTGGGATTTAGTTTTAGGATAAAGAAGAAGTAGCGCCGGCTATAGCTATCCAGACGCCCCTGGCGAGATATTTTAAGCACCCTTTATTTCTTACTATTCGCTAGTATTCTGCTGGGAATAACAGCCAAAATTACTGTTTTTGTTTCAATTCCATACTATTAATATTTTTTAAATTGTTCGCATATTGTCTAGTGAATTTGTTCATTTTCAACCATAGAGCAACGCGGCCGCCAATGACTGAGTCGTCGACCACGTTGCTCTAAGTTTTCACCGATTAATCGTGAGTTAAATTTTTATCCCTGTAATTTTTGGGCCTTTTTGAACCTGGCGCCCGTCCCTAAAGCCAGCACTGAGAAGAAGGTACGACTTTTGCCTTTGAGGGTTAGATAATAACAGTTTGGTTTTAAGCATAAAATCATTGATTAATTATTTTTTAATCTTCTTCTCTCGTGTCAGCACGAGCTATACGAAAATAGCTCATGCTGTGGTGAAAAGATTAGGCAGTCAACAAGGTTGGTAGCGGGGCTGACTACCCAGGGTGCGCCGGACATACTTAAGTATCGCCGCTCGTGGAGGATCTTTTCATGCACCCCTATTTTTTAATGAGATTATGATTAGGTACTCTCATGCAATTATGATTACTGTCATGCGATTATAATCTCAAAACGACCCATCTCGTAACACATATATTTGATTTCAATGAGTGGGTTAAACATGTCGATATATAAAATTATTTATGTTTAGACAAGTGGTATTTCGTTCACGTTTGGTACACGGCACAAATGTTTGCTTGGGCAATTTGCAAACATGTAAAATAGTCGGCATAACTATTCCGAATATTCAGCGTGGCCGTTGCTACCTTTACGAATTTCATATGTTCAGTAAATGTAATAGGTACGAATACGACACATTAATCTAGAGAGTATTATTGCAAACTTGTTCTGTGAAAATGTCGAAAAACATGACTACAGGGCAGGGTGTACCCGAATTCGTCTAGTTTCTTCAAACCTCGAGATCTACAGTAATAGTGACACAGATTGACCCTGCATGGGATTCTCTTGGATACAACAAAAAACAAACTTCATAAAAATAACAATTTTAGCGCTGAGCTTTAATCACACGAGTAGGTACCTACCTACACTACTTTCTCACGGAATTATAACTACTCTTCATCGTTTAACAACCAGACAGAAGATAAACACAGTATCACTTGACTAACAACATTAAATAATTGTGAGCATTATGAGACATTTTGACGGTAATTATCGTATATTTACTATTGTCAATTACAATGTAAATATACGAAATGTAGGTAGATATTTATATGGTATCTAATACTAAATTCCTAAACATTTTTGGCATTATTTTAAACGGGATATTACACTATCATGTACAGTACGATTCAAACTTAATGGCGGCTCGGAAGTTAGCTGCGAGTGCAGGTGCGCGCACGTACAGTCAAGTCGATAATAATTTAGGCTCTATTTAATTATTTTTATGACACCGAAAGTTGCGTGAATGTTTTAAGTGCTTTAAGGTACCTACTTATTTGTCTATATGTCAAGTACGGGGAGGGTTCAAGGAAAAATAAAATAAGTTTTATGAAATATTAGAAATAATGTTTTTATTTATGATAACGGCTGTATCCCCTCCATAAAAACTTCTTTACTTGTGGAAGGAACTTCCATGGAAATATCGCTACCTTCATCTTCACTTGAATCTGATTCCTCTCCAGAGTCAGTATCGGATTCTTCGTCACTGACATGGATTATAAACTCCTCCGTCAATCTGTCGATGACAACGTCACTTTTTTTATAATCTTCCTCTATCCTTTTCACTTTTCGGCACAATGCCCCCCATTCATTTTCCCCCATTTCATTGACTTTTTGCTGAACTAATTCTATGACCGAATTTACGTTCCAGTTAACGTTTTTTTTTGCAACATATTGTTTAATTGCTGCCCACGCCATCTCTATGGGGTTTAAATCGGGATGGTAAGGAGGAAGGCGTAAAACTGAGTGATTATTGTCTTTCAGTATTTTATCTATGTTAAATTTCTTGAAGCGATCTTTATTTTGCCCAATCAACTTGTACAGCTGTGGCTTTAACATTGTGTCTTCAAATTCAATATTTTTTTCACGAAGCCAAGATTGCATGTCTGCTTTTCTTGAGTTTGAAGTAGGTGCAGGATCTTCTTGTTTATTGTGATAAGAAGCATTGTCCACCACAACAACTGAATTTGCTGGCAAATTTGGAACGAGTTGACTCCTGATCCATTTTTCATAATTTTGATAATTCATGTTATCATGATAGTCGCCGGTTTTTGTACCCGCCTTAAACATTAAAAGTGCATTGGGTACAAAACCAGCTTCAGAACCCGCGTGCACGATTACTACCCTTTGACCCTTTGAAATTTTTGTTTTAAGTCCCTTTAGTGACCCATCGCTCCAAGATTTCGACTTGCTGTGGGAAGAATCGACATATGACTCGTCGGTATATACGATGGGTCTGCCTTCCGAGCGATATTTTGAGATTTTATGCAGATATTCGATGCGCTGTAACCGAATATTTGACTGCTCTATTATTGTAGCTAGGATCATTATAGGATCACATCTCTTAGATGACCTCTAGAGGGTTCTCTGTTGGAATATCGAAATATTATTAGCCAATTCTTATCTGGTCCGAAAACCTTTCGCCACTTTTCAATTCACCGAATAATCAAAATGCCGAATGATTATGTTTTGTAACTTTTTGTTTCGCCGACTAGTCTGCTGGCCACTGTTTCATTAGTCAACTGTATTATTGGCCACTTTACACTTGTTAGATGGCTCATTTTCCCATCATGCAAGCAAGAATGCAAGCAAGCATGCCACTGTTTCTGGGTTTGCTCCGCCAGAAGACTCGCTTTGTCGCTCCTTCGCTTCGCTCACACACTCGAACAGCGCTACGCTCGGGAGGTCGCCGACTCGCTTTGCTCGCCACCTCCCCCCACTCGCTGCGCTTCGGCCTCGTGCACTCGTTCCACTGAGGACCTTCTTCGCGAGCTTCTGGCTCCACGCTTTTATATAACACTCTAGGGGTAGGACAGAGTCTGACTACGTGTGGTCGGGGTGCGCTGAGTCGGATTAACATGACATTACGTTGTGTAAAAATAATGTTGTGCGAATACTTATTTGGCAAATTAAACAATAGCCAAATAAGTATTCGACTAGAACAAAATTTTTGAATGATTTTTTGCCAAACAATTATTATGGTGGCTAATAATCATTTGGCGAAATCAAATTAGGGTAAAAATTGCTTTGGCAAAGATTACGTCGGCGAATCGTTGTCGGCGTAATGAAATTTGATATAAAATACTTCGGCAAAAATACGGGCACCCCCTCTAGAGTCAAGAAATGATTCATATTGTCTATATTACATTGTCACATATCTACAACTCATAGATTTATGAATCAGGATATATGACAGTGTAATATCCCCCACAAATGTGTCAGAAAATTAATGTTTAAAAAAAAACAAGCATTTTCACAAACATACATATATCGCTATTTTGGAATTATGAGCAAATGAGCTTTTGGATCAGATTCGGGAATTAACTTTAAGGAGGTTAATTAAACAAAACACAAAGTTAACTTGAGGAATGGTATGAACTATGAACTCATCTTTTTTTACAAGTTCAATGTCAAAAGTTTACAAGGAAAACGAAAATAGTTTACAATAATAAAAGCAAAAACAAATAGTCTTTTTCTGCATAAGGTTACGTCAGGTTTTTTCCAAGAACTTTTTGCCGCACACGTAGTAGTTAGTACATTGTATAACGACTGGTAGTTATTTACCAACTCATTATCGTGTAGATTTTAGGTATCTTCACGAGTAACGCATAATTGCATAAAATAAGAAAAACACTCCCAAAAAGCTTAAGGCGAACTGGTATCCAAGGAGTGGTTTGTATGGCCCAGAGTCATTGCATATTATTTAAACTTGTTTCTTTTAAAAACGATTTATACTCATTTACAGTAAAATAAAACCATAATTCACTGACGTATCTATTAAGGAATACGGGAAAGTAAAATTTCATTAAAATATTTCCAGTAACAAACGAATGGAACTGGTTTTTCCAGAATAATTTATAAAAATGGAGATTTTGAGCAAACTTCGTGTTTTTTTTCTATCGAGTCAAGTTTACTTAACTTCAAGTATACTTCAATTTTCTTACCAATAAAAAAAAGTTTGATTCGTAGTTTTTAGTGTTTTACAATTTTCCGAGTGGTTGAAATCAGTCTAGGCCCTAGACGAATAGGATTGCAAAGTAAAAAGGGTTAACAATCACGTTTTATCAAATATTAGCTGTACCCGGCAACATGCGATGCAATGTACTTTTTCCTACTACCTACCTACTACTTACCTCCTACCTACCTTCAGAAACAAAATCAAAATAGTAACAAAAAGTTAAAACCATTTTCATGCATGCGTTAAACAAATGAAGAATATGGACATACTGAGATAATTTCGTTTTTTTTAAATACCTATCAATATTTTATTTCCTAAGAACCTTCTCCCGACAATAAGGAACACACCAAAAAAAAATTGCGAAATCGGTCCTGCCGCTCACGCGTGATGAACTGATGACCAAGGGAAATAGGGATACACTTTTATATACATAGATATGGAGTCTTAGATATTATCTATGTTTGATTCTTATTTGAATTCAGATATATTTGCAAACCGAATTAGTCGTTTTTCAAAGTGCATTGTACTATAATTAAATGCAATTTTCATAACAGTGATCTCTCTCTGATCATTCTGAGAACTAGACTATATTTAAACGTACTACGTATAACTTATGTTTGAATAAATGATTTTCAACACGGGAATTCTGCCAGCTAATTCAAATTCACACTGCTGTACTAGTTACTTATTAAAGTTATACAAAGACAAGGGTAAATACTTATCTAACTAAGCGACCTTGATGAAAAACCGAGAAATATTATCATGTACGTGAATGAAGCTTAAGAGGGCTATCGCATTTTGTCTCCTGCCTCGCTCGCACAGGACCATATTTTTAAGAATGTTAAATTGAAAGATGCATTTTTTAATAATGTATTCAATGGGCTCCCTTTAAAATAATATTAATTTGATAGGTAATTATTAAAAACACATTACTATCGTGTTCCCTAATAAACACAGCTCAATAATTATTATGATCCGTTTTTGAGATAAGTTTAATAAATGTCACAATAAAAATGTTTTTAATAATTATACCTATTAAATTAATATTATTTTAAAGGGAGCCCATTAAATACATTATTAAAAAATGCATCTTTTAATTTAACACTCTTAAAAAATATGGTCCTGTGCGAGCGAGAGAGGTGAGAAAATGCGATAGCCCTCTTAATGAATTTAAAGAAAAAACTACTTAATTATGTGAAGTATTTAGACCTGAGATCACTTCGTTAGCGAAAGTGTTGATCGCTTACCGGACTTAAGGTACAATTCCGTGCATCGCGGCCGATCGCAGCCGCGCGCGATCCGTCGCGTGCGGCTGACGTGCGCGGCTAATGCGTCAATAGTCAGAGTATGAAAATTTATGGCACCGCTTCCGAAGTCTGCGACTGACGCGTGCGGCTAACGACAGATTAGTCAGTATATTATAGACACGACTATTGACGCATTAGCCGCGCGTGTCAGCCGCACGCGATCTATCGCGCGCGGCTACGATCGGCCGCGATGCACGGAATTGTACCTTTAGATCGCGGCAGTCTACGGCCGAGATTCACCAGAGATCCGTTTGTCGCGTTGTAATTGTATAACATGTACAAAGACTATGTAAACCGCTGCGAGTCGCAGCCGCTGGAATCTTTCGCAGCCTCTCATGTATCTCCAGCCAGCCAACAACAGCGCAAACACAGCGTACTACGACGTAATATGTTAAAATTGATGATGTAGGTTATTATTTGATTTATACAAGGTTAGTAGGAAAGGGGGTACTAATCCGTAAGAGTGTTTAAAGTACACATAATAATGAATAACTTTTGTTCTACAACTTTCCCCAAAAAGTTTAAGAGAAATAGCACTTCAAAAATTTCATAAAAAATACGCTAAAATCTGTCTGTCTTCAGCTATGAGCAGCTACATATTTTAGGGGGCATATTTGAGGTCACAGAATAGACGCTCCATTTTCTGATTTCGTAACTAAAGAAGGGACGAAGAATTATCTAGGACCATCATGGTTAATTTAATAAAAGTAATAATATGTAATTTCATCTACTGTGAGAAGAAAACAAACCATGGTCAGCAAGACGACCAGTCACCGCAAAGAGCACCATTCCCCATTCGCAATTTTCGGAGAAGGAGGTGGCCCGATCCATAATGCTGCCGCAAGCAATAACATCTGTAGGAAGAATAAAATCGGTATACTGTATGAACGTATAGCTATTACTTGTTTTATTTGCTCTGTAATCAACTTTTCATATTTTTAGACATTGTTCAAGTAGTTAGTAAGGTAAGTCTACTCAGCATAATCAGCCTATTACCACAGTCTACCTATATCTTACTCTGTGTATCTGTACCTAGCGATTGACCATGCCCTGCGTCTTAACGAATACATTAAATAATTAGTTCTATATTTGTTCTATCGAAATATGCATAATACGCAATTTGTTCCGTTTTAGTTTTTATAAAAAATGGCTTCTTCTATAACAGTTAGCCAGCGATGTACTTTTAAATTACGCACTTTAAAAAAACAAAATCTAGATAGGCGATTAGTTCTACATTAACTCTAATTACTTATCTACTTTTTACTTATAAAAATTCATTACTTGAAGTTAAAAAAGACAATACAAAGAAGTAAAGCTAGCGATGTATTTCTAAGTAAATGAATTTCTTTCGCTTATAATGTGACAGTTTTGTCCCCATTACAATTCAAATTAGATTTTATTAATATTTTTTATTAAATATTTGTAATGTAGATATATCGAAGTTCACAGAAACTACCTACGCTTAGAAAGAAGATTTTGTTTTTCAAAATTTGTTTTTTTAAAGTGCGTAATTTAAAAGTACATCGCTGGCTAACTGTTATAGAAGAAGCCATTTTTATAAAAACTAAAACGGAACAAATTGCGTATTATGTATATTTCGATAGAACAAATATAGAACTAATTATTTAATGTATTCGTTAAGACGCAGGGCATGGTCAATCGCTAGGTACAGATACACTCTTACTCCTTACAGTCGGTCAACGTAGAACATTGTCCCAGAGCAATCATGCGGGGGGTTGCGGGGTGAAGGAGCGGAGGTTAGGTCCCGAGTAGCCATACTGCATATTTGGGACATAACCTCCGCCCCTACATAATTTTGACATTTCATAGGACCTGTCAAATGTATGGGCGTTGTCCCCTGTATGTAGTAAGTAGGTACACTGTGCTATTACTGTCCCATAGCTGGGCACGGGCTTCTTCTCAGAATGAGAAGAGTTTATTTAGGCCTTAGTTCAACACGCTGGCCTGGTGGGGGTTAGCGGACTACACACACCATTGAGATGTTTGATTTAATGGAGCCCTCTCAGGTGTGGAGGTTTCTTCACGATGTTTTCCTTCTCCATTAACGCGAGTGATAATCAAATACTAATCCGCATATGAATTCGAAAAGTCAGAGGTGTAGGCCAGGATAGAACTCACACAACGAACTTCCCTAACGTACACATCATCATCATCATTCCGCCGAATGTCGTCCACTGCTGGACATAGGCCTCCCCAAACAATGTTGGGGGGGGGGGGGGGGGGGGGGGGGGGTTTGCCATAATCGCAACGTTTAGCAGGCGGTTTGGCGATCGCAGTATGGTTGTTAACACGTTCAATGCCGGGTACCCTCCAGGAGGGCTCATTTTAAATGTAGGGTTTTCTTGGAAAATGCACCGCCATGAAACAAATAAACACCTATTTTACGAATTATTAGCGTACTTTTCACGGTTTTTAACCTAATGCCAGGAACCCTCCTCGAGGGTTCACTCTAAGCGCAAAAGTAATGCCGAGGACCCTTCTGGAAGGTTCACTAGCAATATGTATGGCGGTGTGGCGTATGAGTGCTATGAAAAGCGTGGTGGACTCGAATGAGTGGGAAGTAAACGCTGCTGCCCATCCTCTAGTGAATCCCTTAGTCGCCTTTTACGACACCCATGGGAAGAGATGGGGTAGTGCTATTCTTTACGTCCGGCACCACACGACGTACACATGGACTCGATAATTATCATTACCAGTTAATCTGAAATAATTTCAGTAGATTTTGAGATTTTGCTTTGAGATTGAATTTAATTTCAAACCAAAAAACATTTCCGCACACGGAGTAGAAACGAGTACCTGTGACTGTGCAGCCGATAGAAGTACCAATTTTCTAAAAGGTGCTTTTGATTTATGAAGGCATTCGAAATAGTTCAAGAGCACTGAACAAACACTATTCTTTGAAATTCAATGTGTGCGACACTTATACGTATAACAGTCCAACTTTCCGTGACTGGTTTTCAGACTTTGTGCCTTGAATCTCGAACTTTTTCGGGGAACTGCAACTCTCGAGGCCTCCTATCCAGGTGTAAGTATGTTACATAAAAGTTTACATTAAGACTGTTACGTATAAGTATTTGTAAAGCTGTAAGCATGTAAGGTATGAACAAGTTAGATTCTGGGACTCTACAACATCTATAGTTTAAAAATAGCCAAGAAACCAACCTGTTTTTTTCGTACTTAATAGAAAAATGTAGAAAACTAATTTAAATGTACAAAAGGTTTAAATGTAGACAAGGCCTGCCCCTTCTTACATGGGGTGATGGCAACGCAACATAAACTGGTTGGTAACGGCTGTTGCCAACTTGCAACCAATGTTCTCGAACGGCATTCAGCCAGCAGGCACACGTACCTCTTCTGACTGTTTGGATTTGCTTTGGAAACCCCCGGACGAATTCAATACCTATTATATTTTTGCTCTGACTACACGAAATCTGGCGTAAGTTTGACGACAGAACTGCGTTGGCAACTCGCTGGCGATCAGCACTGCAAGTCGTGCAAGACTGGTTACGTCCGTTGCGTTGCAGTTGTAAACTAGTTTCTGAGAAGTTGCTCGTATGAGGCCGCTATTGAAATGTATGTATCAATGCAATTGGTTGCATCAGAGTTGAAAACTTTTATTTTCTCTCCCGTTGCACGTTGTGAGAGTGGGCTAAGTTATTTGACCGCGAAACAAATGACTTACTTACAACACAGTCACTTGAATTGATTAGATAAAGAACCTCAATTATAATGATAGATGTCAAGTGGCCTCAAGTGCATGTCAAACAAAAGTCGCTAGAGATGTGAGTGAAGTCGATTATCGATAAATAAAACTTGGAAGATAAGCTTCTCCATTTTTTGTTGGGTGAATACTGATTACAAATACTTATTTATGACTACCTACTGGATACAAAATTAACGTCCATGAAATAACTTTGCATACCTATTTTAAAGAACGTCGAAGTTTCGGTAATGTTGGGAGTTCATTGCGTAAATAATAGGCATAATATGGTTCCTTATTGCCTTTACATTAAAATTACCAACATCAGAGCTGAAATGCATTTTGGCACCTTTCGTTAATTGATTGTGAGGTTAATTTATAGCTTATATACCCTTTATTCATAAAAATAGGTACGCACGTAAGAGCCGATTTTGTCAACGTTATCTGAGGAATAAGTATCACATTTTGACAGATTTCCTATACAAAATTGCCAAAATTTCAAAATTATTAGTTGGATAAAGTTGTACTCTGATGTTGGTAAATCCACACCATATCGTTTTTCTTAAATATATCGACATTATTTTATCGATGGGCACATCTCTAGCAACGGGCATAATATAGGTAACACAAGTTTGAAATCGCGAGGGGAGTTTTTAAGATTTAAATTAATGCCTATGATGACGAAAAAAAACAATTTTCACGTTACTGTATTCCTGCGTTCGAAATGCGCTCTGGGTAATGAGTTATTTATTTTTCTTTGATTTTAAATTATTGAATTAAATTGTCATAAACATTCGCCATTTTTTTTTAGTTTTTTGATCGAAGAACGTTTTACAGTTACTTCTATGCTTACAGCCTTTTTTATTGGTCTGACCCGTAATAGTAGATTGTATCACAAGGGAGCAAAATAATATTTTTACGGCGAGGGCGCTTTTTTGAATCCAGAGCGAAGTGAGGGATTCTAGAGTAGAATCCCGAGCGTAGCGAGGGATTCTTTAGTAGAATCCTGAACGTAGCGAGGGATTCAAAGTATATCGCCCGAGCCAAAAATAATTTTGCGCCCGAGTGATACACTCTACTTTTCATCACCCACTATGAGAAAATAAAAGGCGCCTCATATTTTATTGTAATATTATTATTTAATAAAACAGAGTAACAACTAAATTGAAATTAAATAGTATCTAATAATAAAACAACTAAAAACTTATATTTACATTTGAGACGTTTTCGCAATTATGAAATTAATTTAACGTTCTCATTCTTTATTATTAATTTATTTTTATAATCAATAGGCGCGCGGTGCCGGCGGCGCGATTATGGGCCGTCGTACCAGCCAGTCTTCAAACAATATTTGCGTTCGATTTCTTTGACGCTGAACACTAAAATGTTCCAAATTCAAAAAGTGCGCGGCAAAGATAATTGCGGCGCACTTATTTAATAAAGAGGATTAAAAACTCATTCCTGCCCGCTAAAAGAATTCAAAAAGTGCGCGGCAAAGATAATTGCGGCGCACTTATTTAATAAAGAGGATTAAAAACTCATTCCTGCCCGCTAAAAGTTTCTTAATAGAAAACACCACCTTTGGGCGCACTTAAAGGCGAACCAAGTCGTCCTTTTCGAATAGGTGGGATGAAAAGGGTATTTTTTTTAATCTTTATGAAATAAGGAATGAGTTTGTGTGACTACGTCAAGCCGTAAAAAAAAAACAATCATCACTCCCATATAGCACTATTATAGCACAGTGTACCTACTTACTACATACAGTGGGTCAACGCCCATACATTTGACAGGTCCTATGAAATGTCAAAATTGGTAACACTTGTCATAGGGTTGTCACATAAAACAAATTACACAAACTTTGTCAAACAAACGTCCAAATTAATTAACGTTTTATAGAAACAGTGACACGCAAAAAGAAAACCACGCATGCGTAATTTTGACGATTGACAAAATAATGATGTACCTAGCAGCAAGTTCGCCATCTTATCCTGGAATTTTCTAACAATATTTAAAACTACAAATTTTGTCGAGGTTACAGTCGCAGTGGCTAACGCTTGCGGGGGTAGGTAAGAGTAATAAATGATTCCCAAATCCAGGAAGGAGCCATAGAAAATTACTTATTATTCATGGTTATTACTTCTATGGTTTTCGTGGGTGCTGATGCTGGAAATGAAGCCTAAGTATTCCTCGACAATATACGGCGGTCAAAAAAATTTACCAGTTAAATCTAATTTGTCAGGTAAAACGTGGTCACTATCTTGGTGTTTGAGAATGGATCTCGTTTTTGTAATTAGTGTCCCAGAAAATCATGGATTTGACACCCATCACGGCTAATTTGAAAATTTTTATGGCCGTCATCTTGAATATAGATTTTGACCTCATTTTCGTCATCAGCATCCCCGAAAACCATGGAAATGACACCCATGATGGTTAAATTGAAATTTTAAAAGCTGCCATCTTGGAAATGGATTTTGACCTCATTTTCGGCATCAGTACCCCCGAAAACCATGGAAATGACACCCATGACGACTAATTTGACATTTTTATTGCCGCCATCTTGGATTTCGATTTTGACCTTATTTTCGGCATCAGTGACCCCGAAAACCATGGAAATGACACCCATGACCACTAATTTGACGTTTTTACTGCCGCCATCTTGAATTTCGAATTTGACCTCATTTTCGGCATCAGTGACCCCGAAAACCATGGAAATGACACCCATGACCACTAATTTGACATTTTTACTGCCGCCATCTTGAATTTCGATTTTGACCTCATTTTCGGCATCAGTGACCCCGAAAACCAAGGAAATGACACCCATGACGACTAATTTGACATTTTTATTGCCGCCATCTTGGATTTCGATTTTGACCTCATTTTCGGCATCAGTGACCCCGAAAACCATGGAAATGACACCCATGACCACTAATTTGACATTTTTACTGCCGCCATCTTGAATTTCGATTTTGACCTCATTTTCGGCATCAGTGACCCCGAAAACCATGGAAATGACACCCATGACCACTAATTTGACATTTTTATTGCCGCCATCTTGGATTTCGATTTTGACCTCATTTTCGGCATCCGCACCCCAGAAAACCTTGGATTTGACACCCATGACGACTACTTTACTAATTTTCATGGCCGCCATCTTGGATTTGGATTTTGACGTTATTTTCGGCATCAGTGGCCCCGAAAACCATGAAATTAACACCCATGATGATTAGATGAAAATTTTCATGGCCGCCATCTTGGATTTGGTGATTTGGTGATGACAATCATTTGAAAATGTGTGTATGCCGCCATCTTGGATTAGTAAACAGACTTTATAGTAAAATTCTCGTAATAGGTACATACAACATACATACTATTAATAAATTAATATAATTTCTATGAACGATATCAATCGAATTCGAAATCAAAAAGTGCGAGCCCTGGAATTTATGTCCCGAGTAGCAGTATGGCTACTCGGGACATAACCTCCGCCCCTTCACCCCGCAACCCCCCACACGATTGCTCTGTGACAATGTTCTACGTTGACCGACTGTAAGGAGTAAGATATAGGTAGACTGTGATTATAGCAAACCTTAAGCAGCTTATGTGCAGATTCTAAATTGGTACATTTTAGCTTCGTTTTCGGGTTTAGAAGGAACGATTTTGTTCATTGACTATTTATGCAGCTTCATTATTTTTCTCTATAGTAAAGACTAGTGGCGTAAATGTACGTATTATGTGCGGTATTAATAGATGTTTAAACACTGCCTAAGCTTGCCGCATTGTTTGTTTCATTCATACATAAGCCAATATGTGAGATTAAGTAGATAAGGTCGGGCTAACATTCAGCAAGCCAAATAAGCCATTCATGTCATAACGTTGCTTTGTTAGTCGATATTTTTTCTAATTTCTCAAGTTTTTAATTTCTCGTGTCGGCACGAGCTGTATGAGAATATCTCATGTCGTGGTAAAGAGATAAGCCAGTCAGCAACTAGACTAAGTAGAGTTAGGAACAATGCTTAGGCTGACGCACTGATATTATAAACAATATTATATGTATACATTAATATAATTGGACTTACGTCACTCGTTTCAATGAGTTTCTGTTACCTATGATCAATAGTAGACTAAGTACTATGTATAGTTAAATCGCAACGCAAAAAAAATGATGTTATAAGTTTGATGTAGGCACCAACGTGCATTACCGTGCCGTAACTCCTAACTAATCGGATGAACCGATATCAGTGCGGTATTTTTTTGTCGAATGCTAGTTCAATCGAGATGGTACTTATCTATGTTTCATGATAAATCACTTCAGCCAATTCAATGACAGGGGTATTTTAAATTTAAGTTTTAAAATCGTGTTTATTCATTTTTCATACTTATTAGATACATTTTTAAATATTTCTAACAGAAATAAACCATTTAAAATATTTACAAAAAGTAGCCCACCGGCATCGGGAACAGGGTACAAGCTACCAGCGGTGGTCAGGGCCTCAGAAAGAGGAACATTCTAACAATACGCGCCGTGACCACAAATACTGCTTTCTGTATAGAAAGCCTTTGATATGTTGTTAAATTAAAATAATTGTCATAAAAATAGCGACTTTCTGTTGCGCTGTATTGATTAGGCCCGCTGAAGAAAATGCAATGAGACAGACAATACAAAAATTTTTAATAATTATTTTTTTGAGTTTTTCTAAGGGATTTCCACAAAAGAAAATGATTAGCTACAATTTTTTTTTCTTCTTTTTTTAAAAAAAAATCGTTGCCCCACACTAAGATTTCTCTTGTATCGTGGGTGCGTTTACAGACACAAATCTTACAAACAAACGCCCAGACCCGAAACAACCATCTGTAGGCCATTATAAATAAATTACTGTTCTGTTTATACGTCAGTAATTGTTAGTACTAAAGTGTTAATTACTATACTGAGCACTATATTACTTCAGCATTTCATTAGTGATCAATCTTGTTACGGCGCTTTATATTGTCACTCTGGTAAGTGGAATCACAAACCGTAACAGGGAAATTAACTGATTGCGAGATTGTTGTCAGTCTGCCATGAGGCAGTTTGTATAACGTCGTTGTCGAATGCGCTGGTTAAAAAAGTTCGCGACGCATGCGCGGTTGCCGATAAAAAGGCGGGAAAACTTTGTTTACATTTTACACGAAGATTTATTTAGTACAATAGTGGGAAAATAGTTTTCTTTTTGAAAATGGAATACAGTTTTTAATGGAGTTCTGTGATATTGTTATTTAAAAATATTGATTTTATTGTTTATTATATTAAATTATTAAAAGGTGAGTTCAAATATTACGTAAAAACAGTTAATAAATAATATTAGGTAGTTACTCTGGAATAATTTCCTAGGCGCTTTCCTGATAGATTAGTAGGTAGGAAAATAGTTGGAATTTTAATTTGCCGGCAGTAATTTAGCAAGGTCTGAACGAACATTGTGTTCGAGTCATTTTAATATTCTTCAACAATCGTGTGCTTCTGATGATTAATAGTATATTATTATAGTACTAGCTTTTGCCCGCGGCGTCACTCGCGTTAATTAAGCTCAAAAAAAACTTTTAACACACTATTAAAGTTTTTAAATAATATAATATTATAATCTCCTGGAGATTTATCGGCGGACGAGAGGAATATAATTCAATCGTGATTCGAAAGACACGTGGCGCCATCTATGAACGTTTTTGTTGATTTCCTCGGGAACAGTGCGTTTTTTCGGGATGAAAGGTACCCTATGTCCGTTTCTGTACACCTGACAACGTAATAAAAAAAATCAGGATGATCTATTCAGTGGTTTAGGCGTGAAAAGGTAACAAACCAACAAACTTACTTTCGCATTTATAATGTTAGTTAGGATAGTTTGAAGTTTTTAATCGTATTATTTAGTTGATAATCGCGAAGTATTTATTCGTGCTGTACGAAACTACGAGATCGCTACGAAGCGTAGCAAATAGCTTGAGATTTTGACATATAAAATGGCATTTGAAAAGAATACTAATACGTTAGCTAAGTTTTAAACATTTTCATTAAAATTAAGTTATCCAAACTGAGGTATTTGTTGATATTCATTATTTGCATTTTTGTGAATCTTAACAACTTAACCGGTTCGCTGCCAACTCTGCATAAAACAATTAAAAATCTATTGTTTTATGAGTGATCAGCGTTAATAATAGTTATACATGTGTCAATAAAAAAATATCTTCTTAACATTTAAGTAAACAGTTAGAATATGGCTTTCTTTTGTGTTATATAGGTACCTATATCTAGAGATTGTTAGCATGAGACTCGGTTAGCACATCAGCGGTTTTCTTAACGCAGCTAATATTTGTTTGGCCTACAGAAGTACAAATAGTACCTACTGTTATTTTTTCATAAACAAGTATGCGTACATAATGCGCTTTTTACAAATAAGTCAGTAGACTAAGACGGCAAAATAAGTCTTTGTGTCAAGGCAATTATACAAAGTATTGAATACAGTTGGCAGTGTAAAAACAATACTAATTTCGAGGCATTCTATTTAGTGTATCAATTTTAAGAGCATCAATTCGAATCACATCAATAATAATACTATGGTGTGATTCGAGTTGGGGCTCTTCAAATTGATGCGCTAAAAGGAATGCCTCCTAATCTCTTTAAAAATAAGCTAGAGTACACCGGCCGCACATTGTTAAAAAAATCTGACGCGCATCTCATACATTTTGTACTAGACCCCGCACACTTATGGTAAGGATACACGGCGACACATTACACTCGACACTCAGTGTCGACACCAAGTGTTGTAGTGTGTACATCGCTGTTATACTGAGTTGCGCATTAGCTCTGGTTTAATTTCAGTGTCGCGATTGCATTGTCAAATGTCAGTGTCACGGTGTATATGTAACCTTAGAATTTGCCGGAACCGGCAGCCTGCTGGGTCTAGTACAAAATGTATGCGCAGAGGGTCTTTGCGCACGCGTCATAAATTTTCTCACAGAGATTTCTGATAATGTGCGGCCGCAGGCTTCACATTCGAGTCCACCACACTTTTCATAGAGCTCATATGCCATGCCGCCATATATTTATATTGCTAGTGGACCTTTCAGGACCTTCCTCGTCATTACGTTTGCCCTAAAAGTGAACCCTTGAGAAGGGTTCCTGGCATTAGGTTAAAAACCTAATGCCAGAAGAAGAAGAAGATTAAAAACCGTGAAAAGTACGCTACTACGTCGTAAAATAGGTATTTGCTTCTTTCATGACGGTGTAATTTCCAAGAAAAACCTACATTTAAAATGAGCCCTCCACGAGGGCACCCGGCATGGAGAATGCGACTACGGGGAGCCCTCCTGGAGGACACCAGGCACTGAACGTGCTAAGTTCAATTTTAAATATTGTATTGTGCAACTAGATATGCTAATTGTCTCTGACGTTTCTGATTATTTCTGTTGCAAGCTTTGTGTTGTCTAATTGGTACTAAGGTAAAAAAATATCATTATTTAAAATGAGAACAATTTCCTACAATCTGTTAAGCAGTTTCGCAGATTCTATTTAAAGATTGTTTGATGTTTAATAGTATTAGTAAACTAGTCTGCTAAACTCTTAAATCGTATGCATTATCTTAAATAATAAGCATTGTGCATAATTATTATGTTGTAACCTTTGAATACTTCAAAGGTTATTGTGACCGTTATTAATATAGTGTTGAGTTTTATAGTTTCGCAGTTTACCAAAGTTTGATTATTAAATCTATATATGATATCGATATGAGTTCATACAAAGAAAAAAACTACTAATTAATTATAATCAGATTAAAATACGAACGACGAAAAGACGAACAATCATCTCACTTTATTTATCACCTTTCGCGCATTATCTTGATAAAGTCTAGAATATCTTTTTAAATAAGAACTGACCACATCTGTGCTGACTAATTCCCTTATTAACGACTTTATAACTTTAACGTCAACATATACATCACATAATATTATATAGTTAAACAAGCAGACGCGGAAGTATAACAATTAAGTTTTATTCTTATGTTACTTGGAATTGTAAATTGTTTTATTTTATTAGGGCACGATTGCTTTTAATACTTAATTGCATTTTATGTAGAATGCTTCTTAACCTACTTTATTTAAACGAATTTTTGAGATAAGACTGTAATAAGGAGTCATAAATTCGATGATGGAGACAAAAAAATTTGTTCATTTTTTGTTTTTGAAAAAGCAGCTTATTTAACCGAGAATAGAACACAATGATTTTTGCAAAAAATAAAAGCCTGTTTTATCACCCGATCAATAATAATTTGCTGATAAGGAGACCAGACTCTGCAAAGGACTAAATAATATAAAATGAAGAAAATTGCATTTTTTTTAAAACGTCTTCTATTTACAATGAAACTTACCAAAGGTAAAGGCTAAAAACTGAAATCATTTGCATTTTTAATAAATAAGAAAATAACTGACATTTCGAGAATATGTTAAAGATCTTAAAAATTTCGATGATAGGTAAGCATTGATACCATTTGAATACCATTTGAGTTGGGCCGTTGAAGTCCTGTAAAAGATTAGGTACCGTAAAATTGGGTCATTCGAGAACCGCGGGGCTAATAGGAATTCAGTTAAGGACTGTGCTTCTGAAACCATTACGGCCACAGGTGCTATGAATTTACGATTTCAATGTTATTGTAGTTATATTTCAATCATTGAAATTGCGGACAGTTTAAAAAATATGTCAAAAGTCCCCAATGCCATGTTCGTGGCTATTAGCCCCGTGGTTCTCGAATTACCCATTTTACCCGGTATCTATGTATTATTATTGCTTTTTAAATTGGGTAGTTTACTAAATTAAACTATTCAATGTGTGACAGCCCTATAATTCAAGGCCGCAAAACGGATACGTAGAAAAAAATTATTCAATCATTATTATGCTTATCAAGTTGTTCAAGGACCAATCATCCAGCATCAGTTATCCGTTATAAATGAACAATTTTTTTTTCTTATATTTTTCTTCGCCCTATATCTGTATTTCAGTTACACAATTCTAAAGAAGTTTCGTAAAGGTTTCTCCATTTTTTCTGTTCACATTCTCGCTAAGTCATCGTTAGCTGTTTCAAACCAGTCATTGAGTTCTCTCGTGGGCAGCGTCTCTATCAAGGTCCTGAGCAACGAGATCAATCAATCGTACTTTTATTACCTATCTACTTCGTTAATAGGTAGTTATTACAAAATTACTAATGATGATTTCATCTCAGATAACTTTGAAAACCTTTGTCTAAAATTACATCACAGGTTTCGTTTTGGGGTAAGCAGAGCTAACACAATAATCTTGGTATACGACCCATTTATTCCGTGAATTTCCTCACCGCATGCTGGGAATAGACGCGTGTTGTTCAACAAAACCCAGCATTCTTGGTAGTAGGATCCTTACGGTCCGACTAGCTTGCTAACACCCTTACATTAAAGTCGCGCCAAGCAGTTTACTGTGGTCCGTCTTGTGTATGTGAGAGCCAGAGGGGTATAGGGGAGTTCCTCTAAATCTTTGCCTATTTGGATTCGTTTGTTCCATCTTGGACCCTGTTTCCGCTTACAATCAAGTGCGACAAGGATCAAACGCGACAAAGTGATGGTGCTCCCACACTGCTGTTAAAAATATTTACAAACATTTTCTAATACTAATACATTTACTAAAAAATGTAAGGAAAAGATAACAATATTAGTTATTAATAAATCGAATCTATCTAATATAGATTACTTATTAGATAATATTTTAATAGATTTTTGGCAGATACTTTTGATTTGTGTTTGTTTAGAAAATGTTTACTATTGTTTGAGAACATTTTTACCAGCTGTGTAGGAGCACTTTTAAAGATTAAGATAAAACAGAAAGAGACTCACAAGTGGAGATGAATTATTGATTTCAAGATCATAACTTATTATAGTAACGTTGGTTGCATGATGTTATGCATGGAAACAGTCACTATTATGATAAGTTGGTGATTTTTTTTGATAACCTTTGAGTGTTTGCGTTGTCAATTATGAACACAATATCAGGGCAAATCTTGATTTGATCTGATTGCGATTAATTGATATATTTTATTGTAATCGGTTTTCTTCCATGGCCCATCAGTTAATTATACTGATTATACACAACAAGTCGTAGTTGAATGTCTTGTCTGCAAATTTTGTGGTTTATTTGTAAATATGAGAAGGACTTTTAAACCTAGACGATGGTTGTAAGTTTAATAGAATTTTAATGCTTTTATAAACCGTCTGCAATACTAAAGAGTATTTCATTTAGGCAGTGTTTTTATACTCTCTGATAGGTATATAGAATTCTTTGTACTGCTTGACAAATGTCACCGTCATTGAATTAGTCAAACGTAGTCCGTAAAATTAATTTTGTAAGGTTCAACTAATATTTATTAAATAAAATACTTTTCTTGTGACGTGTTTGTGCAGTGAGCTGTTATCTATGTTGCAGTTCGAGAATGCTGAAGGTACCGAATCCAAGGAGATTAGTTTCCAGTGTGTTCCCTATTCTGCAATGGTCGAAGACTTACGACGCAAGATCAGGAATAGGGGACTTAATAGCTGGTATCACTATCGCACTTACATTGGTACCGCAGTCTATTGCGTACGCTTCGCTCGCCGGATTTGAACCTCAGGTACTGTATATATCTTGTCCTGTACTGTTGGCAAAATTTACGCTTGATCACTATTGGCATCAATCGTTCTACATAGTTGAACACGTAGTACGTCAAAGGCCTTGGAAGTGACGATCTGATTTATGGAGGGAAACTGTGTTTATACGTTTAATTCAACGAACAACGCCATATCTTGAAAACGATGTAAAATTCTGTAGAAACACAAGAATATGATGTTTAATAATATTTTATGTTTAATAATATCTCGGGGAAAATGAGTTGGTATTTAATTTTCCGTGAGATATTTCCTGTGGCCTTAAATTATTTACGAGTTTTCCGGATGATAGCGATCCAGCCTCTAACAATGTCAGTTTGTAAGAAGAAACTGTGAAAAGATGGTTCTATGTTTACCATAAATATGTGACGCGTAAATATTGTCGTTTGGGATCACGTCCATTTGTATACGAACAATTTGATGGAATGTAGCAGGAATTTTGGTTTATTTTGATTGAAGTTAGTAAAACACGACCGTTGGTTTATGTATCGATAGTCGTGCGTGACATCAAAAACTTGCACCAAATTCGTAAACAAACATTTAATTAGGACACAACCACATTATCTTTTATGTTTAATAACTCGGTTAGGTAACTTTTTTTTCTAATTGGCTAAGTACATTTTTTCTAAAGTTACCTCGAAACTTGTTCATAAAACAAGGTTCTCTTTTTTATATTTATTAAAATGGTTTTTTAATGCCATAATATTTTTTACTTCAAGCATCATCGACTGCTGTACTTACGGCCGACGTACCTTGGCGAGTCTGAAGTTAGTTGTTTGGCTGCGCATGGAATCTTTTAGGAACGAAATTGTCTACTGCGCAGCTAATCAGCTAACTTCAGACTCGCCAAGATACATCGGCCGTATTGTAAACGTATTACTTACTCTAACAATCACCTATTCAACACATTACAAGATAGGGCATTCTCTCCATAGGTACTACGCAAATGGCAGACTATTCATTGATAACATCCGCTGTTTTATAATGCTGTTATTATCCAACTTATTGCCACTTTACTAAAGGAATATAATAAGACCGCATCTATATTGTCAGGTTTCATCATCAGTATTACGGAAACGTACACATGTAATTTTACGGTGTTTCTCAATAAAGTAGGTAATCTGTCGAACAGTTTTTGGCGAAATTGTTTTTTTTATACGTGCATGTATTGCTATTATATAAAATTCTGCAGTATTGTAGGTACTTAACGAGACTTTTTACACAGATGCTGCTGAATAAAATTATACCAATTACAGTAAAACTTTCACGTCAATTTTTTTCGTAATACCTGTTTCTCAATGACCTTTTGTGTCCAAACGCGACTTGCGACACTTGAAAAGAATAATAAGGAAATGATTTTAATTTTAATAACGGACAATTTTAATGATTTTAATTTTACAATAAAGGTGACTTCAGAGCTATTCACGTTCAAAGTTTGTCCAGCGTGATTTTATTTTATCACACATCACACACACTGTTACGTAGGAACCCAATATCGCAGCTCAATATTAAATGACCTACCAGTATTATTAGGTACTCACCGTCGCATTTTAAAAACAATAAGGGTAGAGATTGATCTGGTTTTTCGAAATTTACTCTATAACCTGGCTTTAATATTTATATTAGTGCTGTACGCACTCTATAACCTGGTTTTACTATTTCTATTTGTGGTTGGATTGCTTCAATGGGTAACGTTTAAATATGTAGTTTGGTGTTTACTTTTTATATTATGAGTATTTATGAGTGTAAACTTGGCAAACTTAACCGTTTTGTTGTTATAGATTCAACGGTTATTTTCATTACTTTGTGTCTTTTTAAGCTGTTTCATCGTTGTTGTAATTTTAATGATTCCGTTAGGTACTGCTGAAGGGCTGTTGCGCTCTTACTAGGGTGTAAAGTCTTAGAAAATGAAGTAGTCTAATAGAATTAATTATATTCATTTTAGAACGGCGGTATAATAAGCAAATCAAATAATTTGTCCATTTTTTTTTGTAATTTTTTTGGTTATTTCAATAGCTGTATCGCCTCACCATTATGTTGAAATTAATGTAATATTGTTAGTGTTAGTAACATTAATTTATTTAGAATATTTGGGACGTGAATCTATTAATATTCGTTCGTAAACAGCAGGGTTTACATGTTTATAGTGTGTACTATAATATTATCGCATTGTACCAATACCAACACATACGCCATTACGTCTCTAAGCTAATGGCGAAGTATAATTTTGAAATTTTCGTCAAATGCGTAGTAGGTATTTTACATTTCGACAATTACAAAGAGGGATAATACACTCAAGAACTATGTTGATAGCATTACTTAACTTATTTACGATCATGAATTCAGACGAAAATCTAAGCACTGATTTGAGACAATGATCATAAATTGACAGCTTTTGGTATAAGTGTTTATCCGATTGATAAGAGAATGATAGACTCATTAATTAAATACCAAATGTGTAGTGTTGTTGTTCTTTTATTGATTAGGAACTGTGTTGGCTCGACTTCACTTTCAATATTAAACTGTCCTGTAACCGCTCTGTGTTCATCCTTAGAAACTCTTTCTTAATGGTAAGGTACCTTCTGGCAACTCTAGCAAGCCGTAGTCGTAGTTCGCTCTTGATGAATATATGTATGTGGGCGTGAGATGTGCTTGTGCGGAGTCTCCACTCAATGTGCTAATAGCCAGAATAACTTGAACATTTATTTTAGATCCACCGATGCCGATTAAAGTTCTATAAATCCAATTCAAATATGTGGTGATGAATGTGTTATAAATGTACAGTCGCGGACTTGAAGGGCCTTATTACAAAAGATGGTCTAAGAAAAACCTAGGTTTTAAAATAGCCCCGTCTCTTTTTGTTGCATGACAAGAAAGTGATGGGTATATTTTATACCTGGGTTTACCTTAGCCTTGGTTTAAACCATCTTTTGTAATAAGGGGGAAATGTTTACCACCCTAAGGTCTATAATCGCTTGCACATTACATTTTCATAAGGTCGCTCGGTTGCTCGCAAAAATTTGACAGGGCAAAGATATTTTTTCTTAATTGACATAAAGAGGATATAATTATACTTACTGGCATAGAAAAAGAAATCAATCTATTTAGTAAATTCGCTCTATACAACTTTTAAACTAGACACACATCCAAGAAGGAGTTCATAAGGTCAAAAAGTGGTTAATAGCCTTTTTGCTATAACCAACGCTTCACAATTTTAAAAAGTAATAGTGTAAGTTGATATGACATCTTAAACCTTATTACGCACAGTGTGAGAAGGAATCGAATTTGAAATCTGATAAACATTTCGGTCCGGGGCTGTACATTTTCATTAACCCATGACTGTACTCCAATAGTGCAGCCGTGGATAGTCCCGGGTTGGTGCCCCACCCCATTTTAGATTAAAGCTCTCAAAGGGGCCTCTGCGCGTTGGACCTGTGTCCCCGTGTATGCCTTCCAAAGGACCGGACATCTTCCGCACGGAAGATGAGCCGTGATGTCCAAAGAGATACAAATAATAACACTGGGAAAGTTTAAATTAATTTCTAGATAACTGTAACTGCCTTTGACTGCATCGTTGGTCTAGTGGTCGCAAGCGAGACTGCTGAGCGTAAATTCCTGGTTTCGATCCCCGGGTCGGGCAAAGTGTTATTGGGTTTTTCCGTGTGGAATTTCTCAGTAGCAGCCCGGAGTCTCGATTTGTGTCCGGTTGATGGCTATAGGCTCGCCCCCTGTTACATGGGACTTAAATATAACGGTGAAAAGAGGGTGAATATAGGCGTGACGTCACGTTATAAATTTAAAACAAAACTGTAATCTTGTAACAGTAGCTATTTGTTTCAATTGTTTCCTTCTCTGCATTGTGAACGAAAAAATATACTTAAAATATGCTTTGGTTTCACGAATTATTAACAGTTTCAACAAAATAAAAGCGGATTTAAATACTTAGAATTGCTTTTTTTTCTTGTAGGTATTCATAATTATGTTAATTTTGTCATTTCAAAGGAAAAAATCGTTTGGAATTTCAAGATATAGTTTGAATTTGCTGTGCAGGTGGTGTCAACGTGAATTCTTAATCTTAAAATTATACATGCAAGCGGAGCGGGCTGCTAGTGGATATTAATATTTAAATTCCAAGCTGTGGCTTCGTAGTGAGCGAGTTTATTTCTAGTTTAGCTCTGGTTGCTTTTGGTTGCAAATAATTTTAATTAATCGATAACAAGGGTGGAACATTATAATCGTTATTCGTAATTATTATAGGTATAATTTTGTACATATTGTTGGTTATTGACTTATTTTATTATTTTGTTGGTTCTTCGCTGCCATGAACATTTTTTTTGTGAAATGCGGACCAATTATTCATGAAAACGTTGCTAAGCCCAGAGCTCCGGCCGATACCAAATATATTTCAAATATCTTTGTTTACCTAAGAAACATATAAATAAAAATGTAATCTATGAATTTAAAAAAAAATGTTCAAGGGTGAAGATGAACTTAATAGTTTGACTTACACTTTAACAACAAGAACTCGCTTCTATTATTTAAACGATTACAAAGTTATCAAAGGTACTTTGTATTTTCCTATTGAAGTTGGTGTGATTCAGTCACAATTACACGTTCAGCTTTCTCATAGATGTAATACATAGTTGTTACCTATACATAGTGGAAAAAACAAACTCCACACGGAGGAAAAGTACCTTAAATATTGAAGATCGCGAATTTTACCTGATAGAGATTTTATTTTATTTTTTAAAGCCAAAAAGTATGCTTACAGCGGTTACGCACTTCATCCAATCCGGATCCGTGAAAATAAGAGTAGATATAAAAATCTCGGACCGAATTCGGATATTGCTTACGCACTAATCCGATCTCTGATCCAAATCCAAGCAATTCAGGGGCCATTTTTGGCATATGTCCGATTTCAATCCGAGGTAATGCGAAAGCGTTCATACAAACAGTAGGTATTACGGCTACTTCGGTCCGTCAATATTTCTTCTGAATTAGAGACTCACGGATGACGGAGAGAAATCGGATGATGGAAGTCGGATCTAGTGCGTTAACTACCATACAAATAGTTCTATGACTACTTCGGAACGTATTTTCACGGATTCGGATCGGATGCAGTGCGTAACCGCTCTTATTGGGTTGCATGTGACTAGACTCGCACTGGCTGCAAAATAACATCATTCTGTTATTTAATAAGGCTCAAATCTAACACCGCGTCTTAAATTAAATAATTTATTATTTATAATACAAGGTCCTAATTGGCGTTAGTTTTTTCCTCCCTGTATATTGCTTCACCGCTGTGTTATTTGTCCATTATATGGCATTTTTATACTTAGGTATAAATATTACATGCCATACCTACCCATGTTCCGCGTATTTGTAATCGCAGCTAATGTAAAAGTTTTGTTATTACCGCTTGTATGGAAACGGATACATTGGCCTACACAATTCCCAGAAGTAATCTTCTGTACGTTTCAGAGATTAATTACCACTCGACGTGAAATAAGTATCTCGTAATTTATGATTAGCAGAAACGTGAAAATTATTGTAGATATTCATAGAATTTATATTGTACATTTAAATAATAACGATTAATATTAACATACTCGGTACTACATAGAACGCAATTGTATTTTTTTCTTATTGAACAGAAAATATAGTTTAGGAAAAATTATATTTATTGAAGTTGAAGATAAAAATAGTGTAGTAGGTACTGACAATAAATTAAAGGATTTATGCTAAATGGCGACACGTTTGGTGCAGTGGCTGAGCGAGTCGATTCTGCGCTATGGGTTGCGGGTTCGATTCCAGCATGGAACTTTTTGTATGGCCTACAGATAGTTGTTCCGGATCTGAGCGTTTGTGCATGTGAAAATTAGTGTATGTAAACCCAAGATACAAGAGAAATAAAAAGGAAGGGGCAAAAAAAAAAAACATGGTTTGTTCATGTTGAGAGACAGAGTGAACGGCGATTAACAAAAGGAATTTATAAGGCGGATATCAGTGGAAACGTCGGTAGAAGACGCCCTAGAAGGATATACTTGATGTTATTGATGATGTTGCTCAAAAAGGTGCGTAGTAATCTCAACCGGCGTGCGTGTGATAAGATGTATGAATATGGACGAAGCGAAAGGAGTAGGTAAGGATTGTAGCATTTGGCGTCTATAGTTTGTACCTACCCCCAAGGAAGAAAGGCGTGAGTTTATGTATGAATTTATATGCGATTTATTTTATTTCGTCAAAGATGCATGATATACTATGTATTATTAGTTACTTAACCTTGAGCCATTGTAATTGAATAATTATATGTAAACCATATCATTATTCTTATTCGTAGATTCGCAAGTAAAATTAGTCACGTATTTTTATACACGTGTGGATATAATTCTTTTTGTGAAATAGAATTTTTAGTTTTGACGCTAACAAATAATTTTCATAAATACCATTGGTTTGAATAGTTATTACGTTTGCTTACTCATCGTTCTCAATGCGTTATCTGTGGTGAGATGTGTCACTCATTTGTTTCAGTTAAGTCAATTACAGTGAAAACAAAAGATATTTGGAAAATACAGCAGGTACATTGACTTGTATTGTATTGTATTGTTGTACACATGAACATTATATTTATTATATTTTCAACAAACAATAAAGCACATAAATTGTTTTATTGTTATGAAAACCGACGTACTTTTGTGTATTCGAATTTTAAGGTATTAAACTTGTTTTTAAAATGTATTGCCAAACAACATTTGATGATAAATGTTAAGCTGTTTATGATAATTATAAATGAAACAATAATCGCTGTAAGTTCGATTTTGTAAGGATCAGAGTAGTGAATCCTATTAATATAGTGTAATACCTTTACGTAGCAACGATTGATGCCATTTTTGAGTGAGATAATCTTATCGCCAAAGTGTCGGCGATTTATATTTGTAGGTGTACAAATCAAGATTGTGTATTCTTATAAGTTTTGATAACCAGTTTTTTAGATCGTAAACGCACTTCGATTCTGTTGTTTTACGTTGGCATTAAATGACGTTTAAGGATAAAAAGTGCATCCCGCCGCTTTCTCTGAGAGTGTTGTCTCTGATAACAAAATGTCAAGTATGTAATTTGTGTGTGGCGTATGACTCACAAATTACACTAAGTACTGATAAAGTGTGTTTTCGTCCTAAGATCAGTGTTCCCATCTGTACAACTGAGTGTTCAACAAAGAATTATTCTTTTATAAAAATACCAAAAAAAAAAAATAAGAAAAATTAAATTTAGAGCAACGTTCTTCCCAGAAAGTAATGTACTTATTGATATTTGTATAAATAGATCTATAAAAAAAAACATTTATTTTTCAGTATGGCCTGTACTCGTCGTTTATGGGCCCATTTGTGTACGCCATTATGGGTACATGTCCACAAATAAACCTCGGCCCGTCGGCGCTACTCTCTCTCCTCACATTTACATACACAAATGGTACCAACCCTGACTTCGCCATACTTCTGTGTTTCATGGCCGGTATTGTTCAACTTCTGGCCGGAATTTCACAACTTGGTAAGAGCTTAATCTATCTAAGCACATTATAAGTGCAGTTGCTCAAATGTGGAATAAAGTTAACTGGAGTCAAATGTGTATATTAATAAAGAGATTTTCTTAATCAAGCATGACATAAGAAGTATGGTTATTAATTAACTGGCAAAACCCTCTATTTACGGTTTACGTTAATACATAAAGGTCCATATCTATTAAGGGTTCCGTACCAAAAGGGAAGCGAAAAATCTGGAATAGGTAAATCAAGTTGATACAGGTTTATGTAAATATTACAGGAAAAATAAAACTATGTTTGTAACACAGTTGCACAGTTTTTCAGAAATCAGCAAAAGTCCTTTACAAACAAATTTAGCTGCACGGTTCCAAAAAAATAACTTACTTTATAGACATTTCCTTTCAACGTACGGAACCCTCGGTGCGCGAGTCCGACCTGCACTTGTCCGGTTTTATTTTTATTGGCTGAATGACGTTTAGAGAAGATTTATCAAGTTAAGAATTGTCAATTAATATCCTTTTATTTTAGGTTTCTTGGTGGAATTCATATCGGTACCAGTAGTGTCAGGATTCACGTCAGCCGCGGCGGTGACGATAGCGTCGTCACAGATCAAAGGTCTGCTTGGTCTTCGATACAACGCAGACACGTTCATGACAACATGGGAGAAGTTCTTCAAACACGTGGGGGAAACGCGACTCCCGGACACCCTGCTCAGTCTAGGGTGCTGTATCGTGCTCTTGGGAATGAAGGTAGGTTCCTATTCTATCTTTACACCGTGTCCCAGAAAGTAGTGTCAAGCGGAAGTCCAGAAGTAGAGCACCCTTACAGGTACCCGAATCACCCCCATGTATGTTCCGCGATTTTTTTTAGTTTTCGAGTTAGGATTTATTTTCATGTCGTAACCAAACTCTGACTTTAATAACATTTTTGATCATGGTGACGGGAATAGTTATTTTTTCCAAACTAGATGAATAGAACACGCATTTTTATCATATATTCATGACACTATGTTCAAAAATGTCATTAAAATCAGAGTTTTGTTGTTTGTTATTAAAGACACGAAAAGAAATCATAACTCGAAAACTACAAAAAATCGCGGAACATACATAGGGGTATTTCGGGTACTTCTAAGGATGACTACCGGACCTGGACTTCCGCTTGACACTACTTTCTGGGACACGGTGTATATAAATAAATGTCCAGGATGAGTTATTGAGACGGAGAATATAATATAATTGGAAAGATCTATAAATGTATTTATCGTTTTTTCCGAGCTCATAACTCCATCGACTATAATATAAAATCACGCCTGTATTTCCCGAAGGGTTGGACAGAGGTGTATACTGTGTATAGTACACCCTTCATTTCGCCGTCATGTTTCAGTCCTATGTAATAGGGGGCGAGCCTGTTGTCATCATTCTATCAATTACTTTTCTGTATTATAGTTTTGGTATTTGCCGTGCAGTCTTATTAGAATTATTGAGGAGTATCAAGATAATGGGCCCGATGGGTTGTTCTACCAAAGTTTAGACATTTTTTTAAACCGTGGCTTACGCCAAACTCTATACTTACATAAAAAGGCGTTTAAGCACTGTTTAGTCTAAACAACACAATTTTGTGGTAAGACATGTGTTTAGATTCAAAGTTTTTTGTATTGATATGCGTATGTATTTTTGTTTCAACAAAATAAAAGTCTCTAAACAGTATTACGAATAATGTTTCAACAAATTAATGTGAAAATCCCTTTAGCAGCCGAGCTTTTCAAACTTTAACCTTTTTTGCCAGACAACAAATATTTTTGTTACTTGTAACGCTAAAGCTAACATTTGTAGGCGGCTAGGCGGCTGCTTAGCTAAATATTTCCACTTGTATTATCCGCTAACATGTTGACAAGGTTTTGTCGTGTCAGTTACCAACTACTTTATGGGCGATAACAAAATTGTTTTATTCCATTTTTCTGTGAAGTAATGTGTTATTCATGCTATAAGTTCAGTCAGTTATTTTCGCCGCAGAAATACATTATCTTCGTCTTATTGGCAATTTAATTATTATTCGCCGTAGTATCTGAAATTTTAGTCATTGAAAAATCAATCAGTCAATCAAATAGTATCATTGCTTATTTCCGACTTTCGGAATCAATATCGAGAAAAGAACAAATCAAGGTCGACATTAGACCTTGATGTTTCAGAAGTACGTTATGCTATTTCCAATAACTGATAGCGCCTATTCAAACACTATAAATTATAAACAAAGTCCTAAATGCGTCCTTACCGTTTACATAGTTTAGAACATAATATTTATCATGAGTCATTACGTGAGAACAGTCACAAACGAGCTAGTTTGACTGTTTATTTGTTAATTTCGACGATAACTCAATGCGACACGTTCCGTAGCGGTGAGCGACCGACGGCGAAGCCGCAACTTGGCAAACTCCTTTACAAAGTAAATACGAAGTCTGATTGTTCTCTCGATACATACCACTATATTCCAGCGCTTGCTAGTAAGACTAGGACCGCATCCTATGCAGCTATTTGACATGGTATTTTTAGCGTAGTTGGCTGTTTGTAACAGTACCTACCTAGATTACATTCTTTCACAATAACACAACAACAATAATAATAAATGAATAAATAGATGAATATACATATACAGCGTATCCCAGAAAATAGTGTCAAGCGGAAGTCCAGAGGTATAGCACCCTTAGAGGTACCCGAATCATCCCCATGTAAGTTCCGCGATTTTTTGTAGTATTCGAGTTACGATTTCTTTCCATGATTTAACCAAACTCTGACTTTAGGGGGCTATTACTCTATCATATATCTAGGATCTTTGAGTCATAGATATATGATAATGTAATATAGATTTATGAATCATTTCTCCATACAAAGATATGACTCTAGAGGTCAAATAAGACATAAATGATCCTATATATATAGGGTGACTGGTAATTAGTGACCGATACTTTAACACATGGTTGTACTCATGATAACAAACAACTTTCCCAAAGAAACATTATTTATAAAACAAAAAAAAAATTACGAGCCGCGTCCATTCCATAACGGTTTATTAATAAATTTTAAATGAAAAAAGTAAAACAAAAATAATTTTCTTTGGGAAAGTTGTATGTTATCTTGAGAACAATCATATGTATTACTAGCTTCTGCCCGCGACTTCGTACGCGGATCCTGTTGCTTATGCCAGCGACAACGGGGTCGTCAAAATCGAAGATCTGAAACGTCTGATGTCAGATGCGTAGATACGCTGAGAACTCAAGTGCAATTCTTTATTCGTGAACGTCTCCGACTCGCGAGACAATGCGTGACGTTCACGATCAGCGGTCAGTCGCGCACCATGTTCCCCACTTGTCTCTAGAGACCTAGAAGTCGATGAGTAGATACGCTTGGAACTCAAGCGCAATTCTCTATCCGTGAACGTCTCCAACTCGCTAGACAATGTGTGACGTTCACGATCAGCGGTCAGTCATGCATCACGTTCCCCACTTGTCTCTAGAGACCTAGAAGTCGATGAGTAGATACGCTTGGAACTCAAGTGCAATTCTTTATCCGTGAACATCTCCGACTCGCAAGACAATGCGTGACGTTCACGATCAGCGGTCAGTCGCGCACCATGTTCCCCACTTGTCTCTAGAGACCTAGAAGTCGATGAGTAGATACGCTTGGAACTCAAGCGCAATTCTCTATCCGTGAACGTCTCCGACTCGCTAGACAATGTGTGACGTTCACGATCAGCGGTCAGTCATGCATCACGTTCCCTACTTGTCTTTAGAGACCGCGAAGTCGATGCGTAGATACGCTTGGAACTCAAGCGCAATTCTCTATCCGTGAACGTCTTCGACTCGCGAGACAATGCGTGACGTTCACGATCAGCGGTCAGTCGCGCATCACGTTCCCCACTTGTCTCTAGAGACCTAGAAATCGATGAGTAGATACGCTTGGAACTCAAGCGCAATTCTCTATCCGTGAACGTCTCCGACTCGCGAGACAATGCGTGACGTTCACGATCAGCGGTCAGTCGCGCATCAAGTTCCCCGCTTGTCTCTAGAGACTTAGAAGTCGATGCGTAGATACGCTTGGAACTCAAGCGCAATTCTCTATCCGTGAACGTCTTCGACTCGCGAGACAATGCGTGACGTTCACGATCAGCGGTCAGTCGCGCATCACGTTCCCCGCTTGTCTCTAGAGACTTAGAAGTCGATGCGTAGATACGCTTGGAACTCAAGCGTAATTCTCTATCCGTGAACGTCTCCGATTCGCGAGACAATGCATGACTTGCACAATCAGCAGTTAGTCGCGCATCACGTTCCGCACTTGTCTCTAGAGACCGCGAAGTCGATGTGTATATACGCTGAGAACTCAAGCGTAATTTTTTTTCCGTGAACGTCTCCGACTCGCGAGACAATGCATGACGTTCACGATCAGCGGTCAGTCGCGCATCACGTTCCCCACTTGTCTCTAGAGACCTAGAAGACGATGCGTAGATACGCTTGGAACTCAAGCGTAATTCTCTATCCGTGAACGTCTCCGATTCGCGAGACAATGCATGACTTGCACAATCAGCAGTTAGTCGCGCATCACGTTCCGCACTTGTCTCTAGAGACCGCGAAGTCGATGTGTATAGACGCTCAGAACTCAAGCGTAATTCTCTATCCGTGAACGTCTCCGATGCGCGAGACAATGCATGACGTTCACGATCAGCGGTCAGTCGCGCATCATATTCTTCACTGGTCTCTAGAGACCTGGATGTAGATGCGTAAATACGCTGAGAACGCAGGCCTGCTTCGCGATCCGAAGAGATTTCCACGGAGCGAGTTGCAGCCTGATGTTCTCGAACAGCATCAAGTCTCTCCGGATGCTCTTCGGTACATTCTTGGGATCTTATAATCCTCAATCTTTTAGCTCCTTTGGAACATTGGGAAAGATTTGACCTCTTTCTCGGCATGGTAAAGTTTTATTGTGATGATACCTGATCAATTAAAATCTAAGTGACTGCTCCCCTGCGTTACCGGGTAGGCTACCGTGTCACGAAGATAAATGGAAAAGGAAATTAATAAACACTCAAATAAAATAAGCCCGAAGACATATTTATTCGATAAAATAAAAATAAAAATGGGAGTTTTGGCCAGTAGAGTCAAATTTTCAATGATATATATACCATCGTCATCGAAAATCAGTCCTAAACTGTTACCGCCTTCACCGCGTGGAGGTACTCCCAGCTTATATTATTTTTTAATTATACAGTGAAATTAGTGATAGCTTTGATTTCCATATCAGATGTTTCTGATCTTCGATTTTTATAAGTCAACAGGAAATGCCCATCAGACCGAACAACTTTTGCTATTACGTCATTCCTATATTGTGTTATGGTGTAGCTGAGCTCTTGGAGTTCCACAACAGGTGTTCCAGATCTTCGATTTTTATAAGTCAACAGAGAGTGCTCATCAGATTGAACAAATTTTGCTAAAACGTTATTCCTATATATGTCATAGTGTAGCTGGGCGCTTGGAATTCCACAACAGGTGTTCCAGATCTTCAATTTTTATACATCAACAGAGAGTGCTCATCAGGTTGAACAACTCTTGCTAAGACGTCATTCCTATATATGTTATAGTGTAGCTAGGCTCTTGGAAATCCACATCAGGTGTTCCAGATCTTCAAATTTATTCTCTCAACAGAAAATGCTCATCACGCGAAACAATTTTTGCTACAGTACCATTTTTGTATCTCTTGTAGTTTAGCTGGTCTGTCGTGGTTCTGCATCAGGTGTTCAAGTTTCCAAGATAAATTATAGCCTATATGTTGCCCAGACTAAATACCTATACAACAAATAAAAAATCATTCAAATCCGTCCAGTAGTTCCGAAGATTAGCGTGTACAAACAAACAGACACACAGACAAACAGACAGAATTTTTTTTTTGGATTCGTGCTCTATTACTGTTTCTAAACACCCCTCAATATTTTTTTTTTAAATATATTCAATGTACAGACACAGTTTTTTTACTGTTTTATTATATGTATAAAATTATAGCCTATATGTTGCCCAGACTAAATACCTATACAACAAATAAAAAATCATTCAAATCCGTCCAGTAGTTCCGAAGATTAGCGTGTACAAACAAACAGACACACAGACAAACAGACAGAATTTTTTTTTTGGATTCGTGCTCTATTACTGTTTCTAAACACCCCTCAATATTTTTTTTTTAAATATATTCAATGTACAGACACAGTTTTTTTACTGTTTTATTATATGTATAGATGTATATGATCCTAGCTTAATGACATTTTTGGTCATAGTCATAAATTAGATGAATAGAACACGCATTTGTCTCAACTATTCATGACACTATGATCAAAAATGTCATTAAAGTCAGTGTTTGGTTAAAACATGAAAAGAAATCATAACTCGAAAACTACAAAAATCGCGGAACATAGGTACATGGGGACGATTCGTGTACCTCTACGGGTGCTTACCTCTGGACTTCCGCTTGACACTACTTTCTGGGACACGGTGTGTTTGAAAAAAAGACAACAAATCTACTAACATGGGTGATGGCCACATGGTGGTTGGAAAAACTAGTTCTACGCACGGGAAACAGCATGCTATGCGGTACGCGTGCTACGATCCTTACATACTTAAACACCCATCAAGTTAATAATAACTTTAAAGTATACATATTTACGGCTATCGTTAATTTCATTATATCGATGTGAAGTTATGAATTCATTATAAATCTTTATTCTGTAAAACAGAAGGAACATCTGCTAGAGTATTTGCATACTCTTTGTTCGTCGCAGTCACAATGCCACTAGCCTTGTTCTCTCCTTTTCCAATGCCAGAAAATTTCTTTTATTAATAAAGGACGCTCCGAGTTCTTCACTTGCGTTAAAGTTGAAGGAAAACATCGTGAGGAAACCTGCACACCAGAAGCCCAATTCTCGTAATTAATTTGAAATAAGACTGAAGGTTGACCGAACTGAGATTAAATTATGAATTGAATAAAAAATGGTGTTCTGGTACACTTAAAGTTCGGCCCGGTTTCAGTATCATCTCAGTCTAATCTCGATATTATGTTAATTTAGTCAACTTAAAATCTATTACCGCTAGCATACCGATATCAACAGTCGTAGACTAACATTTAAAAAAAAATAGAACTCCAACTTCTCAAAATGACTTAGTTTATAATGTAACCAGAATACCCTTTTGGCTTCGGTCAACTTTTAATCTCATTTCAATCTAATCTCACGTTTGACGCTAGAATACCATTAGTCATATTTTTGAGATTGAGACTAGATCGAAACTATATTTTGATCATTTTTGATTACGAGAATTGGCCTTCAGAGAGGGCTCCATAAAGTTCTCGATGGTGTGTGTAATCTGCCATCACGCTCCAGGCAACGTGGTGGTCTAAGCCCTAAACCAAGATTATGCTTTGTAAAGATGTGTGTAGTAACTGAATATTCACTGATTAACTACTTATAATTTGTTACATTTTATGTTACAACTAAACTATCTGTTTGGAACGAGTAAACTAATAAACTAATTTATTCGAACACTAAGATTGTGAGTTCGCTTTCCCTTCAATAGCTTTTCAAGGCCAGACGATTCCGCAATATAAATATTTATACAAGATAGTGTCAATATTACAGTTAAGTAATTGAATGGTAAAAGAACTAAATAAAAATTTATTTCAAGTTCAAGTTCTTTTGATCTGAGTTCAGGCCTTGGTGTGATATTAGCAATTAGCTACACTCAAATTTGTACGTATCCATTGTTGAAAGTAATATTAAATTTATTATTTTTAATAACATGCTTGTTGAAGATAGTTCAGATTGACGGGTCACTTCGGCGCTGCTAAATTCGGTAGATGAAATCCTTTTAAAGTATTGCCATAAATACGTAAGATATTATTTTTACGTATTTTATGTCCTAGCGCAAGTTGCACATCACTTCGAAGAAAACTTGAAAATTCCTTAGTAGCCTCAATTATTTTCTGAGAATCGTCTTTAAGTCATTGTAGTAGATAGTCTGGCAGATTCATCCGTGCAAATAAAATTGATAAACTTTTATCATAGTTTATCATGAAGAAGACTACCGACTTTTATTTTGTTATTTTTGGACGATAGAGAAACTTCCCCGGAACAGACTGACGGCTGATTAAATCCCTCCCAACTTTGCACTAACTAACCTAAGCCGAGCTATTAAAATCGAGGGAACTATTAAAGCATGATACGACTACATAAGTTTTATCATAATTCGCTGTTGCGCATTTGAATCACATTATAAATAAATCAATTAACCGTAGCTGTTCCAATCAAAGTAAATCAAAGTCAAATGCAAACATAATTTATTCAAGATTGTTATTGGTTGTAACTTATATACACAGACAAAATCTTCTATCGAATGAGATTAATATATAATTTACTTTAGACATACTCCGACCGATGTGCCTCAAGTTTACTTTGAACTAATTTTCACAGCTGCCGAGATTACTCCATAGTAAATTTTGTAACACAGTTTCGGATATAAAATAGAGCTTTAATATTAAGCTAATCCTCGATGTAGGTAATCGATATCTTACATAAATTATATGCCTACGTCACGCGATTAAATGTACGTACTAAATAATACCTACAATAGATATTCAATATACATAATATTATCAATCATAGTATTATGATCCTGTGAAGCTAAGTCGGATCATAATTTCTTAAGCAATAAAGAAGAATATACAGTTCTCGAAATTGGAAACAATAATGTAATTTTCACTGGTCTTAACATTCTAATTAGTTTAAAAACACCTTTAGTCTGTAATAATTATGGAAATGTATTCAGATTCCTACAATAATTCATAAGTGCAGAAGTAACGCAAAGTTTCAAATGGTTTTAAATGAGAAATGAATTTATCTAATGACTTGAAATGAAGGTTAGAGAACAAAATAACAATTCCTTTATAATTTTAAGAACATAAGGTAAAGGCACCTAATTCCGTGGTGTTTTCACCATAACTCGAAAGAACATTAAAAATTAAGTATTTAATATACCTTTCTGTAGAATTGGCTATTTTTATCAGAAGTATTATAGTATATCTTATTTTTGACATATACTCACAGTTTGACAATAAAACTTTATTAAAAATGTCAAATTATTAAAAAATATGAAGAAGTCCGAAGCACCTAATTCCGATTTAAAAATCCTAATTCCGATGCATTTGGTTCCTAATTCCGAGTGTACAAAATAGAAAGGAAAGGAGGTGGGGAGAATGATACATGACGTTCAAAAAATCAAGTCTATTATTATAAGTTTTTTTTTTTTTTTTTATAATAAACCTTGCCCCACACTAAGATTTCTCTTGTATCGTGGGTGCGTTTACAAACACAAATCTCACAAACAAACGCCCAGACACGGAACAAACATCTGTAGGCCATACAAATTTTTGTTCCGTGTGGGAATCGAACCCACGACCCATAGCGCAGAAGCCAATCGCTTAGCCACTGCACCAAACGTGTCGTCAAGTCTTTGGATCAGTCTCAAACTCTGTCTTACATGATTATTAATATGGCACCACAATATGTAATTTACTTAGATAGGAATTCGTCAATATTGTATTGTCGAGAAACTTTATAAACACTACTGCCGTTATGAATTGCTATAATAGCATTTTGGAGATCCTCTTCCGTGTACTTTTTTCTTGGCTTCATTCTCCTACAATAAAACAATTAAGTATAATAATAAAACAATTTTAATAAAAGCATATAAAGTATGACTATATCTGAGTATATCGGAATATGAAAGTTATTTTGAAGGGCAAATTTATATTCTTGCAGTTACTAAAACCATACAAAAGTTTTGAACAAGCTGCGTAAGATAATGAACACTCTGTATTTAACGTCTGCCAATACCACGGAATTAGGTACTAATATTACCTTATTCCGACTTAAATACATCGGAATAGCGTTTTATAATACTAAATCAAGTTTTCTAATTCCGAGTAATAAAAAGTAAAAGACTTTTTAATATTAAACAAATAAATTAATGTTCAATTGTGATATCTTTGAAAAAATATACAAAGCTCACTCAGGATTATAACAGAACACATTACTAACTTAATTTTTTGTGCTTAGCTTTTCCATACAACAAATTAATAAAGTACCTAAACAGGCAATCTTTGACCTGCTATAATTAGTAAATGCGACGCCAAAGTGTACCTCGGAAATAGATTTTTATATCTATGGGTTATTTAAGTAATCAGAGCTAAAATATTAAGTTCCTAATCATAAAACTGCCTTCAAAATTTTAAAAAAAGTCTACGTCTATTAAATTGCATTTCCGTGGTATACATCGGTATTTAGGAACTAACTAAAATATTTGGCACCTAATACCGCGGTATTTTAAACACTTATTTTCTCCTCAATTTGTTAAGAAAATATTAAAATGGTAGCTGTTTTCGATAAAAAATATAACCCTTCCAATATTTCAACCTAAACAAAAACTCACACAGTATAAAATTATCATTTAAAACACTATTTAGCAAATGGTATTAATCACGTGCATAAGGTCCGAAATGTATGAAGCTCGCGTTCGAGTCAGCTGCTAGCGTCAAACTTACTGTTTATTTTAAAACGTACACACACCAAAGCACTCTTTTTGTTCATATAAACATGAACAGATAAATTACTAATTGATTAATGTATCTTGCAAACAAAAAGAACTTGTAAATTGCTTGAAAACGCCGTTATTCTAAATACATCGGAATAAGGTGCCATTTTTAGAACCCCTCGGAATTGGGTGCCTTTACCTTAATAGAGTGGTATAAAGCCGAGTTTCGTCCGTGTTGGGAATCTTATTGTTCTGTAGGTCAAAGTTTGAAACTTTACGTCCAGGTTCCAGTATACCTTAAATTATACCCATAGGGAGACTTCTAGTTTAGGCGGATGGCTCACTCGAAGCGCTGTTTACACCGAGTCGACTGCCGGCTTCGGCACCAAGTCGACGGAAACAGTCGTAATCGCTCGGATCGGTCGACCATTGCTTTCCGAAGGCGTTCGAGTCGTCAGATAGTGTTTACACCTTCCAGTTGCGAACTGTAGTCATCAAACAACTAGGCGCTAACATCGTGTTAGCTACGGCCTTCGGTGGGCAAACGTTGTCACTCTGTCAACCTGAGGCCTATTTCATGTAACTACTCTGTAAATCTGCACTTCATACTTTGGTACATAAATTCAGCTAAATAGTTCCAAAACATGGAATGCAGACTTCCAGAGTAGTTTCATCAAGTGGGCCCCTGGTGTAAATGATCTAGTAGGCAAACAGAAAGCGAAGCAAAGGCTGGTAATAAGAACTAGGTATCTCTGTCACAGAGGGACATAATGCCGTCATAAGTTAGCTGTAGTCGATAAAAAATAGTTATACTCTCTTCACCTAAAGATGAGTCCTGGCAGCTCGGTCATTTCGTAAATTGTAGCCATATGAAGACTGCTATCGAAAAAACGTAAACGACAAAATCAAAAACCGGAAAATAGATATCGTCGTTGCAAATTTAGAATCTCCTATGTGTAAAAAGTATCTTTCCCAGAAAAACGAACGTTTTGATGAACAAAGTAATGTAATGGACACTAAGAATATTTTTTAAATGAGATGTCTGAATTATGAAGATATTCACATGGGAGTTTTTTTAAACGCTAGCGCTATAAAACCGCTATTGGAATTTCTGAAAAACTCATTTTCACATAAGAGATTTTAAATTTGCAACGAAGATATTATTGTCCATGTTTTTTTTTAAATTTGATATTCTTTGTATGGGAACGTTTTGTAGAGACGTCAGGAATCAACTTACAGTGACAAGCGCACATACTCGTATAGTAAGACTCGTCAAGGATCACCTATCGCTATAGTTATCTGTTTGCATTTTTGTGTATTATGTTTGTATATATTTATTTAATGTCTGTTTGTTAGGAGATATATATTTCATATACAATATGTTTATCGTATATTTATTTATTTGTGTTTTAGGATTATTTAGAGGATTTAATTTCATGTCCTCTTATTTATTGTTACACCCCGAACTACCCACCCTCTCTATTTTCTTGCAAATTATGTCCATCCGATGTCCGGCAGAAATCGCTTGGTGCGTTAAGACCGCCGATTGTATATCTCTATTTTTATAGTTATGTTTCTTGTTTGTTTTGTGTACAATAAAGAGTATTGTATTATATTAACATTGTATTATAGCAGTAGTATGTTTTATCTCACCCTTCGGGAAATTTTGGGTACAGACGCCAGCACATCAAGGTACCCCAAACTGTCAAATTTTCCTAATCCAAATGATATCATACGCTTTTGTAATAAAGTTGAAAATCTATTAAAGAAATTTGACAGATTGGGTTAGCTTGATGTGCTGGTGTCTGTACAACGGGTGTAACGCATGTAACGTAAACCTCGGAGTGACATGAGCCTAACACTTCTAAAATTTCAGGCTTTAAAAGACATCCATATTAAGACGAAGGCATCGGACGAAAAGGGTCGCCGGAAAGCAAATGTATTAAAAAAATCGTTGTGGTTCACCGGCGTGGCTCGGAACGCTGTGGTGGTCTGCTTGGCATCGGTCACAGCTTTCATCTTGTATGAAGATGAACAGGACCCTTTCCTTCTTACTGGTAAGTTAGTGTACGAGAAGGTTTTTAATGTTTCAACGACACATCAAATCGTTGAAGACATGGTCTTGAGACGTCAGATCAGCCTTTACCGTGTATGGAAAACCAAAAACTAGCGTTAGGAGCAAATTACATGAAGTCTGGTATATTTTGATAAATTAGCATTATAAGCGATATATGTACATATACAGGTTGTCCCAAAAAGTAGTGTCAAGCGGAAGTCCAGAGGTAGAGCATCCTTAAGCGTGAATTACACAGAAACGGCATAAGGCGCAGGCACGGCGCAGGCGCATAGCTTTCACACATTTTGTACGAAAAAAAAATTAAGCGGCACGAAAAATGTATGAAAGTGACGCGCTTGCGCCGTGCCTGGGGGCCTACTCCCTAAGTCCACCAACGAAGTTAGTCGCCCGTCCGAAAGTAGCCCGAAACGTAGGAGTGAACAAAACAATTGTCAAGTTCAACTTTTCGGACGGGCAAAAACACATCGGTAGTAGAGACAACTGTCAAATCGTGTTGTCATTCATTCTTAGTTCGGGTCCCGAAATAATCGTGGGTTCGTATGTGATAGGGTGTAGGAAACGCTCGTAACTAAGGCCGAAACCACGGACTTCGTGCTTAGGGAGTAGACCCCCTGCGCCATAAGCCGTTTCTGTGTAATTCATGCCTTAGAGGTACCCGAATCATCCTCATGTATAAGTCGCGCGGAGAAGGTTTGCCGATAGCCTCATGACGTCACGCGTCGATGGTCGGTACGATTCAGACGAGCGCGGGTAGCGGTCGGTGAAGTGGGAGGGGCAGTCATCGGCAAACCTTCTGTGCGCGACTAGTATGTTCCGCGATTTTTTGTAGTTTTCGAGTTATGATTTCTTTTCATGTTTTAACCAAACCGACTTTAATGACATTTTTGGTTATAGTGACGTGAATAGGTTTTGTTTCTCAATTAGACGAACAAAGAATCTATTTTTTTTTAAAACACGCATTTTTCTCACCTGTTCGTGGCACGAAAAAAATATAACTCGAAAACTATAAAAAATCGCGGAACATACATGGGGATGGGGTAACATTCTAACAACGTGATTTTTATTTTTACTTATTTGGATAAGAATCAAATTAAAAAAAAAATGCACCTCATTTACTTTTTCTAATTGGACCATCATTTATTTTTATAACTCGCTCATCCTCTTGTCCGTTGCGCCAGACTGATTCAGTCGATGACAATAGATTAATTAATTGTGTCTCATTAGCAGTGATCGGAGTAGGTAGATTGATTTTTGGTACTTGTATCATAAATGCACACAGAAAGAATAACATGGATAAGCCATTTTTCCGGAAAGTAATTCCGGTATTTCCGGATTCAATTAAATAATGTTGATGTTTTTAGTGAAATTATTACTACTCAATTCAGAATTTAAAGGAAGGTATCAAAACGAAATTAATTTAGTAATTATCTGTTGAATAATAAAAACAATCGAATTCCGATCGAAGCATTAATACATTTTTATGCACTCTACGAACCGAAGTAAACGAGTCAGCTACCTGGCATGTCGTCGGCGAGCGTACGCATTGTTTTGATAACCGGTTAGTGCACCACCCCTGATCCTTTGTTCTAATTGATCGTTGGGTTGTGTCAAATAGTGAAAGAGTGCCGTTAAAAAAAAATGAAGAATATAATATTGCTCATTTTAAGTTCCGTTTTTTTTTAATAATCATCCAATTCCGAAATTTTCCGAAAATTACGAAATTCCGGAGGAATGTCCATATTAATATATACGTTTCGGATCAATGACCCCAATTCAATCTACCTACTCCGATCACTGCTCATTAGTGACCGCTGAAGGTATACACGAACTTCCCAGAAATCATACTTTTGAATGTTAATGTTTACGCGGTACAATCAAGACTTTTGCTTAAACTTTATAAGTGCGGAATAACATACTGGTTCTTCATTCAGGTAGGTCAACGGTGCCGTCAATTTAATTCAGTATTTTTTCTTCAAAGTTTCCACTTATTCTGCACTAAAGTTAGCATGTTGATTCGGCCACTGCCATCTTGACCTTGGCCTTTCAACAGCAGAATAAACCCAGCGATTGTCGTCAGACCTAGTTTTGCAATTAATTGACAAGATACTGGGTACTTAATCCTTTTGTTTATTTTTTAGTACTTGAGATTACCCGTCGCCCTTGAGATACAGAAATATTGCAGGATACCTGCATATAGAATGTTATTATTAGAAGCAAAAGATTAAATATTATTTAGAAGTACACAATCATTTCAACTGTTTCAACGTATTGAGGAAACGTTAAATCTGGTAGTGGATTTACAACATAGCTATATATGGGTGGGCTTAGGGATTATAGTAAACACGAAAATGGTCGCGGAAACTGGCGACGACGAGCGATGTCTGTCGACGATTCGTGATGTCGCAGGCGACAAATGTCATGCGGCTTTAACACCACACCTGACAAAAGGATAACTGACCGCAGCATGTTGTTTGGCGCACAGGATTTTAAGTCAAGGCGACGCGATGGTTAATTCGTTGCAAATTATTAAGTAATAAGTGCTATCAAAAACTACATTCGAAATTAATAACAATATTCGACTGTAATTGTCTTATTGCAAGGTAAAGGCCACTGTACAGTGAAGAGCATTTAGTACCGCACACATTCTGAATATGAAGAGTTCTACTTAATTTTTTCTAATTTCCAGGTACAATCACGGCAGGTCTGCCCGCGGTACGTCCGCCGGTGTTTCATACAACAGTCGGCAACACGACGTATACGGCTGGTGAAATGTTCTCACATCTCGGCACTGGATTGGTAGTCGTGCCTATTGTGGCTATACTATCTAACGTCGCTATTGCTAAGGCTTTCGGTAAGTTTGTATTAGCATAGACACAGTACCTACACTACTAAGATGAATTTAATACGATTTTTTCAATTTGAATGATGAATTCTACTCATCAACATTTTAATGCCTATTTTATTGTAAAAGAGTAACAACGAAGTTTTTACCCAGTTCTATCACTAGGAAACGCCTAATTCAGACCTTGCACATTAAAAATAGGTATTTCTTTTTATTCATCGGTATCTCCCATGCAACGTGAACACAGGACAGAGGCTGAAATATTTATTTGAAAAATAAGTAAAATACCTGTTTTGACACTTTGGTGCATATTTAATTAAATATATGAGCAAAATTTATTCCTAGCCGGACTTAGCAAATGTGCTAGTGATCAGGCGTTCTACATCTTGCTTTATAGTGATCGTTAGACTCAACAAAGAGATCTTCGAAGCATCTGCTCTAGGAATAAAAACAAACATTGTACGGAGGATCTGCTTATTATATTCGCGCAAGTTGTAAATGTTTTTACTAAGTAAAAGAAAACATTTTTATTTCATGACATGGTATTTGCGAGAGGAGCTCGTGGCTAAATAATTACAGCCGCATAGACCGATCTTCCGGGTTAAGCCACGCTTGCCGAGGTTGGTCTGTGGATGGGTGACCATTTACCATAGAGAGTTTCTTCCGTGCCTCGGAAAGCACGTAAAGCCGTTGGTCCCGGCTGTCATTTTGTAGATCTTTGACAGTCGTTACTGTTAGAAGCCAGAAAGTCTGACAACCAGTCTTACCAAAAGTATCGTATTACCCAGTTACTGGGTTGTGGAGGTCTGATAGGCAGTCGCTCCATGTAAAATACTGATATTCAGCTGCATCCGGTTCGACTGGAAGCCGACCCCAACATAGTTGGGAAAAGGCTAGGCAGATGATGATCCATTGTCTAGTAGGTACCCATAGTACAAGCTCTGCTTAGTTTAAATGTCCCAAAAATATGTATTTATATGTATATTATATTTATTAATATATTATTAATATCGAATTTTACTAATGCGGTAGTATGGTGTAAAATATTTCATTAGTTTATGTGTATACAGATATGACGAGGAAAATTTCGATGCGTGTCTTTGTATGCTCATCATAAACAATCAATAGATAATGGCAACTGTGGGACAAAGTTCGTTTAAATCAGTTAATCCCATACTATAAAACTACATAGTTACACAAGGTTAGTCAGAAAGGGGGTACTAATCCGCAGGTTACTTAAAGTATCAGTGATGATGGTTTTAAAGCAAGTATTAAAATTTCAAAATTCGATAATTTTTATTTTCATGTAAAATTATTATAATATTTTTTTTTCAAAAATTCTTCGTCCTTACTTTAGTTACGAATTCAGAAAATGGAGTTTCTAATTCGTGACCCTAAATATGACCTTAAATGTAAGTAAACACAGCTGATCATAGTTGAGGATAGATAGATTTTAGGATATTTTTTTTGTAATTTTGGAACAGCCATTTCTCTTAAACTATTGAGTTTTGGGGAAAGTGGTAGAACAAAAGTTACTCATTATTGTGGGTACTTTAACACCCTTTCGGATTAGTACCCCCTTTCTGACTAACTTTGTATATAGGAGTTCGACTGTCGTGATAATAGGTACTATGACGACAAACACGCTAGAGCAAAAGCAATAATGAATTTTCGTGCCCCGTCGAGTCTCTAAGGTGATAATTAAATCGCAGTGTTCTCGTTTTGCGATGTTCTCCTTGTACATTTATTCGTTTCGTTGCGCTATCATTGTCACCAAGACCATCCCACACCAATAAATAAATCTAAACATTTATTTTTGTTCATTTGTGTTCTCATTTCTCTTTATTTATGGTTAGCAGAACTTATGATTATTTAATTAAAAATATTAAGTAAGTGATAAAAGCCCGACTGCTAAAGCCGCTAGAAAATTTAAAGGGGGATCGAAAATTCTTGCTTTATACGTATAAAGCGATGAAGAACCTATTCCTATTACAAGCATAGTTTGTTGGAAATGTCTATTGGAAATTAAAGTCTTGTATGCCAAACATAATTTAATACGTGCATACAACTTTAAACAAAACTGTTGTCACTTTCTTAATGGGCTTATTGTGTTTCATGATGGCTTTAAGGGGGCTAGTAACGTAATTTTTGGTGGATCATAATTTTCGTTTCATATTTGTAATCATAATTGCAAGTGGGCTACACATCCAGTCGGGAGTCGTCACGCAGTTAGACTGACTCGATCTCGATTGCCTTCAAGCTGCATGTGGCAGTTGCATAGTTTGTAGTTGCGACTGGATGTGCATGTACAATCCACTTGCAGTTATGATTACGAATGACCGAAATATTATTCACCAAATCTTCGCCCGGGAATGAAAACCTCGGGAGTGCATTTGGTCATTGTACGGTTCCTGTGGGCTTTCACGCGGAATAAGTCGCGGGCAAATGCTAGTCAATTATAATTATTACGAAGTTTATATACCCAGTAAAGGCTAGTTTCAGTGCCTACAAACTAATTTCACATAGAGCGGCTCTCTTGTAAGATAAAGTCCTTATACGTCGTGATAAAAAAACGACCAAATTGCATTCCCGAGATTTTCACTCCCGAGCGACGAAATGTGACGTTATCAGCCTCCAGTTTACATTTAATTTACCAAAATTAAATACTATTGGTTCAGCTTGTAAGTTATTCAATTCTTCTTTATATTTTTTGCATAATATTTTTACATTCACTGTCCCAATCGAATAGTATTTATTTTAAGCAAATACATTTCAATAATATGACAATGAAAACCGTGAAACGTAAAAATCTTTATTGTAAACATGTTGCATATTATGTTTGCTGGAACGATTTTAACAAAAGAGATGTCTGTCGATTCACGTCAGTTAAGCCAATGTGAAATTTATTCAAAAATCCATGCAATTTCAACTGCCTAGTAAAAATTAATGAGAGCTTGTGTTTATTCAGTGCTGTTTTGTTTTGTATGCCGTCGAGTCATTATGTCATGGTAAGAAGCAAACAATAGCAGATTAAAAAAAAACTATTGCTCTGTTTGTTGTGATGTTCCTTGCGGACCGTTTCTACGTTACTGGGCTGTTATTGGCGAGACCTGAAGGGTCTCCAGCCAATGGGAGGAAGTTAAATAATTAACCCAAGCTACTATACTACATTAATATCATGACTACTAGCAACAACATCACTAAGGGCGACCCCTAGTGGGACTCGGATCTGGACTCAGGGTGTTGCTGGCAGGAGATTGGGGGTGAGACAGCTTGAGGCCTGAATTATCGGATCGTGACAATTTGCAGATCTTCTTAATCTTGGAATATATTCATGTACGGTCACTGTAAAATATTTCTTTGTAACAAAATGATTTGTAACACTTGTCATGATACTGATTTCTATTTTCATCATCATCTGCCTAGCCTTTTCCCAACTATGTTGGGGTCGGCTTCCAGTCGAACCGGATGCAGCTGAATATAAGTATTTTACATGGAGCGACTGCCTATCAGACCTCCACAACCCAGTAACTGGGTAATACGATACTCTTGGTAAGACTGGTTGTCAGACTTTCTGGCTTCTGACCAACAGTAACGACTGTCAAAGATCTACAAATGACAGCCGGGACCAACGGCTGTCATTTGTAGATCTACATGCTTTCCGAGGCACGGAGGAAACTCGCTATGGTAAATGGTCACCCATCCACAAACCAACCTCGGCAAGCGTGGCTTAACCCGGAAGATCGGTCTATGCGGCTGTAATTATTTAGCCACGAGCTCCTCATACTGATTTCTATTTTAAGCTATTTTAAAAACGACAACGATCTCAACCGTAAACGTCAATCGCTGAATAAGAACTTAGTCAGAGATCGCTACAACTCCGCACGTTCACAAACATTGTTTAAACTAAAACTTCTAGGTGCTACTAAGTTTTAGAACGAAAATTCAATGTTGCTTGCTCGAAACCAGCTTTCAAGAATTATTCTTGTAAACTTTAAAGTACTATCAACATCAATTTAACGTTGGTTTGATAAGTTTTGATAGTTTTATTACTTTCAATGTTTAGATTAGTTTGAAGATAGTAATAGATCGACCGCGTCAGGACCGATAACCATTCGAGTAAGATAATATTGTAAATCAACTCAGTAAAACTCTTACAAGTACTGTTCAACGAAAGATGAGTCTCAGGACTGACGGCGGTTATTTCGTAAATTGTACCCGTAAGGAGACTGCTATCGAAAAAACGTAAACGACATCATTAAAAACCGTAAAATAGCTATATTATACATATTTGATATTCTTTGTATGACAACGTTTTGTAGAAAAACCCCAGGACTCACCTTACGTTGGGTATAGGTAGTGCTTAAAATTCGACGTGTTGATCATGTTTATAACACATTTAAAACACAAGTATGACGCCTAGCATAAGGCGATAATAATAAAATTAAATTGACGCTCATATGATGAAAGTTGTATTATGCACCAAGGAGTTATTGGAATTAGCGTTGTCGGTGTATCGGCACGATTCTTAAGGTGAACCCTGAGATCGTGACATTATGACATGTTTACGATAGGTTACACAAACTTTTCTCTAATTTAAAATTCAAGCCTTTGCTACGAAAACAATATTTATTTTATTAATATTGGCGACTAAGGCATATGAAAACAGAATGCTATTTAAAAGTATTTTAAATTTAGTAGATGAAGCGATTTTGTATGCATCTTTAGCATAATGAAATAACATCAATAAGCATGTACAAAAATATTCAACAATAACATAATTTATGTTTAACAATTTATAAACGCTGTTACAACTATGTTGAACTCCAACAATTCGTTACAATATTAAACAGTGACACAATGGTTGGGCCATTAAAACAAGTCACGATGGTTTCCCAAAGTTGATAACTCGATAATATTTCAGCTAAAGGGAAAACCGTGGACGCGACGCAAGAGATTGTGGCTTTGGGTGTGTGCAACATAGTCAGCGCTTTCTTCCAATCCATACCAGTGAACGGGTCGTTTTCACGCAGCGCTGTAAGCGACGCCTCCGGAGTCAAGACGCCCGGCTCTGGAATCTACACGGGTATGTACTTAGATTCTCGAAAATGGCCAAATGTGGTATTTGTTAGACTAGCATATTACTCCAACAGAATTTTGTAAGAGATACGGCTAGCTCCGGCTCGTGTGAAAGGATAAACGTGTTCAATGTAAGTAATACATTTATTACTCAGGTTCAGTTAGGATTATTGGGAATTCATGTAATAATTAAGCTGGTTTATACGGTTGATTTATTGAATTTCAGAACATACTTACTTACTGTAATTGATTTATGCCGTCATAGAATATTAATATAATATAGTCCGGCCATTAAAATATTGTATAAAAGGTAGACTAACGTTTTGTAAGAATGTGTAACTTAATGGATTCTTATAACAAAATTAATGTTCCACAATCATGGGTTTGTGAAGTTTTACAAAAAAAAAACTGCCCAATCTATAGACCTGAATTGCCTTTAACTTAATTGATAAATGAGAAATTTATAACAATAAAATCAAATTAGAAGTATACACTTATGACTGGTTGAACGAGTGACATATTCATGAACATGATAACTTGTGCGGGTAAAGAAGAAAAATTTGACGACACGTTTGGTGCAGTGGCTAAGCGATTGGCTTCTCCGCTACGGGTCGTGGGTTCGATTCCCACACGGAACAAAAATTTGTATGGCCTACAGATGGTTGTTTCGGGTCTGGGCGTTTGTTTGTGAGATTTGTGTCTGTAAACGCACCCACGATACAAGAGAAATCTTAGTGTGGGGCAAAGTTTTTTTTTGTTTTTAAATAAATAAAATGTAAAAAAAATATTTACTAATAAATCACAAGGATAACTTTTATTAAAACATTGGACTAAGATTGGCCGGCGCGGCGGGGTATGCTGCCGTTTGATTTCTAAAATACCCTTATGTTACATTTTGACAAATTTGAGTATAAAACTGAAATTTACTATGCAAATGCGCAACTTTTTCTCTATCGACCAGTCTGGTCCGTATTTTTCTATCATTTGTCAGTTAGGAAGATCCAAAGACTTTTGCAGAGACATGCAATTCGGCTGACGTATCTTAGCGAGCCTGAAGTTAGTTGTTTGGCTGCGCAATGAATCTTTTACAAACGAAATTGTCTACTGCGCAGCTAATCAGCTAACTTCAGACTCGCCAAGATACGTCGGCCGTATTATTTTATATTAGTAGGTATTGTAGATGAAAACCAAAAACTTTAATTTCAAAAACAATGTTAGTCCTGTAACTCATTAAAAGTTATACAATGGGGTTAAAAGTAGCCCAATAATTTGGTATGACAAAAACATCTGTATGTCTTTAGAATTTCATCACTCAAAATTAGGTTTACTCACTTAACCGCATTTTAGAAATCGGACGGCTGTATGTCGGCAAGTACAAAGGGCGGGGAGGGTGGAATAAATGCCGCTGGTACTTCACCGCTTACAACCTAGCCATGTTTTTGCGCGAAATAGTGTCCACAATAGGCATAGGTCGTTGACAGCATCAATAAATTGCAAATCTAATTAGTCCGCCAGTTAGAGTTTTGAAAAATAATGGACACATATTTTTTCTTTTGTTAAATCTATTAATATTTGGAAAGATAAAACGCATCAAAACTCGAGAGTGGGTTCTTGTGACGTCAGAAGCAAGTAAAAATTGTACTTGCTTGTGACGTTTTGCCAATTTTAAAAGTGTCATATCTTCTTCAATTTTGGTTTACGTAACAAAAGAAAAAATACGGGTCAAATATTTTTTGATAATCTAACTGACGGACTAATTAGATTTTTTTAGTCAAATACCCATAATACTTTATTGGAAAAATAGGTCAAATATTAAAGTCCCATTTTTTACATTTTCGGAACGAGAATTGATTACGGGTTTCTTCAATATGTTACTCGTTTAACCAGTTATACTGTACATGCTTGAAGGTAATCGACATTACGTATTTTTGTATTCCCACATTCATGAAATCATTAAATGCTACTTAATTGAAGGAGATGGTAAGTTGTGTGGTAGGTTTATAAAATTGAAGTTGGCATTTTCAATAACGTGCTGTTTACCAGAGCTGAATAAGCTTTTGATTTGTTTTTATTGATACAAATAGAAAAGCCACATGTACACTTGGGGGCAAATAAATCAAGCCACTCCTTTTTTCACGTGTCCTGGTTATTAGTTTTGGTTTCATGGATTATATACTAAGTTGACAAAAAACTACCCTCATTGTAAAGGTTATCAAATAACCTTTTAGGCGATATATGTCTCGAATTCATCTGTTCCATAATAGGTACCAAAAATAATAACAATTATACGTGAAAAATAGAAGTGACTCGATTTATTTGCTCCCAAGTATATTTCAAATCTATTTTCTTCAGGAAGATTACCTCAGTAACGTTAGCTTTTCAATATCACAAAGTATTGGAAGTAATAATCCTTACTTATATTATAAATGCAAACTGAAAGTAACTCTGTCTACTTATCTGTCTGTTACCTCATCACGACTAAACTACTAAACAGATTTTAAAGAAACTTGGTACAGAGATAGTCTGGAACCCGGAGAAGGATATAGGATACTTTTATCCCGAAAACCGCGGAATACACGATAAACGACACATAAACGCGGGCGAAGCCGCGAGCGACCCCTAGTTATTTATAAAATTCAACATCAATTTAGTTTTTATGACTTTCTTTGATTAATTTATTTTGTGTCAATTTGTTAGTACTTAACGTTGATATTTTAACTACAGCAGACTTCGAGCACTTGTCTGCTCTACACTTTTGACTACATTCGAGACTACCTACTAAAGTGTTACATTACAGTCAATTTTCATTTCCTGATAATATTTTAAGTTAAGAGTAGTAGAGTGCTTTGTGAAAGAGTTCGTCCAGGGAAGTACTACCTACATACCTATTTCTGCCGCTAAGCAGAATTGCTGTGTTCCGGTTTGAAGGGTATGGGTGCCGGTGAAGTTACAGGAACATGAGACTTACCATGTTTTTCCTAATGTTGGCTACGCATCAGCAATCCTTTTGGTGTTGTAGGTGTATACAAGGTGTAACATAAATAACGCACAACCTCTGAAGGGATCACTGTACTCATCATTATGAACAACTTTTACTATGGGACGAAAATTGAAATCGCGTAAAAAAAATCAGCTATTCCCTACATTTTGACGAGTTACGCGAACATAAATGTAGGGAACAGCTAATTTTTTTTCACGATTTCAGGTTTGGTCCCATTGTAAAAGTTGTTCATAATGATGAGTACAGTGACCTCTTAAGAGGTTATGTGTTATTTATGTTACACCTTGTATACACCTATAACACCAAAAGGATTGCTGATGCGTAGCATAGTATATTCGGCGGTAACCACTCACCATCAGGTGGACCGTCGGCTTGTTTGCCAACATATAACTTACATTAATTTTAGAAATATATTGGTTCTATACTTTATTTTTACCTACTCTAGTTTTAGAGAGGGATACAAACTCTAGCTATAATTCCCTTTGTAAAATTTTAATTCCATGCATCGTGCGTATACCTGACGTTCGTCAGTGATTACATTAGGTCCCGATATGATATTGGACAGCTCCTACCACTGAGTTATAATTGAACATTTTCTATCAGAAACTGTAAATTACACTGTTCGACCTATATTGGAACTAGGACCACAGGACTAGGTCTACGAAAGTAGTTCATTCTAGGTCAATGCGGCTGTAGGTTTACTAGTTATCTTTTGAACAAAATCTTTGAAATTGAATTTTGTTTTAATCTTACATTCCTAACATTTTATATAAAAGTTTTCTGCCTAACAAAGCTTAAAAAACTAAAAAGCCATCTAAAAATGAACTAATAATAACAGTCACTGGACTAAAAGATATAAAGATAAGGTGGTTTTATTGGCAATTTTTCAGTTCTTTCTCGCTAGGGACGGTCTCTTCACTTTAGAGCTAAGATAACTCTTGGTTTATCGTTAGGTATCACTTTATTTCACATCCGATTTCTCATTACGGACAGTTCTTTAACGTGTTTTGATGCCACTGTTTTGTAATTGACTTTGTGATTTTGTTTAAGTAGTTCGTGGTTATGATATACAAAACAATAGTATTATGTAATTTATTGTCATTGAATACCATTGTAATTCAATTAATAAAATCAGTGCCGTGTGGTGCCGGACGTAAAGAATAGCATTACCCCCACCTCTTCTCATGGGTGTCGTAAAAGCCGACTAAGGGATTCACTAGAGGATGGGCAGCAGCGTCCGTCTATTTTAACAATTTCAATTTCATTTATTCCTTCAGATAACAAAAGATCCATTGGGTTAGTAACAACAGTCTTAACCTATGTTAGTACTTAACTAATAACACAGACAATGTACAGGTGACAAGTGACCTCACCAACGGGCTGTCATGTCTCCCGGCTATAGCGCTTAGAATGCTGCTGGGGCTGCCTCGGAGTCTGATTAGCAGCGAGGCCGCTTTCTTACGCTGTACAGCATTGAAGCAGTCGGTACGTGCCTCGGCGAACATAGATGATGCGCTACAGAACCGAGGCAGACGCAACAGCACCTTAAATGCGTTGTTGTACTGGATTCGCAGAGCATTGTAGGCCTTTTGGGTAACAACCATGCTGCGATCGCCAACCCGCCTGTCAAGCGTGGCGATTATGGTAAACCCCCCCTATTGGGGGAGGCCTATATCAGCAGTGGACGTCTTTCGGCTGAATCATCATCATTGTAATTCAACATTGTTTAATTCTTCTCTGTATTTTTTTTATTCGAAATGTTTTTTACTTTTACTCTTATACGTCCTTGATGGTCAATTATTTACATTTTGTTTGCCAGTTTTAATGGTACCAGAGATGGTACGATAAAACTGAAACCGTTACGCTAAATATTTACTCGCTGTAAACCCGTTTAAAGAAACGTTAACTCAGCGTTAAAAAGTTTTGCACGTCCGTGAGAGAAAGCAGATGTAAAAGTTACATTTTAGGGCACAAGTGATAGTAGTGTATCGTCCATTTAGTTTTTAAATACTCTGCAATAATTTACACAGTTAGCCAACTCTTTGGACGTAGCTGTAACTGATATGGATTCATTTGCATTGCCCGTTCACAAACATAAAATATGTTTTCGGCCCATATCAAATATGCAAATTATAATAAAGCCAAACTTGGCTAATGAAAATAGAGGAAGCACGAAAAATTGACCCTTTTAAGCAAAATTAAAAGGATTTGTTGTTCTATTAGTGTAGTTATATCCAGTAAATTTCTCTTCGAGAAATACTAAATCATTTCTGATATTTTATACATATCTGAAAAATTACAGCCTATTAACTTACCTATTCATGGCCCTTTGCAGTTCTGCAGACTTAAATTATATTTGAAGTAAAGAAAATATGGGCACTGTACTCTCTTAGGAGTTAAATTGAATGAGACGTTTTTATTTCAATGGTATGGAATTATTATATCACTGCGAAATCAATCCAAAATCCAGTGTCGGACAATCTGGCCCCGCCTCCCCGAGGTCAAAGTTCGTGTGTCGCATTATGTCAACCTGCAAACTTGGTCTGTTTCGACTTTACATTATTCAGGGTCTTCCCAATGAATATTTACTCGCCCCAATTGAATCTCAATAGAGTTTTGTTAGTCCGACATTAACATTGCGGCTCGGATTATTTGGAAAATCAGAGTAATCCCCAACTTTGGGTAAACAGTTCTTTTTTGGATGTTTAAGTTTGTTTGTAAGTCAAGGATTTTAAAAAGAAAACAGATCTACAATAGAAACATAAGCAAGTTTAGAAGATATTTGATCCTTATTTATACTTTTCTCAGCAACAGCATGTTCGGTTAGTCACTTTATATTCGAAAATTATGAACTCTGCTGAACATTCTCTACTAGTTTTACTATAGGATAAACTATAAATTCGTGAAAAAATACTGCTGTTCCATCCAAAACAATCGATGTTGCTTAACAAAATGTATGGAACAGCTGATCTTTTTTTCATGAATTCAGAGTTTGTATCGTAGTAAAAGTTGTACCAGTCATACCAGTTTGAGTACTAAAAAGTCGCACGGCCAGGGAGGATCAGACATAAAACGTTATCGTTCGCAAAAAGCTACAGTAAACAACAAAGCATTGAAATCTCATGACGTAGCTTATTAACACAAAGAAGAAAGTTACCCACAATTGTAAATATTTCTCTAATCGGTTGAATAATCAAGAGATTACAACAAGGGATCTAATAAATGATGCATAATACCGCTAACTATACTGAATATCAGTACAGAGAATCCTGCGAAACTTCGTCGAATCTAGAACAACTGGGGTGATTTGTGGCTTGTCTCATGTTCGAGACGCGAAATCTCCGGCTTTTAATCTAAGGATTAGTTTTAACAGAAATGGGGTGTTTGAAGTAAGACAAATGTAAATTCAGCTACATAAATCATTTTTACCATGTGCGACAACAGCGCGGTGGAGTTATGTAGTGGGTACTTCATAAATCTAAAAGTTTGCATCGTAGTTTACTGTCATAGCCAAGTTTCCGTGGTTTTACAATTTCAAATATACGTCTGAAATATCAGGAGGCGCCCTTTATATATCTGTCAGGTGGATTTGTGACTCCGTTGTGTTGGATGCACTTACCTTTTTGGCGATTTATGCCGATACTTATGATTTTGATTTTTGACTTTTACTTTGTTTTAGGTTGCTATTGAACTTTGATTTATAAATAATATCTATTGGAGACTTCACATCGAAGTAAAAAAAGTTGTCTTTATAATTACGATTACATGCTGGTATATCTAAAACCAAATAGATTCATTGGTCAATTGGTCATCAGTTCAGGCGTGCGGTCTTACGTTCGATTCCCAGCTTGAGCAAAGAGGTATTTTTTAGTCAGGAAATCCGCAATAGCTAAACGGAGTTTGGAATTGTACCTGGTAAATCGCAATACTTGCATAATAATATGGAATTGAATGCAACGTCGTCGGAGAAATGTGATAACAACAGAGACTGTTTTTACATCTGAAAAGAGAGGCGTGACGTGAATCTATTAAGAGGGTAGTTATAGAAATAAATTACTGAAATAATTTATGTCTATTCTATTTAAACAAAACATTTTTAGATATTTCATCAGCAATTTAAAATCGTTATCTTTGATAAATATTGTTCTTTTTAGATTAATTGCCTTCATAAGTTACTAAAGCACTTTTTGCTACAAGTTCTAGAGTACGTTAAGTCGAGACTAAAAACTATATCATGCACCAAAGCTGATTATTTTGCTAGACCGAATTGAGAACCATTTGTATGTAGAGTACGTACCCCAGCCGAGGCGATGATATATTATTTATCGTACACTGTCGCATCTCTTGATTGTAATCGTAATAATAGCGGTGCAATTAACGTTCGTGTTAATCTCTCAATAGATCCTGTATTAATTAGTCGGACTATACAGGTGTGTTGAAATAGGATCCTTCGTACTTAGTACCCGTGAATTATTGATATTAATTGTTACAACCATTTGGGGTCTTTGAATAATCAGACTGGACTACAATTCAAATTTTAGTGTTTATGTCCATCGTGTAACGATGATTTTGCCAATGTCAATGTTGAATAAAATAGGATTGAATAAAACAGGATAGGTAATGGCTTGTATAGACCAACCGAACAAAGGCGAACGAAGTCGTACGAATGGTTTTCGCTTATGGACACCGAACGCTCGCTCGCTTTCGCTGTTGTGTCTATACAAGGTTAATTGAAAAACACCAACAAACTCTTAAGGGGTCATTGTACTCATCATTATGAACAACTTCTACTATGGGCTCATATCTGAAATCGCGAAAAAAAACCAGCTGTTCCCTACATTTATGTTCGCTTAGCTCGTCAAAATGTATGGACCAGCCGTTTTTTTTTTCGCGATTTCAGATTTGGTCTCATAGTAAAAGTTGTTCATAATGATGAATACAATGACCCCCCCTTAAGAGGTTGTTGGTGTTTTTCAATTAACCCTGTATAGAGCGAACCTTTGATGTTCCGACACGCCGCCGCGCCGCGCCGCGCCTCGCGGAGCACAGCCAAACGCGGGAAAAGGAGAAGGCCTTTGTACTTGTTCGCTCACGTTCGTTCGTTAGCATTCGTTCGCCTTTGTTCGGGTAGTCTGTACATGGCATAAGGAATATAGATATAAAGGTAGGTAGCGACGGCAAGACTCAACTTAGCTTTAAAAGTTTATGAGCCCGAGCAAATAGACAGCGTTCACTTGTTCTCCGTTCAGTATTTTGCGTACTTAAATGTTCCTAGTTCCTACGGCTACGGTCGAGCAGTATGCTTCGTATTATTATTTCTACAGTTCGAACAACGTAATAGGTCTGATTTGACGTTTGCATAAAATGAGAAAATAAATGTGTACAGAAGTTGCACGCCTTCGATCTTAAAGAATCTTTTTATTTATCTGAACATAGCGCACCATTGATAAAATGAAACTTAACGCCACGCATTGGAGTAATTATTACTAGCGTTGACATTACTCCTAGTATTTTGACAGATGTCAAATCGGACCTATTAGATTGTCACAACTATAGTTACTGCATACGAAACAAGAACGCTTACCTACTATCTGATAAAGCGAGCTTTAATTCGCCTCTCTAGCCTAAAGTCCTTACAATTCTTTAGCTTATCTATTTCGATGCAGTTCTAGCTTGATGTTACCAAATTCTAGGTAATGCACGTGCTTTCGCTCTCAGACATCTCCTGTGTAAAGTTATCTTTATGGTTAAGAGATGTAATAACTCATGTCGACTTTTTGGCTCGCGGAAGACTGTTGAAAATATGTCATTGCATTCATGGAATTTATTTAACGTTTGGTGTTTTCATAATAGTGTCTATCAAAGGTTTATGTACCTGATTTTTTGTGATGATGACATCGCCCTCGGTCCTTTTGATGTCTCTTTTTTAAGAGAGGCTGTAAAAGTTTCAACTCTGTGGTTTGTAGATATTTACGGTTCTTATAAATTAGAAGTAAGTTCAGCTTACTATAGTGTTAGTGAGAAGAATCTTAAAGTCTTTCAAATCTTACGTTTACTCCGATATTGAATAAGGAACACGCTATTCGTGGATGGAACTGTAAAATTAGAGGTAATCTTTGGTTGGATATACATATGTATGTAAAAGAGACTAGCTATAACGGCTAACGAATGGGCGGTAGATATTGTTGAACCTCGCTTAGTGGCCCGGTCTCCTAACAAAAAGCTCATATTCATCATCATATCAGCCCGTAAACGTTCATTGCTGAACATGGCCCTCCAAATAACCACTACAGGGTGAAATTGTAAACAGTCGACAAACCGAAATGGGAGATTGTACTCATCACTATGAACGAACAACTTTTACAATGGGACCAAAGCTGCAATCGCGAAAAAAAAACAGTTCATGTTCGCATAACTCGTCAAAATGTCGGGAACAGCAGATTTTTTTCGCGATTTCAGGTTTTGTCCCACAGTAAAAGTTGTTCATAGTGATGAGTACAATCTCCCATTTCGGTTTGTCGAGTGTTTACAATTTCACCCTGTATAGGGTAAGGGTCAAAGGGAAAATTGCTTTACCACGTTTGTCCGGAGAGTTAAAAAATTGTCCAAGTAGACACATGGACGCTACTGCCTATCCTCTTGATGTGATCCCCCATTAGTTAGTGCCTTTTACAGCTCTCGTGTGGTACAAGGGTGGCAAATACTCATATGTGTATTATTTTCTATTCAGGTATTATAATAATACTAACCCTGGTATTACTGACGCCGTACTTCTTCTTCATACCGCGCGCCGCCCTCGCATCGGTCATCGTGTGTGCTGTCCTACAAATGGTCGATTATGCCATAATCAAGAAACTCTGGAAAACTAGCAGTGAGTATCTTACTCTGTAGATTTTACATGTATTTTATATGTACTGTTTTAGTTTGCTATGATATACTAGGAGGGGCTCATGGCTCTCCTGGACAACAATCGCACGGATCATTATGATTTGCAAGGTTAAGCTGTACTTGCTGCGGTCAGTCTGTGGATGGGGGTGACCATTCGTTACGAGACCCCTCCGTGCTTCGGAAAGCACGTTAAACCGTCCGTCCCTGGTGTTATACGAATACCTATGACAGTCGTTACGGGTAGTCAGAAGCCAGAAAGTGCCAACTGGTCTTACCTTTGGCTATCGGCATTGCCTTGTAAATGGGTTGCGCAGATCTGATGGGAAAAGGCCAAGCAGAACAACATATCAGGATTTAAAGTCATCGTTATTCTACCTACTTTGTTAGTCTACCTTGGATATTTTAATTTGAAATTGAGCTTATTTATACAACTGTTGCTCTATTTGTTTTATCTTTAAATGTAAGCAGCATAAAACCTTTAAGATTATTTTTTTATAAAAGGCAGCCTGTGTTACTTTGGCTTTGCCTTTTAAAATATTTCGTAAAATTACCTTCATCAAAACATGATCTAAGGCCGTAAAAAGTAAATTTAGACAGCAACGGCTTTCAACGTGCTATAAACTTAAGAACTCTTGGAATAATTTGAATGGGAAGAAAATCAAATATTTACCTGCTATCGTATTCCATTAAATTCCATTTTCGTATTCAGCCAGGTACTTGAACGACCCCTTGTAATCCCACTAAAGATTATAATGTTATTCTACTTGGTGGTAGTCGACAAAGTTCAAGTGTTGCCAAGTTTCACTCATTGTCTTGTTATTTCGTGTCTCTTCACGTTCATTTTGAAAATGTAAGGAGGTATTACAAAGCTGTTTGCCAAGTTGGTAAACTTTGCTAAGTATGATGGTAGATGGATGTTGATGATTGGAAGTTCTGGAAATAAGTGTTCTGAACAGAAGGAGTGACGAACACAATTAATACCCTTCGAGGTCGGTTCTGGTCAAGTAGCGTGAGGTGACGCGCAAAAGGTTCTTTTAGAACGTGAAATTCCACTGGATTTCCCGCTAGATTTTGTAAAATAAATAAATTTTATGTCACTAAAAATTACACACACTTGTAATTGTGTGTAAGTAACAATTGAGCGATACAACTTCGTACTTCGGTACTTCGTAACTTGATTTGGGAACCTCTGCATCCGAACTAGGTAGTAACCTGTATATCTGAACATATTCATCCCATTTAGAAAGATTTGTCCCTGGCCTGACCGGAAAGTAATTGTAGTGAATGGATTTGTTATATGTAAATTATAGATGCAATGGCTTAACTAACTTTCGCTATATTAATACGTTAGATGTATTTTGCCATTATGTAGAGTGAGCCATATCAAAGTCAGAGTGGCTCAAGCAGTAGATTTCATGACACGATTCTTTGAAAGCTCGATTTTCTTTCCTGCTTTGTGATTAGGTAGATAAAGAAATTAGTGTTTAGAGATTAATCAAAATGTGAATGGATGTACAAGTAGAAGTAAAACAAATGAAAGGTGGATGGAATGTGTGAAGGATGATATGAGTAAGAAAAGAGTATGTACTGCGATGACGGCTGATGAGGAGAATGGAAGAGGAATACATGTTGTGCCGACCATACCTAGTGTGGGATAAGGGCAGGGAGATGATGATGATGGACTAATCACATTTATCAGCATCAATTTGCAAGGATTTAAACACACTTATTCGCGTGTGTAAGCGTTCTCGAATATGCGTCATCATTCTTAAGCATATAAGAGATGACAGTTACGCTTGTACGTAAATACCTACTCCGCTTGAGTCGAAAGCTGATTCGATGCGAGATCACAGAATAAATAGTACAAGTATGGTCGATCGACGCATCTACTTAAAAAATAACCATTTTTATGAGTAAAATACGAATTCATGCTGATTAATATGTTTACTCCCTAAATCTAATAGCTTTCAGCGCATTATGTGTAATACCTAACGTAAGCTCTAACCTTTTCCTCGAATTTATATACGTTACACTTATTAAACCTAGGAACAAGGAACTGATGGAATTTAAGTTCATTAAGGCCTTGTCACCGAAGCTGAAAGAAGTTTTTAATATAGGAGTATGCTTCGTTGTCACGCCTACAGGCTTAAGCTGTTTTAATTAAAATGTGGGCTCAAATGAATAAGCTTATGTATGATGTTAATGACATTTTTGCATAATGTTTATTACTTTGTGTTTCAAAGGACGGAACGTAATTTTGTGTGAGCTTTTCAATCTGACGCTGCTCATCTGCTATAATACCGGATGTAAGAGACAGTGAACGAAAAATTGAAACAGCGATTTCATACCATTTTTCTAAAATTAAATTAAGGGGTGGTTCCCATTTGTTCGATGGAACATGACATCAACGGACAAAATGAGAATTTATTTCTCATTTTATTCTATATAAGTGCATACTAGCATTTCATTCGACTGCATTTTTCGATGAAATTTTTCCCAAATTGTTCTACAAGTTTGACACAAAGATCGGACAATTTGTCAGTGACATCGACGTTGCTAAAATAAATATTTAGATACAATAAAAAAAAAAATAGTCATATTCCGTACTAGAACAAATGGGAATTAAAATATCATGTGTTCTATGGAATAAAACCAGAAAAAAATTTTGTCCGATGACGTCATGTAATCATGTTCATAGAACAATGGGAACTACTTACTATACCTAATTAAGTAGAATTTTTCCTCGGAATTTTCCGAATGCACAGAAAATATCTAATCTACTTATTGTAATTCAATAAATGTCTTAAAGGTATATATATATAAACTGTGTGTAACGGACAGGTTATCCAAACTTTAAACAGTGAATTCAGTCCAATATTTTGAATTGAAAATAAGTGGAAAGTATTCCCGCAGTCTGATAATAAATTAATCCATGTTCCGGCACTGTGCAACGCCTACGAAATAAGCGTTAGCAAAGGCACCAATTTGTGTGAAAATAAAACACGTTTTTCAACCACTGATAAAATGTTACTACACTTCTTTCACATACTCTTCAGACTAAACATCAAAATTTAAACTCACCATATTGAAAATAAGTACATAGTTTTAAGGAAAACATTAGTTTTAGACAATCCATAATATCTCGATCGTCAGAGGAGAGTCGTGTACACAGTACCTACATAATGTATTAGGTATAATAGGTGATGGGATGGTACAAAATGTACCTAAGATACAATGTCAAGAAATGAAAGCTGCTAATAATGATGTTGTGTATGTTTTATTGTTTTTATGTTTCTATTTTCATGCATTATTCTTTCTTCTTTTTCTTTCATCTAGGCCATGCTAACTAGTTTGTTCTTGGAACTATTCTCACCATTTATGCAAATGATTTTGTACTGTATTACTTTTGTTCCTTTTTTAAAGAAATTAAATGTTTTTCCTTAAGAAAGGATCAACATAAATTATTATTGTTATCTTTACAAATTTTGATGTTGATGGTTATGTTTGACAGACGAATTAGTGATTAATAATGAAATGTAACCCATCTACCTGATGTAATCCGGAAGACACCATAAAAAGCAATGGAATTACTCCAGGGAATACGTCATAATTATTTTATTTTTGACATTATAATGTGATCCCAGGACTGGACATCATCCCACTGCTGGGCACGTTCTTGTGCTGTCTATTTTTGGGCATCGAGATCGGGCTGATCTGCGGTGTGGGCATCGATGCGCTGCTACTTCTCTACTATCACTCAAGACCACCACTAGATGTTCAGTATGTCGATGTAAGTACGAAATTTTAGTGCGTTCAATCCACGAAGACACTCCCCACTTCTTTTTGTGGTCGACAGCCATGTGGTGTGTATGCACACCTCTCTGTAAATCACGGATTCATCTTCCGTGTGGAAGATGTCCGGTCCTTAGGAAGGCATACGGGGGACACAGGACCAACGCGCAGAGGCCCCTTTAAGAACTTTAATCTAAAATGGTGTGGGGCAACAACCGGGGACTATCCACGGCTGCACTATTGGAGTACAGTCATGGACCGTCCCGGGTGGGTGCAAGTCTATTGTAAAATGTGGTGAAAAATATCTGGTCTATGGGAATGGGTGTTAAGTGGACTGGATAACTTCTATTGCTAGAAGAAAACGGCGTCTACCTTTCAAGCTTAAATTTGAAATACATTGGCAGAAGGTGACTCGCCAGCTCACTAGCTGGGCCCCCTGAAAAGCCGCCAGTACATAGGCGAAGGGGGCAACAGACGTGCACACATCTCTTATTATTATCTTATATTAGTGTGCGTATGCACACATTTAACTATTGTGTGGGTATAAAAATAACACAAGAGCAATTTATAATGCATAATTTTGCACTATAGTGATTTAGACATAGAGTGGGGTGCGTCTTCGCTGATTGACCTATCCGTAACGAATGTCCAAGTTTTATTAATAATCCCAACTAATATCCTAATCCTAACTAATATTATAAATGCGATAGTAAGTTTGTTACCTTTTCACGCCTAAACCACTGAACCGATCATCCTGAAATTTTGCATATACCTTGTCAGGTGTACAGAAACGGACATAGGGTAAAGTACTGATCCCGAGGAAAACAACAATAACGTTAATAGACGGCGCCACGTGTCTTTCGAATCATGATTAAATTATATTATTATAGAAACTTTAGTAGTGTGTCATGAGTTGATTGTCAAATTCTAAATTAATGCGAGCGAAGGCGCGGGCAAAAGCTAGTATAATCTATGAATCGCTTTCATTTTGTCAGTTCAACATATTTAAATAGGTTATTGTTGGGAAAACAGACTTTTTAAACAAGATGCAATGTTGAACAGTCGAATGGAAAGCTATTGCGATTGTGAGTGGGTTCCCGATCTCAAGTGCAGGTATTGACGTGCTGCTGTATTAATATTCACGACCAGTGCTAGAGTTTCACACTAATAGTGGGCGAGTTCTGCTGGTCATCGAGATTGCGCTGATTTGCGGTTGGCCGCAGAGCCAATACTAATTGTAAGATGGTGCGTCCTACCGCTAACTGATGACCTCATCAGTTAGCGGTGATGTCGTTTTGCTAAATTAATTACCCAATAACGTGTTCATTACCATTAAATTGTGTACAATAAAGCTAATAATCGTACATCTATACAAAAATTCAAACATACAAACTTTTTCTATAAAAAGTTAAACCACTAAATAACGCTGAATAGAACTGCTAAAGCGTTTCAACTTAGTTTTGGTGTGAAAAGGCATCTCCGTACATAACGTGCAACTTTGCTGTAAGTTTGAATAAAATTCTATCAAATGCGAGTCAAGCATGCATACCTACTGAAACTTTCCCTCTGCTCCCTATATTACAGTTGTAAATTTTAAGTTATTCAATAGAATTTGTAAAGGAAGATCATTTAGTTGAAAGTGTACCTGTTTAAATTATGTATGGTAGCGTAAAATATGAAATTTGCTATTGGCGTAAAATATGAAATTGGCTAATTGAAATCCACAGGGCTAATTGGAATTCTGTTAAGGGACGTGCTTCTTAAACGATTATGGCCACAGGTTCTATGTATTTACGATTTCAATGTATGTTTCACTATTTGAAATTGTAGATAGTTAAAAAATCTCTTAAGCCATAATATACAACACGGCTGACGTATCTTGGCGAGTCTGAAGTTAATTGTTTGGCTGCGCAATGAATCTTTTAGAAACAAAATTGTCTACTACGCAGCTAATCAGCTTCAAAAATCAACTTCAGACTCGCCAAGATACGTCGGCCGTATTGTACTATGTTCATGCCAATTAGCTCTGAGGGTTTCTTGTTCTTACGCTGTTTGAAAATAAGTTCCTTTTACATGGCAGTAAATAACGTTATAATTACTTGTATAGGTATGTGTAATGCTATAATAGAGGACAGAATTCTATATAAAATTAGCGCTACATCTTTTCCATTGGAGAAATATAGTTTATAAAATAATAGAGAATATGCATGTAATTCGAAACTCTTTCATTATTTAGATATACATTGTTTATGAATCAAGACACAAATTGCATTTTTTTAACATTTTTTTACTCATTACTTATTTTACAATTAATTGTTTTATGTTACGTTTTTTTCGTGGAACGGAACGCAATCTCGAAACGCGTCGTCTTCGAAAATGCCGGAAGTGACATCAAAATCCAGATGAAAAAATCTTTAAATAATCTTTTCTTAGCAAACTGTTTGATTTCTCACTGAGGTTAAGTTAGTAAGTGCGATTTCTGCTGGATTAAAGCACAAGAAATAATTTAATTTATAAGATATGTGGCTAAAAAAGAGATGTAAACAAAGCAGTATCTTGGATTATGACGTCACATTATGACCGCGACAATAAAGGACGTTTGAAGTTTGAACTGTAGAAGAAAATGGTTGAAGTTTAATAATTTTTTTGAGCAAGAAATAATAGTAACATTTGACTTTTAATACTTTTCTTGGGTTTATTATATTAATGTGCTTTATTGATTAAAAGAAAAAAAAAGTTACATGCATATTCCCTATTATTGATTGTCCAAACATTAAGACTGTTATTTGATTAATTTTGCAAATATGTTTGGCATGATCTTTAACTAGAGGAGAACGACGAAAGAGCTCGTGTTTCAGTTCGAAACAATTCGTATTACATGAATACTATTGGTTGCTTTTACAGAACATATAGCTTATTGCTTGTGTTGCAGAAGGTTAATTAATCTAATAAGCCTTTCTATTAAAATTATACCATGTTGAAAGGGAATTAATTAACAGAGAAAATGAGATGTAAATAAAATACATTAATGTTTTTAATTGTTTTACTAAAGACACCTTGCATTTTACAAGTATAAAAAATTGTCGAGGGTTTCATAAAGTTTATTCGTCAACAGAACGGCATACTACCGGCTCACTACGCGATCCGTCCTGTGGGCGGTCTGCACTTCGCAGGCGCCGAACGCGTTCGCTTCAAGCTGTTCACCTTAAAACAGGCCAAAACCGCAATCACCCCCGTCACCACACTACATACCTTAAGCACCATCCCTGAGAACGAAACCCCTAGAAATGGTGAATATAATGTGACTCAAAGTGCGAACGGGCCTGCTGCGTCCACCCGTCACAGTGGCAGAAGAAGGAGTGACGTCGAATCCCGTGGAGTCAGATCAGCTGAACTACTTGTGGTATACTGTGACGCGTTGTATAGATTGGACTACACTTTTCTACAGGTATGTTTACTTTTTTATTATAACTTTCGTGTGTTATGGGTTTACTCACGTGCATTTTTTGGGATTGCCCGACTAGTTTCGGATTCAAACAGACCCAGACGCTTAATCAAGAGCTGAACGCGCGGCGAGGTCGCGAGTAGAGTTCGACTCGAAAAATGCACGTGAGTAAACCGTAAATAATCATAAATATGGGTATGTTTATTATACAAGGTTAGTCGGAAAGGGGGTACTAATCCGAAGCCCACTTATAGTATCGCTGATGACTGTTTGAAAGCAAGTGTTAAAATTTCAAAATTCGATATATTTATGATTTTTATTTTAGTTTTTTCAAAAATTCTTCATCTCTGCTTTAGTTACAAATTCAGAAAATGGTGCTTCTAATTCATGACCCCAAATATGACCTAAAATGTAAACACAGCTGATTATAACTGGGGATAGATGTATTTTAGAGTTTTTTTTTGAGATTTTTGAATAACTGTTTCTCTTAAACTATTGAGTTATGGGAAAAGTTGTAGAACAAAAGTTATTCATAATTATGTGTACTTTAATACCCTTTCGGATTAGTACCCCCTTTCTGACTAATCTTGTATATTATCATAATAATTATTAATACGTGAACATCGAAAATGGTTGTACTTTTTTTGGTATTTATTGTAAAAGGAAGGAATTATAATTCGAAAGGTACCTACTGTGCCATAGATTTGCACAAAAAAACGTGTGTATGTTACCGTTAAGGCAAGTAAAATAATGGTCGAAGTTCGACCACAAGCTATACTAGTTATTTTTAACATAGATAATTTGATAAGCGATTATCGAGAAATTTTCTTCATTCCATAATAATGTGGAGCTAATTAAATTGATTTGCGTCACCGTTACCACCCTATCTTTCATCATTAAAATAATCTAAGAAGCCGTTGTTTTGTTGTTTCAAATACCTAATATAATTTTACTTTCATGGCAAGAATTTTCATTTATGATTAGCGTAATGATATTAATTTAAATAAATTAAATCATTACTACACAGAGGCCATTTAATTTACCCTTTTAGCCAATGTTAGCAAAACGTGTTAGGTGTAACGATCGCATAATGTTCAGTGTCGGGTCACTAGCTCAGGCTATAGGCATCATTTAAACATTCTTTACGGCTAAATAGCTGGCGCATGTTTTACTGCTAATGGTTGTCTGTTTCACTAACATCAGCTATTTTTTTCTGTGATTAATTGAGTATATTTAAAATATATTTAATGAGGGACCTCCGAAGAACTTCGTTCATCATCATAACGACCATGACTGCGTAATGCTTTAAACTGAAGCCAGAGAAGCGTTATTTACGCTGTACAGTGAGTCGCGTAATTTTGGTTACGTTCGGTTTCATACAATATTGCGATTCGTGCCACACTACGGTGCAAAATCAGTCCTTTATAATCCTTTAGCGGCGTAATGACTGATGAATGACAGTCGTCTGGCCTGAGCCTTAAAGGCCTTGCCAAACAAAAAGCGTATTTATCGCGCGTCAGGGTGTTCGCACGTCGCGTCGTAAGTCGTTACGCTCTTCCACCGCACTTGACTATCACGCAGCGCGTGGCGTGTTTACGCAGCGATAGCTTGCGCTCTGCGCGACAGTCGTGTACTATGGCGGCGGCTGTAAAGCTTTACGACGCGACGACGTAAGAACGCCCTGACTCGCGTTAATACGCTTTTTGTTTGGCGAGGCCTTAAGGATCCCGCATAGACAGTGCGGAGTTGCGTTAAGTGAAAGCTTTCCCAAATTAGTGCCAAAATAATTTCAACAATCGAATTCATTATAACAATACCACCCTGTTTTTGACCTACTGCAGGGCAAAGGCCTCTAGAGTCTCATACAAAGAAATTGCCTTCTTGGGTTGGTGATTCCAATTCATTACATATGATACGATTCAATCAAGGACTTGAATTTATAATGACCTAAGCGACTGCCGCGTATTTGCGTTGCCTTCCATTGTTAATCTATAGTCTATGTAACCGGCTCAGAATACAGAAAGAAACAGAATCCGCGTTCAACAGTAATTGCAAGCCGTACGCTGTGTCCAAAATCAAAGCATGCGTCCCGCGCCCGTCTCACTTCCCACCCGCGTAATGTTGCTAGCTCAGACATTGTTTACCCGTTTTTGGGGAAAACGTTGAGTGTTGGAGGTAAGATAATAATAAAATCAAAATTGTGCTTTTCTATAAAGGCAATATTTTATATCTGAGTAGGTACAGTCAGCGTCAAATATATAGGGACGAACAGACTGTTCAAAATGAACCGAACAAAACTACAGGGTGTTAACGAATTCATGTAATTCCTTCAAACCGCGTGATCTGACACTGATTGACCCTGCATGGGATTTTTTCAGAATAAAAAAAAAGTTTTCAAAAAATGAACCGTGGTATTCTGTATCTCAGTAATTTTAGCGTTCCAAGTTAACTGACTGCGTGGAGCGATATCAGGCTAGTCGTGCCCGTCAGCTGTGTTGCCGTGCCTTCATTAATTTACGCATGGCATCGAAATTTTCAATGAAATAAAAAAAGGGTTTTTTTTTTTAATTTTCATTCAACCTAAAGGTTACACGCTCATTAGACCCACCCGGCACCCGACCCGCACTGCCTCGCCTCGTGCGGTTCGTATTCTTTATATGAATTTGTATGGATGTGCGCTCACTACATCAACTCCGTAACGTGGCGGCTGTGAAATTCTACAAAATATGCGTCATGGGTGTCGTTTCCATGGTTTTCAGGGGCGCTGGTGACGAAAATGAGGTCTAAGTCAATATCCAAGATGACAGCTGTAAGATTTTGCCCATGACGCATACTTATTTTGTAAAATTTCGCAGCCGCCATCTCGGATTTTGATTTTGAGCTCATTTTCGTCATCAGCACCCCCGGAAACTATGGAAACGAAACCCATGACGCTTATTTCGTAAAATTTCACAGCCGCCGTCTTGGATTTTGACTTCGACCTCATTTTCGTCATCAGCGCCCCCGAAAACCACGGACTCGAAACCCATGACGCATATTTTGTAAAATTTTGCAGCCGCCATCTTGGATTTCTACTTTGACCTGATTTTCATCTTCAGCGCTCCCGAAAACCGCGGAAACGACACCCATAACGCATATTTTTTGACATTTCACAGTCGCCATCTTGGATTTTGATTTTGACGCTGACTGTACCTGATAATCTCAAGAAATAGAGAAGGTCTAATAGGAATAAAACACGTTTTAGATAAAAGACGTTTAATTTAAGCCCTCAGTAGGTAATAAAAAGAAGGGAAAATCAAAACTCTTATACTGACAACACTAACAATATGGACGCATCATTCCCTATGACAATTACAAACTGAACAATTTATTGATTAATTAAATAAGACGATATCTGAATGTGCTACTTAAACGTGAAATGTGATCCCATCCTGTTTTGTTTTTACCCCCGCTGCATTTTTATAGGTTCGAACGACACAAAACTGCATAATTTAATTTAATTTGACACCGGTAAATACATGTAGTCGTTATGACGTCCCCATAGTAACTGATCGACTGCGCGTCAAACTACTCCGTTTAAGAGTAGTTTTTGATGCTTCAGTATTAGGCGCTATCACAGCTTCTGGTACTTTCTGTATTCTGAGGTAACCGGTAATTGAACAGTCTGTTGATTTGCATGTTAGGACCAAACCTTTGTCCTTAATAAACTTTTTCTTTTAAAGAGAACAATTAATCTTTCTAAAAAGGTCATCATAATATTTAGGAGCTAAGGACTTCCGTGACGTGTAATAAGGGGGAAAAGAAAATTATTATTCGTGTTTATTCTTAATTAATGTAGTGGCCAGCGGCTATTGCTTGACGACGACTGAATTAAGAATTATATTGCATTAAGGGTAATTTTCTTTGGAGTAGGAACGTGCGTTCATAATTGTCAGTACCTACATAATTTAAGAGGACTTTTGTTTGTATACAGTAGTCTTCCGCCTAGCCCTTTCCCAACTATGTTGGGGTCAGCCTCCAGTCTAAATACCAGTATTTTACACGGAGCAACAGCTATAAGACCTCCGCAACCCAGTTACTGGGTAATACCGATAACCTTTTTTTGTTTTTTTTTATCGTGCGAAAATCCTCATGGTATCTTTCGCCCGGGGATGGCGAAGGGTTATGCCGGACTCTTATCAGCTAAAAAAAACCCACGGTGTTAGTTCTCCTGACCCTTGGCCGGGGTCGCGGCATTCGCAGCTGCATGAACCGCGACCCCGGCAGGACTCGGTCCGCCAGGGGCTGGCGGGCCTCTCCTTCTGTGGGGCCTAGCCCCACGTCCTCCTGAGAGGCGCGCGCGGAACACTGCGCGCCGCCTTCTCGGGCCTGTAATACCGATATCCTAAGGTTAAACCAGTTGTCAAACTGTTGGGCTTCTGACTACCCGTAATACCTATCCTATGACAGTCGTTATAGGTATGTGTATGACACCCGGGACCTACGGTTTAACGTGCGAGGCATGGAGGGGTCTCAATGTGTAACGAATGGCCACCCGTCCACAGACTGACCGCGGCAAGCGCAGCCTAACCTTGTAAATCATATGATCCGCGCGGTTGCTAAGTAGACAGTAGTCACAGAAATGAAAAAGCTTACTTATATTTTACATTGCTTATGACACGTGTAAAACTAAGAAAATATTCAACGTCTCATCCTTAACCAATCGAGTCAGTGAAAATGTTTTGCGCCCGACTACATATTTTGTTTGGGGATGGTTATATGATCCCTGTAAGGTTCGTTGATGATATTACATGTTCGTGCGTGGTCAAGCGTATTCTCCATTTTCTATTTTCGGCCTTGTTATCACAAAATTATCCCTTCAGGAACAGGCTTTTAGATTAACGACTTTGGTGCTAAAGTCGTGTTGTATCTCGTTCGGAACCGACTTCAAAAAAGGTTTATTAAGCCTTTGTATTTGTATTGTATAGAGGATGAGTCAGTGAGGCTGTCTTAGTGCAATAATTGCGAGTGTTTTAATGCAACATAGGTAAAGAATTTTGTTGGTAATCAATGTCACCCACCGATTTCAATTAAAATAAAATGAGATTTGGCATGGTTAAAGAAAGCTCAAGAAAATAATTTAGAAAATCTAATTTTTTCTGAGAACTTTTTGCAATTAGTCCTGAAATAAGTCCCTACTCTTAGTTATAACTTCATTAGAAACAACTAGGCCTCCATCTAACCAAAAGGTTTCTTTCTAGTGGATCAATCGGAAACAACATTATGTAAGTCTAGGAAAGCAAAACCGCGATTTTTTTTTTCCCGTAACCTGGTATTATCAAGTATTTTTTGTAAAAGAAAATAGAGAATAGCGGCAAAGATATGGAAAAGAAAAAGCGTCAGGATCAAGTATTGCTTTGTGAATTCACTTTTAGATGAAAAAGTACGTACAGAAGTACGCTTTACGTACAACTGGGGATGATGTCTTAGAGCAGGAATGTTTTAATATTATTACGAGAGTGGGTAAGAGATGGCGCTAGAGAGCTGTCTAACGCTGTCACTTTCCCACTCTCGGAATAATATTTAAAACATTCCTGCTCCAACAGATCATGGTAACCCCCCAGTTGTACGTAAAGCGTACTTCTGTACGTACTTTTTCATCTAAAAGTGAATCCACAAAGCAATACTTTTTCTAGGATGTGAAAATGTGGCCTGTGTCTCCTATGTGTTATCCTAATACCTTTGAGTTTGAAGCCTTTTTTAAAAGAACAGTTTGACTTTACACACTTCATTCGATAAAACTACAGCACATTATTTAATAAGTATAAAAAAACCTGTTGCATTTAATATTATATTATTTTGTACTTATTTGTGCAGTTCAAGCAGAAAATTATCTACCTGGAGTGCTTATAAAAATGCCACGAGTTATAGTCATTGATACGATATAACTTACCTAGTTACGTATGAGAAACGTAAAGTACGTAAAATTGCAATAGAAATCTAACCAGACCAATAGGGTGTATAAAATTAGCGTGAATTTAATATTCCATTGACCACGAACCGCAACGTCAAATCACATGCAATGTTGATGTGGCGACCGCAGCGCGAGTTAAAACGTACAATAGGCGCGCAACTTGCAACAAATAATTAATATTAATTGTAAACTACTCGTATGAAGTTGTTTCAGTCACACCAATAATTCAGCCCTCACCAAGCTGTCTTCCTCCTAATCTCTCGTCAGCAACGCCCTAAGCCCTAATTATTTTATATTTTATTAATACCTACACAAGGCTGTAAAATGTGAGAACCATGAAGCATATATTGTTACACTTTCATTCTTAATATTTGACTGCCTATTGTCTATCGGTATGAGTCTGTCATGCTCACTGAAATGTCCTGCTGATGGTGGCGTTGTGCATCGGGTCTTTGAGTTCCCTGCAACATGATTGAACTGAGCGACGCCGATGTATGCGTCATGCTCTTGAACGGGTGCCGTCTGTTGGAACTGGTCAGCTCGTAACTGCTATGGCAATCGTTTTAAAAGGCTAACTTTCTCATTGCTTTTCATGTACATTAATCTGCATTGTTCTTACATTACTACAATGAAAATTGTCAAACCATGTATTTTTTTAAAAGAGTGTCTATAGAGTTTCTTGCCGGCTCTTCTCCAAAGCACCTACTACTTGGAACGGAGCACCTAGTGTTGACCTTTTGAAAGCACCAGTGATCTGGTCTACTTGAAATACAAACTATTTGACTTTGACTTTGAAGCCGATGTCCGAGTCCCACTAGGGGTCGCTTAGTGCTGTTGTTGCTAGTAGTCATGATGTTAGTGTAGTACAAGTAGTTAGCTAAGGTTAAGTATTTCACTTACCCCCCATTGGCTGGAGACTCTTCCCCCCTTATTACAAAAGATAGTCTAAGAAAAACCTAGATTTTAGAATAACCCCGTCTCTTTTTGTTATATGACCAAGTAATGGGTATATTTTAAACCTGGGTTTACCTTAGTCTTGGTTTAAACTATCTTTTGTAATAAGGCCCTTCAGGTCACGCCAACAACTGCCCGGTTACGTAGAAATAGTCCGCAAGGACAACCTACAACGACACCAAAAGAAAAAAAAAAGAAATTATTTAAGTATTTTATTACCATTGGCTGGAGACCCATCTGCTTTCTCCAAACATTTATGCCCGGTTATGTAAGAAGAGTTCCAAAAGAACTGTATTTGCCTGTTTTCATTCAATTTCACCTCTGACTGAGGTCGATGTTATCTAAAAGTACAGCGATATTGTTACTTTGTGTGTGCATAATTTCATTTCATTATTTTATGTACAAAGTTGTATTAACTTTTATGGATGTAACTTGTTGGTTGCTGATGTTTTATAGCCTCATTATGCTTGTTTCGCTCGCGTAAGCTGGATCGATCGACAGTATCAGGAAATACCCAAAACGACCGCTTACTGTTGTTCTCGTATTTTGAGATAATTAATAATGTTTTATAAGATTAGTACTAAATATAAAACAGAAAGCCTTATTATTCCTTGAAGAAATGCTCCACCTATTCAAACATTCACACAGCTGTTTTTTATTGCTAATCTTATTTCTATGATTAATAAGTAAAATGCATCAATAAAAACGTAGATTAACAGTTTTTGATCACAAAATAAACACGAAGTTATTAATATCAATAAGTTGTACGCAACAATTCGCAGAAATGCTGGATGATTTAAGACACCCTTATACGCATTGCCCGTGAAATCGTGTGATTTTAATAGTGTGCGTAGCTGATTTATGCGAAAATTGAATCAATTAGAAAGTACGCAATACGCAAGTTCATACAAACTGATAAACGTGTTTAGTCGGACTGTTTTAAATTATGTGTATCACGAAAAAGATCTGCAAACATTGCGATTTCGTAAACATAGAGTAACAATATTCGAATATTCAATTACCATTGTTGGAAAATTTAATTTTACAAGTCTTCTTACAATACCTAAGAGTATTCTGTCCATAGAGGGGTAAAGGGAGGAAAGCATTGAATATTCAACACAATGAGCGAGTCCTGGGGAAAACTCATTATTGCATTTTATATGTTAATATTTTCTCAGTGTTTGATTACATAGGGGTTTTATTCAGTAAGCCATTAGCTTGGATTATGAAAACAGAATACAAGATTACTTGCATTAATAATTTACAGACAAAAAATATGAGAGCTTGTTAAAATAATGGATAAGATTTATATGTGTGTTTTGCGAATGAAAGAGAAACAAACGTAGATCACATTAAAATAAAAAGAGCTTTAAAATAATATTTTGATTCTTTATGAAACCGAATGTAAAGTCTACGGTCGAACTTAAGACACTTGTAAGACACACATCGACAAAACGTGTTTGCTTATTCAAATCAATATACGTGACAAACGGATTAGTGATCACAATGAGGCATTCTATTTAGCGCATCAATTTGAGGAGCACCAATTTGTACAATACAATACTCTTTATTGTACACAAAATAAACAAGAAACATTATTTTAAAATAGAAATGTACAATGGGAGGTCTTATCGCACTAGGCAATTTCTTCCAGACAACCTTTGGATGGACATGATTTGCAAGAAAAATAAAAGTGAGGGGTAGTTTGTATTTCTATATTTATAATATTTCCACCAGTATTCCTACTCTTATTAGGTACTATAGGTATGATTTAAATTGGTGTTCTTCAAATTGCTGCGCTAAATGGAATGCCTCATCACGATGGCTTGCGGATACAAAATAATGACAGAGATTTGAGAGCGCCATAATCAGAGAAAGCTTACCACAAAAGTCCAGAGGATTCTAAAACCGTGACGGAACTACTTATATTATGTTCTCCGGGGGTTTAAACAAATTAGATTACATTTTACATTAAGTCTGATATCAAATAATGTTTACATTTAATCTCATCATCAGCTCCTTACCGTTCATTGCTGACTAGAGGTAGTAGAGGTAGACCTCTTATTTATTTTACTTTCTTACTTCTTTATTACACTATTCCTCGAGGAATAGTGTAATAATACACGCGATGTATCGTTTTGAGAGCATAGGGAGTGGTGCTGCTCATTGTTCTGACATAATCCCACTGATGACACAGAAGAAGAGAAGGTTGACCGAGTTTTTATTTATTTTTTCATAGTTATTAAGCTCACGTTTAACCACTATCTCACCTGATGGTAAGTGAAGATGCGATCAACGATGGTGCACGCATGGTTAGAAGTAACCCTATTCACTCGAGATTTGAAAACTCCAAGGTTATGGTTATACTATTGGAAGAAGACTCTGGCAGGAAGATTTCTGTTTTTTCCTCTTAGAATCATATATTTATTATGGTTGTTTTGTTTCAGAGTATGAAAATGTTAGTACTTGACTGGTCCCGGACGGGTCGCGTGATATGGTGTGACGCGCGGCAGTCTATCAAGAACCAACTGAGCAACGTGCTAGCGGAGCCTATATTTTGTGAAAGCGCCCAGTTGATATCCTACCTCAGATGTAAGTTGTGCTAGTATTTAATTAAATAGTGTTAATAGGATTTTAAGGAGAGTTGGAACTTGAATGTCTGTTATACTGTATAATTTATATTTATAAAGGGTTATTTTGTTTCTTGAGTAACCTACCTACACACGGAATATACAAGTATTCCGTTTTTCGACCGCCGAATAGGAAAGATAACAGAGCATCTTGAAAGCTGTATAATCAACCCGTAAATGTCCTATCCTAACCACGGGGCTCTCAATGGCCGCTAAAGTAAACGGTCATACATACGAGTGTATATCCAGAATCATCAGATGGCTTGGTTATCGCAGTATGTATCTTCCTTTCCTTAACGCAATGTTTTGTAGGTTTCAATTTTTATTTAATTCTCTTCAAAATGCTTTCAAAATTCTTCTTCTAACGCGAAATTCATGCGAATACAAAATGATTAGAAATAATGCATTCTCGTACCCGATGTTCTATCGGATAGAATCTATTATATAGGCCGCTTAGAGTACTATAGTTTAGCATTTCAATAGAACTTCCACTATTAATTGGTTACGCATGAATTTCATCTAACAAATGAAATGCTGCGTTTCGAAATATTAATGAGCGATCCTTTGCATTAAATGCAAGCGCTATGGAATTGTTTGAATAAGATTGTGTGAAATGCTAATTATAATTATTAATGTACACAATCTCGTACCAATTTGCTGGTATTTTTGTAATTAGTTGTAGTGATTGGCTTTCTGTAACATTGTGATTGCTTTTCGTTAAGAATATATTATTAGACCTAAAGATTTCCGTCATAAAAGTTATTGGGAAAGGTATCGGCAGGAATCCGGGTACTTTCTGTGAGCCGTTTGATTCACTTGTTTATCATATTAAGCCTATTAGCCCAGTCGTCAGGTAGTTTTACCTTGCAAAAGGTCGGGTTGTTCTGAATTTTGGATATGAGTTGTTTAGGTGTTCTTATGAAAATTTAAAATTTTCGAACTTGAGTCCTCCGCGCGCTCCATCATCTGGGCTCATATCTATCTGCTTAATTCGACGGGTCCTACGTATACTAGTGCAAGTGCAAAATCCCAATTTTTCAGGAGAGCGGTATAAAGGTTCTAAAGATTTTAAATTTGACGTAAATCAAAAGAAATATTTGAAATTTTCAAATGGTGAAGTATGGTCCATTCCAAAATTTCAAATATTTCTATTGATTTATGTCAAAGTTAAAAGCTTTCGAACCTTTAAACCGCTCTCCTGTAAAGTTGGGTTTTTGCACTTATACTAGTATACGTAGGACCCGTCGAATTTATATTTGAAGTTGTCATATATTATTGCTAAATTATTTTTAAACATTGGAGTTGGTGTTGCCATATCCGTGTTAAACAGTGGTTAATTTTCTTAAGCCAAGATATGAACCTTGCTTGGAATTATAGAATCGTGATTGTCTGTTCTGATGGAAAATACATTAAATATTCTGACAGTCACCCGCCATAACATTAAACTCTTTAAAACCCAATAAACATAACTCATTACTTGGCAATTGAACGTGACATATTGATAGTACAGTATGGTTTATTAAGCATTATTGGAATCACGCCAATCGGTGGTTTAATATGCAATCAGAATAATTCGTTTGTCGGACAAATTATTTCGATTGCATTCGCCAATTTAAGTAATGCTACATTTTCAATTTGGTATTATTGTTGCAGGTCCAGAGGAACTGCCTACGACGAATAGTGATACGGCTTTTTAGTTACTAAATGTAATAATTTAGGTATTTTAATTTGTATTGTCTTCCAATGTGATAGTGTTAGTGGTGATGTATTTTTGTAAACTCACGCAAAGCAGTTTCTCGAAAATCCGGAATGTAACGTTAAGGTAATCGCATCACGCAATCTTACGGAACCGATCTAGTAATTTCGCGAAACCGTGTTTTGATGAAAATACGAAACTAATTTAGTAATATGACGAAATTTATCAAAACAAGGTAGATGGCAGGTTGTGTGGGGTGTGTGAGTACAAAGTTAGGTACACGCATGACTTAAATTAACTCGGATACTTTTAAAATAAAATTATCTGAATTTAAAGCTTAATTTTGGGTTAAATAAGGGTTAGTGTACAGGTTAGTTTACACACAGGGTACTGTTACTTTCCCATTTAATAAATTACCTATTAATTTCTCATCACACCATCCCACACTCTGCGGTTTCATGAAAAAACTAGACTCAGTTCGGGGTTTCGCGAAATTACTACATCTATTCAGTAAGATTGCGTAATGAGACTTGATATTCTGGATTTTTGCGAAACTCCGCGTGTGTTCGCGGAAATACAGATTACGTTATCCTCTGCCGACATTGATTGACTTTAATAAGTGTTGACGCAACAGTCAACAGGATTGGTAGCAGAGCCGCCTGCCCAGAGTGTACCGGAAGTACTTGAGTACACTTGTGGAGGCAATAATAATTCAATACTACTTTTAAAATCAATTTTGATACGAAAATCCCAGCTAAAATTGTATGCTCTGCAGATCTCTTTTATGATACTTGTATGTATGTGTTATTTTTATCATGGTTATTGAAATTTCACTAGCACGATTTTGGCAACTATTAACTATCAAAAGAAAAAAACTTTTGGAAGTACACAAAAAAAAAAAACATACAAAAGTAATTCTAAGCCTTTTGAAGCTTTTTTTTTTGGTATTTTTGAAATTATCGAACAAATTTTGTTACTTTTCTGTGCTAGTAAATTTTCAATAACCAAAGTAATTTTAAAATCACGACAGATGCAAACTGTGGTACAATTTGTGGGTTTACAGCCACACTTTTAGAGGTTAGTGACCTATTATGTTACGACTACTAAACTTAGCATATAGCTGACGGGTCATGGCGCTGTTAACAAACTCATGGCGCTGGTAGGTATATTTTAGCAGGCCAGCCTATAGTACTGTACCCCAAGTGTGAGTTTTTTACGTTACTACTGTAGTTGCGTCACGCCAAAAATGTCAAACAAATTTTTAGTCACGCTATTCGCCGCTAGAGGCTCTGCCTAAATTTTCATACATTTTTGGCTTGATGCAACGCAGTAGTAACGTAAAAAAAACTCGCACTTGGGGTACTGGTCAGCCTATGGATAGAACTTAATTACCTTTCATTGTTTAAAAGTTTTAGTAGTATGAGATGTAAATAAATGATTCGCGATTTATACATTTGGTCAGGAAAAATTGAATAGGTTCGATTAAAAGTCGAAAGTGATAGTAACGTGCAGCGTTGTCGGAATTGGGGGTTATCTTCTCCAAACACTTCTCCATGAGCAAAATTTTACAGAGTATTGCAAAAAAAAACTCAATTTGATCGCGTTCCACTTCGTGCTTTTTTTTTATAACGCATAAAAGCTTATTGTTGAAAATTTGAAACAATTGAAGTGATCATGCATCGCTGCTCAATTTTGCATTTTCGCTGACCAAACCCTCAATATTTAGCTAACCGTTTAATTAAATGATAGCCTTTTAAGTATTGTAATAAAAGTAGAAAACGAATTGTGATTGACTTTACAGTATAGATGTAGCAATATGAATCAGTATTGTCAAAATAGTTAATAGTTTAAGTTATGGTTTGGCAATTTGATGTACTTATTAATAAAGTCAGGTAAGTTGCCGACATGTAAAAATTGTGAATATTTGTGGCTTTTACCCAGTAAAGAATTAATTGTACATACATGTTGTTTTTTTATTTATCATAATTATTTATATACAGTGGTGGACATCTAATTAGAAACACCGAGTGTGACTTTTATTTTTGGTACAATTTAACTTGATAATTAATGTTTTACGTATCATAGAGGGCTTATACCTATTTATCTATAATGTATCCACATCATGAAGTATTATTATATCAGTTTTGGAAATATCATACAACCGTTTATTTAAAAACTGGTATACTTTATAAAATAAAATGAAGCAGCACAACGTACTAAGGTGGACAACTAATTAGAAACAGAAAAAAAACATTAGCATAAATATGAACAAAGGTAACGAAACAATAAATAATGAAGTTAAATGGTACAAACGCTTTATAATAAACAATTAATATTTGGTTGGGAAGCCTCTGCTGTCGATTACAGCTCTGCAACGATGTGGCATTGATTCTATCAATGTTTCATACATTTCCAGGGAATATTTCTCCAAGCTTCTACAAATGCGTCTTAAAGTTGTTGTAGTATGATACTAGTAGTAGTACGATATTAGTGATATGTTTATTGGACAATGTTTTCTTTACAATGTACCACAAACTTAGATTTGATTCAAATCCGCACTATTTGCAGACCACTCTAACACTGACCATCGAAGAGCGCGCCTTAACTTTGCACGTGAGCACTTAAATTGTTCAAACCTACAAATGAGCAAGGTTCTCTTTTCTGACGAGAGTAAAATTATGGAAAATTAACATAAGGAATTCGAAACCTCATACTACCTACTATTAAATGGCATTTAGTATTTATTAAAAAAAAAAAAAGTTTACTAATAATCCGTTCAAAACAAAAACTTGCGAGGTGTTTCGATTTTTTTTATGAGCTCTTCGATAGTCTGTTGTTAATTTCGGCCCATTAGTTGGCTTGTGTGGTACCAGTCTACGTTCCTACAATCTTCTTCAAATCGTAGAGCCACTTACAGTCACCCTTCGAACAACACGGAGCTGCTGCTGCAGTTGAAAAGCGCGAAGGCGTCGATTTCGCAAACAAACGGTTGCAATAAACCGGTCGTCTCACTCAGAAATGACCCGATTCCTACCAGATCCTGGATGGCGCGTAAATAAACCAGTCTCCCGATAGCGTTGGTACACTCTATGAACAGACGAGAGGCTTAGATGCAATCATGCAGCCACAACACGCTGACTAATCCCAGAATCCAGCAATGCCACTACTTGGGCGGCTGCAGCGGGTGAAGTATGCATGTGTGTTAGAAAAAAAACTTTATCAGACGTCACAGAGCCTAATCAACAAATTAAAAACAGAAAATTTTAAAGTAATGCGTTATTTTGCGTTTGTTGCACGATAAATGTACTCCAACTCGAAACACACGTTTATCTCAAAACAATGTTCCATTCATTTATTGGATAAAAATTCAATAAAAAACAAATTAAATTTTGAAGTTTCGTACACCATTATAAAGGCCAAACTTCCAGCTATTAAATTATCTTCTTTCTAATATTTAATGAATTAATACTCTATTTTGTTTAATTGTCGCTAGAAAGATAATTTTGGAAGTGTTTCGATTTTTTTGATGAGAAGTGTAGTTACAAAATTAGACTAGTTTACAGGGCGTGGTTCTTTAGACGGTACGATACGAGGAGTCCAGGGTCTTCAGGTGTAGTAGGTAGTACTTAACTAGCGGCTGCTGAGGCGCCGCGAGAGAGGACGAAGTTTTTTTTTTTCTATTGGACTGCTGTAGGTGGTCCTAGGGAACCCTTCCTACGTAACCGGGCAGTTATTGGCGAGACCTGAAGGGTCTCCAGCCAATGGGGGGGGGGGGGGGGGGGGGAGTAAAATACTTAACCTAAGCTAACTACTTGTACTACACTAACATCATGACTACCTGCAACAACAGCACTTAGGGCGACCCCTAGTGGGACTCGGACCTCGGCTTAGGGCGTCGCTGGCTGGGACTTAGGGGGGGGGAGACAGCTTGATGAGAGCTGAATTATCGGTGTGACTGCGGAGTCTGAAGAGACGACCGGCTCTACGACGGGTGAGCTCGGTGGATCGTGACCGGCGGCGGTGGGACGTCGCGACGGGCCTAGTCGGCGAGGACGGTATGCCGGACGGCGGCGGACGTTGTGTAGTGTGCTGGTCGTTTTACTCGCCTCCTGGAGGATGGTAATTTCGTCATCGGGTTCTAAAAGTGTGTGCCTGGGACGGCGAACTTTACTTATGAGAGAGGGGACTGTAGTCAGCCGCTGCGGCGACTAGGGGGTTCGGATGGCGGGGGGCAGTGTCGAAGTAACGCTTGGAAATGCGTTTGAGGTATTGCTTGATGGTTGGCATTTTAAGATCGAGATGGAGTTGGACGTTACGCATGAACCACGGGGCAGCCGCGGCTCTGCGCAACGCTCGATTCTGGAGGGTTTGGAAGGATTTGAAGCGACAAGGCTTAACGTGTGTGAACACGACGCTAGCGTAAGTCAAGATGGGGCGGATGCACGTCACGTAGATTCTCAGCTTATTTCTAAGTGACAATTTACTGGACGCTCTAAGGATGGGGTGGAGGCGACCGACAGCGAAAGCGGCGCGAGCGCGCACCGCTTTGATGTGGTCTCGGAAACTCAGATGGTGGTCGAGGATAACCCCCAGGTATTTGGCTTTCATCTCCCAAGGGATCTGTTTGCCGAACATGAGGACGGGACGGATGTGGGTGTGGGAATCACCGTGTCTCTCGAAAAGAACGGCTGCGCTCTTTTCGGGATTCACCTCTATTCTCCATTTCCGGAACCAGACCCCGAGGGCGTTGGCTGCGGTTTGAAGGGTTCGAGAGATGCTATCGAGACTCCTACCGGAATAGTAGATAGCCGTGTCGTCGGCAAAGAGAGCTAACTTGGCCAAGCCACGTTTGGGAATGTCGCTGGTGTACAGCGTGAACGGGTGCGTCTCATATCATATAAAGTTATTTGGTATATTTTCATTTCAATAACATTCACAAGATATAATAAACGTGAGTTATACCAACTGTTGATATAATTTCTTTAGATATAACATTTATTTACTCGAATACTCATTTTGTCTAATATTATTAGATATATCGTTCATCTGATCGAAAATAATTTAATATAAAACTCTTTTGAACTAACGCTTATTCATTGCATGTTTACATCCAAGTAGGACGGAGTGACTAGATTAGGGTACCCCGACTAGATGGGTTAGGTTAGAACTGTGACCACAGACGCGTGAGCCGAGCGAGCGAAGCGAGCGTGCCGCGGTAGCGGCCGGCGAGCACTACATCCAAGTTGGTCCTAGTTACTAGGTCAGGGCACCCCGACGAAATGGATTAGCTTGGGTTAGGTTAGGTTACCCGCTTGCCGGGAGGACACGGCGTGGCACACGCTGGCAGAGTGTGCCGCTTGGGAGGAGCCGCGCCGTGCCCTCATCTCAGGAGTAGGCGGTGACCTGTCGCTGTCGGCCGTGGTCGAGTCCATGGTCGACAGCGAGGAGTCCTGGGACGCGGTGGTGTCCTTCTGCGACACGGTCATGTCGCAGAAGGAGGATGCGGAAAGGGTGAGGGAGATCACCTCCACTCACCCGGCCCGCAGCAGACGCACCGGGCGTCGGCGGAGGGCGGACAACGCCCTCTTCCAGCCCCCCTAAATGGGTCCAGGGGCGACGGACTTGGGGAAGTCTGTCGCCCCCCACACATCAGGACCCGAGGCGGCGGCGCGAAGTGTTCCAAGCGCGCCCCTCTTAGACGGCGCGGGGGGAGTCTAGGCCGGCACCAGTTGGGGGTTGCGGAAGTGTCGTAAGTTCCCGCGACCCTCGGCGCAGGTGTGAGATGGAACACCGGGGTGGTTTTAGTCAGTAAGAGTCTGACAGACCCCTCCGCCCACCCCAGGGCGGAGGACATCCATGAGGATTTCCACCCCGAAAAAAAAAAAAAAAAAAAAGGTTAGGTTACCCGCAGTCCGTGACAGTTTTGGTCGGGGCGGGTTGACCAGGACCCGGAGGACCACCCCGGGGACCTAGGTGAAGGACTACGGGGCGGTGATCGGAGTCTAGCTCTTCATGCGTCTCTATAGAGCGTAGACCGAGGTTTACGTTCTTTAGAAGCGCTATGTCAAGGACATCGGGCTGATGGTCAGGGTTATGGGGGTAGTGAGTGGGACACATCGGGGCGATAACGTCGAATTCGAGCTCCGGGCTAAACTCTTCGAGGTTACGACCTGCGTGGTTGTTGGAGTTGCAACTCCACGAGAGATGTTTGGCGTTGAGGTCGCCCGCTATGATAACGGAACCTCCGCCGAGGTCAAAGAGGGCTTTAAGATCGCTCCGGAGTTGGATCTTATTACTGGAGGGAGGATTATACACCGAGACGATTGTGATCGGCTGGTGTCCTGTCATGCCTAGTCTGCATATGGAAGTTTCCAGGAGTTGGAGACCAGGGGGAGGGTCTAAGGGAGTGCAGTACAGGGAACGTTTGTAGTACGATGCGAGCGATTGGATCGCTTTCAGAGGCGTTCCAAGCGGAGACTATGTTATTCGCCCACTGCGTATTACAGAAGGAGACGGTTTGGGTAAGGCTGGGGATCGTATCCCTGAGGAGCACTTTAGTGGACGAGAGGGAAGTGGAGGGAGCAACCGCTGTCGGCGCTGGCCTGGGAGCGAGTGCGGGGGCGGGTGCGGGGGCGGGTACGGGGGCAGCCTTGGGTGTTGAGGGACTATGTGCAGGCTGTGAAGCAGCTGGCACTATAGTGGGAGCGGGGATAGGGGAGCTCATCAGGGCGGGGATCGCCGAGATTGAGGGTCTAGGGGCTCGTTGCTGTTGCTGGGGCAACTGGGTACTGGGCCTTAAGGCGGGGAACGATTGCTGATGATTCAGCTCGTTCCATGGGGACGGCCTTTGGGGACTGAGGCGGGCGGGGAGTTGGGAAGAAAGAGGGGGAGCCGTGGAAGGACTCTCTCTTTGATGACGGGCGGCTGAGCGTTTAGCTAGCTTAGGGTTGCGCTGTTTTGGCGCTTTGGCGCACCCACGATAATTCACAGGGTGACCAGACTCGCCGCATAAAACGCAGCTGGGAAGCTCGAGACATAAGGACCTATCTTTAGGACGTTCACAGTCGCTAGTGCCGTGGTCACCCAGGCACTTGACGCACCTGGGTTTCGCGTAACAATTACGCTGTGAATGGCCATAAAACTGGCAACGGTGACATTGACCAGGGGGACCGGACTTATTGGGGCGCTCGACGCTTATGCCAGACAGGTGGCACAAGGTCTTAATGTTATAGACGGCCTTGGACTCGTCTGAAGGCTCGCATACTGCGAGGACCATGTCGTAGGGGGTGCCACCGCGGCCGCGGTGCATGCGGTGGACTTCCAAGACAGGAATGTTTTGCGACTTACGGTCGCTGAGGATGGCGTCGGAGTCAATTTCCTTGGGGATGCCGCGGATAACGACTCTGATAAGTCGCTCATCGGGAAGGGCAAAGGTGTGGAATGACACGCTTTTTTCCCTTAACATAGGCGTGAGATCGCGGAAATCTTTTGACGTGGGGACTATGACTTTAATGCCCTGTTGGGTGGTGCGGGCGCTAAGATAGTTGATCTTGCGATCAACACATATCTTGGACACATCGGTCCACTTCGCCTTGTCCTGAATGAACAGAGGCGGAGGAGAGGGCTCTTTCCTCGGAGCCAAGGTTTTCGAGCCGGTAACGGGACGGGGGGAGGAAGGACGACTGGCCTGCGGGGAGGTAGCCGGGACGGGACTAAGGGAAGCAGCCGACGCGGGGGTCGCAACGGTTGTCTTGGGGGTTTTAGCCGGGACTTGGCTGGAGGAGGTCGCCTTATTTTTGCGGGCACGCTTTTTCCCCTTTCCGACTACGGTAGTGTAGTCTTCTGAGGAAGAGGAAGCCGACGAATAGGATTCGGACTCAATATCGGAATCGGGGACTAGGGGCTCTGACGTGTCCATTGATGACGTCATCTCTGGAGCATGTCGGAGGGACGGGGAAGGGGTGTGTAAATTAGCGGAAGGCGCAGCTGCGGAGTGCAAGTGCCAAACCATTGTTTGCGGAGACAATGGACCGGGAGAGAAAGGCGGAAGCGATAAAAGGCTCGGAATGCCATTGTTCTCGTCGAACAATGGCTCTCCTTCGCCGAAATAGTCAAAGTCGTTATCGCAGGTGGGCGATAATGGATTAGTAGTGTGCCGTAGGCACCTCGCGCACTAGACGGCCACGACCACGACCAGTGGCCGCAACGATCAGACTGACTAAAGAAACCATATAAACGTCGCGCACTTAGCCGCAATAATAATCTGATCGTTGCGGCCACTGGTCGTGGTCGTGGCCGTCTAGTGCGCGAGGTGCCTTATGGGCCCACTACTAGGAATACGATCGCCATATTTAGCGAGAAATTCGGGGTCCTTTAAAAGTTCCCGGAAGAACGCTAACAACACAGCGTCAGACATCTCGGAAAAGATGCCTGAACCGTGTGTAAAAATGGAGGATAAGCTTAATAAAAACGCGGCGCGCACATGTACGCGACGATTTTTAGTAACGGCCTATTCGTCCTAACAATTTAATTTAAAAAACGCGATTCCCCGGGTGGATGGGCCCGGGGGTGTGTGAAAACCCTCCCTGTCGGGTGTAGACAGGGAGGTTGACTGCCTATTGTTGAGCCCTAAGCTTGTAATCCCGGTCGCCAGTCTTATTGTGCGAACGGGTTCCTAAGTCTCTAGTGAGGTGCAATACTAGAGAGTGCTAGATGGGAGAGAACGGGGTTAGAGCTAGCGTCGACTAGGAGACCCCCCAAGGCCGGTGGTACTAGCTCCTTCCAATTTTCGCCTTGCCCTGAAGGGGCACAGCTGGTGTATTGGGTCAACACCCACTCGGTTTCGTTAACACTGCAAAGTATCAGCCGAGGGCCACGAAACTGTGGATTTTCCCTGAAGGGGCACACGCGTTTGAGATTCCTGACAAAGAAATAGGCGTTCAGCCACCGCCTTGAAAAAGGCAGCTTTTGAACTTATAGTCGTGAAGTGGAGAACACTACGGCGGGGCGTAGCGATATTCGTGAGCGAGCACGTCGAGAAAGTAAGCAGCGCGAGTTGCGGCACGTCCGTCCTCAGCGAGCGTCGGAGCGCGAATAGAGGACGAAGTGCCACCACCCCGCCAGTCGCCACCGCTGCTCCGTCACACATAATTGGCGTAAAGGATTGTAGATATATGTAATTTTGGTCAAAGTTGATTATTGTATATTTATTACATAACACCCAGCGATACCGATTATTTATTATGATTAAATTAAATAATTTCAACTTAACCTAAAAGATTGCAAATTCAAAGTAAAATAAATCCATGTCTTGAAAATCTTTATTTTAAGCAACCGATTTTTCTATTCCCATCCCTACACAGATTATCTGATACCTATCAAAACGGACTCCTACTCCCTTATTACAAAAGATTGTTTAAACCAAGACTAAGGTAAACCCAGGTTTAAAATATACCCATCACTTTTTTTTTTCTTTTATAAAAACGTTGCCCCACACTAAGATTTCTCTTGTATCGTGGGTGCGTTTACAGACACAAATCTCACAAACAAACGCCCAGACCCGGAACAACCATTTGTAGGCCATACAAATTTTTGTTCCGTGTGGGAATCGAACCCACGACCCGTAGCGCAGAAGCCAATCGCTTAGCCACTGCACCAAACGTGTCGTCTTATGTCATATAACAAAAAGAGACGGAGCTATTTTAAAACCTAGGTTTTTCTTAGACCATCTTTTGTAATAAGGGGGCTAAAGTTATCGCGAAATATGTTTAACCATTGTAGGGTTACATTTTAATTTAATAGTTTTCCGGAGAAAACTCCGGGCATTTGAAGAAAATACCGGACTTTTCTAAAAAATATAATTTTTTATTTAAAATAATTTTATTTTACATTGACTTTGTTTTACTTTCTCATTTTTAGAAATTTCATCCGGTTTAAAATTCCTCCCGCGTTCCGGACACTGACCTTTATATGTAGTGTTCGGTAGACAAAACAAGGAACAGATAATTAGTGTTATAAAGCTGAAAGGCATAGTTATTTATACATATTTATAACACCTACAAAGTTATGCAATAAAATCAGTTAAAATATGTTTTTAGGGTAGCTCCTCTACATGTTAAGTGAGGGTGATTCCTTTTTTATTCAACAAACCCATCATCGTGTGGGCTATTGTTGAATAGGTTCAAAAATATTGCGGAATAATAGAAACACTTTCGATACAGGTTTACGAAATTAAGTGGTAATTAGAATTCAGAAGTGTTTTGTATTGTGTGTGATAAGTATTTTGTGTATGATTTGTGATGTGCATGAGAGCAATAAATAAATAAATTTTTAGTATCCCCTACAAGCTAAACCGATGTGTCTAAATATTTGAAAAGTATTTGTAATAGTAGATACTATAGGTATTTATCGAATTAAAAGAAAAACCATCACGACTAAGAAGCCTGTAATACCTAGTTTACTAGTACCTAATAGTTGACCATCTTTATGCCATGTAGTTGGATCTGTAAAAAGTTTTTAGAAACTCTATACAAATCAACTGCAAAAATAACTTTGTATATTGTAAAATATGTATTTATCTTTTAACCTTTATTTTTACCATCAATTACGCTTGCATCTTTTGGCCGTCCTGACTACGAAACCCTACACTGTGCGTGGTCCGAAAAGCTTTTGGCCGATTTTATACGTATTGGGTAATCAAAGTCTGTTTGTTTTTATCTGTAATCACAAAATTTACCTTACGTTTAAGTATAAATGGTGAATTAAATAGCATTTATTGTGAAAAATATGTGGTTGCCTTCTGAAAATACCAGTAGTATGTATTTCACATGGAGCAACGACGAAGCGCATGCGCCTTAATGGGTTCCACTTATTATGTTATGCTTATCATATTGTGTACATAATTTAATCACGCCTAGCAATCTACCTGAATAAATCGATTTCATATAGCATTATAAATATCTGTACCGATATTTGAAATTTATTTGCATAGACGCGCTGACCGAATTAAAACATGAAAGTCGCCACACAATTTGGTATTTTATTGGTGATAGTAGCCGCCTTGTACAGTGTTGATGGCAAACCTCATTATGATGTAAATAACGCGCCGCAATTATATGTAAAATTTATAAACGACTATAATAGAACTTTTAAAGATAACTACGACCTGCTAATCCATTATGAAGCGTTTAGAAATTCGTTAATTCGAATAAACAAATTAAACAGCTCAGATCATTCTGCGACTTACGGCATTAATAAATTCTCTGATATGACGGAAGAAGAAAAGAGCCATTTCCTGCCACCTGTAAGTCTCTAAAGGATTTATCTTATTTTTGTGATTAGATTGAAACATCGAAATAATAAATCGTTTGCTTTTGTATGCAAAGAAGACTGGTTAAAATTGACCCAAAATTTTCATAACGCCCGGCGCTAAAGAAATATATCTCAGTTTATGCATTATCATGAGTAAAAAATAACTGCATATTTTTTTATTTTATATCGATGGCTATCATGTCAATATTTCTATTTCTTTTTGTATGGTGAGTATGGTGACGGGGCGAGCGCGGCGAGGTGAAGGGGGAAGCGCGAGGGGTATTGCATTCCAGCGAGGTGCACAGATATTTTGACCGTGTTATATGCTAATAGAAGATAGAATAGAGGCTGTATTAATCAGTTTCACAAATAATACGCACACGTGTGCAAATTCAATACATTTTCCAATGAAATAAATACATTTTTAATATTTTTCCTGACAAAATATATGTAGCAATATTACAATGATAGCCACGATTTTGGGTAATGGTGACTACCGATTATTAATATAGGTACTAAAAATATACTACATGTGAGATATGTTTTTTTTCCGCCGGGCCTGTGTAAATTTTGTATGGGCCGTGACCCGTCTCCTTTATCAAGTAAATGAATTGCTATTGTATCACTCCTTGCGGTGTTCAGAGTAATTTTATCTGCTATCAAAAATATTATAATTTAAAATCACATGTATTGTACTGAAACTCATTAAAGATCTGAAACTTGAAAAAACAAAATACAACGCGTGGGAAGCCGCGAACGACAGCTAGTTTTTTTAAAGAGCTTATTACATTAAATTACACGGTTTTTAGGATCCCTAACCCTTTTTCAGTGCAGCATCATAGCAGTTAGGGCGTCCGGTCTCTGTGGTCCTGTAGAGATTACACTCAGCGTTTATGAAACGCTAATGAAGTATAAGAATTTCAAAAACTTAATATAAAATCTTTTTCAGTTTCCTGTTCACCAAGATACAGCCCAATAAATTCTCATCGAAAGGTATGATGACGTACTAAAGGATCCATTTATTTGCAACATCGGAAATTATAGTCTGTTTAAAAATAAAATTTACTAGTTCAATAAAACAAGTGTTTCAACTAAAAGTGTTTTTTTGTATCGTGTCTTTTTCTAATTATATTTCTTTCTGAAACCGTGGCAAAGGGAATGCAACCTCGAGGCGTGGCATCAATTTCGGGAACTTGCATACTTTAAAATAATTTGGGTTTATTTTTATTCAGAAAACGCAATGGAAACTTCTTGGGATATCGACGACTTAAGTACAGTACAGGGATAAAACACAATAGTTATTAATTTATAAAACCAATTTATCAATTAGGTATAAAAGGAAATAACACATAAAAATGCTATTTCTAAAATCACCTACTTAGTCTAGGGTGATAGGGTGTTTTTAGAAATAGCTCCTCAAGAAGTACAGTGTCGATGGTGCCGTCAGACAAAAGCACCTTGTTTCTGCTTCAAAAAATGCCCTTTCAGCCTGGTTTTTGTGATTTACCTAAATATGGCGCCCTTTATGTGCTTTTTGACTATTTCATGCAATAAAAGATTTACGAAATGGTGAGAATAATTGAAAAAACAAATAAAAATACCTGGTTTTCTGTTTCTGAGTTAAATTAGCGCCCCGAGTTAACTGCACGGAGCGATATCGCGTTCGTTGTGCCCACCAGGTGAGTCCCCGTTCCTTCATTCATTTATGCGTGGCATCGAACTTTTGGGACATTGCCGATGGTCCACCTGACTCTGTCCACTTAGGTGGACCAACGGATATATTTTTGCAGTGTTCCTCTTTGGTGGACAAAACAGGTGACTGCGGACTATAGCACGACAATGTATTAAATAAATTATATATTTTTATGCCGGCCGATCATGTATATGATGGCCAATTGTGAAGAGGAGGCTTTATTTAAATATGCAATGCAACGTGTAACAAGTCTGTTTCTTAGTCGTGTATTTTCTTCATAGAAAATGTTAGCATTGTCAGTTGCCCAGATGTCATAATGCATCGCATACGTTGCATACGTGGGATCAGTTTGACTCTAGCTATAAAGTCACTTGCAATGTGTACTTACCCCCTAGATGGTGTACGCTAAATTGCTTTCACGATAAGTTGATTAATTTGGCAGATGTCAGTTCATGACATAAAAATAAATTGTAATGGCGCTTGTGTATGACAATTTAATTCAACAAGTATTAAATCAATTTAAAATATTAATAAAGCGTTACCCAAAAGGTTGTTTTAAAATCAGAAACATAGAAACAATATAGTTATATGTGTCTAACGCCATAATTATATATTACATAAATGATTTTGAAAAAACCCCGACGCGTTTTCAAACTTGCGTCAGATGGTACCAGTTGCCAGAGACGTGCGTATCGATAAAATAATTTCGATAAATTTATATTAACAGAATGAATATTTTGACTATCGTAATAATTATAGACGATAGGCTCAGTTGATTGAATAATTAAAATAAGGCTCATTATAGCCCAGTTGCCTTGCAAAAGGTCGGTCAGGTCGGTCCTAAATTTTGGATACGTGTTATGGATATGTGTTCTTATAAAAATTACAAATTTTGTACCTTGAGTGACCTCGGCGCGCTCTGCCATCTTGGGTTAAAGAACCCAAAAATTAGTTTTTATTAAATAACTCCTTATGGGTTTTATGCCAAAAATTATTCACATCAATTTTGTAGAAAATTAAATTCTTATTTTTCATTCCCGACTCAAAATCAGAGGTATTTTATAGGTTTGAAGCCCATGTCTGTCTTTCTGTTTGGCTGTCTATTTCTCTCTCTGTCTGTGTGTCTGTTTGTGGGCTTTTCATAAAAACAGCTAACATAACACATCCAAAATTCAGGACCGACGAACCTACCGAACCTAACGAAAGATAAACCTCTTTTTCACGACCCGGCTACTGGGCTTATTATTGGTGATAAATAAACATTTATGTTCACTTATCCCATACCTGCTGGATTCATTATCACATCAGCAAGTAATCGTCTATTGTTGAAGATATGCATGCTAATTGACTTAATCCTAATTACTTAAATCACAAGTATTTGAAATGTACATAAAATCACATTACAATAATTTGCCAAATTCTCGCTGAAATTTTACAAATTTCATCGATAGTTGAATCGACTACAGTCACATGTCTAGCAACTCCTATTGACATGTGTCATTTTAATCTTCTTATCGTGAAAACAATATAGGAGGCCTGTTTGGTAGTTTTAATGCACTCGTTTCGGAAGCTATGTACTACGAGAAGAGCAACAAGAAGAACTAAACGAGCCTTAAGCCATATATTATCTCGTCCTGGCACGAGATAAGTCAACGATAAAATTGTCTCGCGGTGCGCATGTTAGGCTAGCTGGAGAATTGAACCCTGGAGGCTGGTGGAATCCTGCAGAAATGTAGGGGAAGTTCGGGTAGCCTCGGACGGCGGGTAGCCTCGGCCACTATCGGTTTCGAGCAATCATGCACACATAGAAAAACGAAACACACTTCAAAACGATCGCCTAGCCACGTGTGACGTGACTTCGTATACAACTCAGTAGGTAGTGATGCAATCGCCGAGCGGATAAAGAGTGACAATCGTTTAATTACCTGTGCCCAGTTTTTTTCGCGCGCCTTTTACTTTTGGGATACAATTATTATATATTAAACGTAAGTACATCACAATCATTTTATTAAATAATTTGTAGGAAATGTATTCAAGTTTACAGGTTAAGTCACTTATTGTCCTTACAATTGTAGGTATTTTTGTAATAAATAAAAATGTTCAATGGAGACGGTCGGGTAAAACCGGACACAATTTTGTCGGGTACCCTCGGACACTTTCTGGGTGGGCAGAATGTCTTCTTTTATTATATAATTCTAATAGATATTTTAAAAACTGGTTATAAAATGTTGAGAAAAGTATAAGTACAGTATTTATTATTATTTTTTAATTTTTTTTTTGCTTTTACAGATCGTTAAAAAATTATAAAATGCCGAAATTTAAGGGAAGACTGACGCAAAGAGGGTATTGGGATGAAAATATCATTTGCGGCGAGACCTTTGATGAAGACTGATGATGATTCAGCCGAAAGACGTCCACTGCTGGACATAGGCCCTTCCCAATAGGGGGGGGGGGGGTTGCCATAATCGCCACGTTTGGCAGGCGGTTACTTTCGGCACCACACGGCACTGATGAAGACTGGATATAGTGTCATACATGCAAGGACTGGGCGCATGAAGCCTGTGTGGACATCGATCCTACACAGCTTTACTACTATTGTGACGTCTGTAAGGCCAAAGACCGGCTTGGTCATCGTTGATATATGTGTGTCCGGGGCTACCCGCCAAAAAAAATTATGTCAAAAAGTAAAGACTGATTTTAAGACTCGATTTAAGCTAAGACACAGAAAATATATGATTGTTACTTGATTCTAATTATTAAAGATATGTTGTATTTCGCATTTAGTTTGAAAATAAATGTTTAATTCTGTTGATTTTCAAAATTTCATGATTTTTCTTTATGTGTCCGTGGCTACCCGAACTTCCCCTAGCTAAAAAACGTTTAAATAAGAAAAAGTGCAAATCATAAATACCTATGTTTTATGATTTGCACTTTTCTGTTTACATTTCAATATGTTTACATGTGAATAAACACGTCAAGTGCCTTTAAACTAGAGATGAAACGGATATCCGGTAACTATCCGGTATCCGGCCTATCCGGCCTTTGTTTTAACTATCCGGTCGGATACCGGATAGTAATACAGTATCCGGCCGGATACCGGATAGTAAAATTTAAAAAAATCTCATTATTTTACACAAGGCAAATCATACTCCAATAGGTTATGGACACCGTTTATTTTCATAATCGCACATCAAAAATGTTTGTTTTATTAATTATTAGTTTAATACTCAAAATTAACAAGTGGCAAATTGTGATGAATAAATATCAAATTTTCCGCGTTTGTTGGTAAAAGGCGACTTCGCTTGGCTTCGTATACCAGACCAGCTTCTGAAAATAGCCTTTCGCTGTAAACGCTACTGCCAGGTGCTGAAAGATAAATTCTAGCAAACCTTGACAACTGCGGGTACTGATTTAGATTAACTGACCACCAAATGTATGGGTCGTGATTGCGATCGATTCGAGATGTCTTTAAAAAAAAGACAATCTCGTTAGCAATTGGATTTTGTTTTCCTTGATCGCGACAATCACTACTATTATCCTTTGCCACTTCATTGAAACAGTTCCAAAAAGTGTCATGAGCTTCACGTGTGAACTTGGATCCAGTTTCATCTTCTTTCATTCGTTTAGCAGGTGTTGAAGACGGCGATGATCTTTCACTGTCAGAAGAAGATTCCTCGCAAGAGTTTTTTATATACTCTATCATGATTTTCTGTCGGGCTTTTTCAGTTTCAAGAACTCCTAAATAATCTGACTTGAACCTTGGGTCTAAAACGGTAGCAATTAGGTAGTTTAGATTATCTCCTAAGGATTTAAAACGACTTTCCAATTCAGCTTTCAAAGAAGCTCTCATACGAGCTAAGTCTGGTGTTCGCTTACGTGCGACCCGAATGCGCGTGAATATTTCCGATCTCGTTCACCGCGCCAATATTCAAATCAAACTGATCGCGTCAACGCAATAAAGGGCCGAATATCCGGCAACCGGATATCCGGCGCTCCGGCCTAGTAGCTTGCCGAATATCCGGTATCCGGCCAAACTACTATCCGTTTCATCTCTACTTTAAACGTAATAATATATGGTTTCCTTCGTCTCGGCACCATGTAGATCCTTTACATATAGTAACAGGTAATTTATAATTGTTTTTAGGGTTCCGTACCAAAATGGTAAAAAAGGAAACCCTTATGGTGCGACTTCGTCCGTCTGGCTCTCCGTCCGTCCGTTTTTCACCGCTGCTTATTTCAGGAATAACTAATACTATCGACTTGAAATTTGGAATAGGTTTAAATATGTAATATTTGTCCATTGTTAATATTATAATATTGCAAGAGACACAATTAAAAAAATAGTTTTATTGTCATTGCAATAGGAACCAAAGCAGGGATTGAAATTTTAAAATGGGGTTACCTACTAGGTGAATTACAATAACATACCCATAGGTAAAAGGGCTTTATTTGCACATTATAAAATATATTTTTATTTTCATTTATGCCGCATAGTTTTTGATTTATGATGAAAAATTACTAAAAATACCATTCCCCTTATCTCCGAAGTTTGCAAAGCGAAATATCTGAAATAAATCGAGTTGATGGAGTTTATGTAAATAATACAGGAAAAATAAAACGATGTCTATAACTAGCACAATTTTTTTTGAAATCAGCAAAAATCCTTTACAAACAAATTTAGTCGTGCGGTTCCAAAAAAATGGAAATTGATCCGACTCGCACTTGGCCGGTTTAAGAATTTTTATTTACACAATCATATTTATTACCTGCCTTATCATATTTATATTTTAATCAACGTGTTTTGTAAATTAACTTTAGAAAATCAATTTCTTATGGTAGGTATAGTTTAAATACGAATTCGTCTTGGAATCAACATTCAATAGTTTATTTTTATAGATAGCCTGAAAGAATTACTAAACATGAGAGTTAGCGCAATACACTTTGGTATTTTTCTGTTTTTAGTGATATATATCTTTTTTCGGTATTTTTACATTTGACACAGATAATACTATACATAAAAATAAAATTAGATAATTTTACGTGAAAAACACATAAATGCAATTTGTAGCTTACAACAACTTACGTGTGAGGCATCGAAATATTTTAATACGTTGTTCGGAAAGTAATTTAGTTTTTTCCCAACAGAGGACTTAATTATATTTTTTCACAGCCATCTTCACTCTGAAGCAGCATAATCATTATATATTTCGATAGCTGATATAGCAAGGCTTGCTTGTGAAAGAGTTCGATTGATTCTACGTAATATTTTTGGTTGGTACTTCAAACATGGAAAGTCAAAAGCAGCATTTTCGGCACATTTTACTTTTTTACCATCGAAAAGGTGAAAATGCTGTTCAAGCAAGAAATAAAATATCCAATGTGTTTGGAGAAGGATGTATTACCAGAATGCCAGTGCCAAAACTGGTTTGCAAAATTTCGATCTGGCAATTTTGATGGTAAAGATGCACCACGTTGTGGAATGCCAGTTGAAGCTGATGAAGACACAATGAAGGCATTAATTGATGCAAACCGGCGAATGACAACTCATGAGATTGCTGAGAGATTGAATTTATAGAATTCAACCGTTCATGATCATTTGAAATACCTAGGTTTTGGCAAAGCTCGACATAAAATTCAATTAAAACGAAATGACTTTCCGAATAACATTTAATGACTTCCGAGTACAGCTTTTTCTTTTGGTATACGACATGTTAACCCGTATTTATAAATCAAACTGTTACATACAAGTAAAATGTTATCAGTTATCATTTGCTATGGTAAGTGAGCAAACACAGACACGTTTATCAGGCTACAATAAAAATCTTTATTTTACCAATACACTTCATAAACCAATTCGACTTTAACAGGTGTCATAATTTATTTAGATAGACACGGTAAACGAATTCAGGAAAAATGGAAATAAAAACAAGTTATGTTATTATTTTATTTGTAGTATTAGATTGTGTGTGTGGACTTGATATTGAATATTATGATCTAAATAAAACATTCGAAATATTTAATAAATTCGTAAAAGATTATAATAAAGTTTACAAAGATGATGATGACTTGTTTATCCACTATGAAGCTTTCAAAAACAATTTGGCTTTAATCAACGAGTGGAACAGGATAAATAAAGGCTCTTCGAAAGTTAATTTAAATGAATTTGGTGATATTACATTTGATGAACAGCAGAGATTGCAAATAGAACAGATGTAAGTAGGTTCGGATTTGAAATAACACCATTTTCAAAGTTGAAAATATGAAAAATTTCATAATTATGTGACGGTTACATTATCATTGCAACGTCTGTATGTAAAGATAATGGGTAACCGAACGCTAATAGCAACGTACTGCAAGCACCTATCAGTTATTCAAGAGTGACGATTTTTAAAGTTGTCTTTGGGATGCCTATTTTTAGAAGTAGCATCAACTCAGAGAAATTATAAATAACTTTTTTTTAAATTCTTTGTCTAGGTCGCATTTGACCATAAGCACGTCTAATGGTAAGCGCAGATGGGGTCTAAGATGGAGCACACAATTCAAGTAAAAGAGATATCAGAAGGATTCCCCTATACAGTTCTGGCTCTTACATATACACGACGGAAAACAGTAAACTATTCGGCGCCCTGGCTTACCGTATAGATCATACCACCAAGCTAATACCTGGCATTAACTCATTTTGTCTATTCTTCAGTCGACTAAACCCTCGTCTATGGTGGTCATGCTATTCCTGCTGCTCTTTCTTCGTCACTGTGGAAGTTTGGTGTTAGAGTACAGATGAGTCCTTCATCTCTAGATATGATACTCATTACAAATTTTAATGTTTATAATACTAATAATTGATATATAATACGTTATGTAAATCATCTGAATTAAAATATTCTTTTCAGCGACGACAATCAAGATGATTCACGGCCGAGCGAGGAATAGTGTCTAATATCTATTTTACATTTGTATTTTAATTTAATAAAGCACATGTTACGTAATGAAAAGAAAATAAAAATAACATTATCAGTTGTTTTATTGAAACAAACGACCACCTATTGTGGTGGTTATGGGGATCCACTTCCAATGGTGTATTGTGATGATGATGTATTATATCCATCAAAGCGTATACGCTTTACCTGTCTATACAACACTTATTAGACCACCTTACACTATAGACCCCATATACTTACTATAGTTCAATAATATGCATTTTTTCTATGAAGATTTTGACAATAATATTATTAAACTAGTGAACGCGTCTCTTGTCCTGCGTTTGGAGCCGCCGCTTCTTTCTCTCTGATACCTATCCCTGCCTAGTTGGAATATTCTCTGCAATTAATTGCACAAAAAATTGCAGCAACAGTATCGCCGTAAAAATTGCTGGCTATAGTTGCAATAAAACATACCGGGAAGATGAAAATTTAATTATTGCTCGTTTATGAGCCCTTTTAGCCTTTACACATTTGAGACTTTAATCTATTTTCAGGACTTGACTAATGTCTAAATGTTTCATAGGAATAATGTTCATATTCGTATGAAACGCTTACTTAGCAAAATAAAGTCTAGTGCGGTCTGTGAATCTCATCCTAAAGCTGTTAAATAACTCGGTCTTTAGTGCATTAAACTTAAATTATTGTTGAACAACCGCGTTATTTTTTAAAAGAGATAAATTCTAGGGCATCCAATCCCGCAGGTTATTTGTAATCTCAGAATTTGTAAGACCGATGATTTTTTGATCTCGCAGGATCTCGGCATTTGCGAGATCCCGCATGTATAAAATAATGCCGCATGCTGAGCTATTTGAGCGTGCCGATATGTGTGTTGTAAATGCGATTTAATACGGTCAAAATCTATATATATATATTTATTACTTTCATTTATGAGAAAACATTAAATTCAAATCTAGTAAAATTAAGCCATCTTTTGCTGGAAATACTTATATTTGGAGAAAACATAACATCGTGGATCTAGCAGTAGTTTTAAGTATAAAACTGCATAATTTACATTTAGCCGTTAAATTGTCTTCAGATTTTATAATGTTTCCAATTCCAAACATAAATAATACTCGAAAAAGTTTTGTACTGCACTGCACTTGACATTTTTGAATTGTGTTTAGTTACAACTTTGCAAAGAAACTCACAAAAACTCCAAATGTGCAAAAAACCTCATCAAAATCACGAGTATTCATGAGCGTAATTAAATGCGTGCAACTTCCAACTGTCAACAAAATCAAAACATAAACAATGCTCACGGGCATGCTTATGCTGCTCCTTAATCCTGCAAATCCCGCGGATACCGCACATGTAATCTCGCTCCTTGCGGGATTAGAAAATCATGCGGGATCCCGGTATTTCGAGATCTCGGTATACCGAGATTGGATGCCCTACTCCAGACTGAGTCATAAGTCTTATGATAAAATTACCTTAGTTATATCTGAATCGAATATAAACATTGATATAATAGCAAATTGTAAAAGCTCAACTTTAAAAAAAAAACCTAAATACTTACCTATTATCTTGAAAACCTTACGACATTGAAATTAATTATTAATATAGATAAGTAACTACCTAGAGGTTAATAGACTGGTATGTCTTTAGTGACAAAATGGATGGAGTACCTATAAGCTAAGCTCAAAAATAATAAGGTAAAACACTGACAACTCCATGCGGCAGAATAATAAATCCTACTAAATTAATTTAGGTATGTACCTATTTTCCTCCTATGATCTGTTGTGGTCACTCATAACGTCATCCACGATAAAAATTAATAATTTATTCATAGAGGGCCTATATAAGTGAGATCGCAGTTGAGTGTCAACAAACATCAGCTTTGCTAACAAAGAAACAAGTTTAATATAACGCAGATAATTATGCGCTTCGTCAGTATAGTGTTGTTGCTCGTAGCAGTCGCAATGGCGAGCGCGGCGGGTCCTAAATACGACGTCAGTAACACTGAGAATGCTCGCATTTTGTTCGACCAGTTCATAAAGGACCATAACAGGCAGTACAAAGATGATGCGGATGAAGATGTACATTTCAAGGCTTTCATCGCTAATGTGGAGAAGATTAATAAGCTGAGTGAACAGGATTCTGGTGCCACTTATGGTATTAACAAATTCGCTGATTATACCGAGGAGGAGAGGAAGGGAATGTTTGGATTACGACGCAGTGAGTAACATTTTGTACTATTGATATCAAAATCTATCGAAAGAAAACATTTTAGATACATAAAATAAATATACACTAAAACAAATATTGTCTAAGATGTCACCTTCATTTTATGCACCGTACCTAACACTATAATAATAGAGTTGAAATTAGATTTATACTGCAGCTATGGTATATTGGTACGATAAAAATAATAATACCTATTTATTGTCATAAAACTATGAATCTCTAGCCTCGAAACTAGTGTAAACTGTATTTCTGGGATCAGACAAAGACGCAGTTGATTACGTTATAAAAGGAAACCTGTCGTTTTGCAACTTATTATGGGTTTATTTTTGAGTCATAGACATAAAATAAGTAACAAAACTAACCTAAATGAATCAGCCAAATGTCAAATGTGTCAAAGTCAACCATAGATTAAACAGAATTTAACCCTCAACGCGTTGACACTTTTGTTTGTACCAGAGGTGATTTTTTTATTCTGTTGTGCGGTTTTGGCACCTTGTCTTTTGAGCAAATAAGTATTGGCGATTAATTAAGAATAAGAATTAGATAAATTATTTTGATTGTTAAATCATTATGCATTATTTGATTAACTCATTAAAGTCGTCTACACACCTACCTATTTCATTTACGGATTGCAGTTCTTTGCTCCGTTTCGGCTCACAAAATAGAAATGTACATCTACATAGATAATTAATTTTTGTCTTCATTCTTTTCAGATCCGTAGAAGTAAACTCGCTGGAAATGTGGAAAATGATTATTTTATATAACCTGCTAGTTACATTTTATTTTTATTTTATATAACTTGTACGATGCTTGATTGTTTTCATGCGAATGCTGTGTACACCTGTAATTGGTACTTACATAGGAACCATAACCCATGTACTTTTATTATTTAAATGTAAAATGTATGTACTGTTGGTGTACCTATTTATAAATAAATAAATAAAATAAATAAATATATTATTTCTGATATTAAAATGTTTTTTTTTACTCTTTTAAATAAGTAATATTTTTATTGTTTATCGGTTTTTTATTTTTGCGTTTTTACCTATGGGGTACTAATCATATTAAAGTATTGATAATGATTAAACAAAATACTGAAGTAGTGAGGTTATTTTTCAACTTATTTTTGTTGAGACTTCAGTGCACTCCAGAGCCTATGTTCTATGATGCTATGCTGTATATGCAGGTGCGAGGTTCAAAGTAATCACTTTAAACAAATTATAATACACAATACATTAATTTCATCGGTCCTTCTTCATAAAAATGTTTTAAAAGATTATATTTCATACAACTATTGTTTTTTTAGTTTTTGCTTTGTTATTAATCTTATAGACGTAATTTGAAATTTAAATTCGGATTTCGAATTTGGAAGTCATTACATTAGGTTAGTAAATTTTGCCGAAGGTTAAGTTTTGAAATAACTCATCATGCCCATCGCCGAAAAATGTGCCTTGAACTACAGTCATTTTGTCCTATGTTTCTACGGGTTAACCATAGACCATTTGGGGCCAATTTAATTATTCGTAATAAAATGTATTGTTTCACTGATGAAGTAAATAAAACAATCTTCAAACATCTGAATTGCATTTCAGACTACGCTAGAATATTCCGATGTTTAACATCCTCAATGCCATCAATAACTATAATTCATAGAGCATACAATACAACATGTCATAAAGCTAGACGATAAATTAAATAGTATTACTAGTATGAATGTGTCCATAAAAGGTATGCTGAGCGATAATGTTGTGCTATAAAATATATAATTTATGCTCTAAACTTTATAGTAAAGCGTAGACTGACAGCATCATAACACTTTTAGGTTCTCAGTTTGAATCCCAGGGAAGGCGAGTATGGTACCTAATAGGATTTTCCTACAAATGTCGGTTATTACTTGAGTAGTTACGTAGGGAGTGGTGCGGTATGAGATATCCGAAATTATTTGGGACAAGGACATGGGTAACGGAGTCACCAATCCTCTTGTTCATTGAAGTGACTGCGGGCTATTTAAAGGGAGATGCCTAGGTTTAGCAGTAGGCTGAGCTAGCCTACTAGGAGTTTAGCGGCAAAAAAGAGTAGAAATAATGGGGGCGCCACTAGTCATACATTATACAAGGTTAGTCGGAAAGGGGGTACTAATCCGAAGCCCACTTATAGTATCGCTGATGACTGTTTGAAAGCAAGTGTTAAAATTTAAAAATTCGATATTTTTTTTTCCAAATAAAATGATTTTTATTTTAGTTTTTTCAAAAATTCTTATAGCCTGCTTTAGTTACAAATTCAGAAAATGGTGCTTCTAATTCATGACCCCAAATATGACTTAAAATGTAAACACAGCTGATCATTACTGGGGATAGATAGATTTTAGAGATTTTTTTTTAGATTTTTGAACAACTGTTTCTCTTAAACTATTGACTTTTGGGAAAAGTTGTAGAACAAAAGTTACTCATTATTATGTGTACTTTAACACCCTTTCGGGTTAGTACCCCCTTTCTGACTAACCTTGTAGAATTGTCGATAGTCATTTTTCTAGCAGAACTTTAGATAATCTTATTCAATTAATATCAATTTCAATGCATTCAGACCTGAGATTCAGACACATTTATCGTCTGATAAAATAAACAGACTGACACAGAATACTATTACCTACTATACCTACTACTTAGGTTAGTCAGAAAGGGGGTACTAAACCGCAAGGGTGTTAAAGTACCCATAATAATGAGTCACTTTTGATTTACCACTTTCCCCAAAAGTTAATAGTTTAAGAGAAATAATTGTTCAAAATTTACATAAAAATATGCATAAAATATCAGCTGTTTACATTTTAGGTCATATTTGGGGTCACGAACTAGAAACTCCATTTTCTTAATTAGGTAGTAACTAAAAGTAGGGACGAAGAATTTTTGACAAAACAAAAATAATTATTATTTAAATGGAAATAAAAATTATCGAATTTCGCACATTATTTGACACAAACCAATTTGCTGAAACACCAAATCGCAGTAAATAATTATATCAAGCTAAAGACCGAGTCATAGGTGCCCGCGTCGCTCTATTGGTGGAAAGGACAAATGGGCGGGGCTAGCGTGTCTAGAACCGTTCCTGAGAGCTGTTCAAAGCATTTTGTTGTTAAAATGTGTTACTAGCAACTTCGCCCATAGTACCTACGTACCTAATAAATAACAAAGTTTTATACTCACAAAACCGTTACTTGTCTGGATAAGCGTCTTGAGGAGAGACAGGAGGATAATTCTAGGCAGGCGATACAGGGTATTAAAATTCTAGGCTACATCGTATATTTTGCGAATAAAGACTGAAAAAGTCTAGATAAAAAAAGAAAAATATCCCTAACTTTGTGTAAGAAATAAGCAGATACATGCTGTGTTTTTACTTGGGTATAAGCTGAGATCGTGGCTTTACTTGCTTGAAATATGTGCATTTTCTAGATAAAAAAAAACAACTCTAGTCTGGAAGACAATATAGGTACTGGGCGAGTTTTGTTACCGTCTGGAAAAAAAAATGGGAAAAAGGGTATAATTGGTGAACGGAGTACTTTGGCAAAGTTTTTTTTTGTGAACTTATATTTATTATGAAATTGATATTTCTATAGATACCTACTATACAAACTCAAATCATGCACAGGTCTATATAGGTATGATTTGAATTAAGATATTATTTAATCGATATATTTACTTACTTCAAAATTTCTGTTTGTATTGATTAAGTATGAAAATTTCTTTCAAATTAGTAATAGGTATTCATTGATAGATAAATATCACAAAAGGTAAAAAAAAAATGGTTTGGTATGGCCATGGTTTTTTATTCCGTTCACCTATAATACCCATTTTTTCCAGACGGTAAAAAAAGTCGCCGGTATAAAAACAAAGAGAAACACAGTCAAAAAAAGTCCTGCTAAAAAAAATACATATTTTAACCTAAGTTTTCGAGTCAATTTAGCTGTGTAGGTACAAAATGTACAATTCGGCTGACGTATCTGGGCGAGTCTGAAGTTAGTTGTTTGGCTGCGCAATGAATCTTTTAGAAACTAAATTGTTTACTGCGCAGCTAATCAGCTAACTTCAGACTCTCCAAGATACGTCGGCCGAATTGTAAGTTCTTTTTAACCGACTTCAAAAAGGAGGAGGTTCTCAATTCGTCTGAATGTTCTTTTTTTTTTTTTTGTGTGTTTGTTACGCGATATCTCCGCCAATTATAAATGGATTTTGATGATTCTTTTTTTGTTTGGTAGGCCATACTTCAGAGGTGGTCCCATATAAATTTTATTGAAATTAAGTTAGCACTTTTTAAAAATCTCAACAAAAACAAAAAAAAAAATACACAAATCGTATGTAGACGACGTTCTAGTTGTAGTGCTGGTCCGAGAATTTGTACACTATTGTAATTGTAATTTGTGGCACTAAAAAGTATAAAATAAAAAAACTTTAAAAAAGTAAAAACCGACTTCAAAAAAAAACTAAACGGAGTAAAATAATTATCATTTAATAAAACTACCAGTTTCAGAAGTCGGTGTTTTACGCTGAAACAAATTGAATGCACCGAGTTCTGAAACTGGTAGTTTTATTAAATGATAATTATTTTACTCCGTTTAGTTTTTTTTTGAAGTCGGTTTTTACTTTTTTAAAGTTTTTTTTGTATATTTTAATCTACCTACAACATATTTATACACTGATGATTTAGCTGGTAGATACATATGTATGTGTAATCAAAGCGGAAGAGGAACGCGCAGTAATTCCGTGTTTATCGGTCTACATTCATTATGACATTAGTTAACTGATAAAACCTGTTGTAGTGTTGCAATCGAAAGATCAGGAAAATAAACGACCACTTCGCAACTCTGTGGAAATATAATCAGTTGATATCTGATTATTATCATGTATCTTAAGTAGTATATTACGTCCGAGGGAAGAATTTCCTTTAGCAATCACACTGTCACTCTCAGTAACACAATAATTCTGCCGTCCTATGTCTAAAAGACCGTAAACTAGGTACGTAAAAGCGCAACATTTTCTCTATCAACTAGTCTGGTCCGTATGTTTCCATCATTTGTCAATTACGAGAGCCAGAGATTTTTACTGAGACATTACCATATAATACCATCCCATACCATATTGTAAATGGTTAAATTTCAGTACAAAAAAAGCATGACATAAAAACAAAAACTTTAATTTTAAAAACTGTATTAGTCCTCCTCATTAAAAGTTATACAACGAGCTTAAAGTAGCCCAATAATTTGGTATTCAAAAACATCTGTATGTCTTCAGAATTTCTAGGGACAACACTTTCGACGTTTTGCTCTTAACTCAAAATTAGGTTTAGTCACTTAACGGACTTTTAAACATAGGATGGCAGAACTGCCGAGTTGATTTAGATGACAGGTAGAGTATATCCTGACTTAGCACACGCTTTAAATTTCAAAAACTAAGTACCTATCATACTTCTGCCCTTAACCCAACTTATTTGGGTTCAGTCAGCACAGCATTATTTTTCTTTCATACATCTCTATTAGCCGTCATCTTAGTAGTCAACCTCTTTCTAGTCAAATCATCTTTTACATTACATTATCCATCCATCGTTTCTTTGATCGTTTCCTCTACTCTTATAACCATCCACATTCATACTCAAAACTAAGTAGTTACCTACTTTTACCACGGGGCAGGCGGTACCGTGGGCTCATCAGCTATTGTGTATGTTAGTATAAGCAATCACATTATTAGGTAGGTAAATGAACCCTGAAATTGAGGAATTGTCAGCATTCTTTATACCACTCCTTGGATACGCATCTATCTATTGCCAATTTGTAGTTACGAGCTCGCAGAGGCCCGGGGGAATACTGCTCAAGAACTCGTCTTCATTCTCATATAAACTAGTACACTATCTTATTTCTTACGTAGGTACTATAATATAGTATTTGCTTCTCTGTATTTTACATAAATACTACTTTGTATCGTCGCCCGGGAGTGAAAACCTTGGGAATGCATTTGGTCATTGTACGGTTCTGGGCTTTCACGCGGAATAAGTCGCGGGCAAAAGCTAGTCAATTATATTTATTACGAATTTTATATAAGGTCCATCTATTCATACACGAAATATTTTAAGGGATACATCTATACGTGGTAAAGAGGCCAAAGATAAGCGAAAAAAAGATTTTTTTTCTTGTTTATTTTTTTACGTAATTATTATAATTGTATGCTTGAGACATATTGCATAAATTAAAAAAAAATGCCCGCTTTAATGACAATAAATACTACGTAGAAACTAGCGTAATGGATGTTGAAAATAGTAATGACCCAGTATTTTTTATGTGTATCAAGTAAATTTTAATGATTTAATTAAAAAAAAAAAAAAAGTTTTTCATTTTTTTATTATAATTTTCTTCTTTACCACCTATACATTTATCCCTCATAATATTTCGTGTATGAATAGATGGTCCTTATAATTATACCCATTAAAGGCTAGTTTCAGTGCCTACAAACTAATTTCACATAGAGCGGCTCTCTTATAAGATATATATCGTGATAAAATATACATTACCAAATTGCATTCCCGAGATTTTCACTCCCAAGCGAAGGTATGGTCCTTATTAAGACAAATACTGCGGTTATGATATTTAATCGGGTGATCTTTTCAAAAGTGCCAAAGTTATATTTGGGAAACACAATTTCTATCGGTCTGTTGAATGGAGGCCTCATCCAAACTGAAGATAATCTCTTTCTAGACTAGACTTTCTAGACTTTACCCAACTATGTTACGGTCAACTTATAGTCTAACGATGCGGCTGAATACCGTATTTTACACGGAGCGACTGCCAGACGTCCGCAAGCAGTTTTTTTTTTTGCTTTCTGCTTCGCGTTTGACCTCTATCTCGCCTGATGGTAAGCGATGATGTAACCTATTCACTCTTGACTTAAAGACCCCAAGGTTGTAACTATCAGGAAACAGACTCCGGCAGGGAATTCCACTCCTGCTGTGTGAACAATGAATGTGTTCGCAAAACGCTTTGTAGGTACGTATGGGTGGGATATCCACCATGTACCGATGGCACATTGCCGATATCCGTATAGGTTAGGCCGGTTGTCAGACTTTCGGGCTTCTGACTATGTAACGACTGTCATAGGTATTCCAAACTGCACTTTATATTTTTCTTATCAATTCTTTCCATCCAATGGTTGTCTGGAAGAAATTGCTTTAAGCGATAAGATCGCCATTTGTACTGTTCTTAATTACGTGTATTCTTTCTGTTTTATTTCTTTTCGTGTACAATAAAGTATATCTATCTATTTTTGTGACACCCAGGATCGACGGTTTTAACGTGTTTTCCGAGGCACGGAGGGCTCTCATGTGTAACAAACGATCAGCCATGTGGACCGAATGCGACAAGCGCAGCTTAACCTCGCACATCGTATGATCGGCGCGTTTGTTAATTAGCCACGAGCCCCTTCAGAACAGAAGATGATCGTCACCAAATATGAAGGTTGAGGACCACTGGCAAAGTCGTAGTGGCACTGCATGTCACGGGCCAAATTATTTCGTCTGTAATAGTTTTCTTGTCATAAAAATGTTGAAATTGTATGTACGCACGGCTACAGAACAAGCTATACATTTCCAGTATATGCTGATCTCGCATTGTATAGGATTTCCTTACAATGAGAGGTCAGTGTAAACTGGAAATGTGTAGCTTGATGTGTAGCCGTGTGTACTAGACTAGGTTTGACTGCTTCGTTGGTCTAGTGGTCGCAAGCGCGGCTGCTGAACGTGTTGTCTTGGGTGGTCGGACAAAGTGTTATTGGGTTTTTCCGTGTGGAATTTCTGAGTAGTAGCCCGGAGTCTGGATTTGTGTCTGGTTGATGGCAATAGGCTCGCCCCCTATTACATGGGCCTTAAACATAACGACGAAATGTAGGTGTAGTATACACCACTGCCCAACCTTTCGGGGAATACAGGCGGATGTTATGTTAGCACTCTCCCTGCTGACAAAATATAAAACTTTTTAAGTTCAGGAGGCCATGGAGGTCGCCGGCGGGTCCCAAATTTTCTGCTTGTGAACGCCGTGAGTCAAAAGTAAACATTATTACAAGAGGCCGTGGGATAAGAAGGCGGGTCCAAAAAAAAAACTTTCAGGACGCCGTGGGATCCGCCCTGACCTCAAATAAATTCAAATAAAAGAATAAAACTATAGGTTCGGCGGTAACATAGATGCGGCGTACCGAAAGAAAAACAGTGGGTGCTGCCAGCGGACCCTATGTCCCGCTAATAAACGTATTAAGAAATGTGCTTTGGCCTGTTGAACTAAATTTTTTGGGGGTCGCCGGCGTTTCCCGTGGCATGCAGAGTGTTAGACTAGGTAGTAGTAGGTTTGTGGAAGTGTCGTAAGTTCCCGCGACCCTCGGCGCAGGTGTGAGATGGAACACCGGGGTGGTTTTAGTCAGTAAGAGTCTGACAGACCCCTCCGCCCACCCCAGGGCGGAGGACATCCATGAGGATTTCCAACCCGAAAAAAAAAAAAAAAAAAGGTAGTAATAGGTAGCCAGCCTTTTTTCTAAATAGGGTGACCTTGTTCCTCAGTTTAGGTAGGTAAGTACTTATACTTATTTGTATGACATGCTCATGCATGACTGTTGCGTTTTATTTCTAGATCAGCGTCAAAGCTATATTTAACATAATGTTGTACATTTTACGAATGGGTGAGCATGAGTTTTTCCATAAAATAATTATTATTATTGTGTATTATCTATGTGTGAGTAAGGTCACTGCACAAGGATAAACAAGATTTATAGACAGATACTTATGTGGTTATAGATACATACTCATTTATTATACGTACTATATTTGTGTTGTACAAACGGTACAAACGCTGATCTTTGTTGATTAATTCTTAGAATCCTATATTTAGAATTCGCAAGTACCACTTTCAAACAGTGACTTTATCGCAAGCGCGGCTTCAGATTGATAATTTGGGTTTAATACCAAATTCAGGATAACCGTAACCGAGTATTTTCTTAGAAATTCAATAGACTACCTGTATCTTTTTAATCATTCAGCCCTCATTGAATCATAGGTGCTGTATAATAAAATCGACATCTCACATAAAAAGTCTGAACAAGAAAATATAGTGGACACCGAAATACTGTCAAGTGTTAACGGCAAAAAACATTAAAACTTTCGATTTATTTCTTACTAGCTTCTGCCCGCGACTTCGTACGCGGATCCTGTTGTTTATGCCAGCGACAACGGGGTCATCAAAATCGAAGATTTGAAACGTCTGATGTCTCTAGAGACCTAGAAGCAGATGCGTAGATACGCTGAGAACTCAAGCGCAATTCTCTATCCGTGAACGTCTCCGACTCGCGAGACAATGCGTGACGTTCACGATCAGCGGTCAGTCGCGCATCACGTTCCCCACTTGTCTCTAGAAACCTAGAAGTCGATGCGTAGATACGGTTGGAACTCAAGCGCAATTCTCTATCCATGAACGTCTCCGACTCGCGAGACAATGCGTGAGGTTCACGATCAGCGGTCAGTCGCGCATGATGTTCCCCACTTGTCTCTAGAGACCTAGAAGTCGATGCGTAGATACGGTTGGAACTCAAGCGCAATTCTCTATCCGTGAACGTCTCCGACTCGCGAGACAATGCGTGACGTTCACGATCAGCGGTCAGTCGCGCATCATGTTCCCCACTTGTCTCTAGAGACCTAGAAGTCGATGCGTAGATACGGTTGGAACTCAAGCGCAATTCTCTATCCGTGAACGTCTTCGACTCGCGAGACAATGCGTGACGTTCACGATCAGCGGTCAGTCGCGCATCACGTTCCCCACTTCTCTCTAGAGACCTAAAAGTCGATGCGTAGATACGCTTGGAACTCAAGCGTAATTCTCTATCCGTGAACGTCTCCGATTCGCGAGAAAATGCATGACTTGCACGATCAGCGGTCAGTCGCGCATCACGTTTCGCACTTGTCTCTAGAGACCTCGAAGTCGATGTGTATATACGCTGAGAACTCAAGCGTAATTCTCTTTCCGTGAACGTCTCCGACTCGCGAGACAATGCATGACGTTCACGATCAGCGGTCAGTCCCGCATCATATTCTTCACTGGTTTCTAGAGACCTGGATGTAGATGCGTAAATACGCTGAGAACGCAGGCGTGCTTCGCGATCCGAAGAGGTTTCCACGGAGCGAGTTGCAGCCTGATGTTCTTGAACAGCATCAAGTCTCTTTTTTTTCTTTTTTTTTTAAAAATCGTTGCCCCTCACTAAGATTTCTCTTGTATCGTGGGTGCGTTTACAGACACAAATCTCACAAACAAATGCCCAGACCCGAAACAACCATCTGTAGGCCATACAAATTTTTGTTCCGTGTGGGAATCGAACCCACGACCCGTAGCGCAGAAGCCAATCGCTTAGCCACTGCACCAAACGTATCGTCAATCAAGTCTGTCCTGACGCTCTTTGGTAGATTCTTGGGATCTTATGATCCTTAACCTTTTAGCTCCTTTGAAACATTGGGAAAGATTTGACCTCTTTCTAGGCATGGTTATAGTTTTATTGTGAAGATACCTGATCAATTAAAATCTAAGTGACTGCTTATGACTTAAACTTAGACTGCCCTGCGTTACCGGGTAGGCTACCGTGTCACGAAGATAAATGGAAAAGGAAATTAAACACTCAAATAACATAAGCGCGAAGGCATATTTATTCGATAAAATATAAAAAATAATGGGAGTTTTGGCCAGTAGAGTCAAATTTTCAATGATATACCATCGTCATCGAAAATCAGTCCTAAACTGTTACCGCCTTCACCGCGTGGAGGTACTCCCAGCTTATGTTATTTTATAATTATACAGTGAAATTAGTGATAGCTTTGATTTTCACATCAGATGTTTCTGATCTTCGATTTTTATAAGTATACAGGAAATGCCCATCAGACCGAACAACTTTTGCTAAAACGTCATTCCTATACATATATGTTATAGTGTAGCTGGGTGCTTGGAATTCTACAACAGGTGTTCCAGATCTTCAATTTCTATACGTCAACAGAGAGTGCTTATCAGGTTGAACAACTCTTGCTAAGACGTCATTCCTATATATGTTATAGTGTAGCTGGACTCTTGGAGTTCCACATCAGGTGTTCCAAATCTTCAAATTTAATCTCTCAGCAGAAAATGCTCATCATGTGGAACAATTTTTGCTATGGTACCATTTTTGTATCTCATAAAGTTTAGTTGGACTGTTGCGGTTCTGCATCAGGTGTTCAAGTTTCCAAGATAAATTATAGCCTATACGTTGCCTAGACATAATATCTATACAACAAAAAAAATCATTCAAATCTGTCCAGTAGTTTCGAAGATTAGCGTGTACAAACAAACAGACACAGACAAACAGACAGATATTTTTTTTGGATTCCTGCTCTTTTACTGTTTCTTAACCCCCCTAAGCTATTTTTTTTTAAATATATTCAATGTACAGACACAGTTTTTTTACTGTTTTATTATTTGTATAGATGATGTAGCTGGGCTCTTGGAGTTCCACAACAGGTGTTCCAGATCTTCGATTTTTATAAGTCAACAGAGAGTGCTCATCAGATTGAACAACTTCTGCTAAGACGTCATTCCTATATATGTTTTAGTGTAGCTGGGCTCTTGGAGTTCCACATCAGGTGTTCCAGATCTTCAAATTTATTCTCTCAACAGAAAATGCTTGTCACGTGGAACAATTTTTGCTATGTTACCATTTTTGTATCTCTTATAGTTTAGCTGGTCTGTTGCGGTTCTACATCAGGTGTTCAAGTTTCCAAGATAAATTATAGCCTATATGTTGCCCCGATTTAATACCTATACAATTAAAAAAAAAACATTCAAATCCGTCCAGTAGTTCCGAAGATTAGCGTGTACAAACAAACAGACAAACAGACAAACAGACAGACTTTTTTTTTTGGATTCGTGCTCTATTACTGTTTCTAAACCCCCCTCAATCATTTTTTTTTAAATATATTCAATGTACAGACACAGTTTTTTTACTGTTTTATTATATGTATAGATTTCACCGAAATGTAATGTTTCCGTCGAGTATACAACGTAAGCCATAAAAATAACAACCAAGGACCTAGTTGATGGTTGAAAAACAAAATGCTACGTTTTATTTGGGCACAAACTGTACGCGGGGTAAATTGAAACGCCGGTTGAGGGACAGGAATTGGCAAGTTTGAGCACCACGCTGAACCATTCCGGGGATTTGTCGGACCCTCGTAAAATGCTCTTCGGAAACGGGCGGAGTTCCCGGAGGTTTATCTTATTTTGAAAAGCCTTCGCACGGAAAGATGACGCGGCGTTTACGAGAACACCCGGCGATCGTTTGAAATGCGTTATGGAAAATTCTCTTCATGTGAGCACTCTATTAAGTACCTACTCGAGTAAGTTAATATGGTTTCTATCTGACGCGGCTATTGACAGACTTGATAATGTTATTTAATAATTTGCATAATGAAGTGTTGTTTACAAAAGGATCGGGTTACCTCGTTCACTGTAATTTCCATTGTTATGGGATGAAAGAGTTTCAGTTTCTACATGTCAGAATGTTTCATCCGACGTAATTTTATTTCATCCACAACAAAACACTGGAAGCCTTTCCTGAATTTCAAATAACTATTCCGTATTTTTCAATGATCTTCGTCAGTGACAATACAATATTTTTACTCATAAAAGTAGGTAGTACCATATACGTGTAAATATCAAACTCAAACTCAAACTCAAAACTCGTTTATTCAAAGTAGACTAGTATTACTTAGTTCTTTTTGAACGTCACATTTTGGTAGTTACATTTGACTGCACCCCCAAAGCTCCCACCCTTCACTGTGCACTATACAGGGTGTACAGGAATTCGTGTAATTCCTTCAAACCACATGATCTATTAATGATATTAGATTAACCCCGCACGGGATTTGACTTGATTAAAATTAAAAAATTAAAACATTTTATCTCTTGCGGTAGGGGTAAGTCATCGTATCTAAACCAACCAATAAAGTTTCAATAAAAAAAAAAAAAACTTTAAAAAAAAGTAAAAACCGACTTCAAAGAAATACTAAAAGGAGTAAAATAATTACCATAATATTAAATTAACAGTTTCAGAAGTCGGTGCAACTCTACACTGAAGCAAATAGAAGCCACCGACTTCTGAAACTGTTAATGACGGAGATATGAGGTAACAAACATAAAAAATAAAAAAAATAATAAAAAAAAAATACAACCGAATTGAGAACCTCCTCCTTTTTGAAGTCGGTTAAAAAATGGGCAATTTTTTTTTTTTTGGTAGTCCCTACATTTCGGTGCCACGCATAAATGAATGAAAGCACGGCGACCCAGCTGGCAGGCACGAGTAGCGTGATATCACTCCGTGCAGTCAGTTAACTCAGGGCGCTAAATGACTCAGAAACAGAAAATCAGGATATTTCATGAAAAAATATTTTTACAGAAACTGAAAAAAAACCAGTGCTTGGTCAATCTGTGTCACTAGTAGGTCACGCGGTTTGAAGGAATTACATAAATTCGTTTACAACCTGTAGTAATCTTTTGTGAGGCTTCTATTGACGTGACGATACGTGAATTCCAATATTACTTCACACCTATAATTCAGCTCTCATCAAGCTGTCTCCATCAATCCCCCGCCAACAACGCCCTAATCCGAAGCCGAATCCCACTAGGGGTCGCCCTTAGTGCTATTGTTGCTAGTCACAATGTTAGTGTAGTATAAGTAGTTAGCTTAGGTTAAGTATTTTACTTGCCTCCCTATTGGCTGGAAACCCTTTAGGTCCCGCCAATAACTGCCCTGTTACGTAGAAAGGACCATCTACAAGCAGTACAATAGAAAAAAAAGTAATATTCTTATCACTATAGTTAGTATACTGCTTTTATGAGTTCAACTTCAGAGAACTTTTGTTCGCTTTTATTGTAACTAGCTCCCTCTGGCTTCTTGTATTGCAGTTCATTGTACATCATTGACGTAGATTGGACATTGTATTGTTGGAGGCATACCTACCTACTGTTTTACAACACTTTTGGGATATGGAATTTGGCAGTGCGTCTCGAATTCTCTATGTAACTAGTAACTACTGACTCATGTGACGGTTGCACGGAATAGTGTCTTTTTGTTGTTAATAGAACAGGAGAACTGTCGAAATCCTAACAATACTTCATTCTTATTAAATTACAGGATCGCTAGTTTCTCTCTGTACATTTCATTCAAACATAAATTGTCGAGATAATAACAATGTAATTTGCTGTTGTGTTTCTCAACGGAGAATACTTATGAAATACAAATAAAAGAAGGGAGATTAATCCTACTGTTCCGGAAAGCAAAAGACTTTAGGTCGACTATACCAACGTTGGATAAATTTTATCTGAGTAATAAGTTCCACGTTTTGACAGAATTTCTCTACAAAAGCTGCCAAAATGTCAAAATTTCTCAGATAAAATGTAAATCCGATGTTGGTTAAATCAGCCCTACATGTTATATCAAACAACTACTCACTTTTCAAATAATTTCTTTGTTAAGAGGTGTTCATTACGCATACCACAACAGCGAATAGTAAGTACGCTGTGCTGAATATGGTATAGATTACGGTACAGAAATAAAATAATGTTTACGGCTGTGACTCATGTACGATGTTGGCAGAAGTGATGACTTACTTGATTTACCCACAGTATGACAAAAACGACGAATCATTGTGCGCTCATTGCATTGGGCGCATATCCAAAAATTTCAAGGTCGGTTACAATGAGAATTTTGCAACGAAAGAACCAAATATTAATATCGAAATAACTTTACCGACCTGCCGGGCGGCCGGAATTTTGTCGTCACATTATCTCGTGTCGAGACGAGATAAGCCATAAATTATCTCGTCTTGACACAAGATAATGCGACAGCAAAAATGTCGCGCTGCGTATGTTAGGATTGCTGGAATTAAACTTAGGAATTCATGACTTGTGACCACTGGTCAATAAGTCGGTGAATTTGTCTGATCATTTCTTCACGCACGTAATGTTCTTTTCAGTAAAACTACAATTTCTTAGACACTCCGATTATTTCTTACTAGCTACGTTGTAATAAATCAAGAACAAAATTACACACATTACTAAGCTTCACGCATCATTGTCTCGGTGATGGCCAGCGGGGACGCGTGTACAACTAAAGAGAGTCACACACAGGGTTCTAAGTCTTGCAGAATACATGGCAGCCTCAGGGTTATCTTGTTAAAGTGTGATTCGAGTTTCTGAGTAGGTAGCCTTTGTGTTGTTGTTAAATGTTTTAATGTGTAAACTTTTGATTACAATAAAGGTTAAAGTAAAAGTTGTGTAAAAATGATAAATAAAAACATCTGGCAATGAGCCGGATGTGTCTGGCTGGTATGGTGAAGTATTATGAATAGAAGATATACTATGTTGATTGATGGAGGGGGAAAGGTAGACCAAAGAAAAGATGGATGGATTGTGTTATCGAGGACATGAAGGAAAAGGGAGTAAATGATGAGGTGACGGCTGACAGGGAAGAATGGAAGAAAAAAACATTTTGCGCCGACCACAAGGAACTTGGGAACAGGGCAGGAAGAAGAAGCTGAAGAAGAGGTAACAACAGTATTAAAAGAGCCTTTAAAGCGCTTCTAAGGAACAAAGTTCGACATTTAGATCCAAGTGTAACCAAGGGTCGTTTTTTAGTCTATACCTAAGTTTAAGTTGAAAAGTCGGCTGTCTAGAATACCAAATTATTCAAGATCTCCTCGACCTAAACAATTCATGGCATACTTTATAAATTCACAAGATAATATACCTCTTCTACATTCATGAAATATATGAATTTTAACGAAATTAGAAAACTACCACATACAGCACACAAGTACTTACGTCAAACTCGCAGGTTGGCAACGTTTGTCGAGACGTGCAGTCTGGCAATAATGAAGACGCCTCGGTGAGAGCGTTTAATTAACTTCAAAGATGCCGCGGCCCTCGAACTTGGGCGTTTGCTGAAGAAATAATAATGAGCCGACACCCGCCACGCTTCAGTGCACGCCTAGTGTGAACTAGTCTTATTTTCTTAGGAAATTAATGGACTTTTTGGCCTGACGCTCGCAGAATTTTAATGTTTATCACTGCGCTAAGAAATTGGAGATGTACGGTGACTTTGTGGAAATCACTTGAGAGTTTCACCTTCTTTTTTTAGAAATAAAATAATCTCACGCCTCTACTCTCCGAAGGGTTGGGCAGAGGTGTATAGTAGACCTTCATTTCGCAGTTATGTTTAAGTCCCATGTAATAGGGGGCGAGCCTATTGCCATCAACCGGGCACAAATCCAGACTGCTACTGAGAAATTCCATACAGAAAAACCCAATAACAGTTTGCCTGACCTGGGGATCGCACACAGGACCTCACGCTCAGCAGTCGCACTTGTGACTAGGCGCACACTATGCGACACGCGACAACGACAGCTCGGCGACTAGACGCGACGACAGGCTGCGACAGACAATTTTCATATATTTTGTTCAAAGCTCCGCCCACTTGGCGTCAGAGTCGCGACGACAAGCTAGGGGAGTCGCGCGCGCTCGCTACTTGTCGCCGCGTCAAGTCGCGCTATGCACGCGCACACACGACGACAAACGCGCGACAGCGCAGCGTCAGTCTCACTGTGAAACAACACGGCCGTCTCTCGAATACTCTACTACTAATGATCGCTTCCTGCACGACGATTGTCGTAACGACTAGTCGCCGACGCAAGCGACAGCTCCGCGTCTAGTCGCGGCGACAAGACGCCAGATGCAAACGACAACGAAGCGTCTTGTCGCCGCGTTTATAGTGTGGTATTGGGGCCGATTCTCTTGTTCAGCAACTAAGCTATAATAAGAGAATTGCTATATTTTACTAGCAGACAGCGTGAGAAAAGAACGGTGATAGATAAGAACTAAATTAGAGATCTTAAAGTAGTTTACGCCTTTTTTTTTTTTTTTTTTTTTATCGTGGGAAAATCCTCATGGATACCCTTCGCTTGGGGAAGGCGAAGGGTTATGCCGGACTCTTACCGGCTAAAAACCCACGGTGTTCCTACTCCTGACCCTTGGCCGGGGTCACGGGATTCGCAGCTGCATGCACCGCAACCCCGGCAGGCCTCGGTCCGCCATCCCCTGGCGGACCTCTCCTTCTGTGGGGCCTTGCCCCACGTCCTCCTGAGAGGCGCGCACGGAACACATGCGCGCCGCCTTCTCGGGCCTGTTACTGGTCGGGCGACGGGTCCCCTAACCCGTCGCCCGCAGGCCACACACTAGGGTGGCCGGAGATCGTCGCGCGCCCTCCGGCGGCGCCCGGTGCGTCTGGCGCGGGAAGGGAGAGTGGCCGTCGCCTCTCTCTCCCTCTCCGCTCCCTCCTTGGTCGCCATCACCACCTCACAAAAGGAGGTGACGGCTTCCCACGCACTCTCGCTCCCGACCATGGACAGAACCACGGCCGGAAGCGAGAGGTCACCACCGATCGCCGCGACTAGTTCACGGCGCTGCGTCGCCCACGCACGGCACTCCTGCAACGTATGCAGCGCCGTGTCTTCCGGGCAGTCGACGCAGTGGTGACATCCGGGCGTCTGCTCCCGGCCTATGCGACACAGGTACTTCCCGAAACATCCATGTCCCGAAAGCACCTGCGTCAGCCGGAAGCTGAGGGCGCCATGCCGCCTCTCCAGCCACTCCTCCATAACGGGTCTTACCGCCGCTATTGCGGCGTGCCCTAAAGTAGTTTACGCCTTGAACTTCACCGTGGTTTTAGTCGACACGTTCCAACGTGTCATCTTGAATGGAAATTTTCTAAATTTTAGTTCAACGAAATTTGACAGCTCTTATTTACGTCCGTGTCTTTCTTATTTTATCGGAGAGAAAAAGATGGCAATAGCCTAGCACTATTGCTGTGAATTTGTACGCTTTGCACACGGTAAAATTAAAACATATAATGTACAGTCAACTGTCACTTAATGATGTTTATCTATGTTACAAAACATTTTCTCTTAATTATGTCTTCATTACAACATAAATCCTCTTCTCTTGTGTCAGCACGAGCTATACGAAAATAGCTCATGCTGTGGTGAAAAGATTAGCCAGTCAGCAAGGTTGGTAGCGGGGCTGACTGCCCAGGGTGCTCCGGACGTACTTAAGCATCGGCACTCGTGGAGGCTCTTTTCATGCACCCCAATCCTCTTATTACAAGAGATGGTCAAAGTAAAACCCAGGTTTAAAAATAGCACCACCTCTTTTTGTTATATGACGTTAGAAAGTGATGGGTACATTTTAAATCTGGGTTTACCTTAGTCTTAGTTTAAAACATATCACGGCAAAAGGGGGTATGAGTTCATTAATTTATATAGCAAGGAAACTACGATACCAGGGATTTCGTGACATCCCTAGACATATCACAAAACCATTTGGGTCCCCGTGTTCAGTAGTGAAGGTGGAAGGAAATATGTATGAACGTCCGGGCTAATAATACCTATATGATAGTAATGAAGTACTTACTGTTATTATAATACAAAAAAACATTGTAACCTAAATGTTTACTAATTATGTTAATCGCGGCCACTGACAGTGAGTCAGTGTATAAACAATGCCTTCATTATACATAGATAATTAGGGGTGACAGAAACACATGTGTGTACATAGCACAAATACCGGTAAAATACAACAATAGCGGATAAACTGGTTGAAATAGCACAGTACGACAGCTGTTTAACAACATTTATGTTATACTAGGTTTTGCCCGCAGATGTGCTTGCATGAACTTTGAATAGTTGTGAAAAGGCTGTTCTTGAACCAAAATTAAAGACGATTTTTTTAATTCACCTCTATAAACTTTAACCCCTGTTTACGCCCTTTTTTGGTGGAATTTCGAAAAATCCTTAGTGGATGTTTACGTTGTAAAAGGTACCTATTGTCATAGTTTGAAGTTTATAACCTTAGCGGTTTAGGCTGTACTGTGCGTTTATAGATCAGTCAGTTTCTCCTTTTCTTATAATTAGTCTTGTAATTGAGATAAAGAAAATCGAGCCTTATGTCAAGGCAAGGTAAATTACGTAAATTTTTAGGTATTAAAAGATAGCTGTTAACTGTAGCGCGCAACGCACTGTAATTTGAAATTGATTGTTTAGTAATATTTAAATAATGTAAAAAAAATTTTTACTTTGACTTTCAATATCTCCTTAACCAGTTGGTTCCCAGATAAGGCCTAATATAAAAAAATAAAAAACCGGCCAAGTGCGAGTCGGACCCGCGCACGAAGGGTTCCGTACCATTATCTATAAAAACGGCAAAAAAATCACGTTTGTGTTTTTTAGTACTTGTTGTTATAGCGGCAACAGAAATACATCATCTGTGAAAATTTCAACTGTCTTACTATCACGGTTCATGAGATACAACCTGGTGCCAGACGGACAGACGGACGGACAGCGGAGTCTTAGTAATAGGGTCCCGTTTTACCCTTTGGGTACGGAACCCTAAAAATACTAAAATACTTTGTAATGATGGAAAGAATACCTTACTCTCGACTTCGTTAAAGGTATTTTTACTGTAATCGAGTTTTTCAGTTTTTCTTTCTTAATACATTATATTCGCAAGCACGGTTTGACTAGATGCTTCAGTCGAATAAAAAATATAAGGTTTTAAATATCATACAGCTAATCTCCATCTTTTGAATACTAAACTACATTAGTCTCATAATAATTTAATTTCAAACATTTCTATGATATTATTTGTGTAAACAAGTACAGTCAGCATCAAAAGGTACATTATTGTGTACAGCAAATACAAAGTGGATTAAGTATGAATAAAAACTTGCGTATTTTAAAAGATATTGTGTAACATAATTTAAAGCTTTAAGATACATTTTTAACAAGCCTCTGTGATGATGATGATGAAATTCCGAAATTTTATAGAATACTTTTGATGCTGACGGTACTGTTGTGTTTACGAAGTGCACTGAAATTAATTTTTCTGTAAGAACTTTGAGAACAAGTTATTCAGGCTTTTCTTAAGTGTAATGAGAGACGACTCATTTATTAATATTTTTTTTACTTTGATCAGTAAAATGAAAGGTTAAAAACTGCATTGCAAAGTAAATAAAATATGAAGAAACTTGTATTACCTAACGTGTGTACCTCCCCATGTTAATTTAAATCAGAACAATAAGATGTGGTGGCAGGTTGGCGTTTTGGGGCTCTCTTTTGTAATACTACGCTCCAAAATTATCATTACATGAACATCGAAAATTGACAGTCTTTCTCTTTTGTTAATATTTATTATAGGAGAGGAATGAAACTTATATCATTCGAATGATACTGTGCCGTAGATGTGCACAAAAAACATGTACGTTGCCGTTAAGGTATAAGTAAAATAATGTTCGAATTTCGATCACAAGCGATATAAGTACATAATAATTATTATTATACTAATTAGTCCATTTTGACTAATTCGTTTTAGAGTTTGGTTTGTAAGTATGCTGAAAGACTATAGGTACGGTTTTTTTTTTTAAATGTTATAGAGATGTCTTGGATTAAAGTGAAGGTAGGTATATCATTCTCTGCAGTTGTTGTACCGAGAGACGGGGTATGGTATAAGTCGCAACGCCGCGTTCATAGGACTTGTTACCATAGATATTTTTCGATTTGTGAATTTCCGTAAATAGTGAATATTTCGAAATTTAAGCTTTATGCAACAAACTATATCCTAGCTTTTCTTCTCCAATTAGGCATCGGAATCGAAGGTTAAAATCTTTCGGGTACCTCGGGCCCACGGTATATATACAGGTTGAAATTGTAAACACTCGACAAACCGAAATGGGAGATTGTACTCATCACTATGAACAACTTTTATTATGGGAGCAAAACAGAAATCGCGAAAAAAAATTTTGCTGTTCTCTACATTTATGTTCGCATAACTCGTCAAAATATAGGGAACAGCAGATTTTTTTTTCGCAAATTCCTGTTTGGTCCCATAGTAAAAGTTGTTCATAGTGATGAGTACAATCTCCCATTTTGGTTTGTCGAGTGTTTACAATTTCAACCTGTATCTCAACGATCTTTCACGGTTATTTAGAAATGTTTGGGAACTTTAATAAAATGTTTAAAGGACTCTCTAGAATTTTCTTTTGTCTTAGCTGATATTATTTCTGGAAAAAGCACTTGTCTAGTTTCATTAAGGACAAGTTTAATGAGGATTATCGGAGCCAAAAAAAGTCTTGCTAAATATTCAAACATTTCAAGAAATTCTGCTGAAACGCTGATAGTGTTGCCAAAAGTTCGGCGCTGTTAAAACTTTATGATAATTAGTGAGTCGCGCGAGCTAATTCAAAGATCAAGCCGCAGAGATGGGAGTTTGTCGCCAGATGTAATATTACCACAGCCTTGTGTAACACTTGAGAAATCTCCACGATTGTAACTGAACAAATAATTTTCAAACTTAACCGTAGATTCTCTCGAACCGCATTTAGTTTTAGTCAATATAATCGTAACACAGACAATCTTAGTTAATACAAAACATTCTTATTATAGAAACTTTGCAAATTTGAGGTTTAGTAAACAGTACATTTAACAGCAACGACAGTTTATAATTAAATCGTAGATACTGCTACTATAATATGTATTGTGGTGCAACTTGAGTGAATTCGCAAAAGTTACATTATATATATTATGTTATTTAGATATAGGTTAAGATTTAGGATATAGTATGTAGGTAATTTTATAGAATGTAGATTAAGGATTTATCAAGTAAGGCCACTCTATCGCATTGGATCGCAGATCTGTAATGGTAGTTGTAGGTAAGATTTGCGTAAATAAATATATAAATAAAAACGATGTGCCAACATTGCCAACATTATGTGAATAATTCGAAACGCGTTATTTTTATACGATTACGCCGCCACTAAATCTTCGGAACTCGTTAATCGAAGTTTCTGGAAGTACTTGGTGGCTGACGCCAACTGCCTTTGGCACAGCCCCGCCTCTGCGCGACGCCAATTTAAATGATAAAACTCAGATCCCTCAAAGGATAAAATTCAGATTATTCCGCCCTAAACTAAATTAAAAATCTCTTTTTCAAAAAAAGTGGGTCCAGCCATCGCACCTAGATACACTCAACCTTTATGAGTTAAACATTTTTAATTACGAAACGGAATTCTCATCAATAAACAGAAATTTAGATTTTTCAATGTAAACCCGAACATTGTCGGGAAATATCTTTCTACATACTTCAAACGTATGAGTAATTTGTTAGATAAAACATGAATAATTGAATATGAGTAATTGAAACATCTGTTTTCCATATTGATATTAATTTTGTTATCTCTGCTTTATATAACTGTGGCGATACTATTGTGTGTGGTTACATGACTCGTAGGTATACACATCTATACAGGCTGTAAGGGTAAACACACTTATTTCAAGGATAGGACCAGTGGTTTGGTTTCATTTATAGAACGTAAAATCAATGAAAAATAACAAACTTTTTTTTTTCTAAAACTTTAATTTTTCCCCAAAAGCATTTCACTCTATGCGCGGGGGCTACAAGCTACGGGGGGGGGGCGCGGGGAACTCGCCGCGTGGCCTGACGCACGGCCCCGCACAGTTTGCTACCCCAGTCAGTCAGCTGTCTCGTTAGCGAGTTTTTGTACGCCGCGTCATAGCGCCGCCGCGCCGCTCATTTCTCGCGCGTGTATTTTTTTATTTATTTTTTACTCGGTCCTATATCTTTATATTTAAGTCAACTACCCATGGTTTGAGTGATAACGGTGTTTACCCTTACATGCTGTATAGGTATTTTTATTTCTTTGTTAACCACTAGTATAAAAGCTTTAACAAAACAAATAAAATATATAAAAGCCACAGCAAAATTATTATTTCGCTGTGGCTTTTACGTATTTACAACATGTACGAGTATCAGGAATAACGCAACACTCAAACACCCCAATTAGAACATTCAGTTATACCTAATCATAATAAATACACTGACATTTTACTTTTAGGTGCTTACATTGTTTATTAAAGAAAAAAGTATTACTTCTTTGTTAACTGCATTTAAAATTCTCTCTCTCTCTAAAGGCTCAATTTTCTTTATCTCAAATGAAGGAAGTATTTACAAAACGCTGGTTTAAAAAAAAGCCTGAAATCGATTCAGTTGCCGATTCTTAAGAAACTACTTTCAGGGTTTGTGTTTATTATGTTACACGTTGTATAGGTATTTTTATGTCTTTGTTAGCCACTAGTATGTAGGTACAAAAGCTATGCCAAAGAGAATACTTAAAAGGCACAGAAAAATGATATCAATGTTTACACTACAAATATCTGTGTGTATATGTTAATGCAAAAGCCCAAATATTATTTATATATATTTATATATTAGGTTTTACTGGTAAATCTTAGGATTTACCAACATCAGTTGGTAAATGTAAGGTTTAATATAAAATGAGACAATTTTTCGGGCTTTTACCATTAGAGCTTGGCAAATGCTAGCTTTTACCAATAACGATTAGTAAATGTTGGTTTTGGGAATAAAACAATATTATGTAATTAGAAAGTATTTATTAAACATTATAATTACGAGTCATTAGCAGCAGGCAAGATACCAACATAATTTTGAAATATTTCAAATTGCTTTTTGCAAAGTAAAATAGACAAAAAAAAATCTTTTCAAAAACATAACACCTACGCTGGCTTAGCTAATTATTCATAAATTGTTCTTATCATTTGGTTTTATTAATTGTCTCGGCATGACTATTTTTCAACATTTACTGTGTCTCTGAGGTAAAACCTAGTCGAACCTAACCGAGTGAATGCTAGTAAAAGTCCGAAATTAATGATTATCACAGAACAATTCGGACTTTTACCAATCGGACTTAGTAAATCTTAGGTTTTACTGGAAAATCTTAGGATTTACCCTAGTTCGAGCATTTACAGTAACATAATATTCTATCACACGATGTGTCCTTCTATGTAGACAAAGAATAGAAATTAAAATGTGGATGATAGTAATTTGGTTATAGAAATAATCTCATTTAGTTCCGTCTTCTGCCTATCCTTTTCCCAACTATGTTAGGGTCGGCTTGCACTCTAAACAGTATTTAACACGCAGCGACTGCCATCAGACCTCCGCAACCCAGTTAATGGGCAATGCCGATACCCTAAGGTTAGACCGGTTGTCAGACTTTCGGGCTTCTGACTACCCGTAACGACTCATCTGCCTAGCCTTTTCCCAACTATGTTGGGGTCGGCTTCCAGTCGAACCGGATGCATCTGAATATCAGTATTTTACATGGAGCGACTGCCTATCAGACCTCCACAACCCAGTAACTGGGTAATACGATACTCTTGGTAAGACTAGTTGTCAGACTTTCTGGCTTCTGACCAACAGTAACGACTGTCAAAGATCTACAATTGACAGCCGGGACCGACGGCTTTACGTGCTTTCCGAGGCACGGAGGAAACTCGCTATGGTAAATGGTCACCCATCCACAGACCAACCTCGGCAAGCGTGGCTTAACCCGGAAGATCGGTCTATGCGGCTGTAATTATTTAGCCACGAGCTCCTCTACTACCCGTAACGACTGTCATAGGTTAATATGACACTCGGGACTGACAGTTTAATTTGCTCTCCGAGGCATGGAGGGGTTTCGATGTGTCACCAATGATCACCCATCCATGGACTGACCGCGGCAAGCGCAGCTTAACCTTGCAAATCATATGATCCTCGCAGTTGTTAATTAGCCACGAGCCCCTCCTCATTTTTAATTCCGTAAAGTCACAAAAAAAATACTTCAATATGTACTTGTTCTTGGCACCTTCTTTCCAATAGTTCTATTCATGCCAGCATTCCGTCTGTAAAACTCTTGAATTCAAATGTTACTGTTTTAAGAATATATTCACGAAGAATTTTAAAATTCATACAGACAGACGAATGCGGGAATATATTTTGTATTGATCTTACAAGTACGTAAGAAGGTATTATATTGTGCACGGGGTTTTAAACATAGTGATAACGCATACTTAGGTATTAAAAAGTCGCTGTATTATAAATGTAGAAGCACTACAAAGAAATTCAAAGCATAAAGTAATTATATTTATAGAAAACTTACATTTTCTGATGTCGGTTCTTTCTAAGCCACAACAATACGTAACAAAGAATTGAAACCTAAAAGAAATTGAAGGCACTAACTTCAGAAAATATTAATTTTATTATTACATAAAGATCGAGAAGATACTTAACGTCTTCAAGAGTAGAATTAGGAAGCATTTCCTCTCTGAATGATTGATAATATTATATTATTTATGTAGGTTTATTATAGTATATATTTTATATTATATATTTATTCATATATATTTTCATGTTGTATATTTATTTAGGTATATTATATTTTATGTTATAGCATAAATTTTAATAAGTAATGTAAATAGGACAGTTGTACACTCGAGTTTGCCCTCAGCCACACTATCAATCTCTCTCTATCACTCAAAGGTTTGCTGGTAGAAAACTCATTTTTGAGTTAAGCTCGCCTTTGTACATGACTTCACTTAATTGTAATGTTTTACTGTAATTTTCTTGTGTACAATAAAGAATAAGAATAAGAATAAGATCATTATTTTATGCTTTTCAGCTTTTTCCAAGTCTATTTCTACTTTTTGGGTTTCGTAGTCAAACTAGGAACCTTTCCGTCTGTCTGTTCGTCTCTATGTCACAGCCATCTTACTTGCGAACTATTAAACCTTTTACGGACTATGCGTTCCAATGTACGCGTCAACTAGGTATGTTGAATACGCGTACAGGCTAATTGAGCGTTCACGTCCCCTTTGTGTACGCGTTGCTGCAGGTACGGACTAAGCGTTACTGTGTACACGTAACCGACTATGCGTACATTGAAACGCTTAGTCCGTACAAGGTTTTAGTGCTATAAAGTGTAGCTTGGCATGGCTATACATATTTATAATGCATACAAAGTTATGCAATGATACCGTTGAAAAATGTTTTTGTAGAATAGCTCTCCAATTTTAAAGTGAAATTGTAAAAAAATTTGTTGTTGAATAACTATCCTACATATCGCTCATTTGCGACAAGAACGTCTTAAGTACGAAAACCATTTTTTTTCAGATTTTTTTCAGAAAACGACTTTGAAATGTTTGAATAAAGGCGTTTTTTGGATAATCCGGTTTTCGGACTTAAGACGTTCTTGTCCCAAATGAACGATATAAAGTGGCGGCGTTTACTGTTTTATTCGCATATTCCATCGTATGGAATGTCTATTGTTGAATAGGTTTTTTTAACATTCTGGAAATATCATAAAAACACTTTTTCGATACAAGGATCCGTTTACGAAATTTTAAGCTTGACAGCGATTACGCACTGCATTCGATCCGGATCCGTGAAAATAAGAACATAAAAAACTCGGACCGAATTCGGATATTGCTTTGCGCACTGCATCCGATCCGAATACGTGAAAATACGAATCTAGAGTCTAAAAAACTCGGACCGAATTCGGATATCGCTTACGCACTTATCCGATCTCTGATCCAAATTCAAATAATTCAGGGGCCATCTTTGGCATATCCATTTGGCGTCCGATTTGAATCCGAGGTAATGCGAAAGCGTTTATACAAACAGTACTACGACTACTTCGGTCCGTCAATATTTCTTCCGAATTGGAAACTCACGGATCACGGAGAGAAATCGGATGACGGAAGTCGGATCCAGTGCGTAAACTACCATACAAATAGTTCTATGACTACTTCGGAACGTATTTTCTCGGATTCGGATCGGATGCAGTGCGTAACCGCTCTTAAAGTGTTTTTTTACTGTTAGGTATGTTTCCCCATCTCCTACAAGCTAACCGCTATTTCTGAATATTTCAAAAGGCAGGCTCTGGAGAGCCTTGGAAGGCACGGAGAGATCTCGATGTGTAACGAACGATCACCCATCCACGGAAAGATGGCAGCATCGTTTTTAGGGTTCCGTACCCAAAGGGTAAAACGGGACCCTATTACTAAGACTCCGCTGTCCGTCCGTCTGTCACCAGGCTGTATCTAATGAACCGTGACAGTTGAAATTTTCACAGATGATGTATTTCTGTTGCCGCTATGACAACAAATACAAAAAAAAAACAGAATAAAATAAATATTTAAGTGACTCCCATACAACAAACGTGATTTTTTTGCCGTTTTTATAGATAATGAAACGGAATCCTTCGTGGGCGAGTTCGACTCTTACTTGTCCGGTTTTTTTCTCTTTTGATTTTCTTGTCGATGGTCCTTGCGGAATGTTTCAACGTAATCGGGCAGTTATTGGCGAAACCTGAAGGGCCTCCAGCCAAAAGAAGGGGAAGTAAAATACTTAACCTAAAGCTAACTACTTATACTTCACTAAGCACTAAGGGCGACCTTAGTGGAACTCGGATCTCGGGTTAGGGCATTGCTGGCGAGGGAGTCTCGTGTAGTGCCGGACTTAAAGAATAGCACTATCCCATCTCTTCTCGCGCGTGTCGTAAAAGGCGACTAAGGGATTATCTAGCGGTTGAGCAGCAGCGTTCTCTGAGTACTTTAACAACCATACTGCGATCGCCAACCCGCCTGCCAAGCTTGGCGATTACGGCAAACCCCCCCTTTTTGGGCCTATGTCCAGCAGTGGACGTCTGTCGGCTGAATGATGATGATGATGGCGGGAGATTGGGAGGGAGACAGTTTGATGAGGGCTGAATTATCGGCGTGAGCTCATCGCGGCAAGCAGTTGTTATTTAGCCACTTAGACTCCATCACTTCATTATTTAAAATGTTATATTGTAAAACCGGTAAAACTGCTGTACCCACTGGCCGGTATTGCACCACCAGATGTCCGTAGGACCGTTTCGAGATCTGCCGAGAGGGCCAGGATGAACGACACGCGGCACCCCCTGCATGGCTTTATTCCAGTGCCACAAAGGCTAAAAAGCCGCAAGAACTTTTATAATTGTGTCGAACCTCTGGCCTCGGAATTGCCAAGAGCGAGGTGCAACCTTGGAGAGATGGGGTCTCCCTACGAAACCCATTCGTGCCACCTGCTGAGAGACCTCCGCCTGGACATGAACTGCCATGGCCGATCTGGAAGTCATTAAATAGACTTCGAACTCAGGTCGGTCGGAGCAAAGACAACATGTTTAGGTGGGGATTCAGTGATGGTATCGATTTGAGCTATTTGTGCGGTACAATCCATACGATGGCCCATCTCACATCATGTCGTGCGTGCCCTAACAGCTGCACGCAGGAAGACTTAATGGTTGTCAATGACAACGCAGTCCAAGTGGCCAAGTTCTGGGTCGCAATAATATAATTAAGTTTAAATTAGTTTGTCATCGAAACGCTAAGACGAAGAATGTTATATTTTCCAAATTAGAATAGGACACCGCTGCTCTTCCAGTTTTTAAATTGCGACTAACGTTATCAATACTTCGCCCACATGTAATTTAACACAACAAGTAGATACAATACTAATTCATGCCGATAGAATCGAAATACAATTTGCAATTCAAAATATTTGTTGTAAATTGCCTAGTGGATATTGTGTAATGGACTTTCAAATATCCATAATTGGTGTATAATTAAATGATAATTAATTTCAGCTACTAAATATACCCACCATTGTATTACACTATCAAAGTAGATATCTATAGAATAAAACTGTTATTCTATTGTGTGAATATAGAGTAGACAAGGGACCGTCTCATCTCGTCCCATGAGTAGGTATCGTAATGGCCTGTGTACGAATTTGAATATTTTTTATCGATTCTCGTCTGATACTTGTGATCGAGTATCGAAGTACCTATCGAGTTGATCTACGAATTACGTCACCCATTAAGCCATAAGTAAAACAATAGGGCATTTGTCATTTTTATCTCGAAACTATTACAAAAATGAATAAGCAACAGTGCAAAAACAAATGAAATATTTAATAAAATGCCTAAGTTACAAACGATTTAATATTGTTAACAAGACAGAGACAACACTACTACCATATTACGTCACACCTTAAAAACTTCATAGAAGCTTGACATCACTCTGTACAATACCCGTTTTGCGTGACACGTACAGAAAATGCCTCTTCTACAAACTTCAAGTTTTTTTTTTCTATTTTGCTACTGTAGATGGTCCTAGGGGACAGTTTCTACGTAATAGGGCAGTTATTGGTGAGACCTGAAGTATCTCCAGCCAATGGGGGGGAAGTAAAATACTTAACCTAAGCTAACTACTTGTACTACACTAAAATCATGACTACCTGTAATAACAGCACTAAGGGCGACCCCTAGTGGGACTCGGACCTCGGCTTAGGGCGTTGCTGGCGGGGACTTAGGGGGGGAGACAGCTTGATGAGGGCTGAATTATCGGTGTGACTGCGGAGTCTGAAGAGACACCGGCTCAACGACGGGAGAGCTAGGTGGATCATGACCTGACAAACTTCAACTACTTCAACTACTACTCGTATATGAAAGGAACAGGAGAGAGAGGGAGATAAAGATGCGGGAGTTAAAAGTTAATATGTATGATGTTGGGGCTTTCATTAGAATATTATCTGCACCGAATTCGGGAGAAGCGAACTGATTTATGAAATGGTTGCTGCATGACTATCTTCCTAGCTTAGGTACGCAATAACATATTTATATTAATATTATAATTACATGTAATAATTAGTTAGATTAGGGTATGATGAGGCTGACGTACCTTTGTAAAGTGGAAGCCTCTAAATAAAACAACGATTAAAAAAAAAGTTCTAGATTTTTATCCGTGTTCTTTCTATATTTTCTGTTAAATAATTTACTAAATTCTTGTACATTTTTCATGGTAGTCAAACACCCTATTAAAGTTACCTATTTCAAAAACTGCATTGCAGACGTCAGTGACTGAACGAATCCCGCATCGAAAATGGCTTTGAGAGCATTAAAAGCGAGTGAATTAAAATTGTTCCTCCATTACATATATGTATATTTAATTTGTCACATGCATTTTTATCTTACTATGGTTGCATTTTATTATTCAATGGGAGAACATTTTTAGGTGAAACGCAATGTTATATAAGGTGCTCCATCTCTTGGAATGGGCAAATAGCATAATCTTTATAGAGTGTGTTTTATTTACCTGGTTTAAATGTAATGAAAAGCTACAGGACAAGTTCCATTGAAGACATTTGCTGTGTAAAGCCATGTACGGACCAAGCGTTTCAATGTACGCGTCATCTAGGAATGTTGAATACGCGTACAGGCTAATTGAGCGTTCACGTCCCCTTTGTGTACGCGTTGCTGCAGGTACGGACTAAGGCTGAGATCTATAAACCCAACTTGGACTTTGCTCAGACATTACTTTAGACTTATGACAAAGTCAGTATTTACAGAGCCGTCTTTGAATTCGTCTGAGTGCGTGCTTAGCAAATGCTTAGCAAAGTCTAAGTTCACAAAATCGACGACTTAGCAAATACTTAGGCTACTATTATCCTAACAAAAAATAATGGTACAAACTTTACTTCACCATCATTATATTTACACAACTTTTTAATTTTTTAGTATTATCAAGTGACCATACTCAACTCAGTAATACCAGATTAGAAAAGATTTCCTTGATGTTGATAACTAATTCTGAATTAGTTAAGATAAAATCAATTAGTTATTATTACGTTACATAAAAATGTTTTTCTAAGTTTAAAATGTACAAAAATGAATTAAAATTACTTTTTTTCGACAAAAGCGGCCAGATATCAAAACGATGCGATCCGTTTCAATGAAAATAAAATTGTGTTCGTTTATAAAAAAAAACACTTATAAGCATGCTAATTTCTGCTTATTCTTATAATAATAATACATAGAAGAAATATGAGCATAGTTCTGGATTATTTACATACTAGCTGTTGCCCGCAGCTTCGCTTGCGTGAAATTTCATGCTTCTTACTTCAAAAGTACCAGATTTATCATACAAACTTTCAACACTTATTTCACCCCCTTAGGGGTTGAATTTCCAAAAACCCTGAAACATGTGTACGTTTATTTCTGACCAATAACCTAAATATTGAATTTCATGCTTCTTACTTCAAAAGTACCAGATTTCTCATACAAACTTACAACACTTATTTCACCCCCTTAGGGGTTGAATTTCCAAAAACGCTTAAACACGTGTACATTTACTCCTAACCAGAAACCTTAATACTTAATTTCATGCTTCTTACTTCAAAAATGACGGACTTGCATACAAACGTTAATCACCCTTTTCACCCCCTTAGGGGTTGAATTTCGAGAAATCCTTTCTTAGTGGATGTTTTCGTCATGCAAGGAACCTACTGTCCAAATTTCATATTTCCAGCTTTAGTGGTTTAGGCTCTGCGTTGATGAATGAAATGTCAGTCAGTACCAGTCTCTTTATATATAAGAAGATTAATATTGTTAAACTTTTATGAAGAAAAATCAAGAATGTAATGCTTGAAACGAAACATTAACTTGTATTTGACATCAACCGTCTTAGCGTATGCTTAGCCTAAGCTCAGCATAGTCTCAACGTGATACGTCTATAAATTCCAAATCTAAGATTATGCTAAGCATACACTTAGCAAAGTATTACGTAAGTAAAGTCTGAGCAAAGTCTAAGCTAAGTCCAAGTTGGATCTATAGATCTCAGCCTAAGCGTTCCTATGTACGCGTAACCGACTACGCGTACATTGGAACGCTTAGTCCGTACAAGGCTTAGGAAAAAAAATGCCAACTTTTTTTTTTTCTTATGTGTATGCTCGAAGCCAGACCATTTTTTTAGTTTAGTTTTTTGATATAGTTACCAATTAATTTTATGTTTAGATTTAAGTTTTACTTACGCGATTTGAATGTTATATGTATCTTAGTTTTAAGATTTTTGGTTAATTTTAAGAGTGCGTCAGTTTGGGTGTAAAAATAAATTCTTGATCTTTCTTTCTAATGAGCTTTCTTTCTAATGAGATATCTTTATTTCTAACATTTTATGTTTACGCGAATCGTATTCTAATGCAAATAAATTAAGGATTATATCACGTTCTGTTTCTTTATTTTAAATAGCTATGCGCAGTATCTGCAGTATCCTAACGTGCAATAAAACAGACGTGCACATACCAACATTTGCAGACACAAAGAGCAAATTTTCTTCTAAGAATGTTTCCCTGTATGTCCCTTGGTTTCGTATTTATCCATACTAGTTATCCCAGCTGAAATAAAACACACTTATACACCGTGGGTTCGAGGTACCCCAAAGATTTTAACCATCAATTCCGATGCCTAATTAGAGAAGAAAAGCTAGGATATAGTTTGTCTATTATAGCTTAATTTTCGAGATATTCATTACTAGCTTTTTCCCGCGACTTCGTCCGAGTGAATGTCGGTTATCGCGGATGCAGACGAATTCGCGGATTAATAAATGTGTAGTTAAATAATAGACTGAACGTTCGTTGGGCTGTTCGCTGACATCGCGGCATTTTTTTTACTTTTAGCACTTCTAAACGAAAGGTCCGATTCGAATAATTTAATGAACATTTTACATGTACATAATCTACCTTGATTATGAAGTTATTTATTTGGATAAGGATTAATATTATAATAGGAATGTCTTCATCTTTCGTTTCTACCCGTGTTTTGATCGACTAGTTTGAACAAAAAACGGTTGATGTGACTTCACTATAATAGTCAGACATATACCCACCCTCACATTTTTTTTTTTTAATAATGAAGTGTACTATAAACATGTAGTACATAACCCAAGTAACAAAATTTGATACTATAAAAGTCCTGAGAACGTTTTGGAGCGTGCTAATTAGTGTTTATGATTAGTACTATAATGGTGTTGTAAACGTTCACAGAACCCCAAATAGGCCCTAGTTTTATCACTGATTTATTCTATAAACATTACATACAGGCTCTCACGGTGATAAATCAGCTCTATAGTTGAAAAGTAAAAGTGTCGAGAAACGCTTTTTAGTACTAAAATAGTGTTTCTGCATCGTTTATGTCACAAATTTGCACTATAAAAGTAACCAAAACATCTTTATAGTGCTATTTTGCACCGTAAACGATTCCAGTGATCTTTTTTATCGCACATTTTGTTCGTGTTGTGAAAATATATCGGTAATTGTTGCTTAACGTAACATGTAATAAAAAGGACAACTTCAAAACATTCATGGATCGTAATTCTGCCATAACTTGCACTTGCGAAAATAATTGTATCGATAAAATAATTATGCTGATTTCAAATTTGACAATGCGCCCTCATAATTTTCGTGTTTTAATTAAATTTTAATTAATAAAATAAGGACTTGTCCCAACTATGGCTGCTATAGTACACATTGGCTCCAGCCGTGCTGCTAATGTGCTATCATGGCAGAAAAAAGCAGCCATTTTTTCACCGAAAACGAATTAGTCCATTAATTATTAATTTTAGTGCTTTTATGTCACGATTTAGTACCGTAGCAGTAACACAAACTCACTTATAGAGCTATTTAGAATTTACGTTATTTAGCAATTGCATTTGGAGTCGCTATGGTACTATTTAGTACTATAGAAGAGTTTTCATGACTTTTACAGAATTAGCGCCATAGCGATGTTAAGGGAGCTTTTAAGGAGCTAAAAGGTTACGTAATGGTTGTGCAAGGTACTTTTATAGTGCAGATTGATACTGTAATAATGTTTTCGATACTTCTACAATACTAGTACTGTAAAAGTTATTTTTACGCATTATTAGTGCAAAATAGATACATAAAAGTGTCAGAAAGGTCGTCTATAGTACTAAATAGTACCGTAATCGCTTTTTTCATATCTATTACAGTGCAACACTTTAAAGATTCTTTTGTATGGTCCTGTAAACGTTCTAAGAGCTAAATTATAGAACTTAAATGCTCTTTAATCTTATAGAACCAAAACGCTCTTTTAAAAACCTTTATAGTACAAGCAGGCACAATGGTTACCACTATAGGCCTACTATATCACTATTTGGTGGTATAACACCCTGGTTATAGAAGCTTTTGTTACTTGGGAATTTTTATGTATTATATCATCAATAGTTTTCGCAACGCACGCCAAATAATAACTTTTATAAGCAAATGTTTGACACCTTGGGTTACATTATTGTAATTTATTTACGGATCCCTTCTTTTGTGGTGCTAAAATGCAGCTTATAGCACTCAGGGATAACGTAGCTTCCTATTGGTGAAAGAATTTTTGTAATCGGATGAGTAGTTTCGGAGATTACCTCCTACCTACATACAAACAAACAAATTTTACCTCTTTGTAATATAGTATAGATATAGATTTATGGAAATTCACAAGTCGAAAATCTCTAGGGTAACAAGCCTTATGAACGACTTTTGTCATACCTTGGTCATACCATAGGAAACTCGCCGTATGTTGTGTTTTGTCGGGGAGGTCCGTGAAGTGAGAAGTTTTCTTATCCACTCACACGATTATTTAAACGTTGCCATCTCGATCTAAGGTGTTGTTTACACGTAGGTAAGTACTAAAGTTAATTGATTTATTTTGTTCCGAAAAACAAAATAGTTAAATTAATCGATTGAGAATTAGGTTAATATAACATTATTGACTCAATACCATCAGAAAAGCGTGGTTAAATTTATTTGAGTACCTCGGACTCACACCCCCTTATTCCAAAAGATGGTTTAAACCTAGACTAAGGTAAACCCAGATTTTAAATATACTTATCACTTTCTTATGTCATCTAACAAAAAGAGACGGAGCTATTTTAAAACCTAGGTTTTTCTTGGACCATCTTTTGTAATATGGGGGACGGTGTGTATCTGAACCTTGTGAGCCAGAAATTACGTACTTTTGGTAAAATCTGAAGCAAGGCAGATTACGGTTATTGGCCACACTTCTTTTAGTTCTTCTGAGGGTATCTACAAGATGTAACATAAATAACGCACAACCTCTTAAGGGGCCACTGTACTCATCATTATGAACAACTCTTATTATGGGACCAAAGCTGAAATCGCGAAAAAAAATCAGCTGTTCCCTACATTTATGTTCGCATAACTCGTCAACATGTAGGAAACAACTGGTTTTTTTTCGCGATTTCACTTTTGGTCCCATAGTTAAAGTTGTTCATAATGATAAGAACAGTGACCTCTTCAGAGGTTGTGCTTTATTTGTGTTAGATCTTGTATATTACGTGTTAAGCGATTATCATGAGGGGCAGGCCACCTCTACGTACCATTAAAAAAACATCCGATTTTTTCAGCAGAATATCCCACAGCGTTAACGTTAGCAATGCCATGCAAACAACTCGTTCGGCTAAAAGATCTAAATATTGCACGACTAGTAACAGGTTGCCAGTCTATCTGTATCGGTTGAACATCGAAACAATCTGTTTCGAACTGACGCTCACTACATCCGAAGCTTTGTAAAGTAATTGATACATCCGTGTGTATATGGGGGTCTACTCCGAAAAACAAACGGAGTTTCAGATCGAAACTAAACAACGATGAACATTAAACTTATAAATACGATCAAAGTATTGTCAAACAACGAACTGCTAGATGTCATAACATTTGGGAGTAGGGTGAACGAAACCCGTCGCCCGACCAGTAACAGGCCCGAGAAGGCGGCGCGCTGTGTTCCGTGCGCGCCTCTCAGGAGGACGTGGGGCAAGGCCCCACAGAGAAAGAGGTCTGCCAGGGGCTGGCGGACCAAGGCCTGCCGGGGTCGCGGTGCATGCAGCTGCGAATCCCGCGACCTCGGCCAAAGGTCAGGAGAAGGAACACCGTGGGTTTTTAGCCGGTAAGAGTCCGGCATACCCCTTCGCCTTTCCCGGGCGAAGGGCATCAATTACCACGAAAAAAAAAATGGTGAACGAAAGACAACATGTCGAATCTCGAATTGAACGTCGAATCCGAAACATTTTTGTAGTTGGAAAACGTGTGATCTATCAGCAGAAACTTCGTTGTTTCATTTTCGGAGTAGGCCCCTGTTTCTGGTTCGTTTAAAAAGTTTAAATACTCAATGTGTGAACTAGATACTTTTAGGGGATTCGTTACTAATGCTATATCTACAGCTATTGAGGTTACAGATGCTGTAATCCGTTACAGGGAGTCTACTCCCTAAGCACGAAGTCCGTGATTTCGGTCTTAGTTACGAGCGTTTCCTATCACCTACGGACATAGAATTATTTCGGGGCTCGAATTAAGAATGAATGACAACACGATTTGATTGACAGTTGTCCCTACTACCGATGTGTTTTTGCCCGTCCGAAAAGTCGAACTTGACACTTGTTTTGTTCACTCCGGTTTCGGGCTACTTTCGGACGAGCGACTAACTTCGTTGACGGACTTAGGGAGTAGGCCCCCAGCATCGTAAAGGTGAACGATTACATATCAAAATCTTTCATTGCTGGGACGAGGCAGTCGCGTCTTTTCTGATGTTGATGCATTAAAGTCGAAATTGACCGAAAGGTATTTTTTTATTTTTGTCGAATCTTTTGCAGTCGGAGGCTACCTAAAACTAATGTAATTCACAAACTGACTGACCAAAAAAACATACGTAGCCTCCGACTGCATGTGACAATTTGATAGCATGATTTTTTGAAAACCTACGTAAGTTTGACGTTATGTTATGTATGTTATGATTAGAAGTACGTTTTGTTTACATCTTTTTAGTTCGCTTTTTATGCATAAGGCGGGTTTTTTGATTTTTTAATAATTACCGTTTTGGTCTACCAGCATTTTATGTGTTTCTACGCCAATGGTTCGAACCTAAGGCTTTGTTGAAAATGTTTCGAGTATATTTGATCACACTTCTCATTTCATCAGGATAACAAAAGTATCAGCAGCCTGAAGCAATATTTGCTACCATTATGCCTATAAAATAATTTGAACAGATTATGTTATTAAATCCCTACACCAAGAATTATAAACCGTTTACATTTCAAATACCCAACTAAATTCCATGTACGAGAATGGTAAATTCGAATAGAAATTCTATTTGCTAAAACTCTCTACACATAATGATGGCGCGTTTCCACCAACAAAGGCTCCATTCAAATAGGTTTCGATTCAATCATAATTCGGATCAGTGTCAGACCTTACAAATAGAAGACGGGTAGTATTTGAACAGTTCACGCATGATATAGGGATGTGTAGAAGGTTTATTCTTAACAACGTGTGGTGGGTCTGGATCATGTAAAAAATCAAAATGATGGAATCAGGCGTTACTTTGCGGAAATCCATGACATACAAAAATGCAAATAGAATATCTAGCTTTAATTCCGCTGAACAAGATCGCTAGTTTGGATGCAGTAAGTTTGGATTCGCGTCCTAGCGGTCGAGGAGTCAACATATCCTGAGGATGCCCCGTGCAGGGGCGAAACACGTGTCGTGTATTGGTTTGGTTGCATGTTGCATTATTTTTTCACTCTTTCTGCATGTGCATATACTTGTGGGCGGGAGGGTGGTGCTGCATACTGCATCCAAACTAGCGATCTTGTTCAGCGGAATTAAAGCTAGATATTCTATTTGCATTTTTGTATGTAAAAAATCGTTTATGATAAAGGTAAAATGGAAAACTCCTCCACCTGATGCTGTCGCCAGCAGCCAGCCGCTCTATTTCAATGTGGGTCGTAGAATCAGATCCTAATGCCACAGTTTTTTTATTATTAGGTTTGGTCACAATTGATGGTAAGCGCAGACAGGGTCTAAGATGGAACACACGAATTCAAGTAACAAAGATTCGACTACATTTCTCTGGATCTCACATACACACGATGGATGGAACACAGTAAGGGTACAAGTCCGAGACGGGCTGCAGACCGCAAGCTGCAAAAGTTGTATCGCTTGCAGTGCGATCTGCGGCTGCGGTCTTCGGTTGCAGTTTTGCAGTCACTGTCGGAATAGCAACTTTAGGCTGCGCGTCCACCGCATCGGAATCGGAGCGTACGCGGACGGAGCGTCTTCATTTACAAAATGCCGATGGGGTGCGTCCACTGCATTCGGATTCAGCATCGGCAATATCGGTATTTTTAAAGCAATCTTTATCGCCTGCTTACGTGCATTAGCATTATGGAGGATAGTGACGAGGACATTGTTGTAATTAGCTGTTTTTTATCAGAAGAGGAGGAAAGACAAAAAGGAAACGAAATATATGGATTCATAATATCTCTCATCTCAGTTGGTTACGATAATGTCGATGTTTTAGATTGTAAAGTTCTTCATATCTTTCCACTAAACTAATTAAAACAACGTCGTTAATCGTGAATATTTATGTACAGCTTAGCGTCGCAAACATGAAACACGTCAGAACTTGAAGCGGTCGGAATCCAAATGGCGCGTTCACTGCGGATGACGTCACCGGCAAAAATACCGGTCTCCGGCGCAGAAATGCCGATGCAGTGCACGCAGTGCCATAGAAATCCATAGAAATCAACAAATCCGTCCGCACCGTACGTTCCGATTCCGATGCGGTGGACGCGCAGCTTTAAAGTGCACACCTTAAAGGCGCTATTCCGATGGCGACTTGCGTGCAGTCTGCAGTTTGCAGCCCGTCTCGGACTTGTACCTCAAACAGCTAGCCGCCGGACTTTATAGGACAGGCGATCCTACCAACAAGCGTGCTGGGTTTTGTTGTATCTTACAACACGCGGCTATTTCCGCCGTGCTGTGAGAAAGTTTTATATTCTAGCGCGTACCCACGCGGGGGATAGCTACGCGCATGCATCATGTATGTTCCATATCCAACGAGGAGCACAAGGCGTTGTTTAGATAATATGTGAGCAGTTCCATATGTCGGGAACTTCGTGGAGTGAGCGCCATCTGTTGTCCGCTGCCTAAGTAACCGTGACGTCAACATCGGACCACCACTGCCCGTTGGAGGGAGGAGACCGGCTCGCTTGGTGCGCCCGGGGGATTGCTTCTTGGACCGTACGACGGAACACTCGTCTAGAGTATTCTGTATAGATTAGCTGAAGAAGTCTGACCTTTTATATCTGACTAGCTTGTCCTTATTTTATGATCTTGTAATAACTTGTAATAATTATCTAAAGTATTATATTGTGATCTAGTTCATGTTACTAACACTAACCCAATTATAAGTACTCTCAGTGGTGGAGAGTCTATGTTGGTTTTATTTACTACATTTACCTTGCTCACAATCCTGACATACCAATATTAGCGATAACTGTAATGATAGAATCACTCCTTATCGATTAAATTGTAGTGTCGCTAACACATACAATGCCATACTGTACGCTGCTAGCGACGCTGTTGCATAAACCGTCGAATAAATCAGCCCCTATGGAAGCAACATAAGAAATTTTATTCCACAGCAATTTGGTTAGTTGCAGCCGTCACTTGCAGATCTATACTTGGGAGCAAAGAAATCGAGCCACTCCTTTTTTCACGTGTCCTGGTTATTAGTTATGGTTTCATGAATTGTATAATAAAAAAAAAAACCTACCCTCATTGTAAAGGTTATCAAATAACCTATTAGGCGATATATGTTTAGAATTGACTTGTTCCATAATACCGAAAATAGTAACAATTATACCTACGTGAAAAATAGAAGTGGCTCGATTTATTTGCTCCCAAGTAGATTTTCAGTAAAACGTATTTACCGTCTAATTGTTCTACCTAGCCCTTTCCCAACTATTGTGGGGTCAGCTTCCAGTCTAACCAAATGCGGCTGAATACTAGTATTTTACACGGAGCGACTGCCATCAGACCTCCGCCACCTAGTCTGTTGTCAGACTTTCGGGCTTCTGACCACCCGTAAAGAATGCCATAGGTACTACCTAATCGTTTGACATCTGAGACCGACGCTAAACATGCTCTCCAAGACACGGAGGGGTCTTGATGTGTAACGAACGGTCACCCATTGACGGAATCACCGCAGCAAGTGCAGCTGAACCTTGCAAATCGTATGTTCCGCGCGGTTGTTAATTAGCCATGAGCAACTTAAAACGTATTTACAGGCTAATATGGCCGCATAATGTATGCGTGAGCTTACATAACCTTCTGTCGTTATCTTTTTAGTGGTTCCCGTCACGCCAACACCTACAAAAGGCTGGATCCTTGCCAGTGAGGACCGCGCTGTTTGAAGTACCGACGTGCATTTACTAGATTTATTAGATAAGATTTTTATTGAAAAGTGTACGTATCTTCTTCTTTGTTGCATTTCCAGGCATACTGCCAGAGTTTGGTTTGTTTAAAGAAACTGGTGAGTTGATTAGCCTTCGTACCTGCATCCGTGATATGGCAATCACAACGTGATGCGACTACTGCCTGAATTTAGAAATCCTAGTACGTACACACTAACGTTCCGAAAGCAAACGAAGTCTAACGAACGGGGTTGGTTATAACTTACATTCAAATGAAACCGGATTCGTTGCAAACAAGGTTTGGTCAAATTAACAAGTGACCGACGTTCGTACGCTTGGTGTGTGGGTGCGTACCGTTAAAGGTACAAGTCCGAGACGGGCTGCAGACCACAAACTGCAAAAGTAGTATCGCTTGCGGTGCGAACTGCGGCTGCGGTTGCAGTTTTGCAGTCGCTGTCGGAATAGCACCTTTAAAGTGCACACCTTAAAGGCGCTAATCCGATGGCGACTTGCGGTCTGTGGTTGCAGTCTGCAGTTTGCAGCCCGTCTCGGACTTGTACCTTAAGGTACGAGTTCGTAGGCGACTGCAGATAGCAGCAGCAGACGACGTGACGTTGCGACACGTCGCTGCAGTCATGATTCCAAACCCAACTGCAGATGGCTGCAGTTTATCAGTTTTTCTGCCTTTGAATTGGAAAAATTCTTTTTGTGAGAGAGATTCAACGTTTTGTCGCACCAGCTTCAGTGCCACTACTGATCTGCGGTCGGACGACGTGTCGCTAGCTGCGGAAGGTATTTCATAGAAATACATAGAAACCAGTAGTGTCGCAGCGACACGTCGTCTGCTGCTGCTGTCTGCAGTCGGCTATGAACTCGTATCTTAAAAGACAGTAGCTAGATGGATATTAAGGGAACACCCAAATATTCCGAAATATTTTATTCCGAATTTGGATATTCCGATGTTCAAAAATCCGAATTTGATAATTCCTTAAAAATAAAATACCGATTATTAAAAAACACGAAAGTTATTTTACCGAATGTCATAAATACGATGTATTTGTTTTCCGACTTTCAAAAGTACGAAGAATTAAACATCCGATGTGTTCTTGGCCCGAAAAACAGCATTCCGATTTGCAATTTTCCGAAAACAATAAACATTATGTCAAGTAATAGAGTAAGTATTAAACATAACACAGAAAGGTGAGCAGTTGGTTAGGTTAGGTTAGAACTGCGACCCCCTACGCACGAGCCGAGCGAGCGAAGCGAGCGTGCCGCGGCAGCGGCCGGCGAGTGCTGGAACCGATTAGTTACATGTATTATACCTACTTAATAAAAAAGCGCGTAATGTAAACTTAATGGTGAGTTTAAAGAAAAAAATATTTAAATGAGAGAAAAATATTTTTCCCACAATTAAGTTATAATATGTAGGGAAAGTGATTCTGTAATTAGATTCTTTTTCTACCTTCCTATGAACAATTAACTTGCTCCCTTTGGATAAAGTTAAACCATTGTGTGTTAATCTGTTTTGCTATTTAGGTTTACTAGGCGTTTTAATTTCGGACTTTTAATTAGTAGGTATTTTAATATTCGGAATTCGTATTTTTGATGTTTCGGATTATTGTTGAATCTGACTTTTTATTGTTAGGTGTATTGAAACTCGGCATTTTGATATTCGTAATTGTAAACGTTAGGCGTTTTGTAATTTAGGATTTATAAAGGTAGGTTTTATGATTAATCGGAATTGTCATATTAGGAGTTTTAAACCATTCGGAATTATGAAAATAGGTATTTAAAAATTCGGGATTAAGAATATCGGAATTTAGTTTTTCGTATTATTGTAGTGTACCCGGATAATAGGTATATCTTACGATGCTTTCATTGGAGGAGGTTGATTGGGAGCGACATCGATTCCTCTGTTGTAGTAGTCTGTGCCGGTGGAATTGTATAGCGGTTCCCTCACGTTGACATATTAGGTGGTACCTATGATGCCTCTGTGGACACGACAAGCAAAATAAGCCTCGAAAAAAAGTTAATAAAAAAACTACTTAATGTACTAGTAAACATTTGTTTATAAACACTGTTTCAGAAACAAGAATCTACGTGTTTTTGAAACGTTGACACATGTCACGGGTAAACATTACGTGCTTATGTCGACGGCAAAAGCTCCTAGATGTTAACACATTAACGGTGTTTCAGAAAGTGCTGGCAACTTATATCCGAAACGTTGTTTGTTAGTGAACGTCATGGTTTCATTCGAGAAAGTTTTAGGTGGTGGAATATTTTTTTTATATGTAATAGTTTCAACGGCCCATCTTATAAAAAGTGGTTACCGCTGTCTGTATACCTACAACACCGAGAAGATTGCTGATGCGTTGTCAACCTTAGAGACAAAGTTGGATAATTTCATGTGCCTGTAATTTCATCGTTACCTAACCCCTCAAAGGCGGGTATCACTTCCCCGGACGCTGGCTCTTACACAGGGAGCTTGACTACTACTTCTTCTTCTTCTATTAAATCAAATTAGCTAAACCTGGACATAATTCGATAACTGTAATTTTCTTTTTCTATGACATAAAGTATTGTTAGTTATAGATAAAATAAATAGAATTAAAAATTTTAAAGGTCCGCGTCAGTGTAAAAAAAATGAAAAACTAAATTATCAACACATTTTGATTTCGTAAGTACAGCATAATAAATAACTTTGTAAAAGTACCTTTATTATGATATGACGCTTGTATTCCATTAAAAAACGTCTAAATTAAACTAATTAATCATTCGGGACTATCATTAATGAAGAAGGTTCAGTAAGTTACAGATTTTTTGGATTATCTTACCAGAAATTATAGATAACTATAATTCAACAGTTTATTCTGCATAGTTTAACATGTGTGTTAATAAATTATTAAAAATTAAACAGATTCTCTTTGCGGAATTATAAAGTCACAAATATTTGTAATTTTTGGAATGCCAAAATACATAACTACTTCAAAAGTGTTTAATTCATGCCTTCAAAATATGTTTAGTACCTTAGTAAACAAATTAAACAATAAATGTTCACGATTATTCATTTATTGATATTTTTTCTTTGTTACATTTCAATATAAACGTTATTCTTTGTACCATAAGGTCGTAATTTCTTTGTGTCCCATTTCCCGACCGTGCTATCGCGAGTAACGAGCGATTTTTGTATCTCACTATTTATTACTAGTTTTTGCCCGCTACTTCGACCGCGTGAATGTCGGAATGTCGGTTATTATCACGGATGCTGACGAAGTCACGAATTAAAAATTAGCCTTTGTCCTTCCCTAGGGGTCGAGCTATCTTCTTCTTAATTATATAAAGGGTGTCCCTGGAAGTATGGATCAAATCGAATAGGGGCGTGGGCAATGTCATTTCCAAACTTTGTAACCCTGAGAATGTCGGTGCAATTTTTTACGATTCAGAAGTTATGACCAATTATTGTTTTTTTTTTCAATCACTATGCATAGAAAAAATCATAAAAAAAACTATCAGGAGCTATCATTTTTTTTAGGACTTTGGCGAATAGTAGGCCTTTCTTGTTGTAGTACTTTTACGCAGCTAGAAAACATGTGTTAAGGTCAGGTGGGGTAAGAGGGACGCCAGGTGAAGAGGAACAGTAACTCATAAATAGAAAACTATAAAGCCCAGCTCTATGGTTACTCTGTCGATAAAACAGTATTATGTATAGTTTCAATATTTTATGGATAGATGGCACTACAACATAATAAGTACGTGAGTAAAACAGAAAGAAAAAATCAGTTGACAAACTATAAAAATGTGACCTAGCGGTGTTTTTTGTGGGCGATTTTTTAAGGGATTAAAACATCTGTGATAGCCGCAATTTTGTTGGTAAGTGTAATTCTAATGTTGAATCTTTATTTTCCGCATGATAAGTTGTTTGTAGCATGTGTTTTTAGTGCTTTTTCGATGTCATCAAAAACATAAGCTACAAAATACCAAGCCGGGAAAGAGGAACTACCATACCAGATTAAGAGAAACATATGTTCCTCTTTCCCGGTTTTAGGGGTAACAAACATTTTGCAAGTTGAAAATCACCTATCTAGATTAGGTAGGTAGAAATACATGGTTTAACTCATCTTGGCGCGCGGAGCTATTTGTACATGCGCTTATAATTATTATACAGCTTTAATTTGTGTGGTAGTGACTCGGGCCAATTGACAGTCATTCGTCGTACCCATACAAGGCACTATGTGTGCGCCCCAAAATGTGTTGATATCTCTATACAACAAGCTTGTTAGTTGTTCCTGTAATTTATTTTTACCGTATTGGAGGTACATATATTTATTTGTTACAGAAAAAGTAAAATGCCTCGAAATTATATAAGAAAAACGGAACGGAGCTCTTACCCGAAAGAAAAATTGTTAGAAGCAGTGGCGGCTGTTAAAAGTGGTGCACTGTCGGGTTATGCAGCCTCAAAACATTATGGAATAATACCATACCATACCATTATTTTGGTCATTTTGTATAAACGCAGTGCAGTATATTCGTTCATGCATAACGATCAGAGTGAAAAAATGACAGAAAAGTGTTTTAAGTTTTTTGTACGTTTGTTAAGTAAAACAAAGATTTTTACAATTATTTGTGTTTGTTTTTATTCAGTTGAGTTACTCACGGTTGGAAAACCGATTTAGATACATTTATAATAAATACACACCACACTCACTTAGTGACATTCATCGTTTATTTTCCTTAATATTTTTATTAAAAACCAAATTACAGTATAATGTTTTTAACATTCGTAGTTTACAACCCCTGACCTTACTAATATGTTCCTCTTACCCCAATTTTTTTTTATTGTTCGGTATTGCTAAATTAAACCATATTTTAACTATGGTATAGTTTCATTTCCATTACGTCGAAAGGCAGTTCTCAAATTTTTAGAGATACATGTAAAAATACGTGTTTTTACTTGTACGAATCGAAGCGTTTCTCTTACCCCAAATTTCGGGAAAGAGGAACAATTAGAAGACCTGGCTTTGTAGTCAGATTGTTCAGTTATTACTGGAAGAATCAATTTCTGTGTTAAAATAACAGTTAGCATGGTTCGTTAGCGAAACTTTGTTTGTATTGCTATTAGAATACGTACATATTTTTAATAGCTAGAGGTCGTAATGTTCAAAAACCAGTAAACTATGTTCCTCTTACCCCACCTGACCTTAAATAAGAAAAATCATTCACTGCAAAGGCTTTTATGGTCTGGCAAAAATTTTACTCAAGTTTTACTATTACAGTTTTGAAATGACCTTGCCCACGCCTCTATTTGATTTGATCCATACTTCCAGGGACAACCTGTATAGATTATAAACTACTATTCAATTGTTTCCACTTTACAAAAAATAAAATGTGTAGTTAACTAACAGACTAAACGTTGGGCAGTTCGCTCACACCGCGGCATTTTTATTATTTTTAGCACTTCTAAACGAAATGTCCGATTCGAATAATTTAAAGAGCATTTTACATGTACATAATCAACCTTGACTATGAAGCTATTTACTTGGATAAGGATTAATATCATGATAGGAATGTCTTCATCTTTCGATTCTACTCGTGTTTTGATCGACTCATTTGAACAAAAAACGGTTGATGTGACTTAACTATAATAATTATACATAATTATACCCTCACGGACTTTTTTGTGGATAATGAAGAGTGCTATAAACATGTAGTATATTATTTTTATGTATCGTCAATAGTTTTCGCAGAGCACGCCAAATAATATTTTTTTAAGCAAATTTTTGATACCTTGGGTTACATTATTGTAATTTTCTTACGGATCTCTAATTTTTTGATAATAAAACATAGCCTATGGCACTCACGGATAACGTAGCTTAGCTAGCCTATTGGTGAAAGAATTTTTGAAATTGGATGAGTAGTTTCGGAGATTACCTCCAATATACAAACAAACTTTACCTCTTTATAATATTATATACCTAGTAAGAATTCGATAGGCTATATAGTCAATGATTGTCAAACTTTTATGAACACGTGGCACCACGGATCGACTAGGGCCGAGATTTATTGAAATATTGTGTTCATTAGATCGATAATAACTAAATTGTTCAGGATGAGGTATTATGATGATTTTACTGTTTTGTGATAGGTACTGTTTTCCAATTTTTTGTAAATGTTGGTAGGTATATGTATCATCATCATCATCATTCAGCCGAAAGACGTCCACTGCTGGACATAGGCTTCCCCCAAGCATCGCCACATCGACCGGTCCTGTGCTTCTCTTGTTGTGCTGCGTCTTCCGGTACGCGGTCGCCACTCCAGAACCTTTCGGCCCCATCGGCCATCCGTTCTGCGAGCAATGTGCCCCGCCCACTGCCACTTAAGTTTGGCAATTCTTCGAGCTATGTCGGTTACCTTGGTTCTCCTGCGAATCTCATCATTTCTGATGTGATCACGCAGGGTAACTCCGAGCATAGCCCTCTCCATTGCCCTTTGGGTAACCTTGAGCCTTCTTATGAGGCCCATTGTGAGCGACCACGTTTCAGTACCGTATGTAATCACTGGCAATACGCACTGGTCAAAGACTTTCGTCTTGAGACTCTGCGGTAGTTGGGACGAAAATATTCTACGCAGCTTCCCGAACGCTGCCCAGCCGAGTCGGATTCGACGATTAACCTCTTTCTCGAAGTTGGACCTACCTAACTGGACAGTTTGCCCTAGGTAAACATAATCGTCGACAACTTCGAGTGTAGAGTCTCCGATCTTCATGGGAGTGGGTGTTACATGGATATTTGACATGATCTTTGTCTTATCCATGTTCATTTTAAGACCCACTCTTTCGGAAGCTCTACTAAGGTCATCGAGCATTGTACTGAGGTCCTCCATGGTTTCAGACATGATGACTATGTCGTGGGCAAACCGAAGATGAGTGATGTACTCGCCGTTAATGTTGATGCCTAGCCCTTTCCAATCCAGAACCTTGAAGACATCCTCCAGTGCAGCGGCGAACAGTTTCGGAGAGATGACGTCTCCCTGCCTCACACCTCGCTGCAGAAGGATAGGTTTCAAGGTCTGATCCTGTAATCGGACTGACATAGTGGCGCTTTCATACAAACACTTCAGCACTTCGATGTACCGATAGTCAATCTGGCACCGTTGAAGAGACTGCAGTACAGCCCAGGTCTCGATCGAATCGAAAGCTTTCTCGTAGTCCACAAACGCTAAGCAAAGAGGCAGGTTATATTCTTCGGTCTTCTGTATAACCTGCCGCAGCGTATGTATGTGATCTACGGTGCTAAAGCCTTTTCGGAATCCAGCTTGTTCGGGAGGCTGGAAGTCGTCAAAACGGTTCGTGATGACTCTTGAAAACAGCTTGTAGACATGACTCAGAAGTGAGATGGGCCTGTAGTTCTTCAATAGGGTATTATCACCCTTTTTGAAGAAAAGTATCACCACACCTCTGTTCCATGCCTGTGGCGTTTTCCCCTCGAGTATGACGGAATTAAACAGCTTCTGAAGGGCCTTATGGACCGGTTTTCCACCCGCCTTCAGAAGTTCGGCCGTAATTCCGTCATCGCCCGGCGCCTTGTTGTTTTTAAGGTACTTCAGAGCCATCCTAATCTCGTACGGGCTGACGTCCGGGATGTCTTCGGTATAGTGTCGGATCAATCTAGCTCTTGGGTCGTTTGCCAGATTCGCAACGGGTTCGCTTGTTGAAGTGTACAACTGTCCATAGAGCTTCTCGACCTCTCTCAAAAGCTCTGGTTTGGCGGATAGGATTCTGCCGTCATCGGTCTTCAATTTCGTAAGCTGACTCCGCCCAATAGACAAATATCTTGCAAAAACTTTGGAGCCCTTGTTCCGCTCAATCGACTCCTTAATAAGCTCTGTATTAAATTGGCGTAGATCGCACTTCAAGGACTTAGAGATCCGTCTATTGAGCTGCCGGTACATAAGCGCGTCATCTGGAGACTGCAGAATCATACCGTGCCTTGCGTCCATGAGCTTAAGAGTAGGGTCAGAGAGCTTTTCGGTTCTATTTCTACGACGGGTCTTGAAGATCTTAGACCCGACAGTATGGACAGTTTCCACAAACCCATCGTTGTAATCGTCCACGGAGCTCCCTAGGCATTCGAAACGATTTTGAAGTTCAATCTGAAAGCTCTTGGGGTTATGGACCTGGATCGGTACAGGACGGAGCGTAGACTTCATCAGTCGAGATCTTTCCAGCTTGATATTTAGATTCAATGTGCCTCTTACCATGCGGTGATCGCTTCCGGTTTTCACCGCGTTGATCACAGAGACATCTTTGAATATTTGCTTCCTCGTCGACATAATGAAGTCAATCTCATTTTTAGTTGCACCATCAGGGTTCAGCCAGGTCCATTTCCTATGCTCACGCTTTCTGAAGAAGGAGTTCATCATAAAGAGCCCCTCCTTCTCCACAAAGCTGGCCAGTCGATGGCCCCGGTGATTGCGACTTCCAAGTCCTAATTGCCCCACTTGCAGTTCATCATCGTCTCGCTTGCCCAGTTTAGCGTTAAAGTCCCCCATGACAAAAGTGAAGTGAGTTTTAGAGCCATGCATGGCTCTGGAGATATCCTCATACATGGTCTCGCCTCATCGTCGGAGTGTGCCGAGGTCGGGGCGTTTACCTGTACGACCTTCAACGAATACCTTTTGGATATTCTGAGTATAAGGTACGCCACTCTGGTCGACACACTCTCGATCTTCACCCGACACCACCCTGGGACTGTCTATCGCCCTCCCGGAAATAGAGCAAGTTACCGGATTTGAGGATTATCGAGTCCGGGACTCTCTTCGGATTTCAGATAACCCTATAATATCCCAGCGTAACCTGCTCAATTCTTCCTCGAGTTCGTTAATCTTCTCGTCGGTCCGTAGTGTACGCGTGTTGTACGTTGCCAGGTCCAGTCGTCGTTGTTTGTGGTAGCCGGATCTCTGCCGGGGATTCTTAGCACCCCACGCCCTTCCGTTACCTAGGCCGCTACCTTGACCAGGGCTAGCAGTGCCGCCGGGGACTAGGGGCCATTTCTTCTTTGTGCTATCCATGTTGGGGGGGTTTGCCATAATCGCCACGCTTGGCAGGCGGGTTGGCGATCGCAGTATGGTACGGTATATGTATAACAGCAAATAAAACTCATTATACAAGGTTAGTCGTAAAGGGGGTAGGCACTAAAATATTAAAGTACCAATAATAATGATTAACTTTTGTTCTACAACTTTCCCCAAAAGTCAATAGTTTAAGAGGAATAGCTCTTCAAAGATTTCTTAAAAAATACGTTAAAGTCTATCTATACTCAGTTATAGCAGCTCAGCAAGCTGGTTTAATCAGCATCATTATAAGTTTGATGGAAATCGGTTCAGCCGTTGCGTAATTATCAGCTGTTTTCTCAGTTAGGTTAGGTAGGTGTGCATTGTACGGCGTTGCAGCTATTGTAAGATCATGGAAGTAAATTTGCTACTTAACTTAACTGAGAAAACAGCCGGGCCCACGTTGTATAAAATATCAAGTATCGAAAATGTATCAAATACGATTTATTTTCAATAGCAAGTTTCCTAGTTAGGTATTTATACGAATAGTAATAGTGAAATATTTATTGAACTAGACTCGTAAAAACAAACACAATAGAATTTCATTACCACATTTTTTTTTAAATTTCAGCGATGTATCGATTGTTCTTTTCGATGTATCGAGTTTGAAATTAATATATTTTTTTAAATATTAAGTAATTTGATTTATATCGACTTCCTGCATCCCTAAGTGAGGCCGCACACCGGCACCACACGCTACACGCAACATACATTTAGGGCGCCACAATTATTGCGATAAAATTTACGCGGTGACAAATGTATCGTGTATGCGCACATCGGAAACACAGTTGTAACGTGGCACTAGCAACAGAATGTCGACATCATCGTCTGACGACGACGATTTTTTGATGTGGCGATTAATGAGAAAAAATAGACGTTATTGGGTTCATCCGTTTAATCAAAATTGTATACTTAGGTTAGTTATAGGTAGGTACTTCCTTTCATTAGATTTTTCGCCGATCTTAGTCCATATCATTTCTGTAATCCATCTGTTGCTATACACAGTGAGCGTGTGATTATATAAAATAGGGTTAAATTCAACCTCTGCAATAAACTCAACGTAAAATTCAATGTTGTCTTTCATTTTTGTAAAGCGCGGCAAACGTCTCACCACAAACTGCACCTACTACAACTGTGTCCTTGATGTGCGGGTTTACATACAAATATACGGGGGCGATAAATGTGTCGCGGTTCAAATGTGGCGCTACAATTATTGTAATACAAATGAATCTCTGGTGTGCGGCCTCACTAACTCGATAAGACATCTTGCCGCTGACGCCGCGCCCCGCCCCGCACCTACCGCATGCATCCCGCTCCAATACTTTTTCGCGCGTATCATCAATAATATTTTCAATTTTAAAAGCGTAACATTAACATGTTTAATTTTGATGAAAACATGATTGTAATACACAAAAACCTATTATTAAACAAAAATTTCACAGTTTCGATTTTTAACTACTGAGAAAAACATTATTATTAAAACGTAAAAAATAAATGTTTAATTTTTGTCTTAAATTTCTAAAAAGACGCAATAAAGCTTAATCAGATACAACCACCATAGTTACCATTTTTGCTTATCTAGATATTGAGAACAGATGAATACTTTGAAGAAAAACATACATACGAATTTGGTTTCAGTTTAATTTTGCTATTAGGTGATAGCATTTGAATGCCCCTCAAAATTATACTAACAAGGTATTTGGTTATCTATTTTGCTTTTAGAAAAAAGCTAAGTAGTGTACGAAATCTCTTTTTTTTTTTAATAAACGGTTACCACCGCGGGTTTTTTACATCATATATCTAATTAATATTTGATACTTAATATCAATATCCAATAAAATAATAAAAACAACGAGTTATCGAATTATGTCCAGGTTTAGCTAATTTGATTGGCCTATATCGCGTCGGCACGAGCTATACAAGAAAGGTTCATGCCGTGGTGAAAAAATTAGCCAGTCAGCAAGGTTGGTAGCGGGACTGACTGCTCAGACTACTAGAAAGAGCCTCCACGAGTGACGATACATAAGTATGTATCGTCACTCGTGGAGGCTTTTTTCATGCACCCCAAACTACTAATAAAAACGTAAACATCATATCTGTCGTATCAATCACTCAGTAAAATCTTTGTACTTAATATAGGAATACTTTGAGTTAATAGTAACGTAAACTCAATTCTGTATGCCGTTCTCGGTGGAGCACTTGGCGGATAGTATGCTTACGCCGGGAGCAACAAACACTGCGTTACCTTGCTTCGTGTGACAGATCCCGGCGATAAGCGTTAGTCCATGAATGTGTGGCCGGCTTTGAGTTGCGCTTCGATTCGTTCCGCAAACTATGGCGCACTTAATATCATGCCCCGCCGGCCCTGATACCTGTACGCCACAAAAACTAATGGACGCTACGGATAGTGCTAAACTCATTGCTGAGTTCTGGGCCGACACGGTGTAGATTGTCATCGACACGCTAAGAAGAAGAAGGATTCTGTATGTATTTTTATACAAACTTAGTTTTGGTATATACTAAACCTGAAACTAGTTTGTTCAGGATCACTAGGAGAACCGATTGACATATTTTTTTCACCACATTTTTTTTTTCTTAAATTTCAATTTTGTTTCAACAGTGGACGGGAATAGACACCTTGAGGCTTGAGACGGTCCGCTCGGTCAGTTTCCGTGTATTAGACAGCCCCTGCATAGCACATCTCAGGCATTTCACACTTTACTAGGGAACTTAACGCGACATAAACTACGGTGTAACTTGGAGATTTATTTAAAAAAAACAATTATTCAGGCAGTTCTGATGAAAATCTTGTTGGGGTGTCTCGGTTTTTGTATATACTAAAAATAAAGTTGTGTAAATTCCATATAAGGTAAGCTGTGTTATAAACAAACGTGTGTGTTTCTGATGTAGCACACTTGTAACTTGCGTGTTGAGTTTATTTAAAGATTGTGTGAGAATTCATGGATACCATAAAACGTCTTTTTTTAAAACCACCCGCAATAAGTAGTGACAAGTTGATACTTTTGTGAGTGCCATGGGCCATTTACCAAGTTGAATTTCACATATCTGCGAAAAAAGAACCGGTTTCTCTTACTGACAACATGAAAACTCCATCTTTGTACGTAGTGTGTATACTCAACTTTTATAAAGAAAGTAATATTAACGTACGTAATCGCTTCCTTTACTGAGAAATTATGTGGATAGGGGAAGCTTAGGTTGTTCTTTATGTGACATGTTATGACTACAGTTGTTTTCTCATGTCCTGATACTTTCCCTAGGGATATTTGGTATACTCGAATAAGATTTCCAAATTTTTCTGTTGTTCTACCTGCACGCCATTTGCACAGCTTACTGCCTGTTTCCATGGAACATCCTGGTTTTTGCAGGAAGAGTTTTTGCCGGAATAACTCGAGCATTCGTTTGCGGGATTCTGCAAAAAGCCGGTCCAGTCGAATTTTGCTATTTGATTTTGTCACCGCACGCTGGATCCCGTTGTCCTACAAAAAGCAGGATCCAGTCGTAGTGACACATAATCACACCGATAATTCAGCCCTCAACAAGCTGTCTCCCCCCTCCCCAAGTCTCCGCCAGCAACGCCCTAAGCAGTGGTCCGAGTCCCACCAGGGGTCGCCCTTAGTGCTGTTGTTGCAGGTAGCCATGATGTTAGTGTAGTATAAGCAGTTAGCTTAGGTTAAGTATTTTACTTCCCCACCATTGGCTGCAGACCCTTCAGGTCTCGCCAATAATTGCCCGCTTACGTAGAAAGTGTCCGCAAGGACCACATAAAACAGCCCAATAGAAAAAAAAAATGTAGTGACGTGAAGTTCGTGGGCGTTCCGCATAGAGTTTTTAGCTGGATGAGGAATGGGGCGCGCGGGCGGAGACAGAAGTCAAAATTGTTGTAAACATCTGCGCGCTTTGCGCTCTATCCCGTAAAAACAGCATAGAAACTACTGCGTGTGACCAAACCCCTCAGTTTTGCGGAAACCAGTAAAAAGCTGTTTCTGCAGATCTGGACGTCTGAGGGAACGGGCTGTTAGGCGAGATCTATTTCTAGCAATGAACTACGGCTGTGCGTGTTTGAATTATTTAATTGATGGAATAAGTTCATACAGAGTCCATTATTTAGGCGCCATCTCCACGAGCGAGTGTAAAGCGGCGACAGCCGCGCCGTGCCATCAAATTCAATACAAACTATAGCCGCTATGATATCGCCGTTTGGGGAGTATAGTGAGTATATAAATACATGGCACGACGATAATATCGCCGGGATTCTCTCGCTCGTGGAGACGACCCCTTCATTGCTTAGAATATTTATCTATCCATGCCAATTGACTGCATAGTGTTGACGTACCGGCCAGATCTGACGAAAAATATACCATCCTTACTTAAGAGGTCAGACACTCAGAGTAGCTCGTAGCTAATTGAAAACCGCACGGATCACATGAATTGCAAGGTTAAGCTACACTTGCCACGGTCAGTCCGTGGATGGATGACTATTACACATCGAGACACCTTCGTGTCTTGGAGAGCACTTAACCGTCGGTCCCGGGAGTCATACGAATACCTAGGAGGTCTGAAGGCAGTCGCTCCATGTAAAATAGTGGTTTTCAGCTGCATCTGGTTAGACGGGAAGCTGACCCCAACATAGTTGGGAAAAAGCTAGGCAGAAGAACTTAAGGGGTCGGACGAGAGTCATATTAGTTGCTGTACCAACTACCGCTACCAACCTTGCTGACTGGCTAATCTTTTCAGCACGGCATGAGCTATTCCCGTATTGATATGCGCTTGCATGTCATGTTCATCTTGCGCTTTCAACTTTCAATTCCTCTTGCGTCAAGCGCATGCAATATTGATTGCCATATGACGCATGCAGTTTATCGTCTACACCGGTGCGCCTCGGTCAGTCGTCCGTCGACATACAATAGACGGATTAGCGTGCGCTAAGGGCATGTGCTTTTGTCGAACTCGTATTAAGGCATGCGCTATTGCATGCGCTATGGCGCTTCACGCATGCTTCAAACGAAGACGCAAGATGAACATAAAAGCGCCCTGGTGTAGACATAGCTTATAGCTCATACCGACACGATAGAAGAAGAAATTGCTGTAACTCGTCACGTAATTTCGGAATAGGGTACTTGTTAAAAGGAACATAAATAAAGACTTAGATGCATATTTAAGAAGAGTTGCTGCGTTGATAAGTATGGAATATAAACAGGAATATTAATTGCATAACGGAATCAGATGGAGGTTAATTAAAACACTTTCCCGCGTCTCCAAAGAGATTGTCTTCTAAGTATTTTGCGAACAAAAAGCTTTAATAGATTCGTTTATAAATTTAAATTCCGTGGCTTAGGAGAAAAAGTCGTTTAAAGGAGGGGAAAACAGGCTTAGAATAATAATATTCATGTAACTTTACCCTGTTGTCGCCTATGGTCTAGGGGTTCTAGGACCAAGTTAAAGAGAAAGTCGTTTGAAATTGTTAACGTTTTGAACCCTTGGAGTATGAATGCATTTTATGTAAAAAAAAATTTGTTAAAGAAAACAAAAAACCAGACTGCTTAAAAGCTAAGTAAATATGATGAAGAAAATAAAAAATAAGAACTGAACAGATGTAAACAAAACATATGTTTTCAAAAAATCATGCTATTTAATCACAACGTGCAATCGGAGGCTACGTATGTTTTTGGTCTGTTAGTTTGCGAATTACATAATTCATACGTAGCCTTCGACTGCATATTGTGATTTAACAGCATGAATTTTTTGAAAACAACGATATAAACGTCTTGATTACATCTTTTCAGTTTTTTTTTTATTTTCTTCATCATATTGTTTGCATCTTTTTATTAGTTCGCTTTTTAAGCAGTCGGGGTTTTTGTTTTCTTTAACAATTTTATTTATTGACATCTTTTTTAGTATTATTTTATCAAGATAATGTACGCATCTATATCCATATATATCATATTATTATATACCTATCGTTTTAATGAGGCTGAAACAAATCTATCTATAGACACCTCATTTATTATACCATCACGCGCTCTAGTCGCAATGTAGATTTTACACAACTTTCAGGTTGTGTAATTATTAAACAGAATTATGGCTGTAAAATGGTCCAGCAAACGTCACATTGATTTTAAAAGACCTATTCAATGATATCCCACAAGATATTATGCGATTTTTTTATATATTTTTCTAGCTCCTTTTTGGATTCCTCGGCCGCCCTTTTTGATTTTATCAAAACAAAACCTAGCCTATAACCATTGCACGGCTTAGACGAGTCGATAGACACCTCATGCATAAAAATCCATCCAGCCGTTGGGGTGCTTCGAGGGTATGAAGAATGCAACATAGATACGCGTGAAAGACATAACCCTGTCTTTGCTGTCGCGCAGTCGGGTAAAAACAATATCAAACGACAATCGAAATTATACTTTGTTGACGAAAGACGAGTTCTGACATAGCGGTTATTTCGAAAATTGTAGCCGTAAGGAGACTGCTATCGAAAAAAATGTAAACGACTTCATCAAAGACTCTAAAATAGCCTCTATTGCCGATGCTTTGTTTTTTTTTAATTTGGTATTCTTTTTATAGTAATGTTTTGTAGACAAACATCAGGACTCATCTTACGGTGAAAAGGTTATAGATAATTATAAGTACCCAATGAACGGGAAAGATTGTCTCAATCGTATGCAGGCTACACACGTTACGAGAAAGCGCTGCGATCGGACTGTACCGTTCTAACTGTATCGAAAAAGCGTAATGTGTTCATGATAAAACTGTACAGTTTTCTTTTGTATGAAGCGTATGATTTACTATTCCGTTTGAACAGTGCAGTGTGATCGTAGCGATTTTTAATGACTTATACTGACAAAAAAGCGTGACCGTAAAAATATTGTTGTTTAGTACATCGTGCTGCAGAATGTTATTAGTAGCATGTTATAACAAAGCAGGGAAGCAATTTCACTAACAAAATTATTACCAAAGCGCAAACGAACCGCAAACAAACCGCAAATGAACCACTACCGTGAGTGAGTGTTTGATTAAGAAAACTGTTAAAATTTTGTTTTTTGTTGTCAAACATTTTGGCAGTTTTTGTAAATAAAAACTGTCTGAATGAACTGTTCGTTTTCGATTCGGTTGCGGTTGAACAACATTTCAGTTAGTAGAATCATCCCTCTGGTAGTCTCTTCCCGTGACAGCTAGATCACGTGACTGAGCTATCCTACGTCATAGCTACTGATGAACAATAAGCTCTGGCTTCGGTTGTCAAACTTTGTTGTTATTGGTGGGAAAACATGATAAATCGTGACGTAGATAAGTACATCGCGGGAAGAGAATTTAGGGCGGAGTTATACTATTATACCATTATTAGCAGATAGTTTTGCCGAAAATCTGACAACCGGTATAATCTTAGGATATCGGCATTGCCTGGTAACTGGGTTGCGGGGGTCTGATGGTAAAATACCGGTATTCAGACGCATCTAGTTAGACTGGAAGGTGATCCCAATATAGTTGGGAAAAGGCTAGGCAGAACAGTAGATAGTTATGTCACTATCCAGTCGAGGCCACTAAATGCCTAATTAAAGTCTACAGAGAGTAAGTTCATAATAGCCATGTTGACAGCATCAATAAATTGCAAATCTAATTAGTCCGCCAGTTAGAGTTTTGAAAAATAATGGACACGTATTTTTTCTTTTGTTAAATCTATGAATATTTGGAACGATAAAACGCATCAAAACTCGAGAGTCGGGGCTCGTGACGTCAGAACTAAGTAAAAATTGTACTGGCTTGTGACGTTTTGCCAATTTTAAAAGTGTCGTATCTTCGTCAATTTTGGTTTACGTAACAAAAGAAAAAATACGGGTCAAATATTTTTTGATAACCTAACTGACGAACTAATTAGATTTTTTCAGTCAAATACTCTAACTTATTTATGATTAGTTACGGTTTACTCACGTGCATTTTTCGGGATTGCCCGACGAGTTCGACTTGCGATCTCGCCGCGTGATCAGCTCATGATTAAGGGCTCCGTTTGGGTCCGAAACTAGTCGGGCAATCCCGAAAAATGCATGTGAGTAAACCGTAACCTAACTAATCATAAATATGAATGTGTCTCACGAAAGTTATTATAAATAATTCTTTTTACACTAATTTGCAAGCTAATTAAACTACCGTCCGTTTAAAGTGCACAATATGAACACGCAAAACATTTTTAATTATCTTCCCGCTTTGCAAGCATGTCGTACCAATTTCAAAAAATAATTTGTTCACGGATAATGTAAACAACTAGCAGAGATACACCACGCCGCACTTTATGCATTCATACGCGAATGTAACAGAAAAATCTCGGTTTAATATACATAATGTAGTCATATTTACATAAATACGTAGGAGTCGCGTCTTATCGTGGGGCATCGGACTCTCGAAACGCGCGCGACACGCGGCTTCGCTATGAAATCTGCATAAATTTGCAGTTTTCTTGTTGTTATACACGATTTATGATGTGGAAAATTGTTTATTTATTGCTGTTTTTCTTTATAGCGAGTATATTTCAACGTTATAAAAATTTACTTCTCTGTCTGCGGCCTTACTTGAGTCAGCTTTGTTTTTACAAGGAAAATTGTGATGAATAGTGAATGCATTTCATTGAACCGATTTTGACAAATGAGATGTTATAGAATAAAGTGTATGTTCTTATATTTTCTCTATTCTAGTTTTTAGCTACACTTCATTATAGCATGAGACAAAAGTGGCCCAACGAGACACTAATATCTTTGAACCATTTCTTCAGGTAAAGTTCGAATAATACTATGTTAAATCCCTCCTGGAAGCAAACGAGTTGCTTATTTCTTTACATTTCCTTGATCTTCTTCTTCTCTCGTGTCAGCACGAGCTATACGAAAATAGCTTATGTTGTGGTGAAAAGATTAGCCAGTGAGCAAGGTTAGTAGCGTAACTGCCCAGGGTGCGCCGGACGTATTTAAATATCGTCTCTCGTGGAGGCTCTTTTCATGCACCCCATTTCCTTGATAAAATGGGTCTTATTTGTCTATTGCCATATTAAATTCAGTATGTTACTTTTTATTTTAAGTACGAAAAAAAACCAAAAAAAAAATTGTCTCAGTTAGTAGGTATGTAAAGTTGACTTTACTAATATCTTCTCCGTAGTACGCAGTATCCATAATTATCCAGAGAACCTTTATCAAAGTGACAAATAATTGAATTATACAGGTCTGCACAAAGGTTCTGCGACGAAATATACTCTGTTCATATCGTGACATTTAGCGTACATTTTCTTAAACCCTCATAATGTTATCCTGCGTTCGTGTAATAAAAGAATAATAAGGAACAGAGATGGGAGCTATGGTAGCATAATGTCGGAGCTTCGGCGTTTAATCTACGCATTAGGTACATGATTGTGGGCACGGCACTTTACTTCTACACGCCAGGTAGTCGGGCCTGTTGAAATGGGTAGGTACATGAATAAATGGTCACCATTTTGTGCCTGGATAGAATCATAGTGGCGTTAGTTGCTGACGTAATTTTATTATAGGTAGCTTTGTGTGAATAAGGAATATACGTACCTTGTAGTTTAGATACTCATATTTTCGGAGTTAAGTAGATGGTTTAACGAAATTCGTGAAAAAAATTATCGATGAAAGATGTAACTGTTGAAAAAATAAAAATGTGAATAAAGTTTGTGATACTGTGTACTATTTTTCAGAAGAAATACATTTTTTTAAAACCCTTTAATATTCTTTAAATGTTAGTTAAATCGTACCAAAATCTAACGATTTGTTTAAGAGATGGAGTTTGGAATTAGGTTACAATGCAGTAAGTGTACAATGCGTTTTTATTTTGGATCCATAACAACTTGTATTTCATTAATTTAACAGCAGAGTTTTTACGGAGAAGGCTCTTTAATCGTATTTGACTGAAAAAATCTCATTAGTCCGTCAGTTAGATTATAAAAAATATTTGACCCTTATTTTTTCTTTTGTTACGTAAACCAAAATTGACGAAGATACGACACTTTTAAAATTGGTAAAACGTCACAAGCAAGTACAATTTTTACTTGCTTCTGACGTCACAAGCCCCCACTCTCGAATTTTGATGCGTTTTATCTTTCCAAATATTCATAGATATAACAAAAGAAAAAATACGTGTTCATTATTTTTCAAAACTCTAACTGGCGGACTAATTAGATTCGCAACTTATTGATGTTGTCAACACGCCTATTGCTAAAACTGAACTTTTAATAGAACATTATCGTTACCCCTGCATTAAGTCAATTTTGGGTAAACAATAGCTACTTACGTAATAACTTTGAAGTAACCAGAAACATTGCGAGTCAGGTTCACCGAAACAATGGAATTACAATTTAATTGTCTTAAACAGAGGCTCATAATAATTATGATGTCACGAGATACGAAGCAATTCTGAAGATTCAAAATGTCTACAGACTCTGTATTGAAGACAAACGGATACAGTGGGTACCTACGTCGTCCGAAGAGGAAAGATAAAAAACCGGGGGTAAACAGAGTGCCAGCGTTCGTGCCATATTTAAAAGGAGTGACGGATAAAATTGGTACAGTACTACAGAAATACGCCATTAAGACTGTATATAGTCCTCTCTCCAAGGTATCAAGGCAACTGCGTACTCCAAAGGATGTTATTCCTCTTCAGACACCTGGCGTCTACAAGATTGACTGCAGTTGCGGTGGTTCTTATATCGGGCAGACCAAAAGAACGATCGCAGAACGGGTTAAGGAACATATCGCAGCAGTCAAAAACCGCCAGATAAATAAGTCCGCAATAGCCGAGCATCTTCTGGAGTCCGGTTCCAATCACTGGATAGAATTACATAGTCCAAAAATCCTCTCCACCGATCGTCACTATTATCTCAGAATTGTACGTGAAGCGATTGAAATTAAGAAATACAAGAATTTCAATCGGGAAGATGGATACAAACTATCAACATCATGGAATCCGGTCATCAGCAAGTGTTATCGTCAACGGGACGGTTTAGGCGAGTGTAAAGACGTCGTTCGTGTGGTGTGTCGAAGTACCGACGATAACTTTATAAAAAATCAAGATCAAGTGAGGGTAGATGAAAATGCCCTTGCTTCACGAAGATGACAACAGCTCCGCCACTTCAGTCTACCCGTGACCACGGCCGGTGAAATTCGGCCGAAACGTCGGGATAAAAAAGGTATTTAGTGCCTTTTTAAGTTTTTACGCGATTAGACCCGAATCTGTATTTTTATAATGTCTACAGACTCGTTCAATTTTATCGATCACAGACGTGCTCGATTCTGCCAATCGAGAACATTAATCGAAACACTATCGATTACGTGCTGTGCATGTACCGATCGTTTTTATTGATTGACAGTGCATTGCATGTACTCACGCGTTTATTCACCGAAGGGGTAAGCAGAGGTGTTCTCCTATTACAGGAGTCTTTATATCCACGTTTCGCCTCTTGCATAACCACACGTAATAGTTTTTTTTTAGTGCAATAATTTGGCAAACAAGCCGACGGCGCGGCGTCGACGCCGATGGTCGCTAAGTGGTTGTTGCCGCCTATACAAGATGTAACATAAATAACGCACAACCTCTTAAGGGGTCACTGTACTAATCATTATAAACAACTTTTACTATGGGACTAAACCTGAAATCGCGAAAACAAAATCAGCTATTCCCTACATTTTGACGAGTTATGCGAACATAAATGTAGGGAATAGCTGATTTTACCATAAGGTCAGGAATGAGTATATTAGAGGAAGTTTGAAAGTAGCGCCAGTGACAGAAAAGTTGAAAGGGAACCGTTTGACTTGGTATGGGCATGTGAAGAGGAGGGATGAAACGCATGTGACCAAAAGAGTTATGGATATAAATGTGGATGGATGGAGAGGAAGAGGGAGGCCAAAGAAAAGATGGATGGATTGTGTGAAGAATGATATAAAAGACAAGGGAGTCAGTGATATCATGACGGGTGACAGGACAGAATGTAAGAAGAAAACGTGTTGCGCCGACCCCAAGTAACTTGGGATAAGGGCTGGCAGCAGGAGAAGTGTGCTTACACGTGAATAATAGTAAAGGTGCGGTAAAGTCACTACATCTAACCTTTACAAGATTGAAAACTTTAAAGCCAGGAAGCCACCCAAAGCTGCAATATGGCCGACGTATCTTGGCGAGTCTGAAGTTAGTTGTTTGGCTGCGCAATGAATCTTTTAGAAACGAAATTGTCTACTGCGCAGCTAATCAGCTAACTTCAGACTCGCCAGGATACGTCGCGTCGGCCGTATTGTACGGAGTTACTGGACTGCATGCGTCACGATTGACCAAGGTAAGCATTTTTTTGCTTCGACTTCACTCTTACTAAAATTGACCCTTCGCCACTGACTATACCCCTAGGGTCTAGGGGCTTTATTGACGTACCCAATTCTAATCGAGAATTTATCTTTATCCAATTATAGAGGAGTAACGTTCTCCAATTTTCCAGTAAGTATTTTTCTTTCAACTTCTCAGTACGTTTATTCGTATTGAAATAAAAGTTTGCGTCGACTTAATTTAAGTTGAATAATAGGGTTGGATATAAAAAGAGTTTTTGATAGTTTTACAGAGCTCTAATGTAATTAGTTATTTGCTGAAGTTGCTCGAGATAATTTACAAAAGGTACAATTTGAAATAAAATGGTGGTGTGTTTAATTTGAGTTTTATGGATACTTTTAAACCAGTTTTTGTGTATGTTTGCTGTTTTATTGTACTGTAATGACATTTTAGCCATTAAATCCATGTAGATTAGGAATAAACTACCGTGAACGCTCTTCGTCTTTTAAATAACCAAATGAGAGACGATATAAATTGAACAAGTGAAACAATTATTCTGCTAAAATCAAATTTCCTTGCAGCAGCTTGCAAGGGTGTTTACAGACTGAACTTTGTAGACGACTTAGGTAAATGCACCTGTCGAATGCCGTCAGCGTCAGCCGTTGACTGCAGACAAAACGCCGCGCCGCCGTCGACAACTGTTGTCAACGTGCCGACGACCAAACTGACTTAGGTCAGATGGAAAGCGTCAATATGAAGATAAAGAAGTGTTCTTTTTTACTTTGTTTCCTTTGGCCCTTATCGCATCTAAATGCAGACAGGGTCTAAAATGGGATGGCAAAACAGCACCCTAATTGCGCAAAAGACCCGTTATCGCTATAGCTTTGATTTTAACAATACATCAATATTCATTGCGTACGTTGCTATGGAAATTGTTGGCCTGTCAAAATCAAAACCATAGCGATTAAGAGTGTGTTGCGCAATTAGAATGCTGTTCTGTTTCTTTTTGAATCGTTTTAAAAGTCCTGATGGGATGACTTTCATCATTCTTTCTCCAATGGAAATCGGAGCCTTTAAATTATTATGATTGTTTTGTAAATAGCAGGACGGAATGGTATATTTCGTTTATTATTTACAACCATTTTGAATGGGTTCCCCAACGAGTGTAAATCAGAGCGACTGAGGAACAAGGAGATTTATTACTTTTCTTTAGAGTCCCGTGGGAGGAATACAGGAAACCTTTCTATTACGTACTTTTTGATTGTGTATTTGTTTTCCCATTTGTTACAATTAGAAAAGCTGGCAAGAAACGAAATAGAGTTGTTGCGAAGTTTTGTGTTGAGTAAATTAGTTAGATTTAGTTATCTTATGCTAGAATTATACATTTTTGTACAATAAAAAAATAATTCTAGATTTTATCACGGGAAAAAGTCAATGTAATGTTAAGGCGCTTATAGCAAAGAAAGTTACAGAAAAAAAAAACTTTTAATACACAACATATTGAAATTTCGTGCGCAAGTACATTTTGATCAACTGTTGTAGAAATGTTAGTGTGTTTTAAATTCAATTGGAAGCACACCGGACGGGCAAGCTAATCGCAACTACATGTACAGCGTGCAACTCCAGCGCAATTTATACAAAACGTGAAAGCTTTGCACCTGCATTGAGAAAATCTGCACTGTAGCATAAGGCTGCGTTCACAGCATATGCGCGATTTTTTTTGGCGCGAATGCGCGCTCGCCTAGCTTACGAGTCGCTCCCTCCTCATGGAATTTAACAATTAGTCCCTTGTCTTAACGTACATTTTTTATCGATGTGAAGTACACGCGCACGCTCAGCGCCTGAATCGCTATTGCGTAGTACACGCGTCGCAATCGCGCAGCGCCCGCGCCGCTTCCACCCTCCCGGTTACGATGGCAAATGTAATTTGAGATCTATTGATGTGTCATAAGACTCAAATTATATACAACAAATTTCAAAATGAGTTAGACGCGAGTACGAAGCGCGTGGCGTGCACTTAGCGGTCGACTGCGCCCTGAGTGCGGTACACAGCTGCGCACCCTTAGGTATACGCAGACACAAAAATATTGACATTTTACATTCAAAATTTTACATTTTTGTAAGAAAAGTTCAATATTCGCAATTCAAACAAAGAATAACCCACAAAACACAAGTATCAAAACACCTTGCTCCCAACAACGATCGCTTACAGCGTTTATTTACAAATCCATTTAGTCGAATATTCGCGCGAACAATATTTTCCATTGTCAATTGTCACCATACCGCGCCGTATTATTGAATTATGACTATCTAAACACGGTTCTATTGGAGAATGGGAACCATAAATTCGGGAAAGACTTGTTCCCGATAATTTATGTACTGAGAAACTTGGAGCGTCCCTACACAGACTTATTCATGTTCTCCCTAAGTTAATCACTTGACACAGCGGGGAATTCATAAACACGGCTAGCGGAAATTGCCTATATAATAAGGAATCAATACGTAGACATTTCTGTGGTTCCCCGTTTGATCTTTGCCTGATTTACGAAAATGGCATCATACGTTACGGTAGTTAAGAAGTGGTTGAAGTATTTGAAGTTTGTATCGTTTGTGTTGTTATGTGAGGCCTTTTGATGGAAAAACCTGACGTTAATGGTGGGGGTTGAGTAATCGGTTAAGTTGAGGGTGCCGATGGCGTATTATTGGTAATTTGGTGAGTAAATATAATACAAACCATTCAATACACACTGGCTCTCTTTTGAGAGGTAAGTCATCTGTAAGTCTCATTCCGAGGAAGAACGAATATACTTTTTTTTTTGATGATGCTTTGCTTTTTAATTTTATATTTTGCGTATACAAGTTGCGGGCAAGCGCTTTGCGTTCTGCATTCCATACCTTTTGAGTACATCGCGACCTGACGCTACAAAAAACCATGGCATATAGGCAGTGTTAGTGCGTGAGTCATCATCGTCATTCAGCCGAATGACGTCCACTGCTGGACATAGGCCTCGCCCAAACAATGTTGGGCCATAATCGCCACGCTTGGCAGGCGGGTTGGCGATCGCATTATGGTTGTTAAAGTACTCAGAGAATGCTGCTGCCCATCTGCTAGTGAATCCCTTAGTCGCCTTTTACGACACCCACGGGAAGAGATGGGCCAGTGCTATTCTTTACGTCCGGTACCACACGGACGCGTGAGTGATTAAGTGAAAAGTAGAATTTGCATAAAATTGTTGAACACAGTGTAACATAGCTTAGTAAAAATGCATAGTAAACTACATATATGTACCTACATGTACGTATTTTTTCTGTATCATACATATATACATAAACTTACGCCTTTTTCCCATTGGGATAGGCAGAAACTGCAGAAGTCACATGCTACGATCCTTAGATACTTCTTTCACTTCGTCCACGTTCATACATCTTATCATACACGTTGATTGAGAGTACTACGCACCTGACCTTTTTGAAGAACATAACAAATAATATCGATGTATAAATGTCCTTTTAGGGCGTCCTCTACCGGCGTTTCCACTGATATCCGCCTTAACAATTATTAAGAACTAGCTTTTGCCCGCGGCTTTGCTCGCGTTAATTAAGCTCAAAAAAACTTTTAACACACTTCTAAAGTTTCTATAATAATATAATTCAATCGTGATTCGAAAGTCACGTGGCACTATCTATGAACGTTATTGTTGTTTTCCTCGGGAACAGTACTTTTTTTCGGGATGAAAGTTACCCTATGTCCGTTTCTGTACACCTGACAAAGAATATACAAAATTTCAGGATGATCGATTCAGTGGTTTAGGCGTGAAAAGGTAACAAACAAACAAACTTACTTTCGCATTTATAATATTAGTTAGGAAGTTAGGATTCCTTTTGTAAATCTCCATTCACTCGTTCTCTCAACATGACCAAACCGCTTAAGCATACTCCTTTAAATTTTTGTCACTACATCATCATAATAAAAGTAAATGGCAGAATATAAACCGCATCACACCATCATTGTATTCCTAAACCTGCTAAGTGCTATTAAGTAGTGACAGATTCACCGTCCAAGTAACCGCCCTTTCTCTTCTCCCTATCAAAATAGACGTTATGAAAGAAAGTGTTAAAACCTCTGTGTAAAAATAAACTGACGGATGCCATGGAATAATGCAAAAAGGGGGAAGGTATAAAATGTGAAAGCGGGGTTCCTTATTACAAAGATTTTTACTTAATAGCTTCTGCTACCGTGTCCGTTTTGTATTAAAAATAGCTGCTGGTGCACAAAGTATCTAGCAACGTAAAGCCTTAAATAACATTATTTCAGCGTGTAATCATCTGGGGTAATGAAATGAAAAATCTTGTTTATCCTAGAGTGCATATTTTGTTGCGTTATGGGCAAGTTTTTTTATGCATTACAACTGTTTTTTTTGTAGCTCTTCTGCCCTATCTTAATCCGTCAACCCGCACCAGGAAGTGGCCTTCTCCGAAAATCTAACTACGAAGTTTCGGTTGACGGATCGTACGTTTTCCAACCACGAAAATGTTTCGGATCTGACGATGGATTCGATGTTCGCGATTTGATATTTTGTTTTTCGTTCACTCCACACCCAAATGTTAATTGAAATCTAGTAGTTCGTTGTTTGACAATACTTTTAGCGTATATACAGGCTGTAAAGGTAAACACCGTTATCCTTGAAACCAGTGGTTTGGTTTCATTAATAGAACGTAAAATCAATGAAAAATTACAAACTTTAATTTTTATAAAATTTTCATTTTTCTTCGAAAGCATTTCACCCTACGCGCGGGGGCAACAAGCTACGGGAGGGGGCGCGGAGAACTCGCCGCGTGGCCCGACGCACGGCCCCGCACAGTTCGCTACCCCAGTCAGTCAGCTGTCTCGCTAGCGAGTGCGTGTACGCCGCGTCGTCGTAGCGCCGCCGCGCCGTTCATTACTCGCGCGTTTCTACATTTTTTTTACTCGGTCCTATGTTTTTATGTTCATGTCAACTACCCATGGTTTGAGTGATAACGGTGTTTACCCTTACATGCTGTATATATAAGTTCGATGTTCGTCGTTGTTTCGTTTCGATCCGAAACTTCGACGATCGTTTTTCGGAATAGGCCCCCTGGTCAGCGCGGTGGACAAAGCCCTAAACTCTTCTTTTTCTGAGAAGAGAGCCGTGCCCAGCAGAGGGACAGTGATTGGCTGATTATACTGTTTTCAGCTGGTCATGATTCTCTTGCAAGTTGCTCTTCAACGGCGTAGTGTACGTTGATAGTTTAGTGGCCAGGAAAACTTTAAAAGGTATGTGTTACAATCTTCGAAATATCTTTCCACCTGCAGGTATAGAATGATCTTCCCGAACATAGTTGCCAATGCGACAATAATAGTTAGCTATAAAAAAAGTTGTTTCTGAAATAACCTATGCACTGTCAATGAGTGTCACAAGTAGATCACGCGGCTTGAAGGAATTACACGGATTAGGATACACCCTGTATCTCTATACAGGCTGTACGCTTCTGCTGTTTTATGTTTACAATTTAGAAAATAGCCCCGGCCGTTACAAAATCCCAAAACCATTTTTCCAACGAACAAATAAGTCATGGAGCTCTGTCATTATTTTTAATTAAACAAATCGATTTCGCGTCTGTGATTCGGACGCTATCCCGACGTCGGATGGCCGCGTCATTAATCACCACATAATATATTGTTTGGCTCTTGAAGAGCCTCATCGGTTTTGCCGACGGGGACATCAATTATTTTCTCTTTTACAGATTGAGTTGCTAAGTACGCGAGGGATATCTCTATACGTCGTTAGCATTTAGGTTACAACACTATTAGAGATAGGTTAACATCGTAGTTATGTAATGCGATTTAGATGTTTGTTCGATGATTGATTACTAAAGTAGTTTCAAGACACAAAAGGTACCTTCATCCATTCCTATTTTGAAAGATTTGACTGTTAATCAGGGAGACAAAGTGAGAACCTGAACCTGAAGTGAGGAACAGAACGCTCAAATCGTGGTTGCAGAGCGGCAAAGTTATTTTACGAGTACCAAATAACTTTGCCCCTCTGAAATGAGGAACCGAGCGCTCAGAGCCTGGTTTCAGAGTGGCAAATTTATTTGGTACTCGACGACTCGTTTTTACTCGTAAAATAACTTTGCCCTCTCAAATGAGGAACAGAACGCTCAAACCCTGTTTTCAGAGCAGCAAAGTTATTTTACGTGTACCAAATAACTTTGCCTCTCTGAAATGAGGAACAGAACGCTCAAAGTCTGTTTTCAGAGCGGCAAAGTTATTTTACGAGTATCAAATAACTTTGCCCATCTGAAGTGAGGAACAGAACGCTCAAAGCCTGTTTTCAAAGCGGCAAGGTTATTTTACGAGTACCAAATAACTTTGCCCCTCTGTAGTGAGGAACAGAACGTTCAAAGCCTGTTTTCAAAGCGGCAAGGTTATTTTACGAGTACCAAATAACTTTGCCCCTCTGTAGTGAGGAACAGAACGCTCAAAGCCTGTTTTCAAAGCGGCAAGGTTATTTTACGAGTACCAAATAACGTTGCCCCTCTGTAGTGAGGAACAGAACGTTCAAAGCCTGTTTTCAGAGCGGCAAGGTTATTTTACGAGTATCAAATAACTTTGCCCATCTGAAGTGAGGAACAGAACGCTCAAAGCCTGTTTTCAAAGCGGCAAGGTTATTTTACGAGTACCAAATAACTTTGCCCCTCTGTAGTGAGGAACAGAACGTTCAAAGCCTGTTTTCAGAGCAGCAAAGTTATTTTACGTGTACCAAATAACTTTGCCCCTCTGAAATGAGGAACAGAACGCTCAAAGTCTGTTTTCAGAGCGGCAAAGTTATTTTACGAGTATCAAATAACTTTGCCCATCTGAAGTGAGGAACAGAACGCTCAAAGCCTGTTTTCAAAGCGGCAAGGTTATTTTACGAGTACCAAATAACTTTGCCCCTCTGAAATGAGGAACAGAACGCTCAAAGTCTGTTTTCAGAGCGGCAAAGTTATTTTACGAGTATCAAATAACTTTGCCCATCTGAAGTGAGGAACAGAACGCTCAAAGCCTGTTTTCAAAGCGGCAAGGTTATTTTACGAGTACCAAATAACTTTGCCCCTCTGTAGTGAGGAACAGAACGTTCAAAGCCTGTTTTCAAAGCGGCAAGGTTATTTTACGAGTACCAAATAACTTTGCCCCTCTGTAGTGAGGAACAGAACGTTCAAAGCCTGTTTTCAGAGCGGCAAAGTTATTTTACGAGTACCAAATAACTTTGCCCCTCTGAAATGAGGAACAGAACGCTCAAAGTCTGTTTTCAGAGCGGCAAAGTTATTTTACGAGTATCAAATAACTTTGCCCATCTGAAGTGAGGAACAGAACGCTCAAAGGCTGTTTTCAAAGCGGCAAGGTTATTTTACGAGTACCAAATAACGTTGCCCCTCTGTAGTGAGGAACAGAACGTTCAAAGCCTGTTTTCAGAGCGGCAAGGTTATTTTACGAGTATCAAATAACTTTGCCCATCTGAAGTGAGGAACAGAACGCTCAAAGCCTGTTTTCAAAGCGGCAAGGTTATTTTACGAGTACCAAATAACTTTGCCCCTCTGTAGTGAGGAACAGAACGTTCAAAGTCTGTTTTCAGAGCGGCAAAGTTATTTTAAGAGTACCAAATAACTTTGCCCCTCTGAAATGAGGAGCAGAACGCTCAAAACCTGTTTTCAGATTGGCAAAGTTATTTTACGAGTACCAAATAACTTTGCCCCTCTGAAATGAGAAAAAGAACGCTCTAAGCCTGTTTTTAGAGCGGCAACGTTATTTTACGCGTACTGTACACAGCTGTAAAAGTGTTTTAACGGTGTTGAATGAAAGAAAAACCGATTTGCTGGTCATCTGATGACATCTGTAAAACATCCCCCCATATCAGAGAAAGATTTACGGATAGAAAAAATGAAACATGGCGTTACAACGGGATACTTACTGCTATAGCTGGTAGTGGCATTATATAGAAGCAGGAAAAACGGACATAGATGTAGCAATTTATTTAGCGATTGAAATCGTGGCAATAATCTTTCTATAGCTTGGTGGGTTTATTGCGGTATCATCTACCCATTACTGCTGCTGGTCTCTTCAAGACTGAGAAGCGTTTGGGCTTTCGCCGGCCACGCTGGCCTGGTTCGCGTTGGCAGATACACACACCATTGAGATTTTTTGGAGCCTTCTCATTTGTGCAGGTTTCCGTCACCGTTAACGCAAATGCTTGATTCGTAAATAAACTTTAAATGTCAGAGGTGCGGGTCGAGATCGAACTCAGACCTTCGATTATCGTGGGCCTAATGGAAACAGTTAGTATTTCAGTTTACTAGCTGGGCTAAACCGAACATCAATATCTAACATGGTCAGAAACGGCACAAAATAGAGATATTTGGAAGACAAAGGGAGAGGCCTTTGCTCAGCAGTGGGACAGTAAAAAGTCTAGGAAAAAAAGGAAAAACTGTGCTTTGGTCACGTCACAAGTTCTATGTATTAATCCAGGATGCATTCTGCCTGTGTATCAAATTTCAAATTTCTCTGGCCTTCACGGTGTGATTGTAAACATGTAAACATCTAAATATCCAAACTTTTCAATTTATAGTTAGTCGTGATATCTTTGCCGTCTTTCGTAGCACTAGCTACTACTGCAAGTGATAATTTTGATGACATAATTGTGTATTCTCTTTTTAATGTTCTCAATATTCTCTTCACTTAATTCACCTTCTCGGCTCGAAGAAGTGTTACTAATTGCCCTAGGTAGGTATATGAAAGGTTGGAATTAACTTCGTGTTTGATAAAATACACAAACATAAAATTTCAATTTACAACGATTTCACAAATCTATGTAATTTGTCTGTATTAATGAGCAAAGGAATGTTTTTCTCTTGTTTCTGTTCGTCATTCAGAAGCTTATTTAATTACTTATTTTACTTCATTTACCTTTAAAGGCCATTGGGAAGGGATCGCTTTCTGGTAGATAGGTATTATTTTGTGGCTGTAATTAACATCAAATGAAAACAATTATTACCAATGGTCCTTTAACTAAAATTCGTTTGAAATGAATGATAAGATAAGATATATTTTTATTTGCATTAAAATATGGTATACAAGGTGTTATTATAAATATTAGACCGAACATATTTTGCTTAAGGCATGCAAACTTACTTTTACTAAAATACATTATGACATTGGCAAGATATTCGATTTATACTTTTATTTACATTAGTAGGTACTGTCTTAATATCAATAATTTCATTTTTAGGGTTCCGTACCCGAAGGGTAAAACGGGACCCTATTACTAAGACTCCGCTGTCCGTCTGTCACCAGGCTGTATCTCATGAACCGTGATAGTTAGACAGTTGAAATTTTCACAGATGATGTATTTGTGTTGCCGCTATGACAATAAATACTAAAAAACCGAATAAAATAAATATTTAAGGGGGCTTCCATACAACAAACGTGATTATTTTGCCGTTTTTATAGATAATGGTACGGAACTCTTCGCGCGCGAGTCCGACTCGCACTTGGCCGGTTTATTTACTATTTGACTTAGCCGCTTTTGCCCAAGTCGCACCTGATGGTAAGCACAGACAGAGTCCAAGATGGAAGACACGAATCCAAGTAACAGAGATATAGAGGGATTCCCCTATACTACTCTGACACTCACATACACGTGACGGAACACAGAAAACTGCGTGGCGCCGGACTTCAAGGTGAGAGTGGTAGCTAGCCAGGTATAGATCCTACCACGAAGCGTGCTGGGTTTTGTTGAACCTTAAGCCTGATTTACATAGGGTAAGTAACTGACTCCAAACACAAGACAAGTCAATGCTGACCCGATATTTACCTAGTGTAAATTGATTTGGAGTCAGTACAGCGCTGTCGCGATCAACGAGTTTGGAGTCAGTTATTTACCCCGTGTAAATCAGGCCTTAAAACACGCGTCTACTACCAGTTTTTTTTTTTCTCTTGTACTGCTGTAGGTGGTCCTAGGGGACCATTTCTACGTAACCGGGCAGTTATTGGCGAGACCTGAAAGGTCTCCAGCCAATGGGGGGGGGGGGGGGGGGAGTAAAATACTTAACCTAAGCTAACTACATATACTACACTAACATCATGACTACCTGCAACAACAGCACTAAGGGCGACCCCTAGTGGGACTCGGACCTCGGCTTAGGGCGTTGCTGGCGGGGGCTTAGGGGGGGGAGACAGCTTGATGAGGGCTGAATTATCGGTGTGATATTCCCAGCGTGCGGTTTGGAAGTTTTATATTCTAGCCCGTCCCCACCCTTACTTTACCTGTAGTACATTTGTTTAAAATTAAGTTTGTAACGTTACAGTTTGTAATATTTTCATTTTTTGTCCGTTATATATTCTGCAAACAAACATTGAAAGCTCGCAAATTTGGAAAAACAAGTATGTATACTAATTATCACAATTTATTAACATTTCCCGGACAATTCATAAGCGTGCAGCATTCATATTTTACAATTTGCCAAAAGGAAAACTGCAGGGAACGTCTACTAAATTCTCGGAAATAAAACACACCATTCAAAACACTGCTTTACATAGTCTTTGTTGAGATTTTCACTCATAATTTACGGTAAGGTGAAACACAAACGAGCGACAGTCGGAGACCGATTTTTTGTCGGCGTAAATAGATGTACTGTAACTGTATGAACCCATGAAAGTCGGTGCCAATATCATCGACTAGCAAAATTTTAAGATAAAACTCGGCCACAAACTTTTCGGTCGCCGATAGAAAAGGTTATTTTATAATTTGTCACGATTCACGATACGTGTTGTATGTTATCGTCACGTTTTCACAGTGTCACACATGACTTATTTATAAGTAGGTATAACATTGTAAGAAGGCGAAATTGCGTGGCGATTACGGTTACCACCCCCTTTCTTTTTGGGGTAGGCCTATGTCCAGCAGTGGACGTCTTTCGGCTGAATAATGATGACCATTGTAAGACGCTTTAAATTATTCCTCTACGAAAAAAAATGCACGCTTATAAATTACGCCTACGGTGTTGGATCTTGAGGAATCCTAGACCTAATTAATGGTCTAAAATCGCAAACCGACAGTAAGAAATAGTGGTGATCAATGCTCGTTCCTTCTCTGTATGACAAGAGGATGTTGCCCTGCAGTGGGACAATTAAGTGCGGGCTGGTCTTTCGGCAGGAAGTTTGCCGTCTGTGATCACCCTTATACGCATTCATAAATCAAGTTTAACGAATAGCCCTGATGTAAGATATCTACTTACAATAGCATTGTCGTGGCCCATTAAGTATAAGTATTACTTAGCAAATGTATTGCTGGTAGCAATCTCTTTACTTACAAGATTACGTGTTTGTATAAGAATTAAAGATATAAAATGGGACGTCGCTACACCGGCCTGTAATCTTTGCTAAGTGAATGATTTATACCTTTATACCCTTGCCCGTATTGTTAACTTTCTATTCTCTGTTTTGCCTTTCAATGCAGTTTTATACTTTAGAAGAAAGGTATTTACTGAGTGATTACATTTTGATTGAAATGGGTTTGGGAAAGAGGAACACTGTAAAGGTCATTGCACACTATACCGGCAATGCAACGGCACCGCTCCAATCCAGCAATTAACTTCTCATTCAAATTAGAGCAGTCGTGTGTCGTATAATATTTCATAATATCAATATGAAAAAGCCAACGGCGAGCAGTCAGCGCGCTTGCCGCTACCATACAACTCAACTCGGAGCCCGCGCGCTGTGAGCGAGCGGATCGCGTGCTTACTGCGCGCCGTCTCCGAGTCGCCAGCGAAACAACGTTATTGCGCCGTCGCCCGCGCTCCTTTCACAAATGCCATAAAACTACTGTGTTCGCGGTGACAGCAAGCTTGCACCTCACGGCCGGCGCGCTGACTGCCCGTCGATGGCTTTTTCATATTGACATTATAAAATATATTATATGACACACGATTTAATGCTCTAATTTGAATGACAAGGTAATTGCTTGGTTGGAGCGGTGCCGTTGCAGTGCCGATATAGTATGCTATGACCTTTAGACCTTGCGGCATCCGACGTGCACTTCACCGTGTTATGTCGTATACCCCCACCCAGTATTCCCAGTAGTAAACTCTTCTTCTCTTTATTATACAGGTTATCCCGAAACTCAACGTCAAACCGGGAACAAAGGATAGGGCACTTTATGACTGTTCAGTATTTTTATTTTAGTTCTATAGTTATTTTGAACAAAACACATGACAACACAAGAAAACAATGACGACACGTTTGGTGCAGTGTCTGAGCGATTGGCTTCTGTGCTACGGGTCGTGGCTTCGATTCCCGCACGGAACAAGCATGCGTCTTATGGCAATCAATATTGCATGCGCTTGACGCAAGAGGAATTGAAAGTTGAAAGCGCAAGATGAACATAAAAGCGCACTGGTGTAGACATAACCTATGCATTATAGACAGTTGTTTCGGGTCTGGGCGTTTCTGTATGTGAGCTTTGTGTTTGTAAACGCACCCATGACACAGGAAAAATCCTAGTGTGGGCCAACGTTTTTTTAAACAAAAATATCGAAAAAACATTTGATAGTTAGATGTATGAGGTAGAATTTTGAAACGCGTTTTTTTTGTACCATCTTGAACTTTCCTATCATTTGTGCCTGGAATGACGTTAAGTTTCGGAACATCAGTATAAGCGAGATTCTATGTTCCTACTTATCTATAATAGTATACCTACATTAGTTAAGGAAAGGAATCAGTTTGTAAACAAACCTGTACACTGCTCTAGTAATAATTTAAGAAGTTATTTTGTTCCTGAGAGAGAATGTTAATTAAAATTTGCGGTAAAATTTTGGTTAAAGTTTAGTTAGCCAAAGGCCGCACTACAGTTAACCGCACGCGGTTTTTGCCCGCATCATATTGTGATTTAAAGAAATCAAAAATCGAACGCTCTAAATGACAACCGCAGCATTTACACTTTCTCTCAGGAAAAAAGAACCCAACTTCTTAAATTATTACTAGAGCAGTATACGCCTTTTATAGAACGTTAGCCAAAGGCCTCTTTGTACCAAATAAACTTTAGTTTGCTAATTTGATTGGGGATTACAGCCGTCACTGGCTAATCAAGACGGCGCCGTATCGACGTCGTGTCACGTCGAGACGGGGTAAGCCGTCAAGTTCACGGTCAACGGGGTTAATGGAAATATGCGACGTACACGTAAGTTGGAGACGGTAATGGGGTCTAGCCGTCAGGGAATGCCGTAAACTAGGTAGAAATTAGGATGTTTGTCGTAAGGAAGGTTTTACTAAAACCTTTTACTAATATTATGTGAAGGATTTTGTATAAGTAGCAAATTAACTTAATTATTATAAACTTCTTAGCTCATAGTGGATATTATTAGAAAAAATAGAAAAAGTATTTATTTTTTCGCCGAAGTGGACGCACACGCATATCAAAAATTAAAAATATAATATTTCATAAAATTAAATACTACTACATAAAAAAATGTTGCACTTTTTAAACAAATACCTGGTAACCCAAACTCAAAAAAGTTAACAATAAAAAATAAAAATACAACAAAAAAATCTATATGATCAGCCCCACGCTGCAAGCCAAAACTGCGCAGTCCAAGACTGTGCAATCCAATCTTCAGCATGTCAACGATTGCACAATGCACAAGCCGCGCTTTCGGGCCTGCGCGAGCTACCGTCTTGCCGTCCACACTTGCGGTCTTACCTGCACAAACTGGTTTGTGCAGGCATGCTCGCAAGCAAGACGGAGCGTGTAGCCGGGCCATATGGCTACTATTTACAGCCTATGTTGCACGGGTTACCTAGGCATCATAATAAAAACTATTGAAAATACAACAAACATTTATACATGTTGAATTTGCGCGTCGCATGGAGCGTAAAAATTTATGTCGTTGCTCAGCAGTATGCCGTGACTTCGGACGAACCTAATGCCAACAGCACTGATTTTCAGCAACAACCTCTTATAACCTATTAAAAGTTAAATTACATGTTAAATCTAATTTTACGTAAAGCTTTACTATTTTGAATTCTACTTACTACTACACTAGTCGGGCAATCCCGAGTAATGCTCGTGAGCAAACAGTAACTAATCATAAAAATGAATGTGTGTCTCGAAAGTTATAATAAAATAGTTCTACTTTTCTTATTTCCAAGGGATTTATGTTGAGTGCACAGAAACTCCTAGAAATTAAAGGCTACAGACACGTGCTTTACTAGTTTATATGTTTTTTTAGGCCATTTAAGAAACTTCCAGAAAAACTAACAAGTCCGTGATGCTGTTTGACGGGCGTTTTGAGAGGCCACACCGCGAGCTAAGCTAGTTTAGCTTAGCTCATGAAGCTGCGGCGTCATTTCATTCTTCGGTTCACACCGTGAACTACAAAGCTTAGCTAAGCGAGCTAATTGAAAAATGTGAACTGTGGGCTAGCTAACCCGACGATCCCAGCTGAGCTAAATGAACTCTGTCGCTCTTCTGCCCCCTTCACCCCCGCGCGAATCAGGTTAACATAGTGTATTCATTAATTTTTCGTGTGTTGTAGCTCGCTTAGCTTAGATTAGCTCGCAAAGGTGGTTGTACTCTTAGCTACATAAGCTAAGTTTAGTTAGCTTAGCTAGCGGTCTTCTTCTTCTCTCGTGTAAGCATGAGCTATACGAAAATAGCTCATGCTGTGGTGAAAAGATTAGCCAGTCAGCAAGGTTGGTAGCGAGGCTGACTGCCCAGGGTGCGCCGGACGTACTGAAGTATCGTCACTCGTGGAGGCTCTTTTCATGCACCTCAGCTAGCGGTGTGGCCTGCGCTTAGCTACGTTCTCTTATGTGATATAAAAGGCTAAAGTGATCCATTCGACTAAAATTATATTTCCTCGTCACATACCCATATTAAATATCGAATATGCAGTATCATAAAATCATAACCATGTGGCTAAAATTATTCACATCCATTTTGTTGTATCGTTACATATCCCATAGAAATAAAACTTTCAGAATTGCTTTTGCATCGTAGAAAACTAAAGGCAACTGGCGATGGCAAGTGGCGGGTTATATTATTGCTATTGCTTTACAACATCTAATAAAATTGGAGGGTATTGTATTTGGTTTATGTTTGTAATAACGTTTTATTGGTAGCTAAATAGTGTCTATAGCTGTGGTATTGCCTCTAAAATGATGTATATTTGGATCAATTATTTGAGTACAAACATAATCTTATTAACTTCGAATTGTCGTATTTGTTGTTTCGCGAAGGAGTATTTTATTCTTGTTTGTTTTGCTCTTCAATTGATTACGAGGAATGTTTAGTTATCAATGACTATAATGTATTGTATTGTTACAATAGTATTTGAATGTTTACTTGTTTTGTTTAGCTTCTCTGAATTGAAGTCTAATATTCACTTCATGTTGTATTGATGAATCAAGTATTTTTCGATGGTTTTCTTTAATTGAATCCGATAGGGCCTGTCTACATCTCCATGTCACGACTTCGTCAACGTGGAACGGTGCGGTAACGCGCCACGGTGCGTGGACATAATGTGCAAAGGAGAAGGGAAATCCTGGGCCCAGCAGTTAACTAGTTGAAATGTGTATTAAAAAAACCGCTATATTTTTCTAAGGGAAATCACAAAATACAGTACCATGTTTCTATCTAGGAAGCGAGAAAAGTAAAATTAAGTTATGAAACTAAATACCTAATCGATTAAATGCCTGAATTCTTAGTAATCGATAATGAATAAATCGGTAAAATCTCAGAATATACATATATGACTATCGAGTGACAAGTGCCTATCAATCGTTTCGTGGAATCGATTCATAGCGAAAGGAGTTCCTTTAGTTTTTCTTTAGTCAGACACTGGCCACCGACCACCGACTGACAGATGATGACAGGTAGAAAAAAACCGGCACTAGTGTATAGTCTATGACCGGCACTCGTTCATTTTCTTTCGTTCTGAGTGCGCACGTATTTTCCATGTTTTATTGTATAACCACACGACCTCGGCTTTGCATATTATAAAGACTATTCGACGGATCTTGCTACTTTGGATTACCTGGCTTTCTATTTTGGACAACTGATTACGCCTATCAATCGGATATTGACGACATGGATCGCTGTGTGAATTGTACAGTCAGCAACGAAAGTCCATGAACAGATACTAATTTACAAAACACCTAAACACTAAAACGGACCATAAATCACTTACCAGAATAGAGTACAGAATAAGGTTATCATTTCAAAGTTTCAAAAACGCTAAGCATTAATATGTTATAAGTCGCTAAACATCATTACAGCATAAGTCGATTACTATCATTTTACCGTAAGTCGCTAAACATCATTACAGCGTAAGTCGGTTACTATCATTTTACCGTAAGTCGCTAAATATGTTATGCGCGAGTTTTTTAACTTGATAATGCATGAGTTGTTGAATTTCATAATTGAATACAAGATAGGTAGGTACTACAGAATTACCTTTTTTGCGCAATTACGAAGCTGATCAATTTAATTTGCTGTCAAATCTTATGTCAACGAATATGATTGGTTGACCTAACATCGTTCTGATTTATTTCAGAATTAAACAGTTGTGATCATGTGGTTTTTAAGGTATATGCTGTTATTTTATAGTAAAGCCTACAAATTAGTGATGTTAGGCCGTGGCCCCATGTCCACGGTGCGGCGCCGTCCGCCGTAAAACGCTGCCGCGCACGGTGCCGTGTACGGCGACACGACGCCGCGTACGGCGCCGTGCGAGGCGACACGGCGCCGTGTACGGTGCACCGCACGTTAGTCCCTATATGGCTAAGTGATCGAATCTAAACCACAGGATTCAGTAAAATACAAATGTAAATGACGTCAACGTCAAAATCAAAGATGGCGGCTGTGAAATTTTACAAGATAAGCATCATTGGTGTCGTTTCCGTAGTTTTCGGGGGGGTGCTGATGACGAAAATGAGGTCAACGTCAAAATCCAAGATGGCGGGCGGCTGTGAAATTTTACAAGATATGCATCATGGCAAAACCGAACGCACGTATAATATGCTACTGTTCGTACTGCCATGAGTGGGTCTCTGTAGCAGTATGGATTCGACCTTTTGCCAGTGTGTTATCGCTGTAAGGTGTACAGTGTCCTGTGACATTATTAAGATTAAAATGCAGGCATTGCAATTAAAGGCAGGCGGTGAGCTAGGTACTAAAAAATGTATTGCGTATGGCTTTCTATACCAGCGCACGCATTAGCGGTTCTTTTTAAAATAACTTTTAAAACGTATCGTGCTAGATTTTGGCTAAAGACTTGTATATTCGATGCGATTCGATGATAACTGGCTACTAAAATCAGGCTACAGTGCATGTTCATAGATAAGCTGTATGGCGCTTTTAGCATTTGAAAAAAAGGGGTGCATGAAAAGAGCCTCCACGAGTGACGATACTTCGGTACGTCCGGCGCACCCTGGGCAGTCAGCCTCGTTACCATCCTTGCTGACTGGCTAATCTTTTCACCATGGCATGAGCTATTCTTGTATAGCTCGTGCCGACACTATAGAAAAAGAAGCATTTGAAAACCGCTTGCGTAAAATCATATAGCAACTCAGTGCGTGCTTAATCGGGCTGATTTTATATCGTCAGATATCTTATAACCGAGTAATTAAATTGACGTTTAACAGATTTTGTACTTTTTTGAGCACGGTTATCAATCCGAAACATGGTTAAAATGAACCGAGGTATTTTGTAGGTATTTATTACGAATTCAATTCCTGAAGATATACTAGAAAATGTAGCAAATTAAAATGTCAGTTTCATTCAAACTGATTGTTTCGAATTTAATGGCTTTCGCGTGGAATAAATACTCGTTTCAATTTCCATAAGATGTTTTCCTATAACTTGACTATCAGATTATATTAGATATAAACAAAAGACACGTCAATGACGTCACGCACGAAATGAAAGGGATATAGCTATATGAAGAAAAAGAAAAAATGCTGTATTGACACAATAGTACACATTGTATCTATTTTTGAACTTTTAATTTATGACTCTAAGTACAATCAAATACAATTCATTTTACGTTGCCATCCTGATTTTCTGAATAACGTGTTGCTTAGTTACCTTTGAATGTTTAGCTTCACCTTTAGTTTGTAAATAAATATTTGACATTTTGACTGCTCAGATATATTTGGAGATTATGATGCTCAAAACAATTTGAACAGTTTTGTTGCATAGCTGTTTTTGGTATCTTGAATGTGTTTAATTATTTGGACACCTGAGTTGCTCATCTACTTCTGAAACTATTTAAAAAAACGGCAAAAAAATCACGGTTGTTGTATGGGAGCCCCCTTAATTATTTATTTTATTCTGTTTTTTAGTATTTGTTGTTACAACGGCAACAGAAATACATTTTTGTGAAAATTTCAACTGTATAACTATCACGGTTCATGAAATACAGCCTGGTGACAGACGGACGGACAGCGGAGTCTTAGTAATAGGGTCCCGTTTTACACTTTGGGTACGGAACCCTAACAGGATCGCATGTATACATATCGTAAACTCGTAATTGTTTTTTAAATATTGTGATATTACTGTCTAATATATTTTTATGTTCTGTATTTTATTATGTATGAGATGCCTACACATTATTGATATTTGTTTTATACTAGAAATAAATAAATATTGTCCTTGTTTTTAATTTCAATATGTATTAATATTCGTTTATTCATTGTAAATACATATTAAATTATATTTTTAAATACATACCTACGTTATAAAAAATAAAAACAATCCACATTTAAAAATATAAAAAAATAGTAGCCCATCGGCACGCGGCATCGGAAATAGGGTCCAAGCTACCGGCGGGGCTCCACAGAGAGGAACTTCCTAACAAAATGCGCCGTGTCCATAAGTACCGCTTTCTGAATCAAACCCTTGATTCAGCTGCCTATTAATAGTATTTAAATTATATTTAATTTATATTCTGAACTAGTAGCTGTGTTTATTCGGCAATGTTTTGATTATAAAAATACGGTGCGCTGCGCTTCGCCAGATAGTGGCTTGGAGCAAACGGGTTTAACGAACAGGAATTATAGGAAATTAGCTATGCTCAGCGACTTTTGTATTTATTACAGATCATACAATTTTGTCGGTAGTAATGTACAGCAATTAATGGTTTAACCGAGTTCAGCGACTTTTGTGATTCAATTATGACAAGTTGTTTTATAATTTACTTTAGTCAGTAACTTATGCTAAATAATAATGATTACAAAATATTGGAAATAAATTATGTTCAACGACTTCTGTTGCTGACTGTACCATTGCGAATGGTCCCAGTAACTTTAGTGGCAGAAGAGTCTCGGACGATGAGGCGATTTTAACAGTTATTTGTTAGTGGCGTGCATCTCAGCCTGTTGGAACTTAGCCTAAGATGTGGTTTTTGGGAGACGTCTGATTGAAGCACCAACCCAAGTTGGCCATTCCAGTGTTTGTGTCCGCTGCGGTCGTTCACTGTTAGCACAGCGGTACAGCCAATAATCAATATTTTAAACGTATATTGATGTTTTATTTTACTTCCTCTTCTATATTTCGCAAATAACATCAAAAAACTACAATGTGATAATGTAACCTCACTTTTACTTATACTTATATAACTTGATTACTGGATAGCCCAATTTCACCAAAATCTCAGTGAGGCCTTGTTATTATATCCTCTTACAAATAAGGCTAGTTTGATTGAGTTAACACCTGGGCCCAGGAAACTATGGAGTCTTTCCCTTCTCCTTTACGTTACCGTATCGTAACACGTTCCTCCTCTAGCGCACACGTATATGCGCTCTGCCTGCGCTCTCCACGCCCGCGAGTTAGTCGCCGTTAATGTGCTCCGATGCTTTAAAACCATACCTTACTCTTTCTTTTATTAAAATTCAGGATCTACATTGTCAAAGATAAATCTAACAATTTAACGTAAAGGATGATGGGCAAAATTGTATGAGACCTGTCCCCCCCCCTTCCAACAGATTTTTTTGATGTGTCATTAGTTTCATAAGGATCTATGACAAGACTAGCAACCAGTTTTAACTTCAAAATCGATGGGGTTTAGTATATACAGGGTGGTAAAGGAGGACCGGACAAATTGGTCAACATAACCAATAACAACAATACATATGTCATTAGATAGATATTGCAATATACTGCCATAATTACTATGGCGGCTCATTTCAAATCGCTGTATGAAAAAAGTTATGGCGATGTTTCGTAGGTTAGGTTATGTTAGGTCAGGTTAGGTAGTTTTTTTCTTGTATATTGTTATGTAATAAAAAACAAACAGATTGAGTAAACAGTGTTATACTTATGTGCCGTCATCCACAATCACATTATAAATTGTCTGCAGAACCCCTGAAATTACGATCCCTACCAAATCCTAAATACCACACTAGGAACCAATAACAACCACACATATGTCATTAGATAGGTATTTTAATATACTGCAGTAACTACTATGGCGGCTCATTTCAAATCGCTGTATGAAAAAAGTTAGGGCATTTTTTTGTAGGTTAGGTTAGGTGTTTTTTTTCTTATAAATTCTTCGGTAATAGCAAAAAATGCAAGTAAAGTGAGTAAATAGTGTTATAATTATATATTATGTCGTCATTCAAAATCACATCTAATAAATAGGTGATAGGTGAAATTACCTAACTTGACCTAACCTAACCTATGAAACATCGCCATAACTTTTTTCACACAGCGATTTTAAATTCAATTCAATTCAATCATTTTATTTCAGATAAATTACAACAATTATAAATCATCCATACATTAATTAATTTTAAAATAATAAATAACAATAATGGAATATTAAGCATGCAGAACATGTAATTTTGTCCAGTGCTCCATGAAGGAGCAGTCCGTGTCCATTCTTTCTGCTATGACTTGCAGGAAACTGTTGGAGCTGCCCCGCAAGCGGCGCATCAGGGACGCTGTTCTTTTGCGATGTATTGCTGTAAAGCCATCTACTTGTGCATCTGCAAACATACCTGATGCGCTACAAAAACGTGGCAACCCCATCAACATCCGGAACGCGTTATTGTATTGGACACGCAGGGCACTATAAGTCTTCTGCGTATGCTTCACCCATAGGCTGCACGTATAAAATGACTGACAGAATGCCTTAAATAAAGTTATTTTCACCTGTGCAGTGCATCGTGCAAACCTACGGGCCAGCATATTAGCTCTAACTGACAATGCCCTGCGTTCCCTTTCCACATCCACGTCGTCTGTGAGGGCCTCGGTGACCCAGTGGCCCAGGTACTTGAACTGCGGTACTCTCTTGAGAGCACCGCCGCTCAATGTGACTTGTGGGACGGTATCGTAGCTCTTCGTACCAGAAAACAACCAACCAACTCAATCGAATGAACCATGCGAATTTTTATTAACAATTATCCGACACGAATCGCGCGCCACCTATTGCACGTTGATGGTACTATGTCAGAAACTCTCGCGCAAGTGCTAACAATAACTGTACTTAGTTTCAACTCAATCGGATGAACCATGCGAATTTTTATTTACAATTATCCGATACGACTCGCGCGCCACCTATTGTTCGTTGATGGTACTATGTCAGAAACTTTTGCGTGAGTGCCACCAACAACAGTACAAAGTTTCAACTCAATCGGATGTACGATGCGAATGTTCATTTAAATAAAATAATAATAATAAAAATGCGTTTTTCCCGGAATATCCCGCTCCTTTGAGGAATGTCGCCATAGGAAAAATTTATTACCCTACTAAGATGTTTCAACTGAGATACATTTCAGATCTGTTGGGATATGGGGACGTTTTGTCCCATGGTCCTTTGCACGTTATGTCAACGCACCGTACCGCGTTACTGCACTGTTCCACGTTGACGACGTCGTGACGTGGAGATGTGAACAGGCCCATACTCAAGGATCCTAATCCTTGCTCATGAGTAAACTTGGCTTCTAAAACACCCTCCCCCGGCTGACTACATTGTGCCTGCAGAAAAGCTTTTAGCAAGTCATCAACAACCATGGCACCCTTGGAAATCATTTAATCTTCTCCGAAGCCAGGTACGCTGTAGGTACAATCTCGCTATCTAGGATATCGTCAAATTCAAGGGATAGGATAACCAATTAGAATTGAGCGGGGTATATTCCAGGGCGATAGTCTGAGCTCGCTGTGGTTTTGCCTAGCCTTGAACCCTCTAAGCACACTGCTATAGGGGTCGGGGTTAGGCTATCGATTGAGAAGAGGTGGTCAGGTAATATCCCACCTCCTTTACATGGATGATCTGAAACTTTTTGCCCGGCCCTAGCAGACAGAGGCCCGCTAGGGTCAGTGTCTGCCCGAGTTGTGGAATTTGTTCGAAAGAGTTACCGCGGCCCTGGAACGCAAAAGGCATTAGGAGGAACACGGATGGGTTTTAGTCAGTAAGATACTGACACTCTTTTCCGCTCCGCCCAGAGCGGAAGGAGTCATAAGATGATTTCCCACCCATAAAAAAAGGTACAATCTCGTCAAATGGGGCTACTCCGATGATGCACAATGTGACTGCAAAGTTACGTGGCAGATAATGCTCCACCTGCTGACCTGTCCACTGAGTCCTAACCTGTGTTCAATTAAACACATTTGAGAGACCAACGACAATGCTATAAACGGGCAATGTTTTGCTCTTGCACAATATGAACCATCGACACAACGATGGAAAAGAAGTATGATTATTGATAACTACCCCGAGCTATCAGTTATTCTGCTCATGACTAGAATTTATACAAAGTTGTGTTGACCGCGGGCTAACTTTTTTGTTTGAACAACAGTACAAAAACTGTGGGTTTGGTATTGTCTGGGCGGATAGCACACTGTGTAAGTGTGTAATGTAAAACATTTTAATCCGCATAAACAAATACATAATAAGATATATTGGTATTTCAAATTAATTTTGTCCGTGTGTCACTGCAAGGGTACTGACTGAAAATTAGCGCTGGGTGTTTGTCGCCCAGCATATGCTGAGTTGGTGACCCTTTAATCATGGGCATGCTCGACAGCATAAATTGCTTAGGTACGTTTTTTTGTTTTTTTTTTAATCCTTTCTTTTTACCTGTGTCGTGGGCGCGTTTACATACATAAACGCCCAGACCCGAAACAACTATCTGTAGGCCATACAAATTGTTCCGTGTGGTAATCGAACCAACGACTCGTAGCGCAGAAGCCAATCGCTCAGTCACTGCACCAAACGTGTCGTCATTATGTTATGCACCTATTATGTATCGTGTTACTGCTGTTGTTGTGTCGTTGGCTGAATAAATCTTATTTATTTCTTTCTTTCTTCTAATGAAAAGTACAGCATTAAAAATACTGATTAAGTATAAAAATCGTTTTATTTTTAACACTGTACTCAATATGCAAAACATTATTAACAAGACCAAACAATTTTTACGCTATCTAGATCATTTAATATTTAAGTAATTACACCTCAAATTAACGAGTTCCGTCCACATGTACAGTTGAGTGCAGGCTAAAAAGACAAATTGGGGGCACCGAACTACTCATCACAAGTTAATTAACTAGCTGCGATATATTCAGGGCTTTTAGCTTTAATTACGTTACTCACCACCAGTTGTTATACCTGTTCTATTATGTCAGAGAAGAATTTTGTAAATACGATCCTTGCTGAAATTAAGCAGGTATAATGTTAATGGATAGATAATAATGAATATGAACCCCTGCGTCGCTTGAGCTGGAAGGAGGCCTATATCACTCAGTGGTTCACGTATGTAAACGTGCGTGTCCAAACACACTATGCCGAAGGTACGCGACCGAAGTTCCGCGGCTGATTTTACATACCGACGTATTCGGCTGATATGACACACCATAAGTGCCGAACTTACGCGGAGGAAATTTAGTTGCGCGAACTTGTGGGCGCACTCGCGGGCCGCAGTCATGCCTGCCTTCCCGGTGCTCTCCGCCCCGGATCTTCGTCGGCAATCGAACCGAACTTCGGACGCGTATACTCGTAATGTGTGCTCTACAGAATACGTTGCCGCCGAATTGTCGCTGAACTTACGCCCGACCGAAGTTCGGCTGTACACTATAATGCAACATAATTTTGGCATAATGTGTCGTCAATAATTCAAATAGCATTGCAGGCGTAATCAATGCCGAACTTCGGTCGCGTACCTTCGGCATAGTGTGTTTACACACTATGTCTAATCACTGGTACGCCCGCCGGAGTGAAAAACAAAATAAATTCGTCCCGAATGTTAGGCTGCAGATACACTGAGCGTATCGTGCCTGGCTCCTGTTTCATCGCGTTACCCCGTACACGTATGTACTGTGCTGGGCACGGTCCCACAGCTGGGCACGGGCCTCTTCTCGGAATGAGAAAGATTTAGGCCCTAGTCCTCTACGCTGGCATGGTGCGAGTTGGCGGACTACACACTCCATGGAGAACTTTTTGGAGCCTTTTTAGGTGTGCAGGTTTCCTCACCATGTTTTCCTTCACACAAACAAATGATAATCAAATTATGATCCGCACATGAATCCTAAAAGTCAGGGGTGCGGGCCGGGATTGAACTCAGACCTTCCTGCACAAAAGGCAAGCGTTCAACCGCTAGGCTGCCACTGTTTTTTTAAAAATACAGATAAAACATGTTTTTTAAGGCCTCTACACACCAAAGCCCGGGTTATTGCGGCAAAATAAAAGTCGTTTCCCAGCAATTATTTTTGGTCAATGTAATTTAGTTTGATGTACAGAGTGCGTAGATTTCGGCTATGTGATGGGTCTCTTTACACCCTGTATAGGCTGGCTGCCCAGCTGCCCCCTTTACCACTTTTCACCAAACGAATGAGAAGAACGGAAGAAGAAGATGAAGTGCTTATTTTACTACGTATAAATAAAAAGGAAAGGCCCCTTTATTCACTCTTTAATTGTTGGTCTGATTTTATACTGTGTCTATTACATTATAAAAAAAAAAAAACTTTATAACACCACATGAAAATATTTTTGTCGCAACAAAAGGAAATTATTTCGTAAGCAACGCTTTATCTTAAAGAACCCTTTCTGAAAAAGTAAGGTTATTGTTCAGTGTAACAGATTTATATTTTCCCTTTATAAGAGCCGTTAACTCCGCTAGAGAAATTAAAAAATAACAATAACGATAGATACTTTCTGTTGGGTTGAAACACAAAGGTCCGCTGTTAATGCGTCCCATTTTGCAGTGGAAATTTTAATTAAAATTAAACCGAGTTTGAGGTTTCGGGTTTTTGTCACCCGCTTTGGAGTTAAGTAGCGTTTGACGGGTTACTTTTTCTATCAAAGGATTTTTTCGCATAAATCCGGAGACTTTATTGGTAAAAATTCTATTTCCTTACCTAACGTCAATTTTAATATTCCACGCTATTTTGCTTAGTGTCTTAATAAATGCTAAAGATGATGTACACAAAAAAAATTAAACTAATGGTAAGAATATATTTTCTGTTAAAAAAAGAAATATAATGAACCAATCAATTAATTTACTGGTTCTTTTAGGTGTAAGAACATCCTGCACGCTACCTATCAATGAGCGCTGGGCCATTTTCTTGCTAGATGCACGGATGTTATAACAACTTAGAGAACTATTAAGTAATGAAATGATTGAATATTTAAAAAAATATGACAACCTGATTTCATTTTTAGTGATACCCACATTATCTTCTGCATTCACTAAGGCGCTATGCAAAATATTGTGGACCATTAAAGTCACATCGTAAATCAGTCTATGCTGCTAATCAGTAGGCATAAATATTATGCTCTAACGAAAAATGTCATAATACAACTCGCAATCAAAATCGAACTATGTTTGATGGAATTAAGGTTTATAATCCCAGAGCATGTTGATTACCTATAGATTTAAATGGCTTGAATATATCTAAGTTATTTATGCATCGATGTTTCCAGATTGTCCATTTTCCTCATATTGATTTTGTATACAATAAGTGTCTTAACTGAGAATTGTTAGTCATTAGTTCAAGGTTGTTAGATAAAATGATACATAATACAATGTAAAGGTAAATTATAGGCAATAAAATATTATAAACTGTTGGTAAATATTGTAAGATTGAGCTGAGCGATGCTGATGCATGCGGCATGTTCGTGAACGGGCGCCGTCAGTTGGGACTGGTCATCTCTAATCTGCCATGGCAAATGAATTGTAGGTACTGTTATTAGCATAGCATATCTTACATTGTTCTCACATTTATTTTCTTATTCACAATGTAACCAAAATTTTGTATAAATATCTGATGAAAAAGAGTAATCATGGAGTTTATTGCCCGTTCTTCTCCATAGGAATCTACACTTTGGAACGCGGCAATAACTTCTTTTTATTTCTCGACAATTCAAAAGTGCCTGTAAATGGTCTAATTGAAATACATGCTTTGACTTTGACTTTATAAGCAAATTAAATTTATTATTTTTAGTGTCACGGCTCATTTTCCGTGCGGAAAATGTCCGGTCTTTTGGAAGGCATACGGGGGACACAGGTCCAACACGCAGAGGCCCCATAGAGAAATTTAATCTAAAATGGGGTGGGGAACCAACCGGGGACTATCCACGGCTGCACTATTGGAGTACAGCCATGGACCGTCTCAGGTGGGTGCAAGACTATTGTAAAATTCGGTGAAAAATATCTGGTCTATGGGGTGTTAAGTGGACTGAATAACTTCTATTGCCGGAAGAAAACGGCGTCTGCCTTTCAAGCTTAAAATTGAAATACATTGGCAGACGGTGACTCGCCAGCTCACTAGCTGGGCCCCCTGAAAAGCCGCCAGTACATAGGCGCAGGGGGCAACAACGTGTGAGCGGCTAGAGGTGTAGAGAGGTGTAGCCCCGGTTTCGCCGTCGCGGGTCTAAAAGACCCGGAGTGGGTTTCCTACATTTAGTAATAGGTATTACATTATACAAGGTGTCCAAAAAGTAGTGTCAAGCGGAAGTCTAGAAGTAGAGTTTTTTTTTTAGCCGTAGGCTCGCTTTTGGCCACTATCTCGCCTGATGGTAAGCAATGATGTGGTCGACGGTGAAGCACGCTTGCCTAGAAGTAATCTATTCACTCTTGACTGAAAGACTCCAAGGTTGTAGTCATCAGAATTTCACTCCTTAGCTGTGCGAACAATGAAAGTGTTTATAATTTTTTATTTAATAGCCATTATAGCTTAGCGGTTGAACGCTTCTTGGCTTCATTACAGGAGGTTCTGCCCGCCCGTCTGACTTTTCAAATTCATGTGCGGATCAGAATTTGCCTAAACCTTTCAGAGAAGAGGTCCGTACCCAGATGTGAGACAGTGAGGGCCGGCGTCCAGTGACGGCACGGCACGGCATGGCGTGGCAAAGGATTTTTTTCGTGGACAAATGATTTTCGACCTTATTTCAACGAGTTTAGCACTGACATTATGTTATTTTAATCGAAACGTCTCGCGTGATGACGCGACTTACCGCGGCATGCCGCGGAACGTCACATCATTCCCCGAGATACTGTGACGCGTTGTGGGATACTACGGCACGTCGGGGTATTCCACAAGATGCCACGGCACACCGCTGCAACACGTGAGACGCATAGGTTACTGTGTGTTAAGGAAAGTGAGTGCTAAAGGTGTCTCTCTTCTTTCTCAGCGACAATGAATTTTAAACTTTATTTCAATAAGTTTAACACTTGTATTTACTTAGCATACCGCGGATATACCGCGGGATGCTTAGTAGTGCCGCGGCATGCCGAAACATCCCGCGGTATGACGTGGTACGCCGCGGGATACTTCAGTATGCTGCGGGATACCACAGGATGATTCGGTATGCCAAAGCGCGCCATGCCACTCCATTCCACACCGTGCCGTCAGTGGGCACCGGCCCTAATGAGATAATTAGGTATGCTATGCTATGTAACAGCCTTCATTCACTAGACACATACAAACGTACTATTCACTCGCAGGCATCAAGGATGTTAAACTAGTTTCAAACTTGACTGGAGCCTTTATAGAAACTAGTTGGGCATCCTAGAATACATACACGTGAGTTAAGTAAACTTCAGACATACACAGGGTGTTAACGAATTCGTGTAATTCCTTCAAACCAAATGATCTATTATTGGTATAGATTAACCCCGCACAGGATTCAAATTGATTAAAAATACAAAATATTTTTTTTTCCCAAATAATAAATTAATATCTGATAGAAAATTTCGATGCCATGCATAAATTAATGAAGGTACGGCAACACAGCTACGGGCACGAGTAGCGCGATATCGCCTAACGCAGTCAGTTAACTTTGGACGCTAAAATTACTCACATACAGAATACCCTGGTTAATTTTTTAAAACTTTTTTTATTGATTCTGAAAAAAACCTATGCAGGGCCAATCAGTGTCACCAGTAGATCACGCGGTTTGAAGGAATTAGGCGAATTCAATTACACCCTGTATATATTCAAACAAAATATACTCCTAAGGCTATGAAAAGCAATCTCAACGTTAGAATAACGAGTTAATAATCCAATCCAAATATTTCACACCATACAAATACAATTCATTCAAAACTGGACTACTAACAAGCTTTTAATGAAAACCCAAAAAGTAATTATAGTTTCATACAAACTTACGAGCAATTAATTCACGCCTGGACTCTAGCACACTTGCTTAATGGAAATGCATTCAGAATTGAAGTTTTTAGCGCTATTCAAAAACACGTATTTCTATAACTCTGCTGAGTTTTTGTTAGCTAACTGATCCGTGGACTCAGTGGACGATTTTAATGAAATTCGAGACCGTGTCGAGTCCCGTTCAGTGTCGTTTGAAAATTATGAAACTAAGTTAAAGTTTTAGTAGAAACTTGTGCGATGTTACATTTTAAAAGTTGTGTGAAAAATGATTCTGTTGTACGGTTAGATTTTAAGTAAAAATATTTTGCTCTATGTTTATTTGATGTTACAAGTTGTGTGTGAGATAACTTTCGTATTAATAATATACAACGTGCATTTTATTGGCTGGGAAAATATTCATATATTATTTTTTCTTTTCATACTAAATAGATGACTCGTAGTGGCTGTTAAGAGATGATGACGTTGTTACTATATTGTATAAATGATAAGTTTTTTAGGGTTCTGTAGCTAAATGGCAAAACGGAACCCTTATAAATTCGTCATGTCAGTCGGTATATCACATCCATCTAGGTAAAATTACTAATTAAAATTATTATTTTCTTTGAGAAACAAAATTGTGCCACGTAGTGATATGGAGTGAAAATCTTCGCAAGGTAGCTGGTAGCAGCTAAATGAAAGAAGCGGAAGATCGAGTACAGTGACTTGCTACTGTAGAGTCCTATGCACAGCAGTGGACTGCTACGGGCTGATGATGAGTAGTGATACTGGGTGTAAGGGACGGTTTACCGAATACTGAAACAGTGAATTCAACCCATTATTCTGAATCGAAAATAAGTAGATTTTTTTCTCGGAATTTTCCGAATTTCCTGGAAATTGCTAATTTACCTATGTTTTACTATATTGTATTTCAATAAGTTTTTTTATCAGGTATAAAGGACTGGGTGTAAAGGACAGGTTACCAAAAATTTACACAGTGAATTTAGTTCATTATTTTGAATTGAAAATCCGTGGAAATTATCGACGAAATCTTTAGAATTTTCCGATTTATAAAAAAATACATTTTATTTTTGCAATGTGCTCTGTGTCCTTATAGGATTGCTTATTTTACAGATGAGAAATGTAAAATTTGTGAAAAGAAAAATCGAAAAAGTCGGAAATTCGAGCAACCACTTATTTTCAATTCAGAATAACGTATGATAATAGGCTGAATTCACTGTTTCAGTTTTCGGTACACCTTCCCTTACACCTGGTATACATGTCTAATCTAACCACGGAGTTATCAGTACTCTTGATCATACATCTGTTCTTTTACGATTCGCATGAAAGAACTGGGATACTAAACTGACAGATTGATTTACTCTCGCAAGGGTAACGATTTGGTTTTATTCTCGTCAAATTACCCGTAAGTCCTTCTCTACTGAACGTTTTATAGATCTACTCGTATTCCTCTATTTTATTATACATGTTTTATACATGTGTGACTTTAATCCTGCCATAATGATTAAATACGGTTAAAGTTTTTGTTTTACGGATAATAAAACCTTTTTCTTACATCAGTATTTATTTCGAAACGCTTAAATCGTTATTTTATTACATCTATATTTCTGTTTAAAACCTCAAGCACGGTAATTATAGACACAATAAATTAGACAATTAAGTGTCGTCCTGGGACGACGGGCGGTACGCAACCGGTTAAATCGCCATTTAATTAGATCTAGATTTCTGTTTAATGATGAAAATAATGAAATCTAATAAATATCCTGAGGGCCGTAAGTAATAAGCAGTGATCGGAGTAGGTAGAGCTATTTTTGGTACTTGCGACATGTTTATCCATAGTATGGACATGCCTGAGATCCCGGGGTTCGGAGTTAAATGTACTTGTTGTTAAGGTTGGTAATGATTTTTTAGAGGTACTCGTGTGTATGTATGCATAAGTCACGGATAATGTCTGAACTTAGATAAAATATATTAATATATCGATATCGCCTTTTTTATTATTTCCACGAAATATGTAGCTGTTATTTGGCAACGTCGCATGGAATCTGGGAAGACGCGACGTTGCCAAACTTATGCCCATACCTTCGGAGTATCAAACAAGCTCCAACTTAGCTAATGCTTGGAAACGTCAAGCGTAAACCACATAGCATCAGAGTGACATTGTCAAAATTATGCCCATACTCCCGATAATCTTCTTTGAATATCTAACAAATTTTAACGAATCCAATTTTATTTTTAAAATTTCTCGATTAATTTAGAATCCCGGGATCCCGGTGTCATGTCCATATTAATATATACATTTGAGGTACTTTGCCCGAAATAGCTCTACCTACTCCGATCACTGGTGATGAGATAACAATCTCATATCATCTATGAAATTAACTAATCATGAGACTGCGTAACATACATAATCAGCCCATAAGGCTAAGCGTATGCTGAGACGCAGGTGACGCAGCGCAGCACAGTACAGATTTTGCCGCGCAGGGTAGGCGAGGCAGACATAGGCTACGACCGCATGCTGCGACGCAGCTCGAAGACACATTCGAGTTTTAACTAGTACAAAGATTAGACGCGTTTGAGTTGACGAACGTTTTTTTTAATAGTCTGGATGATTAGTATCATACAAACAAAGTTCACAACGCACTAATTCAATTAAGTGTTCTGTCATTGCAATAAAATTCGAATTAGCGGTAGAAAACACATGTCGACATGCACGCGTCGCGCAGAAATCTGTGCCGGCACTACAGCGTAGAGCAGCGCAGACGCATATCTGCGTCGCACGCGTCTGCGCCGCAGCGTACGCAGCTCTTAGTACGTTCATACATTACAAAATCTGCTCTGCGTGCACCTGCGTCTCAGCATACGCTTAGCCTTACTGTCTCGCTGCTGGACACGGGCCTCAGAATGAGGAGGCATTAGTCCACCATGCTGGTCTGGTGCGGGTTGGTGGACTACACACCATCGAGAACTTTATGGAGCCCCCTAAGGTATGCAGATTTCCTCGCGATGTTTCTCTATCTCTGATCCGCACATGAATTCGAAAAGTCAGAGGTCTATGCAATTCTGTAAGAATCTCACCTCGATCGCGACTGTCAATTAAACACTTGTCGTGACACAGCGTGGAAAACAAAACTACGCGTAAGGGTCAAAATATACTTCCGATAGTTGCTTCCGGGAGTCGGATCCGACTATCTCATCGGATTCATGAAATACACGCACGATTCTCGTGTCCGATTTTTTCTGTACGACGACAACGCCCGGACGATGCTTACGATTCTGACATCAGATCCGATAGTCTAATCGTACGTGTAATTCATGTTCAAACAAATATATGACGCGGAGGCCTTCGGACAGTCTGATCAGACTATCGGAATCGACTATCGGAAGCAACTATCGGACGTGTATTTTGACCCTTATTGATTATACTGTCGATTATCTGTGTGTTATTTGCTTCTATTATCCATACTGTGACATTATGGATATCGAGATAATCGTCGATATTGAGGTGGGTTTCTTACAGAATGACATAGTAGTGGCCAGTAGGCCAGATTCGAACTCGGACCCTCGTGCATGGCAACCTTTCAACCGCTGGGCAATCTCTGTTTGAGATTGCAAGAGTCAATATTTCTTGGTATTAGTTATACCAATTGCTTTGAACTCATTTATTCAGAATAGAGTTACGATACGTACCTACCTAGCATTCCTATCGCAAACCTAACAAATCCCAGCGTTTATACAGTTCGCAATAAAGCCAACTGTTCTAAAGATTGCAGACGATTTAGACTTGATTTAGATTGAGAACTATTGAGTGAAATGCGACTCGCAGTTAAATGTGGAGGTAGGTATGTGAAGGCTATTGTAAGCCCCGTAACGGAGGCATCCGAGCAAATTGTGCCGAATGTGAGAGATAAGTGAAATTTATGTGTAATGATATCGACTCCTGGCCTTTATATCAGTATGTTTGCTTCGATGGCGCGACTAGATACGGCTCTAATTTATGACGGTTGACAATTTGTATTAAATTGACCAGATAATGCGAGAGTAAATCATGTCGGTGTTTATATTATACTGTATAGTAGTTATTGGGTTAATTAGAATTTCAAATGGCTCTATTGTATGAATTTTATCGGGTTATCATAAATATCATGTTTTAATAGTGCATAATGTATCGCGGAACTGTTTAGTACGCTTTGTTTTATGTAAAGTTTTGGTAATTAGGTCACTTTGATTACACAATAATTTCATGTTAGCGTGATCACAAAGAGAAATACATTGTTTGCGTTGAGTTGCATTAAGTAGCACTGTATAATCTGTATTAAGTATATTTATATTTAACAGATTTAAGATCAAGCTGTTTCTGGAAAGAAAGTTAGTATCCAATCTCATTCGCTTATTAATCCCTCAACAAACAAGCAAAGAAGATTAAAAATGTAAATTGAAGAATATAATATCTTGGGAGTCAATGAGTTTGGCGTGTTGCCAGCAATTACGACAGTTACCCTACAAAACGAACTTACGCAATACTAAGTTCGTGCGGAATAAAAATAAATGAACTTCACCCTATATTGGAGGAGCTACTCCTGTCTTCCTTGTGTGAATTAAAAGGTCATTATTCTGTGTTCCAGCCACCTGCTACACATTGTTAATCTCGCCGATTATTATTGTTCCTTTAAAATGTATCACTACATAGTATAAAACAACGGCGCTTCCCGCTGTCTGTCTGTCCCTATGTATGCTTAGATCTTTAAAACTACGCAACGGATTTTGATGCGGTTTGTTTTTAATAGATAGATTGATTAAAGAGGAAGGTTTTAAGCTATAAATGTACACGTGCAAAGCCGAGGCGGGTCGCTAGTGTAATATATAATCTTATAAGACAAACACAAAGAAAAACAAACTATGCGTTATAACAAATAGTGGCGACAACAGGAGCAAACTAAGAATTATTCAACATACTTTCGCCGATCGATTTCAATATTGTCATTACATTGCTCCAAATGCTAATACAAAACAAATCTTAGCAAATATTTACTTGAAACTGAAAGACTTCAACATGGACGATTACTGTCTGGTAATGTTAGGCGAAGCTGATTTTAAAGGGTCAGATAACTACATAGATTTAGTGAAATATATCAGAGAATGTCTAGAGCCCATAACCAACACAAATGTTATCTTAGGTCTCCCTACCTACATACGAGGAGCACCCATCTATAATTACAAAATTGAAACATTCAACAATTTCCTGTCTCTGGATGTACAGACCCATGAGTATGCGTATATATTTGACTCCAACCAAGATCTCTCTCTAGACATGTTTTCCTATCGCACAGGTCAACTTAACCGCTATGGAATCAAAAACATATACGAAAATATTATGAAACAAATATCTGTCGACTACTTAAACATAAAAGACTTTAATGAACCCTGTGAAAATATAGTTACACAAGCAACAACAGATGAAAATAATGAAAATATGACAGGGTTTTTTCGTAACTAAATACTTACACCTAATGCATCAAAACATCGCGGGATTATTAACTAAATCTGATGCAATGGCAGTGTGCTTAGAAGAGTTGGCAGAACAGGGAAGCCCTGTGGACATCCTATGCGTTACAGAGCATTTTATTATGGAGGGCTTTGAAAATTATTTAACCATACCTAACTACCAGCTTGCAGCATGTTAAAGCCGTAAAGAAAGCAAAAGAGGTGGTGCGTGCATACTAACAAGAAGTGGACACCAATTTAAGGAATTAAAACAAATTGCTAGAATATCAGAGACTGGTGTTTTTGAGTGTTGCGCCATAGAGTTAATTAATTTCAAGATAGCTATTGTTTGTGCTTATAGAGTACCAAAAATTAATAACATTAATATGTGCATGGAGAAATTACATTTAATTTTACAAGAACTTACTAAAAAGTCTTTTAAAAATATTGTCGTCGCAGGAGATTTTAACATAGATGTCCTGAAAAGATCTTATCAAGCAATAGATTTTGAATGTTTGCTATTAAATTACAATTTAAAATTGTCCGTTAATGAACCCACTAGACTTAAAAGTCAAACATGTATAGACAACATTGCGCATAACTTTAATAGACCCTGTAAAACACAAATACTAGAATTTGCATTATCAGATCATACAGCGCAATTAGTAAAGTTACCTGTGCAGAATTGTTTACCTATTAAATATTGGCGTATAAGGAAACGTAATTATAATGAAGAAAATATTATGAAATTTAAAGATTGTCTACGTAATTTATCATTTTCTGATATTTATGAAATGAGTGACCCTCACATAGCCTATAATGCTTTTATAGAAAAACTCTCACTGTTCTACTGTTTATGCTTCCCTTCTGAAACTGTAACCATACATGCAACAAAACAGTCATCGTGGATATCGCGTGGGATCAAAACATGCAGTAAAAAGAAACGTCAACTTTTGTGGATATACAGACGAACTCCTAACGAAACAAATAAAATAAAATTAATCAAGTACTCTAAACTATTTAAAAAAATTACAAAGTTGACACAATTTGCCCAAAATAGTTACAAAATAAAAACATCAGACAACAAATCGAAGACCAGTTGGAAAATAATTAATGATTCAAAGCAAAACGTCCCTAGAAATCCTATATCAAAAATAAAACATGACAGCAACTTTATAACAAATCCTCAAAAAATAGCAGATGCTTTTAATAGTTATTTTATTGAAAAAGTTATCCCAATACCAGAATCAGGACATAACGTTACCTCGCAAATCCTAAATAGCGAAAAATCGTTTTTCATGCCTCCCTGTCTACCACAGGACGTATTTAAAATAATCAACTCATTGAAGAATATAAATAGCGTTGGTCATGATGGAATATCAACAAAAATTCTTAAATCAGTTTCTGCAGAAATATGTATGCATCTAAGTCATCTCATTAATTTGACTATAAGCACGGGTATCTTTCCTGATGCTTTAAAAAAATCTATAGTCAAACCATTGTTTAAAAAGGGAAATAAAGATGACATAGAAAATTACAGACCAATCTCGATTATTAGTGTTATCTCCAAAATTTATGAAAAATTTATATACAAAGAATTAAGCAAATATCTGGAAAAAAATAATCTATTAGTGAACGAGCAAAAAGGATTTAGAGAAAATCAAACTATTAATATTGCATTTTATGATTTTTTGTATAAAGTTATGCTGAATGTTGATAAGACCAACCCTGTTTGCACAATATTCTGTGACATGACCCAAGCGTTCGATTACGTTAGGCATGATATTCTCTTAGATAAAATGGAGGCATACGGTGTAAGAGGCAACGTTCTAAAACTATTTAAATCGTATTTAGACAATAGAAAGCAACTCACGGAAATATCTTCAATAAATACCAAAACTAAACGTGAAGAAATATACCAATCGCATGAACTTGTAATTAAATATGGAGTTCCTCAAGGCAGTGTGTTGGGCCCTCTACTATTCATACTATATATTAATGACCTACCTAAAACTGTTGATCAACCTGTGACCCTCTTTGCTGACGACAGTACCATAACAATTCAATGCGATACTAAAGACAAATATAAAAGTGACATTAATAATTCTCTTATATCAATAATAAAATATTTGGATAATAATAATTTTAAAATAAATCTCAATAAAACTAATATTATGCATTTCAGTCAACGCTTACCAACTTTATCTGACCTTAAGGTCCAGTATAATGACAAAATAATTGAAGAAGTCAACACTGCTAAATTCCTCGGCGTGACTATTGACAAAAAGTTAAATTGGAAAGAACATGTTGAAATTTTAAGCAAAAAAATTAGTAACTCTTCTTATGCCCTATACAAATTAGTTCCTGTGCTTAACACTGACGCATTGCTAACAGCTTACCACGGCCTAGTTTCATCGCACCTAAGGTACGGAATTATCCTTTGGGGCAATTCTACTGACAAGGATATACCTTTCAAAGTCCAAAAACGGTGTATTAGAACAATGTTTAAATTATATTCGACTGACAGTTGTAAGCCTTATTTTATTAATTATAACATACTGACATTACCGTCTCTGTATATATTCGAAGTTATCATGTTTGTAAAACGTAATCGGCAATTATTTCCACGAATGGCAGACAAAGTCAGTCGCGTCAGACGCGATAACACTATGCTTTGCTCACATGGTTCCAAAACTGCATTAATGCGGAAAAGTGTGTTTTGCATGGCACCTTTAATATTTAATAAACTTCCAAAAGGATGGAGAGATCTAAGCGCACACATACTAAAAAAGCGGCTAAAATTATATCTAGTTGGGAAAGCATATTACAGTATTGTAGAATTTTTAAATGACAAAATGTAATAACGAATTTAATAAATATTTACGAGCATTTTATAATTTTTGACAATTTATTATGAGAATACAGAACAATTTAATTCAAATTTATAATCTATTGCTTAAATTTAATTTTTAGTTTGTGTGACAATTTAATAATGTTTTTAGCTTTGTTTATATAATGAATGAGTTTTGATAACTTTAAATTTGTATGCCTAAAGGCCGAACATGACGGATCTCTTTTGTTTATGAACAACCTGCATGCCTTGTATGTATACTCATGTTTCTACAAATAAATGTCTTGAATCTTGAATCTATGTATAAAAAAATACAGCTTCCGAATGTTTGTGTCCGCAAAATTCGAAAAGTAGTTGCTGGATTGACTTGAAATTTTGTACAGTTGTTGTTGGCATTTGAGCAAAGGTTTCTGAAATCATAACATATAAAAAAAATATCTTACGCGGGCGGAGCCGCGAGGGCACAGCTAGTTAAGTATTGTGGTGTTTTTTAGGGTTTCGTACAAAAACGGGACCCGATTACTAAGAGTCTGCTGTCCGTCCGTCTGTCACCAGGCTGTATCTCATGTTCCGTGATAGTTAGACAGTTGACATTTTCACAACAACAAATACTGAAAAACAGAATAAAGTAAATATTTAAGGGGCTCCCATACAACAAACGTGATTTTTTTGCCGTTTTTATAGATAGTGGTACGGAACCCTTCGTGCGCGAGTCCGACTCGCACTTGGCCGGTTTTTTTAAATATAAGTTACGATAAAATAGTAAGTAAAAGATAGGTATTAGATCTTATTATCAGAAACATGTCTTTAAAATGACTAGGTTTTACTGTGTGAGAAAAAAAATGTACGTAGGTACATCCATTTTGGCTATGGCCCGAGTTTGGAATTGTGCCCAGAAAGGGGCGATCTGCTCCACACCTATCTCATGAAGTCTAATATTATCGGCGAACGATTTGCGAATTATAGCACATGTCTACATATCTTTTAAAGGGTATGTTATAGTCTATTATACTATACTGTGTCCATACATCTATGATTCCATGCTATCATCATCATCATCATTTAGCCGAAAGACATCCACTGCTGTACATAGGCTTCCCCCAAGCTATGTTGGGGGGGTTCGCCATAATCGCCACGCTTGGCAGGCGGGTTGGCGATCGCAGTATGGTTGTTAAAGTACTCAGAGAACGCCGCTGCCCATCCTCTAGTGAATCTCTTAGTCGCCTTTTACGACACCCATGAGAAGTGATGGGGTAGTGCTATTCTTTACGTCCGGCACCACACGAACGTCGAACGTTTCCATGCTGGGTGGTGCGATTCAGAAGCAGGCCTGCTTTTGAACGGAAGTTGACTGGCTGGCATTTGAACGTTTTCATAAGAGGTCATGGTAAGCCCCCAGATATAGAATGTATCCAAAATAAGCACATACTTTGTATGCTTTTCATTTCAAACACCTGAGAGCCACACGCAGAACTAGCAAAATTATGAATATGTCCGGTATAAAATAGGCCAAACCTGAAATTAATTTTATAAGTTTTAATCACTGTGTTGCCCGAATGTGACCCATATTTTCCCAATTTTGTTATTTTTGTTTGCATTCGTTTTTGTTTTTTCGGTGGTTATGTGCCACCGAAAACATAACTTGCATACATTTTCTTTTTTCTTTCTAATGTTTCTGATTATCCTCACGGGAAAAGGCGTCTTTTATGCGTGTATTTTACGATGCTTACAATATTTTCATATTAATGTAGGTATTTATTTCTATGTATGTCGAAATTGACGACTTCAATTGAGTTCAGCGAGGATTAACACCGACTTCTGAAACTGTTAATTTTGTAATATGGTGACGATTTTATTCGGTAAAATTTTTGTCAAAAAGTTTTTTAACCCTAATATTTAATTAAACACAATATAATATTGTTGTCACACGTTTGTGTCAGGCCATCCGTCGGGCCGTAATAACGTCGTTTCGCGGTGTCTCGGTTAAGCCACTTGTTTTCATTTATGGCCAAATGGCCCTCATTACAGCATAGAGCGAAGTGCTGTACGCCATTACACCTTAAAACGAACATTACTCTTGGTTTCGTCTTCGCTCCAAACTTTTACCTCAGTAGGTACAATGTGGTAATTTGAATTTATTTTTTAATTTTCAAATCTCTCCCGGGTGTTTTTTGGGTTTAGGTGCTTTGTGAGCGTTCAAGTTAGAAGATATTTGCAAGGTAATAATAAAATGTAAATAATAAAATGGAATACAAAATATTACCGTTTCGGAAGGAACTGACTATGTACTACTCGATAAGTCAAGCGATGTTTTTTTTTGAGCCATCACCTTTTGTACGGTTCTGGTGACCGGGTGGTATGTTAAACAAAAACTTACCAAGCGACCAAGGCAGCGCAGCGGTACGAGAGGATTGACTTTAGGATCACCAACCCCATTCGGGAGGAACCTTAGGTGTCTGATGGTGAACTGCTATAAGCTACTCTGAAGTAGCAGTAGAAGATTATGTGGTAGATAGATATTTACAATTCGGCAAAGATATATTTAACGTGGTATGGAGATCGTCTACTAAATGTACAAGTCCGAAACGGGCTGCAAACTGCAGACTGCAACCGCAGACCGCAAGTCACATTGGTTTGTATGAACCAGTAGTGTCGCTTGTCTGCTGCTGTCATCTGCGGTTGCAGTTTGCGGTCGCCGTTGGAATACTACCTTTAAGGTGTGCACCTTAAAGGTGTTATTCGGACGGCGAGTTGCGGTCTGCGGATGCAGTCTGCAGTTTGCAGCCCGTCTCGGACTTGTAACTTAACAGAAATGTTGATCAATCGAAATTGAATTGAAACCGAATCGTACAATCAGACAGTTTTCAATATCAAAAACTGTCAAATTATTTGACAATAAAAACAAAACCAAACATTTTGACAGCTTTCGTAAACGAAAACTGACTGACGATTCTGTTTCGGCAACCGTTCGGCAAAAATTTTCTTAGTTGAATTGGCCCACAAACGGCGATGGTATTATGTGGAGCGTTGCAGTGGAGGATCCACTGCAACGAATGGACGATCGCACAGCATTATAAACAATAGCAAGCCCGTAAAATGTAGTACATGAAGAAACTATAGTCTGAGAAAGGGGTTTCATTCCCAATCCATATCATAATAACAATGTTTCCCAAACTTTTCGTACAACTCAATAACAACGTTAAGAAAACTTCACATTTCTTCATCTGAAACTTTAATGCTTATTTCCTTTAGGTTTCTTCGAACGTCTCAGTTGAAAGTTGGCGCCCGTTGTGTCCAATGAAAAGAAACCCATTAGGGCACATTTTAAATTCTCATTTGAATCCATAATAAAATGTTTTGGTGTTCGCTGAAAAGGTGTAGTCGCTTCAGTGATTATGCTAACGATAATGCGATGCTACTGAATTAAGCTGTCGCGGTCCACAAGTGTTATGGGGGGATAAATAAGGTATATTGTCTTTTTAGATGTCTCTTCTTAAGTTATGTGAACAATAAGTAGCCTTTTAGATTTTAAGCTTATATTAACATCAGTACTTTTTAGCTTGTGCGTGTATAATGTTGACGGAAGTGAAGCTGTTCTATTTTTGGTACCAATTGTTGGATTCATAAACCTAAGCCGTCGTAATGTATGTCGAAATGTATATTATGTATATACATACATAAAAATATATTTAATATCAATTTATATAGGTAATCTGGGGAAGGACGGAGCTTCCTAACACAAGAAAACTATTTGTTTAAAGGGGTGCTCCCTATTGTAACTAGACTAGAATATACCTATTATTTAAGTGCTTGAAAAGAGTCTCCACGAGTGACGATACTTAAGTACGTCCGGCGCACCCTGGGCCGCTATCCGCCGGGTAGCCCCGCTACCAACCTTGCTGACTGGCTAATCTTTTCACCACGGCATGAGCTATTCTTGTATAGCTCGTGCCGACGCGATAGGAGAAGAATTATTAAAGTTGAAGCAATACACTTTTTTATTATTTTATACAAAAGATGGTCCAAATCAAGGGTTCCCAATCCTTTTATCAGTCACGACCCCCAACGTTCTTTTTAATACATACCGTCGCCTTAAAGTGAAAAACCTCGGGAATGCATTTGGTCATTGCACGGTTCCTGTGGGCTTTTACGTGTATGAAGTTGCTGGCAAATAATAAATAATAAAATTAGTTTATTGCAAGTAACAAGACTCATTACAAACAAATACATAAAAGGATACAGACAGGATAACAAGCACAGACAAAAACGAACACTCACAAGGTAACAATATGTATGTTGCAGCATTGCCGGATATATGGGCAATCCAGTCTGTTGGCGATCATCGCCAGGACAAAAGCTAGTCAATTATATTTATCACGAATTTTATATATCCATTATAGGCTTAATTTCAGTCAGTGCCTAAAAAATAATTTCGCATAGAGCGGCTCTCGTATAATTAAAGTACGTATACATGTTGATGAAATAAAAATGACCAAATTCCACTCATTTTCACTCTACGGCAACGATACATGGAGCTGACGTATGCTAAGTATCCAAAAATGCCGTGGCTGCATTTTGTTGACCTATAGAATAGTCTTTGGCTTCATGGAAGTCAGTGCAAAGCGGAGATCATTTTCAACGTGGAGTCTGTTTCTTTGTCTCTTTTCTAACTTAGCTTGTTTTTGGAGGCGCCCGCGCCGCGCCCTTCCTCGGTCACTTCACGCCCTAGGGGGCGTGCCCGACCAGTTAGGAAACCATGGTTTAAATAACACCTAGATTTTAAAATAGCCCTGTTTTTACTATAGGTATGATGTTGGAATGTGGTGGGTATTTTAAATCTGGGGTTACCTTGGTCTTGGTTGAAACCATCTCTGGGAATAAGGGCGAAGGGATTTTTTGTAGTAGTAGGTATTCAGGTAGCTTATAGGTTGGCGAATTCAACTACATTTTCTCAACCTCTCATAGGTTTTAAACTATCATATTTATAACACCGTGGTTTGATCCTTAAATAGCATTAAAATTATCGTAAAAAAAACTAAAGTCATTGACCTGCATTTTTTTGCATATTCTAGTTTAGTAACAAGTCGTAAAATAAATAGTAGAAACAGTTATATCTCTATAAACGTGTGTAAACAAAGTTTATGCAGATATGAAGTGAGATTAAAATGGAATAAACCTTTAAAACAGTGGGTCGTTTGCTTAAGCGTTATGTGCATTACCTGCACGCGGGGGCGTTTCAACTAAATATTCAGCATAATCCCCTAATGTTCTGCTGAAACATGAACCAAACACTATAAAAATGAATCGTTGAAAAGTAGGGCGAAAAAAATTATGGGGAATTACGACAAAATATAAGTAGGCACTTGAGAAAGCAGTATAACACTAATTTAATTTGATCAGAAAAAGAAACAAAATTTAAAAAAAATACCGGCCATTTTCGAGTCGGACTTGCGCACTAAGAGCTCTTACACACGAGCGGCATGTTCCCAAAGGCAGAGGTAACTGCAGCCGTCGACGCGCGTCGGCCGCAACCGTCGACGCGTCGACGGCAGCAGTCGACCTATAGCGACATTTGCAGTTGCTGCCGCTGATCTTCGAAGTTGAAATGTCGACGGCTGCCGTCGACGCGTCAACAGAAGCCGTCGACGCGTCGACGGTTGCCGCCGACGCGCGTCGACGGCTGCAGTTACCTCTGCCGTTGGGAACATGCCGCTCGTATGTACGCGCTCTAAGGGTTTCGTACTACCACTATTTTTCCTTCTTTTCATTATTTACTATTTAACTACAATCATTTATTATCAAGTTTTACGCTTATATGTATTTAAGATAGAGCAGGAACAAAAAACATTCTTCTTCTCTCGTGTCAGCAAGAGTTATACGAAAATAGCTCATGCTGTGATGAAAAGATTAGTCAGTCAGCAAGGTTGGTAGCGGGGCTGACTGCCCAGAGTGCGCCGGACGTACTTAAGTATCGTCACTCGTGGAGGCAAAAAACATTGAAAAAATGCATTTTTTTCGAGTTTTCTTTAGACTTTTTAATTTGCTATGATAGAGGCCATAGTAACACATATTCTGTGAAAATTTCAACTGGCTCCCTATTACGGTTAAAAAGACCGGCCTTGTACAGCCGGATGGACAGTCAGACGGCTCGGGCGGTGTAGGCTTAGTAATAGGGTGTCTTTGGCATCTTTTAGGTACGGAACCCTATTATCAAAGCACACCGGCAGCGAAAAATTCAGAGAATGTTTGTTGAATGGTTGAAACTACCAAATAACTTAAATATTTATTTGCTAGTTTTTCGAACCGAACGATTTCGATGAAGCATGGCACCAAAATTAATCATAAATCAAACCATAAAGTTAAAGAATGCCATGTTCAATGTAATATCTGTAGTACGTAATTAATTCTCGAAAAGCCATAGTTTAATATTCAATGTATAAAAAGGACAATAGATTTAATTTAATAGCATGCTATAAAGTTAAATACCACTTGATGACTAATAAAAATAAGCACTAAGCAAATAATGTTTACAAAAAGCTCCAAAAAATCTCATTTGTGTAGACATTATTATTCAAAATGACAGAGCATTAAATACTTTATTAAAAGCTGAAACAGCTCTCCAGCACCTCGTTTTTATTTAAATGCGGGTGAATTAAGTTCATTTATATTTATTAGTGAAATTTAACAGAGATAATGAAGGCGTCGGCTTTTTGTCATTTCTAGTAAGTTTTAGGAGCCAACTTGTCGAGAGCTTTCCGGAAAAGAAGGGTGATCTATCTTCTCTTGGGTCTCGTGAAAGGAGGCTAAGGTCGCGTTACACAGTAATTTTACCCCTAGCCAAAAAATTATTGGTATGTCTAACCAGTGCGCTTTCATGTTCATCTTGCGCTTTCAACTTTCAATTCCTCTTGCGTCAAGCGCATGCAATATTGATTGCCATAAGACGCATGCAGCTTATCGTCTACACCGGTGCGCCTCGCTCAGTCGTCAGTCGACATACAATAGACGGATTATTGTGTGCTAGGGGCATGCGCTTTTGTCGAACTAGTATTAAGGCATGCGCTATTGCACGCGCTATGGCGCTTCACGCATGCCTCAGACGAAGACGCAAGATGAATATGAAAGCGCACTGGTGTAGACATAGCTAATAAAGGGCAGAAGTTATAGGAGTCAGGTATTTAGCCCGGCTTCACATTATCAGAAATTTCTGTCAGAAAACTTCTGACGCGTGCGCCAAGACCCTTTGCGCATGCATTTTACGCTGGATTCGGAGAATTCTGATAGTGTGTGGGGTCTAGTAAAAATGTATGAGCAGAGTCGCGCGTTAGAAATGCGGCTTAAATGAAGCCAGGCGAATAAATAAATATAAATTAAAATAACTGCCTCAAAAAGACTGCCGCGTTGGTCTACCGGTCGCAAGCTCGACTGCTGAGTGCGAGGTTCGGGGTTCGATCCCCAGGTCGGGTAAAGTGTTATTGGGTTCTCATTAGCAACGCGGAGTCTGGATTTGTGCCCGGTTGATGGCAATAGGCTCGCCTAGTACATGGGACTTAAACATAACGGCGAAATGAGGGTGTACTATACACCTTTGCCCAACCCTTCGGGGAATAAGGCGTGGTGTGATGTTGAGTTATGTAAATAAAAATAAATAGTAAATATTAGTAAGTAGTAACTCTTTCGAATGTTACGCCAACCCTGACGAGGCGGGAAAGGCAAAAGTCAGAGGTAAAAAGAAATACGGAGGTAAAACTCCTCTTGTTTGGAAGTTGGTTAAAAATAACTGTGAACGCATTGTAGCCGGAGGACTATGTTCCGCAGGGGGTTTTACAAGCTAATAATAAAAATCCAGGTACCAGCGATAGGGGTCACTTTGATATCAAGGGGCGACATTGATAGTTATTAAAAATATTGCATTTGGTCATATATCTCTGTAAAAATGGGACTTATGCATTTTAACTTAACTGTATAGGCAACATTAACAATTTTACTAATCTAACTTCGGACACCTCTATACCATATTATGGTATAGAGGTGTCCGAAGTTAGATGGCGAAGATAAAAATACTTAATCACACCCCTAATTATGTACAAAATTCGAGTCCTAATTTGGGCTACTTTGACACTGAATGATAAAACAAGGATTATCAAAGGAAAAGCTTACGGTCCGACTTTGATACATTGGAAATTTCTCCTTTTTTATTGAAAACTATGCTCTGTAGTTTTTTTTATCTAGTCTATGTGATTTTATATATCTCAGTTAATTCAGTCTATATGAAATATTTCTGATGTAGCAGCTAAAAGCGAAAATAAATATGATACAAACACATGAAGCTCAAAAAATTGATTAAAGTAACCCCGACCTACGGTACTGAGCACGACAAAATGATGATTGTCATTTCAAGTAAGTTTTGGGAGCCAAAGTTTGTCACGCTATGTGACCCCGCCGATCTTGTAGTTTGTTGCTTTCACAATAGATGACTCTACTGCCTTGCCTGAACACACGAATTCATTTAAAGTTCCTTTAACTTTATTAACAACATTCGTGGAATAAGTATACACGTGTAATTCAGGGATAATATTCTTTATTTTATAAATATACTTAGGTACTTAATAATTTTTCTGTTAAGAATAATTCTTTATTTATAGATTAAGCTGATTACCAGCACGTTACGAGTAACAGGAAAGTCATAAATACTTTTTCAAGCATCAAGCGTAAAAATTTAGAAACAATATCATCAAAGTCAAATATTTTTTTTATTTCAAGTAGACCAGATTACTGATGCTTTCAAAAGGTCAACACTATAGTTGGACTTTTGATTCGATGCAGTAACTTGACAGTTGGAGGGATACCAGTTTTTGACAAAAAAATGGTAGTGCGGTGAAAAAAAGAATGAACAAAATTGAATGAACTTAATAATGTATTTATGTGCAAACTTTTTATTGAATTTAATATCTAGATGATCGAAGCACGACATATATATCACTGTTATAATTAGTATAAACCACTAGAAAACACTGATTTGACGTATTTTCGGCTTCGGATTAAATCATCTTACACCAACGTAAAGGAATGATGTAAATTATTTAATTTTATTATTTTAAACATAAATATCCTTTTCCTCCTTTGTTCTTATATTGCAAACGAATTTGTAGAGATTTATTTAATTAAAATAAAAATAAAAACTCATTCGTTCTTTTCGCAAAATCGTTCACTACCCCAACACTATTAGTTTTAGTATGATAACATTATTTTGCTTTGAACTGTCAAGTTACTGCATCGAATTTAAAGTCCACCTATAGGTGTTCGGTGTCAATTCGGTGTCAATGGAGAAGAGCCGGAAAGAAATTCAAACTACACTCTTTAAAAAAAATGGTTTGTCAATTTTCATTGGAGTAATTTGGTTTCATCTGTAGTAGTAGAGCTCTTTGTCAAAGAGCTCATCCGGGGAAGTATAACCAACGTACTTATTTCTGCCACCAAGCAGCATTGTTGTGTTATGGTATGTCTACACCAGTGCGCTTTCATGTTCATCTTGCGTCTTCGTCTGAAGCATGCATGAAGCGTCATGGCGCATGCCTTAATACTATGTAGTTCGACAAAAGCGCATGCCCCTAGCGCACGCTAAACCGGTCTATTGTAGGTATGTCGACTGACAACTGACCGAGGTGCACCGGTGTAGACGATAAGCTGCATGTGTCTTATGGCAATCAATATTGCATGCGCTTGACGCAAGAGGAATTGAAAGTTGAAAGCGCAAGATGAACATGAAAGCGCACTGGTGTAGACATATCATTACGGTTTGAAGGGTGTCGCTGAAATTACAGGCACATAAGATTTTGCAACTTTGTCTCTAATGTTGGCAACGCTTCAGCAATTTTCTTGGTGTTGTAGGTGTATATAGGTGGCGGTAACCACTTTCCATCAAGTTGGCCATAACAAATTGTTTGCCAAACTGTTATTTAAATAACATGAATGTTTTAACTGCCGGTCAGAACAAGTTTTTGACTATTTTTTTTTATTAGAAATCTCGAAACAGTTACAAGAATAATAAGCAACTATTAAAATGCCCAAGTTATAAACGATTTAAAATGGGTCACAAGACAGAGACAACACTACTATCATATAACGTCATACCTTAAAAACTTCATAATGACATGACATGACTCTGTACAATTATCCGTTTCGCGTGACGAGGACAGAAAATGCCTCCTCAAAAAACTTCGAAACCGTGTATCGCCTCTATTTATTCATCCGTTTTATTTATTTTTTCATATATCGTGTATCGTGTACTTTTTTCATCATCATCCCCTTCACACATTTCACCTTCTTTTTATTTTCTATAAACCTCTTTCTTATCACAGGTCACATAGTTTAGCAACACACTCCACCTTAAAAATTCGAAGAGCACTCGAAAAAGAAAAATCAAAGTGGCTTTGGCAGGGAATTGGAAAGGAACCACGAAAATGAGTGGACTGCTGCACTGCAGAACTACCAGAACTCCGCCGAGTTGACTACTACTTACTACTACTACTCCTACACTACTACAGCTACTAACATTGAATAGTACTCCATTCAGTGATATTACAATCGTGTTCTATAGTTTGATTTATTTAATCATTTATGTACACACAACACTTAATAAAAGTTATGTTCATCAGGACTATAGCGTACAAAGTCACTGCTTATTTCTAAAAGAAATCTCTTCTAGCATTCTTCTTTTTCTGTTTTCTATAAAATAATATTTCATTGTTATATTATATTTTTACTAGTACTCAAATGTTGCAATCAGCACATTTCAGCGCAAAATATTGAAAACGGGCAAAAATTGCACCATTTCTAGGGTGAGAAATTTCGATTGGGGATTTCGGTAATTTTTACGTGTATAAATAGAATTGATGCCTGGATCCGGTCCAACGTGGTCCCGTTTATTGCGACATAAATTTTACCTAGAGGCATGCCTCTTGCTCTTATTTCTAGATGCTTCTGTCACGGGTAGATTAGAAGTCATTACCATGTTCGTTGGAATATCGACGTATTTTTATTGCTTATTGGATTCGGCTGTTGTGTGTTAATCGACTTGGCATAGCCTCGATACGATTAGGTTTCTGGATTTAGTTTCTTGTGTAAGTGCAGTTTTTAATGCTTTTACAGTGAAGTTTATCGTTGTAAATATTTGAGTTTTATAGTATCTGTAGAATTAACTTTAGGATATTGGTACATATACAACGCTATTTTAAGTATATATAAAAACCGAGACACCCCAAGAAGATTTTCATCAGAACTGCCTGAATGTGTGTGTTTTTTTTTAAATAAATCTCCATGTTACATCTTGGTTTATGTCGCCTTAAGTTCCCTAGTATGGTGTGAAATGCCTGAGATGTGCAGGGGTTTTCTAATACACGGAAACTGACCGAACGGACCGTCTCAAGCCTCAAGGTTTTTTCCCGTCCACTGTTATGCGTAGAAACATATTGAAAGAAAATTGAAATTAATACAAAAAGAAGGGAAAATATAATGTGGTATAAAACTACATATTTCAATCGATTCTCCTGGTGATTCTGAACAAACAAGTTTCAGGTTTCGTGAATAGTATAACTAACCTTGTATATCAATAAAACTTCTTAACGTTTAAAAAACGTGTAACAATTTTTTAACGTTTAACCATAATATTAATAAATGCCTTATAACTCTGAAGGTATAGCTATGACAGTCGCTACGGGTAGTCAGAAGCTCGAAAGTCCGACATCCGGTCTAACATTAGGATATCGGCATTACCCAGTAATGGGTTGCGGAGGTCTGATGGCCGTCGCTCCGTGTAAAATATTGGTATTCTACCGCATCTGGTTGGACTGGAAGCTGACCCCAACATAGTTGGGAAAAGGCTAGGCAGAACGGTCTCTGAAGGTACGCAGAAGTGTTGCCCCTAGCGTATACTGACGATTTATACAAGTTTAGTTTTAGTATACAGTTCTTTCTTCTTCTCTCGTGTCAGCATGATCTATACGAAAATAGCTCATGCTGTGGTGAAAAGATTAGCCAGTCAGCAAGGTTGGTAGAGAGGCTGACTGCCCAGGGTGTGCCGGACGCACTTAAGTATCGTCACTCGTGGAGGCTCTTTTCATGCACCCCAATATGTAATAGTATACACTAAACCTGAAACTAGTTTGTTCAGAATCACCAGGAGAATCGACTGACATAGTTTTTACACCACATTATATTTTTCCTTTTTTTTTTTCATAAATTTAATTCTCTTTCAATAGGTTTCTACGCATAACAGTGGACGGGAATAGACACCTTGAGGCTTGAGACGGTCCGCTCGGTCAGTTTCCGTGTATTAGACAACCCCTTCATAGCACATCTCAGGCATTTCACACTTTACTAGGGAACTTAACGCGACATAAACTAAGCTGTAACTTGGAGATTTATAAAAAAAAACACACATTCAGGCAGTTCTGATGAAAATCTTGTTGGGGTGTCTCGGTTTTTGTATATACCAAAAATAAAGTTGTAGATGATGAAGTATAGACTGTGGCAAATAAAACCGGAAACAACGAAAAATAAAGTACTTTAAGCTTAATTAGCTATAAATTAAGGCGTAAATAGTTTTTCTACTCTCGTTTGGCACGAGTTATTTGAAAATAGCTTATGCCTTGGTAAGAAGGTTAGCCAGTCAGCAAGGTAGGTAGCTGGATCGACTGACAGAGTCAGCCGTACTTGGGTACTTATGTATCGTCACCCTTGGCGGCTCATTTAATGCACCCCACACTAAGAAACGTTTTTGTGATAACTAACATAAAAAAATGACTACATAACTTGAGATACTAATAACCAATTCAATAAGCTACAGGTAAACAAGCGGTTGGGTAATTATAAGTTAGCACAATTCGGCAATTTTCAGGGTTTCGTACCCAAAGGGTAAAACGGGACCATATTACTAAGACTCCGCTGTCCGTCTGTCACCAGGCTGTATCTCATGAACCGTGATAGTTAGACAGTTGAAATTTTCACAGATGATGTATTTCTGTTGCCGCTATAACAACAAATACTAAAAAAAACAGAATAAAATAAATATTTAAGGGGCTCCCATACAACAAACGTGATTTTTTTTGCTCGGTTTTGCTCGATATTGATAACGGCAATAGGTAGCCGCTTGAAATATTCGCAGAATATTTAGTTACATATTCACTTAAAAATAAATAATTAAATTAAAATAAAACATATATTTAAGGGGGTTTCCCATACAACAGACATGTTTTTTTTTTTGCTGTTTTTATAGATAATGGTACGGAACCCTTCTTGCGCGAGTCCGACTCGCACTTGGCCGGTTTTTATATCATTAAACTAGGCCAGTACTCAATAATTTTCAGTGCAATAGTTGTGACCTCCACCCTTACATAGTCTCATAAGGACTATTTTCCATGTACCCAAAATCAAACCAACGACAATTCCCTTCCGCTCCAATACCTCTGACCACAAGCTCAGTGTTTCTCCTAAGTGCATTTTAAAATAAAATTGGGCACGCGGAAATACTTCCCTTTCATGTTCCCTTCTTTCGCTTAAGAAAAGGTTCGTTATACATTAACTGAATCGGCTTCTGAACCCTTTTCGGGTCTTCTATTTTTGTGACCAAAATAAAAACAAAGGAAAACGCCTTGCCATGAGGATCCGTGGTTTTATTCTAATGGTGTAATGGTCTCCTATCACTTTGCAAATATCAAGTACCAAACGGATATTAGTAGACCAATAATTACGTAGAATAAGGCCATAATTGCGATAGATAAGATAGGTAGATAAAAAACCTTTATTTAATACAACAACAGACACAAAACACAATAGCACTACAAAACAAATTAAAGAAAAGAAAAAATAAATAAAACAGATCTTCCTCCTAGCCTTTTCCCAACTATGTCGGGGTCAGCTTCCAGTCCAACCAGATGCGGCTGAATACCAGTATTTTACAGGGAGTGACTGCCATCAGACCTCCACAACCCAGTTAATGGGCAATGCCGATATCCTAAGGTTAGACCGGTTGTCAGACTTTCGAGCTTCTGATTTGTAACGACTAATAAATAAATAAATAAATATTAGCCTGTAACTGTCCCACTGCTGGGCAAAGGCCTCTTCTCATACAGAGAAGGAACGAGCATTGACCGCCACGCTTGCTCAGTGCGGGTTGGCGATTTCAGAACATTAAGTCCAGGTTTCCTCACGATGTTTTCCTTCACCGTCACCGTAACGACTGTCATTGGTATTTTTGTGACACCCGGGACCGACTGTTTAACAACGTGCTCTCCGAGGCATGGAGGTGTCTCGATGTGTAACGAACTGTCCCCATCCACGGAATGACCGCGGCAAACGTTGCTTAACCTCAAAAATTGTATGATCAGCGCGGCCTTATGTTAGTCAGCGCGGTTTTTAGTTAGTATACTCGTACATGTCATATAAAACAGACAAAAAACTAAAACAAAACAATGACTGAAAAAAAAAAAAACAGGAAGAGAGTGACGCTGAATTTAACGCAAGGAACGTGCGGTGTGTGTGTCTCAAGGTTGCACCAAATGGATGTCCAGCTCAGCATGTGGTATGTAATAAATACCTGACGCTGATATTCTGATGGATTACTGTAGTGACACACGGATGTCGAGCAGACCAGATACACGAATGAAAAGTGGATTGTGCCCAAACTATGGCATTAGGCTCGCCACTTATTGGACGTAATATCACAGGAGAAATCTGGGTGTAGACTTCTGTAATAGGAGAACATGTCGGCTTACCCCTTCCGAGGATAACAGGCGTGAGTATAGGTATGAACGTGATTAGGGATGCCATTAGGTAAAGTCCTCTTATAAAATAGCTTTAAACTTTCATTCAGGTCATTCAAACAGTTGATAAGGGGGTAATAAAAGACTCCTTTTTTTTTCTTTTTGTTGGACTGCTGTCGATGATCCTTGCGGACCATTTCTACTTAACCGGGCAGTTATTGACGAGACCGAGGGTCTTCAGCCAATAGTGGGGAAGTAAAATACTTAACCTAAGCTAACTACTTGTACTACACTAACATCATCACTACTAGCAACAACAACATTAAAGGCGACACCTAGTGGGACTTGGACTTCGGCTTAGGGGGTTGCTGGTGGGGGCTTGGGAAGGGGAGACAGCTTGACGAGGGCTGAATTATCGGTGTGACTGCGGATTCTGAAGTGACCACCGGCTCTACGATGGGAGAGCTCAGTGGATCGTGGCCGAAAAGATTCCTACAAGTAACGATGCTTAAGTACGTCCGGCGCATCCTGGGCAGTCAGCCCCGTTACCAACCTTGCTGGTTAGCTAATCTTTTCACCATGGAATGAGCTATTCTCGCATAGCTCGTGCTGACACGAGAGAAGTTGATAAGAAGCCAAAAATAATATTTAATTAGATACAGCACACAATTCTAAGATAGTTATAACGCTATATTTAAGGCGAGCTGAACCCTGGCGCGGTAGGTTTTGCTTGTTTTAGAACTCATTTTTGATAGGCAAATTAAAACATTTAGAACCCAAAATAAATTTATATTTTAGGATACATTCCTTCTCTATACCATGTACCCGTTCAATACACGATGCAATATAGTTTTCTCGATAGAAAAAATACTGAAGTTACTTCGATTTGCAGTTTTTTTACAAGCAAAATTTCATTTTAAACAAGTACTTACTATAATACTCTATTTTTATAATTAATATTAATAGGTAATTAATTTTGGAATCGATTCTACCCGATCGTTTTTTTTTTATTACATTTATATAATTATTTTTTATCGATTTTTTAAAGTGATTTTCGGCCCGCGCGTCGTCGCTTACCCGATTGCCGTCGCTTACCCGATTACCGCGCCAGGGTTCAGGTCGCCTTAATATAATTACACTGTGATAATGATGCTTGAATTTGCTTATAAAATATATTTTAATTAGTAATTAGTTCGACAAGACCTACATAGTTTGTTGCCGTCGAATAATGATGTTTGCATAGAATAACATTTCTAAGATTAAATTTTAATTAACGACAGCAGACGTACTTATAGATAGACTAATATAATATAATGTTTTTTCTTGTTAATAATATAAGTATTTTTGCTTCGTACCTAATGAGTGAGAGGGATCGTTAAGATTAATTAAAGCATTGGTTACATAACATAACAGTCTTGTTTTCAAAGGGAATCTAACTAACCAAATTAATAGAAATCTGATGTACCTGCGTAGTCTGAGGAATACATCTTAATACATCATATTATTATAATTAATACAACATAACATAACATCACGCCTGCATTCCCCGAGGGGTTGGGCAGAGGTATATTATGTAGTACACCCTCATTTCGCCTTTATTTTTAAGTCCCATGTAATAGGGGGCGAGCCTCCGCTCAACGTATCAACCGGGCTCAAATCCAGACTCCGGGCTGCTACTGAGAATTCCACACGGAAAAACCCAATACTACTTAGCCCGACCTGAGGGTCGAACCCAGGAACTCACGTTCACCAGTCGCTCCTGTGACCACTAAACCAATTAGGCAAGCCTTTTATTATAGTTAATATATTAATAAAAGATCTAACTTACTGTTCGTTTGTTCTTAAAACTATAATAATTGTAAAATAAATAGCCAGTTTAATAGCCAAATACTCAAACGCTACTCAATTTTATGTTGCCGTTAAGTCTCGTGTTGTCACTTTAAGGTGAAGTGACAGTGATAACACGAAATTAACGGCAACTTAAAATTAAATTGCTTTTGAGGATTTGGCCATAAGTTCGAGTATGCCAACGTCAGATTATGTTTATCTATGAAATCTGAAGTTTTGGGCATGTTATCCTGGGCAGTCAGCCCCGCTACCGACCTCGCTGACAGATAAATCTTTTCACCACGGCATGAGCTATTCTTATGTAGCTCGTGCCGACACGATAGAAGAAGATGATCTGAAGTTATAAGATTTTATAAGTTATAAGATTTATTTTACCTGCCAAGGGTCAGAAACAAAATTTGTACAGCGCTTGTTAACCGGACACGCATCGAGCTTAAACGGGCACAGCGCACAAACGCGACCACCAACATGAATTTAACCAACATGATCGTCAGTGACGCCGAGTAATTGTGGTTTCATATGTGCCTTAATGGAAAATTTGCCCTTTATAGGGTTAATGACAATATACATAGGTACCTATATGTTTTTTTTTGTGCACAAGTATGGCACAGTACCTTTCGAAAGATAAAACTTTAAATCGTCTCCACTTAAAATAAATACAATAAAAAAAAGTACTTACGACTATTTTCGGTGTTTACGTAATAATGTAATGATTCGTTTTATTTTATTCGGCAACGGGTTAATTGAGAAATCCTCGTTTTTGTGTAAGTGAGGCGCGAATATTGGGACCAAATGGCTCGTGTGTGCAAAAGGATTCCATAGCATGCATAAGCTGAATCGATGCAAAAAGGTTTCAAAGCATGCGTTTGCATATTCATACAAAATGTAAATTTTCTATAAGTGAAATATGAATTGATGCTACTATGTGTGTTTAGTCCCATACAATACCCGCAAAATAACTAAAATGCAGCATACACACCTGACCGACAAAGACTCCAACGAACGTCATTTAAAGAATTGAACAAACTTTGTATAGAACGAAAAAGCATTCGAATTGCGTATCACATTCGTAATTTCAATAGCTTTTATTTTGACAACACTACAACCTTTATGGCGTGGTACATACGCCAGCACATCATGCTACCCGAAACTATCAAATTTTCCCAATCAACCTTGAACCTAATGCTTTTGCGATAAAGATGAAAATCTATTAAAGAAATTTGACAGATTGTAGTAGCTTTATGTGCTTGCGTCTGTACATAGTTGTGGAGAAGTCGGATTGTTAATACATACGTTGCTTTGGAAATTGTTGACGTGTCAAAATTAAAGCCATAGCGATGCATACGAGTTTTTTACGCAATTAGGATGCAGGTTTAATTCCGTTTTTAGCGGTATCGAACCTCTTTCTTGAGGTAGATGTGTAAGTTATATTGAAGGCATATCTGTGTTTATTAAACTGAATTTACATTACGAAACTAGTGGCATGAAAGTAGTTCCGTGACATTGATTTCATCAACAATTTCACGTGTAAACGTCAAGTTTTACAATGCATGCATCGATTTCACGACACTAAAACAGTTTCGAGTCGCGCGCGATTTTTTGATGAAATTAGTGTCATGCAACTAATGTCATCGTATAAACGCGACGTGAAACTAGTGTCGCTGAAGCGCCTGTGCTGATAGGACATGTGTTTATTAGTCGTAGTTCCCGTGGCATGAGCAGTGTTAGTCGAAAAAAAAATGAAAATTTCAAACCAACGTTGGACAGCCGATAAAAATATAAAATTTATCAATAAATACCAGCGAATAAAGAGAATAAAAATGTAATATTGGCGGAGCCATGAATACAGACATACTGTGGATTTCACGACACTATTATATTTAATGACACTAGTTTCACAGGTACTGAAATTAGTATCATGAAATTAATTTCATCATGTATGAAACTTGTTTCGTAATGTAAATTCGACTTTAGAGCAAGTAAAGCCGCGTGACCTATTAGTCACATAAATATAAAATATATCTATTTTATGAAGGCGTGGAAGTGAGTATTAACGGAATATAATTATGAGGTCCAATAAAATCGGCGTTCGGCGCACTTTACGACTGTCTCATAAACGGATTTAATTATCTTACTTGTGTGCTGGCGTAATATAGCGAAATTTATTACAATCCCTGTTTACATATTTATTAATCGTACATATTTACTGTACATAGATTGTTTACTGAGTTCAAATAATCCTTTGATTGTTTCCACAGCCTTAGGAATCTTCTGCCTTCTTCTTCAAATACTACGCCGATACGTCGTATTTAAAGAGTGTAAACAGTGTCTACAGAGTGTAAACAAATTCGTGTACCTAACTCCTTAAAATCGCATCACGTATTAGTGGTAATTATATAGATTAAACAAGCAAGGGATCTTCCTTCATGAAAAATAAAATTCATGCCCGGTTGATGGCAATAGGCTCGCCCTAATAGGTACATGAGACTTAAAAAACGCTGAAATGAGGGTAAATTTATACTTATACACCTCTGCTCAACCCCATAGTGTGCGTCCTGAGTGACGGCGCACCGCGCAGGCGGAATGAACGGCGCATTAAATAAATGTTCGAAACGTTTGAATTTTGATATAGACATTATTAAAACCAAAGTAAAATAAACGAAACACTAAACACGCGCGTACGCGTCAACTTTCCCGCGTGTACTAAGGACAGGGGCCTAATTCTCCTAAAATAAATCTTGATAAATCACAACCGAACCAAGGCCGAACCGTTCATTCAGACAATTCTCAATTTCAAAAGCTGTCGAATTGTTTGACACATAAAACAAAATCAATCATTTTGAAAGTTTTCGAAAACAAAAACTGACTGACGGTTGTGATTCGATTGCGTTTGGCAACAATTAATTTTATTAGAATTAGGCCCCAGGTATCGACGGTAAAGCCACGGTAAAGCCGCTCCGCAATCCGCAATACGCCCGTGCGCCGTCACTCAGGACGCACACTCAGAGAATATAGGTGTGACGTCAAATTATGAAAAAAATATACATTTTATTTTTGTAATGGTAATCGTTTCTAAACCACATCATGTTACGGTACCTTTTTTTTATCCTTGGAAAATCCTCATGAATACACTTCGCCCGGGGAAGGAGAAGGGTTAAGGACTCTTACCGGCTAAAAACCCACGGTGTTCCTTCTCCTGACCTTTGGCTGGGGTCGCGGGATTCGCAGCTGCATGCACCGCGATGGTATGGTACCTAGTATTAATAAAAAATAAGCAAAAATAATTATTGCTAAAATATATTTTTAAATATGATTGAACATTTCAGTGGCCACGTATAAATGAATGGAAGTCAAGAATGAAGACAGCTGGCGGTCACGACCAGCACGGTATCGCTCTGTGCAGTTAATTAACCCGGGGCGTTAAAATGCTTCACGTTAACCACACCATGTTTTCTATAAATGTTTTTAAACATTCGCGATTTGTAGACAGAATAAAAATACTGCAGCGCGAGCACGGATCTTTTTATCGTGTCGATTCGAGAAATGTATCTATTCTAAACTTCAAATTTGGCATAAGATATAGATAAAACGACAACTGCTGTCGTTTTATCAATAAGTTATGTCAAATTTGACGTTTAGAATTAGTACATTTCTTGAATTGACTCGTTATGAGATCCGTGCTCGCGGGGCTGACTCGGGTCTAATTGCGCAGTATAATTTTAAAAGGCACAATATACCTTTTTAATGAATACATGTAATGAATCACACTGGCCGTGGTCACGGGTAGACTACCATAACCATGATTTCTTTTTTTTAACTATTTTTTGATTAATCGATATGAATCCATTGCAGGGTCTATTTGTGTCACCAGTTGACCACGAGGTTGGAAGGAATTACACGAATTCGGATAGACCGTGTAGAAGTTTTTTTTTATTTCTATTGAATTGCTGTAGATGGTCTTTGGGGACCCCTTCTACGTAACCGGGCAGTTATTGGCGAGACCTGAAGGGTCTCCAGCCAATAGGGGGGGGGGGGGGGGGAGAGTAAAATACTTAACCTAAGCTAACTAACTACTTGTAACATACTAACATCATGACTACCTGCAACAACAGCACTAAAGGCGACCCCTAGTGAGACTCGGACCTCGGCTTAGGGCGTTGCTGGCGGGGGCTTAGGGGGGAGAGACAGCTTGATGAGGGCTGAATGATCGGTGTGACTGCGGAGTCTGAAGAGATGACCGGCTCTACGACGGGAGAGTTTGGTGGATCGTGACCGGCGGCGGTGGGACGTCGCGACGGGCTTCGTCGGCGAGGAGGGCTAATTGGTATGAAGTTAATGATAGTACCCTTTTTGTTCTATTCCGCGGATAGTACTGTATTTGATTGTGTCTTTTAGTTATCTGACGCAACCTTCACCAAAAAAGTATTTGCTCGTCCATTAATGAACACCAGTTATGGTTTTCCAGTTCAAAAGCTTATGGTTTTGAGAAGGAATGGTGCTTTCAGTGTAGTGGCATCACCTTGATAATCCACGTAGAATAAGATGTTGGCTTTCTCAAAGTCATGGACAACGGTGCATCATTTTGTACAAGTTTTAGATTCTTTATCAATTCATTTATTGGAACTTGGTTTGACCATAGCAGATTGTTTGAGTCTAATATAATTCTAGAATATAGTTATATGTGGCTCAAAAGGCTGCCCAACTAAAATGGGACTGGGCAGGACATGTCTGCCGCATGCCAAATATACTGTGGGCCCAAATAGCACAACATCATGCTGTCCCTTGGTGCCCGGTAGTAAAACGGGGTCGCGGCAGGCCACGAAGGAGATGGCGAGACGAATCGGATGCATTCCTTGAAAACTGGAAGGAAGTAGTGTGGGATCGGCAAAAGTGGAGGAAATGGAGAGTGTCCTTTGCTCAGGAGTGGGACAGCATAGGCTGAAAATAGTAATTATTGTTATATCCTAGAAATCTAAATTACATTTTCACAACTCTTAGGGTACTATTGCGAACCGAGCTGCCAACTGCAACTGCCGACAGCACGTGCAGCGGCTGTCGGCAGTTGCAGCACTTGCAGTTGCAGCGTGCAGCCCGAATAATTCTGAGAGTGGCTGCACATGCAGCGACTGCACAACCAACACTAGGAGGCGGCCAGTCATTTAGAATATTGTCAGGATGTCGGACGTGTGGAATATTGGTGAAGAGAACTTGCTGTTATATCTGTTATTAGGAGAAGAAGACGATGACGATGACCTGATGTTACTACACATTATGCAGAGAAGACAAGCCACGCGTCCTTTATTAAAATTATTAAAATGCAGACCAACTGATTTTATTAATTGGTCCTCTTCAATTTCTGAGAAACTATTTTTTTTTTGTAATTTACACGTCCGTATGTGGTATGTGTGTTTGGCGGTTGCTGCACTACTGGTCTGCCGTCGCGTTGGCGGCGCCCCGTGCGTCTGCAGCAGCACGTGCAGTCGCCGTCGGCTGCACGTGCTTCTGCCGCGTCGCTTGGAAGCCATTTCATATTAATACATAGGTACAAACCAGAAGTGCAGCTGCGGCCGACTTCATGCAGTCACTGCACGTGCTGTCGGCAGTTGCAGTTGGCAGCTCGGTTTAGAATAGTACCTTTGCGCAAAGTTCTACAATTATTAGGTACCTACAAAAATTCGAATTCTAACAAATACTCAACCTACAAACGCACACATTCACAAAAACATTCCCATACTCACATCAGCAAACACCCATCTAATAATTACATAAGTAATAGCACGTAATTTAGTAAACATGACATTTGGTACACACGACATATCGACAAAATTAATAAAGCTAATATAGGAACAGACAGCGAGTCGCTCAGTGCCTGCGGTTTTAATTTGGGGGTTAATTAAACAAGCGCTCTATGAGCGAAGCTTCCGAGAGAATCACGAATACGTAATAGGTTATCATTGAATTAATTTTGATATTCTGTTTTTCGCATGATGTTGGAATACGGTTTGTAATGTCATCGGGGATTCAATAAAATCTATCGATTACATTGCATGCCGGATTCATACTTCATTCGAACTTATTTGGAATACGATAATAAACGACTCAAATTATTCTGTTTAAATGAAATATATAGGAAATTCTGTATTCTGTGTGTGTTGTATTCATTTTATTTTATTCGTCGAGTTGCATGAAAAGAGCCTCCAAGTGTGACGATACATAAGTACGTCCGGCAACCCTGGGCAGTCAATCCCGCTATTAACTTTGCTGGCTGGCAAATCTTTTCACCATCGTATTGCTCGTGCTGACACGAGACAACAAGATTACATTTGTATACAAGGTTAGTCAGAAAGGGGGTACTAATCCGAAAGGGTATTAAAGTATCCATAATAATGAGTAACTTTTGTTCTACCACTTTCTCTAAAAGTCAATAGTTTAAGAGAAATAGCTGTTCAAAAATTACATGAAAAGTATGCTAAAATCTATCTATCCTCAGCTATGATCTGCTGTGTTTACATTTTAGGTCATATTTGGGGTCACGAATTTAAAGCTCCATTTTCTGAATTCGTAACTAAAGTATACAGGGACGAAGAATTTTGAAAAAAACAAATAAAAATTATTTTACATGGAAATAAAAATTATCGAATTTTGAAATTTTAACACTTACTTTAAAACCGTCATCAGTGATACTTTAAGTGGCCCGCGGATTAGTAACCCCTTTCCGACTAACCTTGTATAATGTAAAACTATGAAGTCCGCATTTCGTACTATTGAAATACGATTCATAAACCCGACACCCATCCTTTATGAAAGGTCTGTCCCCCAATTTGTCTCACCACACCAAACTAATTCCCTCTATAGAGTTAATATAACGGTTCACCCAACGCCTGCCTCAAATACCTACTGCCAAATATCTAGACAACACATATTTACCTAAATACTCAAACTGACATGTTACAACCCCCGCACATGGGTACTGAAACAAGTGACACGTGTATAATAAAGAATAAACAATATGGAGCTAAGTTCCCGAGATCTCGAGCGTCACACGCAACATTAGCCCCACTCTCTGCAAATAAAGAAGAAGAAAAAACATTGTCTGTGAATACAAGCAGTCGAACATTATACTCGGTGACATGACATATAAGAGTAGGGGAGTTAGAGTGAACTTCGCAATACACTTACTGAGGGGGCTAAGTTCGCAGCATTTGACCTCTTAGTCGGCTCTCTCCACCAAATAACGCGATGTGTGTGAAAGCCTAGCTCCCTGCTCCACCCCGCGGGGGAACCACGAGGAAGTTTCTACCTAGCTTTAAAGTTAATTAAGTGTCGCTCCCCCGCTCCTCCATGTTTTGTAAGACATGTGGCGCTCGGGATGGACTAGATTGGCAGCTTAGCTGTCTTCTCGAGTTGACTTCAAACTTTTGCATAATTGTGTACGCAGTGTGTCTAAACTGTCCAACTAAGTGCGCGATTTAACAAAGTAATTTTATCAACATTTTGAAACATTTATTACTGTCATATCTAAATAGAACGCTTTACTAATTTTCTTATAACGAAGTTTATAATTGTTGCAAATGACTTTGACATTCTGTAACTTGTCTTATTAAGTGTTATATAACTTTAACAACACAGACATCACCAGCATTCTAATTGCGCAACGCACTCGTAATCGCTATGGTTATGATTTTGACAGGTCAACAATTTCCATAGCAACGTTTGAATTAACTATCTGACTTCTCCACAACTATGTACCACGCAATGAATATTGTTTTTGACACATGTACTGTCATGATTGATGTTGGTTATGTTATGCATTTGCCCTGCAGGTATTTAATCCTAACTAATATTATAAATGCGAAAGTAAGTTTGTTTGTTACCTTTTCACGCCTAAACCACTGAACCGATCATCCTGAAATTTTGCATATACGTTGTCAGCTGTACAGAAACGGGCATAGGGTACCTTTCATCCCGAAAAAAGTATTGTTCCCGAGGAAAACAACAATAACGTTCTTATGATAATAGATGGCGCCACGTGTCTTTCGAATCATGATTGAATTATATTATCCCGAAAAGCGCGGAATATGTGATAAACGACATCCAAGCGGGCGAATCCGCGAGCGATCTCTAGTAATAGAATAAAACTAGAATATAACAAAACTAGTTATAATCCTAACCTGAACCTGTATATATTGTACCACAGGGAATAAAAACGGAAAACCTTTTTCGTGTATGACAGCTGACGAATAAATCGTCCAAATTGTAACAACAATAAGCCCGGTCATAACCACCTTTTGTCTAGCCGGTAAAAAATGAGACGGACAAACGCTAAAGGTGAAAAAGCGAGTAAATAAACCATAACGGTTGGGTCTAGAGGTGAAAAATCACTGACAAACCACACAAAAATCATTCAAGTTAACGGCATACAACGATCCGCACTTCGGTCGCTCGTGACCTGTGACTCGTCCATTTTTCCTCTCCGAAGCGACGACAGCTAGGCCTCTGTGAAAACAAGCAAAAATGTAGGGGAAAAAGAAAAGGCAACCGCGCTCCACTGATATTGAAAACGAGAACAAGCACTCTGTGATTCTTTCCAACACACAATAGTTTGTGTTAACTGAGCTTCAAGTAGACTTACGATACTCGAAGGCACGTTACACACTAGACAGGCTTTTGTCGTGTAGGTATCATTTTATTTTATCGATAGATTGAAGTGTTCTAGAACTTTAGTATTGTTCATTAATATTTCGTAGCTTTTATGGTATTTTACGGTATTTGAATGTGAAGAGCGATTTTTTGTGTAACAAAGTGTGAAACTCGTCTCTAGAACTCGGTTTTTTAAAGAGCTAAGCTTTTTGAAAAATGGAACTCCGATTGTTTTCTTTTTTTACAGAGTCAAAACATGTTGAAAATGTTTCAATAATTCGTTAGTCTATTATTTTATCAAGACAGCAAAACTATAACACAGATAGATAGATAGCAATTTATGAATAGATTAATGGTGTACCAGCGATTGGGGTTAATTTGATATCAAGGGGTGACATTGATAGTTACTAAAAATATAGCATTTGGTCATATATCTCTGTAAAAATGGAACTTATGCATTTTAACTTAACTGTATAGGCAACATTGACAGTTTTACTATTTTACCATACGGTATAGAGGTGTCTGCGAAGTTAGATGGCAAAGATAAAAAATACTAAATCACACCCCTGATGATGTACAAAATTCGAGTTCTAATTAATTAATAACATACTTTGACACTGAATGATAAAACAGGGATTATGAAAGTAAAAGCCTACGGTCCGACTTTGATAAGGAACATTTCTCCTTTTTTATCGAAAACTATGCTCTGTAGTTTTTTTTTATCTAGTCTGTGTGATTTTATGTCTCAGTTAATTCAGTCTATATAAAATATTTTTGATGTAGCAGCTAAAAGCGAAAATAAATAAGATACAAACATAATTATGATGAGCTCAAAAAACTAATAACTGAAATTTTTGAAATCATTTTTTTAGTTAAAAAAATCCATTTCTTTTTCACTTTTAGTCACCATGAAAGCCTCTTATTTGTCGACATCACGGAACCGCTATACAATTGTACCGACAACCGGCACGGACTCTCACAACAGAGGAATCGATGTCACTGTAACTATGATAGATCGAACTCATCTATGTATGGTCGCGGACTCGAAATGTTTATCAGATTTCAAAGTCGATTCCTTCTCACACTGTGCGCAATAAGGTTTAAGATGTCATATTAACTTATGTCATATTGACCTTATGAAAAAATAATGTGCAAAGGGTGGTAAACATTTCCCCCCTTATTACAAAAGATGGTCTAAGAAAAACCTAGGTTTTAAAATAGCCCCGTCTCTTTTTGTTATATGACAGTATGAAAGTGATGGGTATATTTTAAACCTGGATTTACCTTAGTCTTGGTTTAAACCATCTTTTGTAATAAGGGGGTTCAAGTCCGCGATTATACATAATGTTAATTTAACAATTTAGTTAAGTTGCTCATATTAAGGGGTGATCTCACCAACCTATCATTAACTGTTTATTAAGCTAATTCGCTCTCTAAACTTTTCAATAGCTAACATAAATAACTACGCATTTCACTACCATATCAATAGTGATAATGACAAGATTATTGAACACATAAATGTCATATTTATAAGTCACATTTAGCTCATCAGCGTATGTAGACAAATGGCAAGATAAGTCTGCGCGCGGCCGAAATCGGAACTAATCATGGTCCACCAAAGTGTGTGCCATTTTATTAATTTTGATAGTAGAACTACCTGATTATAGGAATGTTTAACGGGAAAAATATGTTAAGCGATAAAAAAGTTAAGCTTAAAAAGCGGTAATTTCAACTTTTGCGATCATGTCAACGTTTAGCACGCCCTCAGTCGCGCGCAGAGTTATCTTGCGCGCACTCTAGAGAATAGATACGACAATGAGATGTACTGGATTGACATAAGCTTTCGACCGGTCAAGCGATCTGTTATGTCATTTCCATACATTTAATTGGCGTATCTATTCTCTGGCGATCATCGATTGCCTTTTCGACCGTTTGGAATAAAAGGATTACAACTACTAATTTAAAAAAAAATGATGTTTTCACGTATACAGGTTTCATAGGGTCACATGAAACCTTTTTACGTTAAAATATCAATTTAATAAAAAAAAATAGTTGAAACCCTATTATTCCAAACGGTCGATTTGTCTACAGACACGGGTCAATAATAGTTACGGACTACATATTGATATGTTGGTGAAACTCAAACTTAAAACTCATTTATTCAAAATAGACTAGAATTACTTAGTTCTTTTTGAACGTCAGACTAACAATAGACAGCCCACAAAAAAGCCATTCCTTCACTGCTTCTTAGTGTTTATGCTGTGAAGAAGAAACGGCGCAACAAACTCCCCAGCAACACAGATCTGTCTGTCAGAAATACCTCCTAAGTGAACTATGCAATGTTTTAATGAGAATTAAATTCTTAAACCGAAGTTAAATTATAATAGTTAAACGTTCAAAGTTAATAAGGATCGTAGCGTAGTTAATAGACCTCATTATCTTATTTGCACTTCAGTTAAATTACTAATGAACCAGAGTGAAAGCGGACATAGTATCTCGATGCTACGTAGATTCTAAAGTAATAGTTTCCGCCCATTATCTTAATATAACAAGTTAAAGTTTACCTCTTTTCCTTAAGGTTTTCCTGTTTTTACAAATAGAAATTAACTAGAATAATATAACTCAAACTTTTATTGCATTTATGTGTACACTAGCTTTTGCCTGCGGCTTCGCTCGCGTTAATTTAGAATTTGACAATCTAATCTTAACACTACTAAAGTTTCTATAATAATATAATTCATCATTATTCGAAAGACACGTGGCGCCATCTATTAACGTTATTGTTGTTTTCCTCAGGAACAGTACTTTTTTTCGGGATTTAATACCTTAAATCCCGAAAAAAAGTACTGTTCCTGAGGAAAACAACAATAACGTAGGGTACCCCCTATGTCCGTTTCTATACACCAGACAACGTATATGCAAAATTTCAGTATGATCGGTTCAGTGGTTTAGGCGTGAAAAGGTAACAAACCAACTTACTTTCACATTTATATTATTAGTTAAGATAGGATAGGATTAGGATAATATTAGTTAGGATAATAGATGTTCCATTTAGTAGTCTTGTAGGCACTTCTATGATTTCATTATGAAACCCGGTAAGGGCACAGCAACGTACTATATACATATAACGTTGAATGGTAAATAATAATAATCTACTTAACTTCTAACAAATATCTTGATTAGCTAAATTGAATTGCAATATTATTATTAGATTAGAGTAATATTCTATGTATAACATTTTTTGGAACATTAACAAATTAAGAAATTGTAAATAGTTTGCTACTATGAATAATGTGTTATTGCTTGCTTGCTGTATTAAAAGAAGTAATTACTTCTTCTTATTCACTGTAAAAAGATTGTGCTAATTCTTATTTATTTACGAGTAACTACCCTTCTTCATAACTTTAATGTATTTAGAATTTAAGATTAACTTATATTATTCATAATAAGTGAATTGTGTTAGTGATAAAGAATAAATGTCTTAAATCGTTGAATTCAATTTTAATAATAAAAACCTACATGTTTAACTTGTTGATGGGTCGTCAACCCACCTCGTATCTGAATTTATAACAACCGTTTGATTGAATCGCTTGCTAAAGGACTTGTCACACAGGATGCGTTCTGCGTCCTACGGTCCGGTCAAATCGAACGCAGCCCGCATCCTATGTGAACATCATTTGCGTTCTATATATATTTTATGTAATTATGATCTGACTATGCGAGCACAAGCAAAGAACGTAGGGAACGCACCGGTCAGGCGGTCGGGGTGGGAAGATAGCGGGCGGGCTGCCCGGTTGCGGGCAGGCGAGCATTGGGCGGCGGGCGACACGCAATCAAATACAAAATGGCCGCTGTTTACCCAGCCCGTCATATCGCTGACTGTGCCCGGATCGCTGACCGGATGCCGTGCCCGGATCGCTGACCGATTGCCCTGACCATGAAGTTATGGAGTAGTGACTGCGTATTGAAAGGCGCAGCTGATGACCTGGTGAAGGCTCCGGGAATATGCGGGATGCGAGAAGCAGAGGAGCGGTAAAAAATGTTTGATCAGTTTTTATTCAAAGTTACCTTGAAACTCAAAGATACCCAACTTGACTGTATGTACAGCAGTGGAGGTCTTTCAGCTGAATAATGATGATGATGATGATGACGTGGAGTCATTGACGAGCAGTGCCATCAGATGCTGCAAAAGTGAGTGCTAGCGTTGCCCGTGATGTTTGATGTCTTCCAAGAAGTGCTTCAGGCCATTCTAGTTGAAGTTAAATAAAATAAATAGAACCTAGCGCCAATTAATCGATACTAATTAAACAAACACGAACAAAAGCATTAATTCTATATCTCATTCGCACCCTTTTTCCCTTCGTGATGGAACGCATTAAGACAATAGAGCTGAACATTTTTTTCCGAGGACGTAGTCCTAAGTACGCGTATTAGTGATACGGTACGGGTTATCTCGGGAAATCCGACATCTCCGGCGGATGCTGCCTCTGTCTGTGCCCTGATAAGCACCCCTACCACGATACAAGCGAAGTGATACGAATTTTAATGTGGGTTGTGTTGGTTATTTCTGTATTTCTTGGGATTGGACTAATAATATCGAGATTGTTTATTATTGTCTTCGTTCATAGAAATCAATAAATAGCGTATCTACCTAGTAGTGATTATTTATTAAACGAACTAATAATGAAGGAAATTCTCTTGTTCGCAAACTAAAGTAAAATTAGAGAATTGCTATCTTTTACTAACAGATGAGAGAGCGAGAAAGGGACGGTGATACATAAGAATGAAGTCAGAGATGTCAAACCAGTTTATGCCTTGAATTTCACAGTGTTTTAGTCGTCCCATTTTTTTTTTGTAATTTTACTTTTCGTATATTTGACATCTCTTTTGTAAGTCCGTCTCTTTCTTATTTTATCAGTGAGAAAGAGATAGCAACAGCCTAAATTAAGTTTAATTTGTGCACAACAGAATCGAATATTATCAATTAAGACAAACACGTACGGTGAAATGCTTGTGAAAATGTTGTATGGCTATATTTGACAGTTATCAGCGTCTTCCATAAAAAAAAACAGGAAAACATCATGTACGGGTCATATATATTATGATAATATAAAAGTATTTTTAGGGTTGTGTACCCAATGGAACCCTATTAATAAGCTTGAGCTGTCTGTCTGTCTATCACAAGGAAACATCTCGGCAGCTTGTTAGAGGCCAGTTAAAATTATCACAGCTTATGTGTTGTTTAGCATGAATCAAATAATAAAAAGTAGGTACAACAAACGTAATCCCAAGAGGGAATACAAAAAATCTCTAAAAATCTAGTTAACATTTTTTTTTGTAGGTACGACCCTGTTTGGTAGGTGTATTCTTGTGTTAAAGGTAAAAATATACAACATTTGCATTTGTGTGAGTGCACATAGAATCGATTGTCAATAAAAAATAAACTTTAAAAAAAAGTAAAAACCGACTTCAAAGAAATACTAAAAGGAGTAAAATAATTACCATAATATAAAATTAACAGTTTCAGAAGTCGGTGCAACTCTACACTGAAGCAAATAGAAGCCACCGACTTCTGAAACTGTTAATTTTATATTGTGGTAATTATTTTACTCCTTTTAGTATTTCTTTGAAGTCGGTTTTTACTTTTTTTTAAAGTTTATTTTTATTAAATACGTTTTAGTGTCATAATTTTAACCCCCTCCTTCATAACCCTTCTTTTTGGCTTTGACGTAGTCGGGCATAAAAAGTCCTTTCAAATGATACCTTACACGATATAATGAAAACATTCCAAAGAGGGGGGAGAGGGGACACGCAACCCCTCCTCTTTTCCAGTAGTCAGTTCCCAACAACAAATATTAACAAAGCTATATTAGTAATTTGAGAATTTTGCTTTGATCCGATGAGGAGTTCCGTTCCATATCTCTGAAGTTCATGGTCTAATCATAACAAAATTGATATGGGACCAATCGGAAAGTGTACCCTTTCGAACAAAAAAATATTTTTAAAATCGGTTAATAAATGACAGAGATATGAGGTAACAAACATAAAAAAAAATACAACCGAATTGAGAACCTCCTCCTTTTTGAAGTCGGTTAAAAAGCAGTATAAACCGGTTTAAACCAAGCAAAGGACGTGTCTGCATTCATTCTAACACAAATGCAAAGCTCAGCTTAGGCTTCGCGGACGGTACTAGTCCCTATAATAGATAATAACAGTCAAAATCGCAATGTCTATTAAAATGATGTAACTTTATTTAGCAAGTAATAAAATGAGGTCCATCCAAAACCTAAAGTTGTTCAATTGACACGTTGGGATTATTATTTTAACTTAGGATTATTTGCTACGAGATAGATTATACAGGCTGTTAAATAATCCGTGTAACCTTCAAATCGCATGATCTATTAATGGTATAGATTAATCCCGCACGAGATTTAGCTTGATTAAAAATTTTTTTTTTCTTGCGGCAGCGGTACGTGGTCTTATCTAAACCACCTAACAACATTTCGATAAAAAATAAGCAAAAACATTTTTAGTTATTTTTTATGTGTTTGACTTTTTCGATTCCTCGCATAATAATTGAATGAAAGCTCGGCGACACCGCTGACGGGCACGAATAGCGCAATATCACTCCGCTCAATCAGTTGGGACGCTAAAATTACTCAGATACAGAATACCTTTGGTTTTTATACTTTTTTTTTGTTGGTTTTGAAAAAAAAAACCCTTGGAAGGTCAATCTGTGTCACCAGTAAGTACCTAGATCACGCGGTTTGAAGGAATTACATGAATTCATTTACACCCTGTATATGGTACGAATGTTTAGAAGTGTTAAAACATAGATATTACTTGCAGCTTTTTTGATGAATTTAAAGATATAACGTTGATAAAACAAAATTTAGAGATATCGGCATTAATCAAAGATCAAATTCATTATTCTAAGAAACTGTGTTCTATTACAATTATTTGTTTCTAAATATTGTTTTACTTGGAACAAATTAATCTCAATAACAAACAACTTGAAAAAGCAGCTTCAAAAGTTGTATTCAAAGGGCTTCATGAAACAAAAGTTTGATTATTTAGTCGTAAGTTCGTAACGAATTTGAATGAAAATGTAGAACATGAATTGTAATAGTTTTATGGCCGAGCTAACGACGCCGTGTAGCAAAATTATCTTACTAATGAATTAAATAATTATAATAAATCAGCTTGTAACTGTCCTACTGTAGGGCAAATGTCTCTTCCCAAATAGAGAAGGAACGAGCATTGATCACCACGCTTGCTCACTGCGGGTTGGCGATTTCATTTTACCTCACGATGTTTTCCTTCACCGTATGTCAGTGGCATCTTAGATTAACTAAGAAAGTACATATGACATTGAAAAGGTCACATTGGTACAAGCCGGTCTGTAACCTCCGGGCCGCCACGATATATAAAATTACAAATTTATTTGCACGAATTAAATATTTATTTGTGTAAGGGCCGATTTCTCAATCGTCACATAACTTTTATCTGAGGAATAATAATGATTTGATATATTTTCCATACAAAAATTATCAAAACGCCAAAATTATTCTTCAGATAAAAGTTGTTTGACGATTGTAAAATCGGCCCTTAAAAGAATTGGTTACAAATGAATAAATATATTATAAGAAATTTTGACGACACGTTTGGTGCAGTAGCTGAGCGATTGGCTTTCTACACTACGTGTATTAGTATGCCCTACAGATAGTTGTTTCGGGCATGGGTATTTGTATATGACAGGGCTCAGACATTCAATATTGTCATAATTCGGTTCATTCGTTGAATAGATGCACACATCAACGTCAAACATGTATGAAGTTCATTCTTTTGCGCCGAAGAAAATGTATACCACATATTGTCAATATTTATTGAGCGTCTCAGCCCCACCTATGTGAAGACTTGTGTCTGTAAACGTACCCACGATACAGGAGAAAGCCAAGAGTTAAAGTTTTTGTATACTAAAATGATGACATTGGCCCCGTCTGATCGTTAAGAGCCATTACGCACTGTCGACTGGTCGCCAGAGACTTGGTCGACTGCGACTGTGACTTTCTATAATTTAAGGCACATGTCCAAGCGCCGACGATGAGCGGGAAGCGAGTAGAGCTAGAAACTAGAAACGAGTTGGCGAGCAGCGAGAAGCGAGCGTGTAGTTCCGATGGCTTTGTCGCTGGGCTATAAACGAGTGTGCGAGTGCGACGGGCGATTACTCGCACCACTCGCAGATGACCGCTGGTTTGTCTCTCGGCGTGAGTTCTGACCGCCAACCGAGCATCGCTGAGCAAGTATCGCTGAGCGAGTATTATCTTTGATAGCTCTTGTCGTTCAGCGACAAACTGGTGGGGCGAGTCCTCGCCGGCAGTATAAACAGTCAGCGATCAAATATTAATATTATGCATCTCTTTTGTTTACAGGGAATGTATATCTATTGTACGTTTCTTAAGCGAGAAAATAGCCGATAGTTAGTCGCTTGCTCGCCGGCGGTGGGACAACTGCCTAAATAGGTGTTTACGCACTTGGTCGCTGCTCGCCCGGGCGACTATGCTTATGTTTTGGTCGCCGAGAGACCAAGTCTCCGGCGACCAGTCGACAGTGCGTAATGGCTCTAAAAGCATCACGTTCAGCATTGAACGTTAACTTACCAATATTAGTGGATACCGTCACACATTGGTCTACGGGGAAACGAGGAGGCTGATAGACTGGCTAAGATAGCGGCAACTTCGGGTATTGAGATCTATATTTTACCCGTATATTCGGAAAAGCTGACAAAATTTAAAAACTATTGTTATGATGAGTGGGAAAAATATTTTAGTGAAAGATCAAAAATCAAAGGTTTGTGGTATAGAACGATCCAAAATGAGCTTCCTCGAGCCCCATGGTATTGTGATTTTAAAGTTAATAGAAATATATTAGTAACTGCTCTCAGAATTCGCTCCGGACACATGCCACTAGGAACCTTTGCTTTCTTGATGAAAAAGGTGGATTCTCCGAATTGTTCAGTCTGCATTAATAAAGTAGAAGATGTCTATCATCGTCTGATGGAGTGTGTCAGGAATGAGCCTGAGAGAAATATTTTAGTTAATAAGTTGAATATTAATAAGTTAGATACAGATATATTTAATAGTATTTTAGCCAAACCAATGTCGGTAGAGGCTGCATTAGTTTATTCATTAGTTACCTTGTAATATATTATGCTTTGATCAGGTTACGATGGAACTGGCGTAACATATTGTTTAAAGTTCCAAAATAAAAAGATTAAAAAAAAAAAACTTACCAATGTTAAGGAGATTGAACTCATGTTTATACTCGTACATAAATTTAAATCTAAAATTTACTAAAAATACAAGCGTTTTCTCAGGCTTACAAGCCGAAAGCTCGCAAGCTTGCTGTCCCGCCCGAATAATTCCATAGTATCTCCTCGTAATATGGCGAGTTTCGGGATTAGTTTGAAGCGACTGCCGCCTGACCTCGCATCGCTCGTTTACGAAGTATGTAACCTAAATTTAATTTATTATTAGTTTGTAGTATAACGTTATCCATTTATATATGTATACTTAATATGATTTTTTCGAGGAGCTCGTGGCTAAATAATTACAGCCGCATAGACCGATCTTCCGGGTTAAGCCACGCTTGCCGAGGTTGGTCTGTGGATGGGTGACTATTTACCATAGCGAGTTTCCTCCGTGCCTCGGAAAGCACGTAAAGCCGTTGGTCCCGGCTGTTATTTGTAGATCTTTGACAGTCGTTACTGTTGGTCAGAAGCCAGAAAGTCTGACAACCAGTCTTACCAAGAGTATCGTATTACCCAGTTACTGGGTTGTGGAGGTCTGATAGGCAGTCGCTCCATGTAAAATACTGATATTCAGCTGCATCCGGTTCGACTGGAAGCCGACCCCAACATAGTTGGGAAAAGGCTAGGCAGATGATGATGACTTAATATGATTTTTTATATATAAAAATTAATCCCTATTTCCCTTGGTCACGGCATCACGCGTGAGCGGATGGACCGATACCGCTATTTTCTTTGTTGTGTTCGTAATTGTCCGGAGAAGGTTCTTATGAAAGAAAATTTTATATTTATAACAAAAAAACTAAATTATCTCAGTATGCCCATATTCTTCATTTGTTTACCGCATGCTTAAAAAGGTTTTAACTTTTTTTTACTATTTTGATTTTGTTTCTGAAGGTAGATAGTAGGCAAGTAGTAGGTAGGTAGTAAGTAGGAAAAAGTGCATTGCAACGCATGCCGGGTACAGCTAGTCCATTTATAAAATTAATTTTGTGTCGTTGAAGGTTAATTCTAACACCGAACTAAGTGTTGTGTAAATTGACTTAGAAACACATGGACTTCGGGTCAGAGTTCACAAATATCCGAACAGGGGGATTACCATGATCTGTTACAGCAGGATTGATTTAATATTATTACGAGAGTGGGTAAGAGATGGCGTTAGAGAGCTGTCTAGCGCTGTCACTTTCCCACTCTCGTAATAATATTAAGACAATCCTGCTGTAACAGATCATGGTAACCCCCCAGAATGTAGACTAAAACGCGAAAAAAACGACTAATTTACGTCAATGGCCGCAGTCGAATCTTCGTATGGCGAAAAATGGTTGTAAGCTAAATTAGGCATTGTGATGACGACATAGGATTTAGATTAGTTTGTTGGTATTCTATGTTTATATGACGGTGTGCCTTGGTGCGCGCTCTGTTGGTGTGTAATGTAAACTTAGGACACTTTTTTTTTTTGAATTTTGTACTAGATCCATGTGTTTTGTGATTAAGGGTTTTGTATAACAATTATACAGTCATTTAAAAGAGGGCTTGCAATCAATAAGCATTATGCAAAGATATTTAATTTATGCGTAATTAACAAAATCGATAGGAAACTTCGTCAAATCCTTTGTTCGCGTTGCCAAAACAGAATTTGATCATCAAAATCATCCTTGCTTTGTCAATATCAATTAATTAAAACAAATTCTGTATTATATTGTAACTTAAAATATCTATTTGTATAGTACCGGACATCAGACAAGAGTTAACCCTACGAATTCCTTCAACTTTAAATTGGTATCAAATATTCATCAACCAGCTTTTTGTTTTGAAGGGTTTCAAAGGGCGGCCCGAGTCAGATGTTTACTATGTCTATTGAATGTCATCCCTACAGAGTAGGGCTGTCTGAATCGAGTTCTTCGTTTTGTTTCAGACTCTTGATTATCGTAACTTTGGATTCCCCATAAATTTTTACTGACGAACTTTGCGATACTGAATTGATTTTCTGTTCCATTTAATAGGGTCAAACAATGTTGGGAAACGAAGCAATTTGATTGCTAGTAAATTTTGTAATTAGAGGTCACTAATTTGAATTCGTTAGTTAGATACCTACCTACTGTAGTTATTTCATGGTGACTGCCTGATATTAATTGAATGCTTGATTGGATCCAAGAAAACTAATATTGTAAACGTGAAATGGATCTCTCTTCGTCTTATCGTATTCTCTCAATATCTGCCTAAATTCTGAGTTAAAACTTTGCGGAAGACGACAAGGATAAACATAATATTATGTACATTCAATAAGGATAAGGTTTCCTTATTAGGTATACACGTTGTGTTGTTTTCAATCATGAAATTGTAATTGAGCAGAATACATGAATTTCAATTTACCAACACGCATATGAAGGCTTAATCCATTTAAACAGACATTGCGAGGCCGCCTGTCCTTTGTCTTAACATGGCTGTCGTCGACAGGTCTAGAAGCACGCGTCAGCTGACGTGGAATGGCATCATAGACAAAGCGACGATTTGTTCAGTCCACACACACTGGCTTCGCGCCAGACACCCATTCTTTGAGCTTTACACCACTATTCCATTATCCTAATAGACGCTGGTATGGAGAGCGGATGCATGGCGCAGTTACAGGGTTAATGAATGTGCACCCGCGGTATTATTTTACACAGAAACTAGGCTTTCGTTGCAATGCCTACTGTCGTTTGTTGTGGTGTTCTCAAGTGATTTTCTCGCCACATTTCGTTTTGTAACCATTTTTTTTGGAGTGTTCCCAAACATGTGATTCGACTTAGCGCAAACTGTTTCTGTTTTGGTCTTTTGATATTGTTGCGTTTTAACAGAGATTAATTATTTGGTTTCTTAACACAAGTAATAAGGTTACGAATACATCGAAGTACCTGGGGGGCAATTCTACTCACAGAAACTTTTACCAATTGCAACTGAATTGTTCATTCAGGCAGGGGGCCAATCCTACTAACAGAAACTTTTATTAATGGCAATTGAATCGTTCATTCAGACAGTTTTCGTTGACATAAACTGTCAAAATATTTGGTTTTGTTTTTGTTGTCAAACAATTTGATAGTTTTTGTAAACGAAAACTGTCTGAATAAACGATTAAGTTGCAATTTAAAAAAGTTTCTGTTAGTAGAATTGGGCTCCTGATCGAACAACCAATGGCAGTCCCTCATTTTCGCGCCACTCACACTTATTGTGTCAGCATAAAGATATTTTTTTTTTGCTGCAGTACTAATATTCCTGTTCTTGAAGTCGCAAGTTCGGAAGTGATCGGTTTTACGAAGTTTGCCGATGCGACTTCATAGTTGAGTTGTGTCGTACTGTAGTGTCATTCTGTAAGAAAGCCACCTCAATATCGACGGTTAGCTCGATATCCATAATGTCACAGTATGGATAATAGAAGCAAATAACACACAGATAATCGACAGTATAATCAATAACGCGTAGTTTTGTTACCCACGCTGTGTCACGACAAGTGTCTAATTGACAGTCGCGATCGAGGTGAGATTCTTACAGAATTGCACTGCAGTACCGTAGTTTTTGTGCGTAATATTACGCAATACTGATAAGTAGATATCGCACTTGTGGAAGTAGTGACAAGGCCCTCGGGTCCCGAGCCCCATAATAATCTATTTTCCTCTGGTTGACTCGTAGAACGTGCACGGGATGATAAACAAATGTTTTTTCTTTGTTTTCCTCGATACACAAAATATCAGCATAAAATTATTGCTATTATGTATAGATACGAACATTTAGAATCGAATTTGTTATAACTGAAACCTTTAAATGAGTTGTTAGTACAAAAATGTATTACACGATAAATTTGTTTATTAATGAAAGGTGTTTTCAGTAGATTTACCTATATATTACTAGAGGTTGCCCGCAGGTTCGTCCGCGTGGATGTCGTATATCGCCTATATATTTCGCGATTTTCGGGATGAAAATAGCCTATGTCTTTCCTCAGGTTTCAGACTATATCTGTTCCAAGTTTCATCAAAATTGGTTCAGCGTTTTAGAGCTGGCGCCCACTGACGGCACGGCGTGTCATGGAGTGGCACGGCGCGCTTCGGTATACCGAATCATCCTGTGGCATCCCGCGGCATACCACGTTGTACCGCGGGATGCTTCGGCATGCCGCGCCACGACAAAGCATTCCGCGGTATGCTAAGCAAATACAAGTGCTAAATTTATTAAAATAAGGTTTAAAATGCATTGTCGCTGAGGAAGAAGAGAGACACCTTAGTACCCTCTTTCCTTAACATACAACAGTAACCTATGCGTTTCACGTGTTGCGGCGGCGAGCCGTGGCATCTTGTGGAATGCCACGACGTGCCGTAGTATCCCGCGACGCGTCACAGTATCTCGTGGAATGATGCGACGTTCCGAGGCATGCCGCGGTAAGTCGTGTCATCACGCGAGACGTTTTGATTAAAATAAAATAATGTCAGTGCTAAATTCATTGAAATAAGGTCGAAAATCATTTGTCCACAAAAAAAATCCTTTGCTACGCTATGTCACGCCGTGCCGTCACTGGGCGCCGGCCCTTAAGCGTGAAATCGTAACAGACAGACAGACAGTGTTACTTTTGAATTTATAATATTAGTAGGAATTCTATATTAAATTTTCGCGAGGTTTTTATGTTCGATTTAGTTTTAATTATGCAACATCGGTGTATCTCTTGACATGTATCCGTTTTATTTTATTACTGAAATTAATTACTAATGATATATTATTTAAATGATTGAACTAACAACTATATTTGAGCGATTTTATAGGAAAACATCCATTAATTATTGTAACAACCCTTGTACCTACGTTTAAAAATAAATACATTCTATTCCATTCAATTCTAACTGAAATTGCTACTCTAAATACCAACCTAACTAATAGTGGGAGATTTAATTATCGACTAATTATAATATTTGGAATTAAATTCACTACTGTTAATGCTTTTAATATAGGTATTTCATGTTTATTAATGAAACATTAATCCTAGTTACGCATGCTGTTAAACAGTTAGTTTAGGTAAATGGTATTATAATTTCTATCAGTTAATTGCTTGTTTATCAATATTTTGTCTAATAACGGGAATTTTGTCATGGGATTTTTTCTCCCGATCAATGGTTTGAGAAGAAAGACAACTGATTTAAAATGGATGCGAAATGCGGAGGATAATATAATTAAAATATTTTGTGGAAAATCAATATCAATATTTATTATTCATCATCATCATCATTCAGCCGAAAGACCTCCACTGCTGGACATAGGCCTCCCCCAAGTGTCGCTATATCGATCGATCCTATGCTTCCAGGGCTAGCTAAACCGCCGGGGACTAGTGGCCGTTTATTCTTTTTGCTATCCATGTTGAGGGTGTTTGTCATAATCGCCACGCTTGGCAGGCGGGTTGGTGATCGCAGTATGTTTCTTAAAGTACTCAGAGAACGCTGCTGCCCATCCTCCAGTAAATCCCTTAGTCGCCTTTTACGAAACCCATGGGAAGAGATGGGGTAAGTGTTATTTTTTACGTCCGGCACCACACGGAACGGAATATTTATTATTAGTTACGGTTACATAACTCACGTGCATTTTTTCGGGATTGACGACTAGTTTTGGATCTAAACAGAGCTCATACTCATGAGCTGAACACGCGACTGTTATAATACAAATCCAGATTCAGTTTTAATTTGCTAATTAAAAGAGCTTCTAATTTCGAATATTTGAATTTGAATGAATAACTTTTTGCATTTTTTTTTGTCCACACTTTACAGCGGTTACGCACTGCATCCGATCCGAATCCATGAAAATACGTTCCGAAGTACCCATAGAACTATTTGTATGGTAGTTTACGCACTACATCCGGCATCCGTCATCCGATTTCTATCCGTCATCCGTGAGTTTCTAATTCGGAAGAAATATTGACGGACCGAAGTAGCCGTAGTAATGTTTGTATGAACGCTTTCACACTACCTCGGATTCCAATCGGACGCCAAATGGGTATGCCAAAGATGGTCCCTGAATTGTTTGAATCTGGATCAGAGATCAGAATAGTGCGTAAGCAACATCCGAATTCGGTCCGAGATTTTCACGGATTCGGATCGGATGCTGTGCGTAAAGCAATATCCGAATTCGGTCCGAGTTTTTATATCCATATTTTCACGGAATCGGATCGGATGAAGTGCGTAATCGCTCTTACGGGGCAAATAAAATATAGAAATACAAAATGAGTGAGACGGCATGACTTGTCATCCGCCATTTATATCCATTATTTATTAAACCAGGTTATTATGAGGTTTAACATCCCGGTGCGTATATAGGCACCCATAACCTTCAAACCAGAAAACAGCAATGCTGCTTGGCCGCAGAAATACTAATCTCTCACTAGGAGTTCTACTACTACTAAAAACTTAACTGATGCAATGTTTATGCCGTGAATATAAGCTAGTTTAAATTTCTTATCAACTAATTAAAAAGCACCAAACTAACAAGAAGTCAATTCGCAGACAAACTACATTTTCCTCAATTTCCATTTCCACGAAAAGATTCAACAAATTTTAAAATTTCAAACCTACAATTTCCTTCGTTCAGGTTCGCATCTGGCTGTATCTATCTAGCGTAATGACGAAATGATTAAAATATGAGCGTTCCCACGGCGCCACGTTTTGTCTTCCCTCGCAGAAATAAACGTTGTTCCATCAAGACAATTTACCGACGGAAAAGGGATGTCGTCACGACAAACGAGCCGAAAGAAAATTTTATTATAAACCACGCGTTTTTTCCTTTTCTCACAATTTCATGTTATTCATGGCATAAAGAGTTATTATTCCATACGATATTGAATAAACAAGTCCTTCATGCTCGTTGAGTTACTTGAGAAGGAAATATATTTTTATCTGGCAATGTGTTTGAATATATTGTATTGTATTAAGTGTGTGCTAACGATGTTAATGCCTTTTGAGACACAATACATGACGATCGAGTGCCTTTTTCATGACTAATGAGAGTATGCTGAGAAAAGGAAAATAAGGAATTTATTACCAAAAATTTAAGAGGAATGCGGATTTTCTGTGCTCGACCTTTTCATTATAAATAAATAGGTAGCGTGGATAAAAATTATTTTACATGTCAATTGTATGTACTTACACTCGGAATCAATGTATCCGGGTAACCAACACAAAACTTATATCTCAGAGACTAAAAGAATGCTAGCATATTCAAATATAAAGAATTTTATACACTATTTAACTTATCAAATACTGTAATTATAGACACAATAGATAAACAATGGCACTGACGATCCGGGTCGTCGCGCGGAACGATACCGGTTAATATTACTCAAATAAAATCTTTTTTTTTTTAAATATAGTGACGTTAAACTTTATGTTGGTGACCCGAATTAATTGCTACAGTGTATTTATATTATTCGAATTAATGTTCTAACGCTTTATAATTTATTTCTTATCAGGCGTACATTTTTTGTGTAGGCACTTAATAAGGATTGAAATCCAAGTTATTACTTGGTATATTTAAAAGGAAAATGAACATTAATTTTCTCAAAACAGAAATACCGCCGCCTACAGGACAAGTCCAGTAATTGCCACGAGGCTCGGAAAATGATTTCGCCACCGACGTCACACTGAAAGTGCAAAATGGAGCGAAACAATTAGTGGGACCGCAGAATACATCGTCATATCAGACTAACAAGCGCTTAACTCAGCGGAAACAGCGCATCACACCGAGTAATAAAGTCTTAAACATAAATCCAGCGTTATCTCCAGTGGCAAACGTATACGCACAGCACAGCTATGAAACGAACCCAATCTGCATAAATTTGCAGTTGACCCTGTTATAATACTACACACAAATTTATGTACACGACAAATTTGATGCCGTTTTGCTTCACGAACGGTTTGAAATGATTCTGTACGTGAACTTCGTGCCCTTTGCCAAACTTGTTTACGCCGGATGAATTTTTATTGAAATCAACTGGCGTTTTTACATAAATTGAGTACCGGCTTATTGAGTTGGCTTTTCGACTTTGTTGATAATACATTTTTGTAGCGATAGCCTTTCATCGAAAAAAAATGTTCGTAATATACGATACGCATGTTTTGCCGATTTAACATTTCATATTCAAATAAAATTCTTTTTAATATTATTGAATCAACGGAATCTGTGTACTCAATTTATCATTGTTTTGATATCACATATTTCGAACATTAAAAAATATGCATGTATTATCTCCGGTTGCCATAATTTCATGTCAAAATATTTAGATATTTTTCCTAAACTTTCTATACATTTTTTTTAATCTTTGCCCCACACTAGGGTTTGTCCTATATTGTGGGTGCGTTTACAAACACAAATCTCACATACAAACGCCCAGACCCGAAACAACTATCTAGCTACACCTATCAATCGAAACTACTAACTAGGCCTTACAAATTTTTGTTCCGTACGGGAATCGAACCCACAACCCGTAGCACAGAAGCCAATCGCATAGCCACTGCACCAAACGTGTCTTTTGAAGAATTCTCCACAGTTAAAATCAATTTTCTTAAAATTTTTACTCTTCAATTTGTTTTTTAATAGCCCAGCAGTTTAGAACCATGTTCCTCAAAATAATGCCGAGTATTTCAAGACGGCTTCATCGTGAGAGTTCAATGCGACTTCTCATAATACGCGGGACTCGTTTCACGGTCGACGTTCACAATATATGCGAGAACAAAGCAGCTGAACCGACATGTTTTCCTTCCGCGAATCAGCCCGCAAAAACAAACAACAGGGAGGAAGCTTTAAAGTTATAAATGTACTTCTTCATACATACAATTTATATTATATTATTTAACTCAGATAGAAGTTATGGCAGTCGCTAAAAACAAGCGCTGTGGGTATGCTTTGTGCATGTGCCACAGCAATATGCTGCGCGATGGCCGACTTTCCCAGATGTGACCCATATTTTCTCAAATTTCACATCAAATAACATCCTAATCCTAACTAATATTATAAGTGCGAAAGTAAATTTGTTTGTTTGTTACCTTTTCACGCCTATAGGTGAGTATATAGTAGAGCATTTACTCGAGCATTTTCATGTAATGTAACGTTCTTACGAATGGTACAATAAAAGCAAAAGCTCAATTTAAAAAAGCATTTCCATGTAATGTAGCGTTCCTCCGAATGTTCGACACGGTGTTTGAAGTAATGCTCACGGCAAGTGAGCATTCGCGCTCGTGTCTTTGTCCGATGAAATGTTACACAAATTGTTTTTTGCTCGAAATTGCTCGGTTGTTTACAAAAATAAGTTGTAACAAAGCGTCGAGTGTCGTGCTTATTGTTCGGTTCGTGAAAGGGTGACACATTAGAGCAGCTCGATGTTTTGTTACAAGTAAATGCTCTAGTCTATACTCACCTTAAACTACTGAACCGATCATCCTGAAATTTTGCATATACTTTGTCAGGTGTACAAAAAAGGACGCAGGGTACCTTCCATCCCGAAAAAAATACTGTTCCCGAGGAAAACAACAATAACGATAATAGATGGCGCCACGTGTCTTTCGAATCATGATTGAATTATATTATTGTACCTAATACAACCCGAATTGATTGTCAAATGCTAAATTAACGCGAGCGAAGCCGCGGACAGAAGCTAGTAATAACATAACATCATGCTATTATTCCCGGAAGGGTTGGGCAGAGGTGTATAGTACACCCTCATTTCTCCGTTATTTTTACGTCCCATGTAATATGGGGCGAGCCTCTTGCCATCAATACTTGCTACTTCTGAGAAATTCCACGAGGAAAAACCCAATTTTGCCTGACCTGGAGATCGAACCCAGGACTTCAAGCTCAGAAGTCGCGCTTGCGACCACTAGGCCAACGAGGCAGACAGTTTTCATTTTATTTGCTTTCTTAACTTTTTTTTGTAATTTTTTGCTGATTATGTGCGTTACCTCAAGACACTAACAAATCTGTTTTCTTTCTTACTCTCCTTTAAGTTCATTGCTAAATAAGAGTTTCTTCTATAAGCCTCGATGCACTACTTTTTTTTCGGAAGAGACCGGAACTTAAGCCTGATTAACGTGTGTATATCATAACTTAAGAAGCGAGGAAACTTGATGATTTACTTAGTGAATTTAATTGAGCAAGTACCAACTTGAATCACCGATATACGCAATCAGGTTTTCTACTTTACTCGCCTATTCAAGTTAACTCAGTATTTTCCAATTTTATAAGTTTAGTCAATAATTTCATTAATTAATTTTTTTCAACTCAATTGGTTTTCTTTATTGCATTCCATAATGTCAAATACGGCTATGATATCAATTATGGACCCTGTCGGGCACAGCATAGTGTAGAAGAAGAGAGGAATAGCACTTATTTGTTTAATAACAATTTAATATTTTATTTATTGTTGCTAGATAAGTTAACTGCAATTCGATATTTTATTTTTAGAGATTATCTATTTCATTTTTATGATTAAATATTTTGTATGTAATATTTATTTTTTTGCACAAATACTAGTATTTGTTAATTCTACCTACTATTTTTTCTACTTTACTTAATTAATAATTACTTTTTTTTAGTTTCAAATGAAAACAAAAAAAACACCCACATTTCTGGCCGGTAAAAAATCAAAATGGCTGCCATTCTAACAGGGGTTTGGTATTACAAAAGGGAGAATTTTTGTTTATGAAACTAATGGCCGATTCGTATGATGGACTAGCGTAAATGACTAAAATTAAGACTTGCATCTTTACCAATAATGAAGCAGAGACTTTGCATAGTAGAACCTCCCATACGTCTATCACATCTATCACAGGTAGAATTACCTATCGAGTCCATATAAATGCCCAGTTTGGCAATAAAAAAATCTACCATTGGATAGCAAAACGATTAGTTTTTGACCATAGGAACCGGGAAGTGTTAAACATATCTATATATTTTATTATTTATAATTATACATATATGTATTTTATGTAATTTATATTTATCTTAGGAATTCGTATTATATTCAGTTCAAAATTGTGAACTTTTTTTATTTATTTTTTTGCTGTACCTACCTATTTCGATGCTTTTCTTTTTAACCCAAAAGTTCACTGGTAGAGAATGCCTTATGGCATTAAACCGGTTGCGTACCGCCCGTCGTCCCAGGACGACACTTAATTGTCTTATCTATTGTGTCTGTAATTACGGTGATTGAGAGTTTAAGTCCGCCTTATGTTACCACCATAGTGCATAGAAGTATAAATAAATAAATAAACATGATGTAAAATTTTCGTTTGTTCAATACTCAACACATTGTAGAATACAATGAATGAAATCAAACGCAGTGGTGGCGTTGACAACCAATAAATCTTAAAAGAGTTTAGAATGAATTTCTTTCATGAGAAACTAGTTACTCACTATTTATATATAGGAACTGTTTATGCGCTTTCTAATGAGCAAGTGGATCGTAGCAATTAGTACGGAAATAGTAGAATGAATAATTATTTCATGTAGTTACTTTTAATTTACTTCTCAGTCAGCGTAGAAAATAAATGTATAAGGTAACATAATATAACATCACGCCTGTATTTCCCTAAGGGTTGGGCAGAGGTGTAATAGTACACCCTCATTTCGCCGCTATGTTTAAGTCCTGTCTGTCCTGTGCTGTCTGTCGGGACTGGTCAGCTCTTACATGCTATGACAACATTAAGGCAATTTCTCATTGTTATTCTTGTACTACTGACATTGACATACATTATTCTCACATTAACTGTAATAATAATAATGTATTGGAATATATAGAGTCTATATAATATTGAGTGTAGGTATATAATTGTATGTTTGTATTATGTTGAATCATCTATATTTAGATACTTTTAATTTGTTTTCAATTCATCCAGAATTGTTCTAAGTAAATATTTTGTTTACCATCATCAACTTGCATAATTTAATCAATGTAATTAATATTTTACTTTTTTGTGTATAGACTCATTTAATTATTCACTTGACAGACTGAACTGTGTTGCTGGGGAGTTTGTTGCGCCGTTTCTTCTTCACAGCATAAACACTAGGAAGCGGTGAAGGGTGGGAGCTTTTGGGGGTGCAGTCACTTCTAACTACCTAAATTTGACGTTCAAAAAGAACTAAGTAATACTAGTCTACTTTGAATAAACGAGTTTTGAGTTTGAGTGCCATGTAATAGGGGGCGAGCCAATTGCCATAAACTTGGCACAAATGTAGTTTCCGGACTGCTACAGGGAAATTCCATACGGAAAAACCCAATAACACTTTGCCCGACCTGGGGATACCTCCGAGAGACTAACTTTCCATACAAATCAAAAAAATATTTTAATTGATTTGTATGGACAGGCATAAAAAATTTGGCGAACGTCGAAAAGTTGTAGAACAAAAGTTGTTCAATTTTCGATACCGAGTAACCCCACAAAATTCTTAGAGTTGATTTTGTAACACCGTATACAAGGTTAGTCAGAAAGCAGGTAATAATCCGAAAGGGTGTTAAAGTACACATAATAGTGAATAACCTTTGTTCTACAACTTTTCCCAAAAGTCAATAGTTTAAGAGAAACAGTTGTTTCAAAAATCTCAAAAAAAAATCTCTAAAATCTATCTATCCCCAGTTATGATCAGCTGTGTTTGAAAAAACTAAAATAAAATAATTTTATTTGGAAAAAATACACAGGGTGTAAAAAAACCCATCACATAGCCGAAATCTACGCACTCTGTACATCAAACTAAATTACATTGGCCAAAAATAATTGCTGGGAAACGACTTTTAATATTTGGCATGAAAAAAAACGATTTTTTTTGTAGCGCGCAAATTATGGTTGTGGCGATGCCGCGCGTTTGCATGCGTGCAGCGGCCTCACAGCCGAGCCAAGGCGGTCGTGTGCGTTTGATATTCATGGCGTTTTTGTAACTTCAAATGCGTAATTTATTAGGAAAAATTGAAATTTTTGATAATGTTTGTATGGAAGAAAGTTTAGTATTACGACTTGGAAATCGTTTTCGGAAAAAACTAAAAAAAAATGTGTACTTTGACCTTCAACATCTCCAAAACCAATGATTTCCCAGGTATGGTTTGTTCGAAAAAAATGATCCCAATGATGGGCAGAATACGTGGTTTTCGTTATCGTTAATGGTTTTTTTACACCCGATATATCGAATTTTGAAATTTTAACACTTGCTTTTAAACAGTCATCAGCGATACTATAAGTAGGCTTCGGATTAGTACCCCCTTTCCGACTAACCTTGTATAGTAGATATTGTGTTGGCCACCAGCACGCGTTTCGCTTGAAACTGGTTACTAACGCATTACCAACCCATAGCGTCGTGTGCAGACGCAGACCTCCATGAAATAAGTGCTACTCGGTACTAGCCACAGATTAGCAACTCATGTTAGTAATTGGTTTCATTAATTTGAGAACGGTCAAATACTCGGAATTTGTCAAATTGAACGTTGTCAGCGTAATAATTTTGGTTTGAACATCACCTACCACATTTAACATGAGTTTATGGGTGATGCATTTTCACGTTGTTATGACAGAACATAAAATTGTACGGGTGCTGAAATGTTTGTTTTACTTTTATATGATGTAGTTATGGCGGTAATATATTTCAATAACGTGTTTTTAGTTGGCATTTGCATAAAATACCTAGTGTACAAATTGTCCTCTAGATAATAACTAAAAACAGTGTAAAATTGAAATGAACATCAACATACATAATTTCGATTTCAAATAACAAAATATATATAAATATAATTTAGGTCATAGTTGGGCTCACGAATTTTAAGGTCCATTTTTTTTATTGGTATCTAAGGTAGGGATGATCAATTTTTGCAAAAACTATAATAAAAATCATTTTGTATGGAAATAAAAATTATCGATTTTTTTAACCCTTGCGTTAAAACAGTGATCAGTGATACTTAAAGTGGCCTGCGGAATCCGACTAACCTTGTTTATATTCTTTTGGCAGAAAGTATACATACACTCTGCATTTAGAGAGCCTATCACTCTTGTTCACTAGCTAATCTTTACACCACGGCATGAGCTATTCTGATATAGTTCGTGTCGCCACGATAGAAGAAGAAACTAAAACATTACTGGCGGGACATAATACAATCTATCCTTACTTAATAATATAAATGTGAAAGTAATTCTGTTTGTCTATCTGTTTGTTACCTCATCACGACTAAACTACTGAACCGATTTTGATGAAACTTGGCACAGAGATAGTCTGGAATCCGGAAAAGGACATAGGTTACTTTTTTCTCGAAAAACGCGGAATACGCGGTAAAAAGCATCTACGCAAGCGAAGCCATTGGTGACCTCTAGTTATACATATACGTGAAACCAAAATAATATCATCATCTGCCTAGCCTTTTCCCAACTATGTTGGGGTCGGCTTCCAGTCGAACCGGATGCAGCTGAATACCAGTATTTTACATGGAGCGACTGCCTATCAGACCTCCACAACCCAGTAACTGGGTAATACGATACTCTTGGTAAGACTGGTTGTCAGACTTTCTGGCTTCTGACCAACAGTAACGACTGTCAAAGATCTACAAGTGACAGCCGGGACCAACGGCTTTACGTGCTTTCCGAGGCACGGAGGAAACTCGGAATGGTAAATGGTCACCCATCCACAGACCAACCTTGGCAAGCATGGCTTAACCCGGAAGATCGGTCTATGCGGCTGTAATTATTTAGCCACGAGCTCCTCTGAACCTGACGTGAAACCAAAATAATAATGTCTCATTATTTAGATTTCTTACTCAAAAAGAGGGCGTATCAAAGTTGACTCAAAAAAATAAAAATACATTCATGAATGAACAGCGACTAATTTATTTTCTTTGTAAGAACAAGGCATTAACATTAAAGTTCCTTTCGTTTTTCTATCATAAACAACCTTTCATCTTTAATAAACACGCCGCTTGTGAAGATTCTGAGGAAACAAGTTTAAGTAAGAGTGGAATTAAAACCTCATCTCAAAGAAAATTAAACCGCGAATAGTTAATGGGTCTTAACTCGATTTCGAAACGCTAACTTTGTCGAGAGCGAGTCGTTGGCTTCAATAAGATTCAGGCAAGTTTGGGAAAATTTGCTTCCTTTTAAAACGGTTCGCCATTTAACCATCTCGGAGAAAGCTCTCAAAACAAAACTGGAGCGAGCTTTTATTTTTCACGAGATCCCTTTCGGATGGTTTGGTTGTAAAAAAAATAATTGTATTGTTATTGTTCGAGTTGGAGGACATTACCTTTTGGTGTTTAAAATAAATTCTCAGAGAGGTAATTTGTTTAGATGAAATGAGGGAGCTATTGTTTTGTACTGTACAATAATTTGTTATGTTTATGCAAATTAATTAGAACTACGTAATTTAATTTACGTTCGAATCGCCCACACAACGCACTTATTTACTATACGAAAATAGCTCATGCTGTGGTGAAAAGATTAGCCAGTCAGCAAGGTTGGTAGCGGGGCTGACTGCCCAGGGTGCGCCGGACGTAATTTAAGTACCGTCATTCGTGGAGGCTCTTTTCATGCATCCCTATATATAAACACTTATACAATTAATAAATACATAACCATTAATTATTTTAGGAATATATATAGGTACCTACATACAATATTTCGTATCAGTTCAAAACAATACTTGTTTTTGTTATACTAATAAAATTATCCTTGTTGTTGTTGAAATAACATGATTTAAAAATCAGTCTACTTTAGTAACGTAAATAGAAAAGCCAATTTAACAACAATGTTGACTTTAATGAAACAAATTAACAATCGATTATAACTATCTTGAGACTTGGTACGCTTTATATTCTCATCAGTATACGTTTCTTTCAGACCGTAACCGTTCCCCCTGAGCATGGACCTCTTCTCAGAATGAGACGGGTTAGTTTTTTTAATTTAGCGTTTTGTTTTCCTTAAAGAACTCATCAAACCTGTTGTACCATAACACATACATTATCTATATATATAAAAATGAATCCCTATTTCCCTTGGTCATCCCTATTTCATCACGCTTGATTCAAAAAGGAGGAGGTTCTCAATTCGTCTGAATGTTTTTTTTTTTTTTTTTTTGTATGTTTGTTACGCGATATCTCCTCCAATTATGAATGGATTTTGATGATTCTTTTTTTGTTTGGTAGTTCATACTTCAGAGGTGGTTCCATATAAATTTTATCGAAATAGATTCAGCGCTTTTTGAAATAAACAACAAAAACAAAAAAAAAATATAGGTACTTAGATGACGTTTTCGTTTGTGGTTCCCTTATACAAAAGTTTTGATAAGGACTTTCAATCTCTGTTTTAACTGTGATCACAGAAACATTAGCCAAGAACAAAGAAGTTTGTATGTGTTTGTAAGGAGCCGTCATGATAATTATACATTAATTCTTAAAGAAAACTACTTAATTGTAGGAAAGATTACGCAATCGTGTCATTTTTTGTAGTCTTAAACCGTGTAATTTATGGCACTAAAACGTGTATAATAAATAACTTTAAATAAAAGTAAAAACCGACTTCAAAACAAAAACTAAAAAGAGTAAAATAATTACCAAGATATAAAATTAACAGTTTCAGAAGTCGGTGCAATTCTACACTGAAACAAATAAAAGCCACCGACTTCTGAAACTGTTAATTTTATATCTTGGTAATTATTTTACTCTTTTTAGTTTTTGTTTTGAAGTCGGTTTTTACTTTTATTTAAAGTTATTTATCGGGAGAAGGTTCTTAAGAAAGAAAATTTTGATATTTAAAACAAAAAACGAAATTATCTCAGTATGTCCAGATTCTTCATTTATTTACCGCATGCATGAAAATGGTTTTAACTTTTTGTTACTATTTTGATATTGTTTCATGAAGTTGTATGAAGGTAGGTAGTAGGTAAGTAGGAAAAAGTGCATTGCAATGCATGCCGGGAACAGCTAGTACACTATAAATATGAATAAAAAAGTATTATGCTATAAGTAACAGTAACTTAACAATATCCAGTTACTGAGAGAGTGTGTTGAGAAGGGTTAAGGCTTTAGTCCACCAAACTAGTCTGGTACGGATTGGCGGACTACACACACCATTCAGAACCTTACGAATCTCGCTTAGGTGTGCAGGTATCCTCATGATGTTTGCCTTAACAAACAGAACTGATAATCAAATTATAATCCGCAAATGAATTCGAAAAGTAAGAGGTGCGGGCCGGGTTCCATCTCGGACCCTCTTAAATGGAAGGCAACCATTCAATCGCTAGGCTACCAGTATAAACTGATTTACATCCGTAACCTCACACCTCAGGTCCAGTTGAAAACCAGCGTCAGGCACTAGTTGTCTGGTATTTTTGCTCAACTGGGCATTTTTGGCGCAGCTGCGAGGCACATGTTCCTACTAAAATTTTTTTCTTCCTTGTTTTTTTGTTTCCCTTTTAGTCTGTGCTAAATAAATCCATTTTCTTTTTTTTCTATAATTATTCGTACCTAAACTAGGATCAACAATATTACACTATCATAGTTATAGAATTCTATTTCCGATCATAATAGGGTATTTGACTGAAAAAATAGTTATATAATTAGTCCGTCAGTTAGATAATCCAAAAATATTTGACCCGTATTTTTTCTTTTGTTACGTAAACCAAAATTGACGAAGATACGACACTTTTAAAATTGGCAAACCATACGTACACAGACCGCGCGGACTGGCTGTGTACGACTGTTTGGCGTCAACGAATTTCTTAGAGACCAATGCGACATGAGATGCGCTTCACCGCCTACCGCGGCGGTGCGCGGTGCCGTGTGTTAATCGCCTTAGGGCCAATTTCACCGACCAAATAAAACGCGATCAACTGAGCATAAACGGCGATTTCATGTTAATCTAAGTTTAAGATTTGTTGTGGCATTTCACCGACAGTATTTAAACTAGTTTAGTGCTAAACGCAATTATTGCACTGAACGCCCAATTTTGACCGTTTAGCGATCTTAAACGCGATTAAGGAACATCTGGCACATGAAAAACTGACCTGCGGACCTTTTTTTAAAATGTGTATGGGTAGATTCGTCCTGACCAGTTTATTAGAAAAGGCCAGATGTCTTCTATTAACAAGTAAAGGGATATTTCGGCAAATTCGTATATTTTTCTATTAAATATCAAAAAATTGGTTTTGATATCCAAAAACTATCACATCAATGCATAATCACATAATATTTTGAGATATATAATAAAAAGAATTTACTCATTTTTTTCATTTCCACTAAATTACGTGCACTGCAAATCAGAAAAATACAGTCACGCAAAACGAACAATATAATCTTAGAATTATTATTCTAAGAATATAATTAACCTCACTTTACGAAGTTAACATGACATTAATATTGATAGCCAAAGAAATACGTTTTGTTACACGCATTTTTACCCAAATATTGCTATCATTTTGTCAAGTTTCGATGCAAGGACAAAACGCAACGCGACGTTGCCGTTCTGAAATACCATAATCTCGGTTTTCGTAAACGCGATCAACGGAACGGCCGATTTGCTCTGTGAAATGCAGTTGATTTTAATCGAGATCAAGTCTTGATACTAAACTCAGTTAGTGTAAACGCAGTTTTACTGAACTGAGTTTTGGAGACGATCGGTGAAATTGGCCCTTAGGCGCAACCGATTACTGTCCTACAGTTAGACACGGGTCTCTTACCAGAATGAGAAATTTTAAGCATTGGTCCACACGCTGTTTGGTGGATTACACACAACTTCGAAAACTTTTTGGAGCCCTCTCAGGTATGCAGGTTTCTTTGCGATGTTATTCTTCACCCTTACCGTGTGAATAATATTAGATTCAAGACGACAGAGTAATGACCGTTTGCAACTAAAACGTGTTAGAACTTTCAACAAATAAATAACAAAAAGTAACAAAAGCAGTCTTCACATCCTTTCAAAGGAGCTTTATCTTCGGATGAGCCAACAACTACAAGTTGCTTCAGACAGACACGTTGTTATTCATTAGCATTAAACGAACATTCGGAATTAACGTCTCTTAAATTTTAATTAACTAGTGAACAACTTTAATTTTACTATTCAAAGTTTGCTGTAGGAATTACTGCAGTCACTCTTTATCAAACTTGTACGTTCAAAACGTCTTAAATTAAATATAAAAGTCGCCCTATTTGCATGCAAAGCTAAAGCGTTTAGAAAAGGGAACTGAGAGGAATATACTAGCGCGGGTTTGTACCAAGTGGCTTATATATGTCGCAGCGATATTCTAAAAGCCGCTTTATTGTAATTATTCCAGCGATATTAAAACAAAACGAAATATTTAATTTGATAATTTTTCACAAAACTAATTTGTATTAATTTTAGACATATCATTTCGTTAGACACTTTTAGCGAAATTATCAGAAGACACGATACGTCGTGTTAAAGCAAGAGCTATAAAGTTAAAAAATAAAAGACATCCAATCGTTTTTAATCCCAATGAGTTTCAACCGCAGTATGAACTTTAATTAACTCACAGTTATTCACAAAAAATTACACGTTCGTTTGTTTATTAAATGACCTACGCAAAAAATGGTGAGCATACAAGAAGAATTGACCAATCAGAGCGCTCGGCTTGCCCCTTTTCACTTCCGCTCAATGGCTACAAACAATATCACTAGTAATATTATTAGTCCTCCCCCCCAAGCCCCCGCCAGCAACGCCCTAAGCCGAGGTCCGAGTCCCACTAGGGGTCGCAGTGCTGTTGTTGCAGGTAGTCATGATGTTAGTATAGTACAAGTAGGTAGTTAGCTTTGGTTAAGTATTTTACTTCCCCCCCCCCCCCTCTATTGGCTGGAGACCCTTCAGGTCTCGCCAATAACGGCCCGGTTACGTAGAAACGGTCCGCTAGGACCATCTAAAGCAGGCAAAAAGAAAAAAATATTAGCGATATTTTAGCTAAGAGTATCGGGAGGAGTAAGTATGGGGTGCATGAAAGGAGCCTCCACGCGTAACGATACTTAAGTAAATCCGGCGCACCCTGGGAAGTCACCCATGCTAACAACTTTGCTGACAGACTAATCTTTTCACCACGACAGGAGCCAAGAAGAAGCTAAGAGTATCTATATCTATGTGAGATTTATTGCAAAGTGTACAAGATTTGGAAATAAATTTTATTTATTTATTTATTATTTATTTATTTATCGATATTATAAAGAGCCTAAAACCAGTAAGTAATAATGTGAGAAATATGATCGAATGACAGTGTTTCATTTTAATATTATATTCTTAGGGCCTGTTTCACGATGTCTGAGTAGACACTACTCACCGAATAAACTCAAAAATGGAACAGAATTTGTATGAAATTATCTGCCAAGTAATTTAACGGGAACTTACTTGGAGGTGATGAAACAGGCGCTTAGAGTTATTATAATATAGCGGGTTTTACAGTATCGCTGCAACATATATACCTAGGTAGGTAACTTGTGGCTTGAGGGCCATTTCATTTAGAATCTTAATGACGACGAGTCCCTTCAAAGGAAACCTCATGAGGTCAAAAACGGATCACAAGGATTGACTGTAAATACTAAATGAAGTTTGTTTTGTCATGAATGTTTTTGTCTATCTGTTAACCTAATTAGTTTGTGTCTAAATTTTCTCGTTGGAATAAAACAAGGGGTTTCCTTATTATGTGGCCTTAAAGGATTTCTTGGCAAAAGTTAAATAGCTTTTCTGTTAATCTGGAGCTCAAAGCGAATATACTAATTCTCGGTGTGTCTGATCTCTTTTGCGTGGTAGAGTTAGGACCACTTGCGCAACAGTGTTTAGCCAACTAGCCTAAACGTACGTTTATCTCGTCTCAGCACGAGATAATGCATCGACATAATTATCTCGCGCGTCGCATGTTAGCCCGGTACGGCTAAATAATAGGCTATTGAAGTTTGTATGGCTGATACAGGGATTTACTTAGTTAGCCCCTAGCTAACGATGTTTCGCAAGTCAGAATGAATGATTCAGTGATATAGCATTAAATTTCTCATAAACATTGGTCGTTTTGCATCGGAGATAATGTTTCTTTTCCTGATAAGCATTTTGTTTATGATTAGTTACGGTTTACTCACGTGCATTTTTTGGTATTGCCCGACTAGTTTCGGACCCAAACGGAGTCGTTAATCATGAGTTGGGCACGAGGTGAGCTCGCGAGTCGAACGTGGCTCACGAAAGTTATAATATGAAAAGCAGATAGTTTTTTTTATCTCGAAAAGCACAATAATGTAAACCCCTTTTTAATTACCAACTATTTTTATAAAAGTGTTATTTTCCCCAAAGACATTTTCACCCGAAAATTATCATTCTTAATCGCAACAAGTACCACAATTATTCGTTAAAACTGCTACCTCAGTCATCATTCTGACCGTTGATACCTATTTTACGCAAATGCACAGTACATTATTTACGTTCAAGCTAATGTAGCTCTACATTGCGATACGCATAATGACGTCATCGTCAACACGGCTTAACTGGGCTCTACAAACGCCAGGTAGGCTGTACAGCGATATTGCCTTTGCCGTACTTATAAATAGTTATCGTTCTGCCATCGAATGGGCCGAAAGGTTAAGTTATCTTAATTATTGTTAATATTAATTAAAAGGAAGACAATCTGAAGAGGGAACTTTAAGTTGAACAAAACTCAATGTGTATGATGGTTTTTCGAGGAAAATTATCGATTGAAGTTTAGTGTTTATTACGATTATTATAAAAATGGGTCATATACTTAGTAGATTATATACACGTTACATAAAATTGGTGTAGTTTTGTGTCTGCATTAGTAAACATTGCGTGGAATAATTTAAATAACTGTTTGTACAGAGATCGAGTGAAGACAAGACATTGAGAGTTGATGTTTGTGTGGCTACCTCATAGAGGTCCAGTTAAGGGCTCGTGTGATAAGGGCGGCTTCATAAAGGTGGAGAAGAAGAAGAGGAAGAAGCCTCCTTGTCGGAACCAGTGCGGTACCGCGCTGTCAGGACCCAACATGCTGCTGCGTCCAGCAATATCTTCGACACAGCTTTACGTGTCCAGAGTACATCACTCCACGAAGGTTGAGGAAGTTGTGGAGTATGTGCGAGTAAAGACCAATTGGACTCTAAGGTTTGTGGAGTTGGAGTCGAGCCATAACACAAACTTCAAGTCGTTCGTGGTGCGAGTCCCGACTCATCATGTGGAGACTTTCCTCAAGGAAGACTTTTGGCCGAAGGGTGTTGTGATGATTTTGCGGAAGGCTACGCGACACTACGCAGCGCAACACGACGCCGTGACTTCGTGTACAGTAGTTTTATAATATTATGTATTAGTTTATAGTTATGTATTGTTTTTATTATTTGTGTATTAGTTTTCCATGGGCCAAGTTGCCTGAAATAAAGGATATTATTATTATAGAACTTTTTTGTGTAAACAAACTAGCTAGATTTGTCGCCAGAGATTCTGAGAAGCAATGAAATGTGTCACATAGCTGGCTAATATTTTTTTGTTCTGAAAAAAATGAAAAATAAACATGATTTGGTCTAAAATCTTTGCCTGACTAAGTTGGTGAATATTACTACAACTTCAATATGGTATACTTTTCATAGGACGTGGTTTTCTGTAGTTAAGAGAAAAAGGCATGATTTGAAGTATAAAATAGCTGTAGCAGTGTTATCAATGATATCACACCGATAATGCAACCTTTATCAAGCTGTTTCTCTCCCAATTTCCCGTCAGCAACGCCTTAAGCCGAGGTCCGAGTCCCACTAGGGGTCGCCCTTAGTACTGTTGTTGCTAGTAGTCATAATGTTAGTGTAGTATAAGTAGTTAGCTCAGGTTAAGTATTTTACTTCCCCCTATTGGCTGGCTGGAGACCCTTCAGGTCTCACCAATTACCTAGCACGGTTACGTAGAAACGGTCCTCAACGACCATCTACAAGCAGTCAGATATTTTTTTAATCTATAATTCTTTGTTAATAACACCACTAAGACAGCTACAGGTTGATGTATTATTTGGTCAAAAACAAAAATGTTAGTACAACAAAGCCAGTTTTAATATAGCCAACAAAATAAATATTTCAAGCTTACTGATTTTTTAAGCCGCAAAGACAGATGGTATGCGGGTTGACCTCAACATTCGGTAAGCATATTTACCCTGTCCATGGCCGCATGTGAAAAGAGGTTCTGAAATTAAATTTTCAAAAATGGAAAGCAAAATGAAACGAGTGATGTCATTGCCATAAGCTTAACAACGGGGACATGGCTAAGCGAATGTTTGTTGTCAAAACTGCGTATGCAACTTTGATATTCGATTTGCATTTTTACTTTTTCAAGTTAGGAACACATCCCATGGGCGTTATATGGGACGATAAAGGGAAATTTAGGGGAATGGACAGCAATATCTACTATATTAATGAAATAATTCTGTGCTACCCATTCTGTCCGCAAAGCCTGATAATTATGGCAAATACTTCTTCCCACATTCATATGAGTATGACAATGTATGGAGGAAACCTAATTTCAGTAGATCAGCATCAGTCAGCATTCTAATAGACAACATTTCAAAACTGACACGACCTTAAAACAAAAATACCGTTTCTTTATTTGCGTGTCCTAGTTCAAATATATATTTTTTCATTTCCTCAATTATAAAAAAAAAATGAAAATCAAAAAAACATGTGATGACGTCACATAAACGGTGGAATGAGGAATTACCTTTGCCTATGCCACGCCTATGCGTTCCAATGTTTTAAAAGAAAACATTTAAAGTCAATCAAGACGTGTCAATGTCGCTTATGGGCTTATTACACTTGGCTGAATTTAGTCGTCTTAATTCAGTCGATACTGAATTTAGTCAAGTATAATCGCAATTAGCAAGCTAGCATCCTAAATTCAGAAACAAAATTAGCTCGCTAATTGCGATTATACTTGACTAAATTCAGTATCGACTGAATTAAGACGACTAAATTCAGCCAAGTGTAATAAGCGCTTTTTGAAGTTAAACAAGACAAGTGTTATGTGACAGTGATATCTAACTAACAGTTTTTTTGACGGCTCACAGTGTAGCAAAGGTTAGGTCGCCATTCCACCGTATGTATGACGTCATTTGGCGCATACGTCTTTTTAGAATACGCCGAATTTCAAAATTGAAATTATAAATGAAAAGTACATAATTTCGAAAAATGGAAAAATACGGGTGCTCTGTATTTAGATTTACTTTTATATAACGTAATAATACATGCAGGTTAAAAATACGAAATGTTGTCAATTTCGCAAAAAACTCGTAATCACGATGGCTTCGATTTTGACAGATCAACAATTTCCATAGCAACGTGTATAATGCAACGTATATAATGCATTAACAATCCGACTTCTCTAAACCATGTACCACGCAATAAATATTGTTGTATTGTTAAAATGAAAGCTATTGAAATTACAAATGTGATAAGCAATTCGGATGCTGATTATGCAACCTTAGTACCAGAAACTGGTAAGAAAGCGAAACAAGAAAAAACTAAATGATAAGTTAATAAAAAGCAACGAACAAAAGTTAAAGTATTAATTCGACAAAGATGGAAGTTGTTTCTTTGAACTGTTGTTTTTTCCCGTAGCAGCAACAGTAATTTTATTTCCCTTACTATTTAGGGCGAGCTGTTTAATGAGTCTTTCACGCTAAAAAAGAGCGTCCGTTATCAGTCCAGTACCGTCTTTTAAACATTTAACAGGAATTCAATTACTTTTACACCCATTCCGTAAATAGGTACGGCACAATAAAACCTTCATAAATCGAACACATTTTATTGTTTAAAAAATATATTCCATTTGTGAAAAAAACAAAAGCTTTTAAAATTCAAAAATAGAAGAATCGAGCAATCAGCTCCTTCTATTGACGCTTTAGTCAAAAAAGAGGGGTTTTAATTGAACGCGCAGTTCCTGTGCAAAAGCTTTTAGAGAAAATAAAAATGAGAAAAATTAAATGCAAGCCAGTCTTTGCCGGGCGGTTTACACGCGGTACGCTCACAAAGCGGCACTTAGCTCGGCGCTTAGTGACCACCCTACAGGCCCTTTAAAAAAACTACGGTCAATAGCGGAAAAGAAATTAGAGTTAACGACGACACTAAATGAGTACGTATGTTCGTACGCTGGGAACGTTCAGAAATATTCGGTAATTGAAATTCTTTTAGAGTTGTTTCTTTTACGGACTTAGGTCTTCTACATTTTACGTTTTTACTCAAGACTTTTGTTGGTTTCCAACAATATTCCTTTGCAACTTCGATAAACTTTGTCATGATAAATTCTTTATAGCTTCTCAGCACCGCTGAAATGAGTAAATAGAGTTTCTTATATCTTTCATAACAACTTTGTTTAAAAATACAATATAAGTGATTCTATTTTTTGTTTGTAAGATAATCCGTAATACAATTTCATTCAACTATCTTACAAACTGCAGTAAATCTTTTGAGGCTCAGCATTTTGATTCCTGTTGTGAATTTATTTTCTGCTGTTCATATTGATTTACATGTATCGTAGTATTTCGATGGTACCGTAGACTTGAGTTTTACATCAAATTGGACGCTTAGCCAAAAACCAGCAACATCAATTAATTTAGACGTTGAAAAATATTAAAAAATCTGCAAGAACAATGAACTGTAGAGGTGGCTAGGACTTTGTCTAACAGAAAAACATATTTGTGCTGTTTATTACGTTTTTTCAAAGAAAAAAGTCCTGCCTCTGATTGTTACGTGGGTCTTGTAGTTGCAAGCGCAACCGCAGAGCATGAAGTCCTGGGCTTGATCCTCCAGATCGGGCAAAGTGTTATTGGGTTTTTCCGTGTGGAATTTCTCAATAGCAGCCCGGAATCTGGATGGTGCCCGTTTGATGGCAATAGGCTCGCCCTTAGCGGCTAACAATGGCGAAATAAGGGTGTACCATACACCTCTGTTCAACACTTCGGGGCATACAAGTGTGTTTTTGTGTGTTAAAAATTAGTTATTTTTACTGAAATGGATTCTATTAATGATACCCAGTAACCATGTGAAGTTTTGCCCGTAAATTCGAAGTAATCCTACATAGGATTCAGCAAGTAAATGTTATCTACTACATTCATAGAGAATGTATGGCTTGAATGTTGATGAATACAAGACAGAACAATTGGCTTTTCATACTGGCCACTAAATAGCTATCCGTGGTCTGACACATTCCATAGAATATTCATCTATTGTATGTATGTACTGTTTTCGGTACAGGTATATGTCTACGTTTGTTTACCCGCATCGTTCGTCAATGACAGTATTAGCTTTCAATGTGATTGATAGGGGGTCAGTTTGCCGCTATTTACCTGTATGGTTCCAATACCGGGCTATAAATAAAAACGTTTCTTACAGAACCCGTTAGCACAATATAAAAAATGGATCGAAGCCATAACTAAAGTAAAAAAGGAACTAAAGTTAGCTAGCATAGAAGAGTTGATTTTATATTTTCTCAGCCATTTATTTTCTTTTAAACTTGTAGTTAAAAGAATAACTATTACAATAGGTTTCTATTTAATTTCTCTTAATGATTTTTAGAACAGTTTGTTTTTATACCCTTTTCACCATAAGTTGATTCCTGACGTTTCTCTACAAAACGTTACCATACAATGAATACCAAATACTTTTAAAAAACAAAACATGGATAATGTAGCTATTTTACAGTTTTTGATGATGTCGTTTACGTTTTTTCGATAGCAGTCACCTTAAGGCTACAATTTACGAAATGACTGACCTGTCAGGAATCATCTTAGAGTGAAAATAGTATAAAGAAACTGATAATTCGCTTATGAACAATGCTCTGAGTTTTAGTAAAAACCTGTCTCTATCCCCCCTCTCCAATATCGCATGGTAGAAAATGACGTGAAAAATTATCTTCCAAAGTCAGGTCTATTTCCCCCCAAAAAGTTAGGCAAAGCTGTACACCCATGTTTCGACGGTGATGATATTCAATAACATCATCAAATCAGCCTAAAACATACATACGGGCTTGATGACATTGGAAATTTTCTTATTGGGAACCTTTCTCACCGTCTTCATTTGGCAGTTAAACTCCGAGCCTCCGCGAGTGACGATTCATGAACATCCTGCGCACCTTGGCCAGTCAGGCTCGCTATCAAAGTTACAGAGCCCGTCTGTAGACTGACTACCCATCACCTTGGCATGACCAAAGCTCGTACCCAGGGGCCCAATTCTCCTAAAATAAATCTTGATAAATCGCAACCGAGCCAAGGCCGAACAGTTGATTCAGACAGTTTTCAATTTCAAAAGCTGTCAAATTGTTTGACACAAAAAACAAAATAAATTATTTTGGCAGTTTTCTTAAACAAAAACTGACTGACGGTTGTGATTCGTTTGCGTTTGGCAACAATTTCTTTTAGGAGAATTAGGCCCCTGGACGTATCACTGCGCACTTGCGCATTGCGCGGTTTAAGTTATCACGATTTCTTCTTCTTTCTTCTTTGTTGTTTTCTGTTCTACCTAGCCTTTTTGCAACTATGTCGGAGTCAGCTTCCAGTCTAACTAGATTCGGCTGAATACCAGTCGCTCCTTTAGAATTATAGAGACCTATCAAGAAATAAGTTTTTGGAAAACATTGAATAAAGGTTTGTATATTTATAAACTAACTTTTGCCCGCAGCTTCGCTTGCGTGAAATTTTGAACCCGTTAAGTGACGATTTTCCATACAAACTTTCATCCCCTATTTAACTCCCTTACGGGTTGAATTTCGAAAAATCCTTCCTTATTCCTTGTTTACATTATAAAGGGAACCTCTATGTAAAATTTCAGCTTTCTAGGTCCAAGGGTTTGGGCTGGGCGTTGATGAGTCAGTCAGTCAGGACTTTTCTTTTTATTTATATAGATTTTGTATAAACGGGAGATTATTCGGTTGCATTACATTTCTACGCCACAATAGGCTTCTGTTTTAGTAAGAGTCGATGAAGACGGTCTATGAGTCTATGAGTAAAAGCTGAAATCTTAAAATTTTGAAATAGGTCTCTATACTTCTAAAAGTGCGCAGTATTTTACACGGAGCTACTGCCATCATATCTCCGCAACCAGGCAATGCCGATATCCTAAGGTTAGACTGATTGTCAGACTTTCGGGCTTCTGACTACCTGTAATGACTCTCATAGGTATTCATATACCCGAGACTGACAGTTTAACGTGCTCTCCAAGACATGGAGGGGTCGTCTCGATGTATAACGAACCATGAATGCACAGAGTGATCGTGACAAGCGCAGCTTAAAACTGAGCATCCACCAGAGCTGTGCTAAGCTGCGTACCGAGGAATGTGTTTTGTAAGCACCAATAGAATCACTTCATTTACCTAGCTTCGCTCTGCGCAGCTCTGGTGGATACAGGCTTAGCGGTGCGAGGTTTTTGTTCATACAAAACAAGCAAGAAATGCGAGCGAGGGATGGGTTGCGAGGAATGTGTTGCTAGGAATGTGTATTATTCTCCCTAATATTCGAAAAGAGTCCGCTACCTATCCTCGCACCGCTCATTTGTACACATTAACACATTCCTCGCACAGCTCTGGTGGATAGGGTTACACCGTTTCACATCCTTGCTACACATTTTCGCACCGCACATTTTCCTCGCACAGCTCTGGTGGATGCTCAGCCTAAACTTGCCAATCGTATGATCTAGGCGATTTTTAAGTAGCCACAAGCCCCTCAAGTTATGACTATTTCTCTATCCCAAATATTAGTTACTATCATTACCTATCATCCCCGAATTCCAACATACAACACGATATCTACCTTGACACGTTAATAGCCACAAATATTAGTTGTTATGTGACGCTCGTTTAGGTTCGTGGGTAGAAACATACATTAAATTAATATTAGTACACATTAACGCTATACGTACATACTCGTCTTCAAGTAGGGTCGTGTTAAATAGCCTGCAACGTGCTTTGAATATCACAGGTGAAGTAGCAGGAAGACGGTTAGATGTCACAACTCACAACGAAATGGCTGCGTTGAGTTCTTACTCAGGTAGAATGATACTATAAACGTGCTTTGTCATGAATTTTGTAGTGTAGTTGCAAGTTTTATAAAACATTCTTTTTAAACTACAAGACGTACGGTAATGCGCCATCGGTACATGGTGGACATCCCATCCATACGTACAAAGCGTTTTGCGAACACATTCATTGTTCGCACAGCTAAGGAGTGGAATTCCCAACCGGAGTCTGTGTTTCCTGATAGCTACAACCTTGGGGTCTTTAAGTCAAGAGTGAATACGTTAGAGATAGTGGCCAAAGGTGAGCTCATCGCTAAAAAAAAACACTTCAGTCCTTGGATGGGTGCAGTAGTACACCACGGACTACCCCCATGATCCATCTTTCACGTCCTCTTAATTAATTCAAAGGTTGTCTGGAAATTATCGCTATTAGCGATAAGACCGCCATTATACCCTTGTTTTAAATTGTTTCTGTTTTTTGCTATTGTTGTTGTGTACAGTAAAGCATATTCTAGTACCTTTGTTGCTCGTCGATACCCCTCCGTGCCTCGGAAAGCATGTTAAGCCGTCCGTCCCGGGTGTCATACGAATACATATTATGATATGACTAGCTTCTGCCCGCGACTTCGTACGCGGATCCTGTTGCTTATGCCAGCGACAAAGGCGTCATCAAAATTGAAGATCTGAAACATCTGATGTCTCTAGAGACAGTAGAGACCTAGAAGCAGATACGTAGATACGCTGAGAACTCAAGTGCAATTCTTTATCCGTGAACGTCTCCGACTCGCGAGACAATGCGTGACGTTCACGATCAGCGGTCAGTCGCGCATCACGTTCCCCACTTGTCTCTAGAGACCTAGAAGTCGATGCGTAGATATGCTTGGAACTCAAGCGTAATTCTCTATCCGTGAACGTCTCCGACTCGCGAGACAATGTGTGACGTTCACGATCAGCGGTCAGTCATGCATCACGTTCCCCACTTGTCTCTAGAGACCTAGAAGTCGATGCGTAGATACGCTTGGAACTCAAGCGCAATTCTCTATCCCTGAACGTCTCCGACTCGCGAGACAATGCGTGACGTTCACGATCAGCGGTCAGTCGCGCATCACGTTCCCCACTTGTCTCTAGAAACCTAGAAGTCGATGCGTAGATACGCTTGGAACTCAAGCGCAATTCTCTATCCGTGAACGTCTCCGACTCGCGAGACAATGCGTGACGTTCACGATCAGCGGTCAGTCGCGCATCATGTTCCCCACTTGTCTCTAGAGACCTAGAAGTCGATGCGTAGATACGTTTGAAACTTAAGCGCAACTCTCTATCCGTGAACGTCTCCGACTCGCGAGACAATGCGTGACGTTCACGATCAGCGGTCAGTCGCGCATCACGTTCCCCACTTGTCTCTAGAGACCTAGAAGTCGATGCGTAGATATGCTTGGAACTCAAGCGTAATTCTCTATCCGTGAACGTCTCCGATTCGCGAGACAATGCATGACTTGCACGATCAGCGGTCAGTCGCGCATCACGTTCCGCACTTGTCTCTAGAGACCTCGAAGTCGATGTGTATGTACGCTGAGAACTCAAGTGCAATTCTCTATCCGTTAACGTCTCCGACTCGCGAGACAATGCGTGACGTTCACGATCAGCGGTCAGTCGCGCATCACGTTCCCCACTTGTCTCTAGAAACTTAGAAGTCGACGCGTAGATACTCTTGGAACTCAAGCGCAATTCTCTATCCGTGAACGTCTCCGACTCGCGAGACAATGCGTGACGTTCACGATCAGCAGTCAGTCGCGCATCTCGTTCCCCACTTGTCTCTAGAGACCTAGAAGTCGATGCGTAGATACGTTTGGAACTTAAGCGCAACTCTCTATCCATGAACGTCTCCGATTCGCGAGACAATGCGTGACGTTCACGATCAGCGGTCAGTCGCGCATCATATTCTTCACTGGTCTCTAGAGACCTGGATGCAGATGCGTAAATACGCTCGAGAACGCAGGCGTGCTTTGCAATCCGAAGAGGTTTCCACGGAGCGAGTTGCAGCCTGATGTTCTCGAACAGCATCAAGTCTCTCCGGACTCTCTTCGGTACATTCTTGGGATCTTATGATCCTCAACCTTTTAGCTCCTTTGGAACATTGGAAAAGATTTGACCTCTTTCTAGGCATGGTTATAGTTTTATTGTGAAGATACCTGATCAATTAAAATCTAAGTGACTGCTCCCCTGCGTTACCGGGTAGACTACCGTGTCACGAAGATAAATGGAAAAAGAACTTAAACACTGAAATAAAATAAGCCCGAAGACATATTTATTCGATAAAATAAAAAAATAAATGGGAGTTTTGGCCAGCAGAGTCAAATTTTCAATGATATACCATCGTCATCGAAAATCAGTCTTAAACTGTTACCGCCTTCATCGCGTGGAGGTACTCCCAGCTTATGTTATTTTATAATTATACAGTGAAATTAGTGATAGCTTTGATTTCCACATCAGATGTTTCTGATCTTCGATTTTTATAAGTCAACAGGAAATGCCCATCATACCGAACAACTTTTGTTAAGACGTCATTCCTATATTGTGTTATGGTGTAGCTGAGCCCTTGGAGTTCCACAACAGGTGTTCCAGATCTTCGATTTTTATAAGTCAACAGAGAGTGCTCATCAGATTGAACAACTTTTGCTAAAACGTCATTCCTATATATGTTATAGTGTAGCTGGGCGCTTGGAATTCCACAACAGGTGTTCCAGATCTTCAATTTTTATACATCAACAGAGAGTGCTCATCAAGCTGAACAACTCTTGCTAAGACGTCATTCCTATATATGTTATAGTGCAGCTGGGCTCTTGGAGTTCCACATCAGGTGTTCCAGATCTTCAAAGGGGAATGCCAAGATCCGGCCAGTACAAAGTAGTAAGAACAGACATGCCGTAATTTTGATAATTCGCGTTTATTTTTTGTAAGATTTATGCAATATAAATAAAGTCTGGGGAAGTACACCGTCGGATAGTCATTTTAAATAGTATTTTATTGTTTTGGTTAGTAAGTTTCAACGCTTTTGTTTATCTACAACTGTAAATAGAAATGTTGCACAATATAAAAATATAATTATATCGATACTAAAATTACATTTATAAATCGATTACAACCATGAAACAATATGTAATTGTAAATAATTATATCATAATAATATCATGTTATTTAGGTAAACAAGTATTTATTTTTTATTCACGTCTTCCATTAATAGCTACAAATTATAGTACTAAGCTTTATTAGTAATAAGCTATTACGAATAATCCTAGTAACCACTATAACACAACAGGTTTGTCACTATTCTTGTGATTTAACTTAGGGCTACTTTTCTTATACGAAACACAATAAATAACATAATATTTTATATGTATAGGTACCAAAGGCATTCAATAGTGTTAGTTAACATATTTAATTAATCTCTTTGATTTATACTAATTTTAAATTAATGTTTTGTAATATTATGAAATAATTTACAAAGCTATTATTACTATATATTACTATCAACTATTTATTTTGCGAAATAAGTATATTTCTTTTTTTATTTTATATTCCATTCGATTTTATACATACTTGATAATCGATTACGTTTAAAATCGAATATTGTTATAATTTTATTTTAATGGCGACAACACCTTTGTCACAATTAAAATGGCTTCCACTTTTTTCTTACGATTATTGCCAAAAATAAGTAGGTATCTGTATCGAAGTAAGTACCTAACCATATTATGTATAATATTCCTATCGTGAATAGAATATTATGGATTTTTGTTAAATAAAATACTTTGTTTAGTAAAAGTATGATTTAATGTTATTTGGTATTATGACATTCATGTTTTATCATCGTTGCCATGGCAACGTCAATATACGACAAATTCCAAATAATATAAGATTTATTTTGCTTTGGTTTTGGTTTGGTTATTTAGGTATTATTCTGACCAAAAACGGTTTAGTTTTGTTATTTACATAATTGAATGCTTTAATCAAACAATAATATTAAGACTTTTACAAAAATATTGAAGGTCTACCAATACGACAAGGATTAAAAAATTATTCATGAAAATGTCGACGGAGTATAAAGAAAATGTTAGTTCGATTTTCGAATTACCATACTTCCCCAGGTTAAAAATCTACTATTAAGGTCAACTTAATCGACCTATAACTTTTCTTGGTGCACTTCCAGCGGAAATGTTGTTATTGTAATACATTCTACAATATTTGCCCTTTTTAATAAGATATTTTTCATCCTTGTTCTATCTGGCCGAGTCGTAAAAGAAATCTTGGCATTCCCCTTTATTCTCTCAGCAGAAAATGCTCATCACGTGGAACAATTTTTACTATGGGACCATTTTTGGATCTCTTATAGTTTAGCTGGTCTGTTGCAGATCTGCATCAGGTGTTCAAGTTTCCAAGATAAATTATAGCCTATATGTTGCCCAGACTTAATACCTTTACAACAACAAAAAAAACATTCAAATCCGTTCAGTAGTTCCGAAGATTAGCGTGTACAAACAAACAGACACACAGACAAACAGACAGAATTTTTTTTTTGGATTCGTGCTCTTTTTCTGTTTCTAAACCCCCCTCAATTTTTTTTTTTTAATATATTCAATGTACAGACACAGTTTTTTTACTGTTTTATTATATGTATAGATAACGTATGCCTGCGTGAGCGACGATGTCGAAGCAACAAAATGTTGCCGTATTTAAATATTATATTGCATACACTTTTAGATTGTTCCTTATTTATTGCGTATTTATTTATTTTCTTTCTTTACATACACACACATGTTGGTTTAAGTGAACGGGCATGACCGCTGACTGACATCCGTGGAGCACAAAGGTTACAGACGAAAACCAGCATCAAGTACTTATGGTGCTTGACATTAAGCTGATCTGGACATCTTTTTGGTCCAGCCGTGAGACACATACCCAAGACTTTTTTATTTATATCACACTTTTTACCTGTTGTGTCTCTTTGTGCTGTGTCAAAATAAATGAGTCTTTATCTTTTATATTTACATATGACCTTATTACGGATAGTCAGAAGCCCGAAAGTTTGACAACCGGTCTAACCTTAGGATATCGGAATTGTCCATTATCTGGGTTGCGGAGGTTTGATAGCAGTCGCTCTGTTTAAAATACTGGAATTCAGCCAAATCTGGTTAGACTGGTGACTGATCCCAATATAGTTGAGAAAAGACTAGGCAGAATAACTACATTTCACATTAATGACATTTTTTAAGGGTGGGTCTACTGCGCTTTGAATTTAGCACTCTTTTTGCCTCTCTTTCGACAACACGTAATTATAATGCAACATTGCCGTATTATTATTCCTTCTTCATCTTTAAACTTATAAGTTACATTTTTAAATATTTCATTATGAAAAACAAAAAAACCTTTAAAAATATAAAAAATAGGGATCCACCGGCATCGGGAGCAGGGTCCAAGCTACCGGTGGTTAGGGCTCCAGAGACAGGAACCTCCTCACAATACGCGCCGTGTCGAGGAGGACTGCTTTCTGTATCAGGCCCTTGATCCAGCCACCTAACGAGAGCCTCATGAGGTGTTGTTGGTCGAGGCTCGAGGTCGATTTCCACCTACTTGTCAAAAAAGTGAGTGATGAAAATTAATAAATTGTGCCTGTATCGTGAATAATACCTGTATGTACTTAACAAGCTTGTGTTACAGGACCTAAATCAATAGTGGTGGACATAAATAGTAAACAATACTCCCCTGTTTTCATCCAAAATTCGATCAGCTGTTCATAGGTTACCGGCTACGGTGAGTAACCAAACACTGTGTTACACTGCTGATAATCGAGGGAAAACGATAGTCCTGGTGATTTATAATGTCCTGATAGGTTTTATCATAAAATTACACTATATTAACACTTAAATACATTTTTTTTTAATTTTTAAAATACGAAGCTAATATTTGACATGTCACTTGAACAGTGTTGCCAGTCGAAAAAAGAGGCTCTTGGCCATTAAGCCATTGGCCGTTACGACTATCGGCACAATGGTTGCCGAATCCACATCCCACATGTTGACAACCTCGTGTGCTAAGTCAAGATATAATGCAACACTGCCCTTATTTTTATATAAATACGCTTTGTTAAACAAATTCTCCATTAAAACAGCGATTTACACAGTAAATAATTAAGTTCATGCGACGTAGTAATGTCAATAATAATTAACACTAAATTGTTTGCATTTAATTTTAAACTATACAATATGAAAAGTGATACAGTCAAACAGATAACTAGGTATTTATTTTATAAATCTAACGTTGTGCTGATTAATATTTTGTTGTTTGTTGAATGTTGTTTATTTAATCAAATATTTGTGAAATACATAGTTTGAATTTAGGTTTTATTTTATATTTTATCAAAACATAATTTAAGCTTGATTTGTGATGAAACAATTATGACTTCGAAATTACGATTATTATAACTATTTTTGTACTTAATTTTAACCCCGGGTATTCTCCGAAACGTAAAATATAAAGTTGTGCTCGAATACACGTACGTTATCTTCAAGTGTATTTATGAAAATAAGACTAAATAAATAAAATAAAAAGATTTATTTCCTCTTCAGAAACTGGATTTGTATAATAATATCTATAGTAACACAATTTTGTGCCTGATATTGCATAATTGTTAAATAATCGCGACAATAATCGACGATTTCGATTAATCGCTTAATTATACCGATTATCGGCGTAGTCGTTTCATCCCTTGATATTTGAACAGTAAACTGTATACAGGGAAATAATTAACACATTCTAGGAACCCTGGAAGCCGATTCTAGTCTATATCAGATGATGATAATTTGACAGTGCAATCAGCACAAATTAAAAGTATCATCATCTGCCTAGCCTTTTCCCAACTATGTTGGGGTCGGCTTCCAGTCGAACCGGATGTAGCTGAATATCAGTATTTTATATGGAGCGACTGCCTATCAGACCTCCACCACCCAGTAACTGGGTAATACGATACTCTTGGTAAGACTGGTTGTCAGACTTTCTGGTTTCTGACCAACAGTAACGACAATATGTATGATTATTAAAAGATTTAATTAAATTCATGATCATACACTCGGGATACTTTATCAGTAAAGGTATTTAATCAGAAATCATCTCATTATATACATTTCGAAATGTACAACGCGGACTTACACATTGTCCTGTACGGTATGCGAGTATAATTACGGATTATCGACGGAAGGAATTTCATAATTATGGATGCATTGGACAGTCTCTTCATTATGAGAATTTCTCTTCAATATTATTTTCAATTGATATGAGCTCGTATATGTCAGTTTATAGTATATAAAGTAGGGGTTACATATATTTCCGATAATGTATATTATTGTTTTCGTCGGGAACAGTACTTTTTTTCGGGATGAAATACCTTTGTCAGGTGTACAGAAACGGACATTGGGTACCCCCAATGTCCGTTTCTGTACACCTGACAACATATATTCAAAATTTCAGGATAAACGGTTCAGTGGTTTAGGCGCGAAAAGGTAACAAACAAACAAACTTACTTTCGCATTTGTAATATTATTTAGGAATTTAGGATTAGGAAGTTAGGATAATGAGAATTATATCTTATTATCCTTATATTTTATTAGATAAATGAGTCGTAATTTCCCCAAAACAAACATCTCCAAACCGCCACCAACCAACACTACAGGGTGTTAACGAATTCGTGTAATTCCTTCAAACCACATGATCTATTAATGGTATAGATTAACTCAGCACGGGATTTAGATTCATTAAAAGTAAATAAATTTTTTTTTTTTCAAATTTAATTTTTTTATTTTATTGAAAATTTCGATGCCATGCATAAATTAATGAAGGCACGGCGACACAGCTGACGGGCATGACTAGCGCGATATCGCTCCACTCAGTCAGTTAACTTGGAACGCTAAAATTACTCAGATACAGAATGCGATGGTTCATATTTTGAAAACATTTTTTTGTTGATTTTGAAAAAAACTTGTGCAGGGTCAATCAGTGTCACCAGTAGATCACGCGGTTTGAAGGAATTACACGAATTCGTTAACACCCTGTATAAGAAGAATACGTAAAATCGAATGGAGGCGCTCATTTCGTTCTTCGCGAATTCCAAATCGTTCGGTAAGCAAATAATTTATCAAAGTCATGTCAACTAAGAGCAGGCTTCCGTCGAAAGGAGAGAAACACCTTTTTAAGAAAGTTTTGTGGATCGATCCACGCGTACCTATATATTTAGGTAGTATATATAGGTATAGTACATGTGATTGATGTGAGTGGTACATGTATAAGCATCGGTTGATTGATGAAAGTCGGTTAGTCAAGCCGCAGCGGTGACCGTTTCTTGTATTTTCTTAATTTGCCCGTCTTAGTGACAAGTAGGCGTTACGTTTTAGTTATGTATTGCTTACTTATCTACTTTCTTGGTTTTTTCGAAGCAAGAGATCGATAGAGTAGGGTCGTAACAAGGTCACAATAATTGTGGTTTGAGAGTGTTTGTGGGACTATTACGTAATTATTAGTGAAAATCATGTCGCAGTAATGCTAAACGGAGCTAAAATGTGGAACGCAGTAAATGAACGAACGTCGTCGCATTATTTCGTACCAAGACGACATAAGACGTACATTATCTTGTCTCGGCACGAGATTATGCGACGACAAAAATATGCCGCGCATGTTATGCTTACTGGTAATGTTTATAGGGAGCCGCTGGATGTAAAAAGTTAAGTAAAAACCGTTTGATAAACAATGTCTTAGGTATTAAACTACTGAAAATTTATTGACGTGTAATTCATTTATTCAAGTTACGTAGTATTAGCGACAACAATACCCGTTTTTGTAATACCAACATCCTTCTCTCCGAATGGCAGTTATATTAATAACATTAATGTAATAAAATTGTTCAAAAATGTAATATCTAGGAGTCCTAAGGCCTTAATTTTTTATTTAATTTTATAGATTTTATTAAATGTTTAACATGTCGTTAAGTTTTCGGAACTTCAACACCTAGCACAGTTATAGAATGGGGGACCATTAGACTATGCGGAACGGCTATGCCCAGGAGTGGACGTCATCGGACTGATAAATAGTTATCATGATCATGGCATAGTAACTAAGACCATTCTTTGTTATTTTTTCCTATTGGACTTGATGGTTATTGCCGAGCCTAGAAGGGACTCCAGCCAATGGGGGGTTGAAGTAAAATACTTTACTTAAGCTAACTACCTGTACTATAGTAACATCATGACTACTAGCAACAACAGCACTAAGGGACCTAGTGGGACTTGCATCTCGGCTTAGGGCGTTTTTTGTTATTCTTAACAAGTTGCTCATTTATTAGCGTCCTCTTAACTTCGTTTCAAATGCCAAGTAGCAGCTTTACAGCTTATTTAAAACTCCCATGAATATTAACAATGCAAAAAATAGAACCGGAATATAAAACTTCCCTAACGAGGTAACGCAACACGCTGAGGTATCTAAGCGTCGTTTTCTGGTTAACTAACAGACGACGCGGTTTTGCCTGCGTTTAAATTTTAGATATTTTTCGGGACACAGAAAAGAAAGAGTGGAAGGTCCAAAATTAAAAACATATTTTTAAGATGCCATTTTGGTGTTCTTCTTCTGCTATCGTGTCGGCACGAGCTATATAAATCTGGCGTCCTACGGTGCGTGGTAGCGCGCACCGGCTGTGCGTGGTATCATCCGTAAAATCACGCACCGTGGGAAGCCACATCATGAGGGTGAGTGATGTGGATACGGCGCACCGCTCCGCACGCGTCCGCGTTACCACGAACGAGTCTCTTCTCATGGTGCGTCGGTGCGAGCTCGTGCGTCGCGGTGCGCGATATCACGCACCGTGGGAAGCCGGTATAAGAACAGCTCATGCCGTGGTGAAAAGATTAGCCAGTCAGCTAGTGTTGGTAGCGGAGCTGACTGCCCAGGTCTTATAACATACAAAATCAACTCGAAAGCGTTACTGTTGCTTTAGCCCAATAAAACACAAAACCTTTTATAAAAATACATCCTGAAAAAATTTGAGGCAAATATCCAGAAAAAAATACCGAAAGTTTTTTTATAACTTTTTTAGGGTCTAAAAGAAACTCTCAATAAGTTTCGCCCTGTACAGATAAACTCTTCTAACGGTTTTATTATTATATAAGTAAGTTTTCACAACCAGTAAAAGTTAATTAACTCGAAATTCATGGCGTGACCTGAAGTTCGGAGTAGGCGCTACACCGCAGCTTTTTCAAAGGATCTCTTCCCAAACTTTATATTGCGAAATATCTTGGGTGAGTCATTTAAAAGTGTATTTTGAGAACCGTATTGGATGGCAATGTTTGTACGGGCACCAACAATATTGTTTTTGTGTTCATTATTTAGGTTCGAGATAATTTATTTAAATTCCAACGACTTATTCACCAATACATTTTTAGGGTACTGTAACAATGAATCTTAAAATCTAGAGTGAATTTTGTCACTTACAGGTGTGCACAACACTTACATTATACAACTTTTATACTATTACAGAGAGTACATAAAGGCTAAAAAAATAACAAAACAACATGTAAACAAAATTTAAAAACAGAAAGAAATAATTAAATCTATTTTGTTGCTCTAAACAATAACACAATCAATGACAAATAATAAATAAGTAAGTAATAATATAGATATAGATGTTAACTGCAGCCAGTGTGGGTCAGTAACAATTGTTTAGCCGGGTCCGCAGCGCCAATTTTCTAACATGTTATTGTGTTTTTACGAACAAAACTGTTAGGCCACGCCCCTATTCGGTTAGCAAACAATGTTAAGCTTGGTCCGCAGCGCCATTTTGCTAATAAAACTGTTAGGCCACGCCCCTATTCGGTTAGCAAACAATGGTAAGCCGGGTCCGTAGCGCCATTTTGCTAACAAAACTGTTAGGCCACGCCCCTATTCGGTTAGCAAACAATGTTAAGCTTGGTCCGCAGCGCCATTTTGCTAATAAAACTGTTAGGCCACGCCCCTATTCGGTTAGCAAACAATGTTATCCTGTTTGCAAACACGAAAACACGGCGCAGCGGACCCGGCTTTTCTTTTTATAATGCACCAAAATGATCTATGAATAGACTTCAACTGACTAATTTACTGCTTCGTTGATCTAGGTCACAAGTGCAACTGCTGAGCGTGAGTTCCTGGGTTCGATCCTCAGGTCGGGTACAGAATGATTGAGGTTTTTCCGTGTAGAATTTCTCAGTAGCAGCCCGAAGTCTGGATTTGTGTGTGTGAATAGACTTAAACAGCATGCTGACATGACTTTCTATGGTATTTTTCCCCTGTATATTCTTAAGACGACATAGCTAGGTAGATATTTCATCAACAAGTACCCACATTAGGGCTACCATAAATGCTGAGATGCCGACCGGGACGTCTGTGGTCTAGTGGTACGAGTATCGGACTGCTGATCACGAGGTCGTGGGTTCGATTCCCACAGGACAAAAATATTTATGTGATGAACGTAAGTGTTTGTGTTGGTCTGGGTGTTTCTTATGTATTATAAGTATGTATTTACAAAAAAAAAGTATATAAGTATTATATCCATTGTCTAGTACCCATAGTACAAGCTCTGCTTAGTTTGGGACTAGATGGTGCTGTGTAAAAAATGTCCCAAATATATTTATTATTATTATTTAGACAGAAATAGGGTAAACCATGGAATAATCAAAACTCAGATTATCGGTATTTAAGAAACTTTAATAAAAAAATAGCGACGTCAACTCTTCTTAACTATTCTACGTTCTCGGTGACACTTTTCTTTGCTCATTCATATTTTTCCGTAGATTTGACCTATTTCAATCATTCCTTTTCCCCTTTATTGTAATTATAAAATTCTGTGCACGTCATTTTATAATTAGAAACGCATTGAACGATGATTTCGACTGTGCTTACACTGAGTGAATTTCGTCCTTTCGTCCACTGCGATGAAATTAACGAAAACACTTGTTCCAGACGCGACACTTATGCAGCGGTAGCTTACGAATTGTGTGCATGCCGAGACAAATGACTTGCTGACCGGGGCACAAGGCTTTAAACCGGGACATAATTATCCCAGTGTACCGGGACGTATGGCAGCCCTAACCTACATCCTTGGGATTCTTATTTAAACAGATGTTGTCATCAACTCTTTTTATGGTTGTATCTAATTTGGATATCACGGCTCATCTTCCATGCGGAAGACGTCCGGTCCTTTGGAAGGCATACACGGGGACACAGGTCCAACGCGCAGAGGCCCCTTTGAGAACTATCTAATTATTGTTATCTTTTCTTTATGCTCTCGGAATTTTCCAGTAACTTTTGAAAGTAAAAATTAAGTTAGCAGTTCATCAATGCTGATTCTAATATAAAATATGAAAACTTATACAATATGTAACGTAATAAATGCAGACCCTGAAAGTAGTTTGTTAAGAATCGGATACGGAATCGAAGACAAGTTTCTTTTAATTTTTTCTTTTATATCATCCTTCGTTTATCTAACTAGCTTTCGCCAGCGGCTTCGCTCGCGTTAATTTATAATTAAAAAAAACTCTTAACACACTACTAAAGTTTCTTTAATAATAGAATTCAATCATGATTTGAAAGACACGTGGCGCCATCTGTTATCATAATTGTTGTTTTCCTCGGGAACAGTCGTTTTTTCGGGATGAAAGATATCCTATGTCCGTTTCTGTACACCTGACAACGTATTTGCAAAATTTCAGGATGATCGGTTCAGTGGTTTAGGCGTGAAAAGGTAACAATCAAACAAACTTACTTTCGCATTTATAATATTAGATATGATAGGATAATAATTATGTGGAACTATAGTTGACTGAGATCAATCCATACTTCACGGCATTTATATGTTACCAATAGAAAACACAAATGACTTTTAACCTTCCTTAAGAACTCGAAACTTCCCCCAAAAACTGGCACAAAATTTAATCACTTCAAACTTCGCAGATCGAATTACGTTCCGACGCTATCATTAAACGTTTTGACATTCCCGGTAATTGCTGACACAATGATTTACAACAGATATCATAGCTACCTACAATAGTAAATCAGTCGGACAATGGTAGCCGAAACAGATTGCAAGCTGTCGTTCAGAGTTCAGGGCACAATGATTTGTGTAACTAGCATCTGTCAGCTCGTCAGCCAACATACGCTGCGGGGAAATTACATGCCAACTGCAAGGTGGCCTGGGTATACGAGTCTTTGGTTTGAACGAAGGGCTGCAAATGGTTTTACTTCGTACTATTTCATGCGTATGATTTTGGAGTTATTTATTTTATTCTATAAGCACAAAATTAGTACAGAGGCGGACTTATTTATTTATTATACTTCTATGCACTATGGTGGTACATAAGGCGGACTTAATGCCATAAGGCATTCTCTACCAGTCAACCTTTGGGTTAAAAAGAAAAGCATCGAAATAGGTAGTAGGTACCTATAGCAAAAAAATAAATAAAAAAGAGTTGACAATTTTGAACTGAATATAATACGAATTCCTAAGACAAATATAAAATACATTATATATATAAATAATAAAATACATAGATATTATAATATATATCCAATACAAAATGTTATGGAAATCTAAATGCAATTATGACGAAGACTAAATTAGATGATTAGGAGTGCAGCGACTTCAAGTAGTATTCCTTAACTTTGCGTTTGAACGAGAATTTACTCGGGGCTTTTTTAATATCAAGGGGTAGCACGTTCCAAAGTTTGATTGCTGAGACAGTGAAAGAGTTAGATATGAAACCAGTGCGGACTTAATACCTTAGGCATTTTCTATTGGTCGACCTTAAGGTGATGCAATATTAATTCCACTTAATAACGTGGAGGAAAAAAATTGAGTGCAAACGCGCAAGCTACACAGACATGGTATCAGACAGAGATGCAGTAAGAGATCTTACAATCTCTTTCTTATTATTCGTCAACTGTGATTCGGAGCTCAGTCTGTAGAACATGGTTCAGCAACCTTTTGTAGTCAGAGGGCCAAATATTTTACATCCGGATTAGTGTGGTTCGCACTGGAGTTATTATATGATTACAGTAGAAGTTCTAGCTCCCTTTCGAAAATGATATTGTCTGTCAGGTGCGTTGCGGCCAAAATCTTACAGGCCGCACTAAGACGCCTCGCGGGCCGCTGGTTGCCGATTGCTGCTTTAGACCTTTAAGTGCAAGTCCGACTCTGCCCTACCTACTTCTGGACCTATTGCGATGTCCTACTAACCCACTTGTTTTTTCCCTGGCTTCTGCGGCAAACGGCAGACGCGAGAAGTTTCAGTCTCATTGACTTGCAGCAAAATAAAAGAGCAAGTGCTTTTGCATAAGCATTTAAAAATTGTATGGTAAAACAATGAGGCCGTATTGCCACATTTCGATGTCAATTGAATAGGTGTGTAATTAATCAATTAACGTTAATATTAAATAGCCATTTTGAACAGGAGTAATAATAAAAATGATGTCACACTCACTATTGACCAAACTCTTGTACAGCCGCGGACTCGAAGTGTTTATCAGATTTCAAACTCGATTCCTTCTCACACTGTGCGCAATAAGGTTCAAGATGTCATATCAACTTTCATAAGTATTAGTTTTTAAAGTTGTGAAGCGTTGATTCTAGCAAAAAAGCTATTAACCACTTTTTGATGTTATGAACTCCTTTTTATTTATGTACTATGTCTAGTCAAAAGTTATTTATAGCGAATTTGATTGAATTTACTAAATAGCTTGATTTCTTTTTCTATACTGCCTAGTATAAAGCCACTTTAAATTAACCTTTTAATATCATTTATGAAAAAAAATATCTTTCCCCTGTCAATTCTTTGCGAGCGACCTTATGAAAAATAATATTGAAGCAATTATAGACCCTAGGATGGTAAATATTTCAAGTTCGCGACTGTACAGTCCATTTCACTACAAGTTTAAGCAGCAAACTGTACGCAGGAAAGCAATTTAGATAATAAGCACAGAGTAATATCAGATTATTCTAGGAAATGTTTTTAGACAGGATTTTGCGTATCTTGATAAATCACAACCGAACCGTTCATTCAGACAGTTCTCAATTTCAAAAGCTATCAAATTGTTTGACACAAAAAACAAAATCAATCATTTTGAAAGTTTTCGAAAACAAAAACTGACTGACGGTTGTGGTTCGATTGCGTTTGGCAACAATTTATTTTAGGAGAATTGGGCCCGATCAGTGATCCTAAAGGCCTGCACTATAATCAACAGCTAGTAGCTAATACGTCACTAGTGAACACCGCATCGGTCTATCCCGCCGCAATGAATGGTCGGATTGGTAGTGGCACGATGTTGTTAGTTAGACACAGTTACAAAGGTGACAGTGGCCGCGATTGTGTTTGAGCATCGACTAAACTTAACTCAAACCAAAATCATCATTTTTTATTTCACATAAACCAATACAGGCGCTTATGAAAAGACTAATTTAGATGCACTGTTCCAATTAGTTGTTTCCTATGGAGAAGAGCCGGAAAGAAACTCCATGCGTCAGTGAAGTTTTAACAGTGCGTAAGTCGTTTTGAGACAAAAACAGACAACACTGCGAAAGCCACACTATTACTTGAAATGAAAAAGAACTATAGGATTTTCAAAGGTTTATTAAATCATCAAAGAGTTTATTTGTAATGATAATTAAAAACAATATTGCGTTCAGCGTAAGTTACGCTCGTTTTAAATAGTTTTTTCACTCTCTTGTAAAGTAGCCATTTTTGACTTCCGCACTGTTAGAACTTCACTGATTACTCTTTTAAAAAGAATATCTTTAACAATTTCAGTGAATACAGTGCTATGATTTAGGATAGTTATGAGAGAACAATGTAGTCGTGACCACAGACCAGTGAGTAATGTAGTACCAAGTCTTGAGTACAAAAAATTACAGACAAAAAAAAAACACAATACGAATAATAGTAATTTACAAATAGCCCTCTAGCCAGTTCACGATGTTCTCACATTAACAAAAGATAAGGAAGCTAAACTATATAAAACAATTGACATAATTAAGCTATGTTACAATTTTGGTGTACAATAAAGTATATTCTATTCTATTCTAATTAAATGTCATGAAAACTTAGACAAAAAAACATTGTAGAATAAGATAAACTAAAAATATGGCTATCCTTTACTTGTAGACAGAACAAGATAGAGAAGAACGATTATTAGAGATGTCTTTAGTGGAACTAAATATCACCCGCTGGTAAATGGGTTTACGAGCGTTTTGGCCGGATCAGTCTAGCTGCTAAACTGTTCAGTGTGTGTAGACAAATGGCAATTGATGATCGGTAGAGAATAGTAACGACAATGAGATGTACAGGGCCTGTAGACAAATGGCAATCGATGATCGGTAGAGAATAGAAACGACAATGAGATGTACAGGGCCTGTAGACAAATGACAATCGATGATCGGTAGAGAATAGAAACGACAATGAGATGTACTGGATTGACATAAGCTTTCGACCGATCAAGCGATCTGTTATGTCATTTCCATACATTTAACTGGCGTATCTATTATCTGACGATCGTCGTTTGCCATTTTGTCTACAGACACTGGATTGACATAAGCTTTCGACCGGTCAAGCGATCTGTTATGTCATTTCCATACATTTAACTGGCGTATCTATTATCTGACGATCGTCGTTTGCCATTTTGTCTACAGACACTCGATTGACATAAGCTTTCGACCGATCAAGCGATCTGTTATGTCATTTCCATACATTTAACTGGCGTATCTATTATCTGACGATCGTCGATTGCCATTTTGTCTACAGGCACTCGATTGACATAAGCTTTCGACCGATCAAGCGATCTGCTATGTCATTTCCATACATTTAATTGGCGTATCTATTCTCTAGCGATCATCGATTGTCATTTGTCTACAGGGGCTGGAGTGCTCACACTTATAGTGTCGGCGATCTACCACAAAATATTTCAGTAGTAAGTAATAAACTATCTATCCTACTGTTACCTACTAAAGAAAAATATATACGCTTTTGAAATTCCGCTATAATATTTACTCTATACAGGGTGTTAACGAATTCGTGTAATTCCTTAAAACCACATGATCTACTACAGATGTAGACAGGCCCCCCACGGGATTAAGCTTGAATAAAAATAAAAAATAAAAATTATTATTTTTTCATGCGGCTTTGTTACCGATCGTATCTAAACCACTTATGGATTCAGTAAAAAAATAAGAATTAATTTTTTTGCAAAAAAAATGTTTTATTTGTGTGAACATTTCGATGCCACGCATAAATAAATGAAAGCACGGCGATACGGTTGGCAGGCACAACTAACGCGATATCGCTCTTTGCAGTCAGATAACTCAAGGCTCTAAAATGACTCAGAAATAGAAAATCGAGATTATTTTTTGTTTTTTTTTTAATTCATTTTCAAAAATTCCCATTTAGGGTTAATCTGTGTCACCAGTGGATCACGTGGTTTGAAGGAATTACACGAATTCGTTAACACCCTGTATAGTCGTATTTTGACTTTAATGTCGATTTTATCGAAACTATTGTAAGAATGATCACCCTAATGCTAGGAACGCATCGACCTTAAACGGGCAAAGCGCACAAACGCGATCACCAACGTGAATTTAGCCAACATGATCGCCAGTGACGGCAAGTAATTGTGGTTTCAATGAGCTTTAATGTAAAATCTGCCCTATAAAGGATTTAATACGTAGAAAATGAAGGTACGTACCAAGTAATTAATTTTGTTTGGATGTTGATGCGTGGCACTGCATAATATTATCATCGGCTGCATTATACGTTTCCGCGATGGACTCTGACGCATCATCCTACGTGAGCTATCTACAAGCGACGCGAAGCGGCGCGGCGCGACGCGAAAACAACAAACAGTCGATACCTATTGAAGTGGCCTACGTGACCAAACGCACGAGGAGTGCGGTGCGGCGCGGCGCGGCGCGGAGCGACGCGATCAGTTGGCTTGACATTTTCACGTGAACTCGATGCGATGCCGTACAGTGCTACTGAAAGACGGCGGCGCGCGGCGGACGTTTCGCGAGCTCGTAGGACAAAGCCGCCGCTTCGCACCGCATCGCGTGTCACCGCATCGGATCGCTTCGTAATTCGCATCACTTTGAACCGCCTACGTAAGACGCCGCGTGAAAGCTTTCGCATTCGACCGGTCGATCGTGATTGACCGCTTGAGCACCCACCCTTAGCCAAATTCTACTTAGTAATCAAAACAATTCGTTGAAGGATATAGGAACCGGGCATTAGTTATCTATTGCAACAGCAATACCACTTATCGCCATGGTATTTCGTTGTAAATCGAGCGTGAACGGCATTTCACAGTAACATAAATGGACAATATTTTGCTTGCCAAAAAACGTTTGTTTGCATACTAAATTTTTTGATAAAAACAATAGTTTGAGGGCAAAATTGAACGTCGATAACAATAGTTTTGTTTGTCGATGTAAAATTTTGAACTAGTTCGGTGAAGCAACGCATTCGTTTGTATTTACATAGAATTGTTCCAATTACTATGCGTTAGTATTCGGAGTGCAGTGAACTAGCCTCGTTTTTGATAATTTTCTTCTGTTGGATGAAAACGAGGTTCCAGGAGTAATAGCTGAAATTTATTTGGATTGTTGGCGATAAAAGTTTTTTGTTTATAATGATAATTCATCTTTTTTTGTACCTATTTAAATGCTTTTCTTTTATAACCCAAAGGTTGTTTGGCAGTTAGGCATTTAAGTCCACCATAGTGCATAGAAGTATAAATAATTAATATATTATTATGTTAAATTAAATTTTTCATTATTATGTTGAAAATCTTACGAAGAAACAACGCGTTTCCATTTTTTCACGGATGGCGTCGAAACTGATACGAAAAAAAAAAAAAAAAAATTTAATTATTTTCGTATCATTTATATTATTACATAAGTTTATTGAATAAAGTTAATATTGAATATTTAATTTTAAAAAAAAAAACATACTTGTTTTACTGTTCATACTTTAGCAGAAAACTCTATTAAAAATCTACGAAACCTTAAGAAATTTTATTCTTGTAACCGTTCACCCATATAGATATAATCAGAGCAATAAAACGGTATAAAACCAATTGACAAACGGCATTGCCTGCTATCTGGAACGGTACAGAGCAAAGGGGACAATTAGAGAATGCAAACTACAGAAACGGGATGGTCCAACATCGTCTGCTAATTACATTTGCTTGCTTGCTCTCACACAAATATTACTCTGTATTTGTGACTATGTAGTTTCTATAGAAGTGCTAATTGCTTACAGAAGTTAGTGTCTTTACAAAGTGGAGATGGAGGGAGATAGGTTTTGTTATGTCACCGGTGTCGACTCTAATTAGCGTCGTCGGCGAGATTATTGAGGTAACATTGTTTGGTAGATAGCTTCGGCTTGTTATTGTATTGGATTCATGTTGGTTGTGTTTGAGGGAATATAATTGTCTATACATAAATGTATCGACATATTTATGTATTATGTAGGTGGTAGGTCTGCGAATGTCAAATAAGGCATTACATAATATTTTACTTAAACCTAAAGGCGATAGGGTCTCTTATCACATTATGGGACCTAATACCACCGACGTTTAGGTACCAACAATCTCTTCATATCTCTGATCCTCATCCGTTAACTGCAGATAAAATAAAAGATAATACCATTATTAATGTCTTAGTCTTATTGTCGAAATATAAGCAATTTTGGCGCATCATGATAAGCGTATCTACTGCAGCTCATCTCATCCTACCCCAGCGGTCCTTGATAAAGAAAACTCAATTTTTATTAACAAACTTTTTTTTTTTTAAACCGACATTATAATGGCTGTTGACTATAGTCAAAAATAACTTAGAACCGCATTTAAATCGGTTTATCCGTTTGCGAGCTAGACTGCCGGTTTCTAAGTTGAGAATTCTAAGATAAGGAGAACTTAAGTAACATTTGAGCATGAATTTGCTCTATAATCTACGTTAAAATTATACGTAAGATGTGCTTATCTTTAACCCTATATAGGGCAGAAACGAAATTTGTACAGCGCTTGTACCACCCCAATAGTCTAACTTTAATGTAGATTTTATCGAAACTATTGTAAGAATGATCACCTTTATGCTAAGAACGCATCGCCAACGTGAATTTAGCCAACATGATCGCCAGTGTCGCCAAGTAATTGTGGTTTCATATGTACCTTGATGTAAAATCTGCTCTATCAATTCAAAAGTACCCGTAAATGGTCTTAATGCAATAAATGCTTAGACTTTGACTTTGTACTCATAAACCGTCTAATGGGGGATTTACACGGGTCGATTTTAATAATAATCGACCGTCTAAATGACAATTCGACTAGGCCGCAAGTGACTAAAATCGCAAGCCCCAAAGTTGAGTGTCATACGACTTTTGCCGTGCGGCGAGAAGCCGCATGCGGCGGGTGACTAAAATCGACCGTGTAAATGGTCAGTTGCAGGCGATCGCCCGCCGCATGAGGTGTGTTTTGCGCTGTGTTGTTCCGCTAGAAATGAACAAGTAGCATGCGATTTTTGTCGACCGGCGTAAATGGGGTGGCGATTCGATTTTTACAAGCGATGCGACTGGTGACTTATGCCGCTCGGCTAAAATCGACCCGTGTAAATCCCTCATAACAGTGCCACAGAGAAACACATCGACAAAAGATAAACACTTATAACACCCCTCTTTTTGCGTCGGGACTAAGAATAACCCCGGCTTCAAGGATGGAGGCTCCTTTATTATCTATTGTATATTAGATATTATAAGCAACACAGAATAAAAACATAATTACTTAACTCCCACATTCTAACTCCACAAATACTTTTGGATACAAGTAACAAGTGTTGTCCATTTCCAGCAGTAAGCTAAGCCGATAATGTTACTATTTACCAGCAAACAATGGATCAAATCTACCACTATTCAAGAGCCTGAAAGCCTCAACAGTATCCTGTTACTATTGCTTGTTAGTGGTATATCCAACTATTCATTTGCCAGAGTAAGTCATCGCATTACGCAGAGACAATTACTGGACGGAAAACAAAGGCTCCCGTAGATGCTGGCTACCTCACTAATTACCTTATTTACTTCCATCTACATAGTCCTATGTTCTGTCCCCTTGTTTGGCTTTCATAAATGTCGTTAACACCGTGTTAGGTGCTCTTCACACGGAAACTGTGAAGTGCGTGGATAGGGAAACGCGTTTTTAATTTCTTTTTTTTTTTGAGGTTCCTTTTTTTCTGAACTGTTTACCTTTTATAAAGGCAGCAGTATCTCCTTGTTTTTTTTTATGTAATAGTTTGGTTAACAAGCCGACGGCTCAGCTGATGGAAAGTGGTTACCGCCACCTTTAAACACCCTTAACACCAACAGGATTGTTGATGCGTTGCTAATCTTCAAACCAGAACACAGCAATGTTGCTCAGCGGCAGAAATAGGTATGTAGCATTATGGAACGCAACTTTAAATAATAATGTTGGCAACACTGCATCTAGCCCGCGCTCGCCCTTTTGGTTTGGCGCCACTCGACCAGTGACTACTTGTAATAATTTTATTGTAATACATTTAATATTTATAAAACTTAAGTTAAACTAATTCTAATCATTAATAGTTGTAATACACCATAACTGAAAACCTCCTTGTTGTTTTTTATTACATTAATACATGGCGCAGTCGTAAATTTGGAACTACGTAATCCTTTGTAAGAAGCCGGTGAAGTGACATAAAAGTACTCTAAAAATATAAAAGTTAAAAACACCACCAGAATTATGGAAGAAACTTCGAATGATCTGGGGACGGTGGAATATAAAATGCCCGCTGCCTTAAACCTTGAAGACATCGACAGACTCTGGCCGCAATGGCAGAAATTCAAATTATCTTTTAAAATTTTCTTAATGGCGGCCGGTTTTGAAAAAGTTACTGAAACAAGGAAAGCGGCAATTTTACTAAATTGTATTGGCCAACAGGCACAAGAACTATATTTTAATGTTTTAAAAGTTGAGGAAAAGCCGAAGTTGGAAGAAGTTTTAACATTATTCGATAATTATTTCAAACCACAACAAAATGAGGTAATTAACTCGTATCATTTTAACAAGCGAACTCAAGAAGAAGAAGAATCGTTTGACTCTTTCTACATTGCACTAAGAAAATTAGCAGAAAATTGCAACTTCAAGGAAAGTGACAGAATGTTAAGAGACCGAATTGTAATTGGAGTACGTGATCAGCGAACACAACAGAAACTTCTTGAAATTAAAGATTTGACTCTTGAGAGAGTGCTGGAAATCTGCAGATCATCTGAACTCTCTAGGGAGCATGTGAAAATGCTTAATCCAAGCCCAATTGCAGTCCAGCAGTCCTGTGATACAGTGCAGCACACTCATCAAAATAATAAAGTTAAGTATTATAATAATAACAACAAAAATAATGTCTTCAATAGTAATAAATTCAGTAAAAATTTGTACTTATGTAAAAAATGTAATACTAAACATGGTCCGAGGAATTGTCCAGCATTTGGCAAAATTTGCTCTAATTGCAAAAATTATAATCATTTTAGTGTAGGGTGTCAGAACAGCAAAAAAGTTTGTAACATTGAAAATATCAACAGTAGTGATAATGATGTACATAATTTGTGACTAGTCTGTCATTCAATTGATTTAAATAAAAATGAATGGACAGAAGACCTAATACTAAATAATAAAAGAGTTTGTTTTAAATGTGACACTGGGGCACAAATTAATGTGCTTTCATTGAAAGATCTCAAGGAAATTGTCAATGATGATAACAATTTAAGATTGTCTGAGACAAAAATTATATTAGAGGTTTTCGGGGGTGGTAAAATTTTACCAATAGGTAAAACTAATTTAAAAATAATTTTTAATGATGTCACATTGATCACTGAATTTATTATAATAAAGGAAAAGGTTCGACCAATCTTGGGTTTAAATACTTTAATTGGATTAAAGCTGTTAATAAATAATAATATAAATATAGTTAAAAAAATTAATAACAGTAAAGATAAAATTGTTAATGCTTATGCCAAACTGTTTCAGGGTGTTGGTGAGTTTAAAAAGCAGTTGAAGCTGCGCATTCAACCAGGAGTGGAGCCAGTGGTCCGACCCCCGCGGCGAGTGCCTAATGCACTGAAGTCACGTCTTGCAGATAAACTGAAGTCTCTGGAGGATTGCCGGATCATAGCTAAGGTCGAACATCCTAAGAATTTTGTTAGTAATTTAGTTATCATAGAAAAGAAAGATGGTTCATTACGAATATGTTTGGATCCTAAGGATCTTAATAAAGTTTTAATACGAGAACATCATTTAATACCTACATTAGAGGAAATTATACCTAAACTTTGTAATAAAAAGGTTTTCTCAGTTTTGGATTTGTCAGATGGATTCTATAATATCAGTTTGTCAGAGCAATCAAGTGATTTATGTACTTTCAACAGTCCATTTGGATGTTATAAATTTTTAAGATTGCCATTTGGGCTATCAATAGCTCCAGAAATATTTCAAGCTTATAGTGAGGCTGCCTTTGGTGACATACCAGGAGTAATTGTGTATTGCGACGATTTATTAATATGTGGGAATACTGAAGCAGAGCATGATGCAATATTAACTAAGGTTTTTGAACGTGCTCAAAAGCACAATGTTCGATTTAATAAAAACAAATTTCAATACAAGTTAAAAGAAGTAAAATATTTTGGTCACATCTTTTCTGAACAGGGAATGAAAATAGATCCGGATAGGATTATGGCCATTGTTAATATAAAAAGCCCTGTCAATAAAAAAGAGCTTCAAATTTTCCTTGGAATGGTGAATTATTTAAGAAAATTCATTCCCAACATGGCTGATCTTGCATCATCTCTGCAGTTGCTCCTAAAGAAGGATGTTGAATGGTTATGGACTGAAGTTCATGAAAAAGCATTTAATAATATTAAAAAAGTTATTAGTGGGGCACCAGTATTGCAAAATGTTGATTCTAAATTACCCATAGTCATTCAATGTGATGCTTCTCAAAATGGACTTGGCTGTTGCTTAATGCAAGAAGGCAAGCCTGTAAGTTTTGCTTCTAGAAGTTTAACATCTGCGGAAAGAAATTTCTCACAAATAGAAAAAGAACTGTTGAGTGTTGTATGGTCGACCAGAAAATTTCATTACTATATTTATGGACAAAAATGTCAAATTTTAAATGATCACAAGCCACTTGAAAGTTTGTTAAAAAAGCACATACACGAAGTACCATCACCAAGATTACAGAGGTTGAAGTTAAAGTTATTAAGATATGATATTGAATTCAAATATTTGAAGGGTAAATTAATGTTCATTGCAGACTTATTGTCAAGGGCTTTCATTGAAACAAACAATAATATTGATGATTCATATATGTTTGAGGTGATTCATTGTGTGGGGTTAGCTAACTACTTGCAGTGTACTGATGAACAGAAACTAGAACTAGTAACTGAGACTTGTAAAGATGTGGAGTTAAATAAATTGTCTGAATATATAATGAATGGGTGGCCAGAAAATGTTAAGTCTATTCCTGATAATCTACAATACTATTATAAATTTAGAGGTGAGCTTTCAGTGGATAATCATTTGATTTTCCTTAATGATAGATTAATAATTCCAAAGACACTAAGACTGTTAATGATAAAAAAATTGCACGAAGGTCATTTGGGCATGACTAAAATGAAGCAACTTGCTAGAAGAATGTATTATTGGCCACATATGGATAGTCATATTGAACACTTTGTTAGAAAATGTTTTCCTTGTCAAACATATCACAACAATAATATTAAAGAGCCACTGTTATCACATGAGGTGCCAGAACTACCATTTTTTAAAATTGGCATTGACATAATGGATTTCAGAAATAAAAGTTATTTAGTAATTTATGATTATTTTTCAAAATGGTTAGATATAATTTTAATACAGAACAAGAGTGCCAAATGCATAATAAATAGCTTACTAAATATTTTCAGCAATTTTGGTGTACCAAACGAAATTGTTTCTGATCACGTACTATTTGATTCAAGGGAATGTAAACAGTTTGCTTTAGAATGGGGCTTTAAGTTTAATTTTTCCAGTCCAAGATACGCTCAGTCAAATGGAATGGCCGAACGTGGCGTACAAATTGCTAAAAAAATATTATTAAAATGTTATGAAGACAAAACTGATTATAGAACAGCATTGCTACAATACAGAGCTTCACCTGTATCTGGTACAAATTTTTCTCCTAGTGAACTTATGATGTGTAGAAATTTAAAGACTAAGTTAATTGTAAACAGTAATTTTTTAAAACCAAAATTGAATGATAATATTGTACAAGAGTTTAACAAAGTCAAAGATCGAAATGTGAGAAACTATAATAGAACAACAAGATATAAAAATGAGTTTAAAATAGGCCAGAAAATTTGGTTTAAGAAAGATGTTAATAAAAATGTTTGGTTAGAGGGTTTTATTGTAAGTAGTAATGGATTTAGATCTTATAATGTAAGAGACAAGAATAATGTAAACTATACAAGAACCTCTTATCATGTTCGACCTGCATGATTTTGGTAATGTTCCAGGTGACAAAATAAGCCTGGCCTACTGTTGGTTGAATGAGTTATTATAATAAACTATGTACAAATGCATCATAATTTTAGATAACTTGTTATTCTTTACACTAGATTAAGAAGAAAAGTTAAGTAATCCTGTGTTTCGCTGTAGTATATAATTTTGTTTTTATAAATGTATATGGGGAAGAAAATGCTGTTGAGTGTATCTATTTGGTTTATTTGTTAATTTCAAATTATTTTTTCTAAAAGGGGAAGATGTAGCATTATGGAACGCAACTTTAAATAATAATGTTGGCAACACTGCATCTAGCCCGCGCTCGCCCTTTTGGTTTGGCGCCACTCGACCAGTGACTACTTGTAATAATTTTATTGTAATACATTTAATATTTATAAAACTTAAGTTAAACTAATTCTAATCATTAATAGTTGTAATACACCATAACTGAAAACCTCCTTGTTGTTTTTTATTACATTAATACAGGTAGTGCTTCCCCAGAAGAATTTTTTTCACAAGGTGTTCTACTACTACTAACACATCCACACACACACACACACACGCATTCACACACACGCACACACACACACACACACGCACACAGATCACATACATCTGTTAAACTTAAAGAAAATGAAATATTAGATTATAAAATAAGAATTACCGAAAGTTTTCCTAAGAATATTGTAAGTCTACTGCAGAGCCATTCAAACCATTGTATTCGTATTTTGTTAAGTGATAATTCCTGCGGCTGAACAGTTTCCCAAAATACAAGCTCAAGCTTAGTTTGGGAATGCATATCTTAGATTACTCTAAGATCAGATGAATGTGTTAACTGGCGATAAAAAAGTTTTTTTTTTCTGCAACTCTTATTCACTTATTAATGCATAAGAGTATTAAACTCTTATGTATTAATAAAAAACAGCATATTATTATCGAATCATCGAAATATCTTAATCGAACCTCCAAAACTGATGATACTTAAGTACCTACGTCCGGCGCACCCTGGGTAGTCAGCCCCGATACCGACCTTGGTGACTGGCTTATCTTTTCTCCACGGCATGAGCTGTTCTCGTATAGCTCATGTTGACACGAAAGAAGAATCATCGCAATCACCAATACGTTTGCCAAAAACGGTGATTATGGCAATGTTACTTGTCAATCTGGTAACGTAGCGATCCATGAGGAACCGCAAGTTCAACACAGGTCTTATAAAATATAAGACCGCAGTTCAATACAAATGACCGATACCTTGGTTTTCTTCTTTGTCATTTTTATTTCTGCAGCCGTATAAATATTCATCCTCTAGGCCTAATCTCGTTTCACGAGTCTACAGTTTCAGGCCTGAAAGAGGCTCAACTGTAGCGTCAGGATTAACCCCGCGCTCGTTCGCTTTCGAACGTAGGCCGTGAAATGCGATTGCAGCAAAGCCAGTGTTCAAAAGTGAATAGATCTAATCTTAATATTGGAACAGGTGGGCTTCTTTTGGGCCAATAAGGGGCGGCTCATAGAACGAGTATATACAGGGTTAGTTTATGAGATAGGCCTTCAGGGCCAAAATTAAAGCTATGAAGAATAGAAAAAAGTAGTTAAAACAGTCAAAAACCTAATTAAAAAAAAATATAACTCCGTTTTAAGATTTTTGAAAGAGAATAAATGTTTTTATTTCAAATGGACCTGATTTCAGGGAGTTTTAAAACGTCAAAACTAGGTACACGGTTCCAAAAGGTAGGTTCTATGGAGAAGAGCCGGCAAGAAACTGCATGAATAGCTGGTGAAAAGCTGGTGAAGGGCGGGCATTTTTGGGGGCTGTCTTATGTAACATTGAAGTTAAAAAAGAACCAAGTAATTCTAGTCTATCTATCTATATAAATAAAAAGAAAAGTCCTGACTGACTGAATGATTGAATGACTCATCAACGCCCAGCCCAAATCCTTGGATCTAGAAAGCTTAAATTTTGCACAGAGGTTCCCTTTATAATGTAGACAGAGATAAGGAAGGATTTTTTGAAATTCAACCCCTAAAGGAATTAAATAGGGGATGAACGTTTGTATGGAAAATCGTCACTTAACGGGTTCAAAATTTCACGCTAGCGAAGCTGCGGGCAAAAGCTAGTTTGGAATAAATGAGGTTTGAGTTTGGTTTCGCCAAACAATACCATCCTGTTTTATCACACCCATCGATAATATTGTTGATAAAGATCATATCCTGCACAGGAATGTTATGGGATAAATCACAGGAAATAAGCAATCTTTTCAATTTAACTTTTCTTTCCTTTTAACGACTGGAGAAAGTAACTTTGTCCATGGGGCTGTAATGTAAGTATACTGTAGGGTTTAGCCCTATAGTTCTTTAGGCCTGTGGTCTTCCAAATTATACGTTACAGAAACACTTGCCAAGTCAGCTGCGATGCTGCGATGGTACGCACGGCTACAGATCAAGCTACACATTTCCAGTATAAGCTGATTTCGCATTGTATAAGATTTCCTTACAATGAGAGGTCAGTGTAAACTGGAAATGTATAGCTTGATGTGTAGCCGTGTGTACCATAAATAAATCTATGTAAACAAAAAGAAAAGTCCTGACTGACTGATTGACTGACTCATCAACGCCCAGCCCAAACCCTTGGACCTAGAAAGCTGAAATGCACAGAGGTTCCCTTTATTATGTAGACAAGGAATAAAGGATTTTTCGAAATTCAACCCCTAAGGGACTTACATAGGGGATGAAAGTTTGTATGGAAAATCGTCACTTAACGGGTTCAAAATTTCACGCAAGCGAAGCTGCGGGCAAAAGCTAGTATTCAAATAAAATGAGCAAAATCGCACTATGGCATTTAAATAATATTTTGGATCGTAATTTTTTTTCTGAGATGTGTATCGAATGTCGCGATGACAAATAATATTCATATATTGCTTTTGGGATCACCGAGCATTCACTGAATACTTACATCGAACAAAAATTACTTTTGAAATATTGGCGACATGCCGAGCGTTCAAACTTTAAATGTGTTTTTTATTCTTCAATATTTCGTAAATATAAAATAAATGTACTCAATAAATTCTGAAATGAAAAAAGTAATACGATAGTTTGATGAGTCCTTACATTGAAGTTAGTTGTAGCGAAAAATATGATAAATAAGTACCTAATTTGTTTATAATTTTAGTTGAAGGGTTTTCTTTAATTTCCAAGCGTAACATTGGTATATTCTTAGGTTTGTTTTCCAAGCGTAACTTTTCTCACAGCCAGGTTTCCAAATTATTTTTTATAACCCAACGCTAAAAGCATTGTTATTACTTTAACCCTTTATGTGTCTGTGGCACCGTAGCTCCCAAACGGATGAACCGATATCAATGCGTTTTTTTTTAAATCTCGTTTATGCAGGATGGTTCTTGGCTATGTTTCATAATAAGTAATGATTTATAATCACTTCAGCCATTTTAAATTCGGGGATTAAATATTTAGACTTAGCTTAATATTGATCATCATCATGTTTTTCAAATTTCATAATTCTGCCTATACCTGGAGGGCATCTCACACGACGACATCTGCTAACATTTACTAATACAATACTTTCTTTCTTTTAGGTAGGTTCATTTGCCTGGTGTGTTTTTATTTCAGTACCTAGCTTTAGGCCCGCTTGCACAACGACTCGTTAAATACATTTTTAAAACATCATTCTGTCTCCATGAACTTCAAATAATTGTCTGAAATACAAAAATAAATATGTTTATATTTTAGACGACACGTTTGGTGCAGTGGCTGAGCAATTGGCTTTTGCGCAACGGGTCGTGGGTTCGATTCCCACACGGAGCAAAAAATTTGTATGGTCTACAGTTGTTTCGAGTCTGGGCGTTTGTGTATGTGGAGGTTGGTACAGGAGAAATCCTAACGTGGGGCAACGTTTTTTTAAAAGAGAAAGCGAAATAGAAGGGAAATGCGTTTAGCGCGTCGTTGTGCAAACGGGCCTTACTCACTATACGCAAGTTCGGGATCCCTTCTTTTCGCATAATGTTCTTTGTCTTAATATACTTCGGCATAACGATTTTAGCACAATTTGTTTTGGCATAATAATACTTCGGCATAATTTTTTTAGGCATACATTTTATGTTGGCATAATCATCTTAAAGACTAATTTGTTTTGGCATAAATTTGATTCGCATAACGTTAGTAGGCCTAATGACTATTAGCATAACGTTAGTTATGATAATCAGAAATGTTTTTACCATTGTCTAATAATCTAGTCGCAGGCGCACCCCGACACGGATAGGTTAGGTTCGAAGGGGATGATGGGGGCTAGCGTGAGCGAGCGAAGCGAGCGAACGAAGCCCCCGTCATCCCCTTCGTGTTAGGTTACTTTAAACCCTGCAGACAGAAATAGGAGCCCCGCACAGCGGGGCTCCGTCGACTCTGCTTTGGAGCCTCAACCTTACAAACATCCCCTTAAGTTTTTATTGTGAAAATGAAAGTAGGTGACGAATAATCGTCTACCGTATACCTATAAAAATTTGTTTTAATATTATTATGGGTAAATAAATTTATGCTTTAGGATATTATGCTTAAAAAAGTTATGCTTTAGAACTTTATGCTTAATCATTATTATGGTTAGAGAAATTATGCTTAAAAAAATTATGCGTAAGCTGTGATGCGTAATTATATTATGCGAAAATATAATTATGCCAAACAAAATTATGCTAAGTTATATTAGGTCTTAAAATTTTATGCAAATGGATAGGGAACCCGCAAGTTCATGTGAAAAGACCCTAACGTATATGTGTATAACACTACACCAGATAGAAATTGGGAAGGTTTTTGGCATTGTTTTGCGTCGCGTTTATATAAATTAGTTCGTCATTGTGGACGGTCAGGGCTACCACGGCCTGGATTTTAGATATTTTGGCAGTGTAACATTTGGCAGCATTATTATATTAGGAGAGAATTATTGTTGACATAAATTGGTCTAAACGCTATCAAAAATATTTATTTATTTTCATGGAGCCAATGAGTTATCAGACTTGCAATGCCCACCCACAGATAAAGCTTATTTTTTTAAGTAAACCATTTCATTCTTTAAGTTAACGGAACTGAGAAGTTGAGCCACTTTAGCTAAGTGGATCAATGAAGGTATAATATCCTTTTTATTTTATCATATGCATAATTATTTTATTCTAGGTTAAATTATAGCTCAGATGATAATTCACCTTGCACGTGTTTGTACGTAATAGGGTTAAGCTAAAGACAAACTGATCCCAGGTATGCAACGTATGCGATGCATTATGACATCTGGGCAACTGACAATGAAAACATTTTCTATGAAAATAAATGATTTAGAAACAAATAACGTGTAACAAGTCTGTGGCGGCATCTATCTCGCCACATGCGAACTATCCTACATAGCGCAATCAAGATTTAACACGCAGATAGTATAAGTATATATGTCGTGGCCATATCGTAGAATTGATCACTTCATGATGTGGCCGGCCATTTCATGAAATGGTCGTATTTCATGAAATGGCCAACTAAAATTGGCCATATCGTTGAAACGTCAACGTTTAATGATATGGCCATCCACGTTTGGCCATATCATTAATGTAGGGTTTCCATGATATCAAAGGTTTAATAAAAAAATCCAAATAAAGGAAGCACGTACCATGCAAGCAAAGGAGTAGACTACGGAATTTCGACCCACAAAATATCGATGCACGTTACCGCGAAAGTTTAATAGCTTGATTCACCAACAATTAAGGGGATCTATCGCTCGGCGGCCGCTGCCGCGGCACGCTCGCTTCGCTCGCTCGCCTTCGCGCGTTATTGGTCACTGTTCTAACCTAACCTAACCCAAATGATTCAATATACTAAATAGTAAATGTTTGCAGTAACGTGCATCGATATTTTGTGCTGTAGTTTCACAGGTTAACCAGATAAACAATCGAACAAATAAAATTCTATGAAAAGTTCACCCGCAGTTACCATGAAGTCATATTTTGAAATCCAATAATAGTCCATTAATTTTCGTTGCGTGGTCACCCTACTTTACTTATTATTATTAGCTTTTTTGTCAGAATAATTGTCCGCCGCCATGATGCATCACAAAAACAAAACGATATCAGCGCCTCTAACGGTGAATAATGTAACTATTTTACGATATGATCACTAATGTTTGACCATATCATGAAGTGGCCGTGCGTTTAGCTGATCATATCGTTAAACGCTGATTATTCATTGATCTGGCCAGGCCATATCATGAAATGGCCAACGGGTATTGGCCATTTCATGAAATGCAACCATTTCATGAAATGGCTGGCCACATCATGAAGTGATCAATTCTATGATCTGGCCACGACATATATACAACCTCCCAACATCAACCGTTGGGCAGTAGCCCGCCAGGTGCAAGACTCCGCCTGGTTGGAGGATCCTCCTTTTAGTTGGAGGAACACCACGCCAAGTTTCTCCACAAGTCTGTTTCTTAGTCATCTACTTTCACAGAAAATGTTTTCATTGTCAGTTGCCCAGATGTCATAATGCATCGCATACGCACATACGTGGGATCAGTTTGCCTCTAGCTTTATGAATCTGTACTACAAGTATTCAATGGCTAATGCAAGATCTCGAGACATGAGCTCGCCGGGTGATCAGCGCATGAATTTGGCTCCGAAACTAGTCGGGCAATCGCGAAAAATAAACGGGAATAAATTGTAACTAATCATAAATACTACTGTGATATGTTTCGGTGCTGTATCGATATTTGCGGTCTATTTAAAATGATAATCATGTGCTAAAAGTAATTATCTATCGTAACCATTAAATGGAGATGAGCTCCATTATATTTCTATTAATGGGTAATTAAAATCATTTGCGGTTTATGAGTATCAATTTAATTTAAAATAAACAGTATATGTATGACATTAGCGTACTTCATTTATCAATAAAAACTGACTATATCTATTTGTAAAATTGTTTCATAAATGAATCTGCTGGTTATATAGGTTTTTCTTAGCAAAATTTACCCCCAAAAATACTTCCGATCATTTCTAAAAAGTGAACCAACCCACACCTATCCTCTAAAAAATTGTTCTGTAAAAAGTAAATTTCTGCAAAATCTGTTATTGCTAGGTCAACAAAAACAAGTCATAACGTAATATTAAAGATTAAACTAGCTATATTCATAAAAATAATTCATGGTAAATTAATATTTTTTAAATTAGGAGGCCATTTCAAAAAGTGCGGCATCTATCCCGGTTTTACCCTAACTAGATGCGGCTGAATGCGTGTATTTTACATGGAACGACTACCAACAGACCTCCGCAACCCAGTTTACTGGGCAATGCCGATAACCTAAGGTTCACCAGCTCGTCAGTGAATTTCTAACAGTGCGTAAGTCATTTTGTGACAAAAACGGACAACACTGCGAAAGTTACAATATTACTTGAAATGAAAAAGATTATTAGTATTTTCAAAGGTTTATTAAATCATCAAAGAGTTTATTTGTAATGATAATTAAAAACAATATTGTGTTCAGCGTACGCTCGTTTTCAATAGTTTTTTCACTCTCTTGTAAAGTAGCCATTTTTGACTTCCGCACTGTTACGCGTCATCCTACGTGAGCGATCTACAAGCGACGCGAAGCGGCGCGGCGCGACGCGAAAACAACAAAACAGTCGATACTTATTGAAGTGGCCTACGTGACCAAACGCACGTGGAGTGCGGTGCGGCGCGGCGCGGCGCGAAGCGAACGCTGTCAGTTGGCTTGATATTTTCACGCGAACTGGATGCGGTGCCGTACAGTGCTACTGAATGACGGCGGCGCGCGGCGAGCGGTCCGCGAGCTCGTAGGACAAAGCCGCCGCTTCGCACCGCATCGCGTGTCACCGCATCGCATCGCTTCGCAATTCGCGTCGCTTTAAACCGCCTACGTAAGACGTCGCGTTAGAACTTCACAGACGAGTTGTCATTTCGGGCTTCTGACTCCCCGTAATGATTGTCATAGAGGTATTCGTATGATATCCGGGACCGACGATTGAATGTGCTTTCCAAGGCACGGACGTGTCTCGATATGTAATGAACGGTCAATCATCCTCGAACTGACCGTGGCAAGCGTTGCTTAACCTCGAAAATTGTATAATCGGTGCGCTTGTTAATTAGCCATGAGCCCCTCAAGTTTAAAATAATCAAACCTATTAAGCTGGCTTCCCACGGTACGTGGTAGCGCGCACTGGCTGTGCGTGTGTATCATCCGTAAAATCACGCACCGTGGGAAGCCACATTATGAGGGTGTGTGATGTGGATACGGCGCACCGCTCCGCACGCGTCCGCGTTACCACGGACGAGTCTCTTCCCATGGTGCGTCGGTGCGAGCTCGAGTGTCGCGGTGCGCGCTATCACGCACCGTGGGGAGTCGGTATTAGACATACATACCTAAACATTCCACACTGGTCTCTCAAATCACTCGTCATTAAGTCTTCAACGTAAAGCCCTAAACGTTTTAATAAGAAACGTAAATCCCAACAATGTAGACGTTTACGTATGCACATAGAGTCACAAAGTGGTGCGCTCTATTAGTTCTCAAAGAATGCAAAGGAGAAAATTTATTAACTTGACATAGTTATACAACATGTAAGTAACAGGAATAATACAAATACTCAAACACACCAATTAGAATTTTTAGTTATAATCATAATACATACACTGAAATGTTACTTTTGTGTGCTTTAATATTGTTTATTTAAGAAAACAGTATTACTTATTCATTGTTAACTGCATTTAAAATTCAGTCTTATGGCTAGGACACGAGGCTCAATTTTCCCTATCTCAATTAAAAGGAAGGCAGAAAAAAAGAAGGGTTAAAAAAATACACATATTTAAAGGGCTGAAATTGATTCAGTAGCAGTAGTGTCATTCTGTAAGAAACCCACCTCAATATCGACGGTTAGCTCGATATCCATAATGTCACAGTATGGATAATAGAAGCAAATAACACACAGATAATCGACAGTATAATCAATAACGCGTAGTTTTGTTATCCACGCTGTGTCACGACAAGTGTCTAATTGACAGTCGCGATGGAGGTGAGATTCTTACAGAATTGCACTGCAGATTGTTAACAAACTACTTTCAGAGTTTTTGTTTACTATATACACGTTGTATATATGCTAACTATACGCGGATTCGTAACTACGTGGTTCTTCTGTTTTCATTGTACTTTTGGTACGCATAAAACCAGATACTCATCATATCGTCAACGTTACACCCTACGCCCTAAGCCGAGGTCCAAGTCCCACTAGGGGTCGCCCTTAGTGCTGTTGTTGCATGTAGTCATGATGTATAGTAGTGTATGTGAGTTAGTATAGTATAAGTAGTTAGCTTAGGTTAAGTATTTTACTTCCCAACCATTGGTTGGAGATCCTTCAGGTTTCGCCAATAACTGCCCGGTTACGTAAAAACAGTAGCAAGGACGACCTACATAAGTAAAATCGAAAAAAAAAAACAAAATCGTCAATATTATTTCTGTAAAGAAATGCACGACTCGTTTGTTACGAGCAAAATTAACCCCAAAAATATTTAAAAATAATAAAAAACCGGCCAAATGCGAGTCGGACTCGCGCACGAAGGGTTCCATCTATAAAAACGAAAAAAAAACACGTTTGTTGTATGAGAGACCCCTTAAATATTTATTTTATTCTGTTTTTTAGTATTTGTTGTTATAGCGGCAACAGAAATACATCATCTGTGAAAATTTCAACTGTCTAACTATCACGGTTCATGAGATACAGCCTGGTAACAGACGGATAGACGGACGGACAGCGGAGTCTTAGTAAAAGGGTCTCATTTTACCCTTTGGGTACGGAACCCTAAAAAGACGCTTAATAAAGGAAAACAAGTAAACATATTAATAACAAGACATCGATAGCACAAATCTCTTAAAATCACGCCTCATTGACTCTCCAACGCAAAGCCCCTAAAATGTAAACGGTTTTTATAAAGAAACGTTGTAAATCCCACCAAGGCAGACGTTTTCGTATGCACACAGAGTGGTACGCTCAATCAGTTCTCAAAGAAGGCAAAGGAGACGGATGCCGGCGTGAGATCAAAGGGGGCACTCGTTACCTTCGTAGACTTTGTTAGGGGCTTATTCTATAGCGGGTTTCCGCTTTGAATGGCCATCGTGTGTTAATTGTGAAATTTTAATGTGTTAATTGGTCGCGTTGGGAAGTCGTTGTTGGCAAGTTGGAATGGTTATTTAAATTAAGTGTGTTGGTTTTTTTCTGACACAATCAGCGGAGAAATGTGTAAGCAGCTCGTTGGAAATTGGTACCTATCGTTTTTAAACGTTTTGTATATTAGGGATTTTGATAATTATGCTTACAGTTAGTGTGCGTCCTGAGTGACGGCGCACGGGCGTATTGCGGATTGCGGAGCGGCTTTACCGTGGCTTTACCGTCGATACCTGTCCTTAGTGCACGCGGGAAAGTTGACGCGTACGCGCGTGTGTTTATTTTACTTTGGTTTTAATAATTTCGATATCAAAATTCAAACGTTTCTAACATTTATTTAATGCGCCGTTCATTCCGCCTACACGGTGCGCCGTCACTCAGGACATACACTTAGGGTTTTTAATCTTTATGGATTTCGATATTAGTACAACTTATATTAGGTGTGATTCGGCCAATTTATGATTATGTTGAACAATTTTATGGCTCACTAAATTTTGACTATGAAAATGAGACAGAGAACCATATTTTCAAAATAGTAACTACACTTTGAAAAAATATAACAATGTACCCTAATACATATACCACTGTCATTTCCAATATTTCAGAATTTAAGAATTTATTACGATAATCAGCTTATATTCCTGGAGTATGAGGCTGTTCAGAAGTATTTGATTTAGGTTGTTCAAATATTAATTAAAATTTATTTATTTAAAATTTATGAAACATGAGTGCAAAAAAACAGCCATAATAGTACCGATTTTTCAATTACATTCATATACAGGATGTAAACGAATTCGTGTAATTCCTTCAAACCGCGTGATATACTGGTGACACAGATTGACCGCGATTGCATGGCATCAAAATATTATAACTATTAATACTAAATTTTTTTGCAAAAAAATGTTTTGTTTATTTTTTTATTGAAACCTAACTAGGTGGTTTAGATAGGACCACTTAGGCTTTTTTTAAATTTTTTTGTCTTTGTTCCTTCCGTCGTTAAATTATACCAGTATTAATTTACAATCTGTATACAAAACTGCAAATTAATTAGGTTTTTATAAACAGCGCAATATATCTGTTAAAGACAGGATTAAATAAATTATGTTTGCACCACTCCGAGTTTATTTTAAACAAAAACAATTACTGAACGTATATTATCTAACAACACAGTTTAATTATCCTACTTATTGGATAAATAATTAAAATTTAATTAAGCTCTTGTCGAGGTATCGCTTTGAAATAGAAACGGTATGGATTCCATCGTACCAAATCTAATAAAGTACCTCGTACGGAATAAGTTCACTCTAATTTCAACGAACCGAAACTTGAAATATTACTAGCCTCTTGAAATACACATGATATTTACGTTTTATACTGACCAAGAGACATACGTACTACAAAACGCCAAAAATCTAAGAAATAAGACTCTTTCGTACATACCATTGCGGTTTTTGACTGTCAAATTATTATCAGCCTGATACAGAATCTGTTATGTACTGCAAATTTTTTTCGGGTACCGTTTTCTTTTGCGGCCGATTCCTGACTTTTATAAATGAACTAGTGCTCTCGAAGTACCTACCTAATGTCGATTTCATGGACTCGATATCGACGTTTCGTATGTCGACGCAGCGATTTCAAAAGTAGGGTAATACGCGGGTGTAATATGTTCGAGTAATTGAATGGAATTTCATAATGTAGCTGTGAGATCGGTTCTTTTATATAATAGTGTAATAGTCGATCGATATTATCTGGGCGATGAATTGTTCCCATGATAGCAGTTGATGAAAAAAAGAGCATATCTCTTTGCAAATTGTGTCACACAATTGAAAAATGCAACAGTAGTTTTCATTCATAGGTACTTTTTCTACTTGGGATTATTTAATACCAGAGGTCGCTCGCGGATTCGCCCGTGTGAATGTCGTTTATCGCGTATCTCGTATTTTTTGGGTTAATAATAGCTTATGGCTTTCTCCTGGTTCCAGAATAATATATCAAGTTTCATCAACATCGGTTCAGCGGTTTCGCAGAGTTACTTTCGCATTTATAATATTAGTAGGGACTTACGTCATGTCATAACATCGTCATAATATACGTCATGTCATGTCATTTTCTCTCCCTCATGTCGATACGAGCTATACGAGAATAGCTCATGCTGTGGTGAAAAGATTAGTCAGTATCTAAGCTAGGTTGGTAACGGGGCTAACTATTCAGCCGGGCTAACGTGCGCCGTGCGAGATATTTTTGTCGATGCAATATCTCGTGCCGTGACGAGATAAGGCATACATTATCTAGCTTCTGCACGAGAAAATTCGACGATAAATTTATCTCGCGCTGCGCATATTAGTAGTTACGTACTTACGTATCGTCACTCGTGGAGACCGTCTAACGAGTACCGTACCCCAATGTCTCACTTAGGTTCTTACTCTTCTTCAATGATAGGCAGATTGTCATATTTAAATAACCTAGGGCATCATTGGTGTTAGAGAACTTAGTCGGCTGGCTAACCGGATTTTGGAGGCCCTAGTAAGGAAATAATATTTTTGTACTGAGACTAATTTCCGGACAACGTCTTTATGAATGCTAGGCTTTAGGTTACTGACTATTTGGTAGATTCTGGTATATTTTTTAGCACCACTTTAGTTCTTTTTACGAGGAAATGTTTGCTGAGATAATTTTTCGTTGCTGCGGGAGACAGAACGTAATCTTAAATATTATTTACGCTTTATGTACAAGTCTAGCTCGCCCCTAAGATTTTACAGTACGGCACAGATGTTTAGGATCAAAACTGAGAGTGGGCTTAGGCGAACATCTGTCCATTACCGGCGGAAACAGTTCGGAGTAATGAAACTCCCCTGTAGGTACATTTCACTTTACTCCCCTGGTTTTAGGGAGTCCGTAGTTTAACTGCGGACATAACGTGTTTCTACTTAATTAATGAATTACTCGCGGTGTTGATACGTACTTAAGGTAGATTCGGTTTAAGTGTGCGAGACCGAGTTCTTATTTATTCGAGCGATCATTCGATTAGTAAATCGATTTTTACGGTAGTGTTATCAACCGATACTCCTGTAAAGCTAAATTTTATTTTTGTTGAACTTGAGCTTCGGTAGACATACAATTTACGATTACTAACGTTTGGGAGAGTCTACTGTGTGTCAAATCTATGTGATCTTTGCTTAGTTTTTGGTAAATTCCCCCGTGTGGCGACGTGCTAGAATATAAAACTTCCTCACTGCACGCTGGGAATAGACGCGTGTTGCAAGATTCCACAAAACCCAGCACGCTTGGTGGTAGGATCTATACGGTCCGCCTGGCAAGCTACCACTATCAGATTAAAGTCCGATACCAAGCAGTTTACTGTGTTCCGACGTGTGTATGTGAGAGTCAGAGGGGTATAGTGGAATCCCTTTCTTTGTTACTTGGATTCGTGTGCTCCATCTTACACCCTGTCTGCGGTTACCATCAGGTGCGACGAGGATCAAACGCGACAAAGTCAAAATAAGATAAACAAAACAAAATAGATATGAGAGTCTTAATTTTAACCAATAACGCTCTATAATTCCTAGGAATCGGCCAATAGTCCAATAGTCTATTGAACATTAGGCTGATATCATTACTTCTTCTTCTTCTTCCTGCCCTTATCCCATGTTACTTGGAGTCGGCGCAACACGTTTTCTTCTTCCATTCCGTCCTGTAACGGAGTCGGCGCAACACGTTTTCTTCTTCCATTCCGTCCTGTAACGGAGTCGGCGCAACACGTTTTCTTCTTCCATTGCCGTCATGATATCACTGACTCCCTTCTCTTTCATATAATTCTTCACACAATCCATCCATCTTTTCTTTGGTCTCCCTCTTCCTCTCCATCCATCCACATTTATATTCATAACTCTTTTGGTCACATGTGTTTCATCCCTCCTCTTCACATGCCCATACCAAGACAAACGGTTCCCTTTCAACTTTTCTGTCACTGGCGCTACTATCATTACTATGATGAATAATAAATAAACAGGCAATTTATTTTAGGCACGTATAATAATAATTTAGTCATTAATATAGATATGCTAACAACATTCAGCCGATAAATATCAAAATTGCAATGAATAACATTACACAATTTACACAACATCAAATAAAGTTTTTATTCAATAGTAATTAATTGGAAATGAATACTATTAATAAATAACGAACCAAATAATTGGATACTCGTCCTACCTCTAGGTGAAACCACTTAAAGCTCGTACACACGTAGCTATAATATATTTTAATATAAATTATTGCTAGACATTACAACGATATATTTTGTCAATTAATCTTAGAATGACCACACGCGCAGCTAAAATATTATAATAATATCTTTAAACCTATACTAAAAGCGCAATATATTTTGGCATATTAAGATATATATATATATTATAGCTACGTGTGTGACCGGCTTAATCTTACATATAATACAAAATAATATTATAAATATTAAAGTTTGTGGTGATGGGTGGGTGTTTGTTGGTCAATCCTATATCATCAATAGCACTGACAGACCAAATAGCCGAAACCGGCATAAAGATAGACTTCGTCTACCACCAATAAAACTACAATTATTTAAGAAAAAATTATACTGGATGCCGATTATTATTTACAAACATTTACCTAATAGTTTTCAAGACTTACCGCTGACTATGTTTAAAAAAATACTTTTCAAACTAATACTATTTTTATAAGATATTATACCATTAAGTTTTTCCGTGTGGTGCCGGACGTAAAGAATAGCACTACCCCATCTCTTCCTATGGGTGTCGTAAAAGGCGACTAAGGGATTCACTAGAGGATGGGCAGCAGCCTTCTCTGAGTACTTTAACAACCATACTCATGTAAAACTTGTTTCAAATAAATTATTATTTGAAACAAGTTTTACAACAACAAATTATTATTATTATACTGCGATCGCCTACCCGCCTGCCAAGCGTGGCGATTATGGCAACCCCCCCCCCCCCCCCCCCACATGGCTTGGGGAGGCCTATCTCCAGCAGTGGGCTTCTTTCGGCTGAATGATGATGATGACACCATTAAGGACTATTTAGAAGACAAATCAATAGAATCTATAATTTGTAACTTAGATTAACTGACATCGCTGATTGTGAATACATTTGCACGCCATGTTATGGCAGGATATGCTGAAACAAATTTACTGTAACACCATAGTGCATATACACGTAGAAAGTGGGTTGCTGGCGCCCATTTGTCAGCGCTCGTCGGTGCTGGTCCGCGCAGTTAGTCGGGGCAGGTAGTTTCTATACTGTGTGGCGAACCAGCACCGACAAGTTCCGACCTGCTCCAATCAGCGCTGCTAGGCCGTCATTTGTTGCTTTATTAGCAAGAGAATAAGGCGTATTTTTGTTAAAAAGTGCCAGCCCCTGCTTCTACCCGCTTCCTTTATGTAGCGGTTACCTGCACGGACAGTACCGATAAACGCTGGTAGGTCGCTGGTTACCTGCTTCCTGTATGTATACGCCCTTATGTACACACGGCTACACATCAAGCTATACATTTCCAGTTTACATTGACTTCTCATTGTAAGGAAATCCTATACAATGTGAGATCAGCTTATACTGGAAATGTACAGCTTGATCTGTAGCCGTGCGTACCATATTCTAGCAAATAAATATTTTTGATTTGATTTGAATCACATATAAATGATTTTTTAATTAACCTTATTTCCTTACTGTGCAATCTAAACCAGTAATAGATCATGTGGTTTTAAGGAATTACAAGAATTCGTTAACATCCTGTTATCCTGATATTATAACTAAGCAGTGCTACTAATCACGCATGATTGTCTGTATGTATATACATACCAAGTTGTAATAGTATCTGAGATATACCATATGTAGGTATTCATAAACATAACGTAGACTATGCGTTTGACGTTTGATGGAGAAAATTTGATTACAGAAACTCCAAATTAGTTAGTTCTGTAATGTAGAGCGTAAAGTTACACCATGGAGGATGATCATGATAATCGGTTTATACAAACTTATGTAACGATCTGTTTTGTAACATGATAATTATGTATCTATCACAGCACAGAACGAAGGTTGTTGCTGAAAATCAGCGCTGTTGGCATTAGGTTCGTCCGAAGTCACAGCATAATGCTGAGCAACGACCTAAATGTTTACGCACCATGATACGCACAAATTCAACAAGTATAAAATGTATAAATGTTTGTGTTGTTAGTAGATTAGATTTAGATGCCTAGGTAACCCGTGCACCGTAGACTATTAATATTAAAATTATTAACCATAGATTGATGTAGATTTATTTAAAAAAAATTTTTTTGTTTCGTTTTTTATTGTGTTTGTTTTTGTTTATATAGTAATAAGTTTTTAATTTTAAGGAATATTGCATTTTTAATTTTTAAGTATGTGCGTCCATTTGGGGCGAAAAAATAAATACTTTTTCTTTCTTTCTTTCCTTCACAGCCTACTGTTGGGCGTAAATATTAAGCTGACCGAGCGATCCTATATCTATTCATCTATCTATAAATATCGTCCGTGTGGTGCCGGACGTAAAGTATAGCAATACCCCATCTCTTCTCGTGGATGTCGTAAAAGGTGACTAAGGGATCCACTAGAGGATGGGCAGCATCGTTCTCTGAGTACTTTAACAACGATGCTGCGATCGCCAACCCGCCTGCCAAGCGTGGCGATTATGGAAAACCAACATTGTTCGGGGGAGGCCTATGTCCAGCAGTGGACGTCATTCGGCTGAATGATGACGATGATGAGCGATCCTAAAAAGCAACGCTCAAAACTCTCTGGCTGACTACAATCAAATCTAGAATTGTAGTTTTTAAAGATTGAATATTGTGAAAAAGAAATATAGTGTGTTCTGCCTAGCCTTTTCACAGCTCCGTTGAGATCAGCTTCCAGTCTAACTAGATGCAGCTGAATACCAGTATTTTACAAGGAACGAATGCCATCAGACCTCCGTAATCCAGTTATTGTGCAATGCCGATAGCCTAAAGTTAGACCGATTGTCTGACTTACTGGTTTCTGACTACCCGTAACGACTGTCTATGTATTCGTATGATACCCGGGACTAACAGCTTAACGTGCTCTCCGAGGCACGGAGGGGACTCGATGTGTAACGAACGGGCACCGTCAGTGTCGGACTGACCATAGAGTAACAGCGATTACGCACTGCATCCGATCCGAATCCGTGAAAATACGGATAATAAAATCTCGGGCCGAATTCGGATGTTGCTTACGCACTATTCCGATCTCTGATTCAAATTCAAACAATTCGTCCGTCAATTGTTCTTCCGAATTAGAAACTCACCTTAGAGCATATACCTATGGAGGTAGCAATGCGCAAGTTCTCAAACATTTTATTCTGCCAAATTTTGGGGGGGACGCGGTAAACACGTACAGCACACATTTACAGCTTACCACATATAAATATCGTGTAGCTATGAACGCACATTAAAATAAAAGCCGGAATACAAACAAAAAACACGCACACTAACAATATTTTCGTCGTATTTATTTATGTTGACGTTTAACACAAACGCAAAATATAGTGATGTGGTATGATAAAAGACCTATAAACTGAATGATAAAGGAATGAATAAATAAAATAATTATATAATTTCATCTCGTGGAAAACAATTTGTATGTAATTAAGTATTGTTCTTTAAATTAAAAACAAAACAATTGTAATAAGAATAACAATAATTTATTTTAAAAATGAGTCTTATATTATTTTCGCTAAAGTTAGGTAGGTACCATTAACAAATATTAATATAAAAATCAACACCTAACTAAAATAATAACTAAATAATAAATATTTTAAAATCACAGCAATCAACTTCCGCAATTTAACTTACAAGTGGATAAGAACTACAGTGTTTTCATGTTTTTTTTTTTAATAAAATAAAGAATAGTCACAGATACTACGGCAGAAACAAAAAGTTAAATAGGTACCGGGTGAAAATAAATATTACTATCGCGGTATCGCTACGCGCGGTCTGTCAATTCGGGGAGCTTAAATGCCTCACGTTAAGAACACCCGTGACTGCCTCGTTAACATGTCATCCCACCTGTATTCCCGGAAAGGTAGGGCAGAGGTGTATAGTATACCCTCATTTTGCCGTTATGTTTAGTTCCATTCCCATGTAATAGGGGGCGAGTCTACTGCCATCAACCAGGCACAAATCCAGACTCTGGGCTGCTACTAAGAAATTCCACACGGAAAAATCCAATAAAACTTTGCCCGACCTGGAAAAAGTGTTATTGAGAAAAAATTCAAAATTCGATCAGTTTTATTTCCATGCAAAACGATTAATATTTAGTTTTTTTTTTATTTCTTACTTTCTGCTTTAGTTATGAGTTCAGAAAATGGAGCCTTTAAACAGTGACCCCAAAATATGACCTAAAAGATAAACAGCTGATCATAGCTGGTGATACATAGATTTTAGCGTATTTTCTTAGTTCTATAGTTATTGTTGGAGACAAAAAGACTTTTATTTTTTGTTAAATAGTATCAAAAAGGCAAAATGAAATAAAATCAATAACAGAGAACATTATGAGAAGCGATAAACCTCTTTGTAATTTTCGTTCATTCAATTATATTCACATTGTCCCGTCACTACCTCTCGTTTTAAAATATTTCTGTCAATTTCTGTCACAAAAGATGACAGCTAAGGCGTGAATTATATTTTTGAAAATAATGCAAAATGTATACATGTTTGCCGAAATAATGCTTATTAGTGATAGAAAACTCCATGTTTGAGGAAGCAGACCGCTTTTTGCACGAAAATACCGAACAATTAACCATTTTTACGAGGTGTGTGTCGTGAGACGGTACGATATGAAATGGCTAGATATCGCGAGAGAACTAGTTTTTATAAACGTCTATGGGCATACGTCAAAGGGGTACGTTAGTGGTGGGTCGTTAACGATTTTTGGGTTAACGCAACGAAGCAGTTAATTTCATCCTGTTAACCTGTTAAAAAAGCCGTTAACGTTATTAACAGGTTTTCATTAATGTAACAGATTTGTACCTACGTAGTATTTTTCTAGTCGTTCTTTCAACGCAGAAGAAACAGATAATTTTAGCTGGTTTTGCGTTAGCAGCTTCAGATAACGTTAGCGACTTTTGAATACCTATTCGTTGAGTTAATAATATGCGCTTTGCCAAAATCGTTGAATGAAACAGTTGATAGATTTAACGGGTTTTGCGGTAAACAAAAAGCAGTTAATTCGTTAACATTAGATTAACAGTTAAAAAAAGCCGTTCGTTGAATTAACGCCCACTCCTAGGGTACGTCAGAGGGGAAACGTATTCTTGCTCCCTCCATAGGTATATGCTCTAAGAAACTCACGGATGACGGATATAAATCGGATGACGGATGCCGGATGTAGTGCGTAAACTACCATACAAATAGTTCTATGGCTACTTCGGAACGTATTTTCACGGATTCGGATCGGATGCAGTGCGTAACCGCTGGCCATAGCGTGCGCGGGTCCCCCTCCCGTCTGGAAACCCGACTTGCTGACGACTCGGACACAATATATTCGGACATAGGTAGTGTCCGAATTGACAGATTTTAATTTCAATATTTTTTTCACTGATGTTTCGGACACCAATAAAAAAAGCTGTTTTGTACAGTCAGATAAAAAACTTCCAACGATAACTTAACTGTAGAAAACCGTCCTCCGCCCAGCCTGTAGTTGTAAAAAAACAGTTTTTAACCGGATTTTAAGGAAAGCAGCTGTTTTTTTTTTTAATATCTGACTACACTAAACAGCTTCATCTTAACACACTCCTAAAGTTTGTATTGTTTTCCTCGGGAACAGTACTTTTTTCGGGATGAAAGGTACCCTATGTCCGTTTCTGTACACCTGACAACGTATATGAAAAATTTCAGGATGATCGCTTCAGTGATTTAGGCGTCAAAAGGTAACAAACAAACAAACTTACTTTCGCATTTATATTAAGTTAGGATGACGTTACTGTCCGTCTCCAGCCTTGGTCTGTTCGCTTCTATTGTCATAAAAAAATAAAAGCTGGAGTACTGTTTTTTCTCGTAATATGTTCATGTTCCCGCTGCTCGACAATATTGCATGTAGCGCAGTGTTTGTCATTTCCTTTATTATGCTACTTCGTGTTACTTTATGAGGCGCAATATTGAGCAATGACGGGTCACATTTCCGTACAACGTTATAAATTCTTCGTCGCGGGAAGCAGATATTATATTACTGCGAAACATTATTCAGCGATACTTTTCCTAATCGAATGTGTCTTAACACTGAATTATCATAACTCAATTTAAAACCCGAGATCGCTGCTTCGATAGCGTCAAATGTAATTGAGTACTCGGATCATTTACCGTTCGTATCTACTCCAATATAGGTATCTATTTTATTATTCATAGCTCGACGAGTGATAATAACCCTAGACCCGCTATGAATGTTTACACAGTCATCTCTGAGACGAAATTAAAGATATTATTACATTTCTCAAGCTTTCTCTCCAGTAGGTATTTCCGGGAAAAAGGGACGAAATATATTGCGAGAAGAAGCAGAGTTTCGCGTGTTTTTGCGCTCCCATTCCGTCCGGGACGTGTCTGTATCCGCACCGAGAGAATCCGCAAATAAACAATATTAACGGCAAAATTACACGGTGTGTTACATTTCTATCGAAGCTCCCTCGCTGGGAATACAATGAGCGGCGCCGCGCTAATCTTCCAAGTCAATTTTGGTGGAGAAAGATTGTTGTGAAAGTCTCCACGATAAATTTCCCGGATTTTATATACGAACGCAGGATATGGAGAACATTATAAAGTCGGTATGCGAAATCTTATGACTTATGACAGATATCCAATATTCCTCGAGGCGAACGGAGCGAGTGCAGCGGAACACTCATAGAACACAAATCAAGCTGGAAAAATGAAGGAAAAGAAGCAAGACAAAGCGGCTGCTCCATCGACAAGAATTTCATTGTGAAATATGTGTTATTTTCTACGAAAAATGTATTCGGCTTTTAACACAATAACTCAGTAAAAGATGGATCGCGTTTGTATACATCCATACATATGTAATATTCGCGTATCGGTGTAGTATTAAATTCAAATAGCTTTTGTGTGAAGATTTTTACTATTTTGTCGTAGTTTACATAGGTTAAAGGTTTATTGTGGTTTTGATGCCTTTGTGAATACATGTTTTCGACGTGCCCTTGTACCTATATTAAGTACGAAAGTACGTTTCGTTCTAGCCATAACAATAAAAATCTTCTGTCTAGCCTTTTCCTAACTATGTTGGGGTCAGCTTCTAGTCTAACCAGTTCCAGCGTGTCCTCCCACTCACTGACGAACGTTCACAGGCAAGAGTCCAGTTGTGGCGTGATAAGGCTTCTTTACCCATTCCGTTTGTTGCCCCTTCCGAGGATCTCCCACCTGGGCATGAGTTGCCTTGGCTGACCTGGAAGTCTCTAAATAGACTTCGGACTCAGGTTGGTCGAAGCAAGGAAAACCTGCTCAGGTGGAAATTTGCGGGTAACTCAAACCTTGAGTGTAAATGTGGTGCCGTTCCGCAAACTATGGCGCACTTAACATCATGCCCCGCCTGCCCTGTTACCTGTACGCCACAAGAACTAATGGACGCTACGGATAGTGCTAAACTCATTGCTGAGTTCTGGGCCGACACGGTGTAGATTGTCATCGACACGCTAAGAAGAAGAAGTTCCAGCTGAATACCATTATTTTACACAGAGCGACTGCCGTGTTCCGTGTGGTGGTGGACGTAAAGAATAGCACTACTACCCCATCTCTTCCCATGAGTGTCGTAAAAGGCGACTAAGCGATTCACTAGAGAATGGGCAGTAGCTTTCTCTGAGTACTTTAACAACCATACTGCGATCGCCAACCCGCCTACCAAGCATAGCGATTATAGCGATTCCCCCTCCCTCCCAATATGGCTTGGGGAGTTCTATGTCCAGTGGACGTCTTTCGGTTGAATGATGATGATGACTGCCATCAGACCTCTGCAACCCAGTTACTGGGCAATGCCGATATCCAGACCGGTACAGCGGTTACGCACTGCATCCGATCCGAATCCGTGAAAATACGTTCCGAAGTAGCCATAGAACTATTTGTATGGTAGTTTACGCACTACATCCGGCATCCGTCATCCGATTTCTATCCGTCATCCGTGAGTTTCTAATTCGGAAGAACAATTGACGGACCGAAGTAGCCATAGAACTATTTGTATGGTAGCTTACGCACTACATCCGGCATCCGTCATCCGATTTCTATCTGTCATCCGTGAGTTTCAAATTCGGAAGAACAATTGACGGATCGAAGTAGCCATAGTACTGAATTGTTTGAATTTGAATCAGAGATCGGAATAGTGCGTAAGCAACATCCGAATTCGGTCCGAGATTTTTACTCTAGATCGGTATTTTCACGGATTCGGATCGGATACAGTGCGTAAAGCAATATCCGAATTCGGTCCGAGTTTTTTATATCCGTATTTTCACGGATTCGGATCGGATGCAGTGCGTAATCGCTCGTAGGCTTCTGAGTATCCGTAATGACTGTCATAGATACTCGTGTGACACCCGGGACCGACGGTTTAGCTTACTCTCCGAGGCACGGAGGGGTCTCGATGTGTATCGAACGTTCATCCATCCACGGATTGACCGCGGCAAGCGCAACATAACCTTGCAAATCATATGATCTGCGGGCATCTTAATTAGCCAAGAGCCCGTAAAAAGTACATGGACACTGCAATATTAGAAAGCGTTTTGGTTCTTCAGTAATTAGGAAGAAGAATAATTTGTTAAACCATTGTTTAGTATAATGTAAGAATGTTCAGCTAGAAATACACCCTCAATAGAAAGAACAAAACCATAATTGTATATTATTTCTCGACGTCGAAGCAAAAGTGGCATTATCACCAATTTCATAAACAGAAAACGAAACAAAGGTATGATTAATATAATTGTTTCCTCTCGGCTTTCCTATTGTTCTTTTTCATGAAAACAGGAACGTAAAATAGGTGCCTACTTTATTGAAAGAATACGAGAGACTCACTTATTATCTCCGCCCTGACCTCTCAACTTGATAATAACAAAACAGCGGTTTGTAAACGTCTACTCTGTGAGAGTTCTTGGGACTTTAAATTTATCAAACAGAGTACAGTGCTTTTGCAAGCCACAGGGAGACAAAACGTATAATACAACTTGGGTAATCCTATACTTTTGACTTTGACGACGACCTATCTCGACTCTGCGTATGAAAAACTGTGGTCGTAGTATGTCGTTCATTGTTAGTGTAGCCCATGCACTAATATAATCCCTTTCACCAAATTGTCGATCTCTAAGAGTGAAAGAATATTAGTATAAACATAACTTCACGCCTAATTCCCCGAAGGGATGGCAGATGTGTATAGTACACCCACGTTTCGCCGTTATGTTTAAGTCCCATGTAATAGGGGGCGAGCCTATTGCCATCAACCGGGCACAAATCCAGACTCCGAGCTGCTAATGAGAAATTCCACACGGAAAAACCCAATAACACTTTGCCCGACCTGGGGATCGAACCCAAGACCTCACGCTCAGCAGTTGCGCTTGCGACCACTAGACCAACAAAGCAGTCAAAAACGAAGAATATTAGTATCTAGTTTTAAATCTGCTTACCAAGTAAGTAGTTAATTTTAAATAGGTTATGGTGCTCATATATCATTACTTTTTGAGATCCTTGACTTCTAGTATTTAATGGTGGTGATTTTACGTTATAAGAGCTGTTTACAAGAATCTTACAAACTTTACGCGTGATCGATTTTAAACTCACGACCGGTTTTTTTTTTAAATTAACTTTCATAACCTTGTGTATATAAAATACTAGAGGTCGCTCACGGCTTCGCCCGCGTGGATGTCGTTTATCGCGTATTCCGTATTCTTCGAGTCAAAAGTAGCCTATGTCCTTCTCCAGGTTCCACAAGACTGTACCAAGTTTCATCAAAATCGTTTCAGCGGTTTAGGCGTGAAAACGTCATAGACAGACAGAGTTACTTTCGCATTTATAATGTTAGTAGGAATTTTTTGTAACGACTTCTAAATGTTATTTCTTTTCTACCTACCTACGCCTACTTATTACAGTACTAAGGCCAAAATACTTCTCATTCTAAAAAGAGGCCTGTGCTCATTAATGGGACAGTAATGGCCTGATTATGTTATGTATATGAGAATTATGTCTAGCAATGCCATCAATTAAATGCAACATTTTTCTCTTTGTATCTACTTACGTATCTTCTCAACACATTTCTATTTCTTCATGATATCAATACATCATCATCAACCTACCTTGTTTTTCCCTATCGCTTAATTATGTACTCGTAACATATGTTATACAATATATACAAGGTTAGTCAGAAAGGGGCTACTAATCCGAAAGGGTGTTAAAGTACCCATAATAATGAGTAACTTTTGTTCCACCACTTTCTCCAAAAGTCAATAGTTTAAGAGAAATAGCTGTTCAAAAATTACATAAAAATTTGCTAAAATCTATCTATCCTCAGCTATGATCAGCTGTGGTTACATTTTAGGTCATATTTGGGGTCACCAATTAGAAGCTCCATTTTCTGAATTCGTAACTAAAGTAGGGACGGAGAATTTTTGAAAAAACGAAAATAAAAGTTATTTTATATGGAAACAAAAATTATTGAACTTTGAAATTTTAACACTTGCTTTAAGACCTTCATCAGTGATACTTTAAGTGGCCTGCGGATTAGTAGGTACCCCCTTTCCGACTAACCTTGTATATGTAAGTAAGTATTATGTCTATTTATTGTGAGTAGTATATATTTTGCAGCAGTACACCATGGACTATCCCCCCTATCTCATTCATTGGTTTCCTGTTCATCCAAAGGTTGTCTGGTAGATATCGCTATCAGCGATAAGACCGCCATTGTACCCTTCAACATATGTTAATGTATAAGAGCTGTGTTTACAATTTTGGTGTACAATAAAGTATTTAAGCCTTTTAAGGTTTGGAATAAAGGCGTCTTCGGACAATCCGGTCTTCGGACTTAATACGAAAATGAGAATAATATCAAACTGATTTTCAGTTGGTACCCTTGCAGTGACACACGGCCGGCACATTAGGTGGACTGACGGCTTGTATGCCAACCTATTACAAAAAAAAACATATGTATGGAGAGAAGATGCAACGACACAATCACTTAACGCTCCTGAATCGACCGATCTGCAAGGTACCTATAGAATGTTCTCCATACGGCAACTCAAATTCATCTACACACCCCATCAATTCACCATAGAATATTCAGGTAGGTGGCTCAAGCCCGGTGGGCCCATTAATCTATGGAATGAACCGCGGATTAACGTGATCTACATGTTGAAGGTGCTGCTAACAGGCACTGAACAGCGAACATGCTGTTATGATTAACTAGGAAGATGAAGTGGGGTTAAATTGGGAATTAATATCTATGGGGTATCTGCTGTAACTGGCGTAAGTGGTAACATTGTTTACGTATGAAACTGAAGGCGAATTCTCGTAATTGATGTGCACGATGACTGAATTTTGATGGAACTAAGGGCCCTTTTCCTGTCATGCGTATTTTCGCCCGCGCGCGGATCTGGTCCGCGTACAGGCTGCCCGCATCCTATCATTTCATACATGTTTTTCCTATCATGCGGGCAGCACGCGCGCGGAACGCGGGTTGGCTGCGGGCGTGCAGCCCGCGTACGTGGTAACTGGATGCGGGCGGCGTTCTTCTGCCTTCAGTGTTGTTTTTACTGTGACGCGGATCGCACGCATGGTCATAGTACGCATGATTACTTTTTAACGTTCATCTTTGTGCACGAGTTTAGTCACTGGCGACACGCACAACACTGCAGTGCTAAACGAAATCTTTGTCCTGCGTGTGGCCAGAAGCGTGCTATCACCGTCGGTCGCGGATACGATTCTTGGCCTTGAATAAATATTTGTATGGCCTAAGATTGTTGCAGTTCTACATGCATTGTACACACTCATTACGCCGTGCTGTTTAAACTCCCATATAATAAGTAACCTCATATCTATACTAAATCATAACAGTGAACACACTCAAATTGTCAAAGATATTGATGTTAAAGGAGTAACCATGGAGTTTCTTGCCGGCTCTTCTCTATAGGAAACGACAAATTGGAACTGTGCATCTGAATTCTGCTTTTCATTACTTTTAATAAGCGCCCCTAATGGTTAAGGTTTTTTTTTTTGGTTATTATTGATTGGCCTGTATGGTCTTGATAAGTAAAAAACTGTTACCTGTCAATAATAAAATTTGAGGTGCATGAAAAGAGCCTCCACGAGAGACTATACTTAAGTACGTCCGGCGCACCCTGGGCAGTCAGCCCCGCTACCAACCTTGCTGACTGGCTAATCGTTTCACCACGGCATGAGCTATTTTCGCATAGCTCGTGCTGACACGAGAGAAGAAGAAGACCTGTGAATAGTGATTAGTGACAAGTGATTTCTGAATAGAATAGACGATCAATAATCAGGTACCGTACCGTACAGGTATTCAGTATAGTATGTGCAGTTCGAATCTCCACATACATTGATCTCATCATCATATCAGCCTATTGCCGTCCACTGCTGAACGTAGGCCTCCCCCAAAGATTGCCAACCATCCCGGTCTTGGGCAGCCCGCATCCATCCGCTGCCAGCCACCTTTTTCAAATCGTCGGTCCATCGTGCCGCAGGGCGTCCCACACTACGTTTGCCCAAACGCGGTCTCCACTCTAACACGTGTCTGCTCCATCTACCATCTGTTCGTCTGCAGACATGGCCGGCCCACTTCCACTTCAGCGTGCTAATTCTACGCGCAATGTCGGTGACTTTAGTTCTCTGGCGAATGACTTCATTGCGAATTCTATCCACCAGAGAAACCCCGAGCATCGCTCTCTCCATAGCACGCTGAGCAACCTTAAATTTGTGGACCAGGCCCACGGTGAGTGTCCACGTTTCGGCTCCGTAAGTCATTACGGGTAGGACGCACTGGTTAAAGACCCTGGTCTTAAGGGATTGTGGGATCGACGATTTAAAGATATCACGTAGCTTCCCGAATGCCGCCCAGCTCAAGCGTATTCTTCTGCTCGCCTCCTTCTCGAAGTTGTGCCACCCCAGTTGTATGGTTTGGCCAAGGTATATGTACTCTTGCACAACCTCGAGAATATCGCCATTTACAACTACGGGTCTCGGGAAGACATGACCATTGTACATGACTTTAATCTAGATCTTTTTAAATCTATACCCAGCCTAAGATACGTCTTAAGATAGTTTAAGACACTTTTAAACCTAGATCTAACATTCTATCACTCCGAGAGCGATTCATTAACTGCTGTGGAAAAGAAACGAAACTAAATAAAAAGTTCAAACGGAAGTGCGAGTTAGACAGGCACACCGAGGTTTAAAATATTGATTGCCGAGATTCTTCGAGTCGAGTGGATTAACGAGCTGAAGAAATTAGCCGGCAGTAATTGGATGAAGAAAGCGAAGGATTGCGTTAGTACATGACGGAAATGACCTGTTTTCTGCAGATTGATTATTTATAAGAGATTGACTTTTGAATTTTAATGGGCTTATCAAAATGAAGATGTCGAGCCTGTTATGGAAGAACATCGTAAGCGACACACATTCAATTTTACAGGAGAGGTATTTTATTGGTTATTTGATTAATATTAGCTTTACGTTACGATAAAAAAGTGAAATACCTATATTCTGTCGTTTACGATGTTAACAGGCTCGATGTTATGCAGACACTTTTAAATAATTATGTATGATTGGTTTCCTTATCAATGTAAACTAGTGTTCGCCCACAGTGGCCGAAATTAGACCATAATCGTTTCTTATAATTTCGTTTCCAATTTTTTTTATTGATAGCGTTTATAGCTTCTAAACAAAAAGAAAAAAAAGAAAATCGTTTTTCTCGCTGACTGTACTTCTTTTTCAAAATCTGTGAATGCCGATTGAAATTATTCCAAAAGTTAGGGGTGGTTTTCTAAGAACGTTTTCCTGTAGCTACAATGGTTAAGGTCGCTGTCCTTCATGCCCCATTTCAAATTACCAGCCAGTGTATAGAGATAATGGAATCATGACGATAATGGAAAGATGATGCAGTGACAACAATTGAAAGTAGTATGTATGCTTGTGTGTTGGTGGTTTGGTCACGTTGAGAGAATGAGTGAACGGCGATTAACAAACGCAATTTGTTAGGCGGATGTCAATGGAAACACCAGTAGAGAACGCCCTAAAAGGACATAAGTCGATGTTATTGGTGGTGTTCTTTAAAAAGGACAGGTGCGTAGTACGCACGGCTAGAGATCAAGCTACAAATTTCCAGCATAAGCTGCTGTCGTATTGTATAGGATTTCCTTACAGTTAGAGGTCAGTGTAAACTGGAATTGTATAGCTTGATGTGTAGCCGTGTGTACCTACTCTCAACCGGCATGCCTGTATGAACGTGGAAAAAACGAAAGGATGGATGTGAGGATCGTAGCATGTGGCGTTCTCCAGTTTCTGCCTACCCCCGTCGGAAAAAGGCGTGAGTTTAAGTATGTATGTATAGTAAAATCAGGCGTTACTTTGCGGAAATCCATGATATACAAATATGCAATTACAATATTTAGCGTTAATTCAACCAAACTAGTTCATCAAGCTTGGATTCAGTATGCAGCACCGCCCGCAAATATATGCACATGCAGAAGGTCTGCTTAATATAAGGCAACATTCAACCCAAACCGATACGACACGTGTTACGCTCCTCAAGAGATGTTGACTCGTCGATCGCTCGGAACGTCCCAGAGGCGGTGCTGCATACTGCATTCAAGCTTGATGAACAAGTTTAGGGGAATTAACACTAAATACTGTTATTGCCCGTTTGTATTATAGTCTTTATTCATGCAAACTTTTTTTTTTTTCGTCCTTGTTAATCCAACCACATCCAATGCAGCTTTCTAGTTAAAAATATCCGTGAGGGAAATTACTTCTTCTCTTGTGAATATCCATCCACTGTTGAATGAGAGATAATCATCTCTCGTTCAACAGTGGACTCCAATATAGAGTTGTGGTGGAATATAACCAGTAATAGGAATAAAAATAGTTCCGTGAATGATTGTCTGACTGAAAGACAACGCACAGCCTAAACCGCTGAAGACAAACACATTTTTATTAGAGGGTGTAGAGGTAGCTTGCGTCCTGAGTGACGGCGCACCGCGCAGACGAAATGAACGACGCATTAAATAAATTTTCGAAACGTTTGAATTTTGATATCGACATTGTCAAAACCAGAGTAAAATAAACGAAACACTAAACACGCGCGTACGCTTCAACTTTCCCGCGTGCACTAAGGACAGGTATCGACGGTAAAACCACGGTAAAGCCGTTCCGCAATCCACAACACGCCCGTGCGCCGTCACTCAGGACGCATACTTAGGCTGCTGTTCACTAATATTATTCCTCCAGTTAAACAATCGTTTACCAACAATTCTTGTACAGTTTTTGAGTACGGTTGTTTAACCAGAGAAATAATATTGGTGAACGCTAGACTAAGAAAGGTCTTTTTCGAAAATCAATCCGAATCATAATCAACAACTGAGGGTTTGAAAGGCGTAAAGGTTAGTATGGAAAATGGTATTCCCTGTGTTTATCGACTTGAAACTTTGTATAAATATCTTTAAACCTCTCCGTTTAAAGTCAACAAAGTTTATATCCGAAATCCACGCGGAAGAAGTTGTGGGTAATAATAATAATTGTTGCCAATAATCCTGATATAGTGGTAATAGATCGATCAGAGCGCCGTACAATGATTATTAATATCACTGTTCCTCGTAACGAGAACCTCGTGAAAGCTGAAAAATATATACAAATAAAATATTTGGATTTGCACACGAGCTTGTCGGCTTGTGATATGTGGAATCAGTACTGTCCCAATAGTCGTTACGGCGAATGGCATAATATGGCCTAGAGCCTCAATCAAGACTTATGAGGCTCTCGTTGGGCGGCTGGATCAAGGGCTTGACACAAAATGCAGTACTCTTTGATACGGCACGCATAGTGAGGAGGTTCCTTTCTCTGGAGCCCTGACTGCCGGCAGCTTGGACCTGGTTCCCGATGCTGGTGGGCTACCATTTTTCATATTTTAAAATGTTATGTATATTAAATGAATAAACGATATGACAAAAACATTTACAAAATATATGTAGGTACCCTTCACAAAACGTTTAATACAAACGTGTTTACTTGAACATGCCACAATAACCACTATCATTATAAAGGGAAACGGGCAAACCAGAGCAACAATTAACACGTCAGGGCAACGCAACGCAACATAAAGAATATGATGTTGACGCGGGTATAAAGGACCGTACGTGTACAACACTATAATATAAATATTATATACGCATGTTGACTGCCTCGTCGGTATAGTGGTCGCAAGCACGACTGCCGCGCGTGATGCCCTAGGTTCGATCCATAGGTCGGGCAAAGTGTTATTTATTGGGTTTTTTCGTATGGTTTTTTTGTCTGACCTCCGTGACTCAATTACTGAGGGATACCGATATTCTAATGTTAGACCGGTTGTAAGATTCTTGGTTCTGCAAAAGTTGCATGGCATCCGAGATAAACACGTGAGAAAATAGCATTTTTCAGTTGGCTACGTCTTATTATTTGTTTAGAAACGAATACCTCATTCAAATAATTCAAAATAAAATAACGTACAGCACAAAACAACTAATAAATTACATCGATCAACCAATGACAGTCACTCATTTTGAGGCCTCTCACACTTATTGCTTGAAGGACTTGTCACACTGGATGCGTTCTGTGTCCTACGGTCCGGTCAAATCGAACGCAGCCAGCATCCTACGTGAACATCATTTGCATTTTAAATATATTATATTTTATGTAATTACGATCTGACTATGCTAGCACAAGCAAAGAACGTAGGGAACGCACCGGTCAGGCAGTTGGGGTGGGAAGGACATGGAAGGGCTGCCTGGTTGCGGACAGGTGAGTAGCGGGCGGCGGGCGACGGGCGGTGATAATTGTTGCAAAAAGATCGATGATGACATCGATAGCTGATTCGATACTCGATGTTTATCGAACACAAAACATCGATACAAACACTACTACACGCAATCAAATATAAAATGGCCGCTATTTGCCCTACCGGTTGCCGTGCCCGGATCGCTGACCGGTTGCCCTGACCATGAAGTTCACATGGAGTGCGGGCAGCGTTCAAGTTGACCGGACCGCAGGAGGCAGAACGCATCCAGTGTGACAAGTCCTTCAGCGTAATACACATTCGTGGTCTTGTAGTAAATAATCATTTCGTAAGTGATCGGTTTTACGAAATTTGTCGATGCGATTTCTTTGTTGTGTAGTACTGTACATATTTATCCCAGCTCTACTGACAACATTGTATGGTTTTACTACCAATACCGCCCAACAATTCTGCTAATATATTCCGTACACACACGGCAACAAAAACAAAACAAAAACGGGTCCCATACGCCAGGATTCATTTTTCATCCACAGGAGTCGGAAGTACCAGCACGCGAAAATTAAGCAATGCCATCGGACAGATTATGTCCACTCCATTTGTTTCCACTCTATTTACCAGGATACGCCAGAGCGAGGAGAGAAGGGTAAATACGCATTGTCTAATTTGATTAGTTCATTCATTGTTCGTTTTACTGCATTTTCCTGGCTTTGTGTATCTTGTTTTGTGAGTGCGACTTTTGCTGCGGAGTATTTTGGTGTAGTATGGATATGGAATCTTATACAATCATAATTATCTTTCTTATTCAAGTGCTTCTTCAGCCATTGAAAGAGTCTATTTTGTTCACGGAAAAGGAAAATGGCTACATGCCCCATCCGTTCTTTTTCCGAAAATATGGTTTGAAGAAACATGCTCCGAGATCAATTTAGAATTAGTCGTGTTTGTACATCATATATAAGGTCTTTCTTTAATAATCCACCATATTTTGCATAGCGTCTTGGTGAATGCTGAAGATAACACGTATAGGTATCACTGAAATTGAAATCAGTTGTCATTTTAACCGACTTCAAAAAAGAGGAGGTAATTTTTTTTTATGTTTGTTACCTCATATCTCCGTAATTTATGAACCGATGTGAAAAATTCTTTTTTTGTTCGAAAGGGTATACTTCCCGATTGGTCCCATATAAATTTTGTTATGATTAGACCATGAACTTCAGTGATATGGAACGGAACTCCTCATCGGATCAAAGCAAAATTCTCAAATTACTAATATTGCTTTGTTTATATTTGTTGTTGGGAACTGACTACTGGAATAGAGGAGGGGGTGCGTGTCCCCCCCTCCCCCCTCCCTTTGGAATGTTTTCATTATATCGTGTAAGGTATCATTTGAAAGGACTTTTTATACCCGACTACGTCAAAGCCAAAAAGAAAGGGTTATGAAGGAGGGGGGTTAAAATTATGACACTTAAACGTATTTAATAAAAAATAAACTTTAAAAAAAGTAAAAACCGACTTCAAAGAAATACTAAAAGGAGTAAAATAATTACCATAATATAAAATTAACAGTTTCAGAAGTCGGTGCAACTCTACACTGAAGCAAATAGAAGCCACCGACTTCTGAAACTGTTAATTTTATACTATGGTAATTATTTTACTCCTTTTAGTATTTCTTTGAAGTCGGTTTTTACTTTTTTAACCGACTTCAAAAAGGAGGAGGTTCTCAATTCGTCTGAATGTTTTTTTTTTTGTTTTTTTTGTGTGTGTTTGTTACGCGATATCTCCTCCAATTATGAATGGATTTTGATGATTCTTTCTTTGTTTGATAGATCATACTTCAGAGGTGGTCCCATATAAATTTTATTGAAATAGTTTTAGCGCTTTTTGAAATAATCAACAAAAACAAAAAAAAAAATACTTAGATGACGTTTTCGTTTGTGGTTCCCATAACCAAAAGTTTTGATGAGGACTTTCAATCTCTGTTTTAACTGTGATCACAGAAACATTAGCCAAGAACAAAGAAGTTTGTAATGTATTTGTAAGGAGCCGTCATGATAATTATACTTTTAGCTAACCCGAAGGTTAGCTAATAAAATAACAGAATTTACTAATAGGATTAATAGCTTTTTAGCTTTCTGGGGCGTTATTTATTAAAAACAGGATGGTACATGTAATAAATAAAACCAACATAGACTCTCCACCACTGAGAGTACTTGTATTTGGGTTAGTGTTAATAACATGAACTAAATCACAACATAATACTTTATACAACCATTACAAGATCATAAGTAAGGACAAGATAGACAGATATAAAAGGTCAGACTCCTTCAGCTGATCTACACAGAATCCTCCGCTACCGCTAACATACATAAGATCTGAATACTTTAATGCGATCAGTTATTATTACAATGCAGGAATATTCAAACAGTCTTTAAACAAAACAACTATTTAACAATTGTGAACGTCCGTCCAAACCAAAGGTCGCAGTAAAAGTAAAGGGCAGAGAGCCCGACTAGCGCGTTACATACTGTTTTATAGACTTTTTTGACAGGTCGTGAAGTAAACATGTCAGACTACCGCCATGACGTCATTAAATCCCTAACAATACATTAACACCTATTCTTAAGGAAAACTACCTAGTTAGAAACTTTACGCAACCGTGTCATTTAAATTTAAAGTCTTAAACCGTGTAATTTATAGCACTAAAACGTATTTAATAAAAAACTTTAAATAAAAGTAAAAACCGACTTCAAAAAAAAAACTAAAAAAAGAGTGAAATAATTACCATGATATAAAATTTACAGTTTCAGAAGTCGGTGCAATTCTACACTGAAACAAATAAAAGCCACCGACTTCTGAAACTGTAAATTTTATATCGTGGTAATTATTTCACTCTTTTTTTAGTTTTTTTTTTTTGAAGTCGGTTTTTACTTTTATTTAAAGTTTTTTTTTTGTCAAAATTATTTTAGATGTCATTCATTTCGTTACTGGATCTCTAAGTTGTTATCACCCATGCAAGAAAATGGCCCAGCGCTGATAGCTAGCGCAGTGCATGCTAATACACCTAAAAGAATCAGTAAACTAATTAATTGATAGATTTATAAATTTATTTTTTTAACGCAAAATATATTTATACCATCACATTTTTTTTTCGTGGTAGATACGTCATCTTTAACATTTACTAAGGCACTATGCAAAATATCGTGGATTATTAAAATAAGACCTTATATAAACCACCTTATAAGGATTCAATAAAAAAACAAGAACAAAATAAAAAAAAAAAACATTTTTTATTTGCCTTATCTTCGATGTCACGCATAAATGAATGAAAGCACGGCGACACAGCTTGTAGGCACGACTAGCGCGATATCGCTCTTTGCAGTCAGTTAAATAGGGGTTCTAAAATGACTCACAAATAAAAAAAAGAAGTTTTTGTTTTGTTGTTTTTCTCAAATCCATTTAGGTTCATCTGAGTCACGAGTAGATCACGCGGTTTAAAGGAATTACACTAATTTGTTTACACCTTGTTTACTTACTACTTACAACTACGACATAATTATACTCGACAAACTTGTCTCTGATATCATATATCAATGGACCGTAACGAGAATCTGTGTTCATGAATGTTTGGCACAGATGGTCGTTAGTGCACAAGGTAATCAGTAATTGCTTCACTCGGCATTAATTAAGCAGAACCAGGGTATTAAGTAGACTACTTCGAGCTTAATAATGCAGCTAATGACTGATGTGATGTCGTGTTGTATACATGAAATGTTTCATGTGTCAGTTTAGCAAAGCAATGCTGGGCATATTGCAGAAAAAGACGAGAATCAGTTAGCATGCGCCGTTGTTTTGACTTGGGTGTTTGGTAAAGGGGATAGAACCTTTGTGGCATAGCCCCCCCGCTGCCATTTTGATTTTTTTTTCAAGTTGCGGCGCACGATTACACTAACATATATGGGTAGAGGACACATAGACAAACAAAAAATATCAGGGATATGGTGCCCTAAAGTGTCACGTTGTCGAGATATTTGGACTTAAAGATTTTTTTCAAGATTGCAGCGCACTTTGTAACTGGTAAATATGGATAGAGAACAGTCAAACAAACAAAAAATATTCAGAGATATAAATAATATAATAATAAATAAATATTTTTGGGACATTTTTTACACAGCACCATCTAGTCCCAAACTAAGCAGAGCTTGTACTATGGGTACTAGACAATGGATATAATACTTATATACTTTTTTTTTTGTAAATACATACTTATAATACATAAGAAACACCCAGACCGACACAAACACTTATGTTCATCACATAAATATTTGTGTTGTGTGGGAATCGAACCCACGACCTCGTGACCAGCAGTCCGACACTCGAACCACTAGACCACAGACGTCGTCATGAGTGTCAATCAATCGATCAAGATATGGTGCCCTAAAGTGTCACGTTGCCGAGATATTTTGACTTAAATTTTTTTTATTGCAGCGCACTTTGTAACTGGTAAATATGAGTAGAAGACACTCAAACAAATAAAAAATATCTTGTGATATGGTGCCCTAAAGTGTCACGTTACCGAGATATTGTATCGAGATAATCTTGAAAAAAATCTTTGAGTCCAAATATCTCGGCAACGTGACACTTTAGGGCACTATATCTCTGAATATTTTTTGTTTGTTTGAGTTTCCTCTACCCAAATATGTTAGTCTCATCGTGCGCCGCAACTTGGAAAAAAATGAAAATGGCGGCAGGGGCCTATGCCAGCTTCCATAGAAAAATGTTCGAACCCCTTTATGAAACTTTAATATAATCAGCTCATTACTTTCCCACTGCTGGGCACGAGCCTTTTCTCAGAATGAGAAGGGTTTACACCTTAGTCCACCATGATGGCCTGGTGCGGTATGGCTGTAGACACACATCATCGAGACTGTTACGGAGCCCTATTAGGTGTGCAGATTTCCTCACGATGTTTTCCTTCACGATTAATGCAAGTGATGATCAAATTCTGATTCGCAATATAAAAAAAAATACTTAAAAATATAGTTAGGTATGAAGAATTGTTGATAATATAAATAATAATTTATAATATCACAAATAATTACGCTGTATGATTAGTTACAGTTTAGTCACGTGCATTTTTCGGGATTGCCCGACAGTTCGACTCCCTGTCTCGCCGCGTGTTCAGCGCATGATTAAAGGCTCGGTTTGAGTCCGAAGCTAGTCGGGCAATCCCGAAAAATGCACATGAGTAAACCGTAACTAATCATAAATATCAATGTGGCTCGCGAAAGTTATAATATAAACATAATTACGCTGGAAATTGTGAGAATCTTGTTTTCAACATAATGCTAATGATTTTTACTCGTACCTATTACTAAAAAGTCTTACACTTTTTAGTCATCATTCAGCCGAAAGACGTCCACTGCTGGACATAGGCTTCCCCCAAAGGGGGGGTTGGGGGGGGGGGGGGTTGCCGTAATCACCACGCTTGGCAGGCGGGTTGGCGATCGCAGTATGGTTGTTAAAGTACTCAGAGAACGCTGCTGCCCATACTCTTAATTTTACGTACATACTTTTACGACACCCACGGGAAGAGATGGGGTAGTGCTATTCTTTACGTCCGGCACTACACGAGACCTATTTTCAGTAATAAAAATCATTAGCACCCGAATGGCACAGCAGCCTCGGGGCCAATTTACGTGCTGAAGATCGCACATCATTCCTACATTGGAAAAAAATATTGGCATGACCTCTAAAAAACCGATCCTACGTCACAGGACATATCCAATAGCCAATTGAATTTACGAAAAAAAACAAAAAAAACTTTTTTTTTGCGACCTGTCTCGTGAAATATCAACATCGAATATCGAGTACTAACCGAATCAGTGTCGCTTGTCATTCTAAAAGGATAAATGTGGGCGTGAAGATTATTCGCCGTTAGTTTGTTTTTCATTGTGAAATATCCTCTACATGTAGGGAGACTGTCGTTCATATTGTGTGTACAAGACAAGGATAGACGTACGCTCGAGACGGAATAACTGTGACAGCTTGAAAATACCAACGCCTACGTTCAGTATTGTATGAATAGAAATACGCGTGTTTACATTAGTTTAATAAGTCGATGTTCTGTGTGCGTGTTGACGTCATAGATTGTGGACTACCTCAAAGCTAGCGCATCGAAAGCTTGCCTTTTATGTAGGAAGGTCTGAGTTCGATCTCAGTCCGTATTTATAACTTTTCGAATTCATGTGCATATCAGCAGAGCAATTGTGTAACGTAACCAACATCAATCATGACAGTTGATATGTCAAAACAATATTCATAGCGTGGTACATAGTTGTAGAGAAGTCGGATTGTTAATCCGTTGCTATGGAAATTATTTACCTGTCAAAATCAAAGTCATAGCGATTACGAGTGTGTTGTGCAATTAGGATGCTGAGTTTTATTATCACATGCGTTAATGTTGAAGGAAAAACATCGTCATGAAAATCTGAAAACCTGCAGACCTTAAAGAACTCCAAAAATTTTTCGCGATGGTGTGTTTATTCTGAAAAGTGTTCTGTGCCCAGCAGTGGGGCAGTTATAGGCTGATCAGGGTCGATTTTTTAGCGGAATGAGCACGCATAAGAATATAGCGATCTAGGATAAGCAGTACTTATGTAACATTTGAGTACGGAGTTGTCAAAAAAATGACGGATTTCAAAGCATGTTTTAACAACTCCGTGCTCTTGAATACTACTTAAGTATTGCTTGGGGCCTTTTTCCTGTCATGCGGGTTCGTGCCCGCGTGCGTGCGTCACCCGCATGCGTGGCGCTCGTAGTTTACCTTTTCGTGCGTGTTTCACGCATTACATTAAATACATGTATGAAAAGGTGAAATTCAGGCGCCACGGGTGCAAGTGACGCACGCATTCACGAGCCCGCGTGACACGAAAAAGGCCCTTATCCTGAATTCTCAATTCAAAAACCGGAGGTTTGTTACATCAATAGAATTCAAATTGATGATCTGCCTAGCCTTTTCTCACCAGCTTCCAGTGTAACCAGATGCGGCCGAGTACCAGTCTTTTACACGGAGCAACTTCCATCAGACCTCCGCAACCCAGTTGTGAGAATTCAACCAGACCAAACCAGAACTTAAATAGCTGAATGATACTTGCTGCAGAATTCCGTTGGTAAAAATAAGTAATTTCATTCAGCACAACTTACCTTTAAGTATCAAGTATCTGTATAAAGTGTATTTTTCATCTCAGTATTACATCCTGCCAGGACCTGCTTTGCCTTCGTATCGCTTTGTTAATAAATGGCATCCGTTCAAAAAACCTGCATCAGTTGCAGTGGGTAGTGGCGCTTTATACAAAAGGTTACCCCGCTCATACTTCTTCAACACCTTAGAACTCATTACTAAACATTTTTCAATGTAATGTGAGACTTGGGGATTTTCTAAAAAACGTTACCACACAAAGAATTCCAAATATTAATAAAAACAAAACATGGTTAATACTAACCATGTTTTGTTTTTAATTACCTATACAGCTATTTTACGATTTTTGATGATGTTGTGTACGTTTTTCGATAGCAATGTCCTTACGGCTACAATTTACGAAATGACCGCTTCGTCTCATCTTTCTTTGAACAGAGTGAGCACTTTCACGTGTCGCCATCAAGACAATGCGACCCAACTCTACATTCTTCCTTATCTTTTGAGATCTCTGCAAATTATAACAGCATTAATAACCGGGGACACGATTTAATTAGGTGAACTTTTTCTTTCATAAAAAGGAATTACGATTAAAACAATAGCAGAAAAATATTAAATTCATACCGAGAACAAAATTCCCGGAGCTCCCAAAAAAATTGCTCGAAGACAGGAACCGTCGTCACGCTTAAATTTACCTGTCTCCTCCCTAAACTCAGTGCAAAAGTAAAGGCAATATCTTATTCTCAAGTTCAACTAATCAGCTGAATCTTAATCACCTTTTAGGTACTTTCGGCACTCCGGGGCACAAAGTAAAGAAAAGATAAGTAAAAGCTCCTTTGCTTCCCTATTTAAGTACCTTTCTACCCGGCGAGGTTCTATTGGCTATTCCCAGAAGGCATTATTTATTCTCAACCTGTCTTTTGACATCGGCCACCTCGCTTCGACGGTAATCGGCACCAAATTATGTAATTTGCAGGATTTTCGCTTTGAGGTGTGTTTAAAGTTCTACCACGTAGCATTGTGCTTATGGTATCTAACAGTCCGTCACTGTCCTCAAACAGTGTCATATTTATTTTTCAATTAGGAATGAATATTTCGAGTTAGAAGTCTTACTGCATTAAAACAGCCTCCACGAGTGACGATAATCAAGTACGTGTGGCGCACCTTGGGCAATCAGACCCGCTACCAACCTTGCTAACTGGCTAATCTTTCACAGAACATAAGTTATTCTAGTAACCTTCGTGCTGACATGAGAGAAGAATAAGTATTTACAATTATTTTTGTTCCAAATATACAACTGAAAGGCATCATCATATAAATGCAATACATTTAAACGTAATCTGATAAATTAAACCAACCAATCCTGGCATTTTATTCTTTTACATAACATAAGTTCACGCCTGTATTTCTCGAAAAGCAGAGGTATATAGTACACTCTCATTTCTCCCAGTTTCAGTCCCATATAATAGTGGGCAAACCTATTGCCATCAACCGGGAATAAATCTAGACTCTGCGTTGCTACTCAGTACCACACGCAAAACCCAATAACACTTTGCCCAACCTGGGGATCGAACCCAGGACCTCACGCTCAGCAGTTGCCCTTGCGATCACTAGACCAACGAGGCACTCACTTACACTATTTCCTCATTGACACACAAGTAAGCTTCGATCTACGAATAATACATAATTTTAGGCTTCGATTGATATTACCGAAAATTCCGTAGACCGGACTCAAAGAGCGAATTGCCAAACACACCGTGAAACATTCAAAACGATGCCAAACGCGAATTATAGTGAAATCGCTCATTTGGCGTGGCAGGAGAGTTGCCAGATCCATCAGGATTATTCATTGGACATCCGCAATGGTGCATTATTCACTGTGATTAACGTGCCCGGATCAGAACGTGATCCGTCACCGTTTTGGTCGCAAAGACAATTACAATTACTGCAGTTGGATGTGAACGAGCTAAAATGTGGTGTTTAGTTTCAACGGGGGAATTTCAGTGGTGTTGCACTTGATGGGAATTACATTGTTCTTAGTTTTATTGACTAAATTGGATATCAACTATCTCTTTGATCATGGTCACCTTTGAATTAATGCCGCGCCAAGGATTTTGGTTCACCGATGCGTAATTAATTCGTCATATTCATGACATTAATATGGAGTTGCTCGTAATTAATTAACGTCGATCATATGATTTGTAAGGTTAAGCTGCGCTTGCCGCGGTTAATTCGTGGATGGGTGACCGTTTGTTATAAATCGAGACTTCTACGCGCTTCGGAAAGCACGTGATTGCCTGTCCACATCTCCACGTCACGACGTCGTCAACGTGGAACGGTGCGGTAATGCGGCACGGTGCATTGACGTAACGAGCAAATTTACGTTACCGTATCGTACCACGTTCCGCCTCTAGCCGCAAGCGCACACGTATATGCGCTCCACCCACGCTCTCCACGCCCGCGTGTTAGTCGCCGTCTATGTGCTCTGATGCTTTAAAACCATACCTTACTGTTTCTGGTTTTGCCCACATTTTTGGCATCAGCAGTCTCGAAACCCATGGAATTGACACCCATGATGAATAATTTTCAATTTTTATAGCCGCCATTTTGGATTTTGGTTTTGTCCACATTTTCGGCATCAGCAGGCCCGAAAACCATGGAATTGACACCCGTGACAAATAATCAGTGTTTTGTACAGCCGTCATCTTGTATTCCGAACTCGACCAATTTTTTAGCATGTGCACCCGAATAACCCATGTAAATAAGAGTTTTGTTATAATAAACGTATTTGTTACAACTAGATTAAACTCTCAATCACCGTAATTATAGACACAATAGATAAGACAGTTAAGTGTCGTCCTGGGACGACGGGCAGTACGCAACCGGTTAAAGTAGTAAAAAAAAAGGTAAATCATTTATTAAAACTTCAGTAGTTTAACATTTTTTGGCGAGGTTGAGATTGCGAGTAAAATTGGGACCAGCGGTATAAGCTCTAAGGGAGCAGCGCGCGCACACCGTCACGAAAAAGGTTTAAACGTTGATTCTTATTTATTTATATTCAGTTCTTACAGACAAACCGTGGAAATGTTTTTTTTTTTTTTTGTTTTTTTTTAATTGTTTTTTAATTTTTGTTTAATTGTGGGGCTTTGATCTTAATTAATGTAACGTTTCTGTACTATACAAAAAAAAACCTCTTTTCTATATGACACCATGAAGTTAGTTGTTTACATAGACCTACAAGGTGTCTAAAGCTCTGCAAAAAAGAGTACGAAAAATGGGGGTGCCACTAACAATAAGCGCTCTGGTAGAAAGTCGAAGTGAACTTCTACCGCGCATACATAAGTACACACACCGTTTTTTTACTTTAATCTAAAATGGAATGGGGCATCAACCGGGGACTGCCCACTGGTGCTCTATGAGAGTGCAGTCAAGGACTGTCCCCGGGGAATGTAAGACAAGCACAATAATGTGTATTGCAAAATATAGAACCTTAAATTATTGGTCTATTGATACGGGTGTTTAATGGACAAGTCCAACTTCTTTTTCTGGTAGAAAATTGGTTTGGCAGACGGTGGCCCACTAACTCGCTAGCTGGGCAAACAGGCAAAAGGGGGCTATACCACTGTGAGCTGTTAAGGGTATCGAGATCGAGAAGTGAGACCCTGGTTTCAGCAAGTTTGCAAAGGGCAAATTTGGTGGACGGTATTAGGTATGTCAGTGGTCGGATTACGGCTGACAGTTATTTACCGGACGGAATTAAGGCGGGCAGCAGATTTGAAACTACTTGTCACTTTTTACTTCATATCAAAACGAATTATATGTGAATTTTATATTCCTTGCTAGATTTAATAAATATATGAATTTTACTTTAATATGAGACCTACAACACCAGAGTTTCCCTTATCAGTCGCTATGTCTGAATAAAACAAAAATGATGGTCCTTTGGAGGTCGGTATTCGGTGGGTTTACGTTACTTGTATTTGGGTTGGTATTAGTAACATGAACTAGACCGTCACAATATAATACTTTACACAAATATTACAAGATCATAAAATAAGGACAAGCTAGACAGATACGAAAGGTCAGACTTCTTCAGCTGATCTACACATAATGCTCTCGCTTTGTCAAATGACCACCGCCTTTATAACCTCGGGTGCGTTGATCCATATTGACGACTACCTTCTTTTGTCAACATTGCCCAGTGCTACCTGCTACCGCTATCAGGCTTCACTCTAAATTGTTATTTCGTTCTGTTTTGTTGAACGTAATTTAAAATCAATTTGTTGGGTATACTACGCGATGTTATATTGTGTCCTGTATGAAAACAAAATATTAACCAAAAACAAACAATAATTTAAAAATACGCTCTCATTTAATATTTGCTAGCGGCCGTTTTCATTAACCTATCCAACAGTGGTTTGGCCTAATGGAGATAGAAATTTGACATAACTTATATGGAGATTATGTCTTTATAAGGGTGAACAGCCGATATGTAGGTTATTGAAAGGGCCGTAAGTCTGGGAAGCTCATTCTTACGATAATTTTCATTCATCAATATATGCTCGCGGTATCTTTATAGCGAAGCTCTTTATTATGACTGAGTGCTTGATCGATCTGATCTTTTACGTCTTCCTTACTTTAAAAATAAAGTAAAAGTAAAGTAAGGGGGGTTTTTAAGTCAAGAGTGAACAGGTTACTTTTAGGCAAGCGTGCGTTACCGTCGACCACATCATCGCTTACCATCAGGCGAGATAGTGGTCAAACGCAAGACAATCGCTAAAAAAAGGTTACCTACTGATTACTGTAAAATAACAGAGGGCATTTCATTAAACCCATTAATCTCCATCATTAATAGATTAAAATAAAAATACAAAAATGAGCAAAAATATTAACAGAAAAATTAATAATTAAAATTAATTCAGAACGGCTTGTTTAAAACCAAAATAGTAGCGGAGATAGGTTAAATGTGATGTTGCCGTGTTTTCCACATTGATAGACAAGTGCACGTGTACAGTAAGCGTTGCTTTTACGCATACATTTTTTAAATTTTGATTTATTTTTGTTGGGTTTTTTGTATGTACGGAAGCTACTACAGTATTGCTGTTTAATGGGAACGCCTTTCGTTAATTAATATGCTGTATAATAACCCTACTTTATGCGGTAAATCAGTATTATATAAAATGGTTTTTACGACAAATTTTGCTAATTTTATTTTTATTTGAGAGGAAGCGTAGCTCGTAAAAATGAAAGCCAAGAACTGGAAGGCGGAGATGCATTGTAATGGGAAGAGGTCTCGGAGAGCTGCTGGATGCAGTCCTGATTAATTCATTTTAAATCGACAGTCACGGGAACATCTAGCAATAAAGTGTAATGCTCACACGTTAAAGTTTAAAGTAGGTATGAGTGTAAGATACTGTTGAGATTTTGATAGTTTAACGGTGGAATTATAGTAATCTCAAACTTTATCGTTCACTATTAATGTGCTTATTGCTGCGAAATTTTTGTCGTCATAGAAAAATAACCTTATTTCTTTTAACACACAATATGTTGAAATTTCGTTTGGCTAACATTTTAACCGATTGCGTACCGTCCGTCGTCCCAGGACGACACTTTAATTGTCTTATCTATTGTGTCTATAATTACGGTGATTGAGAGTTTAAGTAGTGTTGTCAAAAATTAAAAATACCTAATATCAACATTAGAGCTTCTGGATTAGAAGCTTTAGTCATTAGTACCAATAAAGGCCGTTTATAGCATTAACTGGTATAACTTCTAACCTAGGAGGCCAAGTGCTGTTTTTTGGTGTTCTAAAATTTTAACACTTGATTAAAATGTTGTATCTACATAAGAAATTTCAATATCTTGTGTGTTAACAGACATAAAGTTTTTTTTTTCACTGCTAAAACGCTGATAAAAGGTTACTGTTGGTCGAAAATTAAATGTTTGAATTGACCAATGAACGCTGGAACGCAACTATACAGGGCGTCCCACGACTTTGCCAAATTAAATTGATTGGAAGTTACAGTTAACGTACCTTATTATTTTAAATATTAATTTTCATGGGCTTCCTTTAATTTTAGATGCTATGTTATTTAGAAGAAATAAATAAATAAGATCGAGCCTTTCAATCAGTACGATAAAATTACAGGTTTTTTTTCATATCTAGCGGATTCGATTCCCGGTTCAGACAGGTGATTATTTAAAATTCTTTGAAAGCAGTTCGTATTGTTTTTAAAATAAAAATGAAGTCTTCATTCAGTATTTTTTTTATCTACAGTATTTAAGGTATTTTCCCTCCATGTGGCAAAGTCGTGGGACGCCCTGTATGGCGCGAATGTTGCGGATTTTGCCTTGTTACATGAACATGATACAACCTGTATACAAGGTTAGTCGGAAAATTAATCCACAGGCCACTTGAAGTGTGATACTTTAAGTGGCCTGCGGGTTAGCAGCCGTTTTCAATAACCAGGGGCCTAATTCTCCTAAAATAAATTGTTGCCAAACGCAATCGAACCACAACCGTCAGTCAGTTTTTGTTTTCGAAAACTTTCAAAATTATTGATTTTGTTTTTTGTGTCAAACAATAAGACAGCTTTTGAAATTGAGAACTGTTTGAATGAACGGTTCGGCCTTGGTTCGGTTGTGATTTTTCAAAATTTATTTTAGGTGAATTGGGCCCCTGTACATCGGTAGTTTGGCCTACTAAAGATAGAAATTCGGCATTACTTTTAGACGCAGTTCAGACTATGCTATAGTATAGGTACCGTAGAACGGGGTTACTTTGATAAATTTTTTGAGCTTCATGTGTTTGTATCTTATTTAGTTTCGCTTTTAGCTGCTACATCAAAAATATTTCATATAGACTGAATTAACTGAGATATAAAAAATCAAATAGACTAGATAAAAAAAAAAACTATAGAGCATAGTTTTCGATAAAAGAAGGAATTTCCTTATGAAAGTCGGACCGTAGGCTTTAAATTTGATAATCCCTGATTTATCATTCAGTGTTAAAGTATATAGTAGTTAGGACTCGAATTTTGTACATAATTAGGGGTGTGATTTAGTATTTTTTATCTTCGCCAGCTGACTTCGCAGACACCTCTATATCGTATGTAAAATAAGAAAACTGTCACTGTTGCTTAAACAGTTAATTTAAAATGCTGTTTAAGAAAAATCAAAATTCAAAATTCAATCTTAATTTTAATTTATATAACTCAATTTAGAATAGAATAGAATATACTTTATTGTACACCAAAATTGTAACACAGCTCTTATACAATATCATATATTGAAGGGTACAATGGCGGTCTTATCGCTGATAGCGATATCTACCAGACAACCTTTGGATGAACAAGGAGACAATGAATAAGATAGAGGGGGTAGTCCGTGGTGTACTGCTGCAAAATACATACTACACACAATACTTACTTACTTATTTAAATCTTTTTGTCCATTGTTATTAAGTATCTATTTGTTTGACAATCTGAGGAAACTGTTTTGGATATTGTTCTACCTATTTGTATACATAATTATGTATTACTAGCTGTACCCGGCATGTGTTGCAATGCACTTTTTCCTACTTACTACCTACCTACTACTTACTACCTAACTTCAGAAAATAAATCAAAATAGTAACAAAAAGTTAAAACCATTTTCATACATGCGACAAACAAATGAAGAATATGGACATACTGAGATACATAATTTGTTTTTTACTTTCGTATGAATCTTCTCCAAGCTATTACGAACACAACAAAAAAAAAATAGCGAAATCGGTCCAGCCGCTCACGCGTGATGCCGTGACCAAGGGAAATAGGGATTCATTTTTATATATATAGATTAGGTACTGTCGGTTTGTTTCCCAAATAAACTAAACAAAAATAAAATATAAATAAGTTCCATTTTTACAGAGATATATGACCAAACGCAATATTTTTAGTAACTATCAATGTCGCCCCTTGATATCAAAGTAACCCCAATCGCTGATACAAGGTTAGTCAGAAAGGGGGTACTAATCCGCTGGCCACTTAAAGTATCACAGACGACTGTTTTAAAGCAAGTGTTCAAATTTCCAAATTCGATAATTTTTATTTCCATGTATAAAATAAAAATAAAATAAGGTTTATTTCCGAATCTTCTACACTTTGCAGTAAATCTTACACCGGGACCTCCTTTTAAGTAAAGAATATAACTGTGCTAGAAGGCCCCGCTCTTGAATATTAAATTATAAAGGGTACCAAAAGAAGAAGAAGAAGATAGAATTTAAACAAGAAACTTGTTGTATGTATAATAATTTTTATTTTAGTTTTTTCAAAAATTCTTCGCCTTAGTTTAGTTACGAATAATAGAGCTTGTAATTCGTGACCCCAAATATGACCTAAAATGTAAACACAGCTGATATGATCATATGAGCTGAGGATGATATATTTTAGCATATTTTTTAATGTAATTTTTGGATAGGGATTTCTCTTAAACTATTGACTTTTGGGGAAAGTGGTAGAAAAAAACGTACTCATTATTATGGGTACTTTAACACCCTTTCGGATTAGTACCCCCTTTCTGACTAAACTTGTATAATAATTGAGATTACATTTCAAAATTGTTTTCTCTCTTGAAAAGCTGTCCATACATCACAAGTTGTTAAACAGGAGACCAATTCTATTAACTAAATAGTCGTACTAGTTTCGAGCGTACGTCAAACGTGTGTCGCAGCTGAAAATCAGCGTTAGGTAGTAAGTAATTGTATTACTGCCTAACAAAATGCTGAGCTGATGGCCTTTTGGCACTTTCATTTGTTTTTATTCCTTTTTTTTATGTACCGTTATAATGTGTTGTTTGTGCCAGTAAATCTATCTTTCTTTCTTTCTCTTTTTCTTCATTGTTGCCAAACCGCAAACAAACCACAAATGTCAGTCGGTTTTCATTTACGAAAACTGTCAAAATGTTGGGCTTTATTTTTGTTGTTAAACATTTTGACTGTTTTTGTAAAAGAAAACTGTCTGAATGAACGGTGCAGCTTCGGTTACGATTGCTCAACGTTTCTGTTAGTAGAATTTGGCCCTCGTTGTACTGTTCACACTTAATTCACATTGCGTCGCGTATCTTGCATAGTGAAGAGCGCGCACGAAACTTCTAGCCTTATTACGCTAGGCGTAATGATGTAAAATAAGCATGGTGGGGCCGCGCAGGAGAATTTCTATGTAGCGCGATGCATACGCGTGACGTGACGAAATATGACCGGCGCAAGATACGCTCAATGGGTCTGTAGCCTAGGGAGCACACAATCTATCGTGACTTATGAAGTATTGTGGTCTTCAAGCCATCGCAATGCTTACATAGTATTGCGCAGCTATCGAAATGCACCGTCAACTAACAAGGTATGAACAATAAACTAACGTACATACTTACATTCATCTATGCAATATGAAATTACTTAAATTTACGATTCCTGCCCGGTTAGAAAGTGTACGGTCAGCATCAAAAGTAGCTGAACATTTGAGTTTTTAAACTTGGCATTAATTAGAAAACGAGTTGTTTTAAAACAAAAAGTGTAATAGATACCTAGAGCTGCTAGATATAGCTCTAAGTATGCCTTAAATTTTTTGCTTCCTATCAATTAGTTATCTAATTAATGCAAAGTTTAAAAACTGAAATGTTCAGCTACTTTTGATGCTGACCGTACCTAAAGGCGTTCCCTTACCGGGAGCATTCGCGTGTAATTTAACGATGCAAGATTCGATTTTGAGCATTATCACCAAGTAGTAATGTCTAGCCTTAAGGATTAATAAAATATGATAAAGTGGTCAAACAATCGTATGCATTCTTAAAAGTCGACAGACTTTTGAAAATACATGGTTGGATCAGCACCTGACATTTAACAGAAAATGAGAGAAAAAAAACTCAGTTTTTATTTAATACTACCTGCACATGAGTAGATAAACGGAACAGAGACAAAGCTTCTTAAGAACGTGCAAAACTGTTACCTATTTTGGTAGGGTTGTCACAATAGTTCAATACAAATTAAACTAAGCATTTGTTAAACAGTTTTATTATTCAGTATGATAGTGTGGCGACATCTATCACCCCACATGCGAACTATCCTACATCGCGATATCAACATTCGACAGGCAGATAGTATATACAGGGCGGAATCGTTAAGTGTCAACAGACGATTTTTTCGTCAATTTAAGAGATATTTTAAAAGTTAAGGCTATTATCAAAATAAGGCTTTAAGGAGAGTAAAATAATATAAATAACTTCAGGAAAAAGAAAAGCCAGATATTGAAAATTTTGTCTTTCGCTCCCTCCATATATTTAGTATGAGAATTTCTTCCAACTGATCATACCAGTCATACCTACTTATTCTCTCTCTTCCTTACTGTTAATATGGCGGCGGATTTAGCCATACTCGACTTCGTTCTATCTTAGTCATCTTTGTAATAAAGCTTCATATCACCACATTCCTGAGCATTACCTAAATCTAACCCAGGATTTCGAACAGAAAACGGACAGATTTTGTAGTTCCAGACTGCTTACCTACGTAATGCGATAGCCTATTATTTTCATGTTTAATAAATAATAATAGTATTGCAACCAATTTGTTAATTTGTTTAACTAATACAAATACGAATAGTTCAACGACAATTTTCCTTATTAAGGCCGTGGCCCCATGTCTACGGTGCGGCGCCGTCCGCCGTGAAATGGCGCGGCGCCGCGCCGCAGCATGGTGCTACGCACGGTGCCGTGTACGGTGCACCGCACGTCAGTTCCGTGGCTGGCGTAAATGTGACATGTCCAAAATTGCAATTTTTCAGGGCGACCATTTTAAAGTTTTAACCTCTTCTGGTAAATCGGTAAATTAGTACAGAATGTTAACGAATTCGTATAATTCCTTAAAACCATATGATCTGCTACTGGTGTAGATTGTCCCGGCATGGAAATTAGGCAGATTTAAAAAAAAAACTGTGTTCTTTATGCGGTACCTATGGCTAAGTGATCGAATAGAAACCACAGGATTCAGTAAAATACAAATGTAAATGACGTCAACGTCAAAATCCAAGATGGCGGCATATTTCGTAAAATTTCACAGCCGCCATCCTGGATTTTGATTTTGACCTCATTTTCGTCATCATCGCCCCCGAAAACCATGGACACGACACCCATGATGCATATCTTGTAAAATTTCACAGCCGCCATCTTGGATTTTGATTTCGACCTAATTTTCGTCATCAGCACCCCCGAAAACCACGGAAACGACACCAATGATGCATATCTTGTAAAATTTCACAGCTGCCATCTTGGATTTTGATTTCGACCTCATTTTCGTCATCATCGCCCCCGAAAACCATGGACACGACACCCATGATGCATATCTTGTAAAATTTCACAGCCGCCATCTTGGATTTTGATTTAGACCTCATTTTCGTCATCATCGCCCCCGAAAACCATGGACACGACACGACACCCATGATGCATATCTTGTAAAATTTCACAGCCGCCATCTTGGATTTTGATTTCTACCTCATTTTCGTCATCAGCACCCCCGAAAACCACGGAAACGACACCAATGATGCATATCTTGTAAAATTTCACAGCTGCCATCTTGGATTTTGATTTCGACCTCATTTTCGTCATCATCGCCCCCGAAAACCATGGACACGACACCCATGATGCATATCTTGTAAAATTTCACAGCCGCCATCTTGGATTTTGATTTCGACCTCATTTTCGTCATCATCGCCCCCGAAAACCATGGACACGACACCCATGATGCATATCTTGTAAAATTTCACAGCCGCCATCTTGGATTTTGACGTTGACCTCATTTTCGTCATCAGCACCCCCGAAAACCATGGACACGACACCCATGATGCATATCTTGTAAAATTTCACAGCTGCCATCTTGGATTTTGATTTCGACCTCATTTTCGTCATCATCGCCCCCGAAAACCATGGACACGACACCCATGATGCATATCTTGTAAAATTTCACAGCCGCCATCTTGGATTTTGATTTCGACCTCATTTTCGTCATCATCGCCCCCGAAAACCATGGACACGACACCCATGATGCATATCTTGTAAAATTTCACAGCCGCCATCTTGGATTTTGACGTTGACCTCATTTTCGTCATCAGCACCCCCGAAAACCATGGACACGACACCCATGATGCATATCTTGTAAAATTTCACAGCCACCATCTTGGATTTTGACGTTGACCTCGATTTCGGTTCGGTTTCGATTCGATCACTTAGCCATAGGTACCGCATAAAAAAAAAAGTTTTTTTTTAAATCTGCCTAATTTCCATGCCGGGACAATCTACACCAGTAGCAGATCATAATATGGTTTTAAGGAATTATACGAATTCGTTAACATCCCGTATATTTTAAAACAACTAAAATATACGTTAAAATAATTTACCGATTTACCAGAAGAGGTCAAAGCTTTAAAATGGCCGCCCTGAAATATTGCAATTTTAGACATGTCATATTCACGCCAGCCAGCAGTGTACCGTGCAACCTACACGGCGCCGTGTGCGGCGCGGCGCCGCACCGTAGACATGGGGCCACGGCCTTAATGGCGCTAAATACCATCATCACAAACTTGTGGCTGTATATCAGAACTCCTCTGCCTTCGCTTTGACGGAATAGGCATTCGGTTTTCTTTTTATTAATTAAATAAAAAATCCATAAGCACAACTTTTTTTTAAAATTTGTAACTCACAGCTTTACTCCGTAATAGTTAATGTATGATATATTTTTATTTTTTCAAGTATTATTCATACACACAGTACAATAAAAAACCATTATCAATAATGAAATACCACGTTTTTACATTAAAATATTCTAACTAGCAACAAACAACGTGTGTCGCACTAACCCTGAGATTGTCAACTGGCTGTGCCAGCGTAAACCGGTTTTTTTCAGTCTCGCCGCGTACGTGACAAGCGGCCAGTGGTCACGCACACATGCCCCGCGTGCTTGTAGTAGTGCAACCGATTCGCGCGGTTGTATGAAGCTTTGTCTCTGTTCCGTTTATCTACTCATGTGCTACCTGACCCGACAGGAGGAGCTCGTTGCTAAATAATTACAGCCGCATAGACCGATCTTCCGGGTTAAGCCACGCTTGCCGAGGTTGGTCTGTGGATGGGTGACCATTTACCATAGCGAGTTTCCTCCGTGCCTCGGAAAGCCCGTAAAGCCGTTGGTCCCGGCTGTCATTTGTAGATCTTTGACAGTCGTTACTGTTGGTCAGAACCCAGAAAGTCTGACAACCAGTCTTACCAAGAGTATCGTATTACCCAGTTACTGGGTTGTGGAGGTCTGATAGGCAGTCGCTCCATGTAAAATACTGATATTCAGCTGCATCCGGTTCGACTGGAAGCCGACCCCAACATAGTTGGGAAAAGGCTAGGCAGATGATGATGACTACCTGACCCGACAGACGTCTTGTCATACAGAATTTTATAATTTTCCGGGAAATTTTTATCCAATATTTCTTTGCATAAAAAACTAATTAGGAATATTATGAACATTAAAAAAGAAGCTAAGTCAGTCCAGCCGTTCTCAAGTGATACGCTTGCCAACGAAAAGCATTAAATTTTTATTTGTATAGATAGATTATACGATTCTAGATATTGTACCAACAAAATGTCATATTATTATCGAAACCTTGTCTTCGTTTCAAACAATATACGTGGACAAAACAATACTCAATTCATAGTAAGTAGACAAAAGTACTCACGTTTCGACAGTCATTCTGATTTGTCAGAGAATATAACGAAGCGAGAGCTAGACTTAATATTATTTTGTTATCTATTATTTTGCGATTCCATTGTTTTCTTTGTTCCCCTTGTTACTGTACGCATTAATGCCAAGACTTAATGAGTTGTTCAAGTCAATTCATAGAAAGCCGCTCCGAACAAAAGTGGTGGTCTTAAAATAATAATAAGTTGTCTGCTGATTGGAGCCCTCCATATACTAAGTGTGGAAAGGTTCTATAAAGATTGTTGGGCAATTTATTTTTATTTTATTTTTGTGTAACGCCGTGCAATGTAAAATAACTCTTTTGTGTTCTTTAAATAGAAGTTTTTTTTTGATATCATGACAGGTCCAGAACCACTACCTGTAACCCTTTTCACCCTAAGTTGATTACTGACGTTTCTCTATAAAACTGTACCATACAAAGATTATCAAATATTTTAACACACTCACTGCCAGCAATATATAGCATGGTTCCAGTTCAGCAAGCCATGGAGTCAGCCGGCGGGTCCGAACGATTCCGCTGCGGTAGGCCATCACTCAAAATGAAATTGACTTGACTTGCTTTATATTTTTCAACATATACCTCTCTGTGTGCGCTCGCCAATACTAGACATAGGTTTTCCTTGTTAGCAGGCTAGTAGTACAAACATTTGTTTGAATCTAGGGGGTCACAGCGGATCTCACGGCGTGCTCAAAGCATTCTTAACTAGCCGCTGGCGGACTCCGTGGCCTGCTGTTAATGTTTCTTTAAAATAAGACCGGCCCTTTGCACTCGAAAACTTGGGGCCCGCCAGCGGATCCCATGGCAGTGAGTGTTAAAAAAACAAAGCATGGATAATTTAGGTATTTTACGGTTTTTGATGATGTCATTTACGTTTTATCGAAAGCAGTCTCTTTATGGCTGCAATTTACGAAATGACCAAGCTGTCAGGACTCATATTTGCGTGAACAGAGTAGGTATAATACCTAACTAGCAAAATAGAAAATAAATTATTTAATTTCATTGTTATATTTAAAAATCTAAGGCCTTTTGCGGGTGAGAAATGAGAAGCTGGTTTATGTTTCTCTGTAATAATATTACGTAACAATGAGAACTACCATTAATTTCTATTCCAAGCTTTGAAAAAAGAAATCATGGATCTGATTGTCATTGTTGAGTAACATTCCAAGTATTACAGAAATAAAAACCTGCCAAGTGCGAGTCGGACTCGCGCCCGAAGGGTTCCGTAGCATTATCTATAAAAACGTAAAAAAAAACACGTTTGTTGCGTGAGAGCCCCCTTAAATATTTATTTTATTCGGTTTTTTAGTATTTGTTGAACAGAACAGATTTGTAACAGAAATACATCATTTGTGATAATTTCAACTGTCTAACTATCACGGTTCATGAGATACAGCCTGGTGACAGACGGATGGACAGACAGCGGCAAAAAAGTCACGTTTGTCGTATGGGAGCCACCTTAAATATTTATTTTATTTTGTTTTTTTTTGTATTTTTTGTTATAGCGGCAACAGAAATACATCATCTGTGAAAATTTCAACTGTCTAACTATCACAGTTCATGAGATACAGCCTGGTGACAGACAGACGGACGGACAGGGGCAAAAAAATCACGTTTGGTGTATGGGAGCCCCCTTAAATATTTATTTTATTCTGTTTTTTAGTACCTATTTGTTGTTATAGCGGCAACAGAAATAATACATCATCTGTGAAAATTTCAACTGTCTAACTATCACGGTTACTAAGATACAGCCTGGTGATAGACGGACGGACGGACAGCGGAGTCTTAGTAATAGGGTCCCGTTTTACCCTTTGGGTGCGGAACCCTAAAAAATAAACAGAGGTAGGTACAGGATTTAACCAATCCATCATAAAGGTATACCTTTAGAAACTTCACCGCAGTGACATCTAATGGCAGATTCAGTGATTCCTATGATTTATTGAGCGTTATTCAACGCTTGTTCTGCCTGTCTAGCCTTTTTCCAACTACGTTCGGGTCAGCTTCCAGAATAATTAGATGCGGCTGAATACCAGTATATTACAGGGAGCGATTGCTATCAGACTTCCGCATATCCTATCCTAATACCGGCTTCCCACGGTGCGTGATACCGCGCACCGCGACACACGAGCTCGCACCGACGCACCACGGGAAGAGACTCGTCCGTAGTAACGCGAACGCATGTGGAGCGGTGCGCCGTATCCACATCACACACCCTCATAATGTGGCTTCCTACGGTGCGTGATTTTACGGATGATACCACGCATAGCCGAGGCACGCTACCACGCACCATAAGAAGCCAGCTTAAGGCTAGAACGGTTGTCACTCTTTCGGGCTTAAGACTACCCTTAACGACTGTCACAGGTATTCTTTTGACACCTAGGACCGACGGTTTAACGTGCTCTCGGAGGTACGAAGGGGTCTCGATGAGCAATGAACAGTCACACATCCACGGACTGACCGCAGCAAGCGCAGCTTAACCTCGCAAATCGTATGATTGGCGTGGTTGTTAATTAGTCACGAGCCTATCCAGCCCCTCCGTTATTGAGCTCTTGTATCTTTACCAATAGTGAAGCAAATATAGCTTTTCATAGTAGACCCTCTCATACGTTAGTAGTTATCGCAGGTAAAAATTAGTTTACGAGTCTATTTATATGTCCAATTTGGCAATTAAAATGCTATCATTGGTAAGCAAAGCGAATAGTTTTTGGCCATAAGTGATCAAAAATCTGCATTGTGCGCACAGGTTGGGATTTCGAGTACATAATGCCGTATTTTTTTAAAGGAGGACCGGATAAATTGGTGTATAATATATGACCAATAATAATCACAAATATGTCATTAGATAGGTATTTTAGTATACTGCAATACCTACTGTGGCGGCTCATTTCAAATCTCTGTGTGAAAAAAAGTAATGGCGATGTTTTGTAGGTTAGGTTAGGTTATTATTTTCTTTTATATTGGTATGTTATAAAATAGATCAACTTCCATATTCTCCTTTATATCAGCTTGCCCACGTCTTTTGCTGAACAAGGGCTTTCGTGTTAGTCTATAAGACTAACACTAAACGATCACAAGCGCTGTTACGGCAAAACATATTGATACATAAATTATTTAATACTGCGTTATAACATTATTATCTTCACATGTTTTGAACAAATAAATGCATCTTTATCAAGGTAAGTTTGAAAAACGGTTCGGTGATAGAAGTAAACCACTGTTGTCTAACCTAGGGATGACCTGTACAGAAAGTTCCAATTTCGGAAGTACGATTACAAAAATATTTACACATGCAATATGTTTGCTACCCCATTCAAACAAGCATATTATTATACCATCGCCACGGGGACAATTAAAATTTCTGACCCAAACTCAGCTTGTTTGAATTTTTGCAACGCAAATCTCACGGTCTTATAATTATCTTCTTTCCTGTTGGAGTGATACCCCTGATGGGTATCCAAGAGGAAAGTTGAGGAACAAATACCCGGACAGCTTGCAGTCACTCTTCAATTTTTTGTTCCATGTACTAATAGTCATGCGAGACGATAATCTGTACACGCAAATTGGAGGAAAAACATAAAGTATCAGCTGTTAATTTCCTCAGAGAGTAGCGAGGACCAATTGAGGAAAGTGGGCGATTACGACGCGCTTAAGCGACCACCACTTGATAATATATCACTTTATACTACTAGTGCAATGTTACCACCATTTACGTTCACTGCTGAATCTGGGGACCTACTCTGAAAGTCGAACTACGAAGTTTCGGCTGACAGATCGCACGTTTTCCAACCATGAAAGCGTTTCGGATCGCGAAAGATTTCGCGATTTGACATTTTGTATTTCGCTCACCCTACTCTATAAATGTTAATTAACATCTAGTAGTTCATTGTTTGACAATACTTTGATTTTGAATATTAAGTTCATTGTTTCGTTTCGATCCGTAATTTCGATGTTCGTTTTTCAGAGTAAGCACCAACCACGGACCGTTGTAACGAACGATCGTAAAAGATATTGCCATAATCACCACGTTTGGCAGACAGATTAGTGATCGCAGTATGTTATTAACAGACAAGAGGACACTGCTGCATATCCTCTTGACATAATCCCTTACTCGCTTTTTAAGATACCCACCGGTGACCTTTTCTTTGCATAAGTAACGTTTATTCGGCTGCAAAATCGAGACGTCACAACAATAAATAAAACAGATTTTCATTGCACATTGTTCTGCTTCTGACAAAGCAGTAGTTGCGGTTAAATGCTTGCCTTTCATGCAGGAGGGCTTGAGTTCGATCCCGACCTACAACTTTGACTTTTGATAATCGTGTGCGGATCAGAATTTCATTCTCACCTGCTTACGGTGAAGGGAAAACATCGTGAGGAAACCTGCACACCTGATAGGGCTACAAAAAGTTCTCGATGGTGTGTACACTCCTAGTTTGCGCACTCGTAGTTTGCTGACACGCACTAGACCAGCCTAAACACTTCTCATACTGAGAAGAGGTCCCTGCCGAACAGTGAGACAGTAATTGGCTCCTGGTTAACACTAAATGGCTAGCACGCTTAATCAAACAATGAGGTTGAGCAGCCTTGTTGCGGTCAAGCTTTGGATGACTGAGTAATGTTCACAAATCAATACACTTGTGTGCTTTATAGCCATGTTCTCGCTGTCATGTGACAGTTATGTGTGTGTGTGTGTGTGTTATGACAGGTGACATGGGCAATTAAGAACGAAGCTAATGACGGAGATGAGAATAAAATAACATAATGACTGTCTTTAGTTTGGGAAGAAATTTATTAATATTTGTTCTTGAACAATAACGAAAATACTAAATATGAAAGTGATAAATACTAAAAATATAACCTAAAAAAATGGAAACATAATATCACACCTGTATTCCCCCTATGGCGTCGTCCTATTGGTTACGATCGTACGAGCAAACGATGCAATTCCAATGTTAAACCATCGCGCGATGATCATGATAATGATCATGCGATGGTTTAACGGGTGTCTAACTACGCGTTGGCTGGTTGGCGATGGTTTTACGGGTGACTTGCGAGCTTCAATTAGGACACTCTAAAGAGATTTGTGTATTTAATCTCGTCGTACGACGAAATCGCATCGTTTGCTCGTACGATCGTAGCCAACTAACTAGGACGACGCCTGAGGCTTGGGGAGAGGCTGAGAGCATGCTGTTTAAGTATATTCATAACTTAACATCACGCCTGTATTCCCCGAAGGGTTGTGCAGAGGTGTAGTACACCCTCATTTCGCTGTTATGTTTCAGTCCCATGTTATAGGGGTAAACCCATTGCCATCAACCGGACACAAATCCAGACTCCGGGCTACTACTAAGAAATTCCATACGGAAAAACCCAATAAAACTTTGCCCGACCTGGGGATCGAATCCAGGACCTCACGCTCAGCAGTCGCTCTTGCGACCACTAGACCAAAGAGTTAGAAAAAACGGAAACAACAGACACATATGGGTTTTTAAACATCTAACATGCACAAGCAAAATAGCTTTGGCTCATTAATGTGCTGCACCAGATATATATTCCAGCACTGATATTCTGCCAAGGCCACAAGGTGACTTTACGGAGCGAAACCTTAAAAAAACATACAAACACTGTAAAAAAATCATGAGTGTAGGTGTAAAAGATGCGCAGGGTCGGATTAACAGGCAGGTTTATTTGTAGGTAACAAAGAAGTGGAGGCCCCAAATAGTATTTGAAACCAGACGGAAAAAACGCAGCTTTTTTTAAATATTAATTGTTGGGGTATGATGCCAACAGGAAAGAATGTTATGTTATAAACCCTAAACATAATTTATGTTTATAGTGAATGAGTAGACGACCAATTAATCTTAAGGTTTTATTGGTACTAAAAATAAAATATTGTAATGTAATGAATGTTGACATAAATAATTATAACGTTTAGCTGTTAATCATCATCATCATCATTCAGCCGAAAGACATCCACTGCTGGACATAGGCCTCCCCCAAGCATCGCCACATCCACCGATCCTGTGCCTCTCACATCTAACGGATTCCCACGACCTTCACCAGATCATCGGTCCACCTTGTGGGCTGTTAATATAAAGTATTTATTAAGAGGTTAATGTATAGCGTAGCTCATACATTTATTCCAAGCTAAAAAAAACCTCTTAGCGAAAAATGAAGTTTTCGTAAAATTCAAGAAATATACAAAAGTGATTAATGTTATTAGGCGAATGGATATTTTTCTCTTTGTCAGAAAGGGAGTATTTTTTTTTGTTATTTAAAAAACAAAAACTCATGTTTTGGAGGCGAGGGGCCTCCAAAACATGAATTGAGACCCTGGACTAATGGCCCTGTTGCCCTCCTCTGAATCCGGCTCTGAAAATGTAACACTAGTGGCAATGAACCTTCATAGAAGCGCAACCAGTTTTCTATTCAGAATAAAATATTAGACTTACAAGACTATTCTCTGCACAGCAAGATAATAGCATTTTACACACCCTCATACAACCACAGAAAGTTAGCAAAAGCAATATAAGTGACAAAAAGAATGGACCGCCCCTGGGCCATGAATTTACGGGACGCTAGCCCTATCGCTTCCCGGGCTAGCAAGTAATCCCTGGCAGGGATCACTCCCAACGGGGCAAGCGTTCACATGATAATTATTATACCCCAGCGGGCGGTATTCTCGATTACGTTGGTTGCGGTAGCAGATCGTTTGTTACTGTAGCAACTTGGTTTTAATTGAAATTGGAGATGTATGTCGTGTTGTGTGATACGTTTTGTTTGAGAATGGAAAATGTTCTTTAATCTGCTTTATTTTCAAAATTGTAGTTGGATGTTACGAATTCCGACAACCATCTCACAGCTTGTTCTCACATACATCCGTCATTGGTGATTCGTCAAAGCCGAACAGACGTTCACATTTATAAACCGAATAGTGATTTAAGAAAATTTCTGTCAAAGACGATTTGTCATGAATAAACGCAACAAAACGCTCCGTCAAAAACTGCTTTCACATTGTGACATGACGATTCGTACTGAAAGATTCGTATTTTTTATTTTTTTGATGTATTGTTAATTTTTGACGATTCGTGAGTGTATGAATACGGTCGTAGGAGTTTAAGGGCCACTGAAAAAATTAAAACGATTTGTATTCAATCACGATCCAGAAAAAGAACAATTCGTCGTTGTTTGAATGGCTGTCAGTATAGCTCGCAATGCTACGGTGCGTAACCATCTGCTACGACAGCGTAGCTTCCGTAGCCGCGATTTACGTACATCGTAGGCAATAATGTTCAATCTTGCATTCAATTCCTTTGAATAAAAATGGTATTTCGCAACTCATAACTTCGTTAGGGTTGTCAACAATTTAAGCGTTTTTCAGCGTCTGTGATGTGGAAATTCTGACCTTGAAAGTACATAATTATTACTATTCTTCAGTATATTAAACTGCAACAGAATGATTGCACTTATAATTTTTTATTCATTGCAATGCTTTTCAGTTTGTACTTGTTTAGTTTTATTTTTTTGTAAACTTTTGCTTTACCCTGTAATTATGTAGAGGAAAATGTAAAACGTGTCAGTTGTTTTCCAGTAGCTTTTATTTTTCATAAGCGCCAAGCAACTTACTACACTTTATTACTTGAACCCTAAATTAAAAAGGTCGACTGGCGCTGAATGGGTCTCCGTTTAGCTTTAGAAGTATGTTATAATTCTTTCCTTTTTGTGTTTCTATTTAAAAGTACAAGTTTCCGACTTTCATAAGCATACTCTGAACGTATTGAAAATGTGGAGAACATTATTTTATGTTATTAGCTGTAATCCGTTCTAGAAACTGTCCAATTTTACGTTATAAAACAGAACGTGACTGACAGATAGATAAAAACACTTTCGTAATAATAAATAAGTAGTCCAAAATGCAAACCATTCTTTCTAGTAACTCTCGTTAACGGTGCATATCTACGTATAAATTTAATTTTTCCAACGATTCTGTGATCGGCTCCATAATTCTGCCGCACTAACGAATACATTATCGCGATTTTGCCGCTTCCGAAAAAAACGCGCTCTATGTTTTGAACTGTTTTAGTTATTGCATTCTTGCTTACTGAAAAACCGAGTTCCAAAAAGTTACTTAGAGAGAGTTAATAGATCTCGATTGGCTGATTCCGAATATATATATAACCCAAAATCGTCCAAAATCGAGTTATTGTATTCTTCGTCAGCGCGGCCGAATTCGGCCGAACAGTTTGATAAGTAGGCGGGCGAGCTCAAATGTATTTTGACTTTAATTGTGCTTTCTTGCCATGTTAAACAGGATATAACAATAGTCGTGAGATGAAAATAGAATGCTACTAACATGCAGACACACTGAGCGTATCTTGCACGGCTCGTGTGTCGTCGCGTAAATGCGTATTGCACTACATATAAATTCTCATGCGCGGCCTGACCACGTGTACCTATTACACGTTGTTACGCGGAACTTAATGTGACCTAGAAGTTATGCGCGGATTTTGCGTTCGATCGATGTTAACTATTTATGGTGATAAAAAATCAACTCTAAGAATTTTGTGGGGTTACTCGGTATCGGAAATTGAACAACTTTTGTTCCACAACTTTTCGAAATTCGCCAATTTTTTTTTGCCCGTCCGTACAAATCAATTAAAATATTTTTTTAATTTGTATGGAAAGTTAAAAAAAAAATACGCAAATTTCGAAAAGTTGTAGAACAAAAGTTGTTCAATTTCCGATACCGAGTAACCCCATAAAATTCTTAGAGTTGATTTTTTAACACCTTGTATTAAGCGTATTTTCAGTGGGTACAACCTCATTGCGTCGCGTCTCTTGAGCCGCGTACTGCGCAAGATACGCTAAGTGTGTTATTGCCCTTAATGTAAAAAGCAATTTCAACGCCCACTACAAACTGTAAGATAATATTTATTCAGAATTTATACCATTAAATAATATAGGGAGTTGGGCTTCTAATTATACATACCTGAAAATGATAACATTATTCATTGAATTAATTATGATATTACAATTACACTACGCATTTCCGGGAAGATTTTAACACAAGTTGTGTTACCAACTGCTTGTTATTTTGCACTAGTTCCAGGAATGAGCTTTAGTATGCTTCCACCTTAACGATACCACAACATACTCCTCTTTCATAGCTACAGGGGTTAATTTATAAAAAAACCTGTCTTAATGTCTCCTCTACATGAGCGCCGTCAGTGCGGGTTCGCAGTTGGATAATAATATACTATTTAAACTAAGATTTGTATTATTTGAAAAAGCAACGACAGCGTAGCGGTTCAACGGTTACCTTCTGTGCAGGAGGGTCCGAGTTCGAACCTGGTCCGCACCTCAGACTTTTCAAATTCAAGTGCGGCTCAGACTTTGATTATGACTTGCGTTAACGGTGCTCTTTGCCACACATCGATTAAACCTAACCGTCTTTTTGGTAAGTACTCAACGTTTGACAGATATTAGGGTTAGACATCCAACCGTTTTCCTTACAGTCCGACATGGCTCTAAATGAACGTGTATAATGTATATGTAATGTGTGAACGTGTATAAGTGTGAATGCTGCTCGTGAAGGAAGATGCCAAAAAACTGTCAAATCCAGTACATTACATGTTAGTTCTCCATTTCGCCACGTTCATTTAGATCCATGTCAGACATTGTATTATATTTCATACTGTATACTGATTGAAGTCATACATAATACGTATCTATTATATTATTAGCAAGTAATTACGTTGATAACCACAATATTTTGAAGCACACTGCCACGACACGCTTATGGGTAATTACACGTCAGTGTAGCGTTTACGTGACGTAATAAATTGGTAAAGTAGAATTTCATGTTCCAACTTTTCCAATACGTTTTTAAAAGAATGGTCTGAAACAAATTTTATGGGTTATTAATTTCGGTATGCTTTTAAGAAAAAGATAAAATATGTTTTAGAGTTTCCTTATAAAATTGGTCAAATGCAACGGTGAAAGCAAATCAATTGATATAAAACTTCTTCATCGCACGTTGGGAATAGACGCGTGTTGTAAAACTTAAAGCTGCGTTTCCACTTAGCGCTCGGAACAGTTCTGAGCAAGCAAACGTGTGTTTGACCGGTAAATGGAATTGTCAGAGCGAGCGAACGAGTTCGTTCGACGATGTTCGGCTGAACTCAGTGAACGAATGCTCGCTCGCTCAATCATTCAATGAAAACGACGCAACGGCGAACGAACACTCACTTTGAGCATTCGCTCGGTGTTTGACGTGCTCAGTGGATGTCGGATCTTTTTAGCGAACATGGAGTAGAATCAAGAATAAACGTTGCAACTTATATTACACACATATTTATAGGGGCCTTTCGTGCCTATGGGACCCAAAAAGCAGGCAATACAAAAATAATACCATAAAAAACTATGGTTTGAAACAAATGGCTGATGTGATGCGGAGATTTCTTCCCTTTCTCTGCTTTAAGAAACTCGACACCCAATACCGCCTTTTTCGTTTTTGTTTTTTTTTCGTTATGTGGCAATTAATAGAAACCCTGCTCTAGCCATAAGCAAATCAACGTCCATAATGATCGTTCGTTTCTTGAGAGACTGACACAACAGTGAAAATGCAACTGTGCGGACGAACATGGTACCTGTGCGAACGTACAGGCTTTTGTCCAGAACAAATTTATATTCGTTTAGCTATCATAGTGAAAACAAGTACTAGTTGCTTTCAGTGAACACTGGCAAAACAGCAAACATTTGCTCTGATCAAAATGTTTGCTCGGCAGCAAAGTGGAAACGCGGCTTAAGAAAACCCAGCACGCTTGGCGGTAGTATCTCAAGTCCAGCGCCAAGAGTTTACTGTGTTCCATCGCGTGTATGTGAGAGCCAGAGGGGTATAGGGAAATCCCTCTACATCTCTGTTACGTGCAATTCATGGGCTGTCTGTTCTTACCATCAGGTGTGACTAGGGCTAAAAGGGACAAACAAAAGAAAATGTTAAAGCGCTTAGCTTTATGTATTATCTTTTTCTTCTATCGTGTCGGCTCGAGTATACAAGAATAGCTCATGCCGTGGTGAAAAGATTAGCCAGTCAGCAAGGATGGTAGCGGGGCTGACTGCCCAAGGTGCGCCGGACGTACTGAAGTATCGTCACTCGTGGAGGCTCTTTACATGCACACCATGTGATGTGTTAAGGGTCTGATATTCAAATCCGCACGAAGTAAAATTTATTCGTGGGGTCTGCAGATTTTAAACCTCGGTGATAGTGAATGTTACCGTATGTCACGAGGCTTTATGAAATTTATTTATATCTAATGTTTAATGTCTCTTGCCACAGTTAGGAATAATGTATGCCTTATTTATTTCGACAAATTTGATCTGAGACCTGAGAATGAAAAAGACATTGACAACCGGACATACTACTGGACTAGCCCATACACGCAACTCGATCTATTAACCGATAAATTAATTTGTGCAATGTGCATATCCCAAGTATCTACATACCTCTCGCTCTCTCTATTTCCTGCTTGATAAATCACGAGTGAAAAGTTCTAAATCATATTCCCTGTTAATACGACGCTATAACCTCTGTTCGACATATTACCTTTGGAATCTCCCGATGGATAAACTAATATCTTTTTATTATAACTTTATTAATGAAACTTTTAGTAGTGAATACGTCTCGGTAAAAACTCCATTAATCAGTCCAGCAGGCTAACGAGCTATGAGACGGGTCATCGGGTTTTGTAACCTAGAAATTCAGGGATTCTTTAGTTAGTATAAAGAATGAGGTTATGAGAAATGAAAGAAAGCGGCCACAATATTAGACTTGTAATGGAAACCATTTGTTAGAAGATTTTATAAAAGTTTTTGTAATATTTTAATAGAATATTTTAGTTGGGTTTTATATTTTGTGGGTATCTCGTGTACCTAGCCTTAGTTATGATTTTATTTCTCTTTTTGCCATATATCAATGTTAAACGAAACGTTTAGTTTTGATAATTTTATATTGACGACATCATACGTTAAGTGATCTATAGTGTGGCTGTTGGCTTGAATTCGGTTGGGTATAATGCCTGGAAATAGTTACAATGAACCATAAGCCATCATCAGTGAAAACGCCGTCCGGGGAGACGACGTGGTTATGTGGGGATTGCACCCATTAAGAAATTCCGCCTGTGCACCTACTTTCGCTTTGATGGGTGGGCCGCGAGAACTGCTACGCATGATATTTGCGACCCATCCAGCGTGGCCCACATCTGGGCTCTTCTTTGTCCGCCTCCGGGTTCTCTCCTCCTTCAGTGATTTCGGGGTGCACTGGGACATCACCACAACTCCAGGGCCGTGCATGGACGACGGAGTCCCCGACCTATCGTCCGTTGGCCCCTCTTATGGCGGCATCAAGTCGGCATTTCGCCGCCTGCGCCGTTCTGCCCTCCTGCAACGAATCGGGTCAGCGAGAGTCTGCCTCCCTGCCCCCGCTCCGCAGCTTTCTTCTGCGAGATTACGTCCTCGCAGAAAGACGCAACCGCCTCCCATACCCGTTCACTGCCGACCATAGCCTAGACAACGGCCGGCAGCGCCAGGTCTTCCCCAATTTCTGCCGCCAGAACACGGTGCTACGCTTCCCAGGCAGAGCACTGCTCGAGAGTGTGCAGGGCCGTGTCCTGGCTGGAACCGCACTGGTAATACATGGGAGTCGCCTCCCGTCTTGCCACTGACGACACGTTTGGTGCAGTGGCTAAGCGATTGGCTTCTGCGCTACGGGTCGTGGGTTCGATTCCCACACGGAACAAAAATTTGTATGGCCTACAGATGGTTGTTCCGGGTCTGGGCGTTTGTTTGTGAGATTTGTGTCTGTAAACGCACCCACGATACAAGAGAAATCTTAGTGTGGGGCAACGTTTTTTTAAAAAAAAAAAAAAAAACTGTGTGCAAGTATTTGCCAAAACAGCCATGTGCCGACAATACCTGCACTAAACGGAAAGACAACGTCCCGTGTCACCTTCGTATCCAGTTCTCCAGGATTGGCTGGATAGCCCCAATAGTCCAGTGACAGGCGCTGGGAGTCTCTAGCCTTTCCGCTCATTGCCTCATGGTGACAATCTGCGCCAAAGAACCTCCACGAGTGACGATACTTAAGTATGTCCGGCGCACCCTGGGCAGTCAGCTCCGCTACCAACCTTGCTGACTGGCTAATCTTTTCACCACGGCATGAGCTATTCTCGTATAGCTCGTGCCAACACGATAGAAGAGACAGTCTGCACCTCTCTGCGCCATTTCATCACCACTTCAGGCGGCGGTAGCGTAAGTAAAACCTAGCCAACGAATGCCAACAAACCGTCCCCGATACCGGTAAAAACCGAATGAAACCGGATTCGTTCTATACAAAGATTGGAAAAATAAAAAAATTACGAAAGTTCGGTGGCATTTGTAAGAGGCATTCCATTTAGCCGATCTCCAATACACAATACTCGTAGTATTCCTATTACTATTGACGTGATTCTAATTGGTGCTATTAAAATTGGTGCGCTGAATAGAATGTCTCGTTTGTTAGCCTTCTTTGGCTAAGTGTTTATGGTGCACAAAACCGTACACTTCTGTCCATCGCTTTGGGATACACAGGAGGGGAAATTACCATCTTTTTTAAATCATCATCAGTTCTTATCGAAAAAGGTGCGGTATCACAAGTATGTCGTTTAAAAGCTGACAAAACCCTTTGCTGCAAACACATCTTCATAACTACAATCGTAATGCTCTACTTATTACGCGTACATTTCCATGGTGAACGGAATGAATGTTCTGAATGAATGGGAGTGAACTATCGGCGTCGCGACCGATAGTTCATGCTCAGCGTGATGCGTGCCGCTATCTATTACCATTGTCTGAGCATTACATATGCGCTCGAATTTATTATGAACGAATGGTTTGTGCCATTACTTTTGAAATTTGAAACTTGCTTTGTATCAAAAGTAAAATTGCTGGCCTTGGTAAAAACTTTACATGTTAAGTGCTAGCGAAACTTGGAGACTAGATTTATTAGTCTATTACGACTATTACTAGTCTGTATTACTATACAGATACACAGCTTTATGTAGTTTTTTCGAAGTCAACTGTTAAACTAGCTATTAATTTTACAAAAAAATAATTTTACTCTTTTTATATTAAAATTATTATCTATTATTTGCACTTTAAGGGTTCTACACCTCGAAAGGAAAAACGAAACCCTTATATGATCACTTTGTTCTCCACGTGTTCTTTGTTGTTGTCTATCGGTCCATCAAGACCCTTTTTCTGAGGAATCGAGGTATCGACTTGAAATTAATACCAAATACTAAAGTCCACATTCTACAGTCTCATAATACTAACTCAATACAATAAAAATATACTGCTTTTCAAAGTATATTTTCATACAGTCGTTGACCTAGAATCTTGAAATTTGGCACGAAGGATATCTATAGCGAAGAAAATTTATTAATTTTGCTTGGTGATAGGATCTATACGGTCCGCCTGGCTAGCTACCACCCTCACATTAAAGTCCGGCGCCAAGCAGTTTACTGTGTTCCGTCGTGTGTAGAGCCAGAGGGGTATATTCCTCTATATCTCTGTTACTTGGATTCGTGTGCTCCATCTTAGACCCTGTCTGCACTTACCATCAGGTGCGACGAGGGTCAAACGCCACCAAGTCAAGTAATAAAAAAAAACTATTTCAATGTTTTTCACTCAGTGTTTATGAAAAAATCCCATAAAATTAACTTTGTCACGTAATCATCCCACTTTACGGTAAGGAATCCTCAGGACGTGAGTCGTACTTTCACTTACCTATCCGTTTTTTTTTTAAATAATTCTAAACCTTTGACTGCCTCGTTGGTCTAGTGGGCGCAAGCGTGACTGCTGAGCGTGATGTCCTCAAATCAAAGTGTGATTGGGTTTTTCCGTATAGAATTTCTCAGTCTCCGGAGTCTGGATTTGTGCCCGATTGATGGCAATAGGGTCGCCCCCGATTACATGGGACTTAAACATAACGGTGAAATAAGGATGAACTATACACCTCTGTCCATGCAGGCGTGATGTTATGTAATTTTGAAGTATAGCAAGACTTAGGGGCGATTTCAACAGCCTATCAATAAGTAGTCCATAACTATTGACCAGTGGCTGTAGACAAATGACAATCGATGATCGCTAGAGAATAGAAACGACAATGAGATGTACCTGGATTGACATAAGCTTTCGACCGGTCAAGCGATCTGTTATGTCATTTACATACATTTAATTGGCGTATCTATTCTCTGGCGATCGTCAATTGCCATTTGTCTACAGGCCTAAGCTAAATATGACCTACAAATACAATTTATGTGTTCAATAATCTTGCATTGTTACTATTGATAAGGTGGTGAAATGCAAATGTTAGCTATTGAAATGTTTAGAGAGCGAATTAGCTTAATGAACAGTTAATGATAGGTTGGTGAAACGATTCTCTGTTGGAATACCGTAAATATGTTTATCCGATTCTTTTCATTTCGCCGAATAGTTAAAACGCCGAACGATTAAAGTCTTTAATTTTATTTTGTAAATTTTTGTTACGTCGACTAGTTTGCTGGCCACTTTTTCATTAGTCAACCGAATTAATGGCCACTTTACACTTGTTAGATGGCTCATTTTACCATCATGCAAGCAAGCAAGCAAGTATTTCTCGGTGTGCTCCGCCAGATGATTCGTTTTGTCACCCCTTCGCTTCGCTCGCCACCTTTCCCCACTCACTGCGCTTCGGCCTCGTGCACTCGTTCCACTCAGGACCTCCTTCGGCAGCTTCTGGCTCCACGCTTTTAAATAACACTGTAGGGGTAGGACAGGATCTGACCACGTGTAGTCGGGGTGCGCTGAATCGGATTAACATTACATTCCGTTGTGTGACCAAATTAAACAATAATTAAGTAAATAAGTATTTGAGTAAAACAAAATTTGTGAACGATTTTTTGGCCAACCAATCATTCGGCGGAATCAAATTAGGTAAAACATTGCTTCGGCAAACATTAGTTCGGCGAATCGTTGTCGGCGTTATGAAATTCGATACATAATACTTCGGTTAAACAACGAGCACCCTGGTGAAACACCCCCTAAAATTTTGTTGGTATCGCATACCATCAATTATCTACAACTAATAAAGCACGTTACGCAGTATGAAGGTAGGTTCGCACAACTGTATTAAATTTTCATAGCGCTTAAATCAGTGTTAATATGCATCATAAACTGCTTTGACATGGATTTTAACGGTAGTTTGATAGTTTGGGAACTTAGTCCAACTTGAAAGCTAACATATTTATTTATGTATGATGCTGCTTTGTCGGCAGGGGCTTGACTGTACAGTTAAATTATTGCTTTGAACAAACTATTGGCTACCAGGAGGGGTGTAAGTGGAAGGAGAGGGAGTGTTATAAAGTAGTGATAGCCTACCCGTTAAACGCTAGCCTTCCATTAGGAGGGTTTAAATTCGACCCCGGCCCGCACCTCTGACTTTGTTGAATTAACGTGTGGATCAGAATTTGATTATCAATCGCAGTAACGGTGAAGAAAAACTTCGTGAAGAAACCTGTACACCTGAGATCTAAAAAGTTCGCGATGGTATTTGTGGTTTGCCAACCCCCACTAGGCCAGCGTAGTGGACTAAGTCCTTAGCCCTTCTCATTCTCAAAAGAGCCGCGTGCTCAGCAGTGGGACAAACTACTGTGGAAATGCTGGGCACGGGTCTTCTTAAGATCTGTACTTTTTTAAACAATGTTAAATTGTTATAATTTTTTAATAGTATCCTAGTAACTATATTACTTTTTTATTCTCCTGCCATCAATTCATACTGCTTCGTTGAATTAAAAGGTAATTTAGAAGGGCACTTTTAAATACTCATTTATAAACGCAGAATGAAAATATATTACCTTATAATGGCGATGATTTAATTTTAACTTCCTTGCCTCCCTTATCTTTGACTGATTGTTCTATAATGAGAATAGGATGAAACGCGTTTTTTGGGTTTATTTGGAAGATATTGTGTTTTTTGTTAAGAGTATTTTTTTCTTGATTATTATGATCATGAATAAGTGAGAGTTTATAAAAATTGCAGATAGCCAGTAATATTCAACAATCACACTTATAATTATAAATATTAAAGTTTGTGAAGATAGATTGATGTTTGTTACGCAATAACGCATAAACGGCTGAACGTATTTGGATGAAAGATACATAAATAGAACATGTGTGTAGGCTTAACACACAGGATACTTTTATCCGGGCAAAAGATCTATAGTAGTTCCACTAGGATGCGAGTGAAATCACAGGCAACAGTTAGTAGTAAAAGAAAATGGTCTGATCCGGAACCATCGCTGGTCTTGACTACCAAGGCATCACCCTGACACTCAACTCCTTGTGGATGAAGTAAGATGACATTGTACAACGATCTTCCAAACGGACCGTATTCAATGAATCCTACTACCAAGCGTGCTGGGTGATGTTACAACACGGTACAAGGAAGTTTCATATTCAAGCCTGTTACATGGGATAATTATGTTATCTGTATGGTATAATGCAAAAAATTTGTAGTTTAGGTCTATGCCCGAAAACGCACTAGCGGCTGGCCGCATCGATTTTTACATGAAACCACATGATATCGACGCACTGATTTGCGGCCAGCCGTCAACCGCTCTGGTTGTTTTGGAGCTGCGGCGCGGCACGCCGCAATGCGGCTGGCCGCTAGTGCGTTTTAAGCCTATGATACACCTTACCGACTGATATCACAGATTCAGAAGAACACAGACATTTGTGATCATTTGCTAGCTCATAACGGATCTACCGTGAATGTACGTAAGTATGTAATTTCCTTTTAGAGCTCTTGGCCTTTTGTGAGTGTCTCTTATACTTTTTTCATATAATTAAGACTGCTTTGTTCTAGTTGTCTAGTTAGGTAGTCTAGCTTTAGAGTTACAGGCTACCCCTTTTATTAAGATGTGTTGGGAGCATGCTATAATCTGATATTGTTTCGAAACCGTTTGTAAGGGATTTTTTTCTTCTTTGCAAAGTACTTTTATTAAGTTTAAAAGACAAAATCAAAAAGCTTTTCCTTGACATCTTAGATTAAACTGTTAAAAAGAAACTTTTGGTGTTCTGAGAATGTTTTTTTTTGGGGAAAACAAATAACGGTTTCCGTGATTACTGGTACCAGCGTAAAATAAATCAAATTACAATTTAATGTTAATAAAAGAGTAAATTATAATGTTATTCAATGATGCTGTAATGATATCATACTCTTTGTATCTACAAAGATTTAGAAAACTTATTCTTCGAGTGCTTTCCAGGTTTAGACATGTTCATTTCAAATGAAATTCAAATGCTGATTTCGGCAATAAACTCGTAATGTAGTGATATCATTACTCTTTTTTACAATATTGTATCTGTTACTATAATAAAATACTAATCCCGGCGGGCTATTATATGTTTCGATATATTTTTAATAGAAACAATTAAAAATTTTATTTTGTATGTATTTAGAATGAGTAAACGGAATAATACTAATGTGATACGAGCGTTTTTATTTCCTAAATAAAAACGGATTCATACTTGTGATAAAAGTTTTCTAAATGATTGAAAAATGGGCTCTTATACAATTACAATAGGTTGAAGGTTGATAGAATAGAAATACAGATCGAATCGTGTTGACCTCTTTTGCTCGTTCAGTAGTCAAAAATGCACTAGACTTCAAGATTGAAATTGCGCAAATGTAGAGTGAGATCGCAAACAATCTGAAGAGTTATTACTCTCAGTAGTAGCTGCCAGTTTGTGCAAGACGATGTCTTCGGATCAATATGAATATTTGAATTGAAGAGTAATCGTTTTTTACTTACTTGGGTCAACTACCTAATTTTCTAATCATGGTACAGTGCGTTCAATCCAAGAAGACGAGCCTCATTCTTTTCTGTGAAAGGTAGCCGCGTGGTGAGTACGCACGCATCTCTTTATAATTTTCATTTATTCCCATCTCTTTATAATTTTCATTTATTCCCATCTCTTTATAATTTTCATTTCGTATACACATATAATTTAAATTATTCATTAAAAATCTAAAAAAAAAAACAATATACAAGATGTAACATAAATAAGTGTACAACCTCTTAAGGGGTCACCGTACTCATCATTATGAACAACTTTTACCATGGGACAAAACCCGAAATCGCGGAAAAAAACTCAGCTGTTGCCTACATTAATGTTCGCATAACTCGTCAAAATGTAGGGAGCAGTTGATTTTTTTTTTCGCGATTTCAGATTTGGTCTCATGGTCAAAGTTATTTATAGTGATGAGTACAGTGACCCCTTAAGAGGTTGTACCCTGATTTATGTTACACCTTGTATATTTCAAAATATAAAAATAGTATCCCACCAGCATCGGGAATAGGGTCCAAGCCGCCGGTGGTCATTGCCTCAAAGAGAGAAACCTCCTGACCATAGGTTCCGTGTCCAGTAGTACTGCTTTTTATATCAATCCCTTGATCCAGCTGCCTATCGAGAACCTCATCAGATGTTGGTCGAGGCTAATAGCTATTATACCATCGGCCGTTATTATCTTATATTAGTGTACGTATGTACGCATCTAACTACTGTATGGTGATAAAACGAACACAATAGCAATTTATAATGCATGGTTATACTCTGTAGTGATTTAGATAAAAAGTGGAGCGCGTCTTCGTAGATTGAAGTACCTGTAACACCGTTTTGGGGCGTACGTCAAAAGTTTAGACACTTGTTCAAACCATGTCTAACGTCAACCTCCATGCATAGAAATGTGTTTAAGCCCTGTTTAAGGACACTGCTGACGCATTTCGATTTGTATACAGGCGCATTACTGTATTAGCGCGGCGCAGCAGTCATCTCCCCGCACCCATTTAGTTAGGTCGTTCATAAGTATTGCAGTTAAGTCCAATGTATTTATATTGTGTAACTGGCCAGTAAAGATATTATATAGCCCCACACCCTAATTAGTCTAAACAGCTGATAAACAGAATTGAATGCGCGCAGCGCTAGTGCCCGATTGGTTGGACGGACGCGTGCCGTTGTGTCTTATTCATCATCATCTCCCTGCCCTCATACCACTTTGGGTGGGGTCAGAACAACATGTATTCCTCTTCCATTCTCCTTTATTAGCCGTCATCTCAGTACTCACTTCTTTTTTACCCATATAATTTTTCACACAATCCATCCATCTTTTCTTTGGCCCACCTCTACTTGTATATCCATCCACATTCACTGTTAACATTCTTCTGGTAACATGATTTTATTCCATCCATATAACATGTCCATGCTACGCTAACCTATAACTCCTCAACTTTTCAGTCTTTGACGCTACTTTCAAACTTCCTCTGACATACTCATTCCTTATCTTATCCATTCTTGTCACTCCACATATCCATCTCTGTTGCATGCGCTCTTATTTCATCCGTTGTGTCTTAAATGTTTTTTTATTTATTTTTATTATTTTGTTTGTTTACTATAGTGTAAAATATTCCGTTGTTTTTTTTTTGTATTGTGTATTTTATTTTGTAATGTGATGTCCAATAAACCGTATTCTTTTTTTTCTTCACACGATTTTGTGGTATTATAAGACCTTTGTGTGTAAAAGTCAAATCACCGAATCATATTCTAATACCCACGCACCTTTCTTACGATATACTTTACTATAGTCCTCGTCAATGTGAGGGAAACTATCCCAGGTCAATACGTTATCACCCTTTGAAAATCCATTATCCCTAACCCGGGATTCTAGCAATACCAAGCACGTTTGGAACTCGCCCCTAACAAAAAAGATCATAACAATACAAATACTTTCTATATTACAAAAATACCAGTTAATAATAGCGCTCTGATATCTCTTTGATCCTTAGTATTATCAATAACTATTTCGGGCGGTATCGTATACTCGCCGATGGCACGGAAGAATATAACAGTATTATGAAGTTCCTGAAAGCGAGCATTTCCGTGCTGGTTTATAGGATTACCTGACGGTACCGTGGCGATATTGAATCGAATACCGAACCAGCATCGGTAAATGTAAGGGATGGTTCACACCAAACGTATAGATAGCCGCCTAAAAGTTGATTTGTTTAAATTCCCACTGTATGTGTTCGCTGAGCAGCCGACTGCTCCTCGAATTAATAGACGGCTGACTGTGAGCGTGCGTTACGTTTTTTGTGGGTGCGGCTAACTATTCTTCGAATGAATAGAGCTCACGGCTGACTGTGAGCGTGTGTTACGTGTGATGTGGGGACGGTTTACATAAAACGTATAGTCAGCCGCTGAAAAGTTGGTTTGTTTAAGTTTGCACTGCATGCGTACGCTGAGCGGCTAACTACTCTTCGAATAAATAGAGGTCACGACTGATTGAGCGTGCGTTACGTTTGGTGTGAATCGTGCTTAAGAGTTTTTAAACATAGATGAAATATTAGACTCGTAGTTGGACGTTACGAGTTCCTCTGATTAAGTACTTTTAAAATTGCTTCCACTTTATTGCAAGTTACAATTTGGTTTAATAAAATGATTGGGGAATTTATCTAATGTTCAGTTCAGTATTCATTAATTAAACGTACTGGCTGTCAAAAATATGTTTTGAAATATTGCATGCCAAATTAATACTACAGGAAATCAAAAGTCATTAATTCAAATAATTTAGATTAGTAATGCCCCATGATTTTAATATCAGTACTGACGATTTGTGACACTCAAATATATTGATTTGTGTCGCTCGCTAGTAGCTTTCCTGTCAATTGACCGGTCACATTATAAACAACATTAGAGGCTATTTGCAACTTCAAACAGAAAGAAATAAAATTATCATCATGGCAGTTCGTAAACGTCTACTACCGAAGATAAGCCTCCCGTTAGAGCGGTTACGCACTGCATCCGATCCGAATCCGTGAAAATACGTTCCGAAGTAATCAAACTAAGAACTATTTGTATGGTAGTTTACGCACTAGATGCGATTTTCGTCATCCGATTTCTCTTCGTCATCCGCAAGTCTCCATTCGGAAGAAATAGTGACGGACCGTAGTAGCCATAGTACTGTTTGTATGAACGCTTTCGCATTACCTCAGATTCAAATCGGACATATGCTAAAGATGACCCCCGAATTGCTTGGATTTGGATCAGAGATCGGAGTAGTTAGCCGTTATTACTAGCCGAATTTGGATTTGGCCGTCCTTGTCCAGTTGAAAAATTGACCCTAACCTAATAATACGAATATTACCAACCATATTTACAATTAGTAACTGTTTACTCAGGTCCATTTTTCGGGATTACCCGACTAGATTTTCGGGACGCACGTGAGTTTAACTTATAAATACAATTAATTTCATTTAATTTTGAAATCTCATTTCATTATAAAAATTCCAACGATATCCATCCGTGAATCTTTGTCTACAACTGACAAACACTGCAAGCTCACGTAACTTGTAATTTAAACTGTTCTAGTGCTCTCAATCATCGGAATTTAAGACCTCGATCTCGGACTGCAGTTCTATCCACCGGAGTACCGTGGCCAGAATTTTCTCACTAAAAACGAGACATCCTCAAGAGGCGAAATAACAAGATTTTTTCGTATATTTTAGCATTCTTTATTTTTTGGGAAGTTACCGTGGGCAAAAATTCTAGAATTTATACAAAAATAAGGCGTATGTAAGCGTAATACAACATAAGGTGTATGCACGTAAGAAGTTGTTTGTACGTAATGCTTGTAAGGCGATACCTCTAGACCACGTTTATTCCCTAAACGTGTTGAAAATCCTTGTACAGTTTGCATATTGTAATCTGAATTTAGTACTTGTATTAGCTTGCTTTCAACAAGGATCCTGGTTTCAAGAACGCTTCCGATATAATTTAACAATAAAAATACACAAAAAGATCAAAGGAGATTAGACACGTATTTATCAATATATTTGGTAGACAGTCATCAGTACCGTGACCCAAATTTCAGAAATTAAAATGCGACCCGCGTTTTTAATAAAGAGTGAGACATTGAATTTCAAATGGAATTCCGGGAAGAGATGTTGCATGAAATTTGGAATCTTCCAGCTAAATTCGGACGTTTGGCCACATGATGCGGAGCAGCGACACAAGAAACTTCTTCAACTAATGCAATTAGACACAATTATCTCGGAATTTGGAACTTTTTGAAGTACAATTCAAGAGCGTAGTCGCGAGTTCTTTATCACTACCGAAGAGAGTCTCGGGTAAAGAGGTACGTATACTATTGCAATTTGTACAAAGTGAGCTCTTTCTAGCGCTCGTATTTATTTCCCGTGAAGAAATGGCCGCGTGCATTCCCTACCACGTTATTCTGAGAGGAGATTAAACGTCAACATTCTGAACAAAGCCTTCGCGTTCTAAGCTTTAGATCATACGGTTTATACCTATTATCATATTAACTTGCGTTGGATAGCTTGAGCTGTCTTGGAAATAGTTTGTTTTATTGTAAATGAAATTGCTCTTTGAATATACTGAATTCTTTGTATGTAACTAAATTTCTAAGACATGTTGGATAGATGTTGGTTTATGAATAGCTCGTATAAAACGTCTATCAACAAATACGTCATAAAATAAAAGCGTGTTACCACAAACCGTTATACAAAGTTAGTCGGAAAGGGAGTACTAATCCGAAGCCCACTTACAGTATCGCTGATGACTGTTTGAAAGCAAGTGTTAAAATTTCAAAATTCGATGTTTTTTTTCCAAATAAAATGATTATTATTTTAGTTTTTTCAAAAATTCTTCATCCCTGCTTTAGTTACGAGTTCAGAAAATGGTGCTTCTAATTCATGACCCCAAATATGACCTAAAATGTAAACACAGCTGATCATAACTGGGGATAGATAGATATTAGAGTTTTTTTTTTGAGATTTTTGAACATCTGTTTCTCTTAAACTATTGACTTTTGGGAAAAGTTGTAGAACAAAAATTACTCGTTATTATGTGTACTTTAACACCCTTTTGGATTAGTACCCCCTTTCTGACTAACCTTGTATAAATCGATGCCTCCCACGTAAGTTGTTGTAAGCCACAAATTGCATTTTTGTGTTTTTCACGTAAAAGTATCTAATTTTATGTATTATTATCTGTTCTAGATTTAAAAATAGCAAAAATCTATATAATTTTTCGGTATTTTCATATTTGGAACAGATTATATACGTAAAATTAGACACTTTTAGTGAAAAACACAAAAATGCAATTTGTGGCTTACAACAACTTACGTGGGAGGCATGGAAATGGTCACCCCATAGATTATGGACCATAAACTACAGGTACAGTGCATTCAATCCACGAAGAAACGCTCCACTCTTTTTTGTTATAGGTAGACGCTTGGTGTGTTTGGTTTGCACACATCTCTAAGGCCTCATTCACGGAGACGCGGGGCGTCGCGCGTCGCGTTGTACGGCGCGGCCCGCACTGAATTCAAACATATGGCGTCGTATGAGAGTGTTTACGGAGAAGCAATTTTACACGCGTTTGCTTGAAATGCAGGCGGAGCCCGCGGATGGCATCGCCGCGTCGCACGCGACGTTTATCGCGGCGGCTCACGCAGCGTTGAGAGCAGCTATTCCTGCAATTCTTCGTCCACTGTAAAACGTAGCGTCAACCGCGGCGTCGCACGTGCCGCATCTTCATAAACAACATCGTACATTGCCATATGTTTATGTTTGCGCGTGTGATGATGCGGGCCGCTGCACGCGCACGCGCGCTCCGTAAACAGAAAAATCGTACGACGCGCCGCGAGACGCCACGCCGCACGCGACGTTCGACGCCCCGCGTCTCCGTAAATGAGGCCTTAGTATTATCTTATATTAGTGTGCGTATGTGTGTATTGTGTGGCGATAGAACTAATACAATAACAATTTATTACTCACACTTTTGCACTGTAGCGATTTAGACAAAGAGTGGGGCGCGTCTTTGAGTATTGAATTATCTTTTACAGATTTTATATTTTCCCGTTCACTTTTTTAGAAAGGGTAACCAGTTCATTTGATGTTTACTTTTTAATTTATTACACGTTTTGAATACCTCACTTTTAATTTTGTTAGTGTGTGACAGCTTGAACGTAGAAATAAATTCTTTTTCTATTTCTTATCCGGGAGGTAGAGCGAAAAACTAGGATCGTTAGAGGAAGCAGAACGTCAATCGGTTAATGTAGAACAGCTCATTTAAATAAATTAATATTAAACAAATGCATCGCGTTACAATAAACAGAACTTTTTCTTTTATTTATTGCTGGAATAACTCTTTCTGCGGTTTTGTTGGCTCCGTACTGCAATAATAAATTTACTGAGCATAAATTAAGTACGTCACACGGGTTGTGCTGCAAACCTTCCTCCAAAAACCATTCGGATTCGTGTTAATTTGTTAGTAACCATATTTCTTTGAAAAGTTTTCCTCTTGAATAATGGATGCAGCTCAGGAGTCGCTCTGTGTGGGTTATAAGATAATTAGCTTGTGTAATTAGTCTTGGTTCTACTTGATGTCATAAGTCTCCTTGTAGCGAGAACGTCGTACGTGGATTTTATAGAGGTGTCTTAGCAATGAGATAGAATATGTCGGCGCTTATCGCACTTAGCATGTATGTAGCAGTCGATATACATTGCATATAGCATGAGATAGTGGCGTAGCTACGTAACCAAGGGTCCCGGGGTAAAAATGAAATTGGGGCCCTATTTAAACTAAACTAAATACTTTGAAGGTGCAAAACTACTTCATCATCAGTTCCTTATCGCCCACTGCAGGGCATAATAAAGCAAAGCTATTTACTTGTAAGCATTATGTATAACGCAACAGCTAGTTGTTGATAATTATTTAATCGTAATTCCTAATAATATTATAAATGTGAAAGTTTGTTTGTTTGTCACGCCTTCACGTAAAAGTCGTTGGTTAGGGGCCAAAAAGTTAGTGTTTTTTTTTATTCAACTACGATGTTATATACTTTTTCGAACGTCATTCATGGAGGCCGTGGGGCCCCTCGAGCTTGGGGGCCCCGGTGCACTACCCCGCCTAGCCATACGGTAGCTACGTCACTGGCTTGAGAAGAGAGAGAACAGGAGAACAGAAGAGCATAATACTTGTGTAGTCCTTTGTGAGCCTCTCTTCTTAACATAACAAAATTATAATAATGTTCTGCCTAGCCTTTTTCCAACTATGTTGGGGCCAGCTTCCAGTCTAACCAGATGCGGCTGTCACGACGGCCATTAGACCTCCGCAATCCAGTTACTGGGCAATGCCGATATCCTGAACGGTTGTCAGACTTTCGGGCTACTCACGTCATAACAAGTGTAAAAGTACTCGTATCACACCAGTGACCGACGATTTGGGCGCTTTCAAATTGGACGCTTGCCGTCGAGCTGCAGCCATGCCGCAGCGGTGCGGCTGTCGAGCTGCAAACGGGCGGTTTTTACCTACAGCTGACGCGTCGAGAGAACAGTGTGATGACCGGACCTGCTGCCGTCTGCGCGCGCTACGGACGACGCACTGCCCTCAGGCCGCGTCAACTGTATGAAAGAAGACAGCTGCCTGTACGGCTGCAGCCCGACGGCAACCGACCAATTTAAAAGCGCCCTTTAACGTGCTCTCGTTGTCACCCATCCACGTAATGACCGCAGCAAGCGTAGCTTAATCTTGCAAGTAATATGAACCGAGCGGTTTTTAAATAGCCATGAGCTCCTCAAAAATGATAAGAATGAATACGAATAATCGTGAGCTTCAATATTGTATTAATTATTTGAACTCAACAATCCAAAATAAAGCCTTTTAATATTAACACTATCCGCAACCTGCACATACACGTATTCGTTTACGTAAATTTAAATAATAAAAGAGATAGTACAGAAAAACAGGTAAAATAAAATAATATTTCCTTTACTTGGGCGCCAAGGGACGCGGTAAACACCGTAGGTGGCAGAATATATTGTGAGGGTACATATTCTTTTTGTTCGTATACGACGCGTGCACAGTTTTGATGCTTATTCTGTAAATAAAAACATACCGGTGTCAGCTGGTTTTTCTCGGAAGTCGTAAAAGTAGCGTGAGGGATTACTCTCGTACGTTTTACGAGGAACCCACAGCGTTACAGCGATACTATGTACAAATTACCATGCTGATTTGGGAATTGGTAAGAAGATTAGATACTTGGGATAAGAAAGGAAAGTTTATTAGTAAATACTACTCTAGAAGATAGCATAATTTTGTTATATATTTATTCTTTCTCTGTTTAATAAAAACATGCGTTTGTGCTTGGTCTAATTGTATTTTGCCATAAACCACACAGGATGCAGAAGGAAGAGAGAAAGAAATGTTGCCAGTCATAAAAAATAACACAATTAGACATAGTGTTGCAACTTATTTAAGTGACAATTTATTCAATCAATATTCATAACGTACGGCCCTCCTTGAGCACCAGCTCGTGGCTAACTCACAACCGCTTGGATTATTATACGATTTGCAAGGTTAAGCTGCGCTTGCCGCGGTCAATCCGTGGATGGATGACTACACATCGAGACCCCTCCCTGCCCCGGAGAGCACGTTAAGGTGTCATACGAATACCTACGATAGTCGTTACGGGTAGTCAGAAGCCCGAACAGCTGGCATAACCTTCGGATATCGGCATTGCCCAGTACCTGAGTTGTGGAGGTCTGATGGCAGTAGTTCCGTGTAAATTCTTGTATTCAGCCACATCTGCGGTGCGAGCACGGATCTTTTATCGAGTCAAATTTGACATAAGATATAGATAAAATGACAACAGTTGTCGTTTTATCTATATCTTATGTCAAATTTGACGTTTAGAACAGATAAATTTCTTGATTTGACTCAATAAATATATCCGTGCTCGCACCGCTGCTTATACTGGAAGGTGACCTCAACATGGTTGGAAAAGGATAGGCAGAACTAACTCATTACGTACCAATTCGAAAAAAATACAACATTTATCATTAAAAATGTTGGACAGAAACGTGTGACAAAACGTGTGGCTCAGTGGCAGCAGCTTCTTTCTGTGGACTGTTCCTATGTTCCTGTATACAGTTATCACAATAATATATGATTTTGAGTAGCCAGTGGCCAGGCCAGTGTTGAGCAATGGATACCTAAGTCCACTGCTAAACACTGGCCTGGCTACTGGTAAAGCGATATGCTATCTTGAAAGACTCATTCTTCCTTTTTTAAGAACTGTGATATGCAGCCGAAATAGTTATGCTATGTCGGTATGCATTTATAATTATTTACTTCAAGTTGTTCAAAACTTACCTTAAGCAAATTTAAAAACAATTGGACAAATGATTATGTGAAAATGCTGTTACTCAGTGGATGAATGTTTTAAATATAAACCATAAATTATTACCTGCTTTATTTTGATCTTAGGTACTGTATTATCGTAAGTTGTAATTGGTTGATAAAATAATTATACTTCGTTAATCGTAATTGTAATTAATATTAATTACAGATATATGTAACATGGCAAATGTGTTAAACTAAACCGTGTACCCATAATATCGGTATAAACACATTTATGCAAATGAACGATATAAATATGATATTTATTATTATTTCAAGTCCATACAATTTTAATTAAACCAACAGATATATTTTCGAAATACCTAACTATTGTTCAAAATATGTTTTTGTCAGTAAAAACAATTAATCAGCTTAGTTTGCATCAAACAAAACAATTTTCAATTTAATTATGAGTAAGCTTAATAATTTGTGAACAAATCGTATGAATAAATAATATTATAATAGTGTAACGTTTCAGTTAAATATATTGAAATTCATGTTTGTTTATCATACAAAAGTATAATCCAAATAAAGTTTTGTAACTGCTCCGATTTAAATGAATCGGTGCAATATTCATACAACTGAATTGGTTTGATTTAAAGATCGTGTTATCGCATAAGCAGTTGTTCAGCGCGAATTTAAAATAATAATTTACACACAATACAACGATGAAAACATTGTAGATTTATTTTCTTTAAATGCCCAATGTTCGAATTTCTTCGATTTATAAAAAAATAAAAGTATTAGTCAAAAACCGATCCCTTAATTTTTTGAAAATGTAGCTTTAATTATTTTTTCTTATTATTTTTGTTGGTCGCGTTTTACCTCCTGATGCAAGCCCAGACAGGGTCTAAGATGGAGAACACGAATTCAAGAAACAGAGATATAGAGTAATACCCCTCTGGTTCTCACATACACACGACGGAACACAGTAAAGTGCAGCTTGGCGCCGCATCTTAGAGCGCCTTCACACTAGCGTTTGTCCAGCGTAGGCGTTCGATAAACGTATGCGCAGCGCAGACGCCGCGACTACGCGTCGCAGGCGTCGCGTTGCAAGGGTAAATGAATATACGCTCCGTTAGCGCCGCATGTGCGCGACGCATGCGCCGCGTTACTGCGGAGTCATGTCTACGGCTACACATCAAGCTAAACATTTCCAGTTTACACTAACCTCTCACTGGAAAGAAATCCAATACAATGCGAGATCAGCTTATACTGGAAATGTGTAGCTTGATCTGTAGCCGTGTGTACAATTCTGTTCACATTCGACCTCTCCCCGCCACCCGCAGCCGCGCGCCCCTGTGCACCCGTATATTTCCGAAACGAAAACGCAATTGTGTGACGTCTGCGCCGCGTTAGCGCAGCGTTCAATTGACTCCAGAGGAAACGCCGCAACAACGCGACGCCTGCGCCGCGTTGTCGCGGCGTCTGCGCTGCGCATACGTTTATCGAACGCCTACGCTGGACAAACGCTAGTGTGAAGGCGCTCTAAATGTGAGCTGGTGCGGGTGGTAGGTAGCCAGGCGGATCCTATGGGTCCTAACACCAAGCGTGCTGGGGCTTGTTGAATCTTGATGAACCTGTTTCCTGAATGATTGATCCGTTATATAACCAAGATGCAAAACTGTGCTTTGAAATCTATACATATAAAAGGAGAAGCTGACTGACTGACTGACTGGTCTATCAACGCACAGCCTAAACCGCTGGGGTTAGAAAGTTGAAATTTTGACAGTAGGTTCCTTTTGTAACGTAGGCATCCACAAAGAAGGGATTTTTCGAAATTCAACCCCTAAGGGAGTTAAATAGGGGATGAAAGTTTGTATGGAAAATCATCACAACGGGTTCAAAATTTCACGCTAGCGAAGCTGCGGGCGAAAGCTAGTGTCGGTATAATTTTCTTTTTGTTACCAGCACAATATTTCGCCCATGTACTTATGTATACAGGGTGTAAACGAATTCGTGTAATTCCTTCAAATCTCGTAATTTACCGGTGACACAGATTGACTTAGCACTAGTTTTTTTCAGATTCAGCAATTTATTTTTTTCAAAGTTTCAGTCTAATTTTCTATTTCTGAGTCATTTTAGCACCCCAATTTACCTGACTTCACGGAGCGATATCGAATTAATCATGCCCGCCAGCTGTGTCACCGTGCTTTCATTTATTTATGCATGGCATAACAATGCCATGTCAAAAAAAAGAATTATTTCCAAAAAAAATGTTTGGCTCTTTTTTTTGAAACTTTATTCGTTGGTTGAGATACGATCATTTAACACAACTGCAAAAAAAAAGATTTTACTTTTTTATTTTTAATCAAGTTAAATCCCGTGCAGGGTTAATCTATACCAGTAATAGATCACGTGGTTTTAATGAATTACACGAATTCGTTTCCACTCTGTATACAAGCTTAGTTTTAGTATACACTAAACCTGAAACTAGTTTGTTCAGAATCACTAGGAGAATCGATTGACATATTTTTGACACCACTTTTTTTTTGTTAAATTTCAATTTTGTTTCAATAGGTTGCTACCCATAACAGTTGACGGGAATAGATACCTTGAGGCTTGAAATGGCCCGCTCGGTCAGTTTCCGTGTATTAGACAACCCACGCATTGCACATCTCAGGCATTTCACACTTTACTAGGGAACTTAACGCGACATAAACTACGGTGTAACTTAGAGATTTATTAAAAAAAAACACATATTCAGGCAGTTCTGATGAAAATCTTGTTGGGGTCTCTCGGTTTTTGTACCTATATACTAAAAATAACGTTGTATAAGAAAGAAAGACAATCAATTTATTCAACATGCAAAACATGTACAAACAACGCTGCAATTTTAAAAGAAAATCCTACCAGTTTTTGGGAGTGAATATTCATTACAAGACTGTTTCTTTTTGTTAGTTCAAAATAATTATAAACGTGGTATGTTCGGAGGAAAATAAAAGACAAAGACTTGGTTGAATTATGGTTGAATCGTGCGCAATAGTTCTGTCGGCTTCGTCCTCGTGACTTGTGGTATGCAAATGAAGCAATGTATTGCATTCATGACTTTGTAGGCGGGCTCTGCTTGATAAATGGAAGGTTTAAGTCCTAGGCAGAAATGAGTTTTTAATTTATGTTAAAACTATTTAGAGGACCTTTTGTACATCTCTCATAACTTTACTGTGAGATTCACTTGAGAAAATTGAGTTATAGATTATACTGAACTGGAAACTTTGTTGTGAACTTATAGTTCACGTTACTAGATAAGTTGGGGTGCATGAAAAGAGCCTCCACGAGTGACGATACTTAAGTACGTCCGGCGCACCCTGGGCAGTCAGCCCCGCTACCAACCTTGCTGACTGGCTAATCTTTTCACCACAGCATGAGCTGTTTTCGTATAGCTCTTGCTGACACGAGAGAAGAAGACTAGATACGTTTTATAACATCGTTCTACCTAACCTTTTCCCAACTATGCTGGGGTCAGCTTCCAGTCTAACCAGATGCAGCTGAGTACAAGAATTTTACACGGAGCGACTACCAGACCTCCGTGACTCAGTTACTGGGCAATGCTGTCGTAGGCTAGAACGGTTTTCAGACTTTCGACCTTCTGACTACCCGTAACGATTGTCATAGGTTATCGTATGACTCCCGGGTCTGTTTAACGTGCTTTTCGAGGCACAGAGGGATCTCGAAGTGTAACGAACGGCCACGAATCCACCGATTGACCGCGACAAGCGCAGCTTAACCTCGTAAATCGTATGATCTGCGCGGTTGATAATTAGCCATGAGCCACACATAAGTTTTATGACACAATCTCTGTAAAATAGCAATCTTTCAATTTGCCACTTCAGTAATATTTTCTTCAATATTCTCATGAAAATAAATTATAAATAGCAACTACATTATGACATTTTCGGAAAATGTAACAATATTCTTGCATGCTGTTTATACGCCTAAAGGTCGATCCAGACATTGCGAGGCATGCGCCGCGAGCGGCGCACAACGATTGCGTATCCCTGCCGACACACGCTGGTTCGCCGTGCATATGCTCAGCCTATGCGCAGCACATACAAGCCTCGCCACAAACTTGAATACAGACAAACGAAGCATTTACTTCGCATGCGATGGCTCGACCCGAGCATACGTTGGTATATTTTTTCGACACGCACGCCTTACTCCGAGGCATTCGTTGTGCGCCGTTCGTGGCGGATGCCTCGCAAAGTCTCATACTGCAAAAAAAACGGCATCTGGCTAATTTTAAAAAACCAAAATCGCAAAAAAACTGCGATTTAAAATCGCACGTCTCCTTCGAAATGTTTGTCAGTAATGGCGGTCGGAGTTCGTCACTCGAACGCGCTCATTAGCATACACCTGAGCATTATTATACAGTCCTTATATCTCAATGGGGATCACTTTCTCGTAAATGTTAACGCTAGGCGGTAATGATTGCCGTATCGGAGGACAAACGACTGCTTTAAACAGTGTCTGAGGGTGCGTTTGCGTTTTTTTCCCGTTCTCAGTGGAACTTTTATGCGGAATTGGTTAGTTTGAATACAATTCAAGTTAGGTTTGTGGAAGATGTGTCGCTGTGATATTATGCAGTAAGACGAGATTTTAGTTATATGTAGTCAAAACCAACCCTTCTTATGACAGAAATTGAAATGAAAGTTATCCATCAAAAGGAATATCAAAATTCCAAAACGGGTCTCGTTGCTCAGTGGAAGTAATTTTTCGGAAATTTTAACGCAGAATAACATTCATTGCCCACATTATTAAATTCAATACAAATATTTTTATTTACGAAACCGTAATTATATTTTCCTTGAGAGTATTTTGAATTCCATTTCCAATAATTAATTAATAAGGTCATCATTATTTCTTAGAATTCCTGGAATCAGACCCTCTTTCCGGTGGCCGGCTTTCTTCGAATCATAACTATTGTGCCGCTCAGTTAAATGTCATCGTATTTTACTGAAGATGTTTATTAAAAACATGGGAAAGGTAAAATATACGGGAATTTACGAAAACATTATACAAAGGAATTACACGGAGATTTACGTGTCTCGGTAGAATCAGTATGCGTACCGCATATTCGTGCTTTTAGAGGTGAACAAACGATAAGTGCTAAGAAAACGACTGCTATGAAAATGTATATGAAAATCATGCGAATTTCTTGAAGGCTTTAAAAGTTTAAGACTGCCTTGAGAGTTATAAATGTTTCGCCTTTTATCATTGGTTATAAACGTTAACGTTGGCAATATTATAAAAATAACTACTTTTATTGTTTGTAAAATTTTCAATGGTTATTGCAAGTAGTTTGAATACTAGATGTTAATATTAAAGTGGTTTTAGTGCTTATGTTTGAGTTGGAGTTCAGCATTTTAATGCATGTTAAATAATACGTGACGTTGCTTATGCTTTCATTTACTACTGAATTTCAGAAAATTGCTTTCAATTCTCTTCGTTATAGAAGAACACAAAAACCGAATTAAAACAATAATTTGTCTAAAAAATAAAAGAAAAGTTACAAATGATTCAGATATAATCATATTAAAAAAACAATGCGGGACGTGCATCTTGGTTGACAATTGCACTACAACTGACGTCTGTTCAGTTTAGACCCAATTTCACCATACTCTGTTAGTTAGTTAAATGTCCTGTTAAGTATTTTAACGAACTGTTAATGTTAGCGAGTGTTCTACCATGTGCTAACGGATCTTTAATTGTCTTGATCGGCTGTTAAAGTTAATGACTGCTCTACAGGTCTGTTAAATAGATAACAAACGATTATTCTACTGTCAATATGGATAGGGCGTATAACTTTATTTTCGAAAATGAAGATGTTTTAAATAATTTAGACAATGTAGTAAAACGTCCTAGGATTTACAAAGAACGGCGTAAGTATTCTACCTACTGGTGGGGTACATTGAGAGTACTTCAGGAATCGAAAAGGCTTTATGTCCATAAATGTGCAAGCAATTGGTAGTGCAAACCTAGAAATTTTAGATTTGGTTGCAAGATGGCCAGGAAGCAGTCAAGATCAGACTATTTGGAATGCCTCATATAGAAATGCCATATTTGAGAGTAACCGGTATGGAGATGCAGTTCTTCTGGCTGATAGTGGATACATATATGAATCAACCATGCATCATGATGCCACTGGAGATCCCAGGACACCAGAAGAGATACTCTATAATGAGTCTCAAATAAGGAGCAGAAATCCTATTGAACGCTTGTTTGGCGTATGGAAACGTCGATTCCCTGTGCTTGCTTTGGGCATGCAAATCCATTTAAAAAATTGTCTGCCTGTTATCCTGGCCACTGGTGTGCTTCATAATATTCTTATAAAAGCAAAGGAAGATTTGCCACTAGATGACCCTGACCTTGATCTCCCTGCACCATGGGAAGAACTTTTACTACAAGGCCGTATAAGAGAACAGAGAAATAATGAAAGTATAAGAGACATAAATCCTGTGCGCAGAAGGCTTATATGTAATTATTTCAAAAGTTTGCATTTAAATGCATTATGATAATTATGTATGTTATGTTTATCTCTCTGTCGTCACGGCTCATCTTCCGTGCGGAAGATGTCCGGTCCTTTGGTAGGCATACACGGGGACACAGGTCCAACGCGCAGAGGCCCCTTTGAGAACTTATAAATTACAAAAACAACTAATGAAACTAATGAAGTGACAACTATGTATGTGTATTATTAAATTTTAAAACATATACTAAAATAATAAAGAACACTATGTTAGAAAAACAACATTTATTTTGTCATATTACAAAAGCATAGAAAAATTACAAACAAGAAAAATACATGCAAAATGTTATTATAATAAAAATTAACTATTCAGCTTTCTGTTTAATTCTACTTGTAGTATTTTGGTCTTATTTTTTTCCTGTTTTAACTGCTCCTTTAATATCTCTTGCTTGATCTCGAACTCTCTCTCAGTAGTTTGTTTCATCAATTCCACCAATTCTAATTTACTCTGCATCAATTTTTCATGTACAGAAGTCTTAGGTCGTCTTCTATGTATCCATGATGACGATATATTTTCCCTTCTTTTTACTGAAAGTGTATCGGATCCTACTTTTGTTTTCAGTTTTTTTTTTTTAACACTTGTCCCTATCTATTATATTATTACTCTCGACTTATTTAAAATTATACGAACGCTCCAAAATCACCACACAAGTACACGACAAAAACACAAATAACCTCAAATCAAAGACGTAAACGAAACAACATCAACCAGCAAAATGAAAAAATAACCCGGTTGCATTTGCATTGTAGAGAGTGAACGACATTTTGATTTGGGTGCATTAATTAACACGCGACGTTTTTTAAGGCTAGTTGAAAAAATACTTACGGCCGTATCGATGACATAGCAAACAGTGACATTACGTTTTGGTCGTATAAGATTTGAACGAATGTTTTGTGTGTCATTCGGTTAATGTTTGATTTATAAATGGTCTGTTAAATTTTCACCATGGGACATATAATATTTTAACAGCGCTGTTAATTTTAAACACTCATCAACTGACGACTGATTAAAAATAATTTGGTGAAATTAGGTCTTAGGCTCATAAATAACATGGTGGGGATGGAGTTCGTCGCACGTGCGCCTAACTGCGCCATCTGTCGGTAGTTGCGTCGTTATGATGCCTCGTCTAAACAATTATTGTTCGAGATAAAAATATTTCAGACGCCCCGCCGTACTGCGATGACTTTACTTTTTTGTTTTTTGTTGGTACGGAGATAAATTAAGAGTGTTCATGAATCAATTAATTAACGTGGACTTTACTGGACTACAATTTATTGCTTTATTCTTTTTTATTTATTGTTTATTTAAGCACATATGGAGGTATAATACCGTGTTCAGGTGATAAGGTTGAGATTTGATTTGTGGTATTTTGGAAATGAAAAGACGTGTGATTCGTACAATTATCTATTGGACACTAAATAATATGAACGTAGTAATAAGCATGAGGGACACAGAATTAGAGACATAACATTAGCTAGCTATAGAAACATTATGAACCAAACATACCGCCCACCAAAGGGCTTATAGACCTTTCTATAGTAACAAAAATAAACAAAACTAAATATTTAATACAATGCAATGTTTAAATTGAGTTGGAAAAATGCAAACTACTATAATCAAAATCACATGAAATCTTACTCAAATGTTTACACAGGTGTTTAAATTGTAGTATCCTCTCATACATGTAAATACATATTATTATAAGGTACTTTCATACTTTACACAACGATAGTGAATCTAACTATAGAAATTATAAAAATTAAATTACAAAAATACAATAAAATATACTAAGTTAATCCTTAGTAGAAATTGGTAACGCACATAAATTTGAGATTGATCTCCGAGTTGATTTACCATTGTAACGCACGGTATACACTCGCGTTATGTTGTCTCGTCCGGGATGTTTTTCTACTATCCGTGCCAGCGCCCACTTGCTAGGGGGCATATGTTCGTCCTTTAGCAACACAATGTCGCCAACTTCAAACTCTGGTGATCTTTTCAGCCACTTGGGTCGCTGGTTAAGGCGCGACAAATATTCAGTTTGCCAACGTTTCCAAAATCCTTGAACCAGTCGTTGGGTATGTTGCCATCTAGTTAACAAGTTGATGTTGGCAGTTGTATAGTCACGGTCTGGTACAGATATTAGTGCTTCTCCAATGATGAAATGTCCGGGGGTGAGTACTTGTATGTCATCGATCAAATCAACATCCGTAGATATCGGCGTCAAAGGGCGAGAATTAAGACAGGCTTCGATCTGTGTAAGCACTGTCGTGAATTCTTCAAATGTTAAGTTTGAAGTCAGTATTTTTCTTAAGTGCTGTTTCACGGACTTGACGCCGGCCTCCCAGAGTCCTCCAAAGTTAGGGCTATATGGTGGTGTAAAATGCCACTGTGTGCCATCATTTGCCAGTTGATTTTCTATGAGGCCAGGTATTTCAAGTCCTGCTTCTCTCCACATTGTAAATAAGTCCTTGTTAGCTGCCACAAAGTTAGTGCCGTTGTCGCTCCAGATTTCATTACATCTTCCTCTTCTGGCCACAAAACGTTTAAATGCTGCGATGAATGCGTCAGATGTCAGATCGCTGACCAACTCTAAATGTATCGCTTTTACAGCCATGCAGATGAAGATGCATATGTATGCCTTGCTTGTCTTGGCTCCTCTTCCTTTAGAATTTAATACATACACAGGGCCAGCAAAGTCAACTCCACTTCGAGAAAATGGACGCGAAGGAGTCACACGAGATCCAGGTAAGTCACCCATCATCTGTTGTCTACTAGTGGATCGCTGCCGCGCACAGGTAAGACATCCATGAATGTATTTTTTCACCAAACTCTTGCAACCAACGATCCAGTATTTACTCATCAGGTAAGTAATCATCATTTTTATTCCACCATGCATTGTTTTCAGGTGTGCATCAGCCAGGACCAGTGACATGAGACTGTTTCTCTTGCCCAGTATCACAGGATGTTTTACATTCTCATCGGCTTCTGCGTTTCTTAGTCTACCGCCCACCCTGAGGATATTCTGATCATCAATGAATGGGTTTAGTGTCTTCAAAATGCTTGTGGTTCTCACGTTTTTATTCTCTTTTAGTCTTCTTATTTCATCTGAAAATTCTTCTTCTTGTACTCGTTTTAAACAAATATCTAAAGCCTTTTGTATTTCTTCTGTTGTAATTTCGTGTTCTATTTTCTTTGAATCCTTTTTTATATTCAAAAATCTTTTACAATGTACTATTACTCTCAATAGCTCAGTAAGTGAATCGTATTCTTCAAATTTCAGATATTTCTCTTCACATTCAGTTGTATTAACGTAGGACTGTATGTTTTTCTTTCTTTCTATCTCTGTAGATGGTATTGACGGTCTAGTATAGTCAATATGTTCACTTGCAAGCCAGGTAGGTCCATTCCACCATAATATTTTTTGTTGTAGCTCTGACATAGATGAACCTCTGGAAGCTATATCAGCTGGGTTATGTGACGACTGTACATGGAACCATTGATTGCTGCTTATTTGCTCTAGTATCTCCACCACGCGGTTCGCAACAAATGGCTTCCATCTATTTGGTTCACCAAAGAGCCATGCCAAGACAATTGTGGAGTCAGTCCATGCAAACACGTTCTGTGATGAGATTCTCATAGCTTGGCTCACTTTGTGTAGTAGTTTAGCTAGGAGTGTTGCTCCACTCAGTTCGAGTCGCGGTAGTGAAATTGTCTTGACAGGAGCTACTTTCGTTCTTGCAGCGACTAGGTGTATCGTTGTGTCTCCACCTTTTGTTTGCACACGGCAATAAACCACAGCTCCGTACGCCTTTTCAGACGCATCGCAGAATCCATGCAGTGTCATCCAATCCCTTTCAGTGCTTAAGGTGTTTAGCCAACGTTTAATTCTTATTTTGTTGACGTTTTCTAAATCTCCTCTAATGAACTTCCATTCTTCTTGCAGTTCTTTGCTAATATCTTGGTCCCAACCAACTCCTTCCAGCCATAATCTTTGCACTAGAATTTTTGCTGTAACTATAGCTGGTGCTATCCATCCTAGTGGATCGAACAATCTTTGTAAATCTGACAGTATGGTTCTCTTTGTAATGTTTGTTGATATGGGTTCCAATTGTAGTTGATAACGAAACTCGTCCGTTCCAAGATTCCATGACAGACCAAGGGCTTTGATGGTGCCGTCTAGTTTTAGGTCTAGATTAGCCTTTGTGGTTACTTTGTCGACGTCTATAGATTTGAGAAACTCGGTGTCATTGGAGGCCCATTTTTGTAGTTCATAGCCTCCTCGTTGCAGAATTGCTATGATTTGCTTACTGACACAGATCGCTTGTTCTGTTGTATCGCAGCCTGATGTCAAATCGTCGACGTAAAAGTCTTCGCGTATAATTTTAGAAGCTTCAGGGTATTGTTCGCCTTCATCATCTGCGAGTTTCATTAAAGTTTTAATGGCAAGGTAAGGTGCAGATGCTGTGCCAAATGTAACTGTTTTTAATCTGTAATCTTTGACTTCTGTTGACTTATTGGTAATTTTGTTTTTTACGCTACCGCGCCAGAGCAATCTGTGGTAATCTGTGTCTTTCTTATCCAACAGAACCATTCTGTACATTTTCATGACGTCACTTGCGAAGCATACTTTATGCATACGCCATCTCATTATTATGCTTCGCATATCTTCTTGAAGTACTGGTCCAGTCATGAGCTCATCATTTAAAGACACGCCATTACTACCTTTGCATGAAGCATCAAATACGACTCTGATTTTGGTTGTCTCCTTGTCTCTTCGAACAATGGCATGATGTGGTAAGTAAACACAACGATTATTTATCTCTTCTTCTGGAACTTCTTCCATATGTCCCATTGTCAAATATTCTTCTAATACCTTGTCGTATTCTTCTCTTAATTCAGGTGTATTTTGAAGTCTCTTTTCTTGCTGAATTAGTCGCTTCAATGCGATTTTTCTTGAATTCCCATTTAGTGATAGAGGGTCATTGTTACGAAATGGGAGTCTGACGATGTATTTTCCGTCACTGTTTCTTGTATAATTCTCTTCGTAATGTTTTTCGCATTGCCTTTCTTCTTTTGTATATTTTCTCTTTGAATCTGATTCTATCTCCCAGAGTGTTTTTAAGAAGTCTTCCGCTATGACTTGGTGATGCATAACGAGAACTGACTCTGGTTGTTGTTGTTGTGTTCTATCTTCTACCTTCCCGAATAGAATCCAGCCAAGGTTTGTTTTATGAGCGCACGGGGACCCTGGCGGACCTTTGATTAGTTTGTTTTGTACTATTTGAGCGTACACGTCGACACCCAAGAGCAAATCAATAGAACCTGGCTTGTAGTAGCTTGGATCAGCCAGGTCTAGCCCTTCTAGGTGAGGTCAATTGTTGACGTTGATTGTATGAGACGGTATTTTAGTAGTAAGCGGCTTTGACATAACATATGTTCTAACTTCCATGTTGAAAGCTTCATATCTCGACTTGACGTTAATCTGTACTACTTGCTTGATATCTTCTCTCGTTGATCCCACACCGACGACTGTACCCCTAACTGGGTACCTCTTGGCCCTGAGTAGTTGTGTAGCTCGCTCACTTAAGAAGCTCGCCTGTGAGCCTTGGTCAATTAAAGCTCGCAGTGTAGTCGTGTAGTTATCTTCACTTGTAACTTGTACGATTGCTGTTGCTAGTAATGCTGTGCTTTGTTTCGTAGAAACATGTGACGTCACAAATGTTGTGTCTTCTTCTTCAATCTTCTCCACGTTTGAATGTAATGCTACTTCAGGTTTTTTTGTTTGTTTGTTCTCAGTATTGCCTGTTGTAGTGTAATTACTTGCGTTGTGTTCTTTATTTTCGTGAAGAAGCGAATGATGACGCCTTCTGCATAATCGACAGCATGTTGGAATGCGACATTGCCTTACAGAGTGTCCAGGTGCAAGGCAATTGTAGCACAAATTGTTTGTTTTGCTAAATTCACTTCGTTGAACTGGGGTATATTTTCCAAACTCCTTACAATGGCTAAGTGTGTGATTTTCATTGCACATTTGACATTTCTTATTGTTATCGACGTTGGTTGCAATGTGAAACGTCTTCTCTCGCAGGAAAACAGAATTTGACTTTTGTTTCGGTTGTTCTGTGAGCTCCAACGTACGAAAACGGCTTTCAAGGAACTTGCGAAACATATCGAGCGAAGGGAGAGTGTCGGAGTCCTGGTAATTGGTACTCACATATTCTTCCCAGTCTTTATGCGTCTCAGAATCTAGTTTCTGCACTACCACGAATATTATCATAGGATCCCAGTTCTCAGTATTCACTTTCATGTTGTTGAGGTGATGTAAGCATTCGAACGTTGTATCTAGTAAATTCTTGATTAGACTTGAATTGTTCACAGTCAGTTTCTTTTGCGAAAACAACCTCTTCATGGTGGCGTTGATAGTTATTCGTTTGTTACCGTATCTTCTTTTTAATATGTCCCATGCTTGTTCATAGTTAGAATCCGTCACTTGTATATGTTTTAATATCGATGCAGCTTCTCCAGTAAGACTTGTTTTTAAATAATGCAATTTTTGTACATTATTCAAGGCCGCATTGGTGTTCACAAGTGTATCAAATAAATCATGGAACGACAACCACTCTTCATATTGTCCACTGTAGGTAGGTAATTGTATTTTAGGTAACACTACACGCGGTTGTTGAGAATCACTAGAATATGTTGGTAACGATGCGCTGCTAAGTTGTTGTGGAACTAACAGATCCTTCAGGTCAGTTTTCATGCTGATGTATAGTTCTTCATGCTCATAAAACTCCTCATTTGCGATGTACGGTACTTGATCTCTCTTTTCCCTCGGTGTGCTGCGTATTATTTCGCCATAAGCTTGTTTATATTCGTCCCAATAATCTTCTATACATTTCAAGCGTGCTTCGATGTAATTTCGCGTTAATCTTGCTTTTGGGCACTTTTTCAGGTTAACTTGTGTCTTCCTTAGGGTTTGCGCAATGTTTTCCACTATATTTAATGCTTTTTCCACCTCTGTAGCCATTATAAACAAGAAGTAATTTCAATCGTAGCAGAAGTAATGAAATTGAATTTATTTCAACACTAATTACTTGTAAACGAGTCGCACATTCGACCGCTTCTTATCTCAATCCTTTGTTCTCTTCTCGGGCGGCCGGCGAGTCAGGTAACTGTCGCTGGTATCCGGCTCGAAGGACCATATGTTCAGGTGATAAGGTTGAGATTTGATTTGTGGTATTTTGGAAATGAAAAGACGTGTGATTCGTACAATCTATTGGACACTAAATAATATGAACGTAGTAATAAGCATGAGGGACACAGAATTAGAGACATAACATTAGCTAGCTATAGAAACATTATGAACCAAACATACCGTACAGTGATATTTTGTAGAAAAGAGATAGTGACAGTTAAAGTAATGCTTTTAGTGATTAATATGTTCTCCTGATACCCACGCGTGACTAGAATAAAGGTTCACGTTCAAAATTCTGACAGACAAAAAAAAAACTGAATTTAGATTTAAGTTTTTTTATCTTTACTATTTTTTATTACGAACCGAGCCACGTTTTTCAGAGGTGCACTTTCCACTTCACTCGATTACACCTTTTTACGTGAAAAGTTCAAACGTACTGCGTTTGTTTTACAGAACAGATTCAATTTAGCTCAAAACGTCGACAGCGGACGCGTCGATGCGGAGCGCAATTTTAAATGCTTGCGGTTGGCACAACCAGTTTGTTCTATCTACTATTAGTCTCCTACGATTTTGGGCCGAAATTCGGTAAAAGCGCTGGCGTCGGCCAACGCTGGCCATTCATTTGGTCTTCCCATTAAAAGGGAGCTTTTAACTACAGCTAATTTATGCAGCGCACGGTTTGCCGGGACAGATTACAGAGTGGCGTGTCCATTCTGAGCACAGTTTGGGCCTGAATCACGCCTGTCGAATGTGTTACGTCTGGTGGAAAATTTCTGGCTGTTTATTCGTTTGATTTGTAGCTGTGAGTAGAATTTGTGTTAGTGGATATCATTTTCTAGAGTTTATTCCTGTAATAGGTGTAATTGCTATTGTGTTACACGTCATTCTCTGTTTCACGTAAAATTTTGGCCTAATTTAAAATCATAAAAGTTGCGCTGGTTTTTGAAAGTCTGAAGGCTATTCTCGTTACATGAGTCATCAATTATTAGTTAGCTAGCACGGTACTAAGTTAAGATCGACAAAACGTCAAAAAAGTGTGGCGTAATTGACTGATAGCATCTCCGACATTTCAGTGTAGAAAAAAGAGAATTAAGACGCTGAAAATTTTTGAGGCAATTAAGATTGATGTACGAGGTTAATTCGTATAAAAATAGTCAGAAATAATCAAGTGATTATCGAACTCTATTTAATTTCATTAAGCGACTAATTGCATTAACACCGGACTTTAGTAAACGTGCCAATTAATGCACGTTAAGTCTTGTTACTGCTTGATTGATAAGCGCAGTTCAGAATATGCTATACTATTTCACTATATTGTAAAGCATATTACGTCATAATCTATAGCTATGACGTTCACACTATGCGCTATATCGCAAGCCGGTCTACTATGTATAGTTAGTTATTTGACGGCGATCCATCGGGCGACGGACGGGGTAGAAATGAGGCGGGGCGGGGACCGGAGAATCGTACGACATAGCTCTAAGAATTACTCAAGTTCATCGCGTACAGCAAGCCTATACTTTGTAGTAGCGTTGTGTGAACGTGTCCAATAAAATGTTTGCTGAGCGATATAGTTGTGCTATAGGTACAATATTTGCTATATGCTACATATACAGGGTGTTAACGAATTCGTGTAATTCCTTCAAACCGAGTGATCTACTGGTGACACTGATTGACCCTGCATAGGTTTTTTTCAGAATGAACAAAAAAAGTTTTCAAAAAATGAACCATGGTATTCTGTATCCGAGTAATTTTAGCGTCCCAAGTTAACTGACTGCGTGGAGTAATATCGCGTTAGTCGTGCCCGTCAGCTATGTCGCCGTGCCTTCATTCATTTATGCACGGCATCGAAATATTCTGTCACACAAAAAAAAATTTGGAAAAAAAAAAGTTTATTTTTATTTTCACTCAATCTAAATCCCGTGCGAGGTTAATCTATACCATTAATAGATCATGTGGTTTGAAGGAATTACACGAATTCGTTAACACCCTATATAGCGTAGTCTGAACCACGCTATAAAGTTTTTGATTCAGCATATTAACACTGATGTTAAAAAGCTTTTCAGATAATGGGTACTTATGTCGTTATTAATATCATAATTCTGTGGAAATGTGATTAAATTATTTTATCTCACATAAAAAATAAATTTTCAGGCGTCAAATTGTTGGGAATAATAATTGTAATTATTTTTTTGTTTAATTAGGTTTATGAGACTGCTTCGTTGGTCTAGTGGTCGCGCAACTGCTGAGTGTGAGGTCCTGGGTTCGATCCCCAAGTCGGGCAAAGGGGTTTTCCGTGTGGAATTTCTCAGTAGCAGCCCGGTGTCTGAATTTATACCCGGTTGATGGCATTAGGTAATGAAAACAAAATGAAATCGCAATATTATATGACGCCTGAGTTTACCAACCCTGTAATCGTATGAAAGGTCAGACGAAGGTCACACCGCGCCTAAGGAGAGACACTGAAAAGATACACACTGTACATTTTTCTTTCGATAGATAATTGCTATAATTTGTTTGTTTTTGGATGAGGCGGCATCATGTTGATGGTCGACATAATACGCAATAAAAACAAAATGAAATCGCTATAGCGTGTGACGCCCGAGTTTACCAACCCTAGAGTATGAAAGGTCAGATGAAGGGGAGTAACACTGAAAGGATAGTGTCTGACGGTTAGAGTGTCATGGTCACTCAAATGTCCGTCTGATGGTGACGTGTGTGTTGGATCGTTCGGTTCCCTACGAAATGGTTGAGCTAGGCGATGCTGATACACGTGTCATGTTTGTGAATGGGCGCCGTCAGTTGGGACAGGTCATTTCTATTCTGCCATGGCAAATGAATTGTAGGTACTCTAGCATAGCATATCTCACATTGTCCTCACATTAATTTTTGTTATTCACATTTCATAATGCATCCAACTTTTTGTAAGCAAAGAATAACAAAATAATAATAAGAAAATTCTATCTCCAACATTTGAAATGTAAACCGTAATCGTAAGAGCGATTACGCACTGCATCCGATCCGAATCCGTAAAAATACGTTCCGAAGTAGCCATAAAACTATTTGTATTTGGTAGTTTACGCACTACATCCGGCATCCGTCATCCGATTTCTATCCGTCATCCGTGAGTCTCCAATTCGGAAGAAATATTGACGGACCGACGTAGCCGTAGTAATGTTTGTATGAACGCTTTCGCACTACCTCGGATTCAAATCGGACGCCAAATGGATATGCCAAAGATGGCCCCTGAATTGTTTGAATTTGGATCAGAGATCGGAATAGTGCGTAAGCAACATCCGAATTCGGTCCGAGATTTTTACTCTAGGTCGGTATTTTCACGGATTCGGATTGGATGCAGTGCGTAAAGCAATATCCAAATTCGGTCCGAGTTTTTTATACCCATATTTTTACGGATTCGGATCGGATGCAGTGCGTAATCGCTCTAAAGGTACAAGTCCGAAACGGGCTGCAAACTGCAGGCTGCACCCGCAGACCGCAACTCGTCGTCCGAATAACACTTTTAAGGTGCACACCTTAAAGTTAGTATTCCAACGGCGACCGCAAACTGCAACCGCAGATGACAGCAGCAGACAAGCGACACTACTGATTCATAAAAACCAATGTGACTTGCGGTCTGCGGTTGCAGTCTGCAGTTTGCAGCCCGTCTCGGACTTGTACCTTAATGTCGCCATCTATCGACGTTGACTCTTAAATTCATTCAGATCATAAGTCGCTTAGAGTTCTAAGAAACGTCTCCGATTATGGAACTTTATAGCACAAGGGCCTTCCACCTACTCTAAAAAAGGTTGACATTAATCAAAACAACTTTATCAAACAAGTTTATAAATTACCTGTAACGACCAAGTTTCGTAACAAAATACTCTAGAGTTTGAAATGAGAAATGGAAGTTCATTATTATTTTTGTTTATGATTGTGACCCAAATAAACCAACATTGCATCTTTTACGGTATAATTCTGGATTTTCTATTATCTGTTATGACTTACTTTCAAGCTTACGTACTCATATAAAGCTGGTTCTACATCGAGGCAACATCGTGCGGCATTGTGGCATGCCGCACGTTGTCGCAAAGATTGTGCGACAGTGCGACCCCGTTCGTCAAGTCGCATCATGCCGCATAATACTGCGGCTTGTATGCGAATACTTTGAATTCCGTGCGGCATTGTGGCATGCGTTAAAACTCGTTTAATTTAATAGATTTTAATACAAATTTTTATTTGTTTTCATATAAGTATTAAATTATATTCATATTTTTTGTGATAACAATAAATCTTAATTCACAAAAATTAATAAAAAATCTAGTAGCGTAACTAAATAAGGGTTAGATACATATCCACGGGTTATCTCCAAAACATGTAGATTTTCTCTCTTCGTTTCTTTTTTATTTTATTTTGTTATTAGTTGCAATCAAAATGAGTACCAAGTAAACTGCCGCTTCAGTCATTTGATCGCTTTTCTCCTCTAGGTGCCCAACTGATTCAGTCTCAGTCCGAAAATATGTTTCATCGACACACAGAAAAACAGATCTTCTAATTTGTGGAACATATTCTGTTGCGTTGGTGTAAATGAAACTGCCGCATGCTACATCTGTCGCATGATGTTGACGTTTGAGGCATGCCACAAGATGACGTATGCCACAAATGCCACAATATGCATGCGACATTGTCGCACGAAGTTGCCGCGTTGTGAAATCGGCTTTATAGATTCACATCAAAATATGTCAAAGCCTTTGTGATATTGGCAAAGGAAATCAATACTATCAATAAATAGAACTCGTAACTCATTTCTAGTTCTAAAGAAATAGCCGGCGGACTGAAACCATAAAGGGAAATGCAAACTGAAACGACATAAAACAAAATTGGCATCTTACAAGGTTTATTTTCGATTTATGCAGAATGAACGAATAACAACTCGATTTGCGGTCACAACCGTTACTTACAATTTCATTCTAAAAAAAAAGTTTAAAGGGGAAACAACGCGGGGCCTGCGCGATCACCGCTCTGCCTTTCCGTCAAAAGCGATCCAATCGTTCTCTTTATTGAAACAGCCGTCTGCCGTCTTTGTTGCGGGAATTCCCTTGAATCCAATTTATGCAAAGTATTTACGAGTGACAAGAATTTATTTGACGTGCCAATTTTGCACCCCAACGTTCCAGCTCACGAGCCACATTTTAAAAGCGCTCGGCATGTTAGTGATTGAACGGTTTACATGATATTTTGCTACCAAAGTGGAAAGGAATGTACATAGATTTGCTATTGGAAAATACAACCAACAACAAGACTGATACGGCTTTTATGTATAAAATACTAACATTTTCAAATTGTCGGTTGAGACGTTGACAAATGTGTTATAACGTCAGTGTCATCTCATTTGAGGCGGAGCCTTAGAATAAGTACTAAAGTACTTATTCTAAGGGCGGAGCAATACGCGACGGAGCGACGACGCGACGGGAAGTTGCCTCTGTACTGATACAAACCCGTAAACAACAGATTTATGGCATCTTGTAGCCACGAACTGACGAAGACAGATAGCTTTATTATATAACTAGCCGTCCTTCGACAAAAGAAATCAGGAAAACTAGTCCAAAAAAAAAAGAAGTTGCGCGGCCAGTTTTATAATTATTTCCAACTGGCTGTACCCGGCACGCGTTGCAATGCACTTTTTCCTACTTACCTACTACCTACCTTCAGAAACAAAATCAAAATAATAAAAAAAATTAAAACCATTTTCATGCATGCGGTAAACAAATGAAGAATAAATATATGGACATACTAAGATAAATTGTTTTTTTTTTAATTTAAAGATTTTCTTTCATAAGAACCTGACAATTAAAAAATTGCGAAATAATTGCGAAATCGATCCAGCCGTTCATGCGTGATGCCCTGACGAAGGGAAATAGGGATTAATTTTTATATACATAAGATAGATGGGTCTTATGGAAACCTCGAAATGTAACTACTTAACACCGTAACTACATTTCCTGAGCTGGTAATCGATATACAAAATAAATGATTAATTATAGCCTGGAAGATCTAACGCAAACTGACGATTGAAATAAAAACTGTTGCATAAAAAATAAACACTGGTTTTATTTCCGTCAGAAATCAATTATGTTGAAAAATAATTATGTTATAGTAAATCATTGTTTCGTACATCAGTTACAGCTCAGGAAATGCATTTACAACGTTATGTCACAGAATAAATAGTACAATTAGTTCATAGTAACAGTTCATGGTACATAAATACAACCTAGATGTTGCAAATAATCCTAGATCTGGCCACACAACTTTTTTTTTTGGACCAGCAATATATGAAATTTATGATTACTTACGATTTACTCACGTGCATTTTTCGGTATTACCCGACTAGCTTCGGACATAAACGGAGCCCTTAACCATGAGCTGAACACGCGGCGAGCGAAACTAGTCGGGCAATCCTGAAAAATGCACGTGAGTAAACCGTAAATAATCATAAATATGAATGTGTTTCACGGAAGTTATCATACAAAAATGTATGACAGACTCATATCTTTTGTCAATATGGTGCCAACACTATGATTGACCGCAATAATTACTTATCAGATCCAATATTTTTGCCCAAATTTGATACTCGCCGATGCGAACAAGCGTTAAAGTTATCTCGAAAAAAATAAGATTATCTAGGCCGTTCCACGTCGTGCAGCGCTTAGTGGGTATTTGATTAACGATCCATATTAATTTCGTCCAAAATCCCCGTAACGAGGCGAGCGAGGTATAGTCGGTTGGCGCAGAAATATCGTCGTACCTATAATACTCGTTATTAATGCCAGTCATTCACTGACTAAGATGGCTATCAAAAACCTTCCAAGTTCCGCCCTTATGCAATATTATCATTAAGTGGATTGGTTTGGTGCTCGTGGCGGCGAATTAAATATGCGTTCGATTTGGAATTAAACACGGTTTATAACAGTGCTCAATATTTGTTCTAGAAAATGGGTTTAAATTAATGTTTACGTTACACGGTTATTTGCGGTGGAAACTGTCAACGATGCGGTCGTAAGCTTGTTAGGTAACCGCCGAAGTGCGTGCCCCGCCGAACAGCGTTCGAAGTATGGATTTAATTGTGCAAGATGTAATCCCGGGTTCGATCGGCAAACGTTTTGGGAATAATTATGTTCGTATAATCCTGGCCGTGTCTCTGATGTCGGTGGTCCCCCCCCCCACCCCGAAGTCCTCGCCCCCTTCTCCTGATTGATGGCGCCGGAGATTGCATGTCAGGATTACATCTGCGGAGGATGTACGGATTATTTAGTTGCTGGCAGCGGGTAAATAGAGCAAGCAATATTCTGATAAAAAAAACTTGTAGTAACACGACGTCGGATAGACGGGTGCGAACGGGACGGTAATCTCGTTTGTGTCTTTGGTGAAAATTTCATCTCTCGCTATTTCATCACACAACAGCGTACAAACTATACACAATATACACACGAATCGTCTTTCTTAATAAACACTATTGACGTCTATACTGTCATTCGTGTTACACATGTCATATTCTTTTGTGTATTTTCCTTCATTAAATTATATTTTCGCTTTTATTTTTTGCTATTCTCTGCCTACTTCTAAAGTGCCCATTATAATTGTTCATAATGACAGAGTTTCCGGCAAAAAATACCTCTTTTATAATTTGTAAAATGTGCATTAGGTATTACCCGACTGCGCGACAGCAAGGACAGGGTTATATTTTTCACGCGTATCTATGTATCTTTGTATCTATGTATACATGCAGTCGGAGGCTACCTAAGACTTATGTAATTCACAAACTGACTGACCAAAAAAACATACGTAGCCTCCGACTGCATGTGACGATTTGATAGCATGATTTTTTGAAAACCTACGTAAGTTTGACGTTATGTTATTTATGTTATGATTAGAAGTACGTCTTGTTTACCTACTTCTTTTTAGTTCGCTTTTTATGCAGGTGGGTTTTTTGATTTTTTAATTAACTTTTTTTTAAATGCACTTTCTCTGAAACGTTTTTGAAATAACACAGCACTGTAATTTGTCAACTAGTCTTTGAGATCACAATGTAAATAAACTAAAACCAAATAGGTGAGGACAAAGGAAATCTCGTGGGAGAAGAATAGCAAAGCGGCGGCAAAATTTAATTTCACTACTGTTTACACAGCGTCAAAGAAAGAGAACTAAAATATTCTTAAAATGTAATCTCTTTAAGAACGAAGCGCTATTCAAACGCAACCACGAAGGCGTAGGCGGAAAATATTTTCTACTTGAATACACTTGTATACCGGAAATCTTATTTGCAAAACTTAGACCCATCAATCCGAGCTAGTAGTTATATAAGCAGGAATTTTTCAATTACTTACTTGATTTAGCATCGGAAGCCACCCTTCATGATAGATCGGACGGTCTTTGTCTCATTCATATGAGAATTTTATTCACATGTCCAATATTATTTCCGTCTGAATGGAAATATTTCCAATAAGCACCGGGCCCAGATTTTGCATTGTGTCGCCGCGATTTTCTTTTGAATATCATTTGGGAAAGTGTTGGTATTTCGTATGTAACTCTGTGTTGTGTTCGGCTTTTGATGTTAGAAACAATTTCATTATTTCGTATGGAAATGGGGCGGTTGGGATCCGTGGAAACTGTCAGTGTGTACTGGCGTTAGTTCTGCTAAAGCTTTCTGTGAAATATGAGTGGGACATTTGACGGTTATTACTCTATACGTTTGAATTAGATGAGAAATGCTGTTGTAAGGTATAAACAGTTTGTGTAGAAGTGGTTGTGTATTACATTGGAATCTTTGCTAGTGTAAGCCGATAAAGCTTGCGTAAGTACATCAAATAAGTCAAAAACCAATCGATAAGAAAATAAAAAAATTCAAAGTGCGGTGTGTGTCTCCAAGTTGCACCAAATGGGAGTCCAACTCAGCATGTGCCAGGCAAATATACCTGACGCTGGTATTCTGTTGGATCCCAGTAGCGACATACGGACGTCGAGCAGATGCAGCACAGTTATAATATCAAAAAGTATAAAAGTGTAATAGTGGTTTTGTATATGAAACTGTTTGGTGAGTAACACATTCTTTTTTTTTAATATTATACATAAATTTTGTTTCAGGTGTGTTTAATGTTAATAATGTATATGTATGGCTTAACTCTAGTTTGAAATAGTATGTCACTAGACATAAACTAGAGTTATGTGTGTGAGAGTTATGAGTTATATATAACTATTTTTGAATTAAAATTAGCATGTTTGAAATAATTATTTACCGCACTAAGTCCTACACGAAAAAATGTGTAGGCCACTTTTGCGCTGACGACCTCAAATTATGTTCGTTTTTTTTTAATTTACTTATTTTATGTTAAATCTGCACAAAATTTACATAAGTTCTGCCAAACTAAATAACAGTTTTTCGGCAGTTGTTCTCGTCTAACAATTAAACAATTTTGTTTTGTACACACATATTATGTAAAACTTACCTAACTTATTTAACCTATTAAATTTACTAACAATTTACTAACAATCCTAAGGACTGATAACTAAATTGTCAGTTATATTGAGCAAAGATGTCAACGAAAAAGAATTAGTTAAAATAACAAAAGAGCTGTTTAAAGAACAAAAAACATGAAAAAATTAACAGTTAAAGCAAGGTTAGGTATTATAGAAATATTATTGTGTTTTATAACGTTATATTATATTTTATAGCCTCAGTGTTTCATTATATATTTAAATGTTATCAAGATATAAACAAGCAGAATTTCGTTCGTTTCACACAACGTTTTCGTAGGTAACATACAGTTGAGTTATTATTATCTAGTTTGATCCTACCACGTTGCGTTCACGTCGTGTGTGTAGTAAATTTTACACAAAGTTTTATATTAAAGATATATGCTGGGGAAATATAAAACATTGCAGTATTATTATTTCATCTTTATAAACGGTTTACTAACAAGATATTATTGTACATACTTACCGATTGTTGTTAAAGATGTTTTTTTACATAACGTGTTGTTTTTAATTTCACACTGAAAATATAGGATTTTAAGTAGATAAAGTAAAGATAAGTAGGTAAAAAAAGTAGATACACATTCACAGCAATATAGTCAAGATAGAGGGGCTCGTGGCTAATAAACAACCGCGTGGATCATATGATTTGCAAGGTTAAGCTGCGCTTGCCGCGGTCTGTCCATGGATGGGTGACCATTCGTTAAACATCGAGAGCCTTTCGTACCTCGGAGAGCACGTTAAGCCGTCGGCCCCGGGTGTTATACGAATACCTATGACAGTCTTTACGGGTAGTCAGAAGCCCGAAAGTTTGACAACCGAGCTAAGCTTAGAATATTGGTATTGCCCAGTAACTGGGTTGCGGAGGTCTGATAGCAATCGCTCCGTGTAAAGTACTAGTAAGCAGCCGCATGTGGTTAGACTGGATGCTGACCCCAACATAGTTGGGAAAAGGCTAGGCAGGACAGAACCTTCAAGATTGACATAAAAGTATGTAAACTAAAAATATAATTTACTTCCACACAGAATGTTAAAGCTTAATTTTTACCGTATAATTTCCAGTTTAAATTATACGAGAAACATCTTATTTACCGTGGCGACCTTCCCAAGTATTCATTCAGTGCTTACCTATTAATTCAAAAGCGGTAGGAATACTTACGACATTACGGGGTTAAGACGTATTTATTTATCATCCAATTTGTAGTTCGTTCTGGTGGAGAAAATACCGTCTATCAATGAAATAATATTTTAATAAGTAGATAAAAGTTTCATACATGCTGCATTTGGAATTGTTGTTCAGGGATGTTGACATTGTATTCATAAAGGGGCCGATAAACGATCAACATTTTACGGCAATGTATGGCCGGCAATATTAAAGCAATACGGTCGTATTACTCTTAAATATTAGTGTAACATTGTCGTATGGCCCCGGCAATATTGTATCAATGCTGCGGTGCGAGCACGGATCTTTTTATCGAGTCGATTCGAGAAATTTAGCTAAGTATTCGAAACGTCAAATTTAACATAAGATATAGATAAAACGACAACTGCTCTCGTTTCATCTATATCTTATGTCAAATTTGACGTTTAGGATAGATAAATTTCTTGAATCGACTCGATATAAGATCTGTGCACGCGGGGCTGGTATGGTCGTTTGTTGCCGAGTATAGCTGTCGCCAGGCGATCGTAGACAGCAATGAATTCTCGGTAATGCTTAAAGATGCTCTTATATGGGCAATTTTTAAGCAATTTAGCTCGCCTTCACTTATGGATCAATCTGGAGCACTTAGTGGAGCAATCTGCAGCAATTTCAATAAAATGCGGTATTTGTTTTGGCAATATTGTTTCTAATTGCTCCGTATATTCCATATTGCTCAATGTCACCGACACGAATTGCCGTTTTTTTCTCTTTCACTGCTTTTGATAGTCCTTGTGCCGCCTTTCTACGTAACCGGGCAGTTATTGGCGAGACCTGAAGGGTGTCTAGCCAATTGCTAAATGGCCAGTAGGTATGAAAATTTAAGTCATTTTTTTTTTCTATCTCGCTTGCTCATTAATTATTCTGCGGTTTAACTACGTCTAGCTTCCGCGGGGAGAGTGAGCAAACGGACGGATGTGAAGTGGCACTAGCGCACGAGGCGTGTACTCTGCCTCTTCTGTTATGAAATATCATCTAATTCAGAACATAATGAAGATTGCTTCTGTCTTGCTAAAAACATTCGCACCCAAATCCGTCTATTCCTTTTCTTTTTTTTTTTGCTTTTGTCTCATGATAATAAAAGCCACCGCTACAAGAAATACGTCGCCGTCGTCCACAGTTCTTCAACTAAATTGCTAGTGTATGGAAGTATTGCCTAGTTTCTTGGAGTTGCTCCATATCGCTCAATATTGTCGTTGCAATACATTGTTGCCGTTGCCGTAAATTGCTTGATATTTTGTCACGTCACAATCGACCAGTATTGCTCATAATTGAGCAATTTCCATTGCCCGTGTAAACGCACCACACATTGCTCAATCTATTTCTATATCCTTTTCAATGTAAGGTGCGTCCTGGGGTTTATTTACAAAACGTTATCATTAGGGATTGGATATTCGGATGCATATTTACTTAAACTTGAGATGTTGGCTAATATGGAACGCGCTTTTGTATCGAAAAATCCCGCGGTTCCGTTACAATTATTTTAATTTAAGTATGTTAATTTTTTGGTTTAACTGACACACACCATTCTTCTTCTTACACTCTACATAGGTACACACATATTTGCATCGAATAATCCGATCTCTAGTTATCATACAAAAAAAAAACAAATATTTTCTAAAAATGAAACATGGTTAATACAGCTATTTTACAGTTTTAATGATGTCGTTTACGTTTTTTCGATGACAGGCTACAATTTACGAAATTACCTCTATGTGAGGACTCATTTTTCGTTGACCAGATTATAGCAATACATTGAGCATGTGATGCTGTAAATAGTTACTGGGCATTGCCAGCTGCACATATCCGGCTACATATTGACGGCTACACATTGCTGGTTACATATTGCCAGCTATATCTGGTTGCGTAAAATGCGGTAAAATGTTGATCAATTGCCCTAAAAATGGAGAGTTAAAATGCTATTAAAAACTAAAACAATATTAATAAAAGCGCGTAGTTCGTTTACGTTAATCCATATTTTGATTCAATTGAATTGGATTATGTCGATATACATATAAAATCTGACACCTAAATAATAGCTGTGCTATTGTGTCACTATAAAATAATTGTGCTTTTATATTTGGCGGAAATTAACAGGGAAAATATTTTTAAATTTTTCCTTTGTCATCAATGATCATTTTCTAACATTTTTTAACCTAAATTAATACAATATAAATCTAAACTAAATCTAAAGTAAAAAAAAAGACAAATTATATCGTAGACTAAACTAACAATATACACTAAAAGATTGCATCAAAGTATTCCTCCGCATCGCTGTTCACTGGTAACGTGCCAAGAAGGCTGGCAGCGTTACCACGTTGTGTGGCAACGCTAATTCTCTGGCCGAAAAACAAGCCTGCCCTCTGGTCACGTGAAGTGTCGACCAGTCTTCTTCCTATTTCCTTAAAAAGAAGACGCGCACTCGGACTCCATGACCATGACCACAATTTTTCCTTGTAACAAAATCATAAAACAAATATAACAATTCATTTTTAACCAACTCATCATTTTTGCTACGACTTCCAGACAGACTTACCATAATCTTAATAACTTTAGTACCTACTACTGTACCCAGTTTCTTTTTTAACATAAACTGAAGAAAGTAAGACAGTATACTATCAAATAATTGGCTACAGGATAAAGTTGTAAAGATATGGCCCGAAGTAAACAAACGACGTTGTTTTGTAATCGGAGCAGAGACAACACCGCTATAAAACATGTACCTCGTAAAACTTTCCTACTTACCTTACTAGAGTCAATTTATATGAAATAATATTACAACTGTTGCGTACAAGATAAAGGAACATGTGTTTTTTGTCTTAATTCTCTTAAGTATCTAAGCGAAACTTTAACCTTGTATAAATGTATAATTATGTATACGCACGGCTAAATAAAAAGCTATATTTTTCCAGCATAAGCTGATCTCGCATTGTATAGGCTCTCCTTACAATGAGAGGTCAGATTATACTGGATCGTATGGCTTGAAATGTAGCCGTGTGTATGTACATATCAAACTCAAACTCAAAACTCAATTATTCAAAATAGACTAGAATTACTTAGTTCTTTTTGAACATCATAACAATAAACAGGCCCCCAAAAAATCCCTCCCTTCACCGCTTCCTAGTGTTTATGCTGTGAAGAAGAAACGTCATTTCTTTATACCTAGGCATTACTTTGGCTGTACATTGTGGGAATTACATAATGATATTGTATACCACATATTCTATGTTTGTTCTCGGACCATACACGCAAAAACAATCAAGTACATTCAATAATTTAGTCACAGGAATTTCCTTACGATAATAATTTATATTGTTCTATTAAAACTTTTTTTATCTGTTAGAGGTTGGCAAATAGGCCGACGGCTGATCTGATGGTAAGTGGTTACCGCTGCCTTTATACCAGGTGTAAGGGACGGTGTACCGAAAACTGAAACAGTGAACTCAGCCTATTATCATATATTATTCTGAATCGAAAATTAGTGGAAATTTTCCTTTTCACAAATTTTACGTTTCTCTGCTGTAAAATAAGCAATCCTATTTAGGACACACAGCACATTGCAAAAATAAAATGTGTCTTTTTATAAATCGGAAAATTCGAAAGAATTCGATGATATTTTCCACGGATTTTCAATTCAAAGTAATGAACTAAAGTCACTGTGTTAATTTTTGGTAACCTGTCCTAACACCCAGTTTATTTACCAGTTAAAACACTTACTGAAATACAATAAAACATAGACAAATTAGCAATTTCCAGTAAATTCGGAAAATTCCGAGAAAAAAACCACATATTTTCGATTCAGAATAATGGGCCGAATTCACTTTTTCAGTTTTCGGTACACCGTCCCTTACACACGTATACCTACAACTCCAAGAAGATTGATGATGCGTTGTCAACCCTAGAGACAAAGTTATAAAGTCTCAAATGTACCTATAATTTCACGGGCAGGGCACCCATACCTTCAAACTGGAGCACAGCATTGCTGTTTGGTGGTAAGAATAGGCACCCAAGTAGCACAGATAGCTGAATAACTACTCACTTTTAGACCTATTTGAAACTCTATGCGTATTAAGACTCTTTTAAGAGTAGGTACACTGGTGATCAGCTGTTTAAGAGCCTTAATGAAGCTCTTCAACAGCTTAGGCTGATTAAGAGCTTCACTAAGGCTGATTGAAACCGACAATACTACCACTAATATGCTAAGAGTGCTATAAAAGTATATTTTCAACGACTCTATTTAGCTTTTAACATTTTCGCCTTAACCGTAGTAAGGGCTGTTTAGTGGGTGAAATTACGCCAAATGCTGTTTAAGAAGGTATTTTTGAACTCCTATTACACTGACTTATTAAAGGGGCACGTGTAAACTATTATGACGTTAATAGCTACATAATGAATGATTTGTGGCTCACATTACAGCTTATTGCTGAATATGTCTACCGCTAATCAGCCTTTATACTGCCATTAATAGTGTCTGCATAGGCTATTTAAACATTCACTAGATGCCTCGCAGCTGCTTAGAGACTCACTAGTGTATCGAATTAACGGCTTCTACTTTATAGCATGGTAGTAGTTCTTTCCTGGACGAACTCATTCAAATGACCTCTACTACTCCTAACTTGCGAATTACTCTACTTTGCAGCACTTACATTCATTCTATGACGTAAGCAAGACTGATAGCACTAATAACTTTCCTATTCCTGTTTCCGTACGTTCGATGTAGACCGTTGAACGAGGAGTCTGTCCGGGGTGCCTAATGTGCGGAAACGTACGGCCCGCACGATACTTCCGATTCAAATGTATCGATATCACTACAATACGAGTCTAGGTATCGACTTTTGTTGAACGTCTACATCAATAAGAAGTTGATTAGAAATTATGGGTGAAATTTATTGATATCAGACTTTAAGTGATTGACTTTTTGCACCATGGGTTGCGGTTTCGATCCCTGTACGGAATGCAATAAAAGAGTTTCCGCGAGTGACGATATTCAAGTACGTCCGGCGCATCCTGGGCAGTCGGTTTTGCTACCAACCTTGCTGACTGACTAATCTTTTCACCATGGCATGAGTTATTCTTGTATAGCTCATTGCAAAACGAGAGAAGAAGAAAAATGGCCTAGTTATAGACAACTATTTCAAGTTTGGGTATTTGTGTATGTGAGTCATGGATATGGTAACGCATTCACGATACAGCGGTGCTCGCACCGCAAGAGCAGTAAAAGCACGTAAAAAGGTTAAAAAAAAAAGACAAAAAAGCTGATATAAATTGCTCAGCTTTTAAGTTTTTTCCACATGTCTATTAGAAGCCCTCATTTAAGAGTAGAAGTTTAAACACAGATGTAATGATTATGATGAAATAACTATGGACGAAGCTATCGTCACTAGGCTTAAACTCTTTACCAAAGGTCCTAAATCTGACCTTAATAAATTGTATCCTACGAAATTCGAATATAAATCTTTAAGGCACCAGACATTTTGTATCAGAAAATTCCTTAAAAAGGTTTGCTCGAATCGTAGTTCTTGTATAAATCTTCCTGAAATTGAACTTGAAATCGCTTAGAATTTTCCAAATATTCCGAATACCAACAAATCACTACCACCAAACTAACACTATTATTTTATCGGCGACAGTCAGGAAACAATAACTTCCACGCAGTAAATTAAACTATACTAATTATCACAATAATCCCATAAAAGATTTGAAACAACAAAAACTGTTCGGGGCGGCTAATAAATGCGTCTCTCTATTTAATAAATATACCATTATCCGGGCTCACCCCACTAGAGTAAATAGAGGAATGGGCGATCATTCGCTTGAGAGAGAGGCCGCATCTGGCGTTTGCCAGATTATGTTGGTAAAATTCAATAATCTTTAGAGAGCCAACTGAGAAAGACGGCCGTTGCAACTTTTTTTTCGGTGGACGAAGGAGTTCTTACGACTTTGGTAATCAAATTTGCGTATGTACAGTCCCCGTACAATTGAGTTGGGTAGAGTTCAGTGGGACGTTTTTTGCATCCTAAATAAATAGGTAGCGTTGGAAATCAATTTGGTCATATGCGTTTTTGTTCCGTTTGGATTATGATATTCTATCCCATATGACGCCTTATTGCCCATCGTACTGTCATCTTATACATGCCAGCGAACTCGAATTTATTTTATTTGGAAAATCTGCTCGCTTTTCGGTTGGCATTTTGGGGGCTTTGCATTGAATTGATATGAGTTTTTTTATGCAATGTAAGTAGTATATTTTATTTATTAATCAACTACTCACTACACTTACAGTTACCCAACACGTACAGCGAGTCATTACAATTATGACAATTTGTTAACATACAAGCTGTTTAGCTAAAAAGATTTTACAGATATTTAAAAAGAAATTTAATTTATGGTAAAATATGTCTGGATATTGAGCAACCAGGGCGTTAAGCAGTGCTACTGCCTGACTTGTAGGGGCAAATTGCGCAGTGCACGTAGTTAATATAACATACAACTGCTAGATAATTCCATCAACATACTCTTGTTAAAACATATTTTTAACAAACTTATTTTTAAAGGTTACTAACATGGTTCGAACTATAAGAAAGGGTTTTCTTTTTTTGAAAAATGTTATCTCGTGGGAAAATTCTACTATTTCTTTTTAGCATTTAGGAAATACTAGGCGAAATAAATAAAAGTACTGCCTCGTAGGTATTATGGTCGCAACCGCGACATGAGCGCGAGGTCCTAGGTTCAATCCCCAGGCCAGGCAAAGTGTTATTGGATTTTTCCGTGTGGAATTTCCCAGTAGTAGCCCGGAGTCTGAATTTGTGCCCGGTTGATGGCAATAGGCTCGTCCCCTATTACATGGGACTTAGACATAACAGTGAAATAATGAAGGTGTGTACCTACTATTTATACAACTCTACCCAACCCTTCGGGGAATACAACCGTGATGGTTTGTTACGTTATAAATAAAAGTAAATAGTATTATCTTTCACACGTATCATCGTTATTGAAATTGAGCAGCGTCCTAATATATCCCAATACTAAGCGATATTGAATCGACATAACCTATCCTAATCGACGGCTAGTTCATCGCACATAAGTGCCGTTATGACCCATTTTCCTACTAGAAACACATAAAAATAATATAGAGCTTCTTATCTTTTTCTCAAAAGCTTCAGCAGTAGGCAACGGGAATAGAAAAACAGTGATAGCCGAACTTTTGAACGCTTGGTTTCCGTGTAGGAGGATCAGAATAGGGTCCGTCAGTTAGATTATCAAAAAATATTTGACCCGTATTTTTTCTTTTGTTACGTAAACCAAAATTGACGAAGATACGACACTTTTCAAATTGGCAAAACGTCACAAGCAAGTACAATTTTTACTTGCTTCTGACGTCACAAGCCCCCACTATCGAGTTTTGATGCGTTTTATCGTACCAAATATTCATAGATTTAACAAAAGAAAAAATACGTGTCCATTATTTTTCAAAACTCTAACTGGGGGACTAATTACATTTGCAATTCATTGATGCTGCCAACATGCCTATTCAAACGCGGCCCACACCTCATGCTTATCGAATTCATGTGCGGATCAGATTTTGACTGTCGCTTGCGTTAATGGCAAAGAAAAACATCGTGAGGCAACCAGCATCTGTAGGCAATCTATGATCGCTAGAAAATAGAAACGACACTGAGATGTACTGGATTGACATAAGCTTTCGACCGGTCAAGCTATCTGTTATGTAATTTCCATACATTTAATTGGCGTATCTATTCTCTGGCGATCATCGATTGCCATTTGTCTACAGACGCTGCATTAATTAATGGCACAAGTCCGAAACGGGCTGCAAACTACAGACTGCAACCATAGGCCGCAAGTCACATTGGTTTGTATGAACCAGTAGTGTCGCTTGTCTGCTGCTGTCATCTGCGGCTGCAGTTTGCGGTCGCCGTTGGAATACTACCTTTAAGGTTAAGTTTTTTAAGGTTATTCGGACGGCGAGTTGCGGTCTGCGGATGCAGTCTGCAGTTTACAGCCCGTCTCGGACTTGTACCTTAAGGCTTAAATAAATGTTCTCGATATTGTGTGTAGTCCACCAACTCGCACAAGGCCAGTGTAGTGGACTAAGGTCTAAAACCCTTCTCAGTTTGAGAAGAGGCACGTGCTGAGCTGTGGGAGAGTAAGGGGCTAAACACACTTAGCGTATCGGTCGTATACCATGCGACTGGCTGGCTAGCACCCTCACATTAAAGCCAGCCAAGCAGTCTAGAATATTCCATGGCGTGTATGTGAGAGCCAGAGGGGGAGTCTCCGCTAGTTGGATTCATGTGCTTCATATTAGACACTGTTTGCGCTTACCATCAGGTGCGACTAGGGAACCAAACTAATATTTAAAAAAAAACATTTATGCTTTTGATGTCAAAAGTTATCCAAACAATGTTTTGCAATGATTAATTACGGTTTACTCTCGTGCATTTTTCGGGATTGCCCGACTAGTTTTGGACCCAAACGGAGCCCTTATTTAATCATGAGCTGATCACACGGCGAGGTCACGAGTCGAACCCTTGAGTAAACCGTAATTAATCATAAATATGAATGTGTCTCACGAAAGTTATGATACAAAAAATGTTTTGCAAATTTAAGGTGCAAACTGCAAAAGTAGTTTTATTTGCGGTGCGATCTGCGGCTGCAGTTGCAGTTTTTCAGTCGCTGTCGGAATAGCACCTTTAAGTTTTGCACCTTAAATATTATTCGGACGGCGAGTTGCGGTCTGCGGATGCAGTTTGCAGTTTGCAGCCCGTCTCGAACTTGTACCTTAACTTTCATGAAACGTATTCATGTGCATTTTTCGTTCGACTCACGACCTCGCCGCGTATTCAGCTCATGATTAAGGGCTCCGTTTGTGTCCGAAACTAGTCGAGCAATCCCGAAAAATGCACGTGAGTCAACCGTAACTCAATCATAAATATTTACGTAGTTATATCAGATTGCTACATGAGAAATGGTCCATTTGACTGTCGTACAATTGTTCGCAAATATCACATTTAATATGCAATTTAATAACACCCATATAAGCATAGTCTGCAGTTAAGCTCGACACTTAATCAAGTCAATCATAGTGCATGCTGCACTCAATAATGATTTGATTGAGCGGCAAGCATTCCACATTATTAATATACGAAATAACCCGGCTGCCATATTACATTAGATAAAGTGGGTCAAATAGCTATTTTGTTGGTTTATAGACATAATAACGAGGTTATCACAATATTGATAGCTAAGGCGTCTTGAGTGTCAATTACTTTTTATGACTTGTGTATTTATTTTAGCGAAAAACGTGGTAAAGTGCGTCCTGGCATGTAACAGCTACTTTATTTTTATACTTATTCTTTCCATGCGTAAGTCTGAGGACGTCTGAATATTTCATGTTTTCATTTGCGTTTTTGTAAATTTTGTTTTCAAGATTGTAGGTTTTTTCTAACATCAAGGATATGTAAAACTACAATAGACCACTGAACTACATAGTTTAGAAATTTCATTTATGCCGAATTGTGGTAACTGGCACCAAGTTTCACAATAATTAGCAAACCACTTATTTACTGGTAGCTTATTGAGTTGGTTACTTCTTCTTCTATCGTGTCGGCACGAGTTATACAAGAATAGCGCATGCCGTGGTGAAAAGATTAGCCAATCAGCTAGGTTGATAGCGGGGCTGACTGCCTAGGGTGAGCCGGACGTACTTAAGTAAAAAGTTGGTTACTAGTAGCACAAGTTATGTAGTCACTTTTTTAAGTAACTAAAAAACGAATATTGAGTTAATAAAAATAAATAAATATTAGCCTGTAATTGTCCCACTGCAGGGCAAAGGCCTCTTCTCATTTAGGGAAGGAACGAGTATTGATCACCACGCGTGCTCACTGCGAGTTCGCGATTTGAGACCACTAAGTCCAGGTTTCCTCACGATGTTTTCCTTCACCAGTGGCACCTTAGATTAACTAAGAAAGTAGATATAACATTGAAAAAGTCACATTGGTACATGCCTGGGTTAGAACCCGCAACCTGGTGTTAAACAAGAGAATCTGTAATCTCCGGCCCACCACAACACTTCATACTAAGTTACTCTTAGCGCGCACGGGCACAGAATAAATAGTGCACGGGTGACTTTTGTCACCGTGACTATTTCATCACTCTTATAAAATCGCGCACGGGTTGCTTTTGTCACCGTGAAAATCTTGTCACTCTTTGAAGTCCATTGGTGGGTGCATCTCCATACATACTCTTAGATTTTATAAGAGTGATATAAATTGTCACGGTGACAAAAATCACCCGTGTGCGCTAGGCCTTAATTATCACAAAAAAGTTTTTTCAGTGTATCGATTGTCTATAACTACATGGTTCATAAGTTGGTAATAGATTGACCTTTTGGATTATTCAGCATAACGCAACCTATCACGTCATTTTTACCGCTGTACGAACAACGTAGTAGAACATTGTTGTTCTGTTTTTACGACATATCGAGCACTAACGTGGTGGTCAGTTCTATAACGACTTTTAATAACAGTTATATGATCATAAATAGTGCTAGATATTATTATCTAAATATGCCATTCTCTCAATCCCCTACATGCTTTATCGGCTTACTACAATTTATTAAGCGGGGAAAAATGGTAGTTGTTTTATAATCATCCTGGATTTCGTCTATCTATTTTACGAAATGTAACATCTTAAAGAATATTAGGAAACTAGCATCTATCTAGTCATTAATTACAATTGCCCCTGTTGCTTCATCATAATCATGACGATTTATTATTAAACACCGAGTGCTTCGAGTGCTTCATTCTAAACTTTTCGGTTTTCATTGTATCTGATAATTACTTACTTTAAAAAGTTACCTAATTTATTTGCAAAATTTAAGTTCCTTTCTGCTTTTCCAAAGTACAGGGTTATTGGAAAAACACTAACAACCTCTTCAGGGGTCAATGTACTCATCATTATGAACAACTTTTACTATGGGACGAAAATGAAATCGCGAAAAAAAAATCAGCTGTTCCCTACATTTTGACGAGTTATGCGAACATAAATGTAGGGAACAGCTGATTTTTTTCGCGATTTCGTTTTTCATCCCATAGGAAAAGTTGTTCATAATGATGAGTACAATGACCCCTTAAGAGGTTGTTAGTGTTTTTCCAATAACCCTGTATATTGGGGTCAGCTTCCATTCTAACCTGATGCGGTGGAATACTAGTAGAGCGACTGCCATCATACCTCCGCAACCTAGTTACTAGGTAATGCCGATATTCTAAGATTAAACCGGTTGTCAGACTTTCGAGTTTCTGACTACGTGTAACGACTGCCATACTGCCGTCGTAATAGAAAACACAGTATCTTAACTTACTGTGTTCTCACTTTTTTTTTATTACCGTAACAACGAGACTGAACTCTACCCGGCAAAATTTTCGGTGTATTTTTAGCACTTCTGGTTCCAGAGATACGATTACTAAAAACACAGTAACTTTTACAAACTAAGACCAAATAATAGAACGAAACACAGCATGTAGGTATTACATAACTTGAAAACAGTAAGTAAGAGGTTACTGTGTTAATGGTAACAAACAATAAATACCGTAAGGAATAAACTTTAGATAAGAACACAGTAAAACGCTCTTGCTAGTCTAAAACACAGCATTTTTTCCAAATACTGGGTTATAGATTAGTTCAAGATTTCAAGATTATAATTAAATCACCTGGCAACAATACAGTACCTAAGATACTGTGTTATAAGAGAATTATGCTGGCAATCGATTATTTAAGTTCCTTGACAAAATAACAGTATTTAACTACTTACTGTTTTTTTGCCTAGACCTTTCGAGCGCGGAAACAATATTTACTGGGTTTTAGCTGGGTTTTGCTTGTTGGCAATCAAGCAAATTTAAAACCACTTGCCGTCATCTGGCATGAAGCTGTGTCTGGACGGAGAGCAGAAGACATAACCAGTACTTTCCACCAGTTTTTAAATACAAGAGAGATGTTAGTAACATAATTATTTGGACTGATAATACTGTGCTTCACAAAATAAGTGCTAGATGCTATTTTGTTTTTTAATTTACATAATCAACAGCGATGAAATATCCACAAAGACTAAAACCTTCAAATACTTCGAGCCAGGGCACAGCTTCATGTCAGCTGATCCCTTCCATCACCAAGTGGAACTTTTAATGAAGCGCAAACCAAAAATATACGAGTTTAATGATTTTGAGAATGTTGTCAAATCATCCAACTCTGGAAAAGTCGATGTCAAGGTTATGACCGTTAACAATTTCGCTAATTTCGAAGACCATTCATCTGCTCAACGCCTCAAGAAACTATGTCCTAGAATTTATTTGCGTAAATTGGTAGAAGTGCAAGGCAAACGAAATTCTTACAGCTTATAAGTATATTAAAAAGTGATTTCAAGAAGACAATTATACTGAATTACAGTTTTTGAAAGCGAACTGTGAAAAAAGTGGTGTTCCTTGTCCTGTCTTAAAATCTTCCCCGCGAGGAATTAGCACACAATTAAAAAATGCTGGTATTGGCAAACTGGAACCACTCATGCCTTCTAGTCGCCTTATATTTTGGAGTGAATCACCCACAAATGATATGGCTCTGGATCTGTGTACAGAAATTGAAGAAGGCTGTAAATAAGATTCCCTAATAATGTGAAATTTTATATTATTTTGTATTTGTAAACTGAATCTTTTGTTGAGTTTATCTAAACATTAATTTGTTGTTTTTCGAAAGCCTTATCTAATTATGTAAATAATGCAAGATCCCTTGAGTGATAGTTCACTCCATAAACTAAAGAATTTTAATACCATCGTCCCTTCATCACGTAATAAGTAAAGTTAGTTTGTACGAACAATATTAATTTTAAAAAGTCGTAACATAAAAGGCTGAGCTACCAAATAAGAGATTTTGTGTTATTTATATTTCTTACGTAACTGTTTTTATAATTATTTTAAAATGTTATGACTGATTGATCTCATTTGTTTAATAAGTAAAGTCATAACTAGACAATTATAATTTGTTAGAAGGTTGCTAATTTTGTTTTTTTTTTGTAGTCACTGCTTTTTCCAAAAAGTGATTAAAAATACTTTTATAAGATTATTATTTAATGTTAAAGCCTAGAAAGGCATTCAGTTTGAGACGGATTTGTTTAGTTTAGCTGTTTTAACATTTAGTAATTATTCGTTTCATTTACCTGGACCATATTCATGCTATTTGGATACATTTTAGTAAAGAAAATTATATCATTTTTAATACAAAAATTTGCAAAGTTTAGTCTATAACACAGTAATCAAAAATACTGGATTAGACAATCATCGCTAGCTTTTATCGGTTTAAGTTAAAATACAGTAATTTGACTTACTAGATTCACAGTTAACTAAATTTCGTTAAGTAAATTAGATTATAACACAGCAAAATAACAGTTACTGTGATGAAGTAAAGAATTAAACAGCATCTTTACATAGCTTAATCACAGTATTTCGTAAATCTTAGCTAGTACACAGTAACTGTGTCAGTTACTGTCATTTAGTCGAGTACAACAATTTTTACTTATTTTTTTTACCAACAAGAACACAGTTATGTATTTATAACGAAATGTTTAAAGATAAATAAAACATAAAAATACCCATTTAATAGCGCAACGTTTTTTTCATCACTCTACATTCTAGTTAGGTTGCTAACTTTCATAAATTTGTCAAAATCGAACATAGTTTCAAAAAAACGTTAGGCGCGTTTTTCTCGAAACGACTTTTTCAAAGTTACTGTGTTCTCTGATACGACGGCAGCATAGGTATTCGTACGACACCCGGGACCGACGGTTTAACGTGCTCTCCGAGGCACGGAGAGCAATATAAGTAGCAATATATCAAAAACTTAAATTAAAGTTCACGAACATATATATCTGCTTTCACATATTATCTGTTTGCACAGGGTGTACTCTTTTAAATACCTGGGCCACTTGGTGATGGACGATTTGAAAGACGACGCGGATATGGAGAGGGAGCGCAGAGCATTGTCGGTGCGAGCTAATATGCTGGCCCGCAGGTTCTTCCGATGTATAGCGGCGGTCAAATTAACACTGTTTAAAGCATCGCTGTACTCGGGGAGCCTGTGGTTCAGCTACACCCAAAAGGCCTACAATGCTCTGCGAATCCAGTATAACAACGCATTTAGGGTACTGTTGCGTCTGCCTCGGTTCTGTAGCGCATCATCTATGTTCGCTGAGGCACGTACCGACTGCTTCAATGCTGTACGGCGTAAGAAAGCGGCCTCGCTGCTAATCAGACTCCGTGGCAGCCCCAACAGCATTCTAAGCGTTATAGCCGGGAGACATGACAGCCCGTTGGTGACCTGTACATTGTCTGTGTTATTAGTTAAGAGCGTGTACGCCGTACGGCATTTCATACAAATTTTCAAGTCTTTGTTTTTCGTTATGACTAAACCGATTTTGATGAAACTTCACACCCATAAGGAAGATAATTAGATCTAAAAAGTTAGTAGAAAACATTTTCGAAATGTCTTACTTAAAAAAAGATAATTGGAAATTTCTGTGTGTATGGAAAATTAAAAATCGGTCTAATTTTATTGTAACACTATTTTTCGAAAATGTTTTCTGCTAACTTTTTAGTCCTATGTATCCTGCTGATGGGTATGAAGTTTCATTAAAATCGGTTCAGTCATATCGAAAAATAAGGACTTGAAAATTTGTATGAAATGCCGAACGGCGTACACGCTCTTAAGTACTAACATAGGTTAAGACTGTTGTTACTAACCCAATGGATCTTTTTGCTATCTGAAGGAATAAATGAATATAATATCTGCTTTCAGTGGAAATCTCTATCCATAATTTTGTTTAATATTGTCAGTATTTCACAAATTTTACCTTGCACACACGGAGCAGCGAAGCGAGAGCGGCGGGCCGTCACTAAATCGTTGGGTGTGCATAATTCATATACCTATTACATGCAGGGCACTGACCGCAGACCGAGCGAAAATTCAGCGGTAGCATGCCCTTCTATTTTATTAACATTATCGAGATGAAATGTAGTACGTTCAATCAAATTACTGTGGCCGTTTTTCCGTTTCTGGTGGTCAAAATTAAAGTTTTTCCAGTTATACTTCTTTTGGCGCGTTTGTTGAAAGTAAAATTCACGTCAAGTCTCAAAAACACCGTCACGTCACGTCACGAAAACACCGTCACGAAACAATAGTTGTTGACATACACCTCTTTTTTTGATGACACCATGAAGATAGTTATTGACATAAACCTCAAAGGTGTATCTACTTTCTACAAAAAGCGTACGATAAATGGGGGCGCCACTAGTTTATTAGGTAATAAAAAATTTACTTTAAAAATAACCTCTCTGGAGGAAAGTTTCATAACTTCTACTATGCGTACACGCACCGTTTTTTATTTCTTCTCGACCTGATAATAAGTACATTTAGAACGTCAAAATTAGGTGCTTGGTCTTAATACCGACAGTGAAACTTGATAAAGAAGCCTATAAGCGGAACTAATATTTTTAATCTTTGTCAGAGTTATGTAAGTCAGTGCTTTATATGGCAACTAGATTTCGCCCGCAGCTTCGCTTGCGTGAAATTTTGAACCCGTTATGCGACGGTTTCCCATACAAACTTTCATCCCCTATTTAACTCCCTTAGGGGTTGAATTTCGAAAAATCCCTTCTTAGTGGATGCCTACGTTACAAAAGGAACCTACTGTCAAAATTTCAACTTTCTAACCCCAGCGGTTTAGGCTGTGCGTTGATAGATCAGTCAGTCAGTCAGCTGCACCTTTTATATGTATAGATAAATATGTATTATGGGGCCTAAATTGATTTAAAAAGACTACCAAGTTATATCAGATTAGTTATTTTTAAAGTTTAAGTATTATAGTGGCATCCACATTTTTCGTACTCTCTTCTGCAGGCATGTTTAAAGGCCTGCATTATTGATAAATAGGCATTGCGATGTTTCCGTTTCATTTACAAGATTTAATCTAAATACGAACTGCTTGTTATCGAAGGTACGCCCTGAAGTTTACGGAGAAGACCTAAATTGTCTCAAACTGGAAACTGTCGAACTAGATCTGTGTCAAACTCTACGTTATTCCTTGTCGTGTGGTTTCGAGCAACGATAGGTCAACCTCTGTCATAAACCCATCGTCTAACCACAGAAATCCTAATAATAAACGTGTAACTAATCAAAATATTCTAGTCCTATTACAATTAATTTTGCTGTGACTCTCGATCAGAGGGCCAATACAGTCATCTACCATTATAAAAAGAAATAAAAATCAGCAAATACAATAGCCAATGACTTACAATGAGGCTACTTATTCCTACATAACTATACTTGGGAGCAAATAAATCGAGCCACTTCTATTTTTCACGTATAATTGTTATTACTTTTGGTACCTATTATGGAAAAGATCAATTTGAAACATATATCGCCTAAAAGGTTATTTGATAACCTTTACAATGAGGGTAGTTTTTTGTCAACTTAGTAATAATCCATGAAACCAAAACTAATAACCAGGACACGTGAAAAAAGGAGTGGCTCGATTTATTTGCCCCCAAGTGTAGTTCACTATTAACATGTACCTAACCATACATAATAATACACATCGCACCACACCACATCATCAGCCCATTATTGTCCCACTGCTGGGCACAGATCTCTTCTCCGAATGAGAAGCATTTAGGCCTTAATCCTTCACAGTGGCCTGGTGCGGGTTGGCAGACTACATACACCATCGAGAACCGTTTGGAGCCAGGGCTCCAAACGGTTCTCGATGGTGTGTGTAAAATATCACGAGGAAACCTGCACAGATAACAGGTTATCTGTGCAGGTTTCCTCGTGATATTTTTCTTCACCTTTAACGCAAGTGATAATCAAATTATGATCCGCACATGAAGTCGAAAAGTCTGAGTTGCGGGTCGGGATCGAACTCAGACCTTCTTGCATATAAGGCAAGCGTTCAACTGCTAGGCTATTACTGTTTAATAATAATTAGGGAGCGGAAGCTTATGGCAAAACAATTGAAAGGTGATAGAGACGGGTCATTATTTTTTATCGAGAATTCAAGCTGTCGATACTTTTTAACAGCTGACAATACAGACGGGCGGACAGACATATTAGACATATTAGTCATTTTTTAGAAACACAAAATAATAGATCAACACGAAATGTCAAATTGAAATAGATATGACGTTATGAATTTTTTATTTTGATTACCGTACTATAAGTACCGTAATCAAAAGAGATCAAGTGTGATAATAGTGTCTATAGGGTAAACTTCCCGAGTCGCGGTAGATTTCAGAATGTTTTGATAGATAAGACAATGTTTTATTTATGTGTCATTAAAGATTTTTTTTTGTAAAGATTAAACATTAAAAGTATTTAAGTTAATTAACAATAAAGTTCGTCACTAAAAAGTATCGATAGCTTGAATACTAGATAAAAAATAATGACCGTCTCTATCACCTTTCAATTGTTTTGCCATAAGATTCCGCTCTATGATAATACATGTAATAATATTACCTATATCATAAAACAGAAATACAAATAAAAATATTAAGAAACTTAATAAAGAATTCCAGACTTTCCAGATGTAGATCGTATTAAAAAAAGAAACGGTACACGTATATTTTTACCTCTATGACGTAACAAAAAGCGCTAAAATGTTGCGTAGTAAAGGCTAATCTCTTTGGATAAGTATGATAATAAATATTTCAAAGATATGACACTGGTACATTTCATTTGCTCTCTCATCAAAAAGTGTTTTGGCCTAACGACAGACCCCTATAATCCGATTTACGGTTCCGTGCGATCTCGTAATTTATAATATCATGATAGCTGACTGTAATTTCAAAGAATTATCGTATTTTGCATAAAAAAATAATCTTCACGCTCAGCTTTGTGGGGTGAGCTTAAATGGTACATGGATAGTCAGCTAATAGGAGATAAATAATTGCCAATAATAATTGTGTATTTATAGTATTAACACCACTTTTTTATTAGTTTCAAATTTTATAAATCAATTAATTAATTCAAATTTAAAAAGTATTATTTCCAATTTTATTTTGTTAATCCTAATCCTAATATCCTAATCCTAACTAATATTATAAATGCGCAAGTAAGTTTGTTTGTTTGTTATCTTTTCACGCCTAAACCACTGAACCGATCATCTTGAAATTTTGGATAAACCTTGTCAGGTATACAGAAACAGACATAGGGTACCGTTTATCCCGAAACAAATACTGTTCCCGAGGAAAACAACAATAACATTCATAGATGGCGCCACGTGTCTTTCGAATCACGATTGAATTATATTATTATAGAAAATGTAATAGTATGTTAAGAGTTTTTTTGAGCTTAATTAACGCGAGCGAAGCCGCGGGCAAAAACTAGTCAAATTATATTATTAATGCATTCACGTAAAAATGATTCAAAATATATTTATTATATTTTTTTCACTGCCCGTTACGAATATCCTTTTTGCTTTCAGAAACGTATACGCCACATTAATGCATAATTTACACGAGCTTAGTACTTGTCATTTGCACTTGCAGTTTCACTCACAAATTCAGCACGTTGAATGACAAGAGTTTAAGTTACTAAGCTTGTTTAATCCGTGGATAACGCAGCGTAAGTGCACGCAACCAAATAACAAGCGAGCAGTCAGTTTCTTTCTTCATGTTATGGGAAAAATAATATACATAATGAAACAAACAAGGCATCTAAAAAGCTGTGATGGCATAGCGGTTACAGCTAACAACAGAAAGGGCCGCCATCTAGCATACCGTCCTCGCCGACGAGGCTCGTCGCGACGTCCCACCGCCGCCGGTCACGATCCACCGAGCTCTCCCGTCGTAGAGCCGGTCGTATCTTCAGACTCCGCAGTCACACCGATAATTCAGCCCTCATCAAGCTGTCTCCCCTCCTAAGCCCCCTCCAGCAACGCCCCATGCCGAGGTCCGAGTCCCACTAGGGGTCGCCCTTAGTGCTGTTGTTGCAGATAGTCATAATGTTAGTGTAGTACAAGTAGTTACCTTAGGTTAAGTATTTTACTTCCCCACCATTGGCTGGAGACCCTTCAGGTCTCGCCAATAAGTATCCGGTTACGTAGAAACGGTCCCCTAGGACCATCTACAGCAGGTCAATAGAAAAAAAAAACAGAAAGGGCTCTAAAAAATCTTCTCGTTGGTGTGAGTATTCCCCCAATCCAGTAAAGGCCAACGCGTAGCGTGGTGGAATAAGACCTACACGCTTCTTATACCGAGAAGAGGTCCGTACCCTGCACTGGGACAATAATGGGCTAATTATGAAAGCATGAAAATGTACTTAGTATGAGAGAACTGGGCTCTTCTTTCGATCCAATAACATATAATTTTTCCAAAGGTGCTAAAACTACATTTTATTGAATTTACGATTTGGGACGTGGTTTATCTACTACATAGTAAAGTTACAATTTAGTACTGGACTGTGTTTAATGACATTTGCGAAGTGTTGATGACGTAATAAAAATTTAAGGTGCCTGCACCGTAGATTAAAACTTGTTTGGCTTACCCACACACCAATAAAATTAATGGAATTACATTGTTTTATTTTGAGCCAAAATGTAATTTAAGAAGTGAAAAGTCAGTATAACACTCTCATATAATACCTTTGCACGGTTTATGTCTATGTGGCTCCTTCCGCTATCGCCTAGAAGGCACCCTCTCGTCCCCTCACCCCATTCGCGCAGGAGTCCCTCAGGGCTCCGTGCTATCGCCCCTTCTGTTCACGCTGTACACCAGCGACATTCCCAAACGTGGCTTGGCCAAGTTGGCTCTCTTCGCCGACGACACGGCTATCTACTATTCCGGTAGGAGTCTCGATAGCATCTCTCGAACCCTTCAAACCGCAGCCGACGCCCTCGGGGTCTGGTTCCGGAAATGGAGAATAGAGGTGAATCCCGAAAAGAGCGCAGCCGTTCTTTTCGAGAGACACGGTGATTCCCACACCCACATCCGTCCCGTCCTCATGTTCGGCAAACAGATCCCTTGGGAGATGAAAGCCAAATACCTGGGGGTTATCCTCGACCACCATCTGAGTTTCCGAGACCACATCAAAGCGGTGCGCGCTCGCGCCGCTTTCGCTGTCGGTCGCCTCCACCCCATCCTTAGAACGCGCAGTAAATTGTCACTTAGAAATAAGCTGAGAATCTACGTGACGTGCATCCGCCCCATCTTGACTTACGCTAGCGTCGTGTTCGCACACGTTAAGCCTTGTCGCTTTAAATCCTTCCAAACCCTCCAGAATCGAGTGTTGCGCAGAGCCGCGGCTGCCCCGTGGTTCATGCGTAACGTCCAACTCCATCTCGATCTAAAAATGCCAACCATCAGGCAATACCTCAAACGCATTTCCAAGCGTTACTTCGACTCTGCCCCCCGCCATCCGAACCCCCTAGTCGCCGCAGCGGCCGACTACAGTCCCTCTCTCATAAGTAAAGTTCGCCGTCCCAGGCACACACTTTTAGAACCCGATGACGAAATTACCCTCCTCCAGGAGGCGAGTAAATCGACCAGCACACTACACAACAAACGCCGCCGCCCGGCATACCGTCCTCGCCGACGAGGCCCGTCGCGACGCCCCACCGCCGCCGGTCACGATCCACCGAGCTCTCCCGTCGTAGAGCCGGTCGTCTCTTCAGACTCCGCAGTCACCCCGATAATTCAGCCCTCATCAAGCTGTCTCCCCCCCCCTATGTCCACGCCAGCAACGCCCTAAGCCGAGGTCCGAGTCCCACTAGGGGTCGCCCTTAGTGCTGTTGTTGCAGGTAGTCATGATGTTAGTGTAGTACAAGTAGTTAGCTTAGGTTAAGTATTTTACTTCCCCCCATTGGCTGGAGACCCTTCAGGTCTCGCCAATAACTGCCCGGTTACGTAGAAACCGTCCCCTAGGACGACCTACTGCAGTCCAATAGAAAAAAAAAAAAAAAAATGTCTATGTTGTTGAGCTGAACAAGCAAATTAGTCAATCATTCATTAATTCATTTAATTTTGGCGATAAAATGTCCCACCAAAACATTGAAATATGTTCAGTCCAATGAGATCACTATTTTTGAGATTTTGTATAATTCCAAGTCACTATTTAGGCACTATTTTTTGAGCTGAACTCCTTTGTGGGTGTAAAAAGACCCTTAACGCAAACGAAAACCACACATTCTACCTATCATTGGGATCATTTTTTTCTACCAAACCATACCTGGGAATCCATTGGTTTTGGAGATATTGAAGGTCAAAGTTAACATTTTTTTTTTAGTTTTTTTCCAGAAACGTATTCTAAGTGATAATACTAAACTTTCTTCCAAACAACCTTATCAAAGTTTTAAATTTTTCCTCACAAATTACGCATTTGAAGTTACAAAAACGCAACGAATATCAAACGCACACGATCGCCTTGGCTCAGCTGTGTGGCCGCTGCACGCATGCAAACGCACGGCATCGCCACAACCACACATTGTGCGCTACAAAAAAAAAAAGCATTTTTTTATGCCAAAAAATTAAAGTCGTTTCCCAGCAATTATTTTTGGTCAATGTAGTTTAGTTTGATGCACAGAGTGCGTATACTTCGGCTATGTGATGGTCTTTTTACACCCTGTAATAGCGTCTATGTTATGGTCATGCCAGCCCATTTCAAGTTTGAAGTTTGAAGAGAAAAAAAGTATTGAGTGACTAATTATTTCGTTTTGGTGACTATTTGGCATTATTTAAGCATTTTTTTGGATATGACAATAATCCTAGAATCGTTGGTGGGGACGCTAACTTGATGCTAACAATTAATTTCTGTCGTAATAATTATATTTTACTCAGTGGGCATTTTAACCAACATGCGAAACAGGCGTATGTGAGAATCGTCAAACTTTACTGTAAATTTTGGTTGACTGCTTCGTTAGTCTACAGGTCGCAAGCGCGACTGCTGAGCATGAGGTCCTGGGTTCGATATCCAGGTCGGGCAAAGTGTTATTGGGTTTTTCTGTATTGAATTTCTGAGCCCGGAATCTGGATTTGTGCCCGGCCCGGTTGAAGGCAGTAGACTCGGCCCCTATTACATGGGATTTAAACATAACGGCGAAATGAGGATATACTATACACCTCTGCTCAATCCTTCGGGGAATACAGGTGTAATGTTGTATTATACTATGTTTATTGTAACGCGGCATCCTACGTGAGCGATCTAGAAGCGACGCGAAGCGGCGCAGCGCGGCCCAAAAACAACAAATAGTCGATACCTATTGAAATGGCCTACGTGACCAAACGCAAGTGGAGTGCGGTGCGGCGCGGCGCGAAGCGAAGCGAACGCGATCAGTTGGTTTGATATTTTCGCGCGAACTGAATGCGGTGCCGTACAGTGCTACTGAATGACGGCGGCGAGCGGCGGGCGGTTCGCGAGCTCGTAGGACAAAGCCGTCGCTTCGCACCGCATCGCATTGAATTCGCGTGTCACCGCATCGGATCGCTTCGCAATTCGCGTCGCTTTGAACCGCAAACGTAAGACGCCGCGTAAGCGGTTAACTGTGACTGTATGAAGTATCAATCAAAGTCACACTAGCAACTATCTACAACTACAAACTTAACTACTAACACAAGCATTGTGCTTGCACTGTGTACCATCCTACAAGACTATACACACTGATAACAACTTACTGCGATCATCATCCATCATCCTCCTGCCATTCATGGATATATTTCATACACCTGTATTAAAGACCGTCTATTTTAAGTCCTTTAAAAAGCGCTGGATAGTTATGGGTTCGTTTAGAAGTCTACTCGATGAATATTATAGTAAGAATAAAAGGAGGCAATTTTTTTTTATGCCCACTCGTGTATTAATCATATAGGCCCAACGCAAATTGATTACGAAATCTCCATTAGGCGTGTTCTATCCATTGTGAGAGTCATGTTTTGATTGTAGTATTTCACAGTATTCCGGTTACATAAAGTTTTGCTAATATTACCACTGCAATCTAGAGATAATAAGGAATAAACCAACATGTATTTTATTACTATACGCCACAATTTTGTGGTGGGCCTATTCCTCTAGTCTCAGTAGTTCGGTTGTTTTGTTCGGGATCGGACTACTGAGACTAATTTTGTCTCATTAGTTCGTTTATAAAAAAGATACCAGTAGTCCGGTTAGGGACGTAAATAAAATGCTTTTATTATCAATAAATTTGATTGTAATAACCTAATAAACCAAATATACCTTCGCATACCTAGTCGTTACCAACGTATTCGTGATACTTATACTCACAGGCTATTTGATCCGAAGCGGTGCAGGACCAACGCAGGAGAACGAGCTCCTTTACATCGATTAATGAAAAGTTACAACGATAATTTTGCTGATATCGACATACGAGTATTTGCTTTGTCACTCAAGCAATTCAAAAATTGCATTTCTGAAAAATCTGACTGTAATTCCCTATAACGTCAGTTGTATTACCATATTATAATATACCTATTATTTGTTAATACTTAAATAGACAGTTTTTTATGCAAAAGTTTGCTTGCAACTTGTTTTTTTTTTAGCATTACTCAGTGGATAACGGTGCTGGTTGCGTGATTACTTAAGTGTTTTATAAGTTTTTTGTAGTATTAAGCAATATTACGCAAATGTTTGTTATACTAAAGAAAAAAAAAAAAGTCAATCATATTCCCTGAAATCATAGTTTGGTAGTTATTAATTAATAGGCACTTTCATAAGAATACCGATCGGAGAATACTGAAATCATTAACCGAACTACAGAATACAAGTCTCAACAGTTTGGTTTGACGTGATAACCGAACTAATGAGACAAAATTAGTCTCAGTAGTCCGGCCCCGAACAAAACGACCGAACTACTGAGACTAGAGAAGCCTACAATTCCCCATACAAAAAAAAAAAACTCCTTTAGGCCTCTCAAAAATCACATTCCATACCCATATTTTTATGTAAGTCAGGAGGGCTAAATTACCCGCGCGTGTTATCTGATTTGTGAGGTTAAGCTGCGCTTACCGCGGTCAGTCCGTGGATGGGTGACCATTCGTGACACATCGAGACCTCTCCGTGCCTCGGAGAGTACATTAAACCGTCAGTTCCGGGTGTCGAACGAATATCTACGACAGTCGTTACGGGTAGTCAGCAGCCCGAGAATCTGACAACTGAACCTTAGTATATTGGCATCGCCCAGTAACTTGGATTGCGGAGGTTTGATGGCAGTTGCTCCATGTACTCCATACTGGTATTCAGCCGTATCTGGTTAGACTGGAAGCTGACCCCAACTTAGTTGGGAAAAGGCTAGGCAGAACGTACGTTTTAAGTTTAACCTAAAGCTTGGGAAAGGACTAAAACTTAAACATTAGTATAACCAGACACAACCTGGTGGCCAGGATTATTCATCAGCAACTTGCTCTGAAATATAACCTTATAAAATCGGAAGTACTACGGGTATGTGCCCGACCTACTGGGTCGGGCACATACCAGTAGTACTCCCAGTACAATGTGACATGACCATCTCGAGAACTGTCTCGTGATGGTCATGCCACATTGTACTGGGATCGATCTATTATCACTGACAGGACTATTGTTGCCAATAAGCCTGATATAGTGGTAATAGATCGATCAGACCGCTACACAATGTTTGTTTATATCACTCCCTCGTGACGAGAACCAGCTGGAAGACTTGACTGGAAGCTGATCCCAACATAGTCGAGAAAAAGCTAGGCAAAACAAATAAACCCATATATTCATATAATCTCTTAGCTACGTTCTGTGTGTAAAATCATTTTGCGATATCTACATTCTACACTTTTGTATTTTAAACACGATTTACGACATGCTATTCAGCAGAATATGTACAGTACATGAGAGACAAATTGGCTGCAAAATGTTTCCTCTCTTAAATTATGTAGAGTGCACACAACGTTCACGTATGCCATTGATTGGAAGTTACGTAAATAATCGCGTCGCGAGTGGAACAATATTTGGAGAAGATGCATACTGGGAATCAACGCAGCTATAAACTGTGTTATTATTAGCTTGTACAGTTAATAATAACACAGCAACACACTATTTTATTTTGCAAAAAATAATACCACTACAAACGTTTTAAACAAAATCAGATTATTAATATTTATTTATAGTACTTCTATGCACTATGGTGGTACATAATGCGGACTTAATGCCATAAGGCATTCTCTACCAGTCAACCTTTAATAATATCATCCCCTTTACTTCTTCCCCAACCGTGGCTGTTACAAAAGGCGTCAACAGGAGGTCCAGTAAAGGACGTCTTTCGGCTGACTGGTGAATAAGCATAATCAGTTTATTCCTGTCCCACTGTTGGGCACGAGCCTCTTCTCGGAATCAGAAGGGTTTTTAGTCCACCACCCTGACCTAGGGTTCGCAAACACACACGAACGAGAATGTTATTGAGCCCTCTCCGATGTGCAGGTTTTCTTACGATTTTTTCCTTCACCGGCCAGAGTCACGGGCTGGTATCGAACTCAGAAAGCTGATTAAAATAATAATAAATAATTTGGTTATTTATTTAAAAAAACAATGGTTATTTTCGTCCCCTTCATCCCTACCCAACCATGGCTGTTGCAAAAGCCGTCAAGGGGATGGGCAACACCATCCTTCAGTCTGATATAACACCAATCTGTAATTACCAATCTGTTTGCTAAGAATATTCTATATTTTTTTAAGTTTAAGTCCTTTTCCAAGCTTTAGTTTAAAGTTAAAACATACACACAAATTGATTTTCGAAACATTTAATTATGATTATTCCACTATGCTTCTCTTCTCTCGTGTCAGCATGAGCTATACGAGAATAGTTCATGCCGTGGTGAAAAGATTAACCAGTCAGCAAAAATGGTAGCGGGTCTGACTACCCAGGGTGTGCCGGATGTACTTGAGTATCGTCACTCGTGGAGGCGCTTTTAATGCATCCCAATTTCCACTATCAAGTTGTTTTCTATCTTCAAAAGACAACACACAACATAACAAAACATAATCATCCCACTACAGTCCCACTGTTGGGCACGGACTTCTTCTTAGAATGAGAAGGGAATTAAGCCTTATACCACCACGCTGGTATGTTGCGGGTTGGCGGACTACACACACCATCGAGAACTTTGTGGAGCCCTCTCTGGTGTTCAGGTTTCCTTACGATGTTATTCTTCACCGTTAACGCAAGTGATGATCTGGAAGGCAAGCATTCAAACGGTAGGCTATCACAACGGTTTCTGCCGTGTGGTTTCTATTGAAGACCAGACAACCACCCCCTCCTCGTGAGGGTCATAGAAGACGTAAATGATGACGTCAAGAGGTCACCGCCGTCTTGCCTTTACAGCTAAATCTTTCGAGTGCAATGGACCAGTTATTACGATCACCATGAGCCTTCATTACAGAAGAAAGGCGGGCTCCATGTTCAGAAGTATACTTTTACGGTTTGATAATGATCATATTTATGATTATTTACGGTTTACTCACGTGCATTTTTCGGGATTACCCGACTAGTTTCGGACCCAAACGGACGGAAGTTCGACTTGTGACCTCGCCGCGTGTTCAGCTCATGATTAAGGGCTCCGTTTGGGTCCGAAACTAGTCGGGCAATCCCGAAAAATGCACGTGAGTAAACCGTAAATAATCATAAATATGAATGTGTCTCACGAAAGTTATAATACAAAAATGATAATGATCATGTTGAAACATAGTTTTCTCCCGATGTTTTTCCTTCACCGATAACACAATTGATAAACAAATAATCCACACATGAATTTCAAAAGTCAGTGGTGTAGAATGGGATCAACATTACAACTTCCTGCATGAAAGGCTAGTTCAATCGCTGGACTATCACTGCAACTGACAAAACCCAACACGTTTACTAAAATTGAACAGTTTTCTATATTTAAGTCACGTATCCAATCTACAGGGTCCTTAGACAAAGTAACATCGCTTCGTAGCGAAACGATATCTAAATTCGTCATCGTCTCTATTGTCGCGATCGTTTTCGTTCGATTCGAAATCCGACCAATAACTACAACGTTTTAACATTCGTTTCGTTATCTTTTTTGGCGATCACGATCGAAGCGAAGGCGAACACTAAAAGCGCTGCTTGTCTGCGCATTTGTATGGGATAACCACGATAAACAAATCGTTTCGTTTCGAATTATAACATTGTCTACCAACTTGCGATAACGATGACGATTGACCACGTGACATAACGCGGCTTATGTCAATCCCATACATTTTAGTCTTTTCGAACTTCGTTATCGTTTTTAAATTATTACTTTGTCTAAGCCCCCTGAATAGACAAAAAATTACGTAGGTAACAATATTATATTTTGTTGCTTGTGCTGCTAACACGACTTGTCTGTTCGACGTAATACCGGCTTATGTCAGCACGAACTAACTTCCTAATACGTCGATGTCACTCGAACATGGTCCGCTGTTAACAATTTTAGTTTTAAAATCTGTTATAGTGCTGTTATAACAGTATCTGACATAATATCACGCTTGTAAGTATTCCCCAAGGGGTTGGGTAGAGGTGTATAGTACACTCTCATTTTGCAGTTATGAAAGTCCCATGTAATAAGGGGCGTGCCTTTTGCCATCAACCGGGGCACAAATCCAGACTCCGGGCTGCTGATAAATTGTGTGTTGGGTGACTTTCCAGTAGATAAATCAAAAGTCAATATGCACATAACAACATTTTGTGATACAATTATTTATTGAAGGTCACAACGAAAGATTTACAATAGCTGTATACCGCGTGTACACAGTTCGGACTCCGGGAAATGACTGGCGGGGTGATCGGGCTATGCTGCGTGCTGCGATCTAACTTTAGCATTTTGTTTACTCAGCCCTGGCGGCCCCTACATTGTGAAACCCCATAACACTTTGCCTGACCTAGGGATCGAATTCAGGACCTCACGCTCAGCATTTGCGCTTGCGTCTACTAGAGCAACGAGAGAACAGTATCTACGTTGTGTTTATCGGCTGATATAATGGTGTTTATGTCTATAGGTCGCATAACCTACTTTTATAGGCACGTTTGCGTTTAGAAGCATTAGAAATCAGTGAATATTTCAGTATGACATAATTTATCAAGTAGGGTATAATATTAATACTAAATTATATTTATTACCTCATTGGCCTAGTGGTCGCAAGCGCGACCGCTAATAATAATAATAACCCTCTGGGAAAGGCGTTACCTCACCATGAGATTAACGTAAAACCGGAGGGAACATTAGACTAGCTTTCAACAACCCCATCATATAATAAAAAATGTATCATGAGGTCCACTGAAAAGCTTACAAACCGCAGGGCAGCTTGTGGCGAGCTGTTGGTGAGTGGCGACACTGCGTACCTTATTGCCTCAGAGAGTCGGTCAGGGCCTCGTCTTTAGTTTGTCTTTATTGGCTGGCTGGGGTGGAACCCCAAGAGTGCCAGCAGGACTCTCAACTCTGGCTTGCCTTTATCGGCCGTCCAGAGGGGGGCCGCCAGAGCTATATGCTCGGGGGTGGGAGTGTCTAATGGCGTAATAGCGGGGAAACCCACTCCGGGTCTTTCAGATCCGCGACGGCGAAACCGGGGCCACACCTCTCTACACCCCTAGCCGCTCACACGTTTGTTGCCCCCTTCGCCTATGTACTGGCGGCTTTTCAGGGGGCCCAGCTAGTGAGCTGGCGAGTCACCGTCTGCCAACAGTTTTCAATTTTAAATGTTGAAAGGCAGACGCCGTTTTCTTCCGGCAATAGAGGTTAACCGATCCACTAAACATCCCATAGACCAGATATTTTTTTACCATAGTTTACAATAGTTTTGCACCCACTTGGGACGGTCCATGACTGTTCTTCAATAGTGCAGCCGTGGATAGTCTACGGTTGGTGCCCCACCCCATTTTAGATTAAAGTTCTCAAAGGGGCCTCTGCGCGTTGGACCTGTGTCCCCGTGTATGCCTTCCAAAAGACCGGACATCTTCCGCACGGAAGATGAGCCGTGAACAGACATACATAATAATATATCCTTTATTTCAGGCAACTTGGCCCATAGAAAACGAATACATAAATAATAAAAACAATATAACTATAAACTAATACATAATATATAAAACTACTAACCAGCTGAACTGCTAAAAACTGCTAAGCGTAAGGTCCTGGGTTCGATCCCCAGGTCAGGGAAAGTATTCCTGGGTTTTTCCGTGTGGAATTTCTTAGTAGCAGCCCGGAGTCTGGATTTGTGCCCGGTTGATGGCAATAGGCTCGCCCCCTTTACATGGTATTTAAAACATAACAGCGAAATGAGGGTGTATTATACAACACAGCCAACCCTTCGGGGATACAGGCGTGTTGTTGTATTATGTATTTACAAAAAATAACCATTTTTCTTTCATTTAAAACACTTCTGAATCTTTGTACAATTCATTTATTCACTTATTTTTGAAACTGATGTCAAAAATTATGAGCAACAAGATTTTAGGTCACTCGAACCTCTCGGTTATAATAAAATTCACTGTAAAACGTACAAGTCAATCATTCCTAAATCCGAGATCAAAATTATTTCGACCCATCATTTCCTTTTTGCCCCATTTATTTAACCTGTCAATTTCATACTTATACCGCTCTGTTATTAGGGAAATTGCTATTCATGCGTGTTCCTCCCACCAGTGCCAGGAGCGTCCAAAATTGACGTAGCACGTATCAAAGCGACCATTGTATGGAGTATTGGGAGGTTTGATTGACGGTTTAATTAATGTCTCTGTTATGTTCACCTTTGCCGACGGCGATGTTTCTGTTAGAAGCTTTTAATAGCGTTCACTGAATTTGAAACGTAATCGCCTTTAAAATTAAGATGTTCGAGTATTGTCTGTAATTAATGTGGTTTGGAGTGGGTTTTGTGTTTAAAAGTAATACTAACAGCATTAAATCATATTTATAGAAAAGAAAGGAACAAATGTTTATTCAGGACATGCACAGGAATAACAAAATTGTAGTTTTATTTATTTTCTTAAAAGAAAACTATGCCCCACGTTAGGTATAAGGTATAAGGTATAACGGGCTGGTATCCGCAACTCCACGTCTAAGCGCGTATTTTGCGTGATCAAATTAGGTATAATACTCCTGTATCGTGGATGCGTTTAGAGACACGAATCTTTACATTTTAAATTATCTATACAACGTGTTACATAATTCCCCTTAAAAAAGAAAATGTTAATCAAGTAGTCTTTTATGGTTGTTGTCATTTACCTCTCAGAGGAAATTAGTAACGAATGTAAATAACTCTCTGGGTAGTCTACTCTTTACTTTTACGTTTTCAGGGTTGCGTTTCAGTGATGATTTTATTTTATGATTCGTTAAAAAAATTTTATGGTCCTTCTTTTATTTTAAAAATTTGCCAATACTCTTTACAAGGGACCTTTTAATCCCCTTTCGGCTTTAGGGGTATTTTTGTAACACGTTGTATTTATTTAAATATGTATGTACCTTATTTGAGTATGTATATAAAAATATATTTAAAATATGTATATGTTAAAGCCAATGTGATTAAATAGCAATTAAACATAATGACTGGTCATTATATATAATGACTAAATTGTCTAGACAATGTGATAAATTAATCACTTTATCCGGATATTATTCATAATATCTAGCCATAGTCAGTCAAGTCAAGTAATAAATACGGTCCGACTTGCTTCCCCTCCCGTTAAGTTTTCCCAATTAACGTGAAATTATAATCTATGTAGTGCCTCCACTACCGGCGCCGGTTACAAAACTGGCTGCCGGCGCCGCGCCGACTACATACTCTGTATTTTTACGCCTTCAAGGCCTCTTCAAACTCTTCATGAGACGATTATTCGTCACCCACATTCATTTTCACAAAAAAAAAGAATGAAAAACTTAAGGGGATATTTGTAAGGTTGTTTGGGTTTCCAAAGCAGTGTCGACGGAGCCCCGCCGGGCGGGGCTCCTATTTCTGTCTTCAGAGTTTAAAGTAACCTAACACGAAGGGGATGACGGGGGCTTCGTTCGCTCGCTACGCTCGCTCACTCTAGTCCCCGTCATCCCCTTCGAACCTACCTATCCGTGTCGGGGTGTCCCAAAATAAAGAGCTCGCTTCGCTCGCTCTTGAAATTAGTCAGTTGGAAGACAAGTTACAGTGTTTAGCCCAAAATCTAACCTACCTTTCAACTAACATACCTACCAAACAACTTATTACCGCCACCGGTGTCCATTTTGGGTGCCGGCAGGGGATATATTAATTTTTTAAACTTTATAATCTTCAACTATATTGGTTTTATTACTTTATCCAAGTCTCCCAAGATATTATACATATAATAGCTAGTTAATGTGATTAATTCTGTGTCATTTATCACTTTGACCAAATTGAGTAGATATTATACATAATGGCTGTTTATTATATAATATCCGGATTAATCACTTTCGCTGTAACACATATATTTGTGTTATAAATGTATTTTTACCTAGTTGTTTAGTTGATTTCTGATCTTTATTTGGTTATATATTTGTACGCTGCATACTGCCCTTTATATTTTTCTTAACAATTCTTTCCATCCAATGGTTGTCTGGAAGAAATTGCTTTAAGCGATAAGACCTCCATTTGTACTGTCCTTAATTTAGTGTATTCCGTCTGTTTTTATTTCTTTTAGTGTACAATAAAGTATATCTATCTATCTATCTTCACACGCACAATCACCCAACCTAGAAACGATTATTTGTAGTCCAAACAATTGTTCCATGCAGAAATCGAACCCGCGACACGTTGCGCAGCAGCCAAGCGTTCAGCAACTGCACGAGTCGTGTCGTCCAATAATAAAATAGAAAAATTAAACTAACAAACGAAAAAAACCTATGCGATGCCAAAAAGTAGTATAATCCTGCGACATTTAAAAATAAATGCGCCGGGCGGCGCTGGTTCACTCATAGAAAATGGGCATTTAATATAAACACGTACGTTTCCACCTTTTCGAATCGATTTAGCTTCCGCATGCGTCAGCAGGCTTATGCATGCTGTAGAATGCCTTCGCAGCTCAAAGCACACGATTTCACAGGAGATGAGGATAAGTGTATCTAAAGCCATCCAGCTTTTTGGGATTTGATGCTGATTTATTCAATGTACCTAAGTGTTCTGTCGAAATTGGAGAGTAATTAATGTATGACGCAATAAAAAAATGTGGGACTCTTTTTACTGGCTCGTTTGTCTAGTGGTTGCAAGGGCGATGACTGAGCGTGAGGTTCTGGGTTCGATCCCCAGGTCGGGCAAAGTGTTATTGGGTTTTTCCGTGTGGAATTTCTCAGTAGCAGCCCGAGTCTGCATTTGTGCCCGGTTAATAGCATCAATCTCGCTCTCTATTACATGGGACTTAACTGATTGAAAATCAGATGCTGCCACTGATTTGTGGCGATAGGACATTAGCAGTGCAGAATAACGGCGAAATGAGGGTGTACCATATACACCTCTGCCCAACCTTTCGGGGAATACAAGCGTGATGTTATGTTATCTATGTTTGTACAGTGTTGATTTAAAATGCTAGCGGTGTGGCCGAGCGGAGCCGACTTGACGCGACGACAGCCGAGCGCCGCCGTCCACGTACGCGAGGAGCCGACCGGCTGCCGGCACGCGTGGCATACGCGCGGATCTAACCGAGTTCCAAGCAGAGTAAATTCCACGCAAACATCAAACTTAACTATTCTATAGAAGCCTGAATTTCCTTTAACACAGTGTGACGTTAGTCAGACGCGCCAAGATACGTCGGCCGTATTGTATGGTAGTTTACGCACTAGATCCAACTTCCGTCATCCGATTTCTCTCCGTCATCCGCGAGTCTCCAATCCGGAAGAAATATTGACGGACCAAAGTAGCCGTAGTACGGTTTGTATGAACGCTTTCGCATTACCTCGGATTCAAATCGGAAATTATGCCAAAGATGGCCCCTGAATTGCTTGGATTTGGATCAGATATCGGATTAGTGCGTAAGCAATATCCGAATTCGGTCCAAGTTTTTTAGACTCTAGATCTCTATTTTCATGAATTCGGATCGGATACAGTGCGAAAAGCATATACGAATTGGGTCCGAGTTTTTTATATCCGTGTTTTCACGGATTCGGATCGGATGCTATCTACAGGTACACCCGCCAAACTTTTTGACAGAGCACTGAAGTCTGGTGAATGCGCGGTAGCAAAATATAGAGGTAAATTAGCCACTGCCATTCACTTGACTTCAAAGCGGTCAAAAACTACTTGTGAACAGCAAATAAATATTACCTCTATTTAGAAGAATTAAATAAGTCATTACAGTGTATATAATTGTTTAATCGATTCATGTAAAAAGCCTAATGTCAAATGGTAGTAAGGTCACGTTTAGAAGGACACGGAGCTTACCGCGGAGCGTTGAGCGGAGCGTGGTGCGTATTTCTATTCATTCATAGGTGGTGCGTGACGTCAACTGCGTGGCGATGATCGAAGCAAGGTTTGCTACCCGTAGCAATAACAAGACGAACAAGTTTTTTGTTTATATTTTGCCTCTTAATTAGTCGGTGACGCGATGCCACAAAGCGCCAGTGCTGTTGCTGATGCCACTGCTTGTTTTATGGAGAAATTTTTCGCCTACTCAGCTTCATACTGACTTACATAACTACATGTTAGACACCGTTAAAAAAACTTAAGCTAAACGCGAGGAAGAAGCTTTTGCGATAAACGCATTTAACGCTGTTAAACATGTCAATGATTGATATATTTACTCCAATCATACAAATATTGTTACAGACTATACCCAATGCGATATTGTAGCACTCTTAAAATTTAAATAGTACCACTGTCTATTCTATACCATAGCAAATTGTATAGATATTCTTGTAAATTCACTCAGAACACAACAGAATATGTCAACATTATTAGCAATGAGGTTGAGAGTGCGAAGCGCGCTCGTCAGCGACGCCTCGTGCAGCAAGTTATTTCGTGCGCGCGGTACCGCGAACAGTCGCGGCTGACGACGACGACACACGTCTGGCATGACTATCTCCAACTTTCGCAATATATCCGCGTTGTTTATCTTCCCTCTAATTAACTTAAAGATATACATAAGTTAACGGGGGTTTGCACGGGTCAATTTTCGCAGCTCGGCTAGGCCGCATGACGAAAATCGATAGTTTAAATGACAATTCGACTAGGCCGCAAGTGTAGTACAATTGTCCCAAAAGTTGGATGCCATTCGACTTTTGCCGTGTCGCGACAAGCCGCATGCGGCGGGTGACTAAAATCGACCATGTAAATGGTAAGTTGCAGGAGATCGCCCGCCGCATGAGGTGTGTTTTGCGCTGTGTTGTTTCGCTACGTTGTCAGTGCAATATCTTGAATAATTGAACTACGAACCATTTCGATGCCGGCACGTAAAACAACCGTACTGCTCAACATTTTCTTCGGAAATGAACAAGTCGAATGTGATTTTTGTCGACCGGTGTAAATGGGGTGGCGATTTGATTTTCACAAGCGATGTGCCTGGTGACTTGCCGCACGGCTAAAATCAACCCGTGTAAACCCCCCATAATTAGTGTGAGTTGCCTCCTGACCCTCAGTTCATTATATCCGAACATACCTAAAATAAATATTGTTGGATACATCAAGAGATAAAATGGATGTATGTTTGGTTTAGTCCCATCTCTTCCCCTATTACGTTTCCTAGAGATAGGTTTTTTTTTGTAGTTATAAACGCACAGGGGAAGAGATGGGAAGGGGAAGAGATGGGACTAAATCGTATATTTTGGTTTCCTTCTTTACGCCTCGCCATAAGCTCCGTGTCTCCATACACGACGCCTTAGCTTACCAGTCGGTAATAGTTTGAAAGCTTGCATGACTACTAATGCATGGTAATTTTGTGTTCGATATGCTAGCGATAGCAGTTTTTTTGTACTTATACTTTTAAGTAATTACTGTTAAATTACTAGATTTTAATTGCTTCGTTACATGTTTTCCCTAATGGGTTGAGCAAAATGCAGGTACATAAAGTACTGTCTTACTTTTCAATGTATCGCAATTTGTTTTAAGGATCACATTAAAACAACATTTGTGTACTTTCTATCTCTCTTTCGTCGGGTACGTACTCATACGTCAAATGAAGTGCCGTGATTTAGCACTTGACGATGGTGGTCCTCGTCATAGCTATTGTTCATTATTTCTTACAAGCTCAATCAACTAACATCGCAGTTCTATTTTTTATATTCAAAAGTATCAATTTATGTATCACTTATGTATATTTATCGCTTGACAATATTTCATAAAAATACAATTCTGGAAAACAATAAATTCGTTTCCTGAAGAAACAGTTATTAATAGCCTGGTAATCAGTCATAAAATGTATGCAGAAAGTTCAAACATTCTCGAATTTAGCACTTTGTTCAATGGAGGTGTTTTCATTCCATACAAGTTCATAAGTGCTAAATGCTCGATGCACAAATACTCGATATATTTTATTCGTGTTCGTATTTATTACACAAGTAACTTGGTCTTGGACTGTATCGTCAGCTGAAATTAAATCATTAAGGTTTACAATCTATGTATTCTTATATGTTGGCATCAGTAACATGAACAACATTAAAATATTTCAGTCACAAATTTTTATTCAATTCACTTTACATATTAGAAAAGTCTTATTGCAGCTGAATGTACATGTTTGTCTCTTTACACGACAAAGGAAGACGTCGCAACAAAGTCTTCTCTAATAATTTATAAACCCGAGAACAGTGATATAGCACCATCAATCACTTTGGCAAACTACCGGCGCCACATGGATACATCGACTGCCGAACACGACACACGATTAATTAACGGCTCTGCTTACCCCAGATAAAATTACACGTCCCTCAAGATTTGTTAAGATCTTGATGCTGTCATTAATCATATTGGCGATTTAACTGATCTTTGCACGTGTATTAATCAAATCAGCATCCATTTAATCATTATTAAACCCAATCCCCCTTCTTCTTCTATCGTGTCGGCACGAACTATACAAGAATAGCTCATACCGTGGTGAAAAGATTAGCCAATCAGCAAGGCTGATAGCGAGGCTGACTGCCCAGGGTGCGCCGGACGTACTGAAGTATCGTCACTCGTGGAGACTCTTTTCATGCACCCTAAAAGATGGTCTAAGAAAAACCTATGTTTTAAAATAGCGCCGTCTCTTTTTGTTATATGACATAAGAAATTATGGGTATATTTTAAATCTGGGTTTGCCTTAGCCTTGGTTTAAACAATCTTTTGTAATCAGGGGGCATAGGTCTGATTGCTCAACGACTCGTTAAATACGTTTATAGCCGATTCTTATCCCTACTAATATTATAAATGCGAAAATAACCTTGTCTGTCTGTCTTTTACGCTTTCACGCCTACACCGCTGTACCGATTTTGATGAAACTTGATACAAAGATAGTCTGGAACCCGGAGAAGGACATAGGCTATTTTTATCCCGAAAAATCTGGAATATGCGATAAATGTCATGCAAGCGGGCAAAGCTGCGGGCGACCTCTAGCTGGATTATAATTAAGACTCTTATATCTATACCAATAATGAAGCAAAGCCCTCATAGCCCTGCATAAAAGACCCTCTTAAACGTCTCAGCCATCGCACTTAAAATTAGCTTTATATGCCAAGTTTCGCAATGAATAATTACCATTGGTAAGCAAAACGATCCGTTTTTGGCGGTAGTAACTGGGCATTACAGCTAAACATATTTTAAACATCATTCTGTCTCCATCAACTTCAAACAGTTGATTTAAATTAAGAGCTTTCCCACGAGTGGTGATACTTAAGTACGTCCGGTGCATCCTGGGCAGTCAGCCCCGCAACCAACTTTGCTGACGGGCTAATCTTTTCATCATAGCATGTAGGTATTCAGCATGCATTCTCTTACAGCTCGTGTCGACACGAGAGCAGAAGAAAACTAGAAGAGAAGAGATACAATAGCATTTTAAAATGTTTAACACTAAATGTATTAGCGAGTCGTTGTGCAAGTGGGCCTTAGAGTCCTGATCATGACGCTTCCTAATGACAGTGAAGCAAGACAAGACAGGAATACCTATACCTATAATTGCTCTAAAGGTGAGCATTAAGCATCTTACAAGCCAAAAATACGTAGAATTGCTCTAAAGGTGAGCACGGCTAAAGGATCTACCTACGTGTAATGCAGTCTTAAGACGCGCGGTCAAGCCCGGCCGCACATTAGGTATAACAGTCAGAAAATTTCTGACGCGTTAGCGAAGGCTATCTATGTATACAATAGCTTTAGCCCGCAGCTTCGGTTGCGTGAAATTTTGAACCCGTTAAGTGACGATTTTCCGTACAAACTTTCATGCCCTATTTAACTGCCTTAGGGGTTGAATTTCGAAAAATCCTTCCTTATTCCTTGTCTACATTATAAAGGAAACCTCTGTGCAAAGTTTCAGCTTTCTAAGTCCAAGGGTTTGGGCTGGGCTTTGATGATTCAGTCAGTCAGTCAGGACTTTTCTTTTTATTTATATAGACTTTGTTCTTGACCCCGCAAACTGCTGGATCCTGCAAAATCTGGCAGCGTGCTGTATCTTAAGCCTGTTTTTCATGGGCACATTACGACAAGACAAAATTTGGTGACACTTCCGAGTGGAAGTTTGACTGTTCATTACAGAGCGGTCATTGAAATTCCCATGTTCAGCTAAGGTACGTTTTGTAGGCTAATAATTTTAATTCAATGTGGGGCTCGTAGCTAATAAATAACCACGTGGATCGTACTATTTGCAAGGTTAAGCTGCGCTTGTCGCGGTCAGTCTGTAGATGGGTGACCGTTTATTACACGTCGATATCCCTCCGTGCCTTGGAGAGCACTTTAAGCCGTCGGTCCCGGGTGTCATACGAATACCATATACATACTTAGAAACTCGAAACTCTGACAACCAGTCTAACCTTAGGATATCAGCATTGCCGAGTAACTGGGTTTTGGATGTCTGATGACAGTCGCTCCGTGTAAAATACTAGTATTCAGCCGCGTCCAGTTAGATCGGAAGCTGCCTTAGTTACGAGCGTTTCCTACTCCCTATCACCTACGGACATACGATTATTTCGGGGCCCGAACTAAGAGTGAATGACAACACGATTTGACAGTTGTCCTACTACCGGTGTGTTTTTGCCCGTCCGAAAGTTAAACTTGACACTTGTTTTGTTCACTCCTACGTTTCGGGCTACTTTCGGACGGGCGTCTAACTTCGTTGACGGACTTAGGGAGTAGGCCCCCTGATAAGACTGGAAGCTGACCCCAACATAGTTGGGGAAAGGGTACGCAGGCGTGCATTTGTGATTCGATGACCCAGTCACAAAAATGCCAATGTGTAAAGTTCCAGTGATTTTCACACTTGCAAATAAGCGCCTGTAAGCCGCCTCATGTAAAAACCATCTTAATGAGAGAAGCTTGTAAGGAAGCATTCTACGTTCCGCGAAAATTAATAATTTTCATCAATATGATAGAAGGAAACGTGTTTATTTAATACGTTTATAATTAAATGAGCGTTATACCTTCACGGATGACGCGCGTGTAAAATGAGAATTACTCGGAAACCTTTAATTAATATCAATTTAATTCTAGCACAAAAGAGAATATTGACAGTGAATGGAAAAACACATGTGTTACCTACTTGAATTTGAAAACTATGTGATAGCTTCCGTAATAATGAATGCTATTAATGGCCGGTGTTTGACACCCTTCAACGCTCTTTGATGGATCGATCACTATGATAATGGCTCTCTTGTTTAATTATTATAAATGAACCAATAATGTGTCCAACGTGCCATTAGCGGTGTGAATTTGTGTAGTTACAAGAGCTATTTACTTAAGTATCGTTATTGGGATGTTGATAATAATATAGTGTTACTTCAAATTAATTGGCGGAACTCCACAAGGTTACTAAGTATTAATAATAGAATACATTCAAATATAGTTTATTAGATCACAACTACTACGTACGCGTTCCCCTGTACAGTATTAGTTAGGTATCTTGTTATGTAATGAACTAAACGTTAGGTTTTTATTTTCATTTGCTCTTTTTAACCGACTTAAAAAAAAAGTTGAGGTTCTCATTCGTCGGAATCTTTTTTTTTATTTATGTTCCCCGATTACTCAAAGACGACTGGACCGATTTAGAAAATTTTGCTTTTGTTTGAAAGGGTATACTTTCCAGGTGGTCCCATGGTCATCGGGTCATGATCTGATGATGGGATCCTGGAAAAATCGAGGGAACTCTTCAAACTTTATAGGCACACTTGAAACGATTTTTTTAATTGAAAGAATTTTCTCCCGAGATGTTCCCACTAAAATTTGGTGAAGATCTGATAAAGACCCTCGGAGATTGACAATGGAACTCTTCAATGGATAACAGCAAATTACCCGCGATTGCTGTAATTGCATGTTTATGTACTGTTTATGCCACTTAAAATATAAAAATGAAATTACTTTAAAAATAAAAGAAAAACCGACTTAAAAAAAACTAAAAAGAGTAAAATGATTACAATATTATAAAATTACTTTAACAACCATGCTGCGATCGCCAACCCGCCTGCCAAGCGTGGCGATTACGGCAAACTGTTTTGGGGGAGGCCTATGTCCATCAGTGGACGTTTTTCGGCTGAATGATGATGATGATTATAAAATTAACAGTTTCAGAAGTCGGTGCTAATCCACGCCGAACCAAATTGAAGGCACCGACTTCTGAAACTGTTATTTTAGTTTTTTTGAAGTCAGTTTTTCTTTTATTTTTAAAGTAATTTTATTATTTTATTAACTCTGGAATGTGCTTCCCCTGGATATTAAAAAGGCTCCCAACAAAATTCTGTTTAAACGTAAAGTCCGTGAATACTACCTGAAGTCGTTGCCTCCCTAGTTTGACATTTACAGTTTTCGTCATAATTATACTTATGTTCATACTTTAATGATATCGTATTTAAATATATATATATAATATTTATGTATTTATTTACATATTATTTATTATTATTATTTTATTATTAATGTCCTACATTTTTTAAATTGTTTTGTTATGTATAGTTAATTAAGTCGCAAATATCCTTTTTTATATATTTTTTTGTACCTCTTTTCGATGCTGTTTCTCTTTGACCCAAAGGTTGACTGGTAGAGAATGCCTTGTGGCTTAAGTCCGCCTTATGTACCACCATTGTGCATTGAAGTATTAAATAAATAAATAAATAAATAAATTATGATATCTAGTAACCCTGTGACGTTTCGTCAGTTAATTATAAGTAACCCTGTATAATTGGTATATACAGGGTGTCCCAAAACTCAACGTCAAGTCAGGAACAATAATAGGGAAGTTTATAACAGTTCAGTTATAAGAATGAAAAATACATATTAATCGCTGTCGAGTTTCTAATTTATCATGAATAACATTTTACCTACTATAATTATTTTTAAATAAATCTTACTATTAAATGGGTTATGAAAAAAAGTTTTTTTTCCGAATTGCCTGAACTGTACCCCAAGTGTGAGTTTTTTTCGTTAACTACAGTAGTTGCGTCACGACAAAAATGTATGAAAATTTTGGCAGCACCTCTAGCGGCGAATAGCGAGACTAAAAAACGTGAGTGCGAGTTTTTTGACACTTACTGTAGTAATCTATTCGTAAACCTCGAAACTACAGTGGGTGTAGTTCCATCCATCCTGTAGTTTTGCTGTAGTTTACTTACAGTTTACCAAAATTTTGCGAGTGTGAGCTGCAAATTTGACATTTGGTATAGTTACAGCTGTCAACGATACTATAAATACTGTAGTTTGTCAGTCACTTTAATTTCCAAGGTGAAAGGCTTGTTTACTATAATAGTTTTGCAATTTTCGTTATTTATTCATAGTTAGTGTCATAAATTATGCCAATGTGTACTTTTTCCTGCTTGGAGCATGTTCGTGGCCTACCAGGCAAAAGAACAAAGTGTTCGGATTCGAACATTTATATTGGAGTTTTCGTGGAGAGTGTCTTGAAAACGTACTATAGTCTGAGTAGATTTAACAAGTAAAGACGGATCACGCTCATGATTTCTTCAAACGTTTCTAGACAAGCCATTACAAGTAAGTTTTTACATGTTTATTATGTACAGTATCAAATGCACATAGGTACCTACATGTAGTAAAAGTGCAATACAACCCTACACAATGTGTTCATATCATTCAGGCTATTCATGATAGTAAATACACGTTATCATTGTACCTGCTTTTCAACCGCTTAACATAGCGGTATTGAGAAGGCTGCCAAAATCATTACTCCCGACAAACGAATTAGTGATTGCAATTATCACCAGCGCTCAAGAGTAGGTATGCTGTGCGGCTGTGACCCATCTTTTTGAATTATAACCCTAAGAGCAAGCACCTACCTACCACTATGACAGTCATATTAGTTAATTATTTTGGTTTTTAATATAGGTACTTGGGTATAGTTAAAAAGAAAAAATCTTATTAACGTACATGTTTTTACTTTTAGATCACGGTGAATGTGAATAGCAGTCGACACTACCTATGATAAGAACTAGAAGATCTTCTTGGTTGCAGAGACTCAATCATTTCAAATCGAGAAAGATTCTACCGAGGTGTCTATCAATACAAACATAGCGGCGATATTTTTTTGTAATTTCTTTAATATTAGATTTAAAAAAAACATGTCTTTATGATACAATCAAGTAAATTCTTATTCCCAAATTATTCTAGTTTTATTCCTATAGTTACATCGAAATGCTATAGGAAAGATAGGTACAAACAACAATATAAAATAAAAGCATTTCTAGGCAGCCTTCAAATGTAACTTATAGACTATTGAAGTCCACTGCTGGATCTAACAGGTTTCTTAAGTTACACCACTACACCTAATTCTGCACTCAACATCACTGCGCTCAACTTTGTTACATCTTTACTAGGGACAAGGAGATTGCATGTTTCCAGTCCTCCTCGCCCACATTTGAATGCTTATGGATCCATCTTCCATTCATCCTGATAGGGCTGATAGGATATCAGTTTGATTTTACGCGCTTTTGCGGAAGAACACCAAAATTGTAAATCAGCCTTCTTCTAAACATTCACCGTTAAAATATACCTCAAGTATTAATGATAAGCTCCAAAAGATAATTTCTTAGTAATTACTAAGATTTCATAACTATTAGCATTCTGTGAGAGCGAATGACGTATTTATTTGACAGTCATCTAGAATATTTTTGGTTGAGATTTTTAGGGTTCAGTAGTTAAATATAGAAAAACGTCAGATTTCGTCGTTTGTCACAGACAGATTAGTTTGACTCTTGACTTCTATATTTATAAGTTAGAAAATTTATGAAAATTATAAATGATGATAAACGAAGACGCCATACTTCAAGCTACCTATTATAATTAAGCCAATAATGTTTTGAACATCTTTAATTTAGCATAGAAACATATACAGGCTGGAAACGTTAAGTGTCAACAGGCAATTAATTTGTTATTTTTACAGATATTGCCATACTGTCAGCTAATATTAAAACTAGCTTACTTACGAAATAAAATTACATAAATATCTTAACGAAATTAAATCGCTATTATGTTCAAAATTTGATTTACACTGCGCCCGTGCTTTAAGTACGAAAAGCAATCTGTTTGAACGATTATTCCATAATTATACGTAACATCATTAAACTTTGAACTGATATTGGAACTTGGCAACCAAATGAATTAAATATCACCAATGCCTTTTTAAAACAAAAGAAAATAAAAAACTAAAAAATGTGAGTGCGAAAAAATAACATTTATTTGGTGTAAGGTTTTATTTTGAAAAAATATTAATTTCGCTTTATGCAGTAAGCAACTAAGTTTCGATACGAGTGTTTTTTTTTAAATAACTTTGTTTTGGCCGAATAATCCCATAAAAACCGTATTTTGCGCATAATGTATGGGCGAAGTAAAAGTAAAATTTTGGTCATAAAGCGATTAAATTAAAAAAATATTGTAGTGTCATTTTGTTTCTTTGACAACTTATATTTGATAGTAGCCTTACATTTTTCAATACTTAAATAATCGCCTGGTGTCCCTTAACGTTTCCACCCTGTTCATAATTATTATTCTATTATGTATTGATAGCCGGTACGTCTCATTTGTAACGAAAACTGTACACTGCACAATTATTATTAATAACGTGTAGTATATTATTTGGGTATCTAGGTTGCGAATTAATAAGTTACATAATTCGTGGAATTGCTATACGGAATTTCACTTTATGCATGGTCACACACTTAACGAAAGGATAAACTATAAACTCCATGGTCTTTCGTGGGAAGAGACAATTTGAAAGATGAACTATAGTGTGGCTAAATTAAGTAGCATTATTTTATGTTTAATATACTTTACCAATGTTGTCTGTTTAAATAGGTCGTAGTAGGTATAAACTTACGAAAACAGGCCTAGTGATGTCCTCAACTATCGAGGCTGTAGAAAAGGCACAGTAAAGGCAGTGAGGAAACTACACAGTAAACTGTAATAGTAATGAGACTCGCACTCGCACGTTACGATTCGAAGGATAGTTTATAGTAACCTCGATTGACGGAATAGTTACGAAAACGTGTAGAAAACTACAGAACTCACACTTGGGGTACTGCTCTTTCATTTGTTTCTGGCTTAACGTTGAACATCGGTTGTCAGACGTCGGGACATCATGTACCTATATGCTATATTTTATATGTATACAGTGCGCGTTCCGCAAACCTTCTCCCGCCCCTGCGGCTCCTCCCAGCACTGTCGCACGAGCTACCCGACCCTCTTATCCGCTGCTCGTGTCTACCGTGTCAGCGAGAACTTTAACGACAATAATATGTATACAACCGTAGAAGAATTAGGTTTTTCAGACCACAGTGGAACAATTATACATATGATAACAAAACAACAGACTAAACAAGCCATCTGGTTTGTCAATAAAAGAATACTTAACAAAAGTAACATACAAAATTTCAAATCCAAACTGAATACACAAAACTGGACTAATATCATACAGCCGAATAAAACCGTAGATGAAAACTATCAATCGTTCAACAACACACTAACAAATATATTAGATGAATGTATCCCTACACGTAGATTTAATTTTTTTTTTTTTTTTTTTTTTTTTTTTTTATAATTTTTGGGACATTTTTCTACACAGCACCATCTAGTCCCAAACTAAGCAGAGCTTGTACTATGGGTACTAGACAATGGATATAATACTTATATACTTTTTTTTTGTAAATACATACTTATAATACATAAGAAACACCCAGACGAACACAAACACTTATATTCATCACATAAATATTTGTGTCCTGTGGGAATCGAACCCACGACCTCGTGACCAGCAGTCCGACACTCGAACCACTAGACCACAGACGTCGTCAAAAATTAAAAACAAAACATAATAATTATTGGTTAACCGTTGGTATAAAACAATCCTGTAAAAATAAAAGACTATTAAAAATTCTATCCCTAAAAACAAGTATATCAGTACTTACGAAATACTATAAAAAGTATGAAAAAATCCTAAAAAAATGTGTAATAACTGCAAAAAAATTGCACTACAGAAATAAAATGAACAAATCAACAAATAAAGTAAAAACTATGTGGAGTATAGTAAAAGAACGAACAAACAAAAAAAACAAAAATGACAAACAAAATATAATATTACAAACGACAAACCTAGTAACAGAACAAAAACAAGTAGCTAACATATTTAACAACTACTTCGCATTCGTTGGGGAAAATACCACCCAAACACCCGGCTCCAAACCGAGAGTAACATCAGTGATTAACCCCACTGAAAATACCATGTTTCTTAACCCAGTCGAAGGATTCGAAGTAAACAAAATCTTAAAAAACCTAAAAAACAAAAATAGCCACGGCATAGACGAACTCCCACCAACTCTTTTCAGACAGTGCGCTAACGAACTAACCTTACCATTTTATAAATTAATTAATCAATCGTTCCAAGAAGGCATTTTCCCTAATCAACTGAAAAAAGCATTAATAAAACCTATCCATAAAAAGAATTCTAAAACAGACCCTAATAATTATAGACCAATTGCCCTTCTACCTACAGCATCTAAAGTCTTTGAAAAAGCAATGTGTGATCGCGTATATTCTTTTTGTGAAAAATATAAGATATTTGATGACTGCCAAAACGGATTTCGCAAAAACAGATCTACAACGCTAGCCGTTTATAAGTACATCCAAGAGGCTTTAAACATCATAAATAATAAACATTACGCCGTAGAAATACTACTCGATATGACTAAGGCCTATGACAAGGTGCAATTTAAAATTTTGTTAAATAAGCTATACGGGGTAGGAATACGCGGGAAAGCCCATGAATGGTTTGCATCGTATTTAAAGGATAGAGAGCAATTAGTTGAGATCGAATATTACAATCAAACAACTAAAGAAATCCAACTCATAAGATCAGATGTCAAACCAATACATGCTTCAATTCCCCAGGGAAGTGTTATAGGTTGCCTCCTTTTCCTCATATACATAAATGACCTCCCCAAAACCATAGACGGGCCATGTGTTCTGTTTGCGGATGATATCTCTCTCCTCACCTCATGCCAAACAAATACAAATTTAAACGAAGAACTTACCACTACTCTTAATAAAACAATAAACTGGATGAGCGAACATAATCTTGAAATTAATTTTACCAAAACCAAATTAATAACTTTTTTTCCTCGGCAAAAAAGCCGAATAAATATAAACTTTACATTTAATCAACAAAAATTAGAAGTAGTCAACGATTTCACTCTTCTAGGTTTGACAATAGATACACATATAAACTGGAAAACACATATACAGAAAGTTAAATCTAAAGTTTCAAAATTTTCATATGCCCTCCGCGAAATTAAAAAGACTACCAACCTACAAACCTCACTAGTCACATACTATGCGTATGCCCATGCTTGGTTTAGCTATGGCATCATCTTATGGGGAAATAGCACAGACGCTCCCTCCCTATTCACCCTTCAAAAAAAGCTGATACGAATAAAAAGCAACATAGAACAAACAGATAGTTGCAAGCCTTACTTCCAGAAACACAAAATTCTCACCTTAGTTAGTATCTATATCTTGGAATTATGTAAACTAGTCCGCAAATACCCAGACTCTTACACCACACGGGAAGACATATAAACGAAATATTCGTTGCGTCATAAAACCAGACTAAATTTGCCCCCCTCCCGTCTAAAAATGCACTCTTCTAGTCCTTATGCTATGTCTGTAAAAATATATAATAAATTACCGGAAAACATAAAACAAGAAAACAAAACCAATATATTTTTAAGTAAATTAAAGAAATTCTTAATTAATAAAAGCTATTACACAATAGATGAATATCTATCGGATAAATTAAATAATAAATATAACTGTTTACTTGATAAGTGAAATAACAAAAGTAAATAAGTTAATAAATATGAACATAATAATTTATAATCTAAATAATTAATACAACAAATATTAAAACTTATTAATTGTAATACATAATTTTACTAAATATACCTATACTAATTGCAATACTAAATGTTTAAGCAAATAATAAATAAACAATGATAATATATAATTTAATAATAATAAAAATAAGAAGGCCTACGACTCGGTGCCACATACATGGCTCATGAGGGTGCTGGAGTTGTATAAAGTAAATACAACTCTATGCGCCTTCCTGACGTCATGTATGGGGCAATGGAGGACGGTCCTTCACTATCCAGGATGTCGGCAAATTCAAAGGATGGGTGAACCAATCAGGATTGAGCGAGGTATATTCCAGGGCGATAGTCTGAGCCCGTTGTGGTTTTGCCTAGCCTTGAACCCTCTAAGCACACTGCTGGAGGGGTCGGGGTTAGGCTATCGGTTGAGAAGAGGTGGTCAGGTAATATCCCACCTCCTTTACATGGATGATCTGAAACTCTTTGCCCCCAACAATTTGCAACTGCTGGAGTTACTGAAGGTAACTGAAACTTTCAGTAATTCCATCAGGATGGAATTTGGTGTGGACAAATGTGCAGTCATGCATGTAAAGCGAGGGAGGATTATGGAATCCGTGGGAACCCAACTCTCGGATTCCATACACCTTAGATCCCTCTCCTCAACCGAAACCTACAAATACTTGGGTATGTCGGAGGCGTTAGGCGTCAATGAGACTGGCATGAAGCAATCGTTGAAGGAGCGCTTCTTTGGCCGCCTGAAAAAAGTATTTAACAGTCTTTTGTCAGGCGGAAATAAGGTGCGCGCCTTTAACGGTTGGGTCATGCCGGTCCTGATGTACTCCTTCGGCATACTCAAGTGGACTCAGACCGAACTTGACGCCCTGGATAGGAGGGTCCGTTCACTGCTGACTGCTAATCGCATGCATCACCCACGCTCATCGGTAATGAGACTGTACATCCCGCGGAAGTGTGGGGGCCGAGGCTTTTTAAATGCTAAGACCCTCCACAACCGCGAGGTGTGCAGTCTCAGGGAGTACTTCTCCCAAGCCGACGTGGGGATGCATCGAGACGTGGTCGCAGTGGACAAAGGATTCACCCCGCTCTCCTTGGCGAAAGAGAACTGGCGCAAACCTGTAGTACTTGATATTAATGACCGCAGGGAGGTATGGCGGAGCAAGGAGCTTCACGGACGCTTCTACCGGGCCCTTCATGGGCCCGATGTAGATTTCCTAGCGTCCGTGGCCTGGTTACGTTTCGGTGACCTATTTGGTGAAACCGAAGGTTTTGTTTGTGCAATTATGGACGAAGTAATGATGACGAACAACTACAGAAAATATATTGTGAAAGACGGCACGGTTGACATCTGTCGGGCATGCCACTGTCCCGGTGAATCTATCCGACATATTGTCTCTGGTTGTTCTCGTCTTGCTAACGGTGAGTATTTGCACAGGCACAACCTCGTAGCTAGGATTATCCACCAGCAACTTGCTCTCAAATACAACCTTGTGGACTCAGAAGTACCATACTACAAGTATGTGCCCGACCCAGTTCTCGAGAATGGTCATGTCACATTGTACTGGGATCGATCTATCATCACCGACAGGACTATTGTAGCCAATAAGCCTGACATCGTGGTGATAGATCGATCGGAGCGTCTCACAATGATTGTTGATATCACGGTTCCGCATGACGAGAACCTTGTGAAAGCCGAGAAAGATAAAGAAATTAAATATCAAGACTTGGCACACGAGGTTGTCGCCATGTGGGATGTTGATTCAGCAATCATTGTGCCGATAGTTGTTACGGCCAATGGTTTAATAGCCAAGAGCCTCGACCAACATCTAAAGAGGCTCTCGTTGGGCAGCTGGATCAAGGGCCTGATACAGAAAGCGGTGCTTCTGGACACGGCGCGCATTGTTAGGAAGTTCCTCTCTCTGAGGCCCTGACCGCCGGTAGCTTGGACCCTGTTCCCGATGCCGGTGGGCTACTATATTTTTATATTTTTAAATGTTTTTTTTTACTTTTTTGTATTGAAATATTTAAAAATGTAATTGTATATGTATTTATAAATGAATAAACGGAATAAAAATAAATAAAAATATTTTATTTCAGATTTTTTTGAAATCCATAGCATGTTAGTACAATGAAACCTAAATCTAGTGTTAGTAGTTAAAAAATAAATTAAATTATATATTACTTCCTAATATGGGTATCAACCCAATGCTTTACGTAGCACGTATCCAGCCTATCCGCTATAACAGCCAGGATACTGTTGGTGCTGGCGCGCAGCCTAAAGAGCGTCGCGGCGCATCGCTTGCGAAGCACGGCATGGAAGCCATCAACATGTGCGTCCGCGAACATACCCGACGCACTGCACCAACGCGGCAGCCTCAACAATGCCCTGAACGCATTGTTATACTGGACGCGTAGCGCGCTGTACGATCTTTGCGTATACTGAGCCCACAAGCTGCACGTGTATAGTGATGTACAGTGCGCTCTAAAAAGTGTTATTTTAACTTGAGCATTACAACGCTTAAACCTGTGGGCTATCATATTCGCTCTGATCGCCAGCGCCCTACGCTCCCTGTCCATGTCCTCATCGTCATTTAGGTGTTCAGTGACTACATGCCCAAGATATTTAAAGCATCTGACCACTTTCAAAGGTGTTCCGTTCAGAGAAACGTGTGGAACTTGATCTGGTGACTTGGTACGGGCTTTAAATATCATAAGTTCACTTTTTGTGACATTATATTTGAGGCCATGGCTAGCAGCATACGTCTCACAAACATTCATTAGTTTCCTAAGCCCACCGATCGTTGGACTCAGCAGCACCATGTCGTCTGCGTAACTCAGATTATTTACACAAATATTATCTATATGACAGCCGACATGCATGCTGCTGAGCTCAACGATCAGCGCATTTATATACAGATTGAACAAGACAGGGGATGACAAACCACCCTGTCTTACTCCACATTGAAGTCCATATGGATCCGACATAATGCCCGCCCACTTTACATAATTGACCTGATTCTGATACCAAAACTTTAAAATGCTAATTGTCTCCCCAGGTAACTTGGTCTCCCTAAGTTTATCCCAGAGTTTGTCATAATTAACGAGATCAAATGCTTTAGAGAGATCTAAAAAGCATGCATAAATGGGTGTTTTCCTATGGGTGTAATACTCAACTGTGTGTTTCAGGCTCAGTATTGCGCTCTCTGTAGAAAGTCCAGCGCGAAAACCAAACTGAGCATCATGCAGCTTTACAAGCTCTGTTAACTGAGCCTCAAACACACCGTCTAAAACCTTTGCAATAACTGTGGCAAGTGAGATCGGCCTATAATTAGATTTGACTGAGCTGTCCCCCGTTTTGTTTTTTACTATGGGAGTAACCATCGTTTTAGTTAGCTCACTTGGTAGGTAGGAGTGCCCAATACAAAGATTAAAAAACATCGATAACAATCTAGGAATGTGCGGCCCTGCGTTTTGAAGATGCTCGACGCTGAGACCGTCATGCCCAGGTGATTTTCCTCCTTTCATACTTTTCATAATATTTCTTATATCTTTAGCACTCACTCTTGTTCTGATGTTTTCACACACGGGGTCAGCGTCCAGCATACACTCCGCAGCGCCCAGTGGGGATTCCACGGTAAAGTGATCTTTAAACATATTTGCGATCATTTTCGCGTCAGTAACACCTTCAACACTCAAAGGAAGGCCAGACCTGATGTTCAGTTTATTGGTATGTTTCCAAAATTCCCGAAACTTATTATTCGAGTGCAGTGTCGCTAGCCGATCCATCTTTATCTGCTCCTGGTGTTGTTGGCACCATTTAAGCTTAGCTTTGAAAATCTTTCGGCTACGACACATTGCTTCATGAACAAAGCCTGCTTTCGGTTTGCCAGACAGTAACCAGTTCTGAAAATCAAGCCTGGCCACCCTGTGAGCTTCGGCAACAAACTTATTCCAGCCCATAACTTGTTTTTTCCTACCGCTCATACCGACCCCATAACTAAACTCCGAGGCCTTACTAAGAGATGAGACAATATCAGAATACATATTGTCTAAGATTTTTCTATGGTCCGTTTTGTTACACCGCCTATCACAGCATTCTCTTAATGCCATTGGGAAATCAATATTTCTTAATAATTTATTGCAAAGGTTAGTATACATACCAATTTGTTCTGGTTTTCTTTCCCCCCAGGTCACTTTATTTTTAGGTACTTTTGTACTCACATTTTTAGACTTTAATATATTTAAACTACACTTAACGGACACAGGATAGTGGTCAGACCAGTATACATTATAATCAACATGGATATCCATAACAGAGGGCCACGCTGCACTAGTAACAATAATGTGGTCTAACCAACGTTTACAACCATGCACCTCACTTATATATGTGTGCATATCAGCGTCTGCCCCACATTTAACAATGTCTGCACATACCCAATCTTGATCATCACAAAAACTGAGTAGTTCTTTATAGAAATTCTCATTTGGATGAGCATTAAAGTCCCCAAGCACATACACGTAGTCTATACCACATTCTTCAATTATAGCATGTACAGCACCCATGCATTGGGTAAAATCAGTCAGATGTTCCGCACAGTCTGTGGGCATGTATACCGATATACACATTAAGGGACGATCATTAGTCACTATTTTAATTGCACAAATCCGAGGATTGTTACATTCAATTATCGTTACTGACGGGAAAACACTTTTACGCCACAATATTGCCGTTCCTCCATGAGGCCTGCCTCGCAATACTCCTGACGACGTATCCACTGCTGAAGTTCCGGTGCAGCCAAAGTCAGGATTAATACTGTTCAACCATGGTAAGTCATGAGGCAGTAGCCACGTTTCTTGAAGGGCAATTATGTCTGACACCAAACTTAGCCGCCTAATACCTTCAATCGAACGCTTAACATTTCTACAGTTAAATGATGTAAAAGTATAACTGACGTTGTTATCATCCATGTATTATTGTATGACTGGTTGCAAAACATTTTCTGTGCTCGTATTGGACACCTTCGAGGCGTTGTCACGATTAAATTGTATAAATCGTCGATACAGGATGCCATCGGGCCAAAAGTTCTCATCCATAAACATGCCCAATCGGTGTCTCGGTACAGAAATCTTAAAGGCAATATAATCTCTTTGTGACTTCATATTTATTTTCTGTAGTTGAACATGCAACTTTGTCTTACTAAATATATGATCAGAGATGTCACTTTCAGTAGTACTCTTAACCACATTATATATAAATAAAGGTACCTTAATATCAGCTGCCTTAAATTTTCCTTCTGGTTCAATGACTGCCGTACCTTTTTGTCCAATAAACTTATTTTTCGACCGGTTTTTCTGAATAAGAGTCCATTTTTCTGGAGGTTCGACCTTCTTCGATTGACTGGGTGTGTTAATTATTTCAGCATACGTCTTTGGTTTTAGTGAACAATCCATATTCAATCGCATCATAGTAGATTCTTGCAAAACGGACGATTCGTTCACGTTGTTTACATTAGGGCACATTGTAGTTTTTAAATGCGCATCGACATCTGTTGACTTGAGCGCACATAATGACGCGCACATAGTACTTTCTACTTGCGCACGGACATCAACATTAGCTGTTTTAAACGCGCACTCGTTATCTACAATATCTACTGAGTGCGGGCTGGACGCGGAACCGGTTTTTTCACATTCATTATTTTTGTTCTTTGATTTGTTTACCTTAGTATTGTGAACTATCCGTTCTTCTGGCGATTGATTAACGCTCGATTTCATGGATGTATATTCCAGTCCCATTGGCCCACTGTCGTTGGAATGACTATTAATTATATGCGCACCTCTTTTCGTGTTTATATTGCTTTCAAAATAATTCACTATAGATGCCTGTTTCAAGTTTTCTACATCACTTTTTAACGAGTTGAAAGTCTCCACTGTCACATACCGCTCCTGCACCTCCTTTAGATCGCTACGCAACAGTAGTAAGTCTTTCAAAAGCCGCGTTACATCTACATGATCAAACGTAATGGGGGGTAGTTTTTGCAGATCGCGAGCCACGAATATAGGGATACTTTCAGGGTCGGTGTTCTTCAGTAATGTTAATATGTCCTCCAGGTCACGATGAGACTTCCCTTCACGTTTGCGGGTTTTCATACGCTGATATGTTGGTAATGAATTGAACAGAAGTTTCTTGGCCTCCTGTATTTCTTTCGCAGAGAAAGCACTTCCACAAATTCTCACAACACTTTCTTCGTCCATAACATCTATTTTATTGCACACAAATGCTAAGACTTCATTAATAACGATGTTACACTTGGAACATTTTACAATATCTGATTCCATTGTTCTAGTACACAGTAACACATCCGTACGCTTCGGCGTGTCGCGAGTCTCTCACTAATATAGCAAATAAATAAATAGATAAACTTACAAATATTATATTAAGAGAATACACAAATAAGTGAAAAAATATTTAAAATAACTAAATGTATTACAAATAATTTAAATATTTTAGTAATAAGAAACATTATTAAAGCGCTCTTCCTCTCTCCTACTTATTAAAACTTTTGCTGTGCCCGACAGGGTCCATAATTGTTTCGATATTTTAATACTTACCATCTGTATGACTGTGTACATTATGGATTGCAATAAAGAATTGAAATTGAAATTGAGAAGTAGAGTTCTCGCCAACGTCGCCGTGACCACTCTTGACGCTACTACGAAGCCCTTGCTTGATAAAGCATCGAAGCGGGCTGATGATGATGGTTTTATGATGGTGCAAAGGAGGAAGCTCCGGCAGAGAACCCTTAAAAACCGCTGCGGCAGAGCTCCTGTGGAGCACAACTTAACTATACGTGCCGCGAAGCCGAACACTCTGGGGTACATCTCCCGCCTACACTACACCACTAAGGCATAGGACATCGAGGAGTACGTGCGCCAAGGGACCAATAACACGGCGAGAGTGCAGCTGCTGAAATCGCGTCGCAATGTCAACTTCAGGGTGCGAGTACCAACTGGTTTTCTGCACCTCGTCATGGAAGAAGACTTTTGGCCGCAGGGAGTAGTGTTCCGTCGCTTCCGCGGACAAATGCCTGAATGAATGACATAGTGCACAAGCGAAGTGTTTCCACTAATATAGACTTAAGTTTTATTACTAACAGAAACTGTATTATTTAACTTATATAATTATGTTAATTTGCAAAGTATAATATATAAGGTCCATCTATTCATACACGAAATATTTTAAGGGATACATCTATAGGAGGTAAAGAAGCTAAATAAATTAAAAAAAATTAAAATATCTAAGTAAATTTTTTGTCAAATTAAATAATTTAATTTTACTTGATACACATAAAAAATACTGGCTCTTTACTATTTTCAATATCCATTACGCTAGTTTCTACGTAGTATTAATTGTCATTGAAGCGGGCGGCGGCATGGCGGCGCGGTATGACGGCACGCGGCTTTTATGAATGATCTCTCACACACCGAAAAGTAAATAATAAAAGAGTAGCGCGGCGCGCGCGCGGCAGCCCGCAGCAGGCAAGAGCACCGCACGCGCCGCGCTCGCTCTCCCCGCGCCTCTCCAGTCCCGCACGGTCCGCGTGTTGCATCGCACGTGCGTTTTTCAATCAAGCGTCGGGCTTCGGTCAACAAAGGCAACAATGCCAAACTACAGGTATTCCAACCAAGAGTACTCGAACATGGTGTTGTGCTATCACGACAGTGGAGATGTTTTGCTCAGAGCACAAGCCCTCTTCTTGGAACGATATGGGAGACGACCAGCATTGGAAACCATCCTGGGAGCAGTACAGCGGCACCGGGATTATGGGGTCTACATGCCACCAGCTGCAGACGGGGGCAGGCAACGAGTGCCAGCGAGCATTGAGGACGACATCCTCGACTTCTTTTCGCGGTACCCAATGGCCAGCACAGCAGACGCCGCTCGCGCTTTCGACGTGAGCGATATGACCGCTTGGCGCCTTCTACGGGATGAGGGGAAGCACCCGTTCCATTTCACCAGGGTCCAAGAAATTAAGCCGATGGACTTACCTCCACGCGTGGAATTTTGCCGCTGGTTACTTCAAGACCCGACGCGGCGCATCCTATGGACGGACGAGTCCACCTTTACGCGCGTTGGGTTGTTTAACATTCACAACGCGCACTGGTGGGCAACAGAAAATCCACGTGTGGTTAGGCCGGATCATTTCCAGACCCGGTTTAGTGTTAATGTGTGGGCTGGATTAATAGGTGATAGACTATTAGGACCTGTTTTCCTGGATCGGCTTAATGGTCAATCATACCTGGACTTTTTGACAGGCGAACTAGCGACCATGCTGGAAGACATTCCGCTTGCTTATTTAAGGACAATGTCCATGTACTTCCAGCATGATGGCGCACCAGCGCACTATGATAGGCGCGTTCGCGAGTACCTATCTAACGAGTACGGCGATCGTTGGATAGGTCGAGGTGGACCGATCGCCTGGCCAGCTCGCTCGCCTGATCTTACGCCGTTGGACTTTCATGTGTGGGGTAGGGCTAAAGACCTGGTTTATGGTAATGACGGCCATACCATAAATAGTGCGGAACAATTAAAAACGCGTATTGTGAACGCTTTCGCAGTGATGGCTAGTGATAGAGACACATTATTAAAAGTGCAAGGACACATTATAAAACGTGCAGCCCTCTGCGTCCAACAGCAGGGCGGATATGTCCAACAATTGGTGTAAATAGTGTAAATAATTACTAGATAGGTATGTACATTTTTAATTATTGTAAATAAGTTGATTCTAATTTTTAAACACGCCAAATTATTGTTACAGTAATTCATAAAAAAATCCTTGCAGTGGGATAAATTTCGTGTAAAATAAACATGTTTCCAACTAACTCCATGCGTCGACGTACAACCATAAGAATAGTAAAGTAGAATAATAATATCATTATTCTTATGGTAAGTACCTACTACGTAGATACAACGTTTTCCATCTACCTAAACAAATTATTGTAACCAATAATTCGCCAGTCCAAAGCCTGATGAAGTGTGATGGGGAATTAGAATCAATAGGTACCTACCTACTTACCTAATTAGTATTTAAAAAAAGTTGCCGCACTCTGATAGATGTTTCATGTGTCGTGGATGCGTTTACAAATACAAATTCCGTATGCACGAATACCCAGACCCGAATCAACTATCTGTAGATTTGTTTCATGCGAGAACAAACCCGCAACACGTAGCGCAGCAAGCCAACCGCTTCGCCACTCCGCCAACCGTGCCATCGCTACACCCGCTACCTATACCATTGCGACCGCGTTCTACGCGGCATAGTAATCAACTGTAGTGTAGATTTGTATCTCTAGACCACAGAGTACTACCTAGACTGTAGGAGGTCCGTCGGATTGCGCCTAGTAGGTACTAGGTAAGGTATTAATAAATTAAGCTAAACGTAGCCACTACCAATCGCATTGAGTTAAACAGACATCATTCAAATACGGATTTACTAACAATGTTCTTTACCTACAAAAAGACTAGTAGGTAAATAAAATGTATCTAATCATTTAATCGTTAAATAGGTTTGACGAATCATACCGTACCTATGTTATTCCACGTATCATAGGAATACAAGTACTATCATTTTTCATCATCATTCATTAATGCAGTGTCAGTTCAACAAAATAATCGTATGCGGCGACTTGCTCGGTTTTATACACTTACACGTGCACAGTTGCACACACACATCCCGCGCGCAAGCTAATGTCGGTCGTCCGTAAGGTGAAACTGCACATAAGGCCGATCGTACATGCAATAGCAAGTAGCATAGTTAGGCACTTACCTACCTACCTCGCGAGTACCGATTGTGATGTGATACCTTCGATACCCAAATTGGACAACAACATTCGGTTTTCTGTAAGTAAAGAAATCTCAGAAACAGCGTGTACCTACAACAGTACTGTAGGTATGTCTACGTTTGCCTATCTCTGGTACGATTTTTGATAAAGCCGCAGACCACTTAGATCACTTTGACTTCTTACAGTTTACATCTGTACGAGAATGTAGGTACACAATCAACAAACAGCTGACGGATGCGACTCGGCGTTCGAATAGTCGACATGAGTTATAAAATTTAAGTAACTGTCGAAAATCTGACATAATACCTCCATAGGTAGGTACGTAATTTGACCTCCTAGACTCCTAGGCGAAAAATCACATTAATGTCATTCGAATACGCCAAATCTGCGTAATTCATAAATCAAACAGTAGTACAAACGCATTTCGGTAGTTTGTCTAATAAACGATTGTAACAAACACAGGTGTAAGTTTGGTGAAACCTCACAGAGGTCATTGACTTCGAATTCGAGTTGTACCCGTCAGCTGTTTAATAGTTTACAGATATTGTGAACTGTAGAATAGCATTTTTTAAAATCGTACCTAGATTCTTTTTCGTAAAATTTTAAGGAGGGAATTAAATACCGGTGCAGTGTAAGGTGTTTAGTAGGTGGTGGTGGTGGTGTTGTTGGTTACATAGGTAGGTTGTTTTGTAATTTAAATTCACGCTATTAAAATTAGACTCGATCGAGTTATGCATTTTATCTACGCTGGTTTATTTCTAACATCATCATCATGCCTGTATTCACCGGAGACATAGGCAGAGGTCTATTTTCGTACGCCCACAGATGTTTTATGTGTAGTTAGATCCCATGTAATAGGAGGTGAGGGCAGAGGTTTTCGTCAGGCACCACACACTGTTGAGTGTGGTAACTGTTAGCGTCAGGATGCGAATGACTATCGTGCTTGCGCGGTCGCGCGGAAACATGACGTACGAACACGACCTCACCACGCGGCACGCGCTGCCCGACAACTAACAGGGACACAGAGAAGAGCGATCCTGCTCTGATAGAGATAGAGAATAGACGGGTACCACGCTCGCGCCGCCCGCGCCGTCGCGTCGTCCGGGGCGGGTCATTCATAGAATAGGGAGTAAAGGTTTTATGTAAAATGTCTCGAGCAATATTACAATTATAATAATTACGTAAAACAAAAAACTTTAAAAAAAAATATTTTTTCGTCTTGATTTGGCTTCTTTACCACCTATAGATTTATCCCTTAAAATATTTCGTGTATGAATAGATGGACCTTATATATCTGTGAGCCAAATTAGCCTGAAAATAAATGAGTTTATTATTTATTATTATAGAATAGATATATAAATTAGTATAGAAATTCCATGACCAGACTTCGTTTGCGATATTATAAAGTAGTTAGTATAAAAAATCACAAATTAACTATGACGAACTCATATGGTGATAACATGCATTCAATTCCGTCGCACTTAATGAGTAAATTGCTTTTAACTCTACCAGGAAAAGGTGAAGCAACAAATATAAAAGCAAGACTGACAGTAACAAATAAATCAAATGTGACAATTTCCCTCATCATCCATCACAAAATGGCTTTCATATACGACACAAAACTGACGCATGATATAACAGTGACGACTCGTAGCTCGTAGAATTAAGCGTCGTACCGCTTTCGTGGCTTAAACGGCTTAACTCGAAGACGCTCTCATGTATGTAATGATTAAAGTGTAGCTCTAAGGATACTATTTTTCAACATAAAAGTGGATGAAACGCCTAGGTAGGTATTATAAGGGATTAGTATCTAATATGAGGTGATGTTCCTTAAATTTATTTCTGTTAATACTACAGTTAATTTTATAATAAGCATTATAGATTTTCTGGATCATTATATTTTTTAGGGAGTGCCTCCGCTGCCGGCGCCGGTTGCCATTACGAGTGCCGGCGCTGGCTTCCAAATTGGCTGCCGGTGACGTGCCAAATACATACACTATTTTTATACACCTTCAAGGCCTTTTCATACTCTTCATGAGACGTTTATTCGTCACCCACTTTCATTTTCACAATAAAAACAAATGAAAAACTTAAGGGGATGTTTGTAAGGTTGTTTGGGTTTCCAAGAGTCGACGGAGCCCTGCTGCGCGGGACTCCTATTTCTGCCTGCAAGGTTTAAAGTAATCTAAAAAAAAGTGAACCTAACCTATCCGTGTCAGGGTGCCCAGAATAAGGAGCTCGCTTCGGTCGCTTTTGAAATAAATCAGTTGGAAGACACGTTTCAGTGTTTGGCCCAAATTCGAACCTACTTTTCAACGAACATACTGTTGGGGCTATCGATGACTCTGGGTTGTATCAATAACATACACTAGCGGACTGTATAAAAATGATGTAATGTAGGTAATATAATAAACTATAAAACGATGTACAATGCTGAGGTTACGGTATATAAAACAATAATTCGTTACTATGCGCGATATTGAGTGGGATGACTCAACACATACATACCAAACAACTTATTACCACCACCGATGTCCATTTTGGGTGTGCCCACACACACACACAGCTGCCCAGCTGTCGTTTTTAATCTCGGCTGCCGACATTAATGTACCGCCGGTTCCCAATGACGTTATTTTTGGGTGCTGGCGCCGGCAGCGGAGGCACTCCCTATTTTTTAACCGACTTCAAAAAGGAGGAGGTTCTCAATTCGGTTGTTTTTTTTTTTTATTTTTTTTATTTTTTTTTATTTTTTATGTTTGTTACCTCATATCTCCGTCATATAGGAACCGATTTGAAAAATTCTTTTTTTGTTCGAAAGGGTATACTTCCCGATTGGTCCCATTTAAATTTTGTTAAGATTAGACCATGAACTTCAGAGATATGGAACGGAACTCCTCATCGGATCAAAGCAAAATTCTCAAATTACTAATATTGCTTTGTTTATATTTGTTGTTGGGAACTGACTACTGAAAAAGAGGAGGGGGTGCGTGTCCCCCCTCCCCCCCTTTGGAATGTTTTCATTATATCGTGTAAGGTATCATTTGAAAGGACTTTTTATGCTCGACTACGTCAAAGCCAAAAAGAAGGGTTATGAAGAAGGGGGTTAAAATTATGACACTAAAACGTATTTAATAAAAAATAAACTTTAAAAAAAAGTAAAAACCGACTTCAAAGAAACACTAAAAGGAGTAAAATAATTACCATAATATAAAATTAACAGTTTCAGAAGTCGGTGCAACTCTACACTGAAGCAAATAGAAGCCACCGACTTCTGAAACTGTTAATTTTATATTATGGTAATTATTTTACTCCTTTTAGTGTTTCTTTGAAGTCGGTTTTTACTTTTTTGCGTAAAACGTTGCCCCACACTAAGATTTCTCTTGTATCGTTGGTGCGTTTACAGACACAAATCTCACATACACAAACGCCCAGACCCGAAACAACCATCTGTAGGCCATACAAATTTTTGTTCCAATCGCTTAGCCACTGCACCACACGTGTCGTCAAATTGCTTGCAAAAGCCATTTAACAATAATAATTATATCAAATTCAATTTAAAATTAATACTCTATTTTTCCGATTACACACTCTGGTGGTAATGCAGCCGTATTATTTGTGTGTTACGTTTGAATTATGCCGTAGTAAATATTTAGTAGTTTCATAATAAATGGAAAATTGGTACTAGGGACAGACTGTACAGTCATCATGAAATCAAAATAAATGATGATTGTACAAAGTTTCAAAAGTGTTTTATGAATGTAAACTTGTTTATTATCTATATAATTTTGTGTGCAAAATAACAGAATAGACAACACTATAAATATTAGTAGGTATAATAAAAAATCGTTACATGCTCTGATTGTTAGAATTTAAAGCTTCAAAAAAGTCGTCAAGTTATGCTGTTGACTGTACAGTTAGAAGGACGTCTACAACGTGTTACATAATTCCCCTAAAAAAAGAAAATGTCAATCAAGTAGTCTTTAATGGTTGTTGTTATTTACCTCTCTGAGAAAATTAGGTAAGAATGTAAATAACTTTCTGGGTCTACTCTTTACTTTTATGTTTTCAGGGTTGCGTTTCAGTGATGATTTTATTTTATGATTTGTCCAATTTTTTTTTGGCTCCTTTTTTTGAAAATATTGCCAATAGACTTTTACAAGGGACCTTTTAATCCCGTTTCGGCTTTAGGGGTATTTTTGTAACACGTTGTATAGTAAGCAGTGGCTGGAAAAAGATCAGTGATGACGCATTATGAAAAGAAATCAAACAATGAGAGAAAACTAAGTTTCTGCATATCCTTACGAAAGAAAAAAGTGATGTTGTGCCTGTTTGTATGTTTCACTATATGTTTCATTTCGTTCAAGAAAGTAAGAGTAACATATGTAAACTTGGGAAAAAATGTTCCTCAAAGTTAGACAAAAGCTCTTATGTCCCACATCCAACCTTTCGACTGTCAGAAAATCGTTCCTTTCACAAAATATTGGGTGTCAATTCGTAATATTTTGTTATCTTTCATATTTATGTTTTATCATTCATGCGGAGAGGGACGGGTTAACAAGATTTTATGCGAAGAATATTTTTTTAACACGTATTAAATTTACATTTGTGAGACGGTGGATCTAAAACTCTATCCAAAGCTGACTGAACTGGCAGAAAATATCAATTCGTCACCTAATTGCAGTAGTCTGCAATATCAGTCTGTCTGACACTATCTATTCTTAAGCTAGCACTTGAATACAGTGCTTTTGTTCACTTAAAACACAATACTTTTAATCTAGCTAATTTAGGTATTTTTTTGAAACATGCAGGAAACTTTTTGGTTTCTTTAATCCAAAATTTATTTATTTATTTACACACACAATTATAACATCTTGACAGTAAAAACCAAAGCGGTGCTATAAGTAAAATTAGAACTACACTATAACATATTATAAGAAACATAAAAAGATAAAAAAATATTACATATTTACTTATATAAAATAAATAACACTTAATACTAGAGCCTCTCTAAAATTAGCTGTATGTACAGCTTGGAATAATTTCGGCAGATTTTCTTCAAAAAATATTCTCATCTCTCTCTCCGACATACATACCTAAAATGTTTGGTTTTTTATTTATTTTGTCAAACAATTTGATAGTTTTTGTAAACTAAAACTATACTGGCGGCCTCGCATTATAAGAAATCGTGGATGTCGTTTATCGCGTATTCCGTATTTTTCGGGATAAAAGTAGCCTATGTCCTTTTGCAGGTTCCAAACTGTCTCTGTCTAAGTTTCATCAAAATCGGTTCAGCGGTTTAGGCGTGAAAGCGTAAAGCTGGCTTCCCACGGTGCGTGGTAGCGCGCACCGGCTGTGCGTGGTATCATCCGTAAAATCACGCACTGTGAGAAGCCACATTATGAGGGTGTGTGATGTGGATACGCCGCACCGCTCCGCACGCGTCCGCGTTACCACGGACGAGTCTCTTCCCATGGTGCGTCGGTGCGAGCTCGTGTGTCGCGGTGCGAGCTATCACGCATCGTGGGAAGCCGGTATAACAGACAGACAGAGATTACTGTCAAAAAATTTGTGACGCGTGCGCGAAATCCTCTGCGCATACATTTTGTACTAGACCCGCAGGCTGCTGAAACTGGCAAATTTCTGATAGTCTAAGGGGTCTATAGTAAAAAAATGTATGCGAAGAGTGCGCATCAGACATTTTCTGAGAGACTTTTTCTTATACTTTGCAGCCCGACTAAAGAAACATGAAGGCTTGTTGCACATTCCCTATTTAAAAACCGACCAGTGCGTGTCAAACCACGGACAGTAGACCACGCGCAGTAATAGGGTTCCGTAGTTGCACAATAATGCGGACTAAGAAGAGGGCTTAGTAATTTTTCTATGGAATTTGTACGAAATTTTTACTTTTATAAGTTTTTCGACTATTAGGTACTTACTAGTAAAACATCGTCAATTTAAGAGTCAAGGAGGATCCATAAAATTTTTTTTTTTCTTTCTTTTATTTTACCACTTTTGTCGGTGTGTTTAATAGGTATGTATATCCATGCCAAATTGTAGCTTTCTAGTACTAAGAGTCGCCGAGCTAAGCTGCGGACGGACGGACAGACAGACAAACGGACGGACAGACAGACAAACGGACGGACATGGAGAAACAATAAGGGTTCCTTGTTGACTACTGAACCCTAAAAACGACCTATAATAGCCTACTTTGTTTTTACGTAGAAATTCTTAAAACTTCGCCAACAAATATAAATAAGCTAGTTCTTAATAATATAAACCCATCGGTACCACCAACTTCCTTTGGCCCCAAACCCCTAGTTCATCGTTTTAATATTCCGGAGATTGATCCGTTAAGCCTATAAATTTTAATTCACTTCCGTGTACCTACCCGCGTAATTATTTCAACCGATTTAAAGCCGGTTTAGTAAAGCGATGTATAATGCTTTGTTAAAGCTGTGAAATCTCGAGGGCATTACTATATAATAGGAAGTCTTTGTTTGTTTATTTTAATGTATTATCTTTTATATTCTTCGACGTGGGTATGTATTGTTCTTGTAATCTTATAAAGGTTCCAGAAATATATACACGCTGACATTCAATTGGCTTTGTTGCTAGAACAAAAGTTGTTCAGACCATGGTGTACAACCATTCTAGAGCATCAAATAAAAAAAAAAATACATCATTAATTAAAAAAAAAACACAAATAAAAGTTTATAAAGTCAAAGGGGGGACCTGCGCCGTCGGTGCCATGATGGTTCAAGTTATTTGCCGGGAACTTTACCGCGATTGCCGCAATGAGTACTTTAATGTAAAGCCGGGTCCGCTGCGCCGTGTTTTAGTGTTTGCAAACAGTATAACATTGTTTGCTAACCGAATAGAGGCGTGACCTAACAGTTTTGTTAGCAAAAACACAATAACATGTTTGCCGAGACGAATGGATAAAATCCCCCGCGTTCGCCTGCGGGGAGGGGAAGTGACGCATTTTGTGTTCGCGCTCACTAGAGTAAGATGCCTGCCATCAGTGTTGCCAGGTCTCCCGATTTTCCAGTATATCTCCCGATTTTAGTAAATGTCTCCAGATGTCCCGGATTTCCACAAAAAACTCCCGATTTTGTAAGAACACTACGGTTTATACTTCCTTTATTGTTTTGCTAACATGTTTTGCTAACTTGTTTTGATAACATGTTTTGTTAGAAAATTGCCGCTGCGGACCGGCTTTACGGTTAATGTTTGAACACGTTTAAGACTTTTTAAGAATGATTAGTATTTATTTAAAATAAAAAAATATATACATAATATTGATAGTATACCATGGTCTGAACAACGTTTGTTCTAGTAAAACAACCAATTAAATGTCAGCGTGTATAATTATAATCTGTCGACTTTTTAGGTATAAAATAAAGAAACGAATGATAAAAGATAATAATATTGTAATTGTTGTTCGTTCATTATTTTAAATGAATCAGTAACTTCTATGCAATAGGGTCCGAATTCGATCTCAGCCCGCACCTCTGACTTTTTGAGTTTATGTGCGAATCATAATTTGATTATCACTTGCGTTAACAGTGAAGGAAAACCTCATGAGGAAACCTGCACATCCGTGAGGTAGACTAAGTCCGTAATCCTTTCTCATTCTGAGAAGAGGCCCATGCCCAGCAGTGGGACAGTACCTTATGGGCGGATTATGCTTAAGCATCATTTTAATTTGTATGCGTAAGTGTTTATCGGTTAACATAATTAAATACTGGTTTCTGTATTATAGAAGACATTTGCAGACAGTCCATTTTATGTGGGCCGTACTGAAAGTTTCTGCAACTGCCTACTTGCGTTAAAGATATTGAAAAAGAGATTATTACTTTTGAAAATGGAACTCTTCAGAGCTGTTACGCACAGCATCCGATCTGAATCCGTGAAAATACGTTCCGAAGTAGTCATAGAACTATTTGTATGGTAGTTTACGCACTAGATCCGACTTCCGTTATCCGATTTCTCTCCGTCATCCGTGAATCTGAAACTCGGTAGAAATATTGACGGACCTAAGTAGCCGTAGTACTGTATGTATGAACGTTTTCGCACTACCTCGGATTCAAATCGGACATATGCTAAAGATGGCCCCTGAATTGCTTAGATTTAGGTCAGAGGTCGGATTAGTACGTAAGCAATATCCGAATTCGGTCTGAGATTTTTAGACGCCAGATCCGTATTTTCGGGTCGGATTCAGTGCGTAACCGCTCTTAGCTGTGGAATACCTTCTTTTTTTACGTCTATCATTTTTTTTATTTTGTGGCGCAATTTTTTGCGCGTTTACCATAAGATGGATTTAAGTCGCGAAAATTTTCGATGTAATTTGTTACGATTTTCAATGTATTTTAAGTCAACAAGAAAGTTGCCAAAGACTTTAATTAGCGTTTGTTGATGAAGGGTCTCAAAGCTCTGTGTACTTCTGGTAATGAATTCAAACGTGGACGTATTCATCTCCAAGACGATTCACGTGAAAGCGGACCGGCGACAGCGGTAACAGAAACTAACACTGATGCTGCAAGACAATTAATTCAATCGGGTAAAACAATTATTACATCTCGACAAATTCGTACAACACTGAACATTGGTATGAGCCAAATGCAAAATATTTTGCACGTAAACCTGTTCGGAAGCTTTGTTCGCGATGGATACCGCATGAGTTAACGTAAGTTCAAAAACGACAGCGACTAGAGTGGTGTAATAAAACTTTTTCCAATGGTTTCATAGAATGAAAAAGTGTATGAATTGTCAGGGAAAATACTTTGAAAAACAGTGATTCATCGCCTGTTTTCCCCGAAAGACTGGGCAGAGGGTGTAGAGTACACCGTCATTTCGAAATTACGTTGAACACCCATGTCATAGGAGCTAGCCTATTGCCATCAAGCGGGCCCAAATCCAGACTTCAGGCTGCTACTGCGAAATTCCACACGAAAAACCCAACAACACTGTGCCCGACCTGGGGATCGAACCCAAGGCCTCACGCTCAGCAGCCGCACTTGCGACCACTAGACCAACGAGGCTGTCTGAGTGATTCATCACTACATAATAATTATAAAACAAAATCGCTTCCCGCTGTCTGTCCCTATGTATGCTTAGATCTTTAAAACTACGCAACGGATTTTGATGCGGATTTTTTTAATAAATAGAGTGATTCAAGAGGAAAGTTTATAGGTATAATACATTGCACCCGGGCAAAGCCAGGGCGGGTCGCTAGTACAACATAAACATTACAAGTGATAGAATAGAATATACTTTACTAGCTTTCGCCCGCAGCTTCGCTTGCGTGAAATTTTGAAACCGTTAAGTGACGATTTTTCATACAAACTTTCATCCCCTATTTAACTCCCTTAGGGGTTGAATTTCAAAAAATCCCTTCTTAGTGGATGCCTACGTTACAAAAGGAACCTACTGTCAAAATTTCAACTTTCTAACCCCAGCGGTTTAGGCTGTGCGTTGATAGATCAGTCAGTCAGTCAGTCAGCTTCTCCTTTTATGTGTATAGATTGTACACCAAAACTGTAACACAGCTCTTATACAATATCATATAGTGTTTTACTTTATCAGAATCCAGAAACATTCAGTATGGCTAACGTGACCATACGTCCCGCTTTGAGCGGGACAGTCCCGCTTTTGAGCTGTGTGTCCCGCTGTCCCCAAAAACACGTAAAAATCCCGCTTTGAAAAAAGGCAATCCGTGGAAACGAATTCAATATAAAACAGGCGCGTATTTATTAATTGCATCGCAAAACATTTTGCTAACCAAGTAACATCAACAAGTCATGCCAACATTATCACATTAGAGACATTCATTGTATAAACTAAAGCTGATAATTATTTTAAAGCAAATTGCTCTTCCGTAAAATATCGGCCCAGCCTACGAGACTAAACAAGAAAGTTTCCATTTTTTTTTTGTAAATTTTCTTTGCTTTTATGTGTTGTATTCTTATAAAAAAATATTGCAGTCGTCCCGCTCAGAGGTAAATAAAGAGTGGTCACGTTAAGTATAGCCTAAGTACAAGTTTTTGCCGTAGATTCTAAACACAGTCTGCATTCGCTTTCAAAACACCAGATCTTGCTGCACTAGCGTTTTTAGCACGTAGACAACATAAAAGGAAAGAAAACTACATATCACCTACTTTAAAGTCAAACATTCTATATGCGGATCACGATTCTCAGCAATGACTAAGAACGAGGAGAGGATTTCTTTATACATGTTGAAACGAGACCTCAGATCTATTTGAAAACTAAGAAAAAACAAACAAAACCATAACAACAACTAGTCTTGATCATCATAAACGTGCATTTCCATGAACGCTTCATTCATCAAGGATAAACATTATTCTAGTTAAGATTCGTATTTATTTTAACATTCAAGTCACTAGCACGAAACCATAGTAAATTGATAGAACAGTAGAGTAATTGCGAACAAATGGTCGATTAGGCACTCGCACAGCAGGTCACTTATACGTTACCGCGTAACGAAGTGTGACCAGTGAAAAGTGATACTTTCAAGAACGTGTTGCGTGGCCAGTTTTCCTGAGTAAATGGCGTAATATTAACGGCATGAAACAGTTTTTTTCGTTGTTCCGTCTCATTTGCAAGATTTCAGCAGACCCTCACCTTATCACTGGTGCCGATTCTCTTGTTCCCCAACTAAACTAAAATTAGAGAATTGCTATCTTTTACTAACAGATGGCGCGAGAAAAGGACGGTGATAGACAACAACTAAGTTAGAGATGTCAAATTAGTTTACGCCTTGAACTTCACCGTATGTTTAGTCGACACGTTTTAAATGTCGTTTTTTGTATGGAACTTTTAGTTCAACTGAAATTGACAGCTCTTATTTACGTATGTCTCTTTCTTATTTTACTAGAGTGAAAAAGATGGCAATAGCCTAAATTAAGTTTAGTTTGTCCATAACAGAATCGGCACCACTGTCTATCAGCGACTAAAAAAGTGGGTTGAATAGACTAACTGTGACAACGGTTTTGTGGGGAATAGATTAGTTATAAGATTACTGTAAAAGACTGCATCGTTGGTCTAGCGGTCGTAAGCGCGACTGCTGAGCGTGAGGTCCTGGGTTTGATCCCCAGGTCGGGCAAAGTGTTATTGGGTTTTTCCGTGTGGAATTTCTCTAGAGCAGCCCGGAGTCTGGATTTGTGCCCGGTCGATGGCAATACGCTCGTCCCCTAATACATGGGACGTAAACATAACGGCGAAATGTGGGTGTACATACACCTCTGCCAACCCTTCGGGGAATACAGGTGTTAGTTTATGAGTTTTATTACTGTAAAAGCTTATTTACTGTTAAAGTTTTGTTATTAGTATTTAATAATTACTGTAAAAGTTTATTAGTTCGAAAAGATGTGCGAAGTTAAGGTACATAAAACCATGTTTATAGTAACCATAATGCTCCAATTTAGTGTTGGTAAGTATAAGTTGGTAAGTACAGCAATATGCTAAGTGATGGCCGTTTTGCTCGTGACACATATTTTCCCATTTTTAACCGACTTCAAAAAGGAGGAGGTTCTCAAATCGTTTTTTTTATGTTTGTTACCTCAGATCTCCGTTTTTTATGAACCGATTCGAAATGTTTCTAGTTGTAGTAGTGGTCCGAGAATTTGTACATTATTGTCATTGATATATTAAGAAAATTATTGTAATTGTAATTTGTAGCACTAAGAAGTATTAAATAAAATAACTTTAAAAAAAGTAAAAACAGATTCCAAAAAAAAATACTAAACGGTGTAAAACAAATATTTACTAAAATTATCAGTTTCATAAGTCGGTGCATTCGATTTGTTTCAGCGTGCAATTACACCGACTTCTGAAACTGATAATTTTATTTTATGATAATTAATTACTTCCGTTAAAAAGTCAAAAAATGGAGAAGGCACCCGGACCGGACAAAATTACAAACGAGATGTTGAGGGGGACTATTGATGAACTAGTACCAATACTTACTAAGATGTTCAACCAAATTTTGAATAGTGGATACATACCAACACAATGGGAAACTTCATATATAATCCTAATACACAAGAAAGGCGCAAAGGACGACATCGGGAACTACCGGCCAATAAGCTTAATGTCGAATGTGTACAAAATATTCGCAAAGATCATTTTGGGCAGGATAAGCGCAAAATTAGACGAAAACCAACCAATAGAACAAGCCGGTTTCAGAAGGAACTTTTCAACGATAGACCACATCCACACACTCAAACAGATAATCGAGAAGTATAATGAATTCAACAAAACACTGTATGTAGCTTTTATAGATTATGCAAAGGCATTCGATTGCATTAGCCATAAGGCAATATGGGAGAGCTTAGGAAGGCAAGGTATACCCGCAACACATATTAACATTATCAAAAATATATATACAAACAGTAAAGCAAAAATCCAATTGGAAGCTTTGGGTAAAGAATTCCAGATCAAGCGAGGAGTTAGACAGGGAGACCCAATGTCCCCAAAGTTGTTTTCAGCAGTTTTGGAGAACGTCTTTCGCAACCTTGAATGGGAACATCTAGGCCTCAACATAGACGGAAGAAAACTAAACCACTTAAGATTTGCGGACGATTTGGTTCTACTGGAAGAAAATCCAAAGGCACTCGAGGAGATGATCCAAACCCTAAATACCGAGAGCTCTAAAGTGGGTTTAAAAATGAATATAACAAAAACGAAACTGATGACCAACTCAGAATTGGAACCCATTGAAATTGAAGGACAACAAATAGAATATGTCGATGAATATTGCTACTTGGGCCAGATCATCTCCCCTAAAGACCAAACAACCAAGGAAATAAATAAGAGGATTGCTAATGGATGAAAAAGATACTGGTCTCTCAAGGAAATTGTCAAATCTAAAGACCATAGTATGGCAACGAAAAGAAAAGTATTCAATGCTTGCATTCTTCCATGCATCACCTACGGCTGCGAAACATGGTCCCTTACAAAACACCATAGAGACAAACTAGGAAAATGCCAAAGAGGTATGGAACGAAGCATGACAGGAACAAGAAGGCAAGACAGAATTAGCAATGTGCAATTAAGAGCAAAAACTAAATTAACCGACATCCTGGAAAAAATAGACCTCCAAAAATGGAGATGGACTGGCCATATGTTGAGATCTGTACAAGAAAAGTGGAGCCAAACTACAACGAACTGGTATCCAAGAGATGGCAAGAGATGTCGAGGACGACAACAAATGCGCTGGGAAGATGAGCTGAAGCTTGCTGCGGGACCCAAATGGAGGAGAGTTGCTCAAGACAGGAAGCAATGGAAACTGCTGGAGGAGGCCTTTGCCAAAAGGCACACTGAGTTGAGAGACATAATATAGCCAAACGAATCCAACAATAAAGTCGTAAAGATGTAAAGATTAATCTCACCCAGTTGTAACGGGCTAAATAAATAAATAAAATAAATTACTTCCGTTTAGTTTTTTTATTTAGTCGGTTTTTACTTTTTTTAAAGTTAATTTCTTTATTTTCATTTTTGTTAATTTTTAGTTATGTGCGTCACGTCAAGACGTAAATTAAATTAGTTTTTTTTTTCTATTTATTAAATGCGGCTTAGTTACTTTACTGTTTAACACTATTCTGTGACACAACTGCAGGGCTCCATTTGAATCTCTAAAACTCAACTGTGAGTGTTTGCTGTAAATTGTAGCGGATGCATTTCGTGCTAGTTCGTGGTTTATCTTCGTCGGCTGATGTCTTGAATATGTGATGCAAAATGTTATCATGCAAATGTCACTGGTTATTTGTTACATGCAGTCGGAATGTTAGGGTGAGAGCTTAAAATGGAAGAGTTTGACTAAGTGTTCTGAGTAGGAAATATTTAGTGGAATTTTTGCTTTTCTCTTTCGGATTTTTGTCTTTAGTGTTCTTCTTCTTGAAATGCTTAATGTTCGTTCTAACTAGCTTTTTACCAACTATGTTGGGGCCAGATTCCAGTCTAACCAGCTGCGGCTGAATACCAGTATTTTATACGGAGCTACTGCCATCAGACCTTTGCAACCCAGTTGCTAGGCAATGTCGATATTCTAAGGTTAGACCGGTTGGCAGACTTTCGGGCTTCTGGGGGCCTACTCACTAAGTCCGTCAACGAAGTTAGTTGAAAGTCCGAAAGTAGCCCGAAACGTAGGAGTGAACAAAACAAGTGTCAAGTTCAACTTTTCGGACGGGCTAAAACACATCGGTAGTAGGGACAACCGTCAAATCGTGTTGTCATTCATTATTAGTTCGGGCCCCAAAATAATCGTATGTCCGTAGGTGATAGGGAGTAGGAAACGCTCGTAACTAAGGCCAAAATCTCGGACTTCGTGCTTAGGGAGTAGACCCCCTGACTACCCGTAACGATTGTCATAGAAATTCGTGTGACATCAGAGGTCGACGATTTAACGAGCTCTCTGAAGCACGGAGGTGACTCGATGTGTATCGAACGGTCACCCATCCACTGACTGACCGCGGCAAGCGCAGCTTAACCTTGCAATAATATGATAATTAAAAGCCGGGTGTTTTTTTAAATCTTGGATTGCTTCATCATTCAGCCGATAGACGTCCACTGCTGGACATAGGCCTTCCCCAAGCACCGTCATATTCCATGTTGAGCGGGGGGGGGGGGGGGGGGGTGCCATAATCGCCACGACACGACACAACTTTTTGTTTTTATTTCTCCCCCTAAAAAACAATATATTCCGTTCCTGTGCCCCTGACAGCCGCTGGCTAGCCCGACACTGATCAAACTCACAATTGACTTCATCTAGTCCTCTCCCTCATTATCACTCAGCCGAAAGACGTCCACGGCTGGACATAGCCCTTCTCCAAGCCATGTTGGGATTTGGTTGGGTTGGGGATTTGCCATAATCGCCACGCTACGCAGGCGGGTTGGCGATCGCAGTATGGTTGCTAAAGTACTCAGAGAACGCTGCTGCCCATCCTCTAGTGAATCCCTTAGTCGCCTTGAACGACACCCATGTGAAGAGATGGTTAGTGCTATTCTTTACGTCCGACACCACATGCAGAAATGGAATGCTTGGAATGCTTAATGTAATATATCTAATAATTACACGAGATTACACCCCAGTGTTTAATGAGGTTACAACTTATACAAGGTTAGTCAGAAAGGGGGTACTAATCCGAAAGGGTGTTAAAGTACCCATAATAATGGATAACTTTTGTTCTACCACTTTCCCCAAAAGTCGATAGTTTGAGGAAAATTGCTGTTCAAAAATTACAAAAAAAATATGCTAAAATCCATCTATCCTCAGCTATGATCAGCTGTTTACTTTTTAGGTCATATTTAGGGTTACGAATTAGAAGCTCCATTTTCTGAATCCGTAACTAAAGCAGGAATGAAGAATTTTTGAAAAAACTAAAATAAATATTATTTTACATGGAAATAAAAATTCTTGAAATTTTAACACTTGCTTCAAAATCGTCATTAGTGATACTTTCAGTGGTCCGCGGATTAGTACCCCCTTTCCGACTAACCTTGTATAGGTAAGATACCTGTTTTATGTAAGTACAATAGTTTATTCCAAAATATCAATTAAATTAATTTCTAAAGACCAATTAATATGTAAAGGAAACACAATAATTTTCGGGGAAGGCTAACAAAACACTTAAACAAAATATAGTCTTCGCAATTTTTTGCCCAACTGCAATGAGCGTTAAATAAAAATGTCCAGAGATATAATTTTGGCATTCACCGCTAGTTTTTACCGTAACTGCAGAAATATTTCGCTTCGCATGCCGGAGTAGACACGCGGTGCGAGAAAAAACAATATTTTTGTACAATTTAAATGCAAAGCTAAATCAGAAAATGGTTTAACATTTACGTAGCACTTTTTTAAGGATAAAATGCATGCTTAATGCATGGTCAGTGGACAAAAAAAAAGTTTAAGTTTCTTAAACGCTCGTACGCTTAACAAGTGCTAACAGTATTATTAATAACTCTAAAACGCAGTGTTCAGTTGTGTTTCAGCATAATACGCTATGGTTGGGTAAATTATAAAAGGGTGGTTTTCTTTAAGATCAAAAGAGTACAACTTTTGTAATTATTTACTATTAGCTGTACCGTATGCGTTGCAATGCACTATTTCCTACTTACTACCTACCTACTACTTACCTACTACCTACCTTCAGAAACGAAATCAAAATAGTAACAAAAAGTTAAAACCATTTTCATGCATGTCATAAACAAATGAAGAATATTATATACTGAGACAATTTCGTTTTTTTTTAATTTCAATATTTTCTTTCATATGAACCTTCTCCTGACATTTCGAACACAACAAAAAAAAAATAAGCGAAATCGGTCCAGCCGCTCACGCGTGATACCGTGACCAAGGGAAGTAGGGATTCATTTTTGTATACTTAAAGATGTGGTTTTATGGAAACGTAAAATCCGACCTGCCCCCGATTCAGAACCTTTCCAATTAGCTGTTTGTTGTCAACCAATTCAGTTTGTCATCTCGTTCCTTTTATGTTTCTTGTGCTTAGAGAAAAAGAGAAAACTTACCGAATCGTTCGACAACAGACTGATAGAATCGTTCTGAACCAGCCCCTTGTTACGTTCCGGCAAAAGTAGCCTATCGCAATCCAGTTCACTCTACTGTAAGACATTAGGCCTCTCACAAATTGAGCAGCATCAGATACCCAGTTCTCCGCTACTGTATTTATCTATAGATACATACGTCGGCTAGTTGATCGGCTTTCCCATTTGAAAACCTAGTAAGGGCTTAAAATTAAATTTGAGTGCGCGTCCTGAGTGACGGCGCACGGGCGTATTGCGTAGCGGCTTTACCGTCGATACCTGTCCTTAGTGCACGCGGGAAAGTTGACGCGTACGCGCGTGTTTAGTGTTTCTTTTATTTAACTTTGGTTTTAATAATGTCGATATCAAAATTCAAAGTTTTCGAACATTTATTTAATGCGCCGTTCCTTCCGCCTGCGCGGTGCGCCGTCACTCAGGACGCACACTTACAGGAGAGCGCATAAACGTTAAATCGGTCAGCCTTTGAAAAGTATTTATGTTAGGTAAAACCATGTGGTTGAAGTGACTTACTGGGTTTTAAAATTATCACAGGCAGTGAATGGCACTTACTAGGTATCGATGCTTAAATATATCTACTTATTATTTGAGTTTTCAACGCTGGTGTTTTTGTATTTGGTAGAGACTTTCTAGATTAGCAAGATTATGCAATAAAACGATTTTTATAAAAAGTGTCCCTTACTAGGTTTTGAAATGGGACAACCGTGATTACCTGCCAGGACTTAAGTACCGATACATGCCATGTTCACGTTGAATCAGCCAGGTTGCCGACACCAGATTGGCTTACATACCTGTCTTTGACAATCTTGTTACCAAGTGCATTATGTACCTAACGGCATCTAATTATTGGCCTTCACGCAATAGTATAACAACCGGTAACTGAGCACTATTAGTAGATGTTCGCAATCAGTGTAATGGTAGATCCATTACAATGGATGAATGGGTCCAATCCAATGCTATTCGCTGTATGGTCTTACTATCAAAGAGACAACCCCATTGCATTTCGTGGAACGCGCACTGAACGGCCAAACGGCGCAGTGAAGCATTCTGCCTAATTAGTATGCTAATAAGCCATATCAGAATAGAAACTATCAAACTAATCTAGATAGATACAACATACTACACTACAGCACCGCAACGCACAAGTCAGCGGTGCAGCACAATACAAGGTAGAAACATGCGTTACACGGCGCAACGCATGTACAGTCATGGTCACTGCTTAGAACTACGACAATGCTATTGTATCCCGTGTGGGGACGGGTTAGAATATAAAAGTTTACCGCACACTGGGAATAGACGCGTGTTGAAAGATTCAACAAAACCCAGCACGCTTGGTGGTAGGATCTATAGTATAGATTCTACCACCCTAGGTGGTTACCAGACCGTAGACTCTATACGGTCTGTCTGGCTAGCTAAGGCTGGTTAGCCTTAGCTAGCCAGACAGACCGTATAGATTCTACGGTCTGCCCGGCTAGCTAGACTAATTACCATCCTCATATTAAAGTTCAGCGCTAAGCAGTTTACTGTGTTCCGTCGTGTGTATGTGAGAGCGAGAGGGGTATAGGAGAATCCCTCTAAATCTCTGTTACTTGGATTCGTGTGCGCCATCTTAGACACTGTTTGCACTTACCATCAAATGCGACTAGGTTCAAAAAGCGAAAAAGAAATATTTAAAAAAAATATGCTACCGTTCATTTATTTCGGTGCGATGTAACTTGTGCGTTGCGATGCAGCGACGCAAGTTTGCAGTTTTTGTGAATTTCTTTAGCCAATATTAAATTCTTCGTAGATAAAGCGGATGTAAAAAGACCCATATGGATAACGAAAACCACATATTCTACCCATCATTGGGATCATTTTTTTCTACCAGACCATACCTGGGAAACCACTGGTTTTGGAGATATTGAAGGTCAAAGTATACATTTTTTTTTAGTTTTTTCCAAAAACGTATTCTAAGTGATAATACTAAACTTTCTTTTAAACAACCTTAGCAAAATTTTCAATTTTTCCTCACAAATTACGCATTTGAAGTTACAAAAATGCAATGAATATCAAACGCACACGTCCGTCTCGGCTCAGCTGTGTGGCCGCTGCACGCATGCAAACGCGCGGCATCGCCACAACCACACATTGCGCGCTATAAATTGCTTTTTTATGTCAAAAAATAAAAGTCGTTTCCCTGCAATTATTTTTGGTCAATGTAGTTTAGTTTGATGTACAGAGTGCGTAGATTTCGGCTATGTGATGGGTCTTTTTACACCCTGTATTTTATCTCATAATTACTTTGTCCCTAAGATTGCTCTTGTATTGTAGTTGCGTTTACAGACACAAATCTCACATGCACGAACACCCAGACCCGGAATAACTATCTGTAAGGGATTAAAATATTTATTCCGAGCGTGACATATCATTTTCATGATAACACAATATAACTGAAAATAGCTCATACAAGTTGGTGACGCAACACCTGAAATTCCATGAAAAGTCAGCGATATAGTCGAGGCAGAGACAAATTAATCATTCTAAATGAATTTTCAAAAATAGTGAACTATTAGTTTTAAATTGTAAAAGAGTCCTGATAAAACTCTGAGTATATTTTAAAGCTTGCTATATCAATTAGATCCGAGTTTAAAAACTCAAATGTCGGCTACTTTTGTTGCTGACCGTACAAGTAGCAAATGAGAGTACAAGATACATAACTGTAACCCATGCACGCCTGAGCCCTGAGATAGAAAGTGTAAACGAGATTGTATTGCGGACGGTACATATTCTTTATATGGTCGGACAGAGTACATTCCTCGGCTTATACTTTTCACGTAGCCAAGCTTATTCGCAGAACATGTGCAAATATTGATGTAAGAGAAGTTGGTTTTATAACAGTCCTAAATTTCTGATAAAATATGGTTGTTTTAGGTGAATAACAAACGGTTAGTCCGTTTGATAGATAATATTTTATACAGGTTGGATAAAAAATCGTGGATCAAACGAAACAGGGCGATAGTTGGGGTTATTTGCAGCATTTTTTGGTAGTACATTTTTTTAACAGTAATTTTATGGAGTTACAAATAATTTTTCGTAAGATTTAAAAGATATAGAAAAAAGTGCCAATACTCATAAATCATGGTACTCACTGTCATAAAAGCACTTTCAAGCAACTAAACACCATATTGTTTTAAAATAGGAACCCATTTTACTCTGATTGCCTATTTATTACACATTTTGATATTTTCTTAAAAAAACACTCAAATTGTCATAACTTTTATGGAGATCAAGTTAGGGCTCTGCCACACAGATATTTTTTACTGCAAATAACCCCAACTGCTGTAACTGCAAACAACCCTGTTTCGTTTGATCCATGATATTTGACCCACCCTATAAACAGGCTGTAAACGAATTCGTATAATTCCTTCAAACCACGTAATCTACAGGTGACACAGATTACCTAAACGTATTTTTTTTTCAAAATATCAACAGAAAAATAAAACGAAACTTGATTTTGTGTTTCTGAGTAATTTTAGCACACTAAGTTAACTGACTGCAAAGAGAGATAACGTGCTAGTCGAGCGCGCCAGCTGTGTCGTCGTACTTTTAAAATTCATTTATGCATATTCATTGAAATGTTTAATAATTTTTTTTTACATGCATATTTGTTTTTGCTTATTTTACTTTTTGAATCCTTATTATATGGTTTAGATACGATCAGATACCAGTAGTAGATCATGTGGTTATAAGGAATCACACGAATTCGTTTACAGCCTGTTCATTTTTAATTTTCTTCTTCTTAAATACCTACTTTGCCAAAGTGACGTCATCAAAGGAGAACTTCCCCTTTGATGACGTAATCTTGGCAAAAATTTGTCCTGATTAGCGCAGCCCTTATTTTCTTGGGTCATGGGATCTTCAATATTGAACGAAATTAGTGCTCGACGGTAAATATTTTCTTACTGTCATTCACTAATTATAATTCTAACATAACATCACGCCTGTATTCTCTAAAGGAATGAGCAGAGGTGTATACAGGGTTTAAACGAATTCGTGTAATTCCTTAAAACCACATGATCTACTACTATTGGTGTAGACTGGCCCCGCACGGGATTTAGCTTGATTAAAAATAAAAAATAAAAGTAGTTTTTTTCATGTGGTAGCGGTAGTTGATCATATCTAAACCACCTAAAAGGAATCAGTAAAAAAATGATTTTATTTTGCAAAAAATATTTTTTTTCAAAGTTTTTTTGAGTGAACATTTTGATGCCACGCATAAATTAATGACAGCACGCCGACACGGCTGGCGGGTACGACTAACGCGATATCGCTCTTTGCAGTCAGATAACTTGAGGCTCTAAAATGACTCAGAAATAGAAAACCAAGTTTTTTTTAAATTGTTTACAGTTGTATTTCAGAAATACCCATTTAGGGTTAATCTATGTCACCAGTAGATCATGCGGTTTGAAGGAATTACACGAATTTGTTTACAGCCTGTAGTACACCCTGACTTCGCCGTTATGTTTTGAAGTCCCATGTAATGCGGGGCGAGCCTATACTTATACCACAGTGTACCTACTTACTACATACAGTGGGTCAACGCCCATACATTTGACAGGTCCTATGAAATGTCAAAATTGGTAACACTTGTCAAAGGGTTGTCACATAAAATAAATTACACAAACTTTATCAAACAAACGTCCAAATTAATTAACGTTTTATAGAAACAGTGACACGCAAAAAGAAAACCACGCATGCGTAATTTTGACGATTGACAAAATAATGCAAAGGTATGTAGCAGCAGTTTCGCCATCTTATCCTGGAATATTCTAACAATATTTAAAATTACAAATTTTGTCGAGGTTACAGTCGCAGTGGCTAACGCTTGCGGGGGTAGGTAAGAGTCATAATGTCCACGATAGAGTAATAGAAAATTACTTATTATTCATAGTTATTACTTCTATGGTTTTCGTGGGTGCTACTGCCGGAAATAAAGCCTAAGTATTCCTCGATAATAAACGGCGGTCAAAACAATTTACCAGTTAAATGAGATTTGCCAGGTAAAACGTGGTCCCTATCTTGGTGTTTGAGAATTGATCTTGTTTTTGTAATCAGCGTCCCCAAAAATCATGGATTTGACACCCATGACGGCTAATTTGAATTTTTTTATGGCCGCCATCTTGCATTTCGATTTTGACCACATTTTCGGCATCAGCATCCCCTAAAACCATGGAAATGACACCCATGATGGTTAAATTGAATTTTTAATAGCCGCCATCTTGGAAATGGAATTTGACCTCATTTTCGGCATCAGCATCCCCGAAAACCATGGAAATGACACCCATGATGGTTAAATTGAAATTTTAATAGCGGCCATCTTGGAAATCGATTTTAACCTCAATTTCGGCATCAGTACCCCCGAAAACCATGGAAATGACACCCATGATGGTTAAATTGAAATTTTAATAGCGGCCATCTTGGAAATCGATTTTAACCTCAATTTCGGCATCAGTACCCCCGAAAACCATGGAAATGACACCCATGACGACGAATTTTACATTTTTGTAACCGCCATCTTGGATTTGGATTTTGACGTTATTTTTGGCATCAGTGACCCCGAAAACCATGAAATTGACAAGCAGGATGATTACATGGAAATTTTCATGGCCGCCATCTTGGATTTACATTTTGACGTCATTTTCGGCATCAGTGACCCCGAAAACCGTGGAAATGACTTCCCACGAACAATCATTTGAAGACGTATGTATGCCGCCATCTTGGATTAGTAAACAGACTTCATATTAAAATTGTCGTAATAGGTACACATACATAATCAATAATAAATTAATATAATTTCTATGAACGATATCAATCAAATTTGAAATCAAAAAGTGCGAGCCCTGGAATTTATGTCCCGAGTAGCAGTATGGCTACTCGGGACATAACCTCCGCCCCTTCACCCCGCAACCCCCCGCACGATTGCTCTGTGACAATGTTCTACGTTGACCGACTGTAAGGAGTAAGATATAGGTAGACTGTGCTTATACTATAACTGGGCACAAATCCAGGTTCCGAGCTGCTACTGAGAAATTCCATACGGAAAAAACCAATAACACTTTGCCCAGCCTGGGGATCGAACCCAAGATCTAACGGTCAGCAGTCGCACTTGCGACCACTAGACCTACGAGGCAGTCGTTCATAATCATATCACAATTAAAACTTTTCATTAAACTAGGTTTTCTATTACTTGTTTCGTATCTATTGGTCCCAAATATAGCATAAAGCGCAGTTCAGATACGCATAATAGCAAATACTGTATAGCACAACGACATCGCTCAGCGTACATTTAATATGGAGACGTTCACACAACGCCATGCTGTAAAGTATTGGCTTGCTGTACTCAATAAACTTGAGCGATTCTTAGAGTTATAATATTGTACGATTCTCCGGTCCCCACTCGGCTTCACTTCAACCCCGTTCGTCGCCCGACGGATCACCGTCGAATAACTTGCTATATACAAGGTTAGTCAGAAAGGGGGTACTAATCCGAAAGGGTTTAAAGTACACATAATAATGAATAACTTTTGTTCTACAATTTTTCCCAAAACTCAATAATTTAAGAGAAACAGTTGTTCAAAAATCTCAAAAAAAATCTCTAAAATCTATCTATCCCCAGTTATAATCAGCTGTGTTTACATTTTAGGTCATATTTGGGGTCATAAATTAAAAGCACCATTTTCTGAATTTGTAACTAAAGCAGGGATGTTTTTTTTTGAAAAAACTAAAATAAAAATCATTTTATTTGGAATTTTTTTTTATCGAATTTTGAAATTTTAACACTTGCTTTCAAACAGTCATCAGCGATACTATAGGTGGGCTTCGGATTAGTACCCCCTTTCCGACTAACCTTGTATAGTAGACCGACTAGCTATATAGCGTATGGTGTGAACGTCATGGTGTATAGTTATAGCTGACGCAATATGCTTTACTATACATATAGCGAAATAGTATAGCGTAGACTGAACTGCACCTCAGCTGTGGAAAATCCTAGCTTACTTTAATTATACACCGTGGGCCCGACGTACCTGAAAGATTTTAACCACGTCTTTCTAATGGTATTACGAGTCAAATGTTATATCAACGAAAGTCCAATTCAGCCATTTTTTTTATTTTTTCGTTACTTATTAAATCAATTACCTTTAGTAACTACTTCCTTGTTAAAAATACCTTAGGTTGAACTGTCAAAATTTATAAATTATCGTGTGAGTGGATACGAAACTTCTCACTTCACGACCCTCCGCGACAAATAAGACATACGGCGAGAGGGGTATGGTATGACAAAAGTCGCAACGCCGCGTTCATAGGACTTGTTACTATAGATATTTTTCGATTTGTGAATTTCCGTGAATAATGAATATTTCGAAAATTAAGCTTTATTTAACAAACTATATCCTAGCTTTTCTTCTCCAATTAGGCATCGGAATCGAAGGTTAAAATCTTTCGGGTACCTCGAGCCCGCGGTGTAGAATGCGTGCTATATAAATGTTTCTTAAAAGTATATAATATCTGCAGTAGCCAAAAACAGATCATAATTAATAAATCAAACAATTCACTTTAAAGTACTAGAGTACTTAATGTATTTTTTATATTCTGCGATAACGTACCGTGTCAAAAAAGTTAACTTATAAGTAGGCAAGGATACAACATTATTTTATGGCAGATAATGTATTTTTGATGCGCCTGGCTCCCAAACCACCCTAAAGTGAAAGAAGGAGAAAACTACTCCGCAGATAAGATAAAGTTTTATCAATAAATATTGTCACCGATAACGTATAAAGCTTTTTAAATACTGTTTACAATACATAACTTACACCGTTTGGTGTAAAACACAGTTAACGCATCACCTGTCTTTAGAGTGAGTTTTTTGACGTTACACGTAATGAAACAAAACAACGATATACAAGCTTATTTTTAGTATATACTAAACCTGAAACTAGTTTGTTCAGAATCACGAGGAGAATCGATTGACATATTTTTTACATGTCATTTTTTTTTCTTTAATTTCTGTTTTGTTTCAGTAGGTTTCTACTCATAACAGTTTCCGTATATTAGACAACCCCTGCATAGCATATCTCAGGCTTTTCCCCACTTTACTAGGGAACTTAACGCGACATAAACTACGGTGTAAATTGGAGATTTATTAAAAAAAAAAACACATATCCAGCAGTTCTGATGAAAATCTTATTGGGGTGTCTCGGTTTTTCTATATACTAAAAATAACGTTGTATAATTTAATATAGCCAATAAATAAATAGATGAACTTGCACATATAATATTAAGAAAATAAACAAATAAGTGATAAAATATTTATCATAGCTAAATGTATCAGAAATAATTTTAAATATTTAGCAATAAGAAAAATTATTAAAGCGCTCTTTCTCTCTTATAGGTACTTATCTAAACTTTTGCTGTGCCCGACAGGGTCCATAATTGGTTCTATATTTAATGCTTACCATCTGTATGACTGTGTACATTATGGATTGCAATAAAGAATTGAAATTGAAAGAGTACCAATTCGAAAGAGTGTTAAAATACCTATAATATTGAATAACTTTTGTTCTAACACTTTCCCCAAAAGTCAAGAGGAATAAATAGCTGTTCAATGATGACATAAAAAATAGGCTAAAACATGATTCTTGATTCTCAGCTATGATCAGCTGTGTTTGATTTGAAAGTTTAATTTACCTACTGAATTCGTATCTACGTAAAGTAGGGATAAAGAATTTTTGAAACAACTAAAATAAAAATCATTTCGCATGGATTTAAAAAAATATCGATTTTTTTATGTTTTACATTTGCTTTAAAATAGTCATCAGTGATACTTTAAGTGGCCTGTGGATTAGTACCCCCTTTCCGACTAACCTTGTTTATCAAAAGCAATTGCTAAAGAAATATCTTTTTTGTAGTATAGAAACTTGTTTCCTTACTTACTTGTTGGTAATAATTGGAATTGGTTTTATTTGATACCTACTCGGAAATAAGGTCAAACGTAATCGATTCGGTCGCCGCCGCCGCTGAAATTACGCGATCCGGCTTCTAGAACATAATCCTAAGATGATTTGAAAAAAGAACCTTGTAGATATTACGTATAGTGTAGTTAGCATTGGTGCAGCTTCTGTTGCACAAACTAAACTTGATTTAGTCTATGTATTGCCATTTTATTCAGTCTGATAAATTATGAAAAAGACGGCCATAAATAAGAGCTGTCAAATTTATTTGAATTATTAATATTTCCATACAAAAGACGACACGTCAGAACCTGTCAGAACGTGTCGACTAAAAACACGGTTAAGTTAAAGCCCTAAACTAGTTTGACATCTCTTACTTAATTCGTATGTATCCCCGTCTGGTGCCCATGTTTTTGCCGAAGTATTTTATACCGAATTTCATTACGTTGACAACGATTCGCCGACGTAATCTTTGCCGAAGCAATTTTTACCCTAATTTTATTTCGCCGAATGATTGTTGGCCACCATAATTATTTGGCCAAAAAATCATTTAGAAATTTGGTTTTAGTTATATACTTGTTTGAATATTATTTTCACACACCGGAATGTAATGTTAATCCGACTCAGCGCACCCCGACTACACGTGGTCAGACTCTGTCCTACCCCTAGAGTGTTATTTAAAAGCGTGGAGCCAGAAGTTCGCGAAGGAGGTCCTGAGTGGAACGAGTTCACGAGGCCGAAGTCGGCAACCTCCCGAGCGTAAGGCTGGTCGAGTGTGCGAGCGAAGCGAAGGGGTGACAAAGCGAGTCTGCCGGTGGAGCAAACCCAGAAACACTTGCACGCTTGCTTGCTTTCTTGCTTGCATGATGGCAAAATAAGCCATCTAACAAGTGTAAAGTGGCCAATAATACAGTTGACTTATGAAACAGTGGCCAACAGACTAGTCGGGCAGCGTAACAAAAAGTTACAAAACATAATTAGGGATTTTAATCATTCGGGGTTTTAATTATTCGGCGAAATGAAAAGTGGCGAAAGGTTGTCGGCCAGATAAGAATCGGCTAATAATATTTCGATATTTCAACAGAGAATCATCACAGTCCTGTTTTCGCCCTGTCTATTAGTAAAAGATAGCAATTCTCTAATATTAGTTAAGTCGATGAACAAGAGAATCGGCATCATTATCCGGCTGGATAATGGCCTAAGTTTGGAATAATTTCGGACTTTATCCAAAGGCCTTAGATTGAACTAGGTTTACCTGGATAAAGTTAGATTTATCAGAAACATGAACCATGACATAAAATACATGAGAGCAAAAGAAATTGCGAGTTTTTGATTGCGAGCCACCGACCGGTAGTGTCTCATTTCATAAAATTTTCATGCGGAACAAAACCTTCACAGAAACAGAAAAAAATGTTACACGAATTTGTGGGTCTCCGATTACTGTAAGGCCGGATGCACACTAGCGGTTGCTGACCAAGGAAGTGTTGAGGTGCCGCCGCATCTTTATCTCGGCCGTTTATCAAATAAATTCACAGTCCCAGTGAAATTTATTAGTTTTCGAATGGCCACCTCTGCAGTGTGACTTGGCGTTATTGCGGAGAGAAGAAATCGCTCGTGAAATGCGACTTTCCTTTTCTTGGAGTTAAGGTTTTTTGGAGTTATGTGAGTGTGTGTGTTTGTGGTGTTTATTCATATGAATAGTAAAAAGGCGCTTCTCGAGAAATTACTTCATAGGGACAACCTCTTGCTTCTAGAAAGCGACCCTAAATATAATGATACCTTCCATAGGTATCATTTTAATAATTTCGGAACTAGATATTCAGTTCAAGTCTAGATTTAGAGAAAATCTAAATGTACAAGAAACACAACTTTACTGAGGGAAAAGTTTTGAAAGGAAGATTAATGTATTTAATTCATTAGGAGGCTATGTTACTGTACATATGTATATACTTTTTGGCTATAAGCTGCCTGCGTCGTGAATTATATTAATTTACTCGCAGTGCAAATTAAAATAATAAATTAATAAATGTTTAATTCAGTTAATTTAAGTTATAACAACATTTAACTCTTCAATTATTTAAATCAAATGTGGTTTTACAAACAAAACTTAACTCATATTAAAACGTTATTTATTCAGTTTGTACAATATTTGATATTAATTCATGATCCACATCTTTCCACATCAACGGAGCTAAAAAGTATGAACTGTAGTGCAAACCAATTCTGCCAATTAACTTGAAAAAAAAAACGATATTGTAATTTGGTAAAAAGCTATCGTACAAAAAATATTGTAATATTTTGTTGTTTATTTCAGAAAATCCTGACATTCATTCTGAAATGTTCTGTGTTTGTATTTCATGTTTTGCAACTTGTTTGATTTGAAATTCAGAACTGAATTTGACAACATTTCATGTTTGAGATCTATTGTTTTCCATCTTTTTTATTTGCATCGTCCTGGCCTAGGGAATTCCGTCTAACGTTGAACAGAAAATTTGGGATAGGCGGTCTTGTTCTCTCGTGTCAGCACGAGCTATATGAAAATATCTCATGCTGTGGTGAAAAGATTAGCCAGTCAGCAAGGTTGGTAGCGGGGCTGACTGCCTAGGGTGCGCCAGACGTACTTAACTATCGTCACTTTGGAGGTTCTTTTCATGCACCCCAAAAATGGATAGAAAGTAGTGCGGAGTGACCCTAAATCTTGGTTACCCGAAACACCACGAAGGACCAACATCCATATTCCGCTTTCACCAACCAAATTATTCAGTGTATCCAAGATTTAGATGGTACAGGTGTAATATAACAATATGACACCTAATGGCGGAGTAACGTAAAGGTGAGATGCAAATAACCTCTGGCGCTGAGACGTGCTTCGCGAAGTTTGAAAGCACGAGTTGAATACGAAAGTTACGGCGCCCGTGCACCAGGATAACTGGCGCAAGTGACTACAATATACTTTAAAGTCAGTGTAAGCCAGGGAAGCGGTGGCCCTTATCGCACACGTGATTTGAATTCGTCGCACACTTTTATTCGACCAATATGACAAAAATGTTTGCGACGACTGCGCTTTGAATACATAAACACACTGATTTTAAATTTTCCTTTTTATTATATTCGCGGGGGAATAAAGTGAGACTATTTTATTGCCTCTCGTTGTTTTCTCTGGGATTTGAATATGCAAAGAAAACTTCGTCGAATGGTATGACTGTATCGAATAACCAGACGTCTGTATCATATAAATTGCCTGAATCAAACAAAAAAAGAAATATTGCCGCAGTTATGGATCCAGTAAAAATCGTCTGTATTGATTACAACATTTGTGGAAATCTCGTATAAATAAGACTAAAGCCTCTGCTACATAGAACGCGGGTCGGAAGCCGAGCGGAAGCGGCGCGGGCACGCGGCCTCTTTCAGTGTGACGTCATCTTTTATAGAATCCCATACCGCTTCTTGGAGTGTTTTTAGCGTCATGCAGATTTCGTCACGCACGCGGGTTCGACCCGCATGCGTGGCACCCGAATTTCACTTTTTGATACATGTGTTTATTTTGATGTTGAAAAGCTGAAGTGCAAGCGCCACGCATGCGGGTCACACCCGCGTTCGTGACGAAATCCACACGACTCTAAAAATGTCCTTAAGGTGAGTACATATTAGAGTCTTTACTTGTAAAGCATCGAGCTGCTCTAATGCGTCACCTTTGATCATTTGCCCTTTGAAGAACTGAACATTGAGCACGACGCTCGATATTTTGTTCCGATATAATTTTACGAACTACAAACGAATTTGTGTAATTTGTTTAACATTCCATCGATCAAAGACACACTTTAAACATATAGAATAGTACAACGTGGTATGCTCACACACCATGAGCATTTCATTAAACACAGCGTCGAACATTCGCAGCCTTTTGCATGTATTGGACCATTCGCAAGAACGTTACATAACAAGTAAATTTTCTAGTGTTCACTCACCTTTAGCCGCTCTCTTATACAACGTGTAACATAATAAACGTATCCCCTGAAAGTAGTTTGTTATAAATCGGCTACTGAATCAATGTCATCCATTTTTAATGAGTATTTTTTTTTAAACGTGCTTTTCATTCCTTTCATTCAATTTGCGATAAAAAAAAAATTGAGCCGTATTTCACAGTTATAGGACTGAACTTGAAATGCAGTAAACAACAAAAAAGTAATACTATTTTCTTAAATAAATAATATTTTAGCACATAAAAGTAACAGTGTATGTATTATGAATATTCTAATTGGGATGTTTGCGTTATTCCTGTTACATGTTATATATGTATATGTCCCCTCCGCAACATAGAGAGTCAAAGAACATTGATGAATAATAATGAATTTCACTGAAATGGAACACTGTATATCATCAAATTGATGACATTTTCATTCGTTGGTCTCTATTAAAACATATTTCTAGGGACCAGTCTTGGTAACAGGAACATACTTTAGTACCAAATAGATTTTATACCCAACTACGTATGACTACGTATTTACACAAGGCTACACATCAAGCTATACATTTCCAATTTACACTGACCTCTCACTGTAAGGAAATCCTATACAATGCGAGATCAGCTTATACTGGAAATGTATAGCTTGATGTGTAGCCGTGTGTACACCTATCTTAGCTACTCTCTTTACATTTCTTTCTACAAGGTTAATCAGAAAGGGGGTACTAATCTGAAAGGGTGTTAAAACCTCAAGCACGGTAATTATAGATACAATATATAAGACAATTAAGTGTCTGGGACGACGGGCGGTACGCAACCGGTTAAAGTAATAATGAGTAACTTTTGTTCTACCACTTCCTTCAAAAGTCAATAGTGTAAGAGAAATAACTGTTCAAAAATTACACAAAAATATGATAAAATCTATCTATCCTCAGCTATGATCAGCTGTGTTTACATTTTAGGTCATATTTGGGGTCACGAATTAGAATCTCCATTTTCTGAATTCGTAACTAAAGTAGGGACGAAGATTATTCGAAAAAATTCAAATAAAATAAAAAATTTCATGTAAATAAAAATTATCGAATTTTGAAGTTTTAACACTTGCTTTAAAACAGTCATCAGTGATACTTTAAGTGGCCCGCGGATTAGTACCCCCTTTCCGACTAATCTTGTATATTTTTATTTTTTCTCTTGTTCTTCTCTTGATGGTCCTTGCGGACCCTTTCTGCGTAACCGGGCAGTTATTGGCGAGACCTGAATGGTCTCCAGTCAAGTAAGTGATCGTATTTAAAAAAAAAAAAAAAACGTTTTTTTTTTTGCAAAAAATATTTTTTTATGCCTAGTACATTTCGACGCCAAGCATAAATAATAAAAAACCGGCCAAGTGCGAGTCGGACTCGCGCACGAAGGGTTTCGTACCACTATCTATTCTGTTTTTTAGTATTTGTTGTTATGGCGGCAACAGAAATACATCATCTGTGAAAATTTCAACTCTCTAACTATCACGGTTCATGAGATACAGCCTGGTGACAGACGGACAGATGGACAGCGGAGTCTTAGCAATAGGGTCCCGTTTTACCCTTTGGGTACGGAACCCTAAAAAGCACGGTGACATAGCTTGCAGGCATGACTAGCGCGATATCGTTCCGCGCAGTCAGTTAACTTATGGCGCTAAAATGACACAGAAACACTTTTTTTGCTTCTTTTAAATTTCCATGCAGGGTCAATCTGTGTCACCAGTAGACTACGTGTTTGAAGGAATTACACGAATTAGGATAAGTACATCTTGTATAATAATCTCGGTTCCTAATAATTCCTACATAATTTACTAAGTATTTTACTCTATGTGAGAAAAAATCTAAAATTATATTATTGAGATAGCTTAGGCAAAAAGCAGTCGGAAAACGTTAGTTTTAGTTCATAAAATAGCAAACTAAATTTTAAAATTCAATTCAAAGTTCCAGCTTTTTTAATCTGTTTCATAACACCATTAAATAGTAGTCGCCATGTTATTACGTCATGGGGCTATGTAAACTTAGAAGTGTCAACTAAACAATTAACATAACTTATAAAATATCACTGCATTTGTTTACACAGCCAACTGACGTCATGACCATAGAGCAATATGGCGTCCACTGCGTTTTCGTCAAATTACGCGCAAAATTTGAAAATGCTAAATTTTAATGAATTTTTATGGCACAATCGTTAACGATTGAATAAAAATTTTGTGAATTTTTTGTGGTTCATTAGCACTATAGAATCTAATTGAGACACTTTTAAAAAATGGGCGTAATACCCTATTATGATAGCTACTTGGTGGTAGCTATAAAAAGTATATTCCTCTTATAAAGAACTGTGTCGAAAACTAGGTTTCAATTTGAGCCAGCAAATAAAAAACTAAGCACAACAATGATTAGGTAATCTTCTTTGATAGTAAATATTAATCTTTGTTTTAATTTATTATTTCTATATATATTATTGATGGAACACATACGTCTTATTAAATAAAAAAATGCTGTCAGAAAACATAATTAATTAGAGACTATGATGTATTAGGTAGAATGTCTAGAAAATACAAGTGCGAAGAAATCAAATGATCACTGAAAAACACCAACAAAAAGAACAGACTGTTTTCTCTTATTTATTTATATTTCAACCTAAATACAAAATAATTAAACGCCGAAGTCATGAATATAAAATTGTAGGTGATTTTAACAACTTTATGATTAAACTCTTTATATTTACGGACAGTCATTAAAAGGCATTGTTATAAAATTGATGAATTAATTTTATGCTTAAAGTTTACATGAAAAACCGAGCGAACAGTATTTATTTTGTACTCGTTGAGACTGTTTTTTTGACCAATTCAACGTCACGGTATTTATTCAGCCTTGCCATAAGGTACGAGTTCGTAGCCGACTACAAACAGCAGCAGCAGACGACGTGTCATTGCGACATGTCGTAACGACACGTCGCAGCGTCCTGTCGCTGCAGTCATGATTCCGAACCCAACTGCAGATGGCTACAGCAGACGGCAGCGTCGTATAACAGTTAGTTCTGAATGTTTCGTGAGACAAGATGTCTGACCTGTTTGGGATTAGCAATCGCGATTTAGTTTTGTATCTTTTGTTTTTGTTAGATGCATCGTACAGTGCAGGATATGCGGCCACCTGGTTTATCAGTTTTTCTTCGTCGGAATTGGAAAAACTCATTTTTTGAGAGAAATTCAACGTGTTGTCGCTCCAGCGTCGATGGCACTACTGGTCTGCGGTCGGGCGACACGTCGTTTGCGGTCGTACGACGTGTAGTCGGGTGACGTGTCGCTAGCTGCGAAGGTATTTCATAGAAATACATAGAAACCAGTAGTGTCAGAGCGGCACGTCGTCTGCTGCTGCTGTCTGTACTCGGGTACGAACTCGTACCTTTAGAGGTGCCAATTACGGATACAGGTGTAACCGAATTCATGTAATTCTAACTTCGTGATCTTCTAATGACAAAGATTAACCCTGCATGGGACATCGACAGCCACAACAAAAAAATGTTTTCAATAGGAAAGCATAATTTTCTTAACCTACTTAATTCATTTTAGGGCCCCGAGGAGCGGAGCGATATCGCGCTAGTCGTGCCCGCTAGCTGCATCGCCGTGCGCATTAATTTATACGTGGCACCGAAATTTTCTATGACATGAAATTATTACTTAATAAAGTAGAACATTTTATTGTTGTTGTTTAATCTGTTTCAGGCAGTTAAGATACAATCACTTACCCACAAGACAAAAAAGATTTTTATTTTTTATGATATAACAATATATGATATAACAGTAATAGATTTTGTGGTTTTGAGGAGTTTCACGAATTCGTTTATACCCTGTTTCTGTACCTTTAAAACCTTATTGTCAAAGGTTTCCTCCGTAGCAGCTATAGATTCATAACCGTACCTACGCTTTCATTTAGCGAGCTGTGGTGTGGTTATTCTGTGGTAAGCTACCTGTCGACTGTCGACATATTGTGACGGCTGGGTTTATGGCAGAGGTTTATGGGAATGGTATCAATTTTCCAAGATTTTAAGGCGCGATTCCATTAGGCAAATTACTTGTATGCAAGTTGCAAATTGCATACAAATTGAACAAACCTGCATATAAGCTACAACTTGTATGAGGTAGTTTGAACTTGTACATTTTTTTTCAAGTGACATGCAAATTGACCGCGCATACGTTAGTTGCACTTTTCGAATTGCGAACGAGTGATGTGTACGAGGATGGTATCTCTCGCTGTACAAATTGTCGAAACATCATGGCTGTTAGGTGAGGGCACTAGAAAATAAGTATCTTTATTGAGGAGTATCAAAATAATATCAATTGATTACAACTCAATTGTTGAACATCTCCACTTGTCATCTGCCTAGCCTTTTCCCAACTATGTTGGGGTCGGCTTCCAGTCGAACCGGATGCAGCTGAATATCAGTATTTTACATGGAGCGACTGCCTATCAGACCTCCACAACCCAGTAACTGGGTAATACTGGACTGGGTAATAATGAACATCTCCACTTGTATGCAAGTAAAACCTGCATGCAATTCGCACACTCTCGAAAACATGTTTCCAATGTTAACAACTTGTTACAAATCATACTTGCACGCAAGACTTGCCTAACGGAATCGCGCCTTTAAAGTAGACAAACAAACCAAAAGAAGCGCGTTTGTTTTAGAAAAAAATCGTACGGGTACTCTCCCTTTTACTCTGCTGTTAGATGCTAACAGACGTACTCAATTTTCTCATTAAATATATTGAAGCGCAAAAATCTAATTATTTATATCTAAAACATAAATAGTCAGTTGTTGAGCAACATTATTGACCAAGCAAGACTGTAGAATCCTTTTAAACGGAAAGTATATCTGAAACATTTAATCTGAAACTCAAATTCCCAAACCATCATTGTAACAATACATCATAAAACCGACGATAAAACAAAACAAATTGCTATAAAACCATAATACAGTCAAAGCACGGGTTTTATCAAAGAAAAAACAGTCCCAAGCGATGCTGACTGTAAACATCATACGATTCAGCACTGACGTATCTACGTAGGTTTCATAGAGTGTGTGTTTGAATACAATGGCGGGTCCCGAGGCGACGAGGGAGTGCTCAAGGCTTCAGCGCTACTTGGATGCGAATGGAACTACCACCGTATCTCATAAGATATGGAATTCTTAAAAGATGTAGGTGAATTGGATTTTAAGATTACCCGTGTAGGGAATAGTTTTTGTGTTGGGTTATGTTTTTATTATTGAAGTATCAGTGGAGCAGTGACGATGGAAGAGTAGTATGTACAGATTTCAACGTAAAATAAAAAGCCCAATTTAAAAAAAAGTATGGCAAAAGAAAATTAGACAATATAAAAAAAGTAGGTAACATGCTGTAGGGAATAGCGCTCGGAATTGTTTGCAGGACAAGAATAAAATGTTGAGTATTGTAGGGTTAATGTCTAGAAACTATTTAAGCTATAACAAAATTAACGACCAATGAGATTAGATAGACATATGTAGGATTACGTTGAAGCTAAGCCGACGGAGAAATGTGAAAATAACGCAGTACTATTGGTTGTTTATAATCATCCAATAGGATTGCGTTATTTTACGAATGTATTTGTCAAAAGAAAAATAAGACATTAGGGCCGTTATACATCAAAGCAAAGAGGAGAGATGTCCATATCTTCTCCTCTCTGATTTTGAATGAAGACCCTCATGTCTTTCATTTTGCAAAACTGCAGGAAATGAAAGACAATACAAAACGTAATTCGGAAACGAAACTCTACGTAAGTAGATGTACTATTTCTCTTTGAACTTGCGACGTCTCTTACTCAGTCCCATCCAAGTTAAATGCAACAACTCCTTTCTTCAATATTCTTTGTGATGAATATAGAGATAAACACAAGTGCGTCGTAAACTTTGTGGCTGCGAAGAATACTAACTTACGTACCGTTGAACTTCTAAAAGTATAGAATTTATTATACGATCTTTTAATTTATTACCCAAGTAACTATCTTTAAAATAAATAACCATAAATTTTAAATAAAGGTGAAACACTACACGAAGCCAAGCAAACGAACGCTACAAATTTTCGGTGTAACATAGACGCAAACTAAACCAGACTGAATAGAGTTATAATCATATTCTCATTTTCTAGCGAAACATGCAATCAAGCTATGCCAATAAGCAATTTAACTTTCGAACTAATTAAACGCTTGATAGGTTAATTTGAACAAGCGAAGCGAATAGAATGAACTGTCTTCTACAAAAGCTTGTCGGCATGCGAACAAAAAGCAGTGCGACAATGCAAACTACGCTTAAACAACACTATGGATTTACGTATATACAGGGTGGTTCAAAAGTCGTGGATCAAACGAAACAGGGCGATAGTTGGGGCTATTTGCAGCATTTTATGGTAGAACATTTTTTTTTACAGTAAGGTTCTAAAGTTACAAATATTTTTTTATAAGACTTAAAAGATTTTGAAAAAAGTGCCAATACTCATAAATCATGGTACCCACTGTCATAAAAGCACTTTCAAGCAAACTAAACACCATTTATTGTTTTAAAATAAGTACCCATTTTACTCTAATTGCCTATTTATTACAAATTTTGATATTTTTTTAAAAAACACTCTTTGTGTCATAACTTTTAAGGAGATCAAGTTAGGGCTCTGCCACACAGATATTTTTTACTGCAAATAACCCCAACTATCGCCCTGTTTCGTTTGATCCACGACTTTTGAACCAACCTGTATACAGTCGCATTTAAGACCGCATGACGCGGAAGCGCAAGTTAAGGCGAGGATGACATGAGTGATGTTTTGAACAGAAACAATGAAGACGAGTATCGTCAGCCACAGACAACCGCACTGGATGATAACAAGTGTTCAAGCAAAATTGTGTGTACGTTTTTAGGCAAACTCCCGAGAGAAAAGGAGATATAACAATGCCTTTGTTTACTTTCATCAGTCTCTGAGTGATGTTTGGATCCAGTATTATGAAATTTATACGAAAAAGGAAACAAAGTGAGTTGAGTCCCTTGTTACGTAAAGCCTTATAGTGGTCAGAGTGGTGAGACAGAATCCATTTACGTGTAGTACATACCTATTTTGTTTCTGTATTCTTATTTGTTTAGGTATACGTATCAGTAACAATGACGGGTACATTAAATAAAGTAGGCTTTGTAGTAATGTCGAAACTTTTATCTTTAGAACGTATTATCTTATGTAGTCATAGATATGGATATTTAAGTTTACATGTAGAATATTTCAGTAGCCTTCGGATGAAACTGAAGGCTATGCTGCAAATTTTTTAACCCTTTAGAAGGAAGAAGAATTTTAAAAAAAGTTAAGTTTTTTTTGAAAACAATAAAAAAAGTAAAAGTTTTTTTTGTTAACAATTAAAAAAGAAAAGGTTTTTTTTGTGTAATTTTTGTTTTTTAAATAGGTATTGTATTAATTGCAACACAAGTATCAAATCTCACAAATTTAAAAATAACAAGGAGGCTTTAGCGACATCTTTCAAATAAGTTGGTAGCAAAAATATTGCCATTGCCTTTAAGGGTTAAGTTGGCCGTAGAGGGTTAAGTTGGCAAAGAGAAAATTATAAAATTATCATTTTAACACCTATGAATGAATTCATCTGGCACTCATTAAGTAATGAGCGCTGTACAGCTTTATAAGATGCTGGCTCTAGCAGTGATTATGAAAAATACAGCTCATAAAATGTCAAGATTGTGGAACATAAAATCTGTAGAGAGGATTGTGGCTAATTAACAACGATGAATTCGTGGATCGGTGACCATTCCTTACAAATCGAGACCTCTTCGTGCCACAGAGAATACGTTAAGCCGTCGGTCCCAGGTGGCATACGAATACCTATGACTGTAAGTTACGGCTAGTAAGAAACTTTAAAGTCTGACAACCGGCCTAACCTTAGGATATCAGCATTGCCCAGTAAATGGGTTGCAGAGGTCTGATTGCAGTCGCTCCTTGTAAAATACTGGTATTCAGCCGCATATGCCTCCCGATTCAGAACCTTTTCGACTAGCAGTTGTCGACTTATTCGGTTTGTTATCTCGTTCCGTCTACGATTCTGATAACGAGAGAAAAAGAGATAGCTTACCGAAACCTTCGACAGCTGATTAATCGACTGGTTCTGAATCAGGGAGCTACGGCGTGAGCACGAATCTTTTTATCGAGACGATTCGAGAAATGTATCTTTACTAAACATCAAATTTGACGTAAGTTATAGATAAAACGACAACAGTTGTCGTTTTATCTAGGTATATCTTATGTCAAATTTGACGTTCAGTATAGATAAATTTCTTGAATCGACTTTGATTTCATTTGACATAAGTTATAGATAAAACGACAACAGTTGTCGTTTTATCTATACCTTATGTCAAATTTGACGTTCAGAATAGATACATTTCTCGAATCGACTCGATAAAAAGATCCGTGCTCGCACTGCTGGTTAGATTGGAAGCTGACCCCAATACAGTTGGGAAAAGTGTAGGCGGAACGATGAACTGTAATGGTGCTAAGCTGATAAATTAATGTTTTCTGTTGAATTTACGATTCAAGACCCCAATTTTTAATGACGGTCCCTGAGCAAAGTGTCTCTGCTTATGACAAGTTTTAACAAGCAAGTAAGTACTTACTTTTAATTAATCTCACAGAAAATTGATAACACAGATATGTTTGTTGGAAAGGAAAACCTTTCCGCCGTCGGACCCTTTTCAAGGGCGTGTGAATCCTCGAAGAGAAAGCTAGGGGCCTATCTATACTTTACTTGTCCTTTGTCAAACTGATATCAATCTTATGGCGTAAACGATAAAGTGTAGTTTTATGTGCAGTGATCTTCAGAGGGTTTCGCCAATCTTTGCAAAAAACACCATATTACGTGACATTCTCAAAATTATGTTCCATTCTTTTGTTACAAATCCAAAAAATAAAGGTGCGATGTTAACTTCTCAACTGACCTTCACATTTGTTATTTCTTTTGTGCTTTTAACGGTTTATAAACAATTTTAGTTTATGTGTGAATTATTTTATTATGGGCGTGTGCTTTTTGGAGTGTATTTTTTCTTTTTGTGTTTCATAACATTAATCATTCTGGTTGAGTTCTTGTTTTCTTAGTTTATTTACTCGCTAAGAAACATGTTTTTGGCTTTAGTCACATAATAATACAGTTTGAAAAATGTTATTAAAAGACTAGTTAAAATAGTGCTGAAAAATTACATGTAGGTTATCAAAGGACGTTTACAACATACTTTATTCATTCATTTCTAGCCTGTGTCATCCCACTGCTGGGCAAAGGCCTCTCCCCATAACTTCCAGTTTCTTCGATCCAGAGCCAAAGTGGACCACTGGTCGTTGGTTTCGTCCAGCTCGTCCCGCCATCTTCTTCGAGGTCTGCCGCGACGCCTTCTGGCTGTGTCAGAGCTCCATAAAGTGGTTATTTTGGCCCACAGCTCATTGGGCATGCGGGACACGTGGCCGGCCCAGACCCACTTCAGCTTAGCGACTTTTTGAGCAACGTCAGCAATTTGTGTTTTGGAGCGCAGTGTGGTGTTGCGTACATGGTCCGTTAGCTTGACACCTAGAAGGCTGTGCTCCATCCATAGCACGTTGGCAGACCTTGAGTTTGTATTTTTGAATGTTTGTCAAAGACCAAGTCTGGGATTCATAGGTCAAAATGGGGAGAATGCACATGACCATGATTTTTCGCTTGAGTGACAAAGGAAGACTTCCTTTCATAAGCTCCTTCATGGACCAGTAGTTCTTCCAGGCGTTTTCGGTTCGTCTTGTGACTTCCTTGTCTTTTCTGGACTGGAAAGAGACTAACTGGCCCAGGTAGACACATTTATTCATGGACATATTGCAATTCTTCACCATTCACTCAGATCCTATGTTTAGTAACATACTTTATATGCAATAATAAAGAGTAAACCTAATGGGTAAAATGCTCTTCTACTACCTTTTTTTTGGTTGGGATATCATCATATGACTCCTTCCGCTCTGGGCGGAGCGGAAGGGAGTGTCAGTCTCTTACTGACTAAAACCCATCCGTGTTCCTTCTAATGCCCTTTGCGTTCCAGGGCCACGGTAACTCTTTCGAACAAATTCCGCAACCCTGGCAGGCACTGGACCTGGCGGGCCCCATCTACTAAGCTGACATCTCTTTGAGGCGCACGTGGAACACAACGCGCCGTCGAGGGCCTGGTTCTGATCGGATGGCGAGCCACCCAACACTCGCTGTCCACAGGCCCGTGCCTACAGTGTCCGGGAATCGCCCTGCGACTCCCGACGCCCGTGGCGTCTCCTTCTGTTGCGGCGACTGGGGCGTGAGGTTTGCCTTTCCCTCACGCGTTCCGCCTCCTCCTTTGCTAGTATTACTGCTTCGCAGAAGGAGGTGACTGCTTCCCATACCCCCTCGCTTCGGACCATGGATTGAACCTCTTCTACTACCTACGGGTCTCTTCTCAGAATGAGAAGGGCTTTGGTTTTACCACACCGCTAGACCACCCCGATGGCCTGATGCGGGTTGGCGGACTACACATACACACGTTCGAGCATTTTGTAGCCCTCTCAGGTGAGGTTTTCTTACGATGTTTTCCTTCACCGTTAAGGGTGACGATGAAATTCTAAAGAATTCTAAAGTTTAGTGATTACTTTCAACAGAATTTTATGAGAAACATTAATACATTAGCTGCTTATAAAACCATGGAATATTCAACAGTCAGTCGTTACGAATTCGGAAAATACAGCTTCTAATGGAGAAAAGATAGATTTTAGCGTAGGTACTTATTTTTTATAAAATCTTTGAACAGCAATTTTTCTTAAACTATTGACTTTTGAGGAAAGTTGTAGAGCAAAAGTTATTCATTATTACGGGTACTTTAACATCCTTTCGGATTAGTACCCCCTTTCCGACTAATCTTGTATATCAATCATGGCAAACAAGAAGTTTTTATATCTTTCGTGTAATTGGCAAAAAATATTGCACGGGGTATAGAACGAACCGTTACCGAAAACTCTAATATAAGCCAGAGTTAAGCTCTTCCAGTGAATTATAATTTTCCAGAACCAAGCTGCAATGGCGGTCAGTCTTTATTTGAACTAGTCAAAGCGCAGTTTTCTGCACAACAAAGTTGTATGACATCACAGAAGAGCACTGGGTCATGCATTTTCAATATTCTTTGTTAGTTTTGTAGTAGTACTTCTAAAATCCCTTACCATCGCTTTTATCGCGAGGAAGTTTTTATAAGTGAATATAAAATACTTTGAAACTGGTGACTCGGGCATGTAAATTTATATTTACAGAACAGTTGATGTTGGACACATTTTTTTTTTGATGAATTTCTATGGGTACATACTTCGAAATATTTTTTGTTTATAAATAACTAGCTGTACCCGCATGCGTTGCAATGCACTTTTTCCTACTTACTACCTACCTACTACCTACCTACTACCTACCTACTACCTACCTACTACCTACCTACTACCTACCTACTACCTACCTACTACCTACCTACTACCTACCTACTACCTACCTACTACCTACCTACTACCTACCTACTACCTACCTACTACCTACCTACTACCTACCTACTACCTACCTACTACCTACCTACTACCTACCTACTACCTACCTACTACCTACCTACTACCTACCTACTACCTACCTACTACCTACCTACTACCTACCTACTACCTACCTACTACCTACCTACTACCTACCTACTACCTACCTACTACCTACCTACTACCTACCTACTACCTACCTACTACCTACCTACTACCTACCTACTACCTACCTACTACCTACCTACTACCTACCTACTACCTACCTACTACCTACCTACTACCTACCTACTACCTACCTACTACCTACCTACTACCTACCTACTACCTACCTACTACCTACCTACTACCTACCTACTACCTACCTACTACCTACCTACTACCTACCTACTACCTACCTACTACCTACCTACTACCTACCTACTACCTACCTACTACCTACCTACTACCTACCTACTACCTACCTACTACCTACCTACTACCTACCTACTACCTACCTACTACCTACCTACTACCTACCTACATGATGTCGAACGGGATAAAAAGTATCCTATGTCCTTCTCCTGGCTCTAAACTACCTCCCTGCCAATTTTCAGCTAAATCGGTTCAGCCGTTCTTGAGTTATAAGTGAAGTAACTAACACGACTTTCTTTTATATATATATAGATGGACGTCTGTCAGTTCATTTTGGATAGTTGTGTATTGACTCGATTCCAACGAAAAGAATTTACAATTTGAAATGTTGAATGTTTTATCTCTTTTTGCGAACTACCTACCTACTGCGTAACTACAGTGGGTGCATAAAGTTAGAATCATACTCGTTATGTGTCATTTTGGAACTCTTCAATAATATAGGCAGCACTGGTGCTCCTGGGATACGAAGCATTACACCAATAAACACTCTATTCAATTTCCTGTAGATTGTACGCGCATCGTTAAAGGTAGATGAAGAGACAGAAATGATAAGTTTTATTTTATACTAGCTGCGCCCCGCAGTGTTACCCGCTTTTTTCGGTATAAAAAGTAACCTATGTGTTAATCCAGGATGACAGCTGCCTCCATACCAAATTTTATTAAAATTGGTCCATCTGTTTGAACGTGAAGCAGCAACAAACATAAAAACACACACACTCACAAACCTTTATAATATTAGTGTGAAGTATGTGGGGAAAGGAGTTTATTTTTTTATTTTCATCCTTAAATGACAATGTCTGTGTCGATGTTAACATTACAAAACATCTATTACACAAAGATCATGAAGTTTATTTGTAAAGCTAATAAAAGTAGTCTATAGATACCTTCATTATTCTAATTATCTGCCTCAGGTTATCATTCTGTTCTATCAAACTGCTAACTATTATAAATTTTAATCACTACCCGTAACTTTAAACAAACTTCTGAACAACAATCTTATCTGGAGCAAGCGAAGTTACTTTCTTTATCTTTTTGATGTCAATAAAAAATTCTTCGTTAGAAATTCAGACATTCACTTTTACGAGAAAGAGTTATGGGCACTTGATCTAAAAGTTAGAAATTTTTAACGAAGCAAAAATTTTATAACGTTGTGATAGGAGAAGCGTGCTCTCGATCGAAAGGCAATGAGATTTAATCTTACATTGTTGACCCATAGTGAAGTTTCTCGAGCGATATTAGCTTCGTCGGAAAGTGATTTGAATATTATGAAGACAGTCTCTTTCTTTGAATATCACATCTTTTTATGACGTGTACTACAATTATTGACATAATTCAACACCTAGTTATTATGTTTGTAATCCATTGGTAATCATTTATGTGTGTTCTATTTGTACAATAAAATTTCTGTAATGTCCCTATTGCGCTTTCATGTTCATTTTGCGCTTTCAACTTTCAATTCCTCTTGCGTCAAGCGCATGCAATATTGATTTCCATAAGACGCATGCAGCTTATCGTCTCCACCGGTGCGCCTCGGTCAGTCGTCAGTCGACATATAATAGACGGATTGGCGTGCGCTAGGAGCATGCGCTTTTGTCGAACTAGTATTAAGGCATGCGCTATTGCATGCGCTATGGCGCTTCACGCATGCTTCAGACGAAGACGTAAGATGAATATGAAAGCGCACTGGTGTAGACAATTGAGACACTGAAGATGGGCTTTTGTATTTTCCTCTTTTGTTTTTATACCTCTATTACGTATAATATCAGAGAGCCTCCTGGCTAATTAACAAATGCGCGGATCATACGGCTTGCAAGGTTAAGCTGCGCTTGCCGCGGTCAGTTCCTGGATGGGTGACCGTTCGTTACACATCGAGACTTCTGCTTGCTTCGGAGAGCACGCTAAGCCGTCGGTCCGTACTAAAACCTATGACGATCGATACGGAAAGTTAGAAGCCTGAAAGTCTGTTAACCGGTCTAACCTTAGGATTTTGTTATTGCCCAGTAACTGGGTTGCGGAGGTCTGATGGCAGTCGTTCCATGTAAAATACTAGTATTCAGCATTGAATTTTTTTACATGAGACACTTGACTCTAACAAAAATTGGCACTTTAAAGCTTAATATTTCACAAACGGTTCCCTTAATCGAAAAATTGCAATCACGAACCCACAATATTTTTGAAAGACCTATCCAGTAACACCCCACACCAAGGGTTAGACGAAAAAAAAACATCCCCACTATTCATGTAGGTCAGAGGTATCGTGTAAAATTTGTTTTTTATGTTTTCGTTTTGCCACTTTGTCGGCGTTATTAATATGTATATCCATGCCAAATAATAGCTTTCTAGTACTAAGAGTCTCTGAGCTAAGCTGCGGACAGACGTACGGACATGGCGACACTACAGGGTGTTAACGAATTCGTGTAATTCCTTAAAACCACGTGATCTACTACAGATGTAGACAGGCCCCGCAAGGGATTTAGCTTGATAAAAAATAAAAAAAAAAAAAATTTCATGCGGCTTTGTTACCGATCGTGTCTAAGTCACCTAATAAGGATTCAGTAAAAAAATAAGAATTTATTTATTTGCAAAAAAAAGTTTTATTTGTGTGAACATTTCGATGCCATGCATAAATTAATGAAAGCACGGCGACACGGCTGGCAGGCACGACTAACGCGATATCGCTTATTGCAGTCAGATAACTCAAGGCTCTAAAATTACTCAAAAATAGAAAACAGACTTTTTTTTAATTTTTTGTAGTTGGTTTTCAAAAAATCCCCTTTAGGGTTAATCTGTGTCACCAGTAGATCACGTGGTTCGTTAACGACCTGTGTAAGGGTTCCAACAGGGGTGGTCAACAGACCACAGAACCCTAAAAAAGAAGCTATGAATATTATATTATCAACAGTGTCAGTCACACATAGCTTTGTTACTGTCACAGTTATCAATTACACAGTGGCCTATTTCGATCCTTTGATGGCTCACTGATGCACAGATATTACGCACACATCAAAGCAACGTAGCCTAATGCATCGCTCGTACTCGTAACAATGCAGTATATCAACACATTGCAACAGTATTTGTTACACTGTGGTAATACTTTGAAGACAGGATACCTAACTGTAGATTTTGCTTCGTTGCACAATGAAATCGGGTCCTAATATTCGAACATACAAGAACATTGTAGTAGCCTGTGCAGTCAAACGTTGATTTTAAGCCACTTATGTGAACTAGTAAGTTCCTTTGCGTCTTCAGCTTTATTTGTAGTCAAGTAAAACATGATCTTGTAAACAGGAACAGAGGGTTCAATTTCGTATACACTTTAGTGTTTATCGATGGATTATAACTTCTTTGATTCATTAAAGTCAAAGACTCCTTAGAAGAACCGAGTTATGGACTTAGGCTGACCGTACATGGACGACTAAGTTGCTCGAGACAGACTTGATCACTATTTATTTGCAGCTACAGTTGCAGACAGTTCAATCCACGAAGACGCGCCCCACTCTGTGTCTAAATCGCTACAGTGCAAGTGTGCATTATAAATTGCTATTGCATGACTAGCACAATACAAGGTTAGTCAGAAAGGGGGTACTAATCCAAAAGGGTGTTAAAGTACACATAATAATGAGTAACGTTTGTTCTACAACTTTTCCCAAAAGTCAATAGTTTAAGAGAAACAGTTGTTCAAAAATCTCAAAAAAAAAAACTCTAATATCTATCTATCCCCAGTTATGATCAGCTGTGTTTACATTTTAGGTCATATTTGGGGTCATGAATTAGAAGCACCATTTTTTGAATTTGTAACTAAAGCAGGGATGAAGAATTTTTGAAAAAATTTAAATAAAAATCAATTTATTTGTTTTTTTTTTTATCGAATTTTGAAATTTTAACACTTGCTTTCAAACAGTCATCAGCGATACTATAAGTGGGTTTCGGATTAGTACCCCCTTTCCGACTAACCTTGTATAGCTCCGCGCAGTCAGTTAACTCGGTGCCCTAAAATGACTCAAAAACATCATGTTTTGTTTTCGTTTTTTGTTTTTCTGATGAATCTTAAAAAAATCCCATTCAAGGTCTCTGTGTCACCAGAAGATCATGCGGTTTGAAGGAGTTACACGAGTTCGTTAACATCGTATAGAGAGGACGTAAGGCCTCTTGTTCACACACGTTTTTTTGCCGTAAAAACCTACGGTTAATTAGCCGTGTGTAGACACGGTCATCAGTGTTGTATGGACTACTACAGAAGTTTGTTGACGGACACGGCGGCCCAACGGCGCGCCTGCACCGCCGTATGCACCGTGGCTGGTCCTCTTTTGCGCACGGTTTGATTTACATTAGTGTTGTATGACAGTCTATGAGAGTTTGTTAATGGCAACGGACATTTTCGCCATAGCCAATTATTGCGTGACAGCTTTCCAACGCTGATTTTGTTTTACAAAATGGAAATAGGTAAATCAGTTTCGGCTGGTTGTTTGCCGTGTCGTGTACAGCTCACACGATTTTTCTACGACGCGGCTAATACGCCGTACGGTTAAAAAACCGTGCTGTGAACAGAGGCCTAAGGCATATTCCCTGAATCACCACGCACCAAACAACAAACACCACATTGGTCACCCAGTTTAAGCAGGCTCTAAAAGCAACACTTACCTAGCAAGAATAAAGTTCTTTTTCATAGTCATTCTAGTGCAAAATAGATTAACTTCCTTCACCTAATATACGTACGAACACAGAGAAGGAACTTTACCGCCATATTACCCATACATTACCTCCTTTGCAGCCACCTCGTTCGCTGAGAAGCTCTTTAATTACACATTGGTACAATTACAGACGAAATGGAATGCTTCTGAGAATTTCACCGAAGTGATGTACTAGAGGCTGATTAACGAGATATCACTTAACTCACTTCAATGGAGAAAGTCTGTGGTATTACAGTAAAATTTCTCCGTTGATGCGGAGTGAGAATTTCAAATGATGTTGTCGTATACTTTGTGTGTTATATACTCGGGAGCAATGAAAATGGGTCACCAGCAGAAACCTTAATATCTCGGAAACTAAGAAAGATAGCTTATTCAAATAAAATCTATTTTACAGAATATTTAATACTACATAACATCAAGCCTGTATTCCCCGAAGGGTTGGTTGGTTGTATAATACACCCACATTTCGCCGTTATGTTTAAGTCCCATGTAATAAGGGGCGAGCCTACTACCATCAACCGGGTACAAATCTAGGTTTCGGGCTGCTACTGAGAAATTCCACACGAAAAAACCCAATAACACTTTGTCCGATCTGAGGATCGAACCCAAGACCTCACGCTCAGCAGTCGCGCTTGCGACCACTAAACCAACGAGGCACTCAAATAAAATTAATTGAATATTGTACAAGTAAATTACTTTTTTTTTGATAATGCTAGCACTCTTACCTCTGGTTTCTGATTTGAAAATTCGGAATAAGCAAATATTTATGTTATATTTGAGTACAAAGTTGTCAAAAAAATGCTTTAAAATCCGTCAGTTTTTTGACAACTCAATACTCAAATGTTACTTAAGTATTTGCTTATCTGAATTCTCAAATCAGAAACCGATGGTTAGTTTCCGAGATATTAAGCTTTATGTTGGCGACCCGATTTCATCGCTCCCGAGTGTATTTTAGATTTTAATTAGCGACCCGCCCCGGCTTTGCACGTGTATTTTTTATAGCTTAAAACCTTCCTCTTGAATCACTCTATCTATTAAAAAAACCGCATCAAAATCCGTTGCGTAGTTTTAAAGATCCAAGCATACATAGTGAGAGACAGCGGGAAGCGACTTTGTTTTATACTATGTAGTGATAGTGATTTATTCATTTGAGGATTACCAGCGCATTGATACACTACATTAGTCTCAAGATTATCTTTATAAAATAAGGTAGATTTTTAGAAAAAGTGTGCATGTTAGAAATAGGATTAGTACATAATTACTGTCAAGGCAGAAGCGTACAGTCATGTTCGTTTTTTTTAGTAGTCTCATTACCCCTTCTATTAATCGAACTCATTACAAAATTATTTACAAAAATACCGGCAGAAGATTCTATAGGCTGGTCCGGTCCAGATATAGCTTTTAAAATGGTAAAATAAAAGCAACCTGTCGATTCCAAAAAGCGAATCATCCGGTACCTGTCAACTCCCATCCAAACGGAATATTTTAGCAAGCAGGATTTTCACGAGTATGTTACGCGTGTACTAGTTCTAGAAAACAAATAAATGAATACATTTATAGTTGCCCGTGGGACATGAAGCCAATACACAAGCCAGTATAGTAACTATACTAGCAACTGGTTTATAGTACAGCCATCTTGTTGTACCCTAGTTATTATTAAAACCTTTTAGCACAGTTCAGACTACGCTATAAAATATTGAATATAGCAAACATTGTATAGCGCTACGATATTGCTCAGCATACATTTTATATGGACACGTTCACACAACACCATGCTATAAAGTGTTGACTTGCTGTACGCGATAAACTTGAGCGATTCTCAGAGCTATATCGTACGATTCTCCGGTCACCGCCCGCCTCACTTCTACCCCGTCCATCGCCCGACGGATCGCCGTCAAATAACTTGCTATACATAGTACATCGGCTTGCGATATAGCATATAGTGTGTAGTTCTCCTCCTCTCGTGTCAGCACGAGCTATACGAAAATAGCTCATGCTGTGGTGAAAAGATTAGCCAGTCAGCAAGGTTGGTAGCGGGGCTGACCGCCCAGGGTGCGGCGGACGTACTGAAGTATCGTCACTCGAGGAGGCTTTTTCCCCTTTCCATGCATAGTGTGTAGTTATAAATTATGATGCAATTATGCTTTACTATATAGCGGAATAGTATAAGCATAGTCTGAAATGCGCTTTTCAGTTGTTGGAATAAAATTATTTTGCATAAATAATTGATCTATACGTAAAGAGCTAGCTATTTCATACGATTCATATTTTCTCTTACAAAACACAAAAAAGGTAATACACAACATATTTCTTCTATTTCAGACAAGAAACACCCAGATCCCCATAACATTATTCAGTGTTATCAATCAGCTTAAGGTATTAAGCAACAAGTATTCACCTCTTACTCGCACATACAGTTTTTGCGCCATCGGTAATAATAATAAGTACCGTATACAGAACCTCAAACAAGATAAGGTTGGGTCAGAAGGACCCTTCCCTGTATTTTGATACGGGTTTGGCAGTTAAAGTTTCAGTTGATCCCGTTGCTTGCATTAGTGGTCCCATATCAGTAACAGTATCTATCAGTTGATTGAAAAATGTTATAGAAGAAACTGTACATTTAAATAAGTACACAGTAGCAGAGTTGAGGTTTTTGCGATCATTTCACATAGGGAAGTATGTTCACAAGAGATGGTAAGATTGATGAAGATGTGGAAAGGAGAGCAAATGCGGGAAATAAAGTAAATGGTGATATGCATGCGATTGTGGCTTACCAGTCGATGTCCAAAAAAAATTAAGTTAAAAACTGTCACCCGACTACGTAAAAAAGGGGTCTGAAAAGGACGAAACAAGAAAACAATTCAAATAGAAATCCAAAAATGCATAGGTACAAAAATGGTCAAGGTAGAGCCGTGGTCGCACTTACTGTATACTATACATACCATATCTGTTTCATGAAGGTGTTCCTGGCACCCACATAATCATAGTAGGTATACAGTAAGTGCGACCACGGCTCTACCTTGACCATTTTTGTACCTATGCATTTTTGGATTTATATTTGAATTGTTTTCTTGTTTCGTCCTTTTCAGACCCCTTTTTTACGTAGTCGGGTGACAGTTTTTAACTTAATTTTTTTTACGTAGTCAGGTGACAGTTTTTAACTTATTTTTTTATTTAATACTTTTCCGTTTCCCGATCGGGCATATACACTAGCCGTGCAATATCTACATCGTCACATTCTAAGAAATGTAACGTAAACGTAAATTCTAACGTAATGTTGGTTTGTTATTTACTTAACACCGCGCGAACTGTACAACCGCATTTTAAACATATGTTTTGACTTAAACAATATGATATATATACATATTTGTAATGTGCTCGCCAAGACCTTTCTTTTGATATCAAACACGTGATGAATATCTCAGTTTAATTTTTTTCCAGGTTAGAAACTTCGGTTTACATTCCTTCATATAAAATGTTGATAAAATGTATAATAGCCTATGTTACCCGGGTCATTATTACGAATCTTTTGACACCTCATTCATTAAAATCGGTTCAGTAGTTTAGGCGCTACGGTGGAACATACAAACTTACATACATACATAGACTGCCAAAATCATTACCCTTCCTTTTGGCTTCGCCGTAGTCGGGTAAAAAGGCATGGCTGGCTGTCCATAATGGTGTACTGGTACCAACGCTTATGTATGGAAGTGAATGTTAGTCTTGGAAGAAGAGTCATGAAAGTAGAATAAATGCCGTGGAAATGCGTTCCTTGTGAAGTATGTGCGGTGTAACTTTGAATGATAGATTGAAGAATGATGTGATAAGACAAAGTTGCGGTTTAAAAGATGATGTTGTGACAAAAATTGAAAGGAGTATGCTTCGGTGGTTTGGGCATGTTGAAAGATTGAGTGAACATTGATTAACAAAGGAATTTATAAGGCGGATGTAGTAGAGGACGCCCTAGAAGGACATACATTGATGTTATTGGTGATGTTCTTCAAAAAGGACAGGTGCGTACCTAGTACTTTCAACCGGCGTGCGTGTATGACAAATTGTATGACCGTGGACAAAGCGAAAGGAGTATGTAAGGATCGTAGCATGTGGCGTTCTACAGTTTCTGCCTACCCCCATGGGAAAAAGGCGTGAGTTTATGTATGTATGTATGTATTCACATAGGGTTAGACAGATTTTGGAATAAGAAAAACAGTCGTACACAATGATACAAGGTTAGTCGGAAATGGGGTACTAATCCGCAGGCACTTAAAGTATCACTGATGACTGTTTTAAAGCCAGTGTTAAAATTTCAAAATTCGATATTTATTATATCCACGGAAATTGATTTAATTTTAGTTTTTTCCATAATTCTTCATCCCTACTTTAGTTACTAATTCAGAAAATAAAGCTAATTCGTGATCCCAAATATAACCTGAAATGTAAACACATAGCTGAGGATAGATAGATTGTAGGGATTTTTTTATGCAATCTTTGAACAGCTATTTTTCTTACACTATTGACTTTTGGGAAAAGTTGTAGAACAAAAGTTATTCATTATTATGGGTTCTTTAAACCTATCGGATCAGTAGCCCCTTTCCGACTACATTGTATAGTTAGAGTATACATAGGCTACACCTAAGGTGAGAAGCGACTTATGGCAAGAGCAATACCCACCATCACCCGACTTTGTCGAACGCCAAGTATACCTGCCACTCAGTTCTGACCTGCAGTGGCCTATACGAAAAATACTATACCAACTGCGCTCCTAAGTAGGCCGCTGCAAACAAAATTTGGGAAAATGGGGCATTATAGACCGTTCCGACAGTGTAAGTGCGGTATTCCCGACCAGACCATGTCCCGCTTGCTGCAGTGCCCAAAGTGTCCGTACACCAGCACAATTGAGGACATAAAAAATGCCACCAATGCAGCGATTATCGTGGCTACCTACTGGACCCAAGTAATAGAAGTAAGAAGTACCATGGATTCGAAAAGAAGAAGAAGAATAATATAGTTTAAGGAAAATTTGGCAAAGCTGCAGCAATTATTAAAGCCGATACTTAACTTGCTTACTTCGCTTTCGACAAAAATGTCTATACCCCTTGAAGCGGGATTGGTACCAAACTTAATTAATTAAATATTCTGTAAAATATTAACTCAATGCTAACAGAACATGAACAGAAATCTCGATAGGTCTTAAAGATAATCTGGTTTAAGGAATTACTTGATATTATTCTCCCACGTAGAACCTAACGCTATTAGCTCCAGCAACGAGGCGAAATTTAATCTTTTCAGGGACATTTTGATTATAATTAGTACCATGCAATTACCCTTACTTTCCACCTAAATGAACTAAATTAGTAACTACCGATGGAAGCAAGAAATACAACTAATTGTCCCATCGCACCCGTTCAATTCGCGTTTACCGTAAACGCTTTGAGAGTTAATTATCAAAGTCCTTTTTCCTTATCTCCCCCAATACTTTTAGGAGGCGAGTGTCTAACACAAAGCAAATTGGTAGTACTCGATAGCTGTGGGAAAGGGCGCCGAATGTCCCATTTCCTGGAGGAGCTTTATCTTTTTCTTTTGCAGTAAACTAGGTATGTAATGTATAATGTTACAAAACCTAGTAGGTAGAGGTAGCATTGCCTGGGATTGTCAACTTTTCTAGGTTGCGGGCAATGCAAAGAACATTTATTGAATTCACCAATCCGTTTATCAAACATGGTTTTGGTAATATTCTTTTACGACACTACATTGTAGACGACCAACGGTCAATTATAGTCCGACAAGTTCGTGCGCGATCATCCTACGGGGCGACAGACGTTAGGGGGACGAAGCACCTAGTAACTTATGGAGCAGCGCGCGCGTTTCCCTTCCCCGCTGCACCACCCGCCCCCGTTAACATCTAGAGTACCGCGTCCCCCCAACGTCTGTCACCCCGTAGGACGGTCGCGCATGAACTTTTCGCACTAAAGGAATTCCATCATCAATGGTGAACAGCTTCAAGCTGATGAAATGTTAATAGACACACATAATTTACCTTACTTACCCAGATATTTATCAATTAATTTAGGATAGCACTAAATTAAACCTGTTATTGCTAATTGTGAACTTTGCCCAGTGGCACCAAGCAAATTGAGCATTACCCGGGCAGTGTTAACTTCACATAGTATACGGACTTTGCCCGCAACGAATAGAGACGTCAAGGAATATTTCACCCCTAATACGAATTTAAATTTTACGATACCAGCTCGCCGTCCCGTTACGATTTTATTATTATGCTGATGGTATCGGCTCAGATATTCGGGATATTACTATATTTTGCTATCACTACATCTTGGGGTCCTTCGATTGGGAACGAATATTGTTGCACGTGTCTCCTCGTGTTATTCGAGTGTCTAGAAGGGTTAAAGTTCAGCTGATCGCTTAAAACAACGTTGGCGATGTGACTGCAGATGTAGGTATATTTATACTTGTAGGCCAGTAATTCTTAGAAGGACTACATTCTATATTATAAAGAATTAAAAGAAAAGTCCTGACCGACTGACTGACTGACTCATCAACGCCCAGCCCAAACCCAAGGTCCTAGAAAGTTGAAATTTTGTACAGAGGTTCCCTTTATAATGTAGACAAGGAATAAGGAAGGATCTTTCGAAATTCAACCCCTAAGAGGGTTAAATAGGTGATGAAAGTTTGTATGGAAAATCGTCACTTAACGGGTTCAAATTTTACGCAATCGAAGCTGCGGGCACAAGCTAGTTCTATATTATAAAGACAGAAATAAATACCTTTCGCTTGCAATCTTACTTTCTGCCAGAACTATCATTGTAAAGTATTTTTACTTCATTCTAACATCTATCTCCTAAGCTTTTTCCCAACTACATTGGTCCGCATCTGGTTGGACTGGAAACTGACCGCTTCCAGTCCAACCAGATGCTGAATACTAGTATTTTACACAGAGCGACTGCCATCAGACCTCCACAACCCAGTTAGGTATCCTAATGTCAGGCCGGTTGTCAGGAGGACGTAATCTCGCAGAAGGAAGCGGCGGAGCGGGTCAGGGAGGCAGACACTCTCGCTGACCCGATTCGTCGCAGGAGGGCAGGAAGGCGCAGCATGCCGACTTGATGCCGCCATAACAGGGGCCAGCGGACGATAGATCGAGAAATCTATCGTCAACGCTGCACGGTCCCTGGCGTTGTGGTGATGTCCCAGTGCACCTGGAAATCACTAACGGAGGAGGGTGCCCGGAGGCGGGCAAAGAAGAGGGAGTCCAGAAGTGGGCCACGCTGGACGGGTCGCGAATGTCATGCGTAGCAGTTCTCGCGGCCCTCCCATCAAGGCGAAAGTAGGTGGAAAGGCGGAGTTTTTAGTGGGTGCAAGCCCCACATAACCACGTCGTCTCCCCGGACGGCGTGATATACGACAGGCATTTTATTCGCCCAATCACAAAAAAAAAAGGCCGGTTGTCAGACTTTCTGGCTTCTGACTACCCGTAACGACTGTCATAGCGGTATTCGTATAACACCCGGGACCGACGGCTTAACGTGTTTTCCCCCCCTATGTCCACGCCAGCAACGCCCTAAGCCGAGGTCCAAGTGCCACTAGGGGTCGCCCTTAGTGCTGTTGTTGCAGGTAGTCATGATGTTAGTGTAGTACGAGTAGTTAGCTTAGGTTAAGTATTTTACTTCCCTCCCCCCCATTGGCTGGAGACCCTTCAGGTCTCGCCAATAACTGCCCGGTTACGTAGAAACCGTCCCATAGGACGACCTACAGCAGTCCAATAGAAAAAGGAAAAGGGCTTAACGTGCTCTTCGAAGAACGGTGGGGTCTCGGTGTGTAAAAACGGTCACCCATCCACGGACTGACCGCGGCAAGCGCAGCTTAGCTTTGAAAATCCTATGATACGCGCAGTATTATTGAATTGAATCTAGCACTCTTCTTGATACAGGTTAGATAGATATTACATTAATTTAGTAGCCAAGTTCTCGTAAAAGGCGTTTACATGAAAGTTTTAGTTTCCAAAATTACGACTACACTAATCTTAGAAGAATCGAAATGAAACACGTTAATGTATCAGGTGTATGTTTTCCCACGTTATAAAAGGTCGATTAATGTTCGGCTTCCCATTGCTTTACTGTTAAAGGAATCGATTATAATGATATACCATTTGTCTTAGCGTTTAATTGAACGGCAGATATAATTCGCACGCTTAATAATAAACCGGAATAAGACAAAACTTCACTTTTTTGGGAAATCGCAGTCAAAGTTTTGAGTCTCTACCTTGTTGAAAACATTTTGATGGTTTTCACGTGCTTATGGTGTTATTTTTATTTTCTTGGTCTTATATTGTAGAGAGATGTATAGCGAATATAACTGACATAATAGTTTAATTATATTATTTATATCAAATAAATAAATTAAGTTTATTTTCTAAAGTTTCGACTTATGTCAGTTTAGTATAAAAATTAATGATCAATTTTCAAAATTTTTGCAAACTAATATTTAATCATTCAGTTTAGTATTAATAAATAATGTAATCTATTTAAATGTTTAATACTTATTACACTTTAAAAGTAAAACGGAAATAAAAATACAGAAATATTTCGCAAAACACCTTTATATTTGTTAATGTAAAATAACAGTTTGTATTTTAAGTTTTATCGTAACTGCTTTCTTAACCTAATAACAACAGTAGTTATAATAATCAGTCGTAATAGGAACTTATAATCATTTTTTAACAATCACAAAATAGTAATTAAAGTTTCATAGTCATCACAAAATGTTTAAGAGATCTAGCTTTACATAATTATGCTAAAGAACAATAAACATTGTAATACAAAAGAATAAAAAACTACTTTTAAACCTACTTGTACTTGGTACATCTTCTTCTTCTTCCTGCCCTTATCCCATATTACTTGCGGTCGGCGCAACACGTTTTCTTCTTCCATTCCGTCCTGTCACCCGTCATGATATCACTGACACCCTTCTCTTTCATATCATTCTTCACACAATCCGTCAATCTTTTCTTTGGCCTCCCTCTTCCTCTCCACCCATCCACATTTATATTCATAACTCTTTTAGTCACATGTGTTTCATCCCTCCTCTTCACATGCCCATACCAAGACAAACGGTTCCCTTTCAACTTTTCTGTCACTGGAGCTACTTTCAAACTTCCTCTAATATACTCATTCCTGACCTTATCCATTTTGGTCACTCCACACATCCATCTCAACATTCTCATCTCCGATACATTCAATCTTTTTTCATCCATCTTCTTCACGCCCCAACATTCCGATCCATATAGTACAACAGGTCTTATCACGGACTTGTAGATTTTTCCCTTCAACTTGAGAGGCATCCGTGGGTCGCAAGTTATGCCAGTGGCCTGTCGCCATTTCATCCATCCTGAGTTGACCCGGTGCGTCACGTCTCGGTCTACTCCGCCATCCCCTTGGACAACTGATCCGAGGTACCGAAAGTCGGAGCAGGTCGGTATGGGCGTTCCGGCGAGAGATATTGACACAGGACTAGAGAGCGCCAAAATCGCAAAACAAGTACTCCGTTTTGGTTCTGCTTAATTTCAGGCCAACACTCTCCAGTCTTTGCCACCACACCTCCAATCTGCTCTGGACCTCTAAGCTAGTCTCGGCAACCAGCACAATGTCATCGGCAAACAGCATGCACCAGGGAGCCTTTTCTTTGATGTTCGACGTCAAAGCGTCCATTATTACCACGAAGAGGTAAGGGCTGAGTGCCGACCCTTGATGCAAGACGACAGCCACATTAAAGCTGCGAGTAGTACCCAGTAGATCGGACTTGGGTACTGCATCGACTGTTCATTGCTCGAATCAATTGCAAATATTTCCCAGGCACACCTTTCTCCTTAAGGGCCCACCACAAAACCTCACGAGGCACTCGATCGTATGCCTTTTCGAGGTCAACAAACACTATGTGCATGCTTTTATGCGCACTTCTGAGTTTTTCGCATAGCTGGCAGATGGCGAAAATGGCATCTGTTGTACCCCGACCTGGCATAAAACCGAATTGGTTTTGTGAAATTTCACTCTCTTCTCTCAGCCGCCTTTCAATAACTTTCTCCCAAGCTTTCATACTGTGTGACATTTGCTTTATTCCTCTATAGTTGTTGCATTCCAGCACATCACCCTTGTTTTTAAAGGTGGGCACCAGGCTTCTTCCAGCAACAACTTATTGAAGAATGAAGCCAACCACGTCCATCCATTAACCCGTAATACCATCTACACTTCAACTGGCATTCCATCTGGACCTATTGCCTTACCATTCTTCATTCCACTTACTGCTATTCTCACTTCATCCATACTTACTATTCTCACTAACCCTTCATTCATTGGTTTATTTTCATGCACACCACTCCAGTCATTCTCCTCATTCATCAGTCTTTCAAAATAACCCTTCCACCTATTCCTAATTTTCTCATCATCCGAAAGAACCATTCCCGCTTTATCTCTGATACATCTTATTTGACAAACATCCCTCTCCTTTCTTTCTCTAGCTCTAGCCAGCCGGTACAGGTCTTTTTGGCCTGCTAGACTAATCAGTGCATCATATATTTTATTCTGGGCTTTCGCTCTCGCTGTGGCCACAGCTTTCTTGGCTTTTTTCTTTAGAGCATCATACTCACTCTTCTTTTCGGCTTTCAAACTAACACTATTCTCATCAAAACTCTGCCATTCCTTGAATTTTCTCTATTTTTCCTTCAACACATTCTGTATTTCTGTCAACCACCACCATGTGTCCCTATCTATCGTGCCCTTTCCTATCGTCTGTCCCAAAATATCCTTCGCTGCACACCTAATACACCCAGCCATTTCATTTCAGCATTCATTCACACTCCGATCATTCATATCTCCCATCTCTATCATTTTATTTTATTCACCACTCGATCTCTGAATTTCTTCGCACAATCAGTCTTCTCTAACATATGCCATTTAATTTGGGTGGGGGACGCTCTTTGTTTTTTAAACACTGTAGTGTTAAAACTACCGTCATTACCAGGAGTCTGTGCTGTGAGACCAAATCTTCTCCTGGTATCACTTTGCAGTCTCTGACGTGCTTTATTATATTTTAGCGTCTGACAAGAAAGTAATCTATTTGGGTCTTGTGGTTGCCACTTTTATATGTTATTAAATGACGGTCGTTCTTCTGAAACCAAGTGTTGACCACTGCCAGGTCAAATGCAGTAGCGGATTGCAGCAGCGTCTCTCCCTCGTCGTTGGGATTTCCAAACCACATTCTAAAACCGGGACCACACGGTCATTACAGTACATTTACTTACTTTTATTTCGACTGGCCTACAATATCCGCATCAGTACATCCAGCATTATTACTCATCACAAGATCCGTATCAGTACATCCAGCGTTATTATTCATCATAAGAAGTTTTAGGGTCCGCTGCTTGCTATTTTGCAGACGTATATATAATAATTTTTTGCATAAACTGCAGCAATTGCTAGAGCACTTTTAGACTTTAGGATTATTTAAAACGTAAACCGAAATAAACACAAGTATTATTTAAATGTACCGATAGTTTTGGTAATAAAGTGATAAAAAATGAATTGCTTCTCAAACAAAAGTAATAATTTTATACTAAAACGCACTAATACGCAATTTCTCTTATCTATACAATTATAATTTAATGATAAACTGCAAAAAGTCTAAATAGTGCGTGCTGTATTGTAACACCGTTTTCAACTAAAGTGAAGTAAAACGAAACATGCTAGTTTAGAAAAAAAATGAAGTAGATTAGTTTCACCTGCGTTTGAAAATAAACTGAATTATTTCACCTTACTCTACCGTAGTCGCAAAACAACGAAACCTATCTCACATCACGGTCGCCGCATCACTAAATGATTCTCTATCGCATGAAATACATTGTCGCGCGCTTTTGTAGAAAAGAGAGGGGTGATCTAACAATCGGCTATTTTGGTTTGTTTCGCACGGCGGGGTTGTACCTATAGATTCTTCAATCGGAGTTAGTTCGTTTTATTAACAAAAGTGGGAATCCTTAATTTTTGACATATTCCGGTTTATTATTAAGCGTGCGATGCTACCGAAGTATTTGATAATCTCCGAATACGCATTTAGCAGCTGCGATGATGCCTTATACATTTTATACGGAAATATTATACACGTGTGTATTTCAGATATAATACGTAATTGTTCAGCCTAGCCTTTTTCTAACTATAAACAAAAGGAGAAGCTGACTGACTGACTGACTGACTATCAACGCACAGCCTAAACCGCTAGGGTTAGGAACTTGAAATTTTGACAGTATGTTCCTTTTTTAACGTAGGCATTCATTAAGAAATGATTTTTGGAAATTCTACCCCTAAAGGGGTTAAATAGGGGATTGAAGTTTGTATGGAAGTTTGTAATTTTTGAAGTAAGAAGCATGAAATTAAATAGGTTTCTGTTTAGAAATAAATGTATAGGTACTTCAGCGTTTTTGAAAATTCAACCCCTAAGGGGGTGAAATAAGTGTTGCAAGTTTGTATGCGAAATCTGTTATTTTTCAAGTAAGAAGAACTGAATTAAATACATACACATACAATACATTTTGTCTTCTGGTGAGAAATAAACTAACACGTATTTGAGCGTTTTTGAAAATTCAACCCTTACGGGGGTGAACTGATTTTAAAACTACACCTAAAAAGGGGCTTAACGAGGGTTTAAAATTTCACGCAAGCGAAGTTGCGGGCAAAAGCTAGTACAACAGTATTCATTGCGTGGTACATAGTTGTGGAGAAGCCGGATTGTTAATAGGTACGTACGTCGCTATGGAAATTGATTACCTGCCAAATCAAAGCCATAGCGATTACGAGTGTGTTGCGCAATTAGAATGCAGTTTGGAAATAATAAATGCTATCATTAGTTTTTACTAATGTTTTGCTTAAAAAGATTTGTTTTTTGCCATAGGAATCCGGCATTACAGGTAGAACACAAATTGGTATAAATAACATTAACTTATATACACAGTGTCAAATAAAATAATTCCCATAATAAATATGGTTAAGCTCGTCCTGAAGAACAGACCCGTAACGTAGTACCAAACACCTCGTATTTAGTTGATTTTCTATGACAATAAGTATTTTATTTTGTACCTACAGAGTATCATATTCGCAATGGCGAAAAAACTGTACAAACATAGATTAAAAAAAAACAAGCCAAGTACGTGTCGGGCCACACGCAGTAATGGGTTCCGTAGTAATTGCACAATAATGCGGACTAAGAAGAAGGCTTAGTAATTTTTCAATGGAATTTGTACAAAATTTTTACTTTTACGGTTGGTCGACTATTACTCGTAAACTTGTAAAGCCTACTTGATACTTAGCTGTGATAGTTTTCCTTTTAACTTCGTTGTGTATACTACTACCGTGAATTTTTTCACATATCCAAAACTAGCTGTTTAGCTGGCAGGGACGACGACACTTGACCCTAACAAAAATTAGCACTTTAAGGTTTAATATTTCAGAAACGGATCTCTTAATCGAAAAATGATTTGCATAAACCCATCTAATATTTTTGAAAGACCTATCCAACAACACCACACACGATGGGGTACACGAGAAAAAAAAACATCCCCACACAAATATTTTTTTTGAGGGTGCCTCCTGTACATCTAGTACAGAAGGCACCCTCAAAAAAAATATTTTTCATGATTTCATTTTACACTTTGTCGGCGTGATTTATATGTATATCCGTGCCAAATTATAGCTTTCTAGTACTAAGAGTCTCTAAGCTAAGCTGCGGACGGACGGACGGACGGACATGGCGAAACTATAATGGTTTCTTGTTGACTACGGAATCCTAAAAACCACTAGCCAAATGAGGCAAGCCGTCAAATGATTCAAAATAAATATACACATTCTGCGTAATAAGATTGTATAAACAGTTTCTTTTAGTTTTAATCAGAACATTACCTACCTGTGCACACAAAACAAAATTATTATCAAGATCCAAATTAATAAACATTAAATTGAGTTAAAAGAATATCATTTGATCAGTTTCCTCTACGATAAACAAATATAAAGGAGTGCGCATTTAACTAGACGTTCAAAATTTCCTCGTAAACCTCTTATCTTCCTTCTGACAAATGAAGTGCCATTCCATTTATCTTCGCGTACGAATCGAGGAAATAGATATTTATTAAAAAAACTCTCGGATTTTTATCTATATTTGGAATCTTGTTTATTTATAAATTATTCGATTCACGTTAATATAACTTTTATGATAATCATTTTCCTTGATGTTGTATAAAGACATCAAAAACTTTATCAGACAGATATTTTTAATGTTACAGATTGGTCATTTTTGGGATTTGACTGCCTCTTTGGTCTAGTGGTCGCAAGCGCGACTGCTGAGCGTACGTTTCTGGGTTCGATCCCCAGGTCGGGCAAAGTGGTATTGGGTTTTTCGTGTGGAATTTCTCAGTAGCAGCCCGGAGTCTAGATTTTTGCGCCCGGTTGATGGCAATAGGCTCGCCCCATAATACATGGGAACTTTAATGCATGGGAATTTAAGCTTATCACTGAAATGAGGGTGTACCATACACTTCTGCCCAACCCTTCGGGGAATACAGGCATGCAAGTATATACAATATACTTATATTATGTATAAGTTTGAATATTATGATCATATTAATCCGTAAAAGTATACTTCTGAACATGGAGCTCCTTCCTTCTGTAATGAAGGATCATTGTGATCGTAATAACTGGTCCATAGCACTCGAAAGATTTAGCTGTAAAGGCAGGACGGCGGAGACCTCTTGACGTCATTATTTACGCCTTCTACGACCCTCCACCCAGGGGGTGGTTGTCTGGTCTTCAATAGAAACGACACGCCTAAAAACCGCAGTGATAGCCTACCGGTTGAACGCTTGCCTTCCAGACCATCACTTGCGTTAATGGTGAAGAACAACATCGTGAGGAAACCTGCCGGTGAGGGCTCCAAAAAGTTCTTGACGGCATGGTGTAGTCTACCAACCCGCACCAGGCTAGCGGGGTAGACTAACCTCCGGTTTCTGAATTGAGAAATCGGGATAAGCAATACTTAAGCAGTATTTGAGTACGGAGTTGTCAAAAAATGCTTTAAAATCCGTCATTTTTGACTACTCCGTACTTTAGTGTTACTTAAGTACTGCTTATCCTAGAATTCTCAATTCAGCAACCGGAGGTAAGATCTAACCCGTTCTCATTCTGAGAAGAGGCTCGTGCCCAACAGTGAGTCAGTAATGCTTAGTTATTCTTTCGCTATTATAATTATACGCTACATAACTCCGTTTTCTGAATTGAGAATTCGAGATGAGAAATACTTAAGTAGTATTTGAGTACGGAGTTGTCAAAAAAATGCTTTAAAATCCGTCATTTTTTTGACAACTCCGTACTCAAATGTTACTTATGTATAGCTTATCCTAGTTCTCTGAATTCTCAATTCAGAAATCGGAGGTACGTGGTAATGATGTGACTTGAACTGAATCATAGAAACTATAACATAATAATAATAATTGCACTGGTGTTAAATAAAGATTACATAATATTTCAAGGTACCTAACTAACCCAATACGCCTAATAATATCCCATTTCGCTACATTAACTTACACACAGTAATAACTTAAGCAGCATGACAACACATTTCTGTTATTCTCAAAATAAACAGTTCATATATATATCAGGTTCCACTTTACCTAATCCCTATTAGATTAGACAACAAAAACAACGAAACTCAATATTAATCTAAGAAAATAAGAAGAATAACCGTTTTATTTGAAGAACAGTTCATCGTTATTATAGTATTACATTATTCATTAGAAATTAAAACGTCGGCTGATCTCACATCAAAAGGTCTGACAGAGAGGGATATTATATTTTGGTAATAATAAAAGGAAACAGCAATTCCTATCAAATATTGTTGAGGGTATATTTTAGGATATTTTTGATTACTTAGTTATGATAACATAACATAATATCACGTTTGTATTCCACGAAGGGTTGGGCAGAGGTGTAATATAGGTCTCGCGTATAACTGACTGACTCAGTTATGGGCTAGACATAACGGCGAAATGACGGTGCAGGTCTAGCGCATAACTGAGTCAGTGCCTGGGGTATGGGAGCGGCACGTGAGGGGTCACATATGACGTGACATGACGTGTCCGAACTATCTCGCTATACACGTGATAAATATAATGAAGATATCTCTTACGATATTTTTTCTACTACTAGATAATGAAAGTGATTCGAGCCATACAGTGATTCGGGTACAGACAGCGATAAGGAATCTGATTAATTAAATTTGGGATTTCGGGATTTGTTTGTTGTTTTTTGTTGTTTCAGTTGAAAATATTAATACTTATTAAATAAATTAATATAATTATTGTAACTTATTTTTTTGTTTACATTGTCACGCGCAATTATATTAATTAATTTAACTTGTATACACACGTAAATATCGTAAGAGATATCTTCATTGTATTTATCACGTGTATAGCGAGATAGTTCGGATACGTCATATCACGTCACCCCTCTCGTGCCGCTCCCATACCCCAGGCACTGACTCAATTATGCGCTAGACCTGTGTACTACTCCGTCATTTCGCCGTTATGTTTACGTCCCATTTAATAGGGGGCCAGACTCTTGCCATCAACCGGGCACAAATCTAAACTCCGGACTGCTACTGAGAAATTCCACATGAAAAAACCCAATAACACTTTGCCCAACCTGGGGATTGAAGCCAGGACCTTACGGTCAGCAGTTTCGCTTGCGACCACTAGAACAACGGGGCAGGTTAGCTATTATATATTTTATGAAAAGTTAATTTACATTCAACGTTTGGTTTCTCTGCCGATGTAGATGATGTAAAGATGGACGGAGTGCAGAAGAGTGAGATAGTAAAATATTAATAGAAAAGATAATTATGAGAAAAGAGAAAAATAAAAGAACAGACAGAGTAGTGAAAAAAAATTAGGATTCTGCACGTATAAAAGTAATAAAATGCTGCTAAAAGGTTAAGTCTGTCATGCAAGGTGTGCGGAGGAGCGGCAACGGAATCTTGAAGATGATAGCAGATAGACTGGACTCAGCCGTCTTTAGTCGATTCATTGATTTGCATGTGAGAGGTGTAAACTAGTGAATCGACACTAATATTAAGTAGTTTCTGTTTTAATATTTTGTTTTTCGTGTAGCCCACTAACATAGGTTGTAAGTTTTTCTGTTACTAACACTATGGACTCAGTGGTCTGAAATAAATATTTTTTATTTTATTTTTTATTTTTAAGTACCTAGCACGTTAGCACTTAAGACCCTAGGAGGGTGAATAGCAGCGATCTTGAGTGCTAATAACAACATATCATAATCACCAATCCATTCGCCAAGAGCGGTAATAATTAACATTGTCATGTAAAAGACACAACAACATAATCATTTACTATCATTACAGTTACAGCTTCATAGTACTTCAGGATTGCGATCAAGATAAATATAGTAAATAAAACTAACATAGACTCTCCACCACTGAGAGTACTTGTATTTGAGTTAGTGTCAGTAACATGAACTAGATCACAGTATAATACTTTACATAATTATTACAAGATCATAAAATAAGGACAAACTAGTCAGATATAAAAGGTCAAACTTCTTCAGCTGATGAACACAGAATGCTCCACTTGAATGACCACCGCCTTTATAACATCGGGTGCATTGATCCATACAGACGACTACCTTCCTTCGTCAACATTGTCCAGTATTACCCGCTGGCGATAACAGTAATGACAACAACAATTTTCTAATCTTAAAAAAATTACATCCAGTAAATTACACCCGCCAAAACCGAATGTAAAACAGAGAACTCCCATTTAAATTTATCAACATCAAAGACAAAGCTGTAACAATTGTTAATAAGTACAAGAATAAAAGGAAGAGGCCGAAACTGCCACAGATTGATCACAGCCGTAGATTTGCGGCCAACAAGAAACTTCACTGACAGATTACATCGGACGAAATAAATCAAAATGTCTATAGTTTTTACGCTTCGACGACGTCGTTCTATTTATAAACGGGAAGAAATTTCGCAATAAAGAAGGGTTTAGTACATTTTGTGATTAATGAATTGATATATTGATTTTTATATTATAATTTATACCATAAACTATAATAGAGGAACACGAGGAGCTCGTGGCAAAATAATTACAGCCGCATAGACCGATCTTCCGGGTTAAGCCATGCTTGCCGAGGTTGGTCTGTGGATGGGTGACCATTTACCATAGCGAGTTTCCTCCGTGCCTCGGAAAGCACGTAAAGCCGTTGGTCCTGGCTGTCATTTGTAGATCTTTGTCAGTCGTTACTGTTGGTCAGAAGCCAGAAAGTCTGACAACCAGTCTTACCAAGAGTATCGTATTACCCAGTTACTGGGTTGTGGAGGTCTGATAGGCAGTCGCTCCATGTAAAATACTGATATTCAGCTGCATCCGGTTCGACTGGAAGCCGACCCCAACATAGTTGGGAAAAGGCTAGGCAGATGACCTTTCGTATAAACACGACACTATAGCAGTATTGTGTGAATAGTTACGTGAGTGGGTGACCATTCGTTGCACGTCGAGACCCCTCTGTGCATCGGAGAGCACGTTAAGCCGTCGCGTCGGTCCCGGGTGTCAAACGAATACCTCTGACAGTCGTTAAGTCTGGCAACTGTCTAACTTTAGAATATCGGCATTGCCCAGTAGCTGGATTGCGGAGGTCTGATGGCAGTCGCTCCGTGTAAGACACTGGTATTCAGCCGCATCTGGTAAGACTGGAAGCTGACCCCAACATCATCATCTGCCTAGCCTTTTCCCAACTATGTTGGGGTCGGCTTCCAGTCGAACCGGATGCAGCTGAATATCAGTATTTTACATGGAGCGACTGCCTATCAGACCTCCACAACCCAGTAACTGGGTAATACGATACTCTTGGTAAGACTGGTTGTCAGACTTTCTGGCTTCTGACCAACAGTAACGACTGTCAAAGATCTACAAATGACAGCCGGGACCAACGGCTTTACGTGCTTCCCGAGACACGGAGGAAACTCGCTATGGTAAATGGTCACCCATCCACAGACCAACCTCGGCAAGCGTGGCTTAACCCGGAAGATCGGTCTATGCGGCTGTAATTATTTAGCCACGAGCTCTTCAGGAAGCTGACCCCAACGTAGTTGGGAAAACGCTAGGCAAAAGAAGAATTTATACCTTTCGTGAGACACATTCATAACTGTTTATAATAATAATTACGATTGTTTACTAATAGCACACGTGCGTCTGCCAGGGTTGCGGAATTTGTTCGAAAGAGTTACCGCGGCCCTGGAACACAAAGGGCATTAGGAAGAACACGGATAAGTTTTAGTCAGTAAGAGTCTGATACCCCCTTCCGCTCCGCCCAGAGCGGAAGAAGTCACTTGATGATTTTCCATCCATAAAAAGAAAATTAAAAAAAAAACACGTGCATAGTTTCAACCTTGACTCGCGACTTTGCTGCGTGTTCAGCTCATAATCGCTGGCAAAATACACAGTACAAAATACAGTGTATTTGCGGCTGCTTCCATTGTTTATCTATTGTGTCTATGTTGCCGGTAATTGATCAGTTAGTGCTAGTAATCAAACACCTAAGTCTAGGCTATGACTCAGCTATACGTACAGGCAAAAGTCGCACCTCAAAGTCTGGGCTTCAACCTACCTATTTACAGCCAATATGTTATAAATAGCCAGGTTGAAGCCCAGATTTTAATATCCTAGAGGCTCGTCCAATACTTCAACAGGCTCTCGTTAGGCGGCTGGATCTTCAGCTCTTGGTAGGCTCGATTGATACAGAAAGTGGTACTCCTTGAAACGGCACGCATTGTGAAGAGGTTATTTTCTTAAAAGCTCTGACCACCGGTAGCTGTTCCCGATGGCTGTACGCTGCTATGTTTTATACAAGCTTAGTTTTAGTATATACTAAACTAGTTTGTTCAGAATCACTTGGAGAATCGATTGACATATTTTTTACAGAAGATGTGCTGTAAAAAATATGTCAATTATATATATATTATATAATTTTTTCGTAAATTTTGTTTCAGTAGGTTTCTAACTATAACAGTTGACGGGAATAAACACCTTGAGGCTTGAGATGGTCCGCTCCGTCAGTTTCCGTGTAGGTATTAGACAACCCCTGCATAGCACATCTCAGGCATTTCACACTTTATTAGGGAACTTAACGCGACATAAACTACGGTGTAACTTGGAGATTTATTAAGAAAAAACACATATTCAGGCAGTTCTGATGAAAATCTTGTTGGAGTGTCTCGGTTTTTGTATATACTAAAAATAACGTTGTATTTTAAAGGTTTTTTATAGTTTAAAATGAATGTTAAATAATTATGTAAAAAACAATAAATAACATGGAATAATAAATAAAAACAGAGACAAGAATATAGATGAGGCGGCAGATGGAAAGAAAGTTCCCACATTACGTCAGAAATATGGAAGTAGCACAAGGCTGTATCCGCATTTAATCCAGCAATCAGTACTTCAAATATTGGTATTGGTAACTCTCGGCTCCCGAGTAACTCTCGCACTTGCCCGGTTTCGATTTCATTACCGTTTATTTACGTTGGCTATTTTAATTTAGCATAGGTGTTTGTTTTAATTTAGATATATTGTGGGATGGACAAATTGGCGGTTATTCAATGTTAAAACAAAAAGATTTGATATGGGCTTGAAATTCATTTTGATAACTGATAATATTTATTTCTTCTTTATTGAATGTTCTATTTTTGTGTAATCGATGAGGCTGGGTGCCAACCGCAACTTGCGGTCCGAACATGCGGAGTCATAATTTTGTCGTCGCACCATCTCGTGCCGAGACGAGATAAGTCATACTATTATTTCGTCTCGCGCTACGCATGTAAAGCTTGCAGGTCAAGCAATGTTGCAGCGGTCTGTTTTAGGTGAGTGAACTTGGATTATGGAGGTCAAATATAATTATCGTGATTTGGACGCCTTTGGTTCAGCTGAAAGGCGCGAGAAAAGGCTAGGATGAGTTTAACTCTGAATTATGATAACATGTTCTCAAAAAATGATTATTTTCTACTCTCGGTTCTAAAATCTACTTAAAAAAACCGGCCAAGTGCAAGTCGGACTCGCGCACTAAGGGTTCCGTACCCCCCCTAAGGGAGCCCTCCTTAAATGTATGTTTTATTTTAATTTAATTATTTATTTTTAAAATGAATATATAACTAAATATTCTGTGAATATTTCAAGCATCTACCTGTTGCCGTTATCAATATCGAGCAAAAACGAGCTAAAAAATCACGTTTGTTGTATGAGAGCACCCTTAAATATTTAGTTCATTCTGTTTTTTAGTATTTGCTGTTATAGCGGCAACAGAAATACATCATCTGTGAAAATTTCAACTGTCTAACTATCACGGTTCATGAGATACAGCCTGGTGACAGACGGACAGACAGACGGACAGCGGAGCCTTAGTAATAGGGTCCCGTTTTACCCTTTGGGTACGGAACACTAAAAAACCATATAAGGGACCAAGCTGCCAGAATTATGGTTGTGATCTGACGTGTTTGTATTAAATAACATTCTGCATTGGAAGGGCTGTATTTTTTACCCTTCAACATCGCCGTTAAGGTGCTATTGTACATTATTTTATTGTTGTTCCATTATCAAAATATAAAAGCCGCCAAAGTTCGTCTCATTAACTTAGGGTTCCGTAGATTTTACTAGTAGCAAACCTAGTAGGCTTCGAATCAAGACCGATTTCATGAAATTAATTTTGTTGGCATCTCAAAATACCATATTCAAAACCACTTTAGTTGCATCTTGATTTCTTGCAATTTTGTAATCATATGGTTGGTATTTTAGGATTGGGAGGCACAGGCTATCGAGCACCGCCGGTCACGATCCACCGAGCTCTCCCGTCGTAGAGCCGGTCGTCTCTTCAGACTCCGCAGTCACACCAATAATTCAGCTCTCATCAAGCTGTCTCCCCCTCCTAAGCCCCCGTCAGCAACGCCCTAAGCCGAGGTCCGAGTCCCACTATGGGCCACCCTTAGTGCTGTTGTTGCAGGTAGTCATGATGTTAGTGTACTATAAGTACATAGCTTAGGTTAAGCATTTTACTTCCCCACCATTGGCTGGAGACCCTTCAGTCTTCGCCAATAACTGTCCAGTTACGTAGAAAGGGTCCGCAAGGACCATCTACAGCAGACCAATAGAAAAATAAATAAAAAATGCTATCATGCTCATATCTCGCGAAATATTTCACATGAGTGAAAAAGTCACTTAAAAACATTTATTACATTTCACCTACATGATATATATATAACAATATTCCCCTTAAATTTACCGTACCTGTCATTCTAAAATAATAACGTCACAAAATGAAACATTTTTCGTTCAAATAATATTCATTCATTCATTCAAGAATGCCTATCAAAAGAAATTCGAATATTGAAATGCAATAAACACGATATAAACGCGATGTGACATTATGAACTTATAAAATTGACGTATGACAGACACACGACTCCCATTCAGAGTTACAAAGTGATGTTACAAGTACTTTGGAATGAATTTGGGACAGATTGTACCAAGACTGGTACAATTTCAAGCCCTGTCAGCATTTATGTAGGAGCTAAATAGAGTGGGCGAAGCATAGTATGATGGATCTGAGAATCCATTAAGGAGATTGTGGGAACTATATAGTGTATGTGCTTATTCCCGCAATGTTATTTTAGATTGATTTTAGTTTAGGGTTTGCATTGATTAACCTCCGGTTTCTGAATTGAGAATTCTAGGATAAGCAGTACTTAAATAACATTTGAGTACGGAGTTGTCAAAAAAAAATTATTACGGATTTTAAAGCATTTTTTTTGACAACTCCATACTCAAATACTACTTAAGTAAATATTGCTAATCCTGAATTCCCAATTCAGAAACCGAAGATGTTTAAGTGAAGTGGTTTTAGATTGATAATCTGCTTTAATATTTCGGTACGTTTTTCGGTTATCGATAGATTGATGAGTATGCGTCACGTCATTATTGCAGACAGTATTTTTTCTGACTGTACCCCAGTCGCCACGTGCCAATGTAGCGTGTGGGTGGGCTTGATTCTCAGTAGGATGTGGTTCTATTGTTTTTCTATTAGATAATCTCAGAAGCAATCCGGAAATAGGAACTATTTCCGATAAATAGCAAGCAGTACACTTCTGCCTCCTTCGGCGAATTCAGTCGTGATGTTTAGGCACTCATTTATACATCGGAATAAGTGGTAAATTTCATAAATGATTTCTCAAAATCGTGTTCCTTTACATTGATTTTATTTTCAATTTCCTGTCCATAATCGTTTTTGGTAAAAGTTGATTGATATTTTATTTTGTGGTATTATTTTCGATTAAATTTAAATTTTAACAAGAAATTCTTTGTAGGCTACACTACAGCTAAAGAAAACTGATGAAGCCACGTTTTAAATAAACACCACTGAACGCAACGCTTTCTATATTTATTTTGCTGACGGAGGCAGACGCTGGAGCCAGAAGGTCGCGAAGGAGGTCCTGAGTGGAACGAGTGGCGGCCTCGTGGGCCGAAGCGCAGCGAGTGGGGTGAGGTGGCAAGCGGAGCGAGTCGGCGACCTCCCGAGCGTAGCGCTGGTCAAGTGTGCGAGCGAAGCGAAGGGGCGACAAAGCGAGGCTTCTGGCGGAGCAAACCCAGAAACACTTGCATGCTTGCTTGCTTTCTTGCTTGTATGGTGGGAAAATGAGCCATATAACAAGTGTAAAGTAGCCAATAATACAGTTGACTAATGAAACAGTGGCCAGCAGATAGTTGGCGGCGTAACAAAAAGTTACAAAACATAATTAGGGACTTTAATCATTCGGCGTTTTAATTATTCGGCGAAATGAAAATTGGCGAAAGGTTGTCGGCCAGATACGAATCGGCTAATAATGTTTCGATATTCCAACAGAGAACCGTTATTTTGATCTCGGTAATAATTGCAGTCGTTGAGGCAAAAGCGATACAATCCGTGAACATCAATGTAGCAGTCGTTGATTACCATTACTTACTATTTATTAGATACTGTTAATACTTACCATTCGGCTCGGATCCACAACCAAGATACATAGTTGCACTGCACTGTGCTGAATCTATGTCATACGTACAGTCAACATAAGTTAGCGATAAATATAGGTATAAAGTTTCAACAATGTTATATAAATGCAAATATGCTACATCATCACTATCACTACATAGTTTAAAACAAAGTCGCTTCCCGCTGTCTGTCCCTATGTATGTTTAAATCTTTAAAACTACGCAACGGATTTTGATGCGGTTTTTTTAATAGATAGAGTGATTCAAGAGGAAGGTTTTAAGCTATAAAACGTATACGTGCGAAGCCGGGGCGGGTCGCTAGTATTGTATAAAAGAAATGTTGAATAGGTAATACATAAAACACAGGTTATTATTTCAGAATAATGATTAACTCCAATAATAACTGATTTCATAATTCTTAAATAATCATCGACTCATGCTGTTAACTATACGTACCACTAGTCGTATGCTCGACATGGTGTCACATCACTACTTGGAACCACACACACTACAATTAACTTTTTAATATTTGCAAAAGACACAACAAAAAATCGTTCAGGGGTGTTTCTATCATTACATAACTATGCAATCCTGACATGCTGATATTAGCTATAACTAGCTAATATCAGTATTTCAGGATTGCGAGCAAGGTAAACACAGTAAATAAAACCAATATAGACTCTCCACCACTGAGAGTACTTGTATTTGGGATAGTGTTAGTAACATGAACTAGATCACAATAACATAATACTTTACACAATTATTACAAGATCATAAAATAAGGACAAGCTAGTCAGATATAAAAGGTCAGACTTCTTCAGCTGTTCAGCACCGAATGCTCTCCCTTCGTCGAATGACCACCGCCCCTACAACATCGGGTGCGCCTATACATATCGACGACCACCTTCCTCTGTCAACATTGCCCAGTGCTACCCGCTACTGATGACGTAGGATAACTCTAGGGATGATTATCACTTCGTAAATTGTAATTTATGATTACGAGCTACTGCAATCAAAATAATGTAAACACCATTTGATAAACGTGAAATAAAATCTATCAATATTGACATTTGTCGGCAATTCGTCGCTTTTATAAAAAATAGTATAATTCTTTCCTTTTCATTAATCAATGTAAACTATATCAACACAAAAACATCAATAAATTTCGGAAATTTACGTTTAGTAATCACCGCACTACCGTCACTATTTACTCGGGTCACTATTTGTTCAACGTTGCGTCAGCCAGAGACAAACATTGGCTTTCTACCCTCGTGTGTGCATTAAGTTTCTTTTGACTGTAATCATAATAAATATTAGGTTTCAGTAATATTATACTTTTTGATGTACTGGATTCCTAAGTGTATGATTAGTTTTGTATTTTTTCATTAGGTTCGTCATGTTACCGTTGCACATTAAGGAAAGTTAAATATTGAATGTGTCTGATTGGAACCATAAGTCAATGGTTGGACGAAATTATGACGATTGTAGTATCAAAGTGATAGTAAATAACACCCGTATACACAAACGTTACTATGTGGTTTCACACTTGAGAGAATTAAGGTAACCACCAATCACAAAGCTGTATTCAATGCAGTGCGTTCTGATAGCGATGCTGATACAGATAGTTCAATCCACGAAGATGCGACTCACTCTTTGTCTAAATCAATACAGTGCAAAAGTGTGCATTATAAATTTCTATTAAGTTTTATCGCCACACAATAGTTAGATGTGTGCATACGCACACTAATGTAAGTTGTCAAAAAGGAGTGGGGCGCGTCGTCGTAGATTGAACACAGTTTCGTGAACGGGCACCGTCAGTTGGGACTGGTTATCTTTAATCTCCCATGGCAAAGTAGGTACTCATATTAGCACAGTCATCATATAACATTGTTCATATTTTTTTTAATAGCGTCGTTCATAATTATAACATTGTTCAAAATTTTTTTTAGTAGCCACGTTTTCTATTGCCCTTTCTTTTCCATGTGAATAGAATAGAATAGAATAGAATAGAATATACTTTATTGTACACCAAAATTGTAATACAGCTCTTATACAATATCATATGCATTGAAGGGTACAATAGCGGTCTTATCGCTGATAGCGATATTTACCAGACAACCTTTTGGATGAACGGGAAAACAATGAATAAGGTAGGCCGTGGTGTACTGCTGCAAAATAAATACTTTACACAATACATAGACATAATACTCTACATTTTAGAAACGCAGCACAACTTCATTTTTTTTCGACAATTCTAATGTGTCTGTAAATGGTCTAATTGAAATAAATGGTTGCTGTAAAGGGTCGCTTGAGTGTTGTTTGTGAATATGTGCTTTAGACTGGCTAACGACTGGAAAATATGAATTATGGTGTTATGAAATTGTTCAGTAATCGGTGAAGAGAACCAAATACCAGGTTAGTTGGAAAGGGGGTACTAATGCGCGGGCTACACGTTTTAAAGCAAGTGTTAAAATATCAAAATTCGATAAAAAAAAAACACGTAATATTATTGTAATATTTTTCAAAAATTCTTCATCCCTTCTTTACTTACCAATTTAGAAAATGGAGCTTCTAATTCGTGACCCTAAGTATGACCTGAAATATAAACAAAGATGATCATAGCTGAGGATAGATGAATTTTAGCGTATTTTTTATGTAATTTTTGAACAGCTATTTATTTATCTTAAACTGTTGACTTTTAGGCAAAGTGGTAGAACAAAAGTTATTCATTATTATGCGCACTTTAACACCCTTTTGGATTAGTGCCCCCTTTCTGACTAACCTTGTATAGATAGATAAAATAGTTCACAATAAAATATTACACTGCCTGATTGGTTTAGTGGTCGTAAGTGTACCTTATAAATGAGAATGAGGGTTATTGGGTTTTCCCTTAGAAAATCCTGACTATCAAGGCAGCTTGAAGATTAAAGAAAATCCTCTATTAATCTCATGAAGTGCGTTAGCTTGTTCTATAATTTACCAGATTTCATTGTAATTTTGGTAATTATTCTTAGAATATAGTTCGAAACTATTAACTAGTTTCCAAACATTCAGTCTACATTACAGGAGTAGCACTGCGAAGCAATACTTGAAGGAATTTCTAAAATCGATTAGGAATAGAATCGATTTTAGGAATTCCATTAAGTGCTGACGTGCCTTTGTCTCAAATCTGCCTGTAGTTTTAATTTCAGTAGTTTTATTTTGCTATTATTTTGGTTTACTGCATTTTTATTTCCGTCCGTCACGTCCACAGTCACATCTATTTATCTGTGCGATTCAGACTAATGAAAGTCTTTATAATATCTTCTTCAAAAGTTAATGTTGTCAATTAGCATAAGGCATCATGTTCAACCGGATTTGTTGTTGTAGAGGGAAGCGAGAGATGAAGGTTGTCGCATAGCATATGGCATAGTCAGTCCATTATTATCCCACTGCTGGCCAAAGGCCCTTTCTCAGCCCTTAGTCCACCACTCTGCCCTGGTGCGGATTGGCGGACTACACAATTTTTTTTTTCTATTTGACTGCTGTAGTTGGTCCTAGGGGACCCTTCCCGCGTCACCGGGCAGTTATTGGCGAGACGTGAAGGGTCTCCAGCCAATGGGGGGGGAAGTAAAATACTTAACCTAAGCTAACTACTTGTACTACACTAACATCATGACTACCTGCAACAAAAGCACTAAGGGCGACCCCTAGTGGGACTCGGACCTCAGCTTAGGGCGTTGCTGGCGGGGACTTAGGGGGGGAGAGACAGCTTGATGAGAGCTAAATTATCGGTGTGAGGGACTACACACACTATCGAGAACATTTTATGTACGTGCATTCTGCGTGTTATTTTTCAATTGCGCGATGCAGGGTTCTGTGACGCCATCTTCCGAGTTTCCACTCATACCGTTGTAGTCAGTTGCGGAGCCAAAGTTCTGCTTAGTTTACATGTAGCACGATAATGGCGCTAAAAAATGTATTTAACGACTGATTGTGCGATGGCCAATCAATTTGGCATCCTAAATATTCTAAGCTGCTCAATTGTGTTAGTAAACTGGCTAAACAGTTCCCAACCCGTTTGCACTTGACTAGATCTGCTCGTTTTAGGAGAAAACGATGTTCCATGTTAATTGATTAATTAAACCAGAAAGTTTACACTCTATTATATTTTCAGAAGAAAATTCACTATCGATAAGGTATTTTTAGATCAATTCAACTATGTCAATCCATTAAAAGGTTCTAAGTTTAGAACAACCGCAGCGGTTCAACGGACTGCCAGAACTTTCGACCTTCATAGTCTGTAGTCCATATTTTAGCTTTAACTTTAATTGTATTAATGACTGATTATTTATTCATGTGCTCGTGATTAGTGCTAATAGATTTTCCTTTTGCGATTATCTTCATGAATTTATAAAGAACTTTTACTGAAATGCCACTAAATTTTAAGTTGCCGTTAATTTCGTGCTGTCATTTCACCTAGAACTGACAGTGATTAGCACGAGATTTATCTTAAGATTGGTCGTTTAAGTATTTGGTCATTATTGTTCGCTGCCAGTACATATTTAATGTGAAACATTTTTTCTCTATAGACTCTTAAAATGATTGATCGTGGTTACGGTTAAATCAGGTATGAGATTCTTTAGAGGAAACACTTCGCTGAGGCGGCGCTGCGATGTCGCTGGGTCAGCACTGTATTATAGCGCTGGGGCGGCGCTGTAACAGCGCTGGGGCGGCGCTGTAACAGCGCTGAGATGGCGCTGGGGCGGCGCTGGGGCGACGCTGGGGCGGCGCTGGGGCGCCGCTGTAACAGCGCTGAGATGGCGCTGGGGCGGCGCTGTAACAGCGCTGAAGCGGCGCTGCGACGGCGATGTGAAGGCGCTGCGTTCGTAGACGAGTCGTTGAAACTGTCTTGAGTTGTCAATGCGCGAAAAAGTGCGCGAAAAGGTGCGCAACAAGAGCAATCGAGTTTTTTATGAAGAAACGTCAAAACACAGTTAAACTGTTCGCCGCATATCGCTAGTATATCCTCATGTAATTAAGTGGATATCAAACTAATATTGCTGCAACAACGACGAGTTCGCCGCGGTTTTCTTAGAGAATCACACTGCAGCACTATTGTGTATACAACGTGATTACTGTTTCTTTGGTGTCGTCACGAGCTATACGAGAATACTACATGCGCTGGTAAAAAGATTAGCCAGTCGGTAACGTTGGTAGCGAGGCACTGCACTGGGTGCACCCAACATACTCGAGTATCGTCTCTCTTTTCATGCATCCCCTTAATTACTTTATTCTGTGCATCCTATGCATTAATCCATTTACTAAAATCTCACATTATCTAACTAAAACATTCTTGCAACTATAACATTGCCCTTAATTTTACTGTCGGTATATGTAAAAATTACAGATCAAGTTTATTTGGGGTAGTTCTATGAAATTAAAAAATAAACTGTTCGTTATTTCGCCTTTTAATCTATCGTATATCCTAAGACTCAATTTACACCGTCGCGGAATGAAAGTGACTTTTTGCAACGAAATTGTTCATAGCATAATGAACTTTATGCGAATTGTATAAAGTACAAACTAAAGACGAGTCAAACAAAGGTCGCGCGTCTTCCGGGGAATCCTCGCACATTCTCGAGAATTCCCCTAGCTACTGTCGGCGTTGTCTGTGGAATCCGCGGGAAGTGGCGCGAATGGAGAGTCGGTCGGGACGGTCATAGTAGTGCGGTGTCAAGCGTTTAAGGCGCTTCCCCCACCGAAAGTGGCGCCACTTCAGAAAAAAAGCATTATTTCTGTCAACACACAACATATTGAAATTTCGTACGTACAACATTTTTGTCAAGTGTTGTAGAAATTTGCGAACACCAAATACCAACACTAGAGCTTCTGGATTCGAAGTTTTTGCGAAAAGTACCAAAAACGGCCGTTTTTTGCATTAATTACTAAAACTTCTAACCTAGGATGTCAAGTGTTGTCTTTTGGTGTTCGAAAAATTCTTCATCACTTGACTAAAATGTTGTACGTACGAAATTTTAATATATTGTGTGTTGACAGAAATATAGATTTTTTTCTGAAGTGACGCTACTTTCGGTGGGGGAAGCGCCTTAACGATGGAATGCGCGGGAATTCTCGAGCATTCCCGCGAATTCGCGCGTTTTCTAGCGTCATGAGGCGAAATTGACGCTTCCACTCGATACCGCGGCGGTGTAAATTGAGCCTAATGATCTAAAATAAATGAAGCGCATTTGTGCATAATTATGTTTGTGTTGCATAGTAAATGAGGGGAAAGGGTGTATCATTTTAGTTTAGACGATAAAATGGCGCACCCGGAATTATTCGTGTTTTGTTTTATTTCAATGTTATACTCTCTTATGACGTTGATATATTATACAAGGTAAGTCACAAAGGGGATATTAAATAAAAATTATCGGATTTTGAATTTTTCAAATCAAATCAAATCAAATCATTTATTTGCAATGAATGTAGGTTACATTAAAATACAGGTGGAGTAGAAAGGAGTGAGCCTTGTACATTCTGCCTGAAAATAGGCACGCAAAAATTATAAAAACATTAAAATAATTAAGCATCTAAAAATAGTTATTAATTAAGATGTCATAGTTAGAATTATTGCAATTATACATTAATTAATATCGAAAATGTCAAATTAGAATGTTAATATGAAAAAATCAAATAAGAATGTGGTACAATTATGTTCAAGATAATATTAATAATATTTAATTTTATTATACATATTGCTGATTAAAAAGTTTTGTCCATTAAAAAATCATTAATCGAATAATAACATTTTTCTGTTAGGAAGGCCACTAATTTCTTTTTAAAGTTTTTAATTGTTTCATTTTTCATTACATCTGGCAATTTGTTGTATACAGGGCGTCCCACGACTTTGCCACATGGAGGGGAAGTACCTTAAATACTGTAGATAGAAAAAAATATTGAATGAAGACTTCATTTTTATTTTAAAAACAATACGAACTGCATTCAAAGAATTTTAAATAATCACCTGTCTGAACCGGGAATCGAACCCGCTAAATGTGAAAATAAAAAAAAACTGTAATTTTATTGTACTAATCGAAAGGCTCGATCAGATACATGTATTTCTTCCAACTAACATGGCATCTAAAATAAAAGGAACACCATGAAATTTAACATTTAATTTAAAATTTTGTTCAGAATAATGAATAGCATTCTCTCTGGCTATGTCGTGCTTATAACAACTGACTTTATGTACTACTTTCTGCTTTATTACTATTTCGAAGTATTATTTCAAATATTCCCTATGAAAAAAATAAATGAATCAACGGTAAGCGAGATTATTAAAAGAGTTACAATTTGTATACAATAGAAAGGGACACATTTTGAGAATTTAATAAATTAAATTGTTTGTAAGTTGCACGGTTAAACGTGTCTTATTGTTTCAAATAAATGTTAAATTTCATGGTGTTCCTTTTATTTTAGATGCCATGTTAATTGGAAGAAATAAATGTATGTGATCGAGCCTTTCGATTGGTACAATAAAATTACAGTTTTTTTTATTTTCACATTTAGCGGGTTCGATTCCCGGTTCAGACCGGTGATTATTTAAAATTCTTTGAATGCAGTTCGTATTGTTTTTAAAATAAAAATGAAGTCTTCATTCAGTAAATTTTTCTATCTACAGTATTTAAGGTACTTCCCCTCCATGTGGCAAAGTCGTGGGACGCCCTGTATAGTAGGGCCCATACAAATAACACTTTTCCTCATAAGTGCTGTGTTACAGGACTCGATGTGTAATAAATTTTTGTATTGATTTCTAACAGGTCGTTTTCTAGTTTCTGTCATCGTGGGAAAAAGGTTTTTATTTGTCTTTACAAACATGGTCATTTCCAGAATATACAATGACGGAAATGTGAGCACTTTTAGGGACTTAAACTTTGGTTCGCAACTGTCTGTGGTCTTCAAGCCACACATCGCTCTAATGCAACGTTTTTGCGCCTTGAATATGTACTCCCTTGAGCTGCAATTGCCCCAGAAAATAATACCAAACCTTAAAACTGATGCAACCAGACCATGATAAGCTACTAAAGTAGTTTGAATGTCAACTTTCCTGGACAACCTTGAAAGGACATATGCCGCTGAATTCAACCTTTTGCAAATTTCCTCTGCTTGTGGTTGCCAATTTAGTTGTCTGTCAATATAAATTCCTAAAAATTTTGCTACTTTAACTTGGTCAATTTTTTGTTTATTGTAGTCTAACGATACTTCTTTTGAAATTGTGCGTTGATGGAAGTGCATTATGTTAGTTTTTTGTAAGTTTATCACTAAGTTGTTTCTGTCAAGCCAATGTACGATATCTTCCAGGGTCTTATTTATGTCCTGTTCATAGCTATCTGGATGCTTACATTTTACTACCGCGGTGCTGTCATCGGCAAATAACACCATTGGATTATCAACATGTCGTGGCAAATCGTTAATATAAGTTAAGAAAAGGGGTGGCCCAAGGACGGTGCCCTGTGGTACACCATATTTTATTGTTCGTCCTTCGGATTGGTATTTTCTTTCACTCTTCGTCTTAGGGCAAATTCTAGTTATTTCCGTGTACTGTTTACGATCACTAAGGTATGATTTTATAAGTTTGAGTACATTTCCCCTTATTCCATAAGCGCTTAACTTGTTTAGTAGAATGTCGTGGTCGACGCAATCAAAGGCTTTTGACATATCTGTGAAGATTGCGCAAACAGGTACTTTACAATCAACGTTTTCTATGATAATGCTAAGCAAATCGAAAATAGCTGTATTAATGCTTTTGTTTTTCCGAAAACCTTTTTGTTCATTGCACAAAATGTTATATTTAGATAAGAAATTGTTAAGTAATTCGTAGATTAACTTCTCTACTACTTTGGACAGTACTGGAATTAAGGCTACTGGTCTGTAATTAGCTATTTCTTCCTTTTTATTTTTCTTAAAAAGTGGTTTAACTATAATAGTTTTTAAGCCATTAGGAAACACCCCCGAATTAATACTGAGATTAATAATATGGCTAAGATGTACAGCTATATTGTTCGCCACAAATTTAACAACTTTCGTTGCTGTACCGTCATACCCAACGCTGTTTTTGTTTTTTAAAGATTTAATTGCTCTAATTACATCTTGTGGTAAAACTGGGGCCATAAACATTGAATTTGTATTTTTCGGAATATTACTAGTTTCGTGTGACACTTGGGGTGACTGTTGAATCTGGTCAATGTAGTAGTTATTAAAGATATTAGCAATTTTTTGAGGATCTGTTATTGTTGTTTCATGTAGTCTAATTTGGGAAATTGGTTCGTAAGTGTGTGATTTGTTATGTATGACTTGCCAAGATGCTTTTGATTTATTATCTGAAGTTCGTATGTAATAATTATTCTGTGATTTTTGAGTTAATTTGATAATTTTTCGAAATTTTTTGGAGTAGTCTTTAAATTTATTTTTATTTTCATTAGTTGGCCTAAGTCTATATCGCCATAATAGGTGACGTTGCTTTTTACTGCACACACGTATTCCTCGAGAGACCCATTTAACTTTTTTGTATGGTTGTATAGTAACAAATTTATAGGGAAAGCAAAGGTCATACAGCAAACGGAATTCTTCCAAGAAAATATCATACGCTACATTAACATTCTCCGTATTGTATATTTCAGAGAACGAGATGCAGCTAAGGTGATTATTAAATTTAACAAGGTTTTCTAACGACAAATCTCGTTTCCTGATTCGCCAAGATTTTAATCTATATGTTTTATTTACTTTAATTTGCAGAATTTGTTCCGTGTGATCTGAAAGAGCTAATTCGATTACTTCACATTTACATTTTTGACGAGAATTGTGAGCAAAGTTATCAATGCAGCTATTACTGCACAATCTAGTTGGTTGCCTTAGTTCCAGCTTAAGATTGCAACCCAAAAGAAAATATTCAAAGTCTAGTGACATTCTATTCTTTTTTAAGGTATCAATGTTGAAGTCCCCGCACAGAACAACTATTTTACTCGAGTTTATACAATAAGTTTTAGTAACAATTTCAAGTTTTTCATAGAACATATTTAGGTTGTTAGTTTTCGGTGGCCTGTATATACAAATAACGATTAATTTTTGCTGGACTAGTTCGATTCCGCAGCATTCAAAAGTGTTTGCTATTGAATGGCGTGAGATCTCTGTTAGTTCCTTAAACTCTAGGCCCATTTTAACTAGAACACAAGATCCTCCCCGCTTCTTTGCTCGCCTTCCATAAAATGCAGCTAATTTATAATTTGGAATATTTAATGCCTTTTCAGAGCCCCGCATAATGAAGTGTTCAGTTATGCAGACCACATCTATGTCTTTTTGTTCCTTGGATAGTTCCTGAAGATGAACTGTGAGCAGGTCGACCTTATTTAAAAGACCAGCAATGTTTTGATGCAAGATATTTATACTGTTATAGACGAAAAAAACAATTTGAGTAGGACGACTCGTTTGTCTCATTAATCTTACTAGGTGGGTCCTTAGATCGATTAACATTTGAATTAGTGTGGTCATCAGATATTTCATCTCCTGAAAGTCTTATATTAGATGTATTTACTGCCTCTATGTCTAGGATGAAGTCTTGTAAATCCGTGATAACCTGCATAAAGCCTTTGTTATTAAGGTGCCCATGTCGCTGATTATATGTTTCCCATGTGTATGGAAGATTTAAATTCGAGTCCAAGATGAGCGCGTAATTGTATGTCTCAACATTCATATAAATTAAATTATTAAAAGTATCTACTCGACTGTTAAACATAATATTGGTATTATCCATGTACTTAAATGTAGGCAGACATATTACAAAGTTAGTATGATTTAGTGTTATTAACATATCACGAATATAGGTTACAAGTTCTATATAATTATGGGTTTTCCTAAAGTCCTCTTCGCCAATAAAAATAACACTGTAAATTTTAACACTGTAAATATTCAAAATTCGATAATTTTTATTTCCATGTAAAATATTTTCATTTTAGTTTTTTCAAAAATTCTTCGTCCCTACTTTAGTTACGAACTCAGAAAATGGAGCTTCTAATTCGTGACCCCAAATATGACCTAAAATGTAAATACAGCTGATCATAGCTGAAGATAGATAGATTTTAGCATATTTTATTTTTGTAATTTTTGAACAGCTATTTCTCTTAAACTATTGAGTCTTGGGGAAAGTGGTAGAACAAAAATTACTCATTATTATGGGTACTTTAACACCCTTTCGGATTAGTACCCCCTTTCTGACTAAACTTGTATAAGTGTGATCGAACTAATAAAATAAACAATAATCATTATGCTAGATTGTTGAATATGCACAAATGCCTCAAGGGCAGTGAAATCAGTACTGCCACCACCATACATCGAGAACGTCACTTCAGGAAATACGGTTAAGTTTAAAGATTTTTCTTAGTTAATAGACCATTTGTTGTAGGTACACACGGCTACACATCAAGCTATACAAAACCAGTTTATCTTGGCGTCGCTTTGTATAATCTTTTCGCACAAGTAACGGTCAGCTTATACTGGTTTTGTATAGCTGGTTTTGTATGGCTTGAAGTGTAGCCGTGTGTACCTATACGAGTACTACAAAGTGAGCACGTTTGCTTTGTAGTCTCGGTCTCAATCACACCATAACTTTCCGTAGATTGATTTATTATACTGTTTTCACTGTAAATTGATTAGTGACGTTTCTCTACAAAACAATACACTTTTCAAAATAATACCCAAGCAGTACCTATTCTGCCGCGCTAACGAGGAATACAATAACTCCATTTTGCCGCTTCCGAAAAAAACGCGTTCAACGCGCTCTAAGTCTTGAACTGTTTTAGTTATTGCATTCTTGCTTACTGGAAAATTGAGTTCCTGAAGGATTCCAAAAAGTTACATAAAGAAATTTAATAGATCTCGATTGGCTGATTGCGAATATACAGGGTTACTGGGAAAGTCGAACTGAATATTAAAGGACGTTATTTTTTAGGTCTTTTCTGATCGATTTGATTCCGTAGTATGGTATCCGAAACTTAACCGATACGGAGATATTGAATTTTAAAGATATTTTTTTATGTTGTGTAGTACAACACTTGGGCCTCATCAAATATTTTTTTTTAAGATTTTACGAACGTACCTAGTAGATTTATACCTTTTTGAATATCTAAAGAGACGTAGAAGTTTTTAAAATTATTAGCAGAATATGAACTATACATTTTTGTATGTTAAATACACTGAGTGAAAATTCATTAATTCTAACCGTTGTCGAGCAGTCGTTTTAAGCTGTTAGTAGTAGGTTCAGTTTTTGATAATTATTTTTATTAATTGGCATCTCTAACAAGATACAAAAAAAGGACCCTAGGAGCTCTAATCCCAAAAAAGAGAGGATTTTTAAAAAATATCTTTAATATTCAATATCTCCAGAACGGTTAAGTTTCGGACACCATATTACAGCATCTAATCCATCAGAAATGACCTGAATATTAACGTCCTTTCATATTCAGTACGACTTTCCCTGTAACCCTGTTTAAATAACTCGAAATCGTCCAAAATCGAGTTATTGTATTCTTCGCTGGTGCGGCAGTATTATTACCCGAATTTAAAAACATAACAACAGCAATAGGATCAAACAGCAATTATACTGGAAGATACTTATAATTTTTCCTTTCTTTCTTGTCCCTCAAAGCAAAAACAATCTTCCAAATCTTTGCCATGCAATAAATTGTACCCGTCAGAGTCTGTCAAGAAAACGATCCTTAAAACTACGACCACTAATTATCAAAACCGGGAATTATGAAAAACAAGACTGATATAATTTCCAACATCAGTCAAGTCACAAACAAGATTACAATGTAATCAATCAGCTGAGGACGAAGACGTCGACGGCAATTAATCAAGGGACGAGCATCGCGCGCAGTCTCATGGACCCGAACCAAGCCGTTAAAAATGTAACAGACTAAAATGGCCGGTCGTGACGTCACTGCACTAGTTTTAGAGTGTTACAAGTTGTATGGCAAAGCAGTGTGTGGTTGTTTGGGAAAGAAAATAATTGAATGAATGAAGATTGAAAAAAAACTTCCTATTTTATATTTTCATCGAAAGTACATTAAAATAGGTAATCGGCACATACATTCATCGTTGACTAGCTTTTGCTCGCAGCTTCGCTTGCGTGAAATTTTGAACCCGATAAGTGACAATTGTCCATACAAACTTTCATCCCCTATTTAACTCTCTTAGGGGTTGAATTTCGAAAAATCCTTCCTTATTCCTTGTCTACATTATAAAGGGAACCTCTGTGCAAAATTTCAGCATTCTAGATCCAAGGATTTGGGCTGGACGTTGATGAGTCAGTCAGTCAGGACTTTTCTTTTTATCTATAGAAGAAAGAAGAAATAGATCACAAGCTTCTATAGTGTACAAATTAATAAATATAAATTACTCGATTTTCTTAACTATTTTATATTTTTATTGTAAAAAAGGACAAATGGAAACTATGAATTAGTATTTTACCTATTGTGCATCTGTAGAGATGCACAGTAGATAAAATGCTAATTTATAACGTTATTATAAATGATGGAATCAGGCGTTACTTTGCGGAAATCCATGACATACAAAAATGCAAATAGAATATCTAGCTTTAATTCCGCTGAACAAGATCGCTAGTTTGGATGCAGTATGCAGCACCACCCTCCCACCCACAAATATATGCACATGCAGAAAAAACAATGCAACATGCAACCAAACATTGTATTGAGACGACACGTGTTTCGCCCCTGCACGGGGCATCCTCAGGATATGTTGACTCCTCGACCGCTACGACGCGTCGTAGCGGTCGAGGATTGGTCGTATCGTGTATTGGTTTGGTTGCATGTTGCATTGTTTTTTCACTCTTTCTGCAGGTGCATATATTTGTGGGCGGGAGGCTGGTGCTGCATACTGCATCCAAACTAGCGATCTTGATCAGCGGAATTAAAGCTAGATATTCTATTTGCATTTTTGTATAACGTTATTATGTTTTATGATTGAGCCTGTTGATCATCCATTGTATAAAGGTAGGACCGCACTAGGTGGAACTGCACCGCAGCGGAACTGAGCGTCACGACGCGTAATTTTTTGGTAAGCCGCACTTGAACTGCAGCGGCGCTACAAAAATATATTCAGTAGCTAGGTAACCTCTGAGCAAGATGAACGACGAAATGGATATTATTATTTCCTTGTTGTGCGAGGAAGAGGAAAGGATCGAGCAAGAACAGGCAAGAAAAAAGTAAAGATTATGGCTACATGACATATGAAACTCGCGATATGAAGAAGGCGAGTATTTTACGCTTTTGCTTTTACTTAAGAAGGATCCAATAAGATTCCATACTTATTTTAGAATGTCTCAATACAAATTCAATGAGTTATTACAAATTATGCAGCCGCATATACAAAGGATGGACTTACTATTCCGAAAAGCGATAGGAGTGGAATGAAGTTTGTCGAACCGCACTCCGCGGCAGCGGAACTACACGTCGCGACAGGTTGCGACACTTTTGGTCAGTTGCTCAACTTTGCCGCGCAGTTCAGTTGCAGTGCAGTTCCGTTGCCGCTTAGTGCGTGTTGTCTCATATAATTTCAAGAATATTTTGACGCGACGTGTCGCTCAGTTCCACTGCGGTGCAATTCCGCCTAGTGCGGTCCTACCTTAAAGATAAACTATGCCAGGCATTCTCTCCCCGTGACAGGTAGATCACGTGATTGGCCCAAGACTACGTCATCGGCTACCGCTATGTGAAAATAAATTACCCGAGCAAAATGCATTTTTTCACTTACTTGCTTTTATAGAGAAGCAATTTTAGACTAGTAATTTTATACACATACATAACTTCACGCCTTATTCCCCGAAGGGTTGGCAGAGGTGTATAGTATACACCCACGTTTCGCCGTTATGTTTAAGTCCCATGTAATAGGGGGCGAGCCTATTGCCATCAACCGGGCACAAATCCAGACTCCGAGCTGCTACTGAGAAATTCCACACGGAAAAACCCAATAACACTTTGTCCGACCTGGGGATCGAACCCAAGACCTCACGCTCAGCAGTCGCGCTTGCGACCACTAGACCAACGAGGCAGTCAAAGCAGGTAATTTTATACAGTTTACTTTTTAGGGTTCCGTACCCAAAGGGTAAAACGGGACACTATTACTAAGACTCCGTTCGTCTGTCCGTCTGTCACCAGGCTGTATCTCATGAATCGTGATAGTTAGACAGTTGAAATTTTCACAGATGATGTATTTCTGTTGCCGCTATAACAACAAATACTAAAAAACAGAATAGATAACGATACGGAACCCTTCGTGCGCGAGTCCGATTCGCACTTGGCTGGTTTTTTAAACTAAATAAATGAATAACACGAAATAGCAAATATACAGGATATAAGGATAAACACCGTTATCCTTAAAACCAGTGGTTTGGTTTCATTTATAGAACGTAGAATCAATGAAAAATATCAAAAAATTTTTTATAAAAAAATCATTTTTCCACGAATGCATTTCACCCTACGCGCGGGGGCAACAAGCTACGGGAGGGAGCGCGGGGAACTCGCCGCGTGGCCCGACGCACGGCCCCACTCAGTTCGCTACCCCAGTCAGTCAGCTATCTCGCTAGCGAGTGCGTGTACGCCGCGTCGTAGCACCGCCGCGCTGCTCATTTCTCGCGCGTGTATACTATTTTTTTTTTACTCGTTACTATATTTTTCTGTTCACGTCAACTACCTATGGTTTGAGTGATAACGGTGTTTACCCTTACATGCTGTATATGCTAGATAGCAATATACTTAATATTCATTGTGAATGAAAATCTCCTTAATTGTATTGAAGATATTAATCAATGGCAGCACTGGTCGTGACATTCGTGACGTAGTCTTGGCCCATCGGTATTCTCTTCCATACTTGGTGTAGCATATCTAGTATAATAATACGACCCGCCCCGGCTTCGCCCGGGTGCAATGTATTATACATATAAACCTTCCTCTTGAATCACTCTATCTATTAAAAAAACCGCATCAAAATCCGTTGCGTACCTAGTTTTAAAGATCTAAGCATACATAGGGACAGACACGTTTCGTGCAGTGGCTAAGCGATTGGCTTCTGCGCCACGGGTCGTGGGTTCGATTCCCACACAGAACAAAAATTTGTATGGCCTACAGATGGTTGTTTCGGGTCTGGGCGTTTGTTCGTGGGATTTGTGTCTGTAAACGCACCCACGATACAAGACAAATCTTAGTGTGGGGCAATGTTTTTTTTAAAAACAGGAAAAAAAAAATAGACAGCGGGAAGCGACTTTGTTTTATACTATGTAGTGATCATGTGGTTTTGCAAGTTTGTATTTTGGAATGTTTCGCAATTCTTCGTCTGTAGTTCCGAAACTGTTGATGCTAAATCAGTAAAGTAGGTTACCTTCGCCACATTTCATACTCGTGCGAGCTGAAAATAGCGAGAAGCTTAGTGGTGACGTCATTCCTTTTATATGAGGAGAGGACACTTTATGATTTGTTTTTTAGCACTGGGAAATAATTATGTTGTTTTTTTTATTGGTTTCGGTACCTATGTAACCTCGTTAATTTTCAGGAAAACTTCAACAATTTTAACGACGAATTAATTTGTGGAAATAAAACAAAATAACATGAAATTCCCATGTTGATTCAGGGCAAATTCATCAAAGTAATTTGGTCGCCAGATAACGATTTTCAAAATGAAACATAGAATATACAATATATGCGCCTTAATTACTGTTTTCTCGGTATATTTAAAACGAAAATTGACATAATACTTTATTTATTTTAAATATTATAATTTATATTTATACGAGGACTTCGTCGGTAATACTATTTATTTATGAAATTTCTACGCCAATAATTTATTTACATGCATGCAAAAATTATAATAATCTCGATCCTCAAAATGAAATCAAAGTATCTGGACGTAGTCTGCAAAATCGTTACGATGGGGTTAATGAAACAGATACAATGACTTGGAATATTCGCATTTCACCGTCCGAATACAGCCTTAATTACGATTAAATGGGCCTCATTAACGTGCCTAAACAATACCTAATAAGAAAATGTTTTAGTATAAACAAAGCACTTTTACGATTCTAAACAAAATTATAGTCCCACTTTCAATAAAATCTAAGAGTGAGGGCCTAATGACGCCAGTCAGTCCAAGCCCAAGCAATTTGACAAACCCAATTACGTAGTTTTATTTGGGTTGCGATGAGGCCTTTAAGATAGTATGCACGGCCTGGTTCTATATTAAAGTACAATTTGTTTAGTAAAATTAGCATTGTTTGGTAAATTCGAGTTGGGTATTCAGATTTATTTTGTAGAAATTATTTTCTCTTAGCGTTTAATAATAGGCATAAAACAACGCGGCCACAGATGAATCGCGTCGGGTTGCTTTAAAATAATAGTTGCTACATAATGTCTTGGAGATAACTTTGCTATTGCTGGCAAAGAACAGGCTACCTTTTTCTTCTCCCCATGCCGTAAAAGGCAACTCAGGGCACAGAATAATAAATAGTAGGTACAATATCTGAAGAGGCTCTCGTTAGGCAGCTGGATCAAGGGCTTGATATAGAAGGCGGTACTCCTGGCCACAACGCGTATTGTCAGAAAGTTCTCTCTGAGACCCTGATACCTACCGGATACTGGACCCAGTTCCCGATACCGGTGGGCTACTACTATTTTTAAATGTACTTATACAAGGTTAGTCGGAAAGGGGGTACTAATCCGAAGCCCACTTATAGTATCGCTGATGACTGTTTGAAAGCAAGTGTTAAAATTTCAAAATTCGAGAAAAAAAAAACAAATAAAATGATTTTTATTTTAGTTTTTTCAAAAATTCTTCATCCCTGTTTTAGTTACAAATTCAGAAAATGGTGCTTCTAATTCATGACCCCAAATATGACCTAAAATGCAAACACATCTGATCATAGCTGGGGATAGATAGATTTTAGAGTTTTTTTTTTTGAGATTTTTGAACAACTTTTTCTCTTAAACTATTGAGTTTTGGGAAAAGTTGTAGAACAAAAGTTATTCATTATTATGTGTACTTTAACACCCTTTCGGATTAGTCCCCCTTTCTGACTAACCTTGTATAATTGTTTTTTCTTAATATATTCTTTTAAAAACATACCTAATTATATTAGTGTTTAGAATGAATAAACGAGAATATTAGGTGCTACGCACAGAAACATCAATCCCTACCTAATGCGTCTAATAGAAAAATGTGCACCACGTATGCGAAATTGAGCTTTAGTGTTTGTCAAGTGAGTTTTCATTCTCTTGTTACAATTTGGTTCGGTCACTCACTGACATTCGGTTCGGTTTTCTTTTCACTTCGGGGTTACAGCGACACGTGCCAGATATTTTCATACGTAAACGGTGGAGTGTCACAGGCGTGTAATGTCATTCTGTAAGAAACCCACCTCAATATCGACGGTTAGCTCGATATCCCTAATGTCACAGTATGGATAATATAAGAACATAACACACAGATAATCGACAGTATAATCAATAACGCGTAGTTTTGTTATACATGCTGTGTCACGACAAGTGTCTAATTGACATTCACGACCCAAGTAACAAAAGCTTCTATAACCAGGGTGTTATAACACCAAATAGTGATATAGTAGGCCTATAGTGGTAACCATTGTCCCTGCTTGTACTATAAAGGTTTTTAAAAGAGCGTTTTGGTTCTATAAGATTAAAGAGCATTTAAGTTCTATAATTTAGCTCTTAGAACGTTTACAGGACCATACAAAAGAATCTTTAAAGTGTTGCACTGTAATAGATATGAAAAAAGCGATTATGGTACTATTTAGTACTATAGACGACCTTTCTGACACTTTTATGTATCTATTTTGCACTAATAATGCGTAAAAATAACTTTTACAGTACTAGTATTGTAGAAGTATCGAAAACATTATTACAGTATCAATCTGCACTATAAAAGTACCTTGCACAACCATTACGTCACCTTTTAGCTCCTTAAAAGCTCCCTCAACATCGCTATGGCGCTAGTTCTGTAAAAGTCATGGAAACTCTTATATAGTACTAAATAGCTCTATAAGTGAGTTTGTGTTACTACTACGGTACTAAATCGTGACATAAAAGCACTAAAATTAATAATTAATGGACTAATTCGTTTTCGGTGAAATATGGCTGCTGTTTTCTGCCATGATAGCACATTAGCAGCACGGCTGGAGCCAATGTGTACCATAGCAGCCATAGTTGGGACAAGTCCTTATTTTATTAATTAAAATTTAATTAAAACACGAAAATTATGAGGGCGCATTGTCAAATTTGAAATCAGCATAATTATTTTATCGATACAATTATTTTCGCAAGTGCAAGTTATGGCAGAATTACGATCCATGCATGTTTTGAAGTTGTCCTTTTTATTACATGTTACGTTAAGCAACAATTACCGATATATTTTCACAACACGAACAAAATGTGTGATAAAAAAGATCACTGGAATCGTTTACGGTGCAAAATAGCACTATAAAGATGTTTTGGTTACTTTTATAGTGCAAATTTGTGACATAAACGATGCAGAAACACTATTTTAGTACTAAAAAGCGTTTCTCGACACTTTTACTTTTCAACTATAGAGCTGATTTATCACCGTGAGAGCCTGTATGTAATGTTTATAGAATAAATCAGTGATAAAACTAGGGCCTATTTGGGGTTCTGTAAACGTTTACAACACCATTATAGTACTAATCATAAACACTAAATAGCACGCTCCAAAACGTTCTCAGGACTTTTATAGTATCAAATTTTGTTACTTGGGGATCTAGGTGAGATTCTTACAGAATTGCACTGCTGTTCAGGGATGTCAAAACGATAGGCACCTATATCACCCTGTGCAGAAATACAATATTCTGAGATCACCACTACAGTCTATTACAATTAGCCTTACTAAGCAATAAATGTTTTCTGAAACATCAGCCACAATTTTATTGATTTACTAGCTGCAAGATCAGTAACAGGCTAATTCAATAAACGAGGGATGCGACGAAACCACGTTCATAAAAAAAAAACACAACGAATAAATTGAAACTGTCATACAAACAGTAACTATAGCAGCCGAAACCCACATCAGCTTTCATATCGTCAAACACAGCATTGATAGCCGCCAGCACAAATTGCAAGCTGAAACTGAATAACTACATAAGTATTTGAAAATATAAAAGCAAGTTCTCAAAAGAAAGTAATGGAATCAGTTGTACAAACAAACAGAATTAAAAATACTTTTGCATCATAAAAGAAAGATTCCATTTCAAAGCTTGGAATGTACAAATACTTATCTATCCAGATCTTTTAGAGTAAATTGCGCTTCAAGCATTATTACGCATGAAATCCACGTAATTCGTATTAAAAATCCTTAACAAATTTATAGGAACCGCGCGCTCACCCGAGAACGATCCGTTATTTTAGCGATCCGTAATTTCATTATCCGATTTTATTTTTCACAGGAAGCGACGGTATCGCTTCCAATTAATATCGGGACGCGTGTCGCCGTTTTACAGCTACCAACACACACAAAAATAATTAAGCAATTAAGCTTACATATATATCTCTAGCATCCAAGAGAAGTAGAGCTCCTTGTGAAAAATTACAGGCACATAAGAATTTTCAACTCTGTCTCTAAGGTTGGCAATGCATCGGCAATTCTCTTGGTGTATACAGGGTGGTAATTTGAGATAGGATATGAAGGGCAGCTACCTTAACCACCGTAGGTACAGGAATAAGTTCTAAAGACCACCTTTAACTTTTGGAATCAATTCTATCTTCATTCACAGATTTTGAAAAAAATGTGCAGTCAGCGAGAAAGAGGTCAGTTTTCAGAAAACAATTTTATGGTGCCAATCGATCCTATTTCCCATAAGGAACAAAATACTCTTCCAGACCAACTGAGGTTAGAGTACTAGAAACGTCAGAAATCTAATTGAGATGGGGTAGTAATAAGGGTAGTTACCTAGGGAGCTACCTTAATCGTGGTGGTAACAGGAAAATGTTCTTACGAGACTATCCATAATTTTTAAAAATATTTCGAGCGATATCATATCTTAAGTACGTTATCCTGTAGGAAAAATGGTTAAGGTCCTTCATGCCCCATCTTAATTTACCACCCTGTATTGGCGGCGGTAACCACTTAGCGTCGGCTTGATAGCCGAAATTACAGAAAAAAAACAATGCAGCAAAACAATTCAATTTAATATTGAATTTAATAGTTGTGCAAATACGTACCATTTTATCGTAAAATTCATTTTACGTAAAATCTCGCTGGAGGTGTGGACAATGTGTGTGACTCTATTGAAACCCGTGTTAACTCACACACCGTACCACAATTGTACACAGCTTAACATTGTAAACGATTTTGTCCGGTAAAATTAAATCGTGGAATTAAATAAAAATGTAGCTTACTGTTTGCGTAAGCCACAAGATATCTAGTAGTCGGAGAAAATTTTAAACTTGAGCAAAAAGCTGTACACTTTGAAACTTTACTTACTTTTTAACTGTGACCGATAAGTGGCAAATTAACTTACAGTTAGCTGCTTTCGCTTTATTTTTCCATTACTGCAAATTAGCTCCGTTCACTGCCATTTTCTTTTCAGCTTTTTTATCCATATAAGATGAGTTTTTTGTATTAACGCAGAGCTGATGCTTTTTAGATTTAGGCTACTCTTCCTGTACTGTCTTTGCAACAGAAGTAGTGCAATAATAAATTGATGGGCAACAGTATGGATTCGGATCCAAATGGAAAATCCGGTTTTCTAACTAAAAACTTAAGATTAATACAAATATGGACGTCAGCGGCGATTCATGTTTGTTACGTCGCCGCGTCGTGAGGACGACGGCGGCGTCTTCACTTGTTCGGCTCGGCACGCAAAGCCGCTCAAACAATCAGCAGAGGGCTTAAAATTGTATTTCTATAGTATTATATTATTAGTACCCATTATTATATAATACTAGGAGGAGCTCGTGGCTAAATAATTACAGCCGCATAGACCGATCTTCCGGGTTAAGCCACGCTTGCTGAGGTTGGTCTGTGGATGGGTGACCATTTACCATAGCGAGTTTCCTCCGTGCCTCGGAAAGCACGTAAAGCCGTTGGTCCCGGCTGTCATTTGTAGATCTTTGACAGTCGTTACTGTTGGTCAGAAGCCAGAAAGTCTGACAACCAGTCTTACCAAGAGTATCGTATTACCCAGTTGCTGGGTTGTGGAGGTCTGATAGGCAGCCGCTCCATGTAAAATACTGATATTCAGCTGCATCCGGTTCGACTGGAAGCCGACCCCAACATAGTTGGGAAAAGGCTAGGCAGATGATGATATTATATAATACTAGATGTCGCTTGCGGCCTCGCCCGCGTCGATGTCGTTTATCGCGTATTCCGTATTTTTCGGGATAAAAGTAGTCTAGGTAGTCTATGTCCTTCTCCAGGTTCCAGACTATTTCTGTACCAAGTTTCATCAAAATCGGTTCAGTGGTTTAGGCGTGAAAGCGTAACAAACAGACGGAAAGCAACTCTTGCTTTCGCATTTATACTATTAGTAGGAATTCTATTTTATAGGGTGCTACAAATTTTACTCTAAGAATTTTTCTCGGTATCGAAAATTGAACAATTTTCGTTGAACAATTTTTTGAAATTCGCGTATTATTTAATACTGTCCATAAAATCATATTTTTTCAATTAGAGCTGTAAATAAAGAATAGAATATACATTTCAATTATAATATTTTTTTCGTTTCTATAGAAAATAATAAAAAAGAAATACGCGTATTAAAAACTGTTCAATTTCCGATACTGAGTAACCTCACAAAATTCTTAATTTTTTAACAGTCTGTATTTTTACTATTTTCTGCTGCGCTACGATCGCAAATTTTCAGGAATTGTGCGGCTGTCGCATTCCCGTCGCACTGTATAAATAAAACCCAAAACCGTTATACAGAAAGAAGAGATGAGACACATAAAAAATCAAACATAAAAATCCCAAAATCAAACACATCAATAATTCAACAAACCTTTAATCCCCCCAAAGTCACATATCATATCTTTTTCACAGAACAAACCAAATACATTAGAGAAAAATGTTTTACCCGAAACTAGGATTACCTGGAATAAGGACTGTCCTAAGTACTGGCCCAAAATAAACATACTTATCAACATTGAATCGAACCCGACCTTTACCCTTACTATAGCGTATAATGTAACTACAAACGTAAGAACGGCTTTATAATAAAAAGGATTATGTTTTAGCCTTGTTTTATCATTGCCCGATAATGCTATTTGAGTTTGTTTTAGGTTTATACAAAAAGGTTTTTGTCCGAAGTTGCAGATTAGGCTGAAATATCGTATCGGTGCTTTTAGCGGTCCAGCGGGTAGCTAGATCCAAAACGTTACATGTAGCATGTGACTGACGTGCGAATAAGATGATTACGCTTTAAATGATTAGGTGTACAATATTATTATTTTTTATTCTCGTATGTATTAGGAATTACGGAATTACGTAGTGTTGTTATAGCGATTATCCTCCGGTTTCTGAGTTGAGAACTCGAGATAAGCAATACTTAAGTAGTATTTGAGTACGGAGTTGTCAAAAAAATGCTTTAAAATCCGTCATTTTTTTGACAACTCCGTACTTAAATGTTACTTATGTACTACTTATCCTAGAATTCTCAATTCAGAAACCGGAGGTTAGAGTATTAATAATAATAATAATTCCATTTATTTCAGACTACAAGATCCACATATTTGTTAGTAAGTACTTAAGAGCTATGTTAGTGACAAAAACTTAATTAAACATAATTTTATTTACATAAATTGGCAACGTGAAGCGATATCCAATGCCTCAAAATTGGACAGTCAAGCTTGTCCGCCAGTACTCTTAGGATGCTGTTGGTGCTTGTTAATACATAACATTTCCGTTTTAAGGTATAAATCAATAAAATAGAAAAAAAGGCACAATATTGTACTAAGTACACGAGGGGCTCATGGCTAATTAACAACCGCGCCGATCAACTTGCCGCGGTTTGTCCGTGGATAGGTGATCATTCATAATACATTCAGACCCCTCCATGCCTCGGATAGCACATCAAACCGGTGGTCCCGGGTGTCATACGAACACCGAAGTCCTAAAGTCTGACAATCGGTCTAACCTTAGGATATCGGTATTGAGGTCTGATAGCAGTCGCTCCTTGTAAAATACTGGTAACGCGGCGTCTTACGTAAGCGGTTCAAAGCGACGCGAATTGCGAAGCGATCCGATGTGATGACACGCGAATTCAATGCGATGCGGTGCGAAACGGCGGCTTTGTCCTACGAGCTCGCGAACCGCCCACCGCGCGCCGCCGTCATTCAGTACCACTGTACGGCACCGCATCCAGTTCGCGCGATAATATCAAGCCAACTGGGGCCTAATTCTCCTAAAATAAATCTTGATAAATCCCAACCGAACCAAGGCCGAACCGTTCATTCAGACAGTTCTCAATTTCAAAAGCTGTCGAATTGTTTGACACAAAAAACAAAATCAATCATTGACGACACGATTGGTGCAGTGGCTAAGCGATTGGCTTCTGCGCTACGGGTCGTGAGTTCGATTCCCACACGGAACAAAAATTTGTATGGCCTACAGATGGTTGTTTCGGGTCTGGGCGTTTGTTTGTGAGATTTGTGTCTGTAAACGCACCCACGATACAAGAGAAATCTTAGTGTGGGGCAACGTTTTATAAAAAAGAAAGAAAAGGAAGAATCATTTTGAAAGTTTTCGAAAACAAAAAATGACTGACGGTTGTGGTTCGATTGCGTTTGGCAACAATTTATTTTAGGAGAATTGGGCCCCTGATCGCGTTCGCTTTGCTTCGCGCCACGCCGCACCGCACTCCACGTGCGTTTGGTCACGTAGGCCACTTCAATAGGTATCGACTGTTTGTTGTTTTCGAGTCGCGTCGCGCCGCTTCGCTTCTAGATCGCTCACGTAGAATGCCGCGTTTGACTGGGTGCTGACCCTAACACAGTTGGGAAAAGGGCTAGGCAGAAGAAGTACTAAGTACACGTCATACACATCTTGAATGTATAAAAAATAAATTATGTTTATGATAAAATAACTATAAAAAGTAAAAACCGACTTCAAAAAAAGTAGTAGGTAGTTGGTTTTTTTTTTGAAGTCGGTTTTTACTTTTTTTTAAAGTTGTTTTATTTTTCTATTTTTAGTGGCATAAACAATAAATACACAATTTGCTGTTATCCATTGAAGAGTTCCATTTTCAATCTCCGAGGGTCTTCATCAGATCTTCACCAAATTTAAATGGGACCACCTCGGGAGACTCTTTCAAACAAAAAAAGAATTTTACAAATCCGTCTATAAATGACGGAGATATGCCCGAACAAACATTAAAAAAAAACATCCGAATTGAGAACCTCCTCCTTTTTGAAATCGGTTAAAAATAGTGAATACTTTACTCATTAGCTAAAATCTTGTTAAAAATCCAAAGTTTTCTGTAACAATGTACAAGTTACTTTCTCTAATCTTGTAAGTCTTCTAAGTCTTGCAGATATGGCTCTGACCTTTTATAAGCAAACACGTTTTTGTTTAAAAAGTTAGTTACAAACTTAAAAATTTGCACTCCGAAACGGCCAAGCTTAATTAACTGACCATGCTTCAAAAAACAAATATGCTCTTAACAAGGTTTTCATAACAAGAGCAAAAACGAGGGTAGGGAAAAAGCTTTTTTTTTTAAAAAAAAATTCGAACGTCAGTCTTAAGGTGCGTTTAGATCAAAGCTACACAGGACGAGAACACTCGAGTACAGAACTTATTTGGGTGACTCGAAAATTTTGTGCAAGCAAGGCAAAATGTTCTACTAAAACTTGCTATTTTCTCGAAAACCGGTCAGGGATACTAAAGAACATAAATGCAACTTTTTAGATGTATATACAGGATGTAAACGAATTCGTGTAATCCCTAAAACCACATGATCTACCGGTGTAGATTGCCCCTTCACGGGAAGGAGATTGTATAAAAAATAAAAAAAAACATTTTTTTTCATGCGGTAGGTTTAAGTAATCGAATCTAAACCACTTTTATGGATTCAGTAAAAAAACAAGCGAAAATTTGTTTGCACAAAAATTATTTTATCCGAATCAACATTTCGATGCCACGCATAAAGCAGTTGTCCCACTGCCGGCGAGGAAGCGACTAACTATCGGCTATTTTCTCGCTCAAGTAACATACAATAGATATACATTCCGTGTAAACAAAAGAGATGCATATATTAATAGTCGATCGCTGACTGTTCACACTGCCGGCGAGGACTCGCACCACTAGTTTGTCGCTGAGCGAGAAGAGATATCAAAGATAATACTCGCTCAGCGATACTCGCTCAGTGATGCTCGCTTGGCGGTCAGAACTCACGCCGAGAGACTAACCAGCGGTCATTTGCGAGTGGTGCGAGTAATCGCCCGTCGCTCTCGCACACTCGCTTATAGCCCAGCGACAAAACTATCGGAACTACACACTCGCTTCTCGCTGATCGCCAACTCGTTTCTAGTTTCTAGCTCTACTCGCTGCTCGCTTATCGTTCGCGGTGAGACAGGTGCCTAAATGAATGAAAGCACGGCGATGCGTCTGGCGGGCACGACTAACGCGATATCGTTCTTTGCAGTCAGTTAACCCGGGGCTCTAAAATGATTCAGGAATAGAAAATTAAGATTTATTTTTGAATTTTTTTTTACTTGATTTTCTGTAATCCCCATTTAGGGTTAATCTGTGTCACCAGTAGATTACGCGGTTTGAACTTCAAACCGCGTAATCTACTTACTGGTGACACAGATTTTTCAAACTTTGAAGAAATTACACGAATTTGTTTACACCCTGTAAGTATGTCTGTATGTCTGTCTCTCCGTCTGTCCGTCTGTCTGTCTGTCAGTCTGTCGGTTTGATGCCTCATCACGTGAGAACGGTTAGATGGATTTCAATGGAAATTTTACTATTGCATTTTTAAAAGTCTATGTTAAAAACGGAGGTACCTTTCATTGCTATTGGTTGAATAGGTCTTGAGTCACAGCTTGACCTCTATATTTATGTAGAGTAGTAGAGGTCTAGAAGAGTTCGTCCGGGCAAGTACTACCTCCATATTTATTTCTGCCACAACATTGCTGTGTTCCGGTCTCAGACGAAATAAAAAACCAAGACATAGCGCTGCGAACAACAGAGTGAAGCATGCGCAAAACTACGCCTCCCTCTGTACATACACGTTCACACACACATATTTACACCAAACTACAACTAAACTACGCGTCACGACACTCACACATGTTTATGAAACCGGCCTCACTTCACTGTTAACAACGCTATGTCTTGGTTTTTTATTTGGTCTGAGGTTCCGGTTTGAAGGTTATGAATGCCGGTGAAATTACAAGCACATGAGACTTTCCAATTTTTAACCGACTTCAAAAAGGAGGAGGTTCTCAATTCGGTAGTTTTTTTTTTTTTTTTTTTTTTTTAACCGACTTCAAAAAGGAGGAGGTTCTCAATTCGGTTGTATTTTTTTTTTATTTTTTATGTTTGTTACCTCATATCTCCGTCATTTATGAACCGATTTGAAAAATTCTTTTTTTGTTCGAAAGGGTATACTTTCCGATTGGTCCCATTTAAATTTTGTTATGATTAGACCATGAACTTCAGAGATATGGAACGGAACTCCTCATCGGATCAAAGCAAAATTCTCAAATTACTAATATTGCTTTGTTTATATTTGTTGTTGGGAACTGACTACTTGAAAAGAGGAGGGGGTGCTTGTCCCCCCCTCCCCCCCTTTGGAATGTTTTCATTATATCGTGTAAGGTATCATTTGAAAGGACTTTTTATGCCCGACTACGTCAACGCCAAAAAGAAGGGTTATGAAGGAGGGGGTTAAAATTATGACACTAAAACGTATTCAATAAAAAATAAACTTTTAAAAAAAGTAAAAACCGACTTCAAAGAAATACTAAAAGGAGTAAAATAATCACCATAATATAAAATTAACAGTTTCAGAAGTCGGTGCAACTCTACACTGAAGCAAATAGAAGCCACCGACTTCTGAAACTGTTAATTTTATATTATGGTGATTATTTTACTCCTTTTAGTATTTCTTTGAAGTCGGTTTTTACTTTTTTTTAAAGTTATTGTCATTAATTTTGGTCACGCATCAGCAATTCTCTTGGTGTTGTAGCTGTATTTAGGTGGCGGTAATCACTTACCATCAGATGGGCGGTCGGCTTATTTGCCAATCAAATAAATTAACATTAAATGTCTTTAGTCTAACACAAAGCAGAGGTCATGATTGATTGGTTAATGCCAGATTCTGAATTCCACGATAATTGGTTGGTGATTGGTGTTCCAAGATGGCTGATTAGTAATTCGATGAAAAATGAAACTGACGATGTGAGCATTAAGTGAGCGGCGTTCTGTGATTTATGCCTGCCCCATTGAAAAAGAAAGTTTTCACGCGGGTGGAGCCGCAGGCGCAACTGTACACTTTTCAACGTACCTAAGGTGAGTCCTGACGTTTGTCTACAAAACGTTACCAAACAAGGAATATCAAATATTTAAACATGGATTATACAAGGTTAGTTGGAAAGAGGGTACTAATCCGCAGGCCACTTAAAGTATCACTGATGACTGAATGCATCTGATGAAAATGATGAATGATGAAAATGATGAAATGGACTGATGAAAAGCAAGTGTTAAAATTTCAAAATTCGATCATTTTTGTTTCCATGCAAAATGAATGTTATTTCAGATTTTTCAAAAAAAAAATGATCCCTGTTTTAGTTACGAATTCAGAAGATGGAGCTTCTAATCCGTGACCCCAAATATGACCTAAGATAGTTTTTAGCATATTTTTTATGACATCTTTGAACAGATTTTTCTCGTCATCTTTGGGGAAAGTTGTAGAACAAAAGGTATTCATTATTATGGGTTCTTTAACACCCTTTCGGATTACGAGTAGTACCCCCTTTCCGACTAACCTTGTATAGCTAATTTACGGATTTTGATGACGTCGTTTATGTTTTTTTTTTTCGATAGCAGTCTCCTTACGGTTACAATTAACTAAATGACCGCTATTTCAGGACTCATTTTTCGTTGAAAAGTGTAGTAGATGATAACCTAGATTTATATAACGAAGCAAGAGTATGAATTCATTTTCCTTAGAACAGTCGTTTTCAACCGTTTCACTAGGCGACGTTCTCGAAAAGTTCTAAGTACGATATAAATTTAGTCAAAGCGAATTCAGTAACATAGTACTGTATTCCCTTGATGTTTTAAAACACGGCAACATTTTAAGTTCAGAGTAGAATCTTAGTCTATCCATTCGTTAGATCTAAAGGCACCTTTAAAGAGACCAAGTTCCTCATTATCCTATTTCGTTCATTTTCGAACGCAGCTGGCTCGGGGAACCACCATCTTGCATCGACGGAGTCGGGTAACGAACTTAAGTGAAGTTAATGACTCCCAACTTCGCTACTTCGCTTCCTCGGTCGAAGAAGGCGATACGGAATTGGTCGGTAGAAAGTTAACCCGCAATCGGGGGATGTATTCTTGTGAATTGTTCTTTTATTGGATACTCTTTCTTGTTAGTGTTTTGTTTTAGATTTGTAATGCGGTGATAGTGTACGGTTAATGGGTTTTCTGAATTAATATAAATGTGGGACATTAAAAAAAAACAGGTGAAATAAAACTTTATGAATTACCTATGTAGCGCCAACATCAAAACTAAATGATGATTGTACAAAGTTTCAAAAGCGCTTTATAAATATTAAATTGTATTTTATTAATATAATAGGGTATTTGACTGGATAAATCTAATTAGTTCGTCAGTTAGATTATCAAAATATATTTGACCCATATTTTTTCTTTTGTTGCGTAAACCAAAATTGACGAAGATACAACACTTTTAAAATTGGCAAAACGTCACAAGCAAGTACAATTTTTACTTGCTTCTGACGTCACAAGCCCCCACTCTCGAGTTTTGATGCGTTTTATTCTTCCAAAAAAACGTTTCATGCACTGATAATTGAATTCAACGTTTGAAAAAAGTTATCAACTTTTGCTGTTGATAGTACCAAATCTCAAATGAAGAAATCGTATATGACATAAGGCTCGTATACCTTCCATTTCTGAATTACATGAATAGAAAACTTATTATGAAACACTGGGTTGCGGGTTCAAACACAGCCATGTACCAATGTGACTTTTTGAATGTCATATGTACTTTCTTAGTTAACCTAAGACGCCACTGACATACGGTGAAGGAAAACATCTTTAGGAAACCTGGATTTAATGGTCTGAAATCGCCAACCCACAGTGAGCAAGCGTGACGATCAATGCTCGTTCCTTCTCTGTATGAGAAGAAGCCTTTGCCATGCAGGGAGACAGTTACAGGCTGATTAATTTATTTATATCACCATACATATAACTAAACTAGCTGTTCCCGGCATGCGTTGCAATACACTTTTTTCTACTTACTACCTACCTACTACCTACCTTCAGAAACAAAATCAAAATAACAAAAAGTTAAAACCATTTTATTTTAACAAATGAAGAATATGGACATACTGAGATAATTTCGTTCCAAAACCATCGCCAGACAATTACGAACACAACAAAAAAAAAAACTAGCGAGATCGGTCCAGCCGCTCACGCGTGATGACCAAGGGAAATAGGGATTGTTTTCTATTAATTTGTTTTTTTTTAATATCAAAATTTTCTTTCCTTGAAAGAGAACCTTGTCCTGACAATTACGAAAATAACAAAAAAATAATTGCGAATTCGGTCCAGCCGCTCATATGCGTGATGACCAAGGGAAACACGGATTCATTTTTATATATAACGAAATATTACTAGAAGACCTATGTTTGGAGTTTAAATGACATTGCTTTAATTTGAATAAAAGCGCTAAAATGAGAAACTTCCCAGAAATACTTATACAATCCGCTTCTCAAACGAAGTAAAATTCGCTTTATCATACTAAAATTCATATGACAATGTCGACGGCACTAAATTATACTGTTCAAAAACGTTTCCAAAAACTACGTTCTCAACAATAATCGTCAGAGGATGAAATACAAAGTTTATTTCGCTCAACCGAGCAAAAGATGCACCTAACAATGCAGTAGCAGGCTCCTCGTTAATTAGCAAGGAAATGCCGCTATGACGCTAACTTTACCGGCTTCAAAGTGAAAACTTTACTACTAAGTACGCGAAAAGTGATAGTCGGAATGAAGAGCTATTTTAGCCTCCATAACAGCCAGTTTATTGGTCGAATAAGTCAGCTCAATTGGTTTAAGTTTTAATTAGGTTTGCAACTAAACATGCATGAACGTTTTGCGGTCGATTTCAAAATGTTTGTTTATGCCCTATGTAAATTTTGTTTAGTGTACGTCGTGCAGTTTCATTTTATATTAAAGCGGTGCCAGTGCTTCTACTTGAGGCCACTTTAAAGTTTTCCTTTGGTAATGAAGTAGTATCGGTGCTCGGAAACATACGTTTGTGGATTTTTACGGCGGAAACAGAATGTTTTATTCAAACAAAGATTTTGTCAACATATTTTAGTCTCACCAAGTGTTGACAAAATTTTTCATTGATGTTACTTTATTTTATTCAACTTAGAGTCTGGTTATAAAAATCTTAGCCTAGGCTGTAATTTGAATTCATTGAACCATGTTTTTCTCATGCACTAGTGAGACAATGGTAGGCAAAACAAAAAAATGTGGTTGTAGAATTGAGTATACAACGTGTTATTTGAATAACGTAAAATCTCAGACACTTCAACAGATTCTATTTGTAATTAATTCCAGCTGTAAATTATTAATTTTTATGTATTACTAGCGACCCGCCCCGGCTTCGCCCGGTTGCAATGTATTATACATATAAACCTTCCTATTGAATCACTCTATCTATATATGTCTGCAGGATTTAAAGTAACCTAACACATCCGTGTGGGGGTGCCACGGGGATGCTTAGATTTGGTGATAATTTACTACTACATTTGGTGTTCGAATACAATTTGAAGTGCAGTTGTGACTAAAATAGCTAGTACTATTGTAATTTTAGACAATTTTTCTGGTGTCAAGTATATATTTTTGGTAAAAGAACTAAGGGTATCAAAGCATTTTATGGTGGTCATTATATTTAACCCCATAGGAAAGTGATGGGTATATTTTAAATCTGGGTTTATGTCAGGGTGGACTGTATTGAGTTGATATTCAAATGAAATTCTTCAGACTTCTTACGTTGTTTTATTAGCACTAACATTTATACATAACACTTTCACTTACAACTTTCAAGAATTTTGCGTAAAACATTAATATCTTCAGGAATCAACTAACTAACAAAACTTGGTCTTATTTAAGTAGTTTTACATGTCGCACAACTAAGGTGCGGTACCGACACGGCGTAGGGCACGGTTGACCAATGGGAGCGCGAGTTTCACTGCGGCATCGCCTCTTGGCTCCGCCCCCCACCGACAGGTTTCGACTTGTTCGAACCTGTTGGAACCGTGCCCTTCGCTACATTACAATGCTTATTCTAAGGGAAAATAACTGGAGCCTAGTCTCAATTACATATAAGTACTTAATTACTTCCCTACTATCAAACCAGTCTTTATTTACATTCCTTAAATCTAATTCTTAAATAACATAGTTTACATAATATAAATTCTTAAGCTACGACGTCCGTAACATCCTCCCCCCGGCGCAGGGCTACCGTAGCCTTATCTTCCACGCAGAGGACGGCGAGCTTCGTGACCGGTCGCCGCAGGATGCCCGCTGTGGTTCTGACGTCAGCTGACCGCACCTTGCCGTCTGGACCGTTGTAGACGGCTTCCACGACGCCTCGGGGCCATGTTCCTCTTGGTAGTGCGGAGTCGGTGACGACGACCAGGTCGCCAGTTTGAAGGGGTCGCCGTTGGTCGTCTGATGCCCCTCGAGGCACCAACGTCGGTAGATACTCGTCCACCCAGCGCCGCCAAAAGTGGTCGGCGAGCGCCTGGGCGGTTCTCCACTGCTTGCGGCTGGCCTCCTCACAAGGCCCAGTGCGGGGAAGACCTGAGGAGGTTCCAATGAGGAAATGGTTAGGTGTAAGGGCCTCCGGATCCTTAGGATCGACAGAGACGTGGGTCAGAGGCCGGGAGTTCACGGAGTGTTCGGCCTCTGTCAGCAGCGTCAGCAGCACTTCTTCTCTCAGCGCCCTCTGATGTAAGGTCGCCCCCAGTGCTGTCTTCACGGAGCGCACTAATCGCTCCCATGCTCCCCCCATATGCGGCGCCCCTGGCGGGATGAATTTCCACTTCATTCGGTGTTCAAGCCCAAAGTGGATGAATTCCTTTGCCCATTCTTTGTAGGCCACACGTAGTTCGGTGTCTGCCCCTCGGAAGTTGGTGCCGTTGTCTGAGTACATGATTCTGGGCCAACCTCGACGCGCCGCCATCCTTCGTATTGCCATTAGTGCCGAATCGGTGGACAGACTTGACACTAATTCCAGGTGGACCGCCCTCGTAGCCAGGCAGGTGAACAAGGCTCCCCAGCGTTTCTCATGTCTTCTCCCTATTACCACCGTCATCGGCCCGAAGTAATCGATCCCACAGTGGGTGAAGGGTCGTTGAGTCTTCACTAGCCTTTCCATGGGTAGATCTCCTGTGGTTGGTTTCACTGGCATAACTTTCCTGATACGGCAGAGCTGGCATTGTTGCGCGATGGTTCGTACCGTGGGGCGTAGGTTGACCACCCAGTACCGTTGTCTCAAGTCGTTGATCACGCGTTCATTATTGGCGTGGCCGGCTTTGTGGTGGGCGTCCTTGACAAGCAGTCGCGTGAACGGGTGCCTTCCATGTAGAATCAATGGTGTCTTCTTTGTTTCCGTGACTGCCGCGTGTCCGATCCTCCCTCGGACTCTAAGAACCTGGTCTTCTAGGTAAGGGTCCAGCTTGTACAGGCTGCTGGACTTGGGCACCGGCTTCCCTTTTTCGAGTAGTCGTATTTCCTCGGCGTAATCTTCAAGTTGTGCTTGCCTCAGCCATAGTTTCTCGGCCTTCTCTATCAGGTCGACGGTCATCTGGCTTGTTCTGTCCTTGCATTTTTCCTTGAAGAGGAAGGGTACAGCCGTTGCTCGTAGTAACTTTTCGTATGAAGAAAACCTGCTTATGTCGGGCAGGTGAGAAGGGCGCTCTCTCGTTTCTTCCGCTATCGTGTACGTTGCCTCGTCGTCGGTGGTATCGTCCTTGGGCTTCTCTTTCGGCCACGACTCCTCGTCGTGGTACAGGAACATGGGGCCGACGAACCATCTGTCTTCCGGTTTCATGTGGACGACATAGTTGGGGCGTGTGGCGTCATCCGCCACGTTGTGGGCGGTGGGTACCCATCTCCATTGGCTGGCGCTAGTCAGCTCCGCGATCTCACCTAGGCGATGCGCCACGAATGGTGTGTACTTCACGGCGTCCTTTTGGATCCATCGCAGGACGGTTTGTGAGTCCGTCCAGTAGGTCACGCTTCCGGGCTTGTCGCGGTGCTCCTTTATTATCGTCTCCGCCAGTCTTGTGCCGATCACTGCCGCCTGTAGCTCTAGACGTGGAATGGTGACCGGCTTCAGGGGGGCCACTCGCGCCTTCGCCGCGACCAGCCTCACGTCCACTCTTCCGTCCGGCTTCTGGATCCTCCAGTAGGCGGTTGCCGCGTACGCTTGCTCACTCGCGTCGCAGAAGACGTGGAGCTCCATGGAGTCGTCTGGTCCCTTGCCATAGCACCTTGGTATGCGGAGCTTCGTTACTTCATGCAGGCTTCGCATCCATTCTTCGAAGTGCTGCGCGTCTTCTTCGGGGATGGCGTCGTCCCACCCTATGCCGTGCCTCCACAGGTTCTGGAGCAAGATCTTGCCGGTGACTGTGAAGTGGCTGATGAGACCCAGGGGATCATAGACCGCCATCACCGCTCCGAGGGCTTCTCGTTTTGTCGGCGCTCTGTCGCTTGTCTTCACTTCGGGTGACAGCCGACTCAGTCCAGTGTTGAAGCCTAACTCGTCGGAGCCTGTTTGCCACAACAGGCCCAGTGTTTTGTCCGTATTCTCTTCTCTTTGACCAAGTCTTACTTCTGTGTCGTGTGCCTGCTCCTCCGGGGCTATGTTCTTCACCACGTCAGGTCTGTTTGAACACCAGCCCCTTAGGTTGAAGTGTGCGTTCTGATGTACCTTCACGATTTCGCGCGCTGTCCTGATCGCCTCGTCTTCGGTCGCGAGGCTGTCCACGTAGTCATCCATGTAGTGGCTTGATATTATTGCTTGCGTAGCGTCGGGGTATTCCTTGGTGAACAGTCTCGCGTTGGCGTCCCGTACTGAATGCGCGATGAAGGGCGAACACGAAGCCCCGAAGATCATCGAAGTCATTTTGTATTTCTTCGGTGGCCTAGTGCGTTCCGCGTCCCGCCAGAGAAACATTTGCGCAGCTTGGTCTTGCTCTCTTATTTTTATCTGGAGAAACATTTCTTGAACGTCTGCTGTGACCGCTACCGGACGCTCTCTGAATCTGAACAGGATCCCCGGCAGCGACTTCAAGAGATCGGGCCCGTCCAACAGGTGGTCATTTAGGCACACTCCACTGTATCGGTGCGCGGCGTCGAACACCATACGCATCTTCCCCGGCTTGTTTGGGTTCACGACCGGGAAGTGCGGTAGGTACCACACCTTCTTGTTCTTATCTTCTGTTCCATCGCACTCCTGGGCGTATCCTTTGTCGAGTAGGTTTTTCACCAGGGCGCCGTATTGTGTCGTGAAGTGTGAGGACGAATCCATCTTCTTTTCTATCGTCCGTAGTCTTCTGAGGGCACTGCTGTAGTTGTTGGGCATCGGGTCGTCTTCATCACGCCATGGCAGCCCTACCTCGAAGTGATCGCCGATCTTCTTCATGGTGCCTTGAACTACGTCGATCGCCTTCTGATCTTCTGGTCTGACTTTCTTCGCTAGCGAAACTCCTAAGGCGTCGATCTTGAAGTTCGACTTCACCAGCTCTTCTACACGACGTACATCTTCTGCCTGTTCTGCTGCGGGCGCGTTGTATAGGTGCAGCACAACTTGTCCCTCTTGTTTCTTTAGTGTTGCGCGCGGTGCAGTCCCGTGGATCACCCATCCCAACTGGGTGTACGAAGCCGCGGGTTCGTTCTTCTTGCCCATGCGCAGTTCGCGTGTGACTATCAGATGCCAATTGTCAGCACCTATCAGTACCTTCGGTGTGGCCCCCTCATAGAACGCATCCTTTCTTACGCCCTGTAGGTGTGGATAGTTCAGTAGCGTTGACCTGTCCACCGTCTGGCCGTGAAGTCGCAGGTTCTTCATCGTTCGCGCGCTCAGCTCTTGGAAGGCGCCGCTCTGACCGCGTATCCGTAGCTTGACCTCCTGGCTGCATTCCTCATGTTGCTGCGAGGTCACGCCTTGTATGCGTAAAGTGGAGACCGGCCCGTCTGCTTGTATACGCCGCGCCAGCTCTTCGTCGATGAGTGATGTCGTTGACCCTTCATCCATTAACGCGAACGTTGACACTTGTCCGCGGGGCCCCTTCAAGATCACGGGACATACCTTTAACAACACACGCTGCGACGTATTGCTCGGCGCGGAGACGGCCATCACCGATTCCTTTGAGGGTTGCTTCTCTGCGTCAGTCGTTTTTTCAGATTTTTCATTCCGCGGCGCCTCTTGCTCCTTGTGCAACAGCGCGTGGTGCGGGCGGCTGCACGTGTCCTTGCCGCATCGCTTGGCTCGGCAATATTCGCGTCGATGGCGCCTAGTCACACATTTGAAACATACCTTTTCATTCCGCGCCCACTCCCATCTGTCGTCGATATTCATTTTCAGGAACTTCGCACATTTAGGTACCTCGTGGTCACCGCCGCAACACAAACACGCTTGTTTCCTTTCTTCTTCTTTTTCCGATGTCGCGTAGACTGCGTCTCGGTTCACCTTCTTCTTTGCGTTGACTTGCGGTGCGCTTCTTGTTTCCTTCTTGGGGGGGGGCGCGGGCGTCGTGGTCGTGAAGGCGTATTTCATAGCTCGATCAGCCTCCCGCATCAGGAACCTGGCCAGTAGTACCACTTCCGGTTCACGCGACGATTCCACTGCCTCCGAAGCGTAATCACACCACCTTGATTTTATGTGCGGGCTTAATTTTTCTACGACTTCGCGAACTAACATCGGGTTCCATATATAACCGCGGTTATCCATGTTAGATAACACACACACTATATTTTGTAGCTTCACTGCGAACGAATTTAATTCTCCGGCTGCGCTCGTGAGTCGAGGTAATTTCTTTAAGTCTTCCATCGCTCGATCCATGAGTATTTCCGGTCTCCCATAATATTGCTCTAACGTTTTCATAATCACCTGCGGGTCCGTGGCGGTGTACAGGAGCGCCGATACGGCTGCTCTCGCTTCGCCCTTAACGCAGTTACGTAGTCTTGCTAAATTTTCGATCGCACTGAACTTGTATACACTCGATGAATCGGTGTATGCCGCCTTAAACGGTAACCATTCGGTGGCCGCCCCCGTAAACGTAGGCAGCTCAGTCACTTGTCGCGGCGGCGGTCGTACGCGCATCATTTTTCCTAACGTGTCGGCCAGCTGTTCGATTCCTTTTCCGAATCGGCGCTCCCCCCTGGTGGGTGACCGCGAGGCCGATCGTTGTCTTCTTCGGTTATCCCTGGCGGGCGTGACGGCATCAACACACGTAGCGGGTTCGACGTAGGCGGCTGCTTCTTGAGGTGCGCACGTAGCTGCGGGGTGCGGGGGCGGCTCTTCCTGAGGCTGATCCGTGACTCGGGGGTGGCTTCGGTCAATACTTTGAAGCCACTCATCCACCCTGTCATCACTCCTGTGCACGGACCCCTCTTCGCGGGCCTCCGCCTCTGCTTCAATTGCCGACACCTCATATTCGAATCGCTTATTAACGAGCGCCTTTTCAATCTCTAATTGCTCGTTCCGTATCGCGGCGATCCTTTTTTGTGCCTCGTATTCCGCTTTTTTCACTCGCGTCACGTCACTATGGTATGATCTTCGGGAGCGTATCGTACTTGCCGTATCCCTCACAGAAACGTCGTGCGCGGCCGTCATGGTTCTCGCGGAGTCTTGGGTTCGTAGCGCCGAGGACGTCGTGGGGTAGAACGACGTGGATGGCGTGGCGAGCGGTTCCCCATAGTCGTACGCGGTCGCGGTGGCTCTACTTGCCGGTACGAGGCGAGGAGCCGGCGCGGCGGGCGCGCCATCGGACACGGTCGACGCAACCCTCCCAGCCGCGACGGTGGCTGGGGGTGCGATCGCGAGCGCGGGGGCGGCGGGATCGGTCCCGGCCGCGGGCGCACCGTACGGGGTGCGCGGTAACGCGGACGCGATGGTCGACGGTGACCTAGGCGGATCTACGAATGCGCGGGGGCGTCGGCTATCATAGCCTGACTCCGATTCACTTTCCTTGGCCGCAACACTTCTAGTCTTCATGTTCGAGCTTGAAGTTAATCTTAATTCTAAACTTCAATCTGCAGTCTTCAATTCGCGATCTTTAACTCGCGATCTTCAAGTCGCGATCTTCTATTTTCAGTCTTCAGATCCGGCTCGAAGGACCAGCTGTCAGGGTGGACTGTATTGAGTTGATATTCAAATGAAATTCTTCAGACTTCTTACGTTGTTTTATTAGCACTAACATTTATACATAACACTTTCACTTACAACTTTCAAGAATTTTGCGTAAAACATTAATATCTTCAGGAATCAACTAACTAACAAAACTTGGTCTTATTTAAGTAGTTTTACATGTCGCACAACTAAGGTGCGGTACCGACACGGCGTAGGGCACGGTTGACCAATGGGAGCGCGAGTTTCACTGCGGCATCGCCTCTTGGCTCCGCCCCCCACCGACAGGTTTCGACTTGTTCGAACCTGTTGGAACCGTGCCCTTCGCTACATTACAATGCTTATTCTAAGGGAAAATAACTGGAGCCTAGTCTCAATTACATATAAGTACTTAATTACTTCCCTACTATCAAACCAGTCTTTATTTACATTCCTTAAATCTAATTCTTAAATAACATAGTTTACATAATATAAATTCTTAAGCTACGACGTCCGTAACAGTTTACCTTGGTCTTGGTTTAAACCATATTTTGTAATAAGGGGGCAAATGTTTGACAGGTAAGAACAGTTTGTGTGAGAAAATAAAATTGTTGTTTTTACTATTTTCTTCGCAACTTTTCCATATTTTCTCACCATTTAAACTTTCCCTGGACTTCCTTCCACAAATATTTCAAAACCAAAATTAGCCAAATCTGTCCAACCGTTCTAACGAACAGCAATTCATTTTATATACAGGGTGGTAATTTGAAATGGGGCATGAAGGGCAGCTACCTTAACCATTGTAGCTATAGGAAAACGTGCTTAGAAGACTACCCCTAACTTTTGGGATAATTTCAATCCCCATTCACAGATTTTGAAAAAAAAGTACAGTCAGCGAGAAAAAGGCCTGTTTTCACAAAACTTTTTTATGATGCCAAACGATCCCATTTCCCATAAGGATCAAAAGACTCTTCCGGACCAACTGAGGTTTGAGTACTAGAAACGTCAGAAATAACAAAAAACTATTTCAGATGGGTTAGTTATATGGGCAGCTACCTTAATCGTTGTCGCTACAAGAAAATGTTGATAGGAGACTGGCCATATTTTTTGAAATTATTTCGAAAGGCACAAAAAAAAAAGAAAAAAAAATGTGGTACAGTCAGCAAAAAAAATGGTCGGTTCTCACAAAACTTTTTTTATGATGCCAATCGATCCTATTTCCCATAAGGATCAAAATACTCTTCTACACCTACTGAGGTTAGAGTACTAGAAACATCAGAAATCACGAATAACATTTCGTTAAAAGTTAGGGTCACGAAGAAAAAAAATTTTTTTTTCTTTTCAAAATCTGTTAATGCAGTTCGAAATATTTTTAAAAATTATGGACAGTTTCTTAAGAACATTTTCCTGTAGCCATAACGATTAAGGTAGCTGCCCTTATTACTACCCCATCTCAAATAAGTTTTTTGCGATTTCTGACTTTTCTAGTACTCGAACCTCAGTTGGTCCGGAAGAGTCTTTTGATCCTTATGGGAAATGGGATCGATTGGCATCATAAACAATATTTGTGAAAACAGCCCTTTTTCTCGCTGACTGTACTTTTTTTTCAAAATCTGTGAATGCCGATTGTAATTATCCCAAAAGTTAGGGGTAGTCTTCTAAGAACGTTTTCCTGTAGTTACAATGGTTAAGGTAGTTGCCCTTCATGCCCCATCTCAAATTACCACCCTGTATAGATAGTAGAAGATATTTGCATTTTTTGTTGACCGGAATATTCTACTTAGAATTTTCTGATCTGATTATTCTGATCGGGCGACTAACCCCGACTTTTCTCGCTGACCTCCCCTTACTATGTATTAAATTTTGGTCTTAGTAAATGGAGCGAGTGGTTTGGTGGTGGCGTGGCGATAAGCTAGAAATAACATTAGAAAATAGAATTAAAAATATAACTTTTATTAGAAATTAATTGAATCGATTCTACTCTGGAATCTGAACAAACTATTTTCAATTTTGCGTTATTTGAATTACTTACACGTTATATATTTTTTTTTACTGTTTTTTCTTTTTCTCTGTGGCTTCCTCAAACGGATTAAGGCAGTGACAGTCACGCGATTCCAGAAATTCCATTTTCACGCAATTTCTTTCAAGCCGTGTTTGTGTGTCAGTGTCTGAAAGGAAAAAAAGGTTATATTTATATATCTGCAAAGAAACCTTAATCCTTCTTGGGATATCAAGGCATAAGCATTCTTTATTACATTTTATTAAAATTTTAAACAACTTATTACAAGTACAACAAATTACTGCCTTCTTAAACGGATTGCAATCTGAAACTTTATTTTTTCGTACAATAATGTCCTAACATTTCTCTTTCATTTGATGTAAGGTACTTTATATATGACACAGAAAATGTTTTAACAGCGTTTGTAAATAAAATATCTTGCATTCGTGAATCTCTACTTTAAAAACATCTCACACGTATTTTTCGCGAAAAATATCAAGTGACTATCACGTACAACATTAGAATGTACATTTGTAATACTTTTATGATATCTAATAACATTCAGAACGTATATAAAATGAAAATTATAGGCTAATATAATGTAAAAGTAACATAAAATAAAATGTACACGGTCTCATATTATTGTCATTGTAAGTAGTAAAATTGTAGGTACCTACGTTCTTTCACCGCGTAACAAACTATTTGCAGCCAGCGATTTCATTTTAAAGTTTAAGTGAAGTATTTGAAACCTTCGTCCATCTGGGGGTAAAAGAAAGGACAAAAATGCATCAAGTTCTTGACAACACTCGCCAAAGAAAAAGATGACGGAGGAGGTCAGTGTTCGATTAAAGATAGGAGACGAGCTGGCAACATGTCACACACAGTACCGCATTATTAAAGATCCCTCTATGTTTTTGCTGTTTGAAGTTGCAAGAAGATTTAATAACGCGATCATTGTAGAACGTTTGAAATTATATTATGGGTTGATGTAAGACGCCAGCACATAAAGCTACTAAAATCTGTCAAATTTATTTAATAGATTTTCATCTTTATCGCAAAAGTATTAGGTTCAAGGTTAATTGGGAAAATTTGACAGTTTCATAGCTTGATGTGCTGGCGTTTGTACCTAAATGTAAAACAATAACGGAAAGAGTTTTTTTTTTGTTTCACTTCCTCTCTTCTTACCCCTGTTGCACCTGATGGTAGGTGCAGACAAGATCTAAGATGGAACACACGAATCCAAGTGACAGAGATATAGAGGGATTACCCTATACCCTTCTGACTGCCACATATACACGACGGAACAGAGTAAACTGATTGGCGCCGGACTTTTATGTGAGGGTGGTAGCTAGCCAGGCGGACCGTATAGATCCTACCACCAAGCGTGCTGGGTTTTGGTGAACCTTATTACATGCGTCTATTCTTAGCGTGCGGTGAGCAAGTTTTATATTCTAGCCCATCCCCACACGGTGTATCTCGCAACTGTAGAACTTAAATTTTGAGTTAGTTAAAGATCTTTCCAAATAGCACCTGATTTGTACCCCGGAACAGTAAGGAAATGCAAATAAAATTCAAATCAAGGATAAATGGAATATTCATGAGAACGTCACCTTTTTTGATCGTCGAGTGTGAACCACGGTTACTGATTCAAAGGAGAAAGCAGCACTGAGTTTTTTTTAAATATTCTATTCAATTACTACACCTTGAGGTTTTCCTTATCCATTCTTAAGGCAACAGTTAGCTGACGAGAAAAAACAGAAACTTGGCTTTCTTAAAGTGAATTAAGGTTTTCTCTTGTACGGTCTCATTATTCACAATCACTTAATTGCGAATATCATGTATAAAGGCTGATTTACACGACGCCAGTTTTTTGAAGCAACTCTCGTGCTATCTCTGTTTTTTCGCGGAGAAATTCAAAGATAGAACGATTCTTGCTTCAAGAAACTGGCGTCGTGTAAATCGGCCTTTACTCTCTTATTAACTAGGTTTGTTTCGGCTTTTCTTCTTAGAGCTAGTCAGATAGAAAATGCTAGCGCCATCTAGTCTTAAAAAAGCATTGCATTGACTTGTCAAAGTGTTTATTTACATAAATAAAAATCATACTAAAGTTTTAGCAGTGTGTTAAGAGTTTTTTTGAGCTTAATTAATGCGAGCGAAGCCACGGGCAAAAGCTAGTATTTTATACATGTTCATTAGTGTTCATTACGTGTTAAAAATAAGTAACTACTTTTAAAAAGACCTTTAAACAATTTGTTTGCCACTTGTATCACAACTTGTTTTGTAAACGAGGGGTAAGATATACCAAAGAAGTTTTTTGCGAAAGATTAAAAATTCGCGAAATACAATAAAACAAATGATAGAAATAAGTCTGTTTTTATTTTTTCAATTCACTGAGTTGAAACATAAATGTCTGGAAGAACTTAGAGAACACATGTACCTGTGTTTCGTATAAATGTCAAGACGAACCCAAATATATTCACGAATGTCGTTTTATCGTCGAATATATCATTTTTAGACGTTAAAGGTTGATTTATATCTACATAGAAATAACATTTCAATAACATGAGTTCTAGGTAAAACATTTGGTGTACGATACTGTTGTGTTTTTAGAGAAAAAAGTACAGTAAGAAAAAGGAGAAAATTAAATATGTTCAACTGCTGTTCGAAGTACCTTGGGTACGTTGTTATTTGTTACTGATACTAACTAACTGATAATATTGTTTTTCAAAACAGCTTTTATTTTGTTTTTAGAGGTACTGGGAAGAAAACCTAGAGTATATTAGAAACAAAACAATCCGGCAAAAATAAAAGGAGAAATGGGAGCGCCACTAGTCATGTAGATATTATATTAAAAATTTTAAAATAACATTGCTTTATTTCCGATTCATTTTAGATTAATTTGAACGTCTTAAAACAAAAATTGACACAGCACTGACAAAGATTAAAAGTTAGTTTCGTTTATTGATTTTTTTGTCAAACTGTATCTACGATATTGGCAGGTTCCAGATGATCATCTACTATACGGAATGGTAGATGGCCATCAAGAGTCTGACCGGTATAAGGTCAACAGGTCTGGAGTTACAAAGTGTCAAGTGGTTCACTATTTTCAGCATCTTAGGGGCAGTTCAGACTATGGTATAATGTATTGCATAAAGCAAATATTTTATAACACAACGTTATCAATCAGTATACATTTTATATGGACACGTCCACAAAACGCTATGCTATAAAGTATTGGTTCGCGATAAAATTAAGCGATTCTCAGAGCTATATCTTACGATTTTCCGGTCCCCGTCCCGCCTCTCCCGCCAAATAACTTGCCACACATACTCGGCCGGCTTGCGATATAGTGTATAGTGTGAACGTCATGCTATATAGTTATAGCTTATGACGCAATATGCTTTACTATATAGTGAAATAGTATAGCGTATTCTGAACTGCGCTTTAAAGTTCATATCCTGTATATGTACCGATAACAACATACATACTTCAAGCAACAATTTGTTTGCGCAGCGCAATGATTACAGCAATATATCTCTTGAACCATTCTCTGTAGCAGCTGTTGGGACAACAGGCTGATAATATTAAGGCAAAATGGCAGCATCTTCTGGTGAGGAGAAAGAGGTTCCTATATTCTGTTCAACGAAATATGAGTTCTGACATAGCAGTCATTCTGTATTGTAGCCACCTTTGCCATTGTAGACGCCTTTTGAGAATCAACTGGACTGAGAGCTCGGCGATATTGGGTCGAATTTTAAATTTTTTGGGCAGCGTTTAGAATTTTCTGAATATGTAGTACCCGGGTAGTGTTTGAACGTAGATAACAATGTTAAGGGAGAATAGTAGGGCTGTACAGATGTGAAAATATTGTGTAAGGTTAGTAGTTTGATTATGGGTATTTTTTATTTAGCTATAGGCTCGCGTTTGACCACTATCTCACCTGATGGTAAGCGATGATTGGTCGACGGTGAAGCACGCTTGCCTAGAAGTAACCTATTCACTCTTGACTTAAAGACCCCAAGGTTGTAACTATCAGGAAACACAGACTCCGGCAGGGAATTCCGCTCCTTAGGTGTGCGAACAATGAATGTGTTCGCTAAACGCTTTGTACGTATGGGTGGGATGTCCACCATGTACCGGCGATGGCGCATTGCCGTACATCTGGTAGTCTGATGATGGAAAGGGCCAGGCGGAATCATTATTATTATTTATGATTAAAGAAGCCAGTTCAGCTGTAGTAGAAGTTAGATTGAACTTCACCAACCACAATAGCTTTTTTTTCTTTAAGTTAAAATCTCGTTTGTTTTTACCGGATTGAAAATGTTTTTGATAAAGGCGATAAACTAGCAACCTGTTATGTGGAACCTAATAACTATAATTTTGAAACATTGAGAATGACAACAATTAAATAAATCTTATCTACGGAGTTCTGCCTAGCCTTTTCCCAACTATGTTGGGGTCAGTTACCAGTCTAACCAGATGAGACTGAATACTAGTATTTCACATGGAGCGACTGCCATCAGACCACCGCAAACTAGTTACTGGGCAATGCTGATATCCTAAGATTGGATCGGTTGTCAGACTTTCGGGCTTCTGACTTCCCGTAACGACTGTCATAGGTATTCGTATGACACCCGGGACCGTCGGTTCAACCTACTCTCCGAGGCATGGAGTGCTCTCGATGTGCAATGAATGATCACCCATCTGCGGACTGGCCGCGGCAAGATGATCGGCGTGATTGTCACTTAGTCAAGAGCTCCTTTACGGATAGCAGGTAAAATATTAAAACTGCATCATCATCAAAATTTCAGATCTAAGTCACAATACATACTTTGGAAAAATAAGCTGTCGTTGAGTGTAGATTTTTATAGTAAATCGTTCTAAAAGTAGATAAAATGCTCATATTATATCAACCATAAATAGAATATAAAACGTTTGCCAGAACAAGATCGCTGGGAGGACAATTTGCCGCTCTCGATCGACGGTTCGATAAATTGATCTCATAAAATTCGTCACCACCATCAAAGGAATATCTGTCGACAAAAATGTGTTCTATATAGGGGCACATAAAATGCCCATTCGGCTAAATGTAATTGCAATCTCGTCAATGTACTGACGAAAACAAATTATTGCCAATAAGGGAGTTAAAATTCTAATTCGTACGTATGCCTCATAGAGAATTACCGAAGATGATCTTTTAGGGTTTTTTCTATATTTGTGTTGATATTGATAAATAAAAGTAGTAGATACATTATTTTGTCGGAATATTTCTTGGTCTGATTTCACTGCATTTGCATTTTGCAAATTAACAGTTTCAGAACTCTTTGCTAATTAATCCACGCTGAACCAAATTGAAGGCACCGACTTCTGAAACCGTTAATTTTATAATACTTGTGGTAATTATTTAACTCTTCAGTTTTTTTTATTTTTATATTTTGAGTGGCACAAAAACATACGATGACAGCAATCGCGAGTGATTTACTGTTATCCATTAAAAAGTTACGTTGTCTATCTCCGAAAGTCTTCATCAGTTCTTTACCAAATTTAAGGGCGCTTTCAAATTAGACGGTTCTTGTCGGACTGTAGCCGTGCTGCAGCGGTGCGGCTGTCGTGCTGCAAACGGGCGGTTGTATTTTTACATACAGTTGACGCGACGAGAGAGCAGTGTGACGCCCTACCTGCTGCCGTGCGTGCGCGGTACGGACGACGCACTGCTCTCTCGTCGCGTCAACTGTATGAAAAAACACAACCGCCCGTTGGCAGCACGACAGCCGCACCGCTGCAGCACGGCTACAGTCCGACAAGAACCGTCTAATTTGAAAGCGCCCTAAGAGCGCAAACACACCACGTTTTTTTCCGGCGCCGTCGACGCGCGTTTCGCTATCGCGCTTTCTCGACGCTGCTAAACTTAAAATAGGCAGATTACCTACTTGCACTTGCATTGCTGCAAAATCACGAGAAACGCGCTACAGACGCGCGTGATTAACCCTCCTTGCAAAGTAAAACGCGTGTAGCACGCGCGCGAAGGAGCTTGTATCGCGCTACAGACGCGCGTGTCGGCAAATAACCGATTAAAACGCGCTGTATGTATGTGTTTGCACCTAAAGGGACGAGCTGTGCCAGCGCATCTGTATCGATGTAACTTCGCGCTACGAGCGCGTCGACAGATCGCGAAAAAGTCGTCGTCTGCATACTACAATTTTATGAACATGTGAATAGGTAAATTGGTTGTCGTGTAAATCGTTACAGTTGCGTGCGACGCGCGTCGACAGCGCCGGAAAAAAACGTGGTGTGGAAGAGCCCTCAATGGGACTACCTCGATGAAATAATCTTTCAAACAAAAAACAATCATTAAAATCGGTTCTCAATTGACGACTGTACAGCCAAAAAACATTAAAAAAAATCGCGTTGTTTTGATTCCTCCTCTTTTTTTGGAAGTCACTTAAAAATAATACGTGACTGCAATCGACCCACAGATAAAGAGATTCAAAGTCAAGTGTTATCAATAATAAGTCATGCGACCATGATTCGTCAAAGAGATGTCTGACACTACAAAATAAATGTGTTGACGATATAGGGGCCATAAAATGCCAATTCAGTTAAATGTAATTGCAATCTCGTCAGTCGCAGCCCGTCACTCGAATCGCTCTCGGTACAGTCGAAAACAATATGGTTGCGAGAATAAAATAAAGGCTATTATAAAAACCTTTATTTTGGAGTACAACATTGTATTTCGAATATGGAAATATTTTGGCTTTAAGTTCATGATGTTTGTCATTAACTTGATATTTTCGCTTGAGTATTTTTATTTGGCTAGTATTTAATCGAACACCAAATTATTACAGTTGCAACAAGTTATAAAATCTAGTGTAGCAACAAATAAACGAACTAAGCATCAACTTTTATGTCACCAAGAAATTGCCAAATATTTAATGACATTCTGAGCATCTATTTAAGAATATAACCACTATAGCATCTAAAAATATTTGAACATCAAGATGTATAACTTTACAACGGAAGCTGAACATAAAATTAAGTAAAAAACAGACATCTGCAAAGTATTTTATCGTCCTCTTTTTTATGATGAAACTAAAGTGATTGGCAAATCGTCTCTGGTATGTGCCGGCTGCTACCGGGGCAACGCTCGCTTCACTCGCTCGGCTCTTGCGTTGTACCGTCAATGTTCTAACCTAACCTAACCTACCTTCCAGGTTATCTGGCCGAGTGAGTGGCCACTCTGGTGCGTCATTCCCAAGGTTAGATGTTATAAAGAAAATATGAAAATTAGATGCTTAGTTAGTATTTTTTGATGCTAGAATAGACTGTCAGGTCATGAGTGTGTAATAGTTATTATATTATTGAGTTCTGTTGCCATTTTAGAAGAGTTTTTATTTTGTGGATAAGGCATTGTTTGCTGCCGTATTTACTCGGTGAACGAAACTTTAATAGCTGTCAGTTACGTACGTTAAATATGTAGACGGTGTACTTTGTTGGCCATAAATACATTTGATGCTCATTAAAAAAAAAACCCATTTTATTTTCGGTATGTCCTTTCCTTGTTTCAATATAAATTCTATGAATTTTATAAACACTACACAAGCCACAGAAGTTACAGCAGTAACGTGTCAACACCACAGTTGCAAATATACGGCTGTACAACTGTCCATTTAAATCACTCTGAGTGCAGGCAAAATTAAATACTGCAGTCTTTAAAACAACGCCACTTGGTACTAAGTAGAAATGCTTGTACTACAAACATTTCCATGTAATTATGTAAAAAAGTATTCAAATACTGTCTGCATAAGAACACGTAAGCTAGCGGAGGTAGGGTTAGCAGAAATAATCTAAATTCTAAATGTTCCCCGGTACAGTATTTTCTGTTACAAAAAGGCGCGCAGGTATCCCAGTATTCATAATTACAAAGGTTTTTTTTTTAATAAAGCCGTTGGCGTCGGGTTTGGCTGCTACCATTAAAGCCGGGCGATTTCACTCATAATACAGATAAGGCCCAATAAATTTGTGAAAAACTCCCTATATCTACCGTGAAACGCTGAATTTCGGAACTTCGGCAGACACCTAATTTTTGCTTCGGTAATTGAGACGCAATTTTTTTGCAGGATTGCTCTTTGGATGACTGGTTTCATTGATTGCTTAAATTGAACTTTAATATATCTGAATAGAGTTAATATTTGTATGTGAATGAGCCTAATGCTGTATTGCTTCGGTGCGCCAATAATACGAAAATATCATTCTTAGATATCTGGACCAGTCTTCGTCATTTTAATCGCACTAGTTACTTGTTATTATTACTAGTATTCTACGAATTTGTAATAACGTTTTGAAAGATGACGTACAAATAAATGCAATTAATTAAAATCGAAATTTCATCTTCGTAATCTCATAATACGATCATATAATTTTGAATACAATGCATCAATGTATTATAACTTTCGTGAGACACATTCATATTTATGATTAACTACGGTTTACTCACGTGCATTTTTCGGGATTGCCCGACTAGTTTCGGACCCAAACGGAGCCCTTAATCGTGAGCTGATCACGCGGCGAGGTCGCGAGTCGAACACAGCTCATGATTAAGGGCTCCGTTTGGGTCCGAAACTAGTCGGGCAATCCCCAAAAATGCACGTGAGTAAACCGTAATTAATCATAAACAATGCATCAATGTTCGAATATCAAATATTTTTCGAGTAGATGTTTTATTTTTAGAGTACTTATCCAAAATGACTTACCATTTTAAAATGAAGTACCAATGTGACTTTTTCAATTTCATACGTAGTTTCTTAGTTAATCCAAGACGCCGCTGAGATACGGTGAAGGAAAACATCGTGAGGAAACCTGGACTTTAATGTTCTGAAATCGCCAACCCGCAATGAGCAAGCGTGGCGATCAATGCTCGTTCCTTCTCTGTACGAGAAGAGGCCTTTGCCCAGCAGTGGGACAGTTACAGACATTTTTTTTTTATCCAATATTGGAATATGAGAGACGTCGCCGTCGTCATTGCTCATGTTTGAACATCATAATTTAAAATGGACAAGATATCCCATTCATCGACAAAAGTGGAAACAAAAAGGTTCGAATAAAAAAAGGAAAACCGGTTTTTTAGCCTGAACAAACGCGTTGGGTCGTTAGATACAAAACCGAAAAATCGAGATTTCAAAAACTGAATGTTAACGCATCTGGCAGTTTAAAAAAACTACAAAACCTACGTCCGGTTACAGAATAAATCGGAAGGGACGGATAGTGTTTAAAAAAAGAAATCTAACGACACGTTTTCTACCTGAAAACGGTTACATTCTTTTTTAAAAATCATATTCGAACAGATTGTTATATATTTTTCTTTACTACTAGCCGTGTGCCCCGATAGGATATTCCATCGGAATATTGGGTTTTTTGGAATAAGAATATTTATTTAAACTTCAACACTTTAAAGCTATGTCTATACCAGTGCGTTTTCATGTTCATCTTGCGTCTTCGTCTGAAGCATGCATGAAGCTCTATAGCGCATCCAATAGAGCATGCCTTAAGACTAGTTCGACAAAAGCGCCTGACCCTGGCGCATGCTAATCCGTCTAAATATGCCGTACAGATAGCTACAAGTTCGTACGCATTTATGTTGACGACTGAACGAGTCGTACCGGTGAAGACGATAAGCTGCATGCGTCTTATGGCAATCAATATCGCTTGACGCAAGAGGAATTGAAAGTTGAAAGCGCAAGATGAACATGAAAGCGCACTGGTGGAGACATACCATAAAGCATACGTGCGTTTTAACTTTATCTCTAAATGTTCTTTTCCCCATCAGTTTCGATTTGTGTTTCATAATTTTGGTGAACCCGTGACTTTTCCCTTTTGACAGATCAAATACTAAATCAATGAAAACATAATTATTATCAGGTACTTTAGAACTTCTTTAAAAGCCAAATTCCACGTTTCTAACTTCAAAAATGACATAATTATTTCCTATACAAACGTTCATCCCTTATATTACCCCCTTTGTAGGGATGAATTTCTAAAAACACTGATGCTACTGACTTGTCGTTATAAACAGAAGCCTAAACACCAATTTCCATATTTCTAACGTTAAATATGACGAACTTCCATTCGAATTTTCATCCCCTATTCAAACCCCTTAGGGCATTTTCAATAATTCTTTCTTAGTGCTCACTTACGTTATACAAGCTTAGTTTTAGTATATACTAGTTTCAGGTTTAGTATATACTAAACCTGAAACTACTTAGTTTGTTCAGAATCACTGGGAGAATCGATTGACATATCTTTTACACCACATTTTTTTTTCCTTAAATTTCAATTTTGTTTCAGTAGGTTTCTACCCATAACAGTTGACGAGAATAGACACCTTGAGGCTTGAGATGGTATGCTCGGTCAGTTTCCGTGTATTAAACAACCCCTGCATAGCACATCTCAGGCATTTCACACTTTACTAGGGAACTTAACGCGACATAAACTTTTTCTGTTCTGATGAAAATCTTGTGGGAGTATCTCGGTTTTTGTATATACTAAAAATAACGTTGTAATTATAAGCAACTTCCGTGCAAAATTTCATGCTTCTAGATCCAGGCTTAAACTGTGCGGTTGTCTGTCAGCCACACTGACTGCGTTAGAGTTTTATTGAGGAGATATCAAGCGTCGAAAAATTAACGTGAAATATTAAAACCTAGGTATTTTCCTATCTAATGTTATTGAACCCTTTCTAAGTTATTTTATATATCCCAAAGAAATAAGAGATTAAGATTTAACAGTGGGAGTTTAAGACGATTAAAAACGGTACACAATATTAATTTCTTCCTTCCTAACAACGATTCGTTTTCAAATCCGGCTTAATTCACAATAATCGGTTTCGCCCTAAACCGACAATACCGTTTTTCAAACAGGCCAAGCCGTTCAATTTCCCCTAAAATTAAGCAATGAAATTTCAAACGGTAATTGATCGTGCGGTCGTTTTAATGTGGTTTATATAGGTTCAAAACGGTCCAGAAATGCATTTACATTATTGACACACAGATATCCCGACCGAGGCAAACAAAGCTACAATTGAAAATCAAATATTAATGACCTCTGATTTTGTGCCAGCCAATAAAATAGTTAAATGGATATTTGAAACGTGCTATAAATAGTTTGTATTGCATTTTACACTGTAAATTTGTAATTACCAATTTTAGTTGTATACGGAATTTAATTACAGAGGAGTTATTGTGCTAATTTAGGTATATTTTGAAGCTTTCGGTGCTGAGTTGAAGCTATCGGCCTGCATATTTCTCAGGCGCGCTTGGCTCTTCCAATTCTGTTGCTGAGGGTGAAGGGTTGTCTTTTGTAACACTACGTCGTACGTCGTCGTATGTTCCGACGTTCAAAAAGAACTAAGTAATTCTAGTCTATTTTGAATAAATGAGTTTTGAGTTTTTTGAGTCTATTCATTCGAATAATCCAGGTTTCCAGATTTGTAGAACCATTACATTGTATAGTAATAGCACAGTGTACCTACTTACTACATACAGTGGGTCAACGCCCATACATTTGACAGGTCATATGAAATGTCAAAATTATGTAGTGGCGGAGATTATGTCCCAAGTATGCAGTATGGCTACTCGGGACCTAACCTCCGCTCCTTCACCCCGCAACCCCCCGCACGATTGCTCTGCGACAATGTTCTACGTTGACCGACTGTAAGGAGTAAGGTATATGTAGACTGTGGTAATAGGTAGACTTGGTCTGGTGTATGAAGAAGTTATACCCTAGCGGTGAAACGCTTGCCTTCGATGAACGACACTTCAGACATTCATGTATATGTATTCAAATTCATGTAATGATCAGAATTTGCGTTGCCAGTGAAGGAAGAGAGGGCTTTAAATGTTCTCGATGGTGTGTGTATTCCGCCAACGCGCACCAGGTCAGCGTGGTGTACTTAGGACTAAACCTTTCTCATTCTGAGAACAACTCCGTGCCCAGCAGTGGGACACTAATTTTCTGATTATGCTAGGCTTGGTCTGAGTCTATCTGAGCATCTAACTGATCGTTTGTTATTTTACTCGACTTCAAGATAAGACATCTTTACGTCCGCGTATTGCACGAGAACCAACGATTGACTTTTGAAATTATTTTTTAATCCGAATGAACCATTGTGGAACTATTGTCGTATTTATTAGCATGAAGAAATGTATTAAGATTCAAGTGGAAAACAGAAAAAGGATTAAAACATCGTATGATAGACAGAAATAGATATATTATGACCACATAACGTACTGCAACGAAAAAAGGGACAATTGTCCCTTAGTGCTAGGCTTGCCAACCTTTATGTACGAATTTACCGGGACTTTTGCAGTCAAAATGCGGGACGTGGTAAAAAAGCGGGACCCAACTGTCAAAGTATAGGAAGGCAAAAATACAATTAGAAATTATTTTTTCGTTCGTTCGACGCGAGACTCGCGGTCGCGATCTCCACTCTTCTAGCTAAACAAAACGTGCGTTCACTAAATTCCGTCTTCTGCCCGAAGTTTTAGCCGTAGGTACCATAAAATGGGACAATAATTGGCGTCCCGCACACGTCTTTTGCGGGACGCTTCCTCTAACGCTCTAGAAACGGGACGTCCTGGCTCTCGCGGGACGGTTGGCAAGCCTACTTGGTGCGCTCAACGGTCAAAATGAAAAAGTGCCAAAGTAACTTAGTTGCATGCCAGCGGGTAGGGAAGATTAGTCCAAAAACCAGGTATGGGGGTAAAACCGGGACAAGGCAGTATAGCCTCTTACAAGTTTCAAATTCAGGCGCGCGTTCGCTCGCTGCTTTTGGCCACACTGGTCAGTTTGTCAACTAACTTTCAATGGCGTCGGTGCGTGATTGAAAACAATAAATAAGAGCAACGCTTTTATGGTCAATCGATCTAATATTCTTTAGAATTAACAAGTGTATCTTTACTTCTCATCTGTACTTTATACTCGCTAAGGAGAGATGCATGTCGCAACGTCTTAAATGTAAAAACTGGGCCCATGAAGGCTGTAGGGGTTGGGAACCCGAAGATCTGATGAGCTTAATTTCTACCACTGTTAAGGGCTAAAATCGGGTTTAAGATTTGAGTATACCCGGTTTTCGACAAGGGGTGGGGCAAAACCGTAAAAACATAACTTTTACATATTGATTATTTTTTGTTATTTAGAATTAAGAATAAAGTGATCTCAAGTGCTCAATATGTGATTTATAAACTAAACTGCTTATTACAATTTATTGTTTATTTTTCAAACTTGTGTTTTATTGAATTTTTGCCTTATCGTCCCGGTTCTACCCCACTTTCCCATACTTGTGCGAACTTGAAACAAAAAACCTATTAATTCAAGAGATTGGATTTTTTTTCCAAACACAAAACAATTTATCGTCGTCGTTTATATGTTACCTAAAATAAATTTAGCCAGCGTTCAATTTACGTTGGTTGGTTAAATTTAGGCCGTCTTATCTTCTTTCCTATTATTATACCCAATATCTGAATGACCTTCCACGTATTATATCTGACAGCGAATCATCCTCATTCTTTATTCTCTCTATATCAATATTCCTTTGTCCCATCGTGTCGTTCGCCCGTCCTAAGCTAACCTGTCAAAAATGTCCAGTACGACAGTTGGCTTACCATATAGAATGCATTTGTGATTTGTTCGGGATCGAAGATGAATATCGATGTGTTTTTTTGGTTTCACTTAATTTTGAATATAAGGTGGTGTGCAATGTGAATCACGTTTTCTAATTTATCGTAACTGAACATCATGCCTATATTGCCCGAAAGGTTTGGCAGAGGTGTATAATATTGTTGAGAAACTAGGTTTGGTGTTCCTCCAACCAAAGGGAGGATCCTCCAACCAGGCGGAGTCTTATGCCTGGCGGGCTACTCCCCTTTGGTTGGAGGAACACCACACCTTGTTCCTCCACAGTATGTTTAAGTCCTATGTAATACGGGGCGAGCCTATTGCCATCAACCGGGCACAAATCCAGAGCTACTACTGAAAAATTCCGCACGGAAATATCCAATAACACTTTGCCCGACCTGGGAATGGAACTCAGGACCTCACGCTTAGCAGTCGGGCTTGCGACCAGTAGACCTACGAGGCAGTTTTTTTTTTTCTATTTTATCTTAGCAGTTACTGGCTGACATCCGTGGAATCAAAGGTTGCCGATGAAAACCAACGCCAAGTACTTGTGCTTGGAATTAAACTGATCTGGATAAATGTTTGGTCCAACCGTGAGACATATTACCTAAATTATGATTATCCTGACTTTTTATTTGATGTATTATTTTTCCTATGTTTCATTATGTATTACATTATATTGTTTCTCTTTGTACTGTGTCCAAATGAATATTTTTTCATTCTATTACATTTCATACTAAAACTTTACGATGAAAGCAATGCATTGAAACATTGCGTAGACTCGCTACGACAGCGTAGGTAACGTAGCCATTAGCTACAGCTACGGCGTAGGCAAATTTCTTGACGAGACCTAACCTGTGTTTGTTCATAACACACACATATACATCGCAGTGGTCGCTTAATTTTATTTCAGTGCTGATAGTTCATTCCTAGCGTGAGAGACGGTAGTAACTATCACAGTTCTCACCACATTACCCACTATTATATTTTATTGTTATTGCAAGGGTTTTCTGATGATATTTTCCGCCCATTGACCGTCCATAGGCGACCTTTTAATTTACTTTTGATGGGATTTCTATTATTTGAAAATGCCTTATCGAACCACATAACAAATTGCTACACGATGTTTTGAAAGGATCTGGTCAGGACAAACAAAGATTGAAAGTTAATTTGTGAAACTAAATAAGGAAATCCATAGAAAAGTTTCTATCAGACGTAGCCACGGGGCAGACCAGCGAAAAAAGTGTGTTTATGTTGGACTAGCTTTTGCCCGCGGCTTCGCTTGCGTTAATTTAGAATTTTACAATCAACTCTTCACACACTACTACAGTTTTTAAACTAATATAATTCAATCATGATTCGAAAGACACGTAGCGCCATCTATAAACGTTTTTGGGATGAAAGGTATCCTATGTCCGTTTCTGTACACCTGACAATGTATATGCAAAATTTCAGGATGACAGGTTCAGTGGTTTAGGCGTGAAAAGGTAACAAACAAAAAAACTTACTTTCGTATTTATAATATTAGTTAGGATGTTTATGTTTCTAGAAATAATTGGAAACAGAAACATTCAGAGAAAGAATAAAATATTGTCGGAAACATCTACGAAGAAGAATAATAAAGTTTCCAGTGATCGGCAAATTGTATTCTAATTAAACTTTATTATAAGGTATCACCGGATAGCTCGGCTTGTTTAATTAAAATCAACTTGGTTGATTTTACCATCTGCGACGGATTAGCGAACTAGGTTTAATTAAAAGTAAAACATGAGTGGGTTCGTCTATATTGTGGCTGTTGGGTAATTAGTTGTAGATTGGTTTGCTATGGCTGCCGATACTGCCGATGCTACCTAATTAATTTTGTATGCAGTATTGAGTTACATGTTCTGCAAACTCTTATAAATTTCTGAAGAATGAGGACTAAGAAATTGGGGTTGCAAAAAATATTTTGAATAATACCTAGATAACTTTCGTGAGACACATTCATATTTATGATTAGTTATGGTTTACTCACGTGCATTTTTCGGGATTGCCCGACTAGTTTCGGACCCAAACGGAGCCCTTAATCATGAGCTCCGTTCGACTTTTTAAATGAGTTTAACTCACGACCTTGCCGCGTGATCAGCTCATGATTAAGGGCTCCGTTCGGTTCCGAAATTAGACAGGCAAATTAATTAAAAAAATGCACGTAAGTAAACCGTGACATATCAAAAATAATACCTACCTAGATAGTTTCATTTGGACTGTAATTAGTGCATGTTTGTAGTAAATATGCATTATTTGTCCGTATTTGTCAACAAGTTATCTCAACGTTGAGTAAATAGTAAAAATACAGGGTACATCCGAATTCGTGTAATTCCCTCAACTGCGCGATCTACTAGTGTCACAGATAGACTTCACAGAATTTCATCAGATTCAACAAAAAATGCAAAAAGATAACATGGTGTTCTGTATTCGAGTCATTTTAGTGCTCCGAGTTAACTGACTGCGCGGAGCAATATCGCGCTGGTCGTGCCCACACCGTGCTGACATTCATTTATACGTGGCATCGAAATGTATTATAATATAAAAAGCAACGTTTTCTTTTAGCTTATTTTTGTTTGTTTAATCCTTTTTACGTGTTTAGATACGACCGATAAAAGCAAGAAAAAAAAAAGTTTTTTTTTGTCAAGTTAAATCTCGTGCGGATTTAATTTATATCGGTAAAAAACCACTTGGTTTTAAGAAATTACACGAATTCATTTACAATCTGTATACAGCAATCCTTTTATATACGAAACAAAACCAACCTATTTCTATATCATAACGTCTTCCTCACAAAATATGGCCGAATCATCCCAGCACAATATAAAAGGATGCGCACATACGTATACAGTATGCCAATGTATAGGCAGGAAGCTCGTCAACAAGAATAATCAAGACAATAGTTGTGTTAATGTAATGAGAGCCACCACACAATTAACGAAGCGAGGCGACGGGCAACAGCCAACTACACGGCAGGGCTGTCACTTGGAAATCGATATATATATTTTTTCGTGATGTTGGTTGAAATTTTTTGGCTGAAAACCCTTTAGGTCTCGCCAATAACTGCCCGGTTACTGGACAGCCTTCATTTGGTTGGTTTAGTTTCTTATTTAACTGAAATAATCAAGACAATAGCTGAAATGTTAGTAAATAACGAAAAAATATAAAATTGACGGAACGAGGTAACGCGCAACATGATATCACTAAAACCTCGAGGTCTAGTTTTGTCTAGTCGGTACGAGCACGGATTACAAAACGTCAAATTTGACATAAGATATAGATAAAACGACAACTGCTGTCGTACATAAGATATAGATAGAACAACTATATTTTATATATTATCTATAAGTTATGTCACATTTGACGTTTAGAATAGATAAATTTCTCGAATCGACTTGATAAAAGATCCGTGCTCGCGGTTCAGACTTGTTTATTAATTATAATTTTTACCTCACAATAATCCACAAGGCAACAGGAAACAGCAACGCTATTACTTAGAATTCGATATTATGTAGTATATTTCGCAAAAGCTGTGACAGTCGTATCGTTTCTCGTATTCTTTTTTCTTATGATAGAAAACACGTTTCTGCGAAAATACCAGCTTATTTTTACAAGCATCTTTTACCGTACCGTACTAAAGAAAAACTACAACGCTGTCACTACAAACGCGCTATTTGACATCCCTAACTAGGGAGGGGACGAGGTGGAATGTTGAATTAAACCAATCCGTTACAAAAACTTGGTCGGCTAGGTAAATAGCAGCGACAGATAAATGTGTCAGGCGTCCTCTTAGAGAGCATTGTTACGTGCGACTGCGCTAAATTAGTGGTGTACACTAAATGAGCTCATGGGAGAATGGATTTTACTGAAAAAACAAAAAATAAATATTTGATTTTGGAATAAACTGAATTGTGACGTGTGAAGTGTGAACTCCTTACATACTGTTAGGCCCGGTATCCACCAAAACGGAGAGGAGACGAGAGGAGATGTGCTGTGAAGCTGGCAGGTTATTTCCACCAAAGCGGAGAGGAGATGCGTAGCGGAAAGGAGATGTTAGCTGTGCGTAGCGGAGATGTGAGCTGTGAGAGCTTGAAATCAGTCAGTTCGGGTGTGCGAGGCACGGGGAGAAGGCATCGGGGAAAGGGGCGCGCGAGTGCGGGTGCTGCCCGGCCGCCCGACTACACACATCTCCGCTCTGCCACGCCGCTTGCTCGCTCGAGTCACAAAATTCTATAGAAAAATGACAAATCTCCTCTTCTCTCCGCTTGATCTATTTCCACCGAAGCTCAGCGGAGAGGAGATGTGGAAATAACGAAATCTGATCGGTTATTCAAAACAAATCTCCTCTCGTCTCCTCTCCTCTCCGCTTTGGTGAAAACTGGGCCTTAGGTTTCATTGTGTTTAATGTGAAGACATGAAGGAGCTTGCCTGCCTAGCTTTTTCGCAACTGTGTTTGGGTCAGCTTCCAGTCTAACCAGACGCATCTGGTTAGACTGGAAGCTGACCCAAACACAGTTGCGAAAAAGCTAGCAGCCGCAGCTGAGTATCAGTATTTTACACATAGTGACTGCTGTCAAACCTCCGCAACCCAGTTACTGCGCAATGCCGATATTCTAAGGTTAGACCGGTTGTCAGTTTTCCGGGCTTCTGACTACCCGTAACGACTGTCATACGACACGTTTGGTGCAGCGGCTAAGCGATTGGCTTCTGCGCTACGGGTCGTGGGTTCGATTCCCACACGGAACAAAAATTTGTATGGCCTACAGGTGGTTGTTTCGGGTCTGGGCGTTTGTTTGTGAGATTTGTGTCTGTAAACGCACCCACGATACAAGATAAATCATAGTGTGGGGCAAAGTTTAAAATATATATATATATATATATGTATTCTTATGACACTTGGGACCGACGGCGACGGTGTAACGTGCTTTCCGAGGCATGGAGGGGTCTCGACGTGTTACGAATGGTCACCCATCCACGGACTGACCGCGGCAAGATGATCAGCGAGGTTGTTAATTAAACACGAACCATTCTACGGAGATAGCAGTTAAAATATTAAAAGATCGTTATCAGCAAAATTTCTGATCTCAGTCACAACACATACTTTACACAGAGTGACTGCCGTCAGACCTCCGCAACCCTGGGCAATGGCGATATTCTAAGATTAGACCGGTTCAGACTTTCGGGCTTCTGGCTACCCGTAACGACTGTCAATAGGTATTCGTATGGCACCCGGGACCGACGGCTTAACGAGCTCTTCGAGGCACGTGTATGATGTCTAAACTCCTAATATTCAAATTACTTAACACGTGTTCGAGAATTTAGGAATTCCTAAACGTTAGAGGCAGCGCACACACAATACTATAATAACGGTAGTGGATGCTAGACTCTACACCGTCTTTAACGACAAAACTCCAAGCAGGTATTTATTTTCAAGCATATTTACTTACCTAGAAAAACTTAAAAAACGCTGGCATAAATAGGAGAACTACCTATTAGCCTTGTAAAGGCTAACGAAGAAAAATGAGTTGCTATTATTATGCTCGTATTTTTTGCTCGATGGAGCAACATTGAATGAAAATGAGAGTATTATCACATTATGTCGGGCCAAGCGTGTTTGTTATGGCAATATCGTACAGAATTATGGATATTGGGAGCGCCACTGTTCAATCGTGGACGTCTTATTGACTTTCATTGTAATTTGTATATAAAATATAATAATCATGGTTACTTTATTGAGGAGCATTTTGTTTATTATATGAAGGAGGTAGAATGATATCGATGTTATTAAACATTTCTGTGGACTGAACCGCTAAAGATAGAAACATGAAATGAAGCAGACATATTTGACTGCTTCGTTGGTCTAAATGGTCTTTTTTTTTCGTCGTAATATCCTCATGGATGCCCTTTGCCCTGGGAAGGCGAAGGGGTATGCCGGACTCTCACCAGCTAAAAACCCACGGTGTTCCTTCTTCTGACCCTTGGCTGGGATCGCGGGATTCACAACTACATGCACCGCGACCCCAGCAGGTCTCGGTCCGCCAGCCCCTGGCAGACCTCTTCTTCTGTGGGGCCTTGCCCCACGTCCTCCTGAGAGGCGCGCAAGGAACACAGCGCGCCGCTTTCTCGAGCCTGTTACTAGTCGGGTGACGGGTCACCTAACCCGCCGCCCGCAGGCCACACACAATGGTGGCCAGGGATCGTCGCGCGCCCACCGGCGCCCGGTGCGTCTGGCGCGGGAAGGGAGAGTGGCAGCTGCCTCCCTCTGCCTCTCCGCTCCCTCTTTGGTCACCATCACCTCCTCGCAGTAGGAGGCGACGGCTGCCCACGCACTCTCGCTCCCGACCATGGACAGAACCACGGCCGGAAGCGAGAAGTCACCACTGACTGCCGCGACCAGTTCACGGCGCTGTGTCGCCCATGCAGGGCATGCCTGCAGCGTGTACTGGTCTAAATGGTCTAATGGTTGCAAGCGCGACTGCTGAGCGTTAGGTCCTGGGTTCGATCTCCAACTCAGGCAAAGTGTTATCGAGGTTTTCGTGTGAAATTTCTCAGTAGCAGTCCGGAGTTTATGTCCAGTTTTTGGCAAAATGCTCGTCCTCTATTTCATGGGACTTAAACATAACGGTGAAATGGGGGTGTACTATACACCTCTGCCCAACCCTTCGTGATATACAGGCGTGATGTTACCAAGGTAAATTTAGATTTTAAATATTCCCATCGCTTGCTTACGTAATGTAACAAAAAGAGACGAGGCTATTTTTAAACCCGGGTTTTATTTAGACCATCTTCTGTAATAAGATGGATAATGTTTATATTAGCGTACAAGATAGTGCTGCCGTCGCGTCGCTTGTTTTAATTCTATAGACGCCTTTCATAATACCAGCTGAGAACGGGTTGGACTATAAACAGCAAGGTATAATAACACAGCACGTTTTATTAGTACGATGTTTAGTTCGAACGTTCATTCGATTTCATATTTATGATTAGTTACGGTTTACCTACTCACGTGCATTTTTCGTGATTGCCCTACTAGTTTCGGACCTAAACGGAGCCCTTTATCATGAGCTCATCACACGGCGAGTCGAATGTTCGACTCGCGACGTAGTCGGGCAATCCCAAAAAATGCCCGTGAGTAAACCTTAACTAATCATAAAAATATGAATGTGACTCACGAAAGCTACGAAACAAAAAAAAAACATTCAATAAGCAAAATTTTTGTAAGGAGTTTATTTAGCCAGTCTATGCCCAGAAGGTATGCACTACGAAATATGCTTTAAATATACATTATGTATCACATGTACGAAATAATACTCCTTGGGGATAGGTGTTGGAACCGAACCCCTAACAGTAGTTGAGTAAACCACAACGATAGTTTTCACCAAAAACATTCAAACACAGCCCTAAACATCTGTTGGGGAAGGTGAATAAATGCGATTAAATAGAATACAGATAAGACAACACATTTTTAGAATAATGATTGTGTTGTGATGCTTATTGTTTGCTTTGACTTGAAAAAATAAATCGCTGCTTTGTATGAATAGTAACACAATTCAAAAAAACAAATTTTGCAGGAGTGCCATTTAAAATTAAACAAAATATATGTGTTTACAACTTTTTATTAAATAAAGATAAATTATCCTACTGATTTTATATTTTGTTTGAATTGCGAAAAAGCAGCAAAATGCTTCTTTGCATTTAATATTTTTACATGAGATTCTTTACTTGATATACGAGTACATACATGTCCATTGTATTATTTCGGAATTTTATTACACGTTGTATTTATGTAAAGTCAAGAAGGAAAGGAAGTGTAGTCTTCTAGTCTAGTTTATTCAGAAGAGCATTAACTTTAAACTCATTCTGAACTGTTGCAAAGTTACAAAATATATTATCAAACATAGTTTGCTCTAGGAAAGTACGAAGTTGCTATTGGTAACGAGACATGATAGTATACGAGGTCGTTTTATAATATTTAATGTTCTAGAAAAAAGCTGCTTCGAAAGAAATATTATAAAAATGGGTCACTTTTTAAGTGGAACAGTCTATGAATACTGACATTATCACAAGTACTAGCAATTGGGGTTACTTTGATATCAAGGGGCGACATTAATCGTTACTAAAAACATTGCATTTGGTCATATATGTATGTAAAAATGAAACTTAACTATATAACTTAACTATATAGACAATATTGACAGATTCCCTATTTTACCATACAGTAAAGAGGTATCTGCGAAGTTGGATGGCGGAGATAAAAAATACTAAATCACACCCCTTATTATGTACAAAATTCGAGTCCTAATTGGGGCTACTTTGATACTGAATGATAAACAGGGATTATCAAAGTAAAAGCCAACGGTCCGACTTTGATAAGGAACACTTCTCCTTTTTTCTATCGAAAACTGTTGTCTATAGTTTTTTTTATGTAGTCTATGTAATTGTATATATTTCAGTTAATTTAGTCTTTATGAAATTTTCCATTTCCTACGTCAGCAATTTGACGCGACACATGCATTTTCATATTAATATTCAGTTCGTTCGCGTTAAGCTATCAAGAAAGCCGTGCGTTCTCAAATTCATGTAAAGGCAACAAGGCCGCGTGTGTTTGATATCATTTTAACTCAAATCAGAGGCCCAATTCTCCTAAAATAAGTTGTTGCCAAACACAATCGAACCACAACCGTCAGTCAGTTTTTGTTTTCGAAAACTTTCAAAAGATTGAACTTTCAAAATTTGATAGCTTTTGAAATTGAGAACTGTCTGAATGAACGGTTCGGCCTTGGTTCGGTTGTGATTTATCAAGATTTATTTTAGGAGAATTAGGCTCCTGTTCATTAAGCTCATTTTATCAGTTAAGTTTTGGACAATATACAACGTGTGTTTTTTGATATCCCATAACTCTAGGGTTATATTATTTAAGTAAAAAGAACACAAAATCTCCTAGAATAGGTGGTCCAAAAATGCATAGTTTCTAAAATATAATCAATCATAATTAAATTATAGGTACCTATCTAAGTTTCATTGATAAATAAGAGTAATTAATTTTTATTCAAACCAATCATTCACATTTAAAGCCAAGAAAATGCGACGTTGTCATATTTCACGTTAGGGTGTTTTACATTAATAATCGTGACTTGGTCGAATTATTTTGTATGAAAAAACAAAAACAAAAAAAAAAAGACGATTGAAGAATAATTCATAATATGCCAGTTGGTTCTTTGATATGGTCTCAATCATACCCTAGAGTTATGGGATATCAAAAAAACACCTTGTATATTTCAATCTGAACTATCGAATTTCATTTCTAACACAAAAGACTGTGTGGTCTAGCAAGGGACCATACACGTCCAAAAACCATGAACTCTGGTCATTATTGTGTACAACTTTTTCTATGGGCCAAACTCTAGATTCGTGAAAATAAAATCTATTCCATTCAATCAATTCCATACATTTTGTTAAGCAACATTGATTGTTTTGTATAGAACAGTAGATTTTTTTATGAGTTCTGGGTGTGTCCCATAGTAAAAGTTGTACAGAATTATGAGCAGAGTACCTGGTTTTCAGATGTAGAGTGACCAACCAGTGATGCTGTATAATTGAAACCTTGACATAAAATCATGATATAGCCCTGCATTATCTTGCTGCTTGCTATCATAATAAACACATGTTTGAAAATATGAATTGCGAACACCACGCGTGTGGGTGAGGCATGCACGCCTGCATGAACCCACGTGACAGGAAAAAGGCCTTTAATCCGTTCCCCTACGTGAATAACTAGATCTACATCTAGATATTAACTCTTCACAATTGGACACTAGACACTTTGAATATCCCATTTCAAAACCTAGTAAGGGACACTTTTTATAAAAATCGTTTTATTGCATAATCTTGCTAACCTAGCTTTCTAGGTTCTCCACCAAATACAAAAACACCAGCATTGAAAACTCAAATAATAAGAAGATATATTTAAGAGTCGATACCTAGTAAGTGCTATTCACTGCCTGTGATAATTTTAAAACCTAGTAAGTCACTTAAACCACGTGGTTTTACCTAGCATAAATACTTTTCAAAGGCTGACAGATTTAACGTTTACGCGCTCTCTTGTAAAATTTCGTTTTAAGCCATTTACTAGGTTTTGAAATGGGATAGCCGACTTGCATGTGAAATTAATGTTAATGATGTACATACATTACATTATTAAAACACCGACGGCCTTATTGGTCCGTTTGTTCCGTGCGAAATATCACAGTAGCAGCCCGGAATTGTGCCCGGTTGATGACAATAGGCTTGTCCCCCATTACATGGGACTTAAACATAACAGCGAAATGAGGGTGTACTTGACATCTCTGACCAACCCCTTGGGGAATACAGGCGTGAAGTTATATAAAACAGTTTCATCAGATCAACTTATTTTCATGGGTTGTCAACATTTCCTGTAGTGTCATTCTGTAAGAAACCCACCTCAATATCGACGGTTAGCTCGATATCCATAATGACACAGTATGGATAATATAAGAAAATGACACACAGATAATCGACAGTATAATCAATAACGCGTAATTTTGTTATCCATGCTGTGTCACGACAAGTGTCTAATTGAGAGTCGCGATCGAGGTGAGATTCTTACAGAATTGCACTGCTGATTTTAGATGTTGATTCAATTTCATTTTCATTTTTCGAAGTGTAAAAATGATACTTTTAACTATAAAACAAAAGATAATACTTGTGGATGTCAACGTATTTATGTTACAAAAAAAGCTGAAGCACTATAAAAATAGACGAATGTGCCATTCAAAAATGAATATCACGTCCTACGTTTTACTTTTCTGTCGGTTGCAAAAATTGTATCAAAAACATCCGTTACTTTTTAACGAAACTTGGTTGTTTTGAAATGTTTCGTATTGTCTGCACCTTCTTTCATATTTCAGTTGAATTAAACTGAGATACAACTTTTTAATTAATGAAGTCGCAGCTAGCTAAAAGCTATTTTGATACAAATGGAATAAAAAGTTTGCGCAATAGAAGTTAACTAAAGAAAATTGCTTACAATGTTCGTTATGTTTTATGAAAAGTATTGCATGCTTCACGGCATCTTTTCAGGATCTGTTTGATGAAGGCGATGTTATATAAAAGTATGATTTTATACAAGCATAAAAATGTCTGTTATATGCTAAAATTATGAGTATATTTATATTTTTGTATGTATTGTATAGTATATTAATTAATATACAGGGTGTTAACGAATTCGTGTAATTCCTTCAAACCACGTGATCTACTGATGACACACATTAATCCTAAACGGCAATTTTTGAAAATCAACTAAAAAAAATTTTCAAAAAAAAAACTTGTTTTCTATTTCTGAGTCATTTTAGAGTCTTGGGTTATCTGACTGCAAAGAGCGATATCGCGTTAGTCGTGCCTAGCCAGCCGTGTCGCCGTGCTTTCATTAATTTATGCGTGGTATCGAAATGTTCACAAAAATAAAACATTTTTTTTGCAAAAAAAAAATTCTTATTTTTTTACTGAATCCTTATTAGGTGGTTTAGATACGATCGGTAACAAAGCCGCATGAAAAAATAATAATTTTATTTTTTTATTTTTAATCAAGCTAAATCCCGTGCGGGGCCTGTTTACATCAGTAGTAGATCATGTGGTTTTAAGGAATTACACGAATTCGTTAACACCCTGTATATTTATGTATGTTTATGTATATAATATCGTATGTATATATATTTACTATTTTATTTAACATGTACGTAAAAATCTTCTGTATTTGAATAGTATTTAATATTATGTAGGTAATATTGTTGCCAAAAATGTTTCCAATCTTTGTTAATTTTTAATAGCGTATCATACCATATCCTCTTTTCAGTGCACCTACCATGTTTTTCTCTGCATCACCCTATGGTCGACTGGTAGAAAATGCCTATGGCATTAAGTCCGCCTCTGTACAAATTTTGTGCGAAAGTATAAATAAATTTATCAGTTTATTTTGTTTTTACACACGTCTACATTTCTTGGTCTAAATTGTCCTCTCACAAGTCTGCTGGAAGAGATTTCTTTCAGAAATAAGCAGTGCCTTTGTACGCTGTGGTCCTGATTAATTATAATTTATTAAGTGTTGTGTGTACATAAATTATTAAATAAATATGTTGGCTTGATAGACAGTTACAAGTTACAACCAATGAAACTAGTTTTTTAGGGTTCTTTGCCCAAAGGGTAAAACGGGACTCTATTACTAAGACTCCGCTGTCCGTCTGTCACTAAGCTGTATCTCATGAATCATGATAGATAGACAGTTAAAATTTTCAAAGATGATGTATTTCTGTTGCCGCTATAACAACAAATACTAAAAAACAGAATAACATAAATATTTAAGGGTGACACACAACTGACGTGATTTTTTTGCCGTTTTCATAGATAATGAATGATACGGAACCCTTCGTGCGCGAGTTCGACTCGCACTTGGCCGGTTTTTTATTTTTCTATAATTTATTTTTGAACAACATTCATAATTAAGGACGTATAATTATGGTTTCACTCACGTGTATTATTCAGGTTTGCCCGACTAGATTAGTTAGTAGACCCATCCATAAACAAAAAACAAACAAGTAATTAAAGCTTACATCTACCTGAATCGGATTAGTGCCCGTTGTCTGATGGAATCCTATTCTCATCAATTCTAAGAAGATAATCTCCTATTCGCCTTTGCTATTCTTGTACTGGAAATTGCAATAATCTATGCTGCAGAAACAGTCAATAGTAACTAAATGCGCTGTTTAGAATAAAATGCAGTCACAACAGCAATTTTTTTTTCAACCTTGCCCTACACTTGGATTTCTCGTGTATCGTGGGTGCGTTTACAGACACAAATCTCACATACATAAACGCCCAGACCCGAAACAACCATCTGTAGGCCATGCAAATTTTTGTTCCGAGTGGGAATTGAACCCACGACCCGTAGCGCAGAAGCCAACCCCACTCAGCCACTGCACCAAACGTGTCGCCAACTCAGTTAAAATCTCAGAAATTTTTTGAATAACGCAGCTGTATGTTAGTATAGACACAGTAGATATTGGTGCCGATTCTGTTATGGACAAACTAAACTTAATTTAAGCTATTGCCATCTTTTTCACTCTAATAAAATAAGAAAGAGACATACGTAAATAAGAGCTATCTTTAGTTGAACGAAAGGTTCCATACTAGACGACATTTAAAACGTGTCGACTAAAAACACAGTGAAGTTCAAAGCATAAACTAATTGGACATCTCTAACTTAGTTGTTGTCTATCACCGTCCTTTTCTCGCGCTATCTGTTAGTAAAAGATAGCAATTCTCTAATTTTAGTTTAGTTGGTGAACAAGAGAATCGGCACCATTATAAGCTAAAGCAGTACCTCAACTTATTATAAAGGCGCGATTCCATTAGGCAAGTCTTGCATGCAAGTATGACGTCACATTTGCGTACAAGTTGCTTACATTGGAAATAAGTTTTCGAGAGTGTGCAAATTGCATGCAGGTTTTACTTGCATACAAGTGGAGATGTTCAACAATTGAGTTGGACATCATGGGTATCAATCACTCGTTCGCAATTCGAAAAGTGCAACTAAATTGCGCGTTCAATTTGCACGTCACTTGAATAAAAAATGTACAAGTTCAAACTACCTCATACTAGTTGTAGCTTGTATGCAGGTTTGTTCAAATTGTATGCAATTTGCAACTTGCATACAAGTAACTTGCCTAATGGAATCGCGCCTTAATCGCCTGAATTGACACACTCACACAGATACGATATATCTCTACTGTGGTATACATTTCGTGATACAATCAGCGTAACACGAATGTTTTGACGAATAGTAAACGCAATGCGAATGAATTTTAAATCGAAAATATAACGATCCTATAGAGTTTTGGTTAAAATGTATTCCACAAGCAGAATTAGTATCATACCTACATACATGGTGTTTGGTGGAATGACCGACACAGTTTTTGAGGGATTGGGGAGGTCATTGGCTAGTTTGTACCCCATGTACCTGTACCATGTACATGTATTTGTACCCCATAGACCCCATGCTCTATGTCATATCACGATAATAGGGGATATGTTTTTTTTTCTTTTTTAATTTTAATCTTGCTTTTAATAATGGTTGGTTGTAATACTCGTACTCGTAGCACGAAACAACTTTTGTTGTATTTTTATTCTAAATAAATTACAATTTGATACATACAATTCGTTGCAGATAATAAGAGAAGCGCTTCGAAAGTAAAAAAAAAGTAAATGTATGAAAAATGACAAATTATAAATTCGTTAAAAAAACTAAATCTTATTTATAGTTCAGCTTTAGCTAGCCAATGACCCATTAATCCCTCAAAAAATGATGTCAGTTCTTCTACAAACCATTCTGTAGATATGAATAAAGTTTTCAATTTAATTAAATATTATGTACAAAACGACTATTTCCAATTCAAAATTTACTCATAATAACGTTACGTTTACGTTACTATCCATCACAACATTCATGCTAGGCCTGCAGAAATAATTAATGTTAATAAGGCGATGAAACAACTCAACATGTTATTGCTGTAAATTCTAAAATAATAATTATCACTTTACCGATAAATTTTACCAAACTTCAACACCAGCATTTCCACCGATAATTAATCAACGTAATGACAAAAATTAACGCAACTCAATTAATGGCCACTACTATATTATAAAAATATCCAATTAATTGACTCATCAACGCCAAGCCCATTCCTCGAGGGTTGAAATATGATAGCGAAAGAGTTGCGTGACGTAATACCCCACTTAATTTTTACTCAAAGGAGTGTAAAGGATTATTTATCTAAAGAAAGTTGATAAAACCGGGAAAATAATGGTAAGTTTTGATATCGGAGCTACTTTCTGAGAAACAGGAAATCTGGGATTGTGTTAGAGAATAATTAAACACGAGTGAGGGAAATGAATCTTCCCTGAACTGATGATACGAAACGGAAATTTGGTGTAAATGAGGGTTACAAAGGTCAAACGTCAATTATACGGTTAAAAGCATTCAGATGATAGTTGTTTCGCGAAGTGAAAACATGCACAGTCATCATTAATGTGATTAAGGGTGCCTTTCCACCAGAGATGTGCTATGCATGCTTAAGCATGCTATGCAGCTATGCTGGGAGAATGTAAAAGCTAAGCTACGAAACTGTGTGACCGTTTCCACTGATGCTAAGCTATGTAGCGGTGCGAGTAAGATGTGCTATGAAAATGCGCCGCCGCCAGGTAGCTGTGCGAGAAAGATGCGCAGCTAGAGCTACGCGGCGTATCGACAATAGGGAAGGCACAGGGAGCGGCGGTGCTGCTCTGCGCATAGCTACACCACTCGCGACCATCCAAAGCACGCATCCATATAAAAAAGTAGCTTAGTTGAATCAGTTTTCACCAGTGCTATGCTATGTGGACCAATGAATATGATTGGTGGATATCAAATTAAATTAAATTAAAATATTGACGTTTTAAAAGTGCCTGTAATCTGGTCTATTTGAAATAAAAAACTTTGACTTTGACAAACGCATCCATAGCATCGTTGCATAACACATCTGTGGTGGAAAAACCGCCTAAAGTATTGTTATTATAAACTACAGATGCGTTGTCCACGCTCTATATTGCCAATATTAATTAAAGCAATCACTTAGCCACGCACCAACTAATGTTGCGGCTATACGTCCCTTTAAAGTGTAACACTTGCAATATTTTGCAAAAAAAAGCCATCTTGTGTTTACAGACGATGTACGAATTATACTATATAATTAATTGTATAACTTGCACTGGATAGTTAAGTACTAGTATGTAGCTATCCCGCGACCTTCACCAGATCATCGGACCACCTTGTGGGAATCTGCTGGATGCAAGAAGAACGGGACCGGTCGATATGGCGATGCTTGGGGGAGGCTTATGTCCAGCAGTGGACGTCTTTCGGCTGAATGATGATGTAGCTATCGTAAAATTGGTGCTGTTTTGTAGCGCAATGATGTTAGTGTATCACGCGTCGATTTATAAAACGTAATTGGCTTAAGGACATGAACTGTTAACGATCTAGTAAACTTATTGCCAGTTGATTTTGACAGAAAACACCTATGCAATCAATTAATTGTAGGTATAAGCCAATACAATGTAATGTTTGTAACGAATGTGCCTCCTACTCCTTAAGTTTCCAACTATACAGTCTTCTCTCGTGCCAGCACAAGCTATACGAGAATAGCTCATGCTGTGGAGAAAAGATTAGTTAGTCAGCAAGGTTGGTAGCGGGGCTGACTGCCTAACTATATAGCGTAATTGGTTAAAAGAGTGATAAATCGAAGGTGTGCATTCAAACTCCCCCGCCGGTCAATCTAATTCCAATATTTTTATCAAGGTTTTCTTTATGCTAGTGACTTTATTTTTATTAATTACTGTATTTGCACTAATTGTCATATAGTATGTACTTGAACTTCTCACCCACTCAACTAACCATATTGTGTTAAAAAAATTGGAAAAGATACCAAAAGTTACATGCACATTATGACAAAGCACTCGCCTTCAGAGTCGACACACAAATGAATGGAGCTCGTCACTTTATTTAATCTATTAACTTAATCCCCCATCGCAATACTTCACTTCAAATTGTTCTAGTAAATAAATAAATTAAGAAGGCACCATAAAGAGCTGGTATGAAGAAAAAGTATGATACATTACGTACATAGAACATTATTTTTAAGCATTTCTCATCCGTAATTCGTTTTACCCTTTAAGAGGAAAATGTGTGACAATATAAATAAATATTTTGGTAGGAAATACGATAATCAACTTGACAACCTAAATTATGATCAAACTTGCTTTGGGAATTGGCACCAGTGCCACGTACCTGCGGCGACTTCCATTGTTAATCTATTGTGTCTGTTTCCGGTAATTGATCAGTTTATAAGTAACAGCAGTAATCATAGCCATAAATTGGCTTCGAATTTCGATCGTTCAAGCTAACTTTAAATGTATTTATGGTTAGTTACGGTTGACTCGCGACCTCACCGCGTGTTCAGTTCATAATTAAGGGCTCCGTTTGGGTCCGAAACGAGCAATATTTATGATTGAAAACGGTTTACTCACGTGCATTTTTCGGTCCCCCCGAAAAATGACCGAAATTAGTCAGTTTTGGACCCAAACGGAAACCATAATCATGAGCTGATCACGCGGCGAGTTCGACGCGACCTGATCATCATGATCATGATTAAGGGCTCCGGCTATCGTCTGCCCAACTTCTTGATATGAGTCGCCTTTTCCGACACGTACAGCGTGCTACGCAATTTTTTTTTTTTCTATTGGACTTCTGTAGGTCGTCCTAGGGGACGGTTTCTACGTAACCGGGCAGTTATTGGCGAGACCTGAAGGGTCTCCAGCCAATGGGGGGGAAGTAAAATACTCAACCTAAGCTACCTACTTGTACTATACTAACATCATGACTACCTGCAACAACCTACCTAAAACAACTAAGGGCGACCCCTAGTGGAAATCGGAACTCGGCTTAGGGCGTTGCTGGCTGGGACTTAGGGGGGGGAGACAGCTTGATGAGAGCTGAATTATCAGTGTGACTGCGGAGTCTGAAGAGACGACCAGCTCTACGACGGGAGAGCTCGGTGGATCGTGACCGGCGGCGGTGGGACGTCGCGACGGGCCTTGTCGGCGAGGACGGTACGCCGTCTATGCTAAATTTAATAATATTTCTTAAATAGTCTACAAAATACTTTGTATTTGAATAAGTTAACATTCTTAGTTTCCGAGATATTAAGGTTTACACATATATGTTGATGACCCGGATTCATTGCTCCGGGTGTATATTCGACCTTTGACCCGTGACATAGGATACCTTATGATACCAATGTGAAGTGTATTTATTTGCTCAAAGGAACCACCTCAAAGGCACATTTGACGGATTGTTTTGATGATTCAGGGACTCCTCGCTAATTGTGCCGAATCTTTCTGCTCCATTAACGTTCTTAGGGAATCAATCACTTGATGGATTCGGTGAATTAATCCGTGTAATATGAATGATTACAGCCGTTTGCATGGCAAGGTTTGACGTAAATATACGTCACTTATGGAGAGGATAAGAAAATTATAGGAGCTGGTTTCTGTTATATTTTTTGTTTTTGTAGACTTATATACGATTCACGGCAAATAGAGCGTCTTGAAAGCAGGTTGATAGTTTCCAGACGTTTGTCTGTAGCTTGAAACGATAAAAAATGCTGTTTTTATAATTTATTTATACTTAACAACTAACGAGGAGCTCGTGGCTAAATAATTACAGCCGCATAGACCGATCTTCCGGGTTAAGCCACGCTTGCCGAGGTTGGTCTGTGGATGGGTGACCATTTACCATAGCGAGTTTCCTCCGTGCCTCGGAAAGCACGTAAAGCCGTTGGTCCCGGCTGTCATTTGTAGATCTTTGACAGTCGTTACTGTTGGTCAGAAGCCAGAAAGTCTGACAACCAGTCTTACCAAGAGTATCGTATTACCCAGTTACTGAGTTGTGGAGGTCTGATAGGCAGTCGCTCCATGTAAAATACTGATATTCAGCTGCATCCGGTGCGACTGGAAGCCGACCCCAACATAGTTGGGAAAAGGCTAGGTAGATGATGAGGCAGATGATGAACATCACCACGCCTGAATTCCCCGAAAGGTTGGGCAGTGGTGTATGGTTACAGTACATCCTCATTTTGCACTTATGTTTAAGTTCCAAGTAATAGGGGGCAAGCGTTTTTCTATCAACCGGGCACAAATCCAGACTCCGGCTGCTACTGAGAAATTCCCACACGGAAAAATCTAATAAAACTTTGCCCGACCTGGGGATCAAACCCAGGACCTCACGCTTAGCAGTCGCGCTTGCGGACACTAGACCAACGAGGCAATCAAAATTGATTTATTTATATGACACATTTATTACTTTCATATTCGACAATAATTAGTTTACTGAATTTATTGTAGCTTGCAACCGGTCACTGCATGCGTGATGTAAAGAGTGATTTAAGATCATGGCATACTATACCGGCACCACAACGGCGCCGCTCCAACCCAGCAATTAACTTGTCATTCAAATTAGAGCGTTAAATCGTGTGGCGTATAATATATTTCATTATGTTAATATGAAAAAGCCAACGGCGAGCAGTCAGCGCGCTTGCCGCTACCATACAACTGAACTCGGAGCCCGCGCGCTGTGAGCGAGCGGACAGCGTGCTTACTGCGCGCCGACTCCGAGTCGCTCGCGAAGCACCGTCGTTGCGCCCTCGCCCGCGCTCCTTTCACAAATGCCATATAACTACTGTGTTCGAGGTGACACCAAGCTTGCACCTCGCGGCCGGCGTGCGGACTGCGAGCTTGCACCTCGCGGACGACGCGTAGTTAGCGCGCTGGCGGCTAGCCGTAGCCTTAATTCGAGGCGACGCCGTGCTGCAGCTGTGCAGTTGCGTTGCTGGTGTAATGTGCCATGACCTATTATACTTGTAGGTTTTAGCATTTTTTGGTGTTGGTTCTATGGGCCAATTCCACTAACAAAATTTTTGCCTACCTACGTATTTCTTTGGTCTAGGGGTCGCAAGCACAACTTCTGCGCATGAGGTCAGGTCAAAGGTCAAAGGCTCAGGTCGGGCAAAGTGTTGTTGGGTTTTTCCATGTGGAATTTCTCAGTAGCAGCCCTGAGTCTGGATTTGTGCCCGGTCGATGGAAACAGGCTCGCCCCCTAATACAGGGGACGTAAAACATAACGGCGAAATGTGGGTGTACTATACACCTCTGCCAACCCTTCGGGGAATACAGGCGTGAGTTTATAATTGTTGCCAAATCGCAAATGAACAACGAAAGCTGTCAAATGTTTGGTTTTGTTTCTGGTGACGGTGAATGAACGCGATTTGCGATTGAACAAAGTTTCTGTTAGTAGAATAAAACTGTCCCCCTGAGGTTGCTATACGTGTGTATAGCATCTGTGTATATGGTATCTGGTTTTGGTTATGGAGTTCTATAATAACCTTTTATTAAATAATTCGTTTCAAATGTTCGCTAAAGAAAAAGTTACTACAATATTTATACCTAATATTAGTTATAATACTAGCAACCTGCCTCGGCTTTGCACGTGTACGTTTTATAGCTTTTAACCTTCCTCTTGAATCACTCTATCTATTAAAAAAAACCGCATCAAAATTCGTTTCGCAGTTTTAAAGATCTAAGCATACATAGGGACAGACAGACAGTGCGAAGCGACTTTGTTTTATACTATGTAGTGAATCGTTTTGTTCAGAAATAGAGTGAATAGAATATAAAAATATGAAAAAAACTAAACTTTTTTCTACAAGTAATTACCAAGAAGATAAAAAAGTATTTTCTTTATCTTTTTGATAACTATAGAGAATAGTTTTGTATTTATATTTTAATCATTCTATTTCTACAACAAACGATTATGACATAAACAGCAAGGTTAATTAATTTGTTCGATTTTTTGTCTGCTTACCTATTCACTAATATAATAAAGAGAAAACTTTCTTTGTTTGTCCCAACAATACTCGCATGTAGTTTATGTATAAAGGTACTTACTTATAGAAAGTAATCTTGGAGAAGTCAGTTATTTTTATTGTGTGTAACATATATAGGTGCCTACATTATGTACGTAGATCTTTATCCAGTTTTTCTTGTTGGGGAAAAGTAAATAATGGGATGTGTTTTATTGTTATCTTTTTGTATCACTGTTTTGCTTTACTGAGTTATTGTAATCACACTTATATTTTATGTCATTTTATATTTCATCTTCATTAGTGTAAAAGACACAACAACATAATCGTTCAGAGGTGATTCTATCATTACATTTACAGCTAATATCGGTATGTCAGGATTGCGAGCAAGGTAAATGTAGTAAATAAAACCAACATAGACTCTCCACCACTGAGAGTACTTGTATTTGGGTTAGTATTAGTAACATGAACTAGATCACAATATAATACTTTACACAATTATTACAAGATCGTAAAATAAGGACAAGCTGGTCAGATATAAAAGGTCGGACTTCTTCAGCTGTTCAGCACTGAATGCTCCGCTTCGTCGACTGACCACCGCCTTTATAACATCGGGTAGGTTGATCCATATCGACGACTACCTTCTTTTGTCAACATTGCCCAATGCTACCCGCTACCGGAAACATTAGTAGTTTGAATAGAAAATTACTTTAATTGCTATTGATGTATTAATTTCAAAGATATTTTACTAAATTGAAAAAGATGCACTATTTCCTCGGTGACTTCAAACTTGAGATACTGATCTAAACTATTATGTACCTGTAGAAGGAATCCTTACTAATATTATAAATGCAATAGTAACTCTGTTTGTTTGTTTGTTACAGACTAAACTACGTACTAGGTACTTACCTCATCACGACTAAACTACAAAACCGATGTTGATGAAACTTTTTACAGAGATAGTTTAGAAGCCGGAGAAGCACATAGGCTACTCTTATCCCGAAAAACGTGGAATACACGGTAAACGATATCCATGCAGACGAAGCCCCGGGTATCGTTCGGGATGTATGTATATCAGAACTAGTTAGTACGATTTTTTATGCCTTAAGAAACCTGGGGTCTAATTCTCCTAAAATAAATCTGTATAAATCACAACCGAACCAAGGCCGAACCGTTCCATTCAGACAGTTCTTAATTTCAAAAGCTATCAAATTGTTTGACACAAAAAACAAAATCAATCATTTTGAAAGTTTTCAAAAACAAAAACTGACTGACGGTTGAGGTTCGATTGAATTTGGCAACAATTTATTTTAGGAGAATTGGGCCCCTGTAAACGGGCTACAAATGTTGGCATCTTGTTGGCAATTTTATTGACCAATATAGATTAGTATATTTGCAATGTATTTACCCTTACTGAAATTTCACTGTGCAATAGGTACATTGCCGAGTGTAGTCCAGCAAGATTCTGCAACTGGATTGCTGAGGAATTTTGTTTGAACACGCGGAGCTAATAATGAGGCTAGATCTCAGCAGTTGCGAGGGGACAGCGGCGGCAGCGACAGGACGAGGCGGGGGAAGGCGAGCGAGGAAAAAGAGATGCACCTATACATCAGAGCAAAGACGATATACAGCGATATTGCAGTAAAGTCAAAGCGGGATAAATTATTTGCAATCTAGCCAGCTAGACATTGAATACTTGCGACTACTATGAAATATCTTGGCAATATCGCCGGGCTACACTGCAAGATTGCAGCAATAGTTGCACTGTATTGATCGATATAATCGGCAACTTGGCGGCTATACAATTGCAGCAAGAAATTGTCAAAAAACTAGCCCGTTTAATAGCACCTTACAGTGTAATGGTACCTATATGATATGGCTTCGCTATTTTTAACAATAAATAAATATACAGGACATTAAAAACAGCTCCACCAATATTCACAGAAAGTCAACCCTTGCAAACAGTCCGCAAAGTTAACTTTGTTTCTATTAGACAGGTATCATGATTATGTTAATCGTTAATTACAGCTCAGTTAATGGCTCCAACTTTAATGATATTGCAAAAGTTTGTATTTTGTTTGAAAGTTACGTGAAATTGATTAGATTTACAATTAAGTAGATACCTATACAATTCCGGGAATACCATTTACCTTTGTATAAATGATGGATTTGGTAAATAATGTAATACCAATGAAATCATGGCAAAAAGATGAGTAGGCATCAACGAACATCTGTATTAAATAGATAACTGTCATTGATGTTGTAGGCTAAATAGCATTTTATGCAATGATAATATATTATATACAAGAGGATTTTATGCTTAATATTACAAGAAAAATAAAACGATGTCTATGTATCTAGCGCAGTTTTTTAGAAATCAGCAAAAATCCTTTACAAACCAACTTAGCTGTGCGGTTCTAAAAAAAATAAAACTATTAAAAGTTAAATTAAATTATTTATTAAAAGGTGCGCGAGTCCGACTCGCACTTGCTCGGTTCTTTTCTTATCTAAAAAAACAAAACTCGGTTTGTTGAGGTCCCTCTCTTGCCCGGGGCCCACGTGCCTAAACCCCCGTTGCCCGCCCCTAAATCCGGCCCTGCATATGCACAAATCTATTATACCGGTTTCCCACGGTGCATGATAGCGCGCCCCGCGACACACGAGCTCGCACCGACGCACCATGGAAAGAAACTCGTCCATGGTAACGCGGACGCGTGCGGAGCGGTGCGCCGTATCCACATCACACACCCTCATAATGTGGCTTCCTACGGTGCGTTATTTTACGGATGATACCACGCACAGCCGGTGCGCGTTACCACGCACCGTGGGAAGCCAGCTTTATGCAATGAGTTGCCTGTATAGATATCTCTTTTGCCCATCGTTTGCGTATCTCTCTCGGAATGTTCTTATTCATGATGCAATAAATAAATAAAAATAAAAACTGCATTTTTCAATTCACTGGACAAAAGTCTACTCACCGTCACAACTTTTCCAATTTCTACCAAATATATTTTTATAACAAAATTTTTATTACAACATAATTCTCATTGAACCACTCCCATTCACAACACGTAATTAGCAAACAAACCACAGTTCGTTCTAAACAAGTTACAGCCATATATCTTGTGATCTCGCCCCAACACGGCCCGCTAATGGAAAAGATGTAATTACAAACTTTGTACGAATCCGAAGGGGGAACCCTGTTATAAAGGTGTTAAAGTTGAAATTAATTCCATAATATACTCGTGCTGTTTGTAACGAGTCGACACGTGTATGGAACGGAGGTTTAAAGCATGTGACCGATTTTATGTAGGTGTTAATCGCTGTTCGACAGCGGACGATTATCGGTGAGTCACTGGATGATTATGCACATTTATGCTACGCTTTCGCATGTCGATTTTTTATCTACAACCATTTCTACAAAATTAACTATTTCCTGACAATCGTCAGCTAATACTAGTGTTGGCAAAACACACTACAATTTAAGGCAAGAATTTTTTAGGACGATTACCTACTAAAGTTCTCGGTTCTATTTTCACTATAATCGTTTGACCGATTTTCTATATCTTCTATGACAGATAGAAAGAATATCGTGTCTGCACGATATCGCTACAAAGTTTAAAACAAAGTTTGCCTCTGTATGTTCAAATAATGGTCTAAATTACTAATAATATTTTCGAAAGACGGGAAACTCTGTTATAAAAGTGTTAAAGTTGAAAATAATTCTTAAATACACTCGTGCTACCTGTAACCAGTCGACACGTGTATGGCACGGAGATATGAAGCAAGCGACCGATTTTATGTAGGTGTTAATCGCTGTCCGACAGCAGACGATTATCGGTGAGTCACTGGCTGATTATGCACATTTATCCTGCGACGTCGCATGTAAAATTATTGGGGCTTGAGTGGCACGTGGCTAATTAACAACCGCGCGGATCATAAGATTTGCATGGTTAAGCTGTGTTTCCGCGGTCGTTCCGTGGATGGGTGACCGTTCGTTACTCAGCTAGACCGCTCCGTGCCTCAGAGAGCACGTTATGCCGTTAGTTCCGAGTGTCATACGAATACCTATGATAGTCGTTACGGGTAGTCAGAAGCCTGAAAGTCTGATGACCGGTCTTACCTTAGGATATTGGCATTGTCCAATAACTGGGTAACGGAGATCGCTCCGTGTAAAATACTGGTGTGCCGCATCTGATTAGACAAGAAGCTGACCCTTAACATTGTTGGAAAAAGGCTAGGCAGAACAATTTTTGCAATAACACATAATTAAATAGACTGCCTCGTTGGTCTAGTGGTCGCAAGCGCGACTGTTGAGCGTGAGGTCTTGGGTTCGATCCCCAGGTCGGGCAAAAGTGTTACTGGGTTTTTCCGTGTGGAATTTCTCAGTAGCAGCTCGGAGTCTGAATTTGTGCCCGGTTGATGGCAATAGGCTCACCCCCTATTACATGGGACTTAAACATAACGGCGAAACGTGGGTGTACTATATGTATACACCTCTGCCATCCTTTCGGGGAATAAGGCATGAAGTTATGTTACATAATTAAATGTATCCTTCCGATTATCAGCTGAGATTAGTGTTGGTTAATGTGTTACCTTCTATTTTGAGACTAGATTTTTTTTATAAAATTCTCGGTTCTATTTTCACTAAAATAGTTCGACCGATTAACTCATTATCTTTTGTGACAGATAGGAAAGATGAAGTATCTGCACGACTTATAACTACATAATTTAAAACAAAGTTTGCATCATAATGATCATATAATGCCAAAAATTACTAATCAAATCATATTTACTAATAAAAATGTTCTTTAGTGTGGTTCATTTAAAACAGTTTTTTGAACAAAGTTTTATTGTATTTATTATGCACGTTCAGGGCCACTAGTAAATTGCTCTAGTGCATTGTAAAAGAGTTGGTTCTGGCGCATGGTCAAGATGCCAGTTACAGCCGTAGCACAAACAGAAAAGTGAAATTGCTTTTGTAAGTTTCAGTCAGATGGAAGTCTAGCTTCAGAGCGGCTAGCAGAAATAGAAAATTGTTTGATCTTCTCTAAATTGACAAATAATGAAACTAGGATAACACGTACTATTAGATTTATGTGTAATGTATGTACTAATACATTTGATACAATGTATGTAATAATACTATTTCGTGTGGTGCCGGAATTCTGTGTGGTGCCGAACGTAAAGAATAGCACTACCCCATCTCTACCCATGGGTGTCGTAAAAGGCGACTAAGGGATTCACTAGAGGATGGGCAGCAGAGCGTTCTCTGAGTACTTTAACAACCATACTGCGATCGCCAACCCGCCTGCCAAGCGTGGTGATTATGGCAAACCGCAACGTGGCTTGAGGGAGACCTATGTCCAGCAGAGGACCTCTTTCGGCTGAATGATGATGTATTACTAATGTTGTTATCTCTGAAAACGGACATAAAATAATTGAGGGATTATTTTTTCTTTATTCTTTTTAATACATTTTTTTTTCTTTTTTTTTAAAACGTTGCCCCACACTAAGATTTCTCTTGTATCGTGGGTGCGTTAACAAACACAAATCTCACAAACAAACGCCCAGACTCGAAACAACCATCTGTAGGCCATACAAATTTTTGTTCCGTGTGGGAATCGAACCCACGACCCGTAGCGCAGAAGCCAATCGCTTAGCCACTGCACCAAACGTATCGTCAATTTTTTTTTTTTTTAACATTTCTAACATCACGCCTGTATTCCCCGAAGGTTTGGGTAGAGGTGTATAGTAAACCCTCACATTTCACCGTTATGTTAAGTCCCATGTAATAGGGGACGAGCCGATTGCCATATTTCTAAAAAATAAAATTATATGCAAAATAGTAGTCCACAGGCATCGGGAATAAGTTCCAAGCTACCGGCCGGTCAGGGCTCCAGAGAGAGGAACTTCCAAACAATACGCGCTGTGTCCAGAAATTGCCTAACGAGAGCCTCATCAGACGTTGGTCGAGGCTCTTGGCTATTAAGCCATTGGCTGTAACGACTATCGCCACAATGACTGCTGAGTCAACATCCCACATGTCGATAACCTCGTGTGCCAAATCGAGATATTTGATTTTTTTAGAGGGAATCTTTAATTCTAGGTCATTACCATAGATATAAGAAAGAAGGTCATTACCTACTACACAAACAGTTTTAGTTACGGAATCAAATAACTTCTAAAACAAAGGCTGTCTGCATTATTTACAAACCTATCTTTTCTTTAATCCTAGATTCTTATAGAGCACAATATACTGTTGACATGGCTTGAAGGCATGTCACCAAAAACGTTTGAGCGATAAACAGAAAATATAATAAGAGAACCAACTATGTTGACAGAACTTGTACGAAGATCAACATTTGTACATTTATATAATATCCTACAGGATCTGGCACAATATTTACAATTCCTAGCCTTTCTCAGTAGGTAATATGACTTAATATACACTACCGTCTTACCAAATATTTACCTAGTAATGTGAACGTCCGGACGTAGGCACATATACACGGTTAGTCGAAAAGGGGTATTAATCCGCTGGCCATTTAAAGTATTACAATACGGCCGACGTATCTTGGCGAGTCTGAAGTTAGCTGATTAGCTGCGCAGTAGACAATTTCGTTTCTAAAAGATTCATTGCGCAGCCAAACAACTAACTTCAGACTCGCTAAGATACATCGGCCGTATTGTACTAGTGACTATTTTAAAGCTTATGTTATACCGTCAGTGGAAAGGTAAAAAGACTAAAGCGCCACTTTTGGTCAAAATGAGTACAATACGATCATTTTAATTTAAATGCAAAACTATTATAATTTTAGTTTTTTTTTTAATTCTTCATCCCCGCTTTAGTTATGAATTTAGAAAATAGGCTTCTAATCCGTGACCTTAATTATGATCTAATATTTACATTTTAGGTCATGTTTGATCGTGTTTACGTGGGTTAGATAGATTTTAGCGTATTATTTATGAAATCGTTGAACAGCTATTTCTCTTAAACTATCGACTTTTGGGGAAAGCAGAACAAAAATTATTCATTATTATGGGTACTTTAATATCCTTTCGGATTACTACTCCCTTCGCGACTAACCCTGTATTCATCATATTAGCCTATTGCCGTCCACTGCTGAACGTAGGCCTCCCCCAAAGATCGCCAACCATCCCGGTATTGGGCAGCCCGCATCTATCCGCTGCCAGCCACCTTTTTCAAACCCTGTATATAACACTGATAAAATGATGTTAGATATATAAATATATACACTACAGAAACAATCTAGGTGCTCCGTTGGGTGACTGACAAAGACTAATTACGAAAAAAGGAGAAATAGGAATTTAATTTCGGGAACCGGGTGACGATATGGAGGAAAAAATGCCGCTTTTCAGCGCGAGAAAATGAATTATTCGGGATGTATGGGTGAAAGTAGGTATTCACTTTATTTTATTAGTTTTGTAGCGTATTTTTGAGTTTACTAGTAAATTACTTTTATTATCCTTGACATAGTAGGCATAGCTACAATAAAATATATAAAAGAAAGTTGTGAAAATTGCTTTTAAAAAACAAGCCAGTCAATTAATTTATTTGATAATTTATTAGTTTAATTAGACTTTTCCGTTATACCACTTTTAATTATAAATCTAACATGTATACAGGCTGTAAACGAATTCGTGTAATTCCTTAAAACCACATTGATCTACTGCTGGTGTAGACTGGCCCCGCACGGGATTTAGCTTGATTAAAAATAAAAATCTTTATTTTTTCATGCAGTTCTGGTAAATGATCGTATCTAAACCACCTAATAAGGATTCAGTAAAAAAATAAGAAAAAAAAGTACGCCAAAAAAAAATTTTTTTTTTCATTTTAAAGCCGCTCATAAATGAATGAAAGCTCGGCGACACGGCTGGTGGGCACGACAAACGCGATATCGCTTTTTGCAGTCAGTTAACTCGGTGCTCTAAAATTACTCGGAAATAGGAAACCAATTTTTTTTTTATTTGGTTATCCAAAATATCCCTTTGTGATTAATCTGTGTCACTAGTAGATCACGTGGTTTGAAGGAATTACACGAATTCGTTTACAGCCTGTATAATATACATACCTACTATACTTTAACTAGGTAATATCACAAAAAAATAACATAATTACAAATAGGTACTTTTTTGTTTATGCTTGCTACATCATTAGAATTGGTCTCAAATTCCAATCAGTTTTAGACCAAAAAATCCTTATTAACACTGCAAAGCAATAGTACAGCCCACCATTTCGTATGTAGGTATAATAATTGGCCAGCGGATAACGTTGTTTTTCGCTGTAACACCACCCTCTATCAAAGCAACCCAAACTTTAACCTCTTCATAAAAACAGCCTCCACGAGTGGCAATACTTAAGTACCTACGTCCGGCGTTCCTCGGACAGTCAACCCCGCTACCGACTTTGCTCACTGACTTATATTTTCACCACGGCATGAGTTATTCTCGTATAGCTTCATACAGGGTGTAAAAAGACCCATCACATAGCCGAAATCTAAGCACTCTGTACATCAAACTAAACTACATTGACCAAAAATAATTGCTGGGAAACGACTTTTATTTTTTGGCCTGAAAAAAAACGCTTTTTTTTGTAGCGCGCAAATTATGGTTGTGGCGATGCCGCGCGTTTGCATGCGTGCAGCGGCTACACAGCCGAGCTAAGGCGGTCGTGTGCGTTTGATATTCATTGCGTTTTTGTAACTTCAAATGCGTAATTTGTTAGGAAAAATTTAAATTTTTGAAAATGTTTGTATGGAAGAAAGTTTAGTATTATGACGTGGAAATCGTTTATGGAAAAAATAAAAAAAATAATGTGTACTTTGACCTTCAATATCTCCAAAACCAATGATTTCCCAGGTATGGTTTGTTCGAAAAAAATGATCCCAATGATGGGTAGAATACGTGGTTTTCGTTATCGTTAAGGGTCTTTTTACACCCGATATATATAGTCTCGTCAGAGGGCAGCCTGGTGATCTGTAACACAAGTTTTACCTATCTCAGACACTAGTCTCTATTTAAGACTAGCGACCCGCCCCGGCTTCGCATGGGTGTAATGTAGATACTAATGCGGTATCAGTGTGAAATTCTTGCCTTTTCTGTAATATAACTAGCTGTACCCGGCTGTATGCGTTGCAATGCACTTTTTCCTACTTACTAAGTACCTAGGTACCTACTACTTACCTACTACCTTCCTTCAGAAACAAAATCAAAATAGTAACAAAAAGTTAATAAAACTATTTTCATGCATGCGGTAAACAAATGAAGAAGAATATGGACATACTTACTGAGAAAATTTCGTTTTTTTTAAATATCAAAATTTTCTTTCATATGAACCTTCTCCTGACAATTACGAAAATAACAAAAAAAATTTTAGCGAAATCGGTCCAGCCGCTCACGCGTGATGACGTGACCAAGGGAAATAGGGATTCATTTTTATATATATAGATACATCATTTATTTACTGTTGTTCTGTAAAGTGATGATGAGAAAAGTAAACATTTTTTTTTATTTTAGCTCATGCAGACACGAGAAAAGAAGAAGAACCTCATACATGATGCGGTTTACGAGCGCACATTCAGAAAAAAGAACATCATCGCAGAACAAACTTCACCGTTAACAACGTTATTCTTTACGAGAATTTAAAAGACAAATTACTGCTGGCAATAGCACATAACAAATACAGAAAAGCAACGAAGAAAACACAACTACGTTCTTCTAAAAGTCATTTAAAACCAAACTGTATCTGACCAGTGGGGCGGACGGTGGTCGACGTAAAATAAGCGTTCCATTTTCTCGGCCCTTTGTTGGTGCACTGAAGAATTGTTACCACATTGCTCTAAGAAATGTCGTATATCATCGGGAAATGCAATTTAAAACCTAGTATTATCGGAACCGACGTTAATAACGAGAATTATATTTTCCTTTCCGCTGCAATTGGTTTCGATTGGTGTTCTCATTAAAATTGGTTGTGAATCGGTCGATATAAGTGGTTTTAGAATATGATCGTCAAAGGAATGATTTTCTTCTTATTCAGCACTAGCTTTTCCCCGCGGCTTCTCTCGCGTTAGTTTATAAGCAAAAAAAAACTCTTATCACACTACTAAAGTTTCTATAATATAATTCAATCATAATTCGTCAGACACGTGGCGTCATCTATTATCGTTATTTTCCTCGGGAACAGTACTTTTTTTCGGGATGAAAGGTACTCTATGTCCGTTTCTGTACGACTGACAAATTATATGAAAAATTTATAGCCTATAGCACGCAAGGATAACGTAGCTTCCTATTAGTGAAAGAATTTTTGAAATCGGATGAGAAGTTTCGGAGATTACCTCCTACATACAAACAAACAAACAAAAAAATTCGATATAATATTAGTATAGATGTATTAATCTTAGTACTTACTTTCAAAAATACTCCGTAAAGTTGTTTTGAGTTCCTGGCAATCCAAGTTTAGAATCAAAACGGGAAACAGACTTGCCTAAAATCTTTTTTTTAAACATTTTACTCCTGTCTCATTTAGATGCATTATAAAAAGTTTTAGTACTTACCACGTATGTTTGTATAGAGATACATACAACGTATAACACGCAAACCATATGAGAAGCTTGAGTTAAGAATCGGCCACTGAATCGATTTCAGCCATTTTTAATCTGTGTATTTTTTTTAAACTCGCTTTTTACTGACCTGTGTATTAATTGAGATAAAGAGAACTGAGCCTTATATCAATGGTATAAGACCAAATTTTAAATGCATATAGCAACGTAAAAGTAAAACTTTATAACTGATTATTCTAATTAGGGTGTTTGAGTGTTCGCGTTATTCCTATTACATGTTGTATAACTATCAATAAATATAATAAATACGTTTCATTATTAATACCGAAACCGCCCCAATAGACAACAAAGCTAACTCTAACTTTTATAATAACAAGATTTATTTACTTTCTCGTATCACTTAAGAAATCGCTGAAAAGATTGGGTTTATTTATTTAACCTTGTATCACGAGTAAGACGGGTCTACACCAAGTTGTCACTTTTGAAATTCAGCAGAAAAAGTGTCTGTATTGAAAGGCTTGGGTGTCAAATAAAGATAGACACTTTTAAACCTTCGTAAATAATGTCGAATAACAGGTCAGTGGCAAAGAAATACATATAAAATATTTTGCGACTAAAACGTACGTCTTTGAGTCATTTTATATTTTATTTACAAGTACATCTCCTTTTCGTTCCGCTCGTCTCCGCTTTGGTGGACGGGCACTCTAAATCTGAGTCGAAAGGAGATTCTGGCATTAGTCCAAGAACATGCAAGAATTACAGGAAAAAACCTCTTAAGTTATCCAAAATTTTAAAAAGGAAATGTAGCTTCCTTTGCAATATACAGGGTAGCTAGGAAAATGACGTCAAGAAAGAAATTTTAGAGGTCTCATTTAAAGGGCTATCAAAAACACCTCATATTGTTCTATGATTTTTTGTAGTTTAGGAAATAGTTTTTTTTAATCATTTTCCGATTTACTTTTGATATCGGATTGACAAGGAGAGTGACGTCAAGGTAAAAAATGTTTTTAATTTCTCTCTCTCTCTTAAAAGTGTATCAAAAACACCCCTGTTTTTTTCCGATTTTTTGTAGTTTAAGAGATAGATTTTATATTTAAATGAAATGAAATGAAATTATATTTATTTCTGTAAATAAATCTGTTACAGATACTTTTACAAGTCAATGTAATGTTTTTTTTTTTTTTTTAAGACTGGATGGCACCGGCATTTCCTATCTGACTAGCTCTGAGAAGAAAAACCGAAACAAACTCAGAGGTCAACGTCTCTTTTAAAGTCCAGACATTGTAGTATAAAAACTATGTGAGTGTAACAATGTAGGGCAACGTCTGGAATGGCCTTTTGAGGAAAGAGCCATAGCAGGTTTGAGTTGACCTGTCCTAACTGACGGCACGCATGCATCAGCCATCGTGTAGCTCAACCTTATTATCGGGAGCTCAACGACCCGACACACGACGACACCAATCAGCCGGACATTTGCGTAGGTCACAAAAATACTCAAAACTGGCCAAACAATTTTATAAAATTCGTGTATAAAAACTAGCCTACATGGTACTCACATTCACAATTAATTGAAATATAAAATAATAAATAAAAAAACAAGCGACATATTAATAATAATAGTCTACAAAATGTCAAACAAAAATATAAAAATAATTCAATAATAAATTATCAATAAATAATTTAGAATGTCAAAAAAATAAAAATAGTAATTTCAATGATATCAATGATGTATGTGATGAGAGCGAGCGGCTCAATTCCAAGCATTTTTGTCGTCCATATAATCTTTAACTTTATAGAAACCCTTAGAACAAAGTTTCTTCTTTACCAAGGACTTAAATTTATTGAGACTTAAGTCTTGAATATTGCTTGGAATCTTGTTGTAGAAACGTATACTTTGGCACCTAAATGAATTACTAATTTTTTGGAGCCTAGTCATTGGTAGTATAAGTTTATTTTTATTTCTAGTATTGACGCTATGAATGTCGCTGTTCTTAGAGAACAAACTAATATTTTTCTTAACATACATCAAATTTTCATAAATATATTGAGATGCGACCGTCATTATATTAATTTCTTTAAATTTGTCCCTCAGTGAATGCCTAAAGCTAAGGTTATAAATTGCTCGAATAGCTCTCTTCTGCAAAACAAAGATAGTTTGAATGTCGGCGGCATTTCCCCACAACAAAATGCCGTACGACATAACACTATGGAAGTAGCTAAAATATACCAATCTGGCTGTCTCTACATCAGTTAGCTGGCGTATCTTATAGACCGCGGAAGCTGCAGAACTGAGTCTACTCGATAATTTATTTATATGTGGGCCCCTCTGCAGTTTTGAATCTAAAGTTATACCCAAGAACGTAGTGGTGTCCACAAGATCCAATTCGGCTCCATTTATTACTACACTGGTTTTCACCTGCTTGACATTAGGTGTCAAAAATCTAATACATTTAGTCTTCTTCTCGTTCAAAAGTAACATTAAACCAGTGCACTACTTCAGAGAGAGCGTTATTTACATCGTTGGTAACCGGCTGTTGCCGTTTGAGTTTGAATAATAGTGATGTATCATCTGCAAATAACACAATCTCCTGATTATCTTGTATGAGATAAGGTAAGTCATTAATATAAACGAGAAACAGGAACGGGCCAAGAATTGAGCCCTGCGGAACACCCATTGTCACCACAGACCCCGGAGATCTCTTCCCATTAACGTCCACTCTCTGGATCCTATTACCCAAATACGAAATAAGAAGATCCAGTGCGGTATTCCTAACTCCATAGTGATGTAGTTTCCTGACCAATGTCTCGTGGAAAACGCAATCAAATGCCTTGGACAAGTCACAAAAGATGCCTAAGGCATCATGTGAATCCTTCCAGGCATTGAAGATGTTACCTAAAAGCTCAACACCAGCATCAGTTGTAGAGCGACCTCTTGTGAAACCAAATTGTTTCCTGTGTAACAAGTTATTTTTATTAAAGTGGGTTTGCAGCTGATCAAGGATTAATTTTTCAAATATTTTACTAAAGGTGGGTAGCACAGAAATTGGTCTAAAGTTTGTGGGGTCAGATGTGCTACCTGATTTAAATAGGGAGATAATCTTACTACTTTTCATTAAGTCAGGAAATACACCACTGTCTATACATTTATTGTAAATTATAGCTAAGTTAGGTGCTACTATGTTGATAACAGATTTCGTAACCTCAACGGAGTTACCCCAAAGATCGGCGGTCTTCTTGACATTGAGGGTATTGAACGTTTTTACGATATCTTTACCACTTACATATTTGAAATTGAATTCATCATTACACATATTAACATTTTCTTTCAATAGGGATTCTGCAACAGTGGGGGATGACTTCAAGGATTTTGTGGTTGAGACTGGAATGTCAGTGAAGAAGTGTTCAAATGCACTGGCAACTTCTAAGTCTGATTTAACTGTTTTATCATCAATTGTAAGGCTGTAGTCACTACTTCGATTCTTGACTCTTCCAGTCTCATTGTTGATTATATCCCAAGTCATTTTAATGTTATTAGTACTATTCTTAATTTTTGAACTTAAGTAACGAATTTTGGCTAGAAGACAAATTCTTTTAAATAATTTTGAATAATCTCTAACATACTGAACAAAATCTTCACTATTATTATAGTTTTTCTCTTCATACAACTCATACAGTCTGTTCCTACTTTTATGTATACCTATAGTAGCCCATTCACTGAAGGTTGCAGTACCTTTAACCGAGATCTTCTTGGGGATAAAAGTGGAGTTAAAATGTACAAAACATGTTAAAAAATGTATTGTATAACTGGTTAGGATCATCACTATAACTCAAGTAAGGCAATTTGCTGATTAGTTTATTTTTAAATCCTTCCAAGCGACCCACAGTTTTAGGCACTACAGTAATATCCTTTTTTACCACTTTCTTATCTTCCTTAAGAAATGTTATCAATTTTCCACAATGATCTGAGTTCAGTTGATTTATTATCTGTTTACAATTAGGTACAATATCTGTAAATATATTGTCCAAACAAGTAGCTGTAGTGGCAGTTATCCTAGTAGGCTCCAAAAAAAGATTTTCAAGATTATATGATTTAAATAAATTTTTAATTTTTAGGCACATCGAAGTATCTTCCAACAAGTTTACATTAAAGTCGCCACATACAATTACATTTTTATTTAGTTTGCAAATTTTTTGCAACACTTGATCCATACTATTCTCAAAGCAATCATATAATGATGATGGTGGTCTGTACACACTCAATACAACAAACCGCTCCAGCTCCACACAGGCTATTTCAATTGTCCGCTCAACAGAGAGGCTCACAATATCCTTACGTTCTTTATATACCAACTGTTTATTTAATAAAATTAATGAGCCACCATGTATAGCATTTTCTCTGCTGAACGAACTACCAACTTGGTGATTATTGAAATTGAATATGAACTGATAGCTTTTAAGCCAATGTTCGGTAATACAAAAAATGTCAATGTTGTTGCAGTTCATGAACAATTCAATTTCAAGGTCTTTACTACACATTCCTTGAATGTTTTGGTGCACCAGGTTGATGGTTTTTAAAACCTTGCAATTATTTGATATTTTAGAAATAGGTTTATCATTAATATTCACATCAATAATACTATTTAAGCAAGAGGTTGCCTCTATTGTCTCAATTTCTAATTTAAACAATGATTAATGTCAGAATGTTTAGCCAAATCCTTGGCTGGATCATTGAAAATGTCAGGTAGTTGCTCAATAGAAGCAACTGTATCAATAGCCAAATTCTTGGCTGAAATATCAAAAAAATAGGATAGCGACATAGCTATTTGTCTTTTACAATATTTTGAAAGATAGTAGCTATCTTTTGTCAAATATAAATATTTACTAACATAATTGTTAGTGTCAATGAGATGAAATTGACTATTATTGCATGTCCATGTATGTAATAATATGTTAAGCTTATATCTAGTATTATTTTCATCCTGTGGCAAGTTGTTACTGTAAGGGAATGTGAACATAACAATTTTTCTTAAGTTAAGCTCACACAGCTTATTATAATACTGGAGCAGACTTTTTTTATTCACATTTCCTCTGTTTCCGATTAAAATTAATAAAGTTGTATCCTGGCTAAAATTAAAACTAATAATTTTCCTCACTATGTCAAGGTAACTTAGCCCAGGCATACAATAATTTGTAACTAAATGTCCCTTGCAATAAAATGATAGTAACTGGCCCATATGTCTACCAATTTCATCACTAAATATGACAAGTTTAGGTTTAAGTATGGGTGCCACACTGTGGGGGTTATTTACATTTATAGCTGCTAGTTTGAGGGAGCTATTAGCAGTTTTTTGATTGCTACACAATTGCACTATGGAGGTATCACACACAGACGTAGAATGAACCGATAAGAGCTCAACGTTGGGTGAGGTATTGGTGGTCACCGGATGTGAGCACTCACAGTTACATGTACTTGAGCCCACCAGCTCATTCATAGCCAGCATGTACTCCTTCATTTGCATTTCAGAGCTTTTATATTTGGCAGTCATAGATATTAATTTTTCATGGAGACTTTCTATCTCTAATTCTAAATTTTGTGTATTTAACTTGTATTTTAAATTATTATTTTTCAGTTTTTCTGAGTACATATCTAACCTTTTTAATAATTGAAGCCTTTCTCTATTTAATTTAACATTTTTGATCAAAACTTTGAGAAAAACTTCTGCCGCTTGACTAATTTTTGTGTTTTACGAATATATTTATTAATTTTTACATATTTTTTGAACTTGTTTCTGCTGCATTTTTAACTACCCTGACTGAGTTGTTGGAGTTAATGTCATCTACACATGTCAGATCGATTGTGACTGTGGGCTTTCTGTTAATTGCAGTAGAAACCATACTCGGAGCATTAACTACCAATTCATTGAAGAGACTTTGGTTCAACGAGGCTGTGTTATTAAATAGTTCAGTCTCTAATTGTGAAATTTTACTGTTTGCCTGGTGCAGCTGGTGTTCTAGAGACTGTACACGATTAAATTCGAATTATTATTTTCCTTAAGATTTACATTTGCCATCGGATTTAAAAAAAAACTCCTTCTGTGTTACGTTTGTTTGGTGATCAATCACCATAGTACGTAACAGCCTGAAAAGAGCTGGCTATCTAATCCATACTAAGATGACTACGTTGAAAAAAAATATTTCCTAAACTATAAAAAAATTGTAGAACATACAGGGGTTTTTTTGGATAGTCATTTATATGAGGCTACTAAATCTTTCCTGACATCACTTTCATGACCAACCTGTATATTCTATAATATGTGCAAAGAAATTTCAGGCGTTTCCAATATGATCTGTATTGCTCGAAGCTATGTGCCGCAATATCGTAGTGAGTTGAAAGATTAAAGTCGTGCCCAAGTGTCAAGTTGGTTACTTTATATTCGATTTAGGTACTCTATATCCACTAACTCTTTGGTTTTATGACACTTTATACTTACTTAGTTATTACATATGAAATGAATTGAAATGAAATGAAATCGTTTATTCTGCAAATTGAATATTTAAAAATCACTTTTACATGTCGGTTTGTTTTTTTAAAGCTAGATGGCGTCGGCGTTTCCTATCTGACTACCTCTGAGAAGAAAGGCCGAAACAAACTCAGGGGTCAAAGTCTCTTTTAAAGTCCAGACATATTTTCTGTAGCAAATATTTGTGCGAGGACAATGCAGTGCAATGCCTGGACTGGCCTTTTGTGGAAAGTTCCAGAGCAGTTTGAGAGGATCTGTCCCAACAGATGGAACGCATGCATCAGCCATCGTGTAGCTCAACCCTATCTTAGGGAGCTCAACTACCCGACGCACTACATTACTACCAGCCAGGACCATGAAAGTAGGCCACACAATACTCAAACCGCCAGACAGTTATGAAAATACTGAAAGTATTAAAACTGTATAATGCTCACACTCACAATTTTAGGCATTATTACAATTTTAATAATGCCACAATGGTATTTAATATCAGAAATTGTATAAAATTGTATGAAATGACATAACATAACATAACATAACATCACGCCTGTATTCCCCGAAGGGTTGGGTAGAGGTGTATAGGACACCCACATTTTGCCGTTATGTTTTTAAGTCCCATGTAATATGGTATATCTACACCAGTGCGCTTTCATGTTCATCTTGCGCCTTCAACTTTCAAATCCTCTTGCGCATGCAATATTTATTGCCATGAGACGCATGCAGCTTATCGTCTACACCGGTGCGTCTCGGTCAGTCGTCAGTCGACATACAATAGACGGATTAGCGTGCGCTAGGGACATGCGTTTTTCTCGAACTAGTATTAAGGCATGTGCTATTGCATGTGTTGCACTTCACGCATGCTTCAGATGAAGACGCAAGATGAACATGAAATCGCACTGGTGTAGACATAGCTTTAGGGGGCGAGCCTATTGCCATGAACCAGGCACAAATCCAGACTCCGGGCTACTACTGAGAAATTCCACACGGAATAACCAAATAACACTTTGTCCGACCTGGGGCTTTGAACCCAAGAACTCACGCTCAGCAGTTGCGCTTGCGACCACTAGACCAACGCGGCAGTCTTCATCATCATCATTCAGCCGAAAGACGTTCACTGCTGGACATAGAACTCCCCAAAAAGGGGGGGTATGCCGTAATTGCCACGCTTGGCAGGTGGTTTGGCTATCGCAGTATGGTTGTTAAAGTACTCAGAGAACGCTCTGCTGCCCATCCTCTAGAGAATCCCTTAGTCGCCTTTTACGACACCCACGGGAAGTGATGGGGTAGTGCTATTCTTTAAGTCCGGCACTACACGAGACTACATGACACGAGGCAGTCTTGCTTACTTATATTTTACCTTACTTAGTTATGTTTTCCAAATAGTTATTTTGTTCTTTAAACTGAAGCTAAAAATCCTACAGATAACATACCTAAGCCCTATTTACAATATTGGTGTCCATTCTCTTGTTTACCAACTAATCTGAAATTAGAGAATTGTTAAGGTGTTGATTACAATGCCACAGACCCCCTTATTACAAAAGATGGTTTAAACCAAGACTAAGGTAAACCCAAGTTTAAAATATACCCATCACTTTCTTATGTTATATAAAAAAAGAGACGGAGCTATATTAAAACCTAGGTTTTTCTTAGACCATCTTTTGTAATAAGGGGTAGAGAGTTTATTAAAACCCTAGAAGTAACGTTTTGACAGCAGGATGTAACGATGTACATACAATAAACACGCACATACTCTTCACACCAACACTAACACTCACACACACTCCCAACCCAACGTTAACTTTTTGTCCTATATTTGTTTTACTTTATCCTCAAATTTTATTTTACTTTTACATATTTTGTTTTACTTTCAGTCGTATTTTTATTTTCTCTTCTATAATGAATAGTTTTTAATAGTGTTTCACTGTACAATAAGTGTTACGTTATTGTCCGATGGACGGTATGCCTGGAGATCTGTAATACAGGTTTTACCTACAACAGACACCAGTCTCTAATAAGTGTAATTTTACCGTGACTATGTATTGTACGAATTTGGAAAAAATAAATAAAGAATTATTATCTTTTACTAACAGACAGCGCGAAAAAAGGACGGTGATAGTTAAGAACTAAGTTAGAGATGTCAAACTAGTTTACGCCTTGAACTTCACAGTGTCTTAGTCGACACGTTTTGATGTGTCATCTAACTTTATATGCAAACTTTAGTGAACCTTTTGACAGCTCTTTTTACGTCTGTTTCTTTCTTATTTTATCAGTGTGACAAAGATGGGAATAGCTTAAATAAAGCTTAGTTTGTGCAGAACAAAATTGGTACCATTGTTTAGCCTAGGGTTAACAAAGAAACCCGTCGCACAACCAGTAACAGGCCCGAGAAGGCGGCGCGCAGTGTTCCGTGCGCGCCTCTTAGGAGGACGTGGGGCAAGGCCCCACAGAAGGAGAGGCCCGCTAGGGGCTGGCGGATCGAGGCCGGTCGGGGTCGCGATGCATGCAGCTGCGAATCCCGCGACCCCAAGGGTCAGGAGAAGGAACACCGTGGGTTTTTAGCTGGTAAGAATCCGGCATACCCCTTCGCCTTCCCCTGGCGAAAGGCATCGATGAGGATTCAGCCAAAAAAAAAAAGTTTTCACAAAGAAAAAACCCTGTCAGCAAATTGTACTAGCTTAGGCTAACTACAAACGTTTGATGCAATGACTGAGCGATCGGCTTCTGGGCTACGGGACGTGGCTTCGATTCCCGCACGGAACAAATATTTTTATAGCCTACAAATAGTTCTTTTTGGTCTGGGCGTTTGTGCCTGTAAATATTTGTATCTGTAATCAACGATACAGCAGAAATAGTAGTGTGGGGCAACGCTTTTCTAAAAGAAACAAAACATAAAGTTATAGAAGTGGCAATAAGAAACCTATTGCATAGAACCTTTGAAATCCAGCTTCTACTCGAAGCATGTTTTAATTCTACTCAAATGCCTGCCCGCTCCTTTAGAGGAATATAACGTTAAGATAAAAGGCAGCGAAAGAGGTAGTTATGAGAGAAATTAGATATTCAAAGTTCCATCTATGCTGGTTCCCTCACAGAAAGCGACGCATTGAAAACTGGGCAATCGGTTATAAAACGGCAATTTTGCATAAAATTCTTAGGGAACTGCATCTTAAACCTCTTATATTGGTCGTTTTCCGATATCTACCTTACGGTCGTATATTTAAATTGCCTTTGAATCAATAAATAGATTATCCAGTTGGCAAAGCAAGTTTAAAATAAATTTTAATCAGATCTTCATTCCGATGGGTTTGTGTGGTTTCTTTGCCGATGGATTGTGAGAAGCTTCATCAAGCGTTATTGTTCTGTTTTATAAAAGACGTCAATAATCATAAAAGTGTTACTGACAGGACTGTGATGAGTAGGGACGAAAGCATGCGACTACAAGCCTAGGCGCACACTAGGCGACACGCGACAGCGACAGCTCGGCGACTAGACCCGACGACAGGCTGCGGCCGACAATTTTCATATATTTTGTTCAAAGCTCGTCACACTTTGCGTCAGAGTCGCGACGACAAGCCAGGGGACTCGCGCGCGCTCGTTACTTGTCACCGCGTCTAGTCGCGCTGTGCACACGCACACACGACGACAGTCGCACGACAGCGCAGCGTCAGTCTCGCTGTGAAACAACACGGCCGTCTCTCTCGAATACTCTACTACTAATGATCGCTTCCTGCACGACGTCTGTCGTAACGACTAGTCACCGACGCAAGCAACAGCTCTGCGTCCAGTCGCGGCGACAAGACGCCAGATGCAAATGACAACGCCGCATCTTGTCACCGGGACTAAACGCGGCGACAAGTCGTCCAGTTTGCGATGCCCTTAAGTGTGATGAATATTTGGTTGATGGAGGGATACCATAGAAAAGAAGCATGGATTGTGTGAGATGATATGATTGAAAAGGCTCACGGAGAAGAATGGAAGAAGAAAATATTTTGCGCTGACCCTAAGTATCTTGGGATAAGGCCAGGTAGAAGAAGAAGTGTTACTGAGAACATTATTGTTGCCAATAAGCCTAATGTCATCATCATCATCCAGCCAAAAGACGTCCACTGCTGGACATAGCCCTTCCCCAAAAGAGGGAGGTTTGCCGTGATCACCACGCTTGACTAGCAGGTTGGCGATCGCAGTATGGTTGTTAAAGTACTTGAAAAACGCTGTTGCCCATCCTCTAGAGAATCCCTTAGCCGCCTTTTACGACACCCGCGGGAAGAGATGGGGCTGTGCTATTCTTTAAGTCCGGCACTACACGAGATATAGTGGTAAAAGATTTATCAAAGCATCGCACAATGATTGTTGATATCACTGTCCCTCACGACGAGAACCTCATAAAAGCTGAGAAAAATAAACAACTAAATATCTTGATTTAGCACACGAGGTTGTCGCCGATGTAGGATGTTGACTCAGCAGTCATTATTGCGATAGTCGTTACGGCGAGTAGCCAAGAGCCTCGATCAACACCTTATGAGGCTCTCGTTGGCCGGCTAGATCAAGGGCTTGATACAGCAAGCAGTATTCTTTGACACGTCACGCATAGTGAGTGAAATAAAAGGTTCCTTTCTCTGCAGCCCTGACTGCCGGTAGCTTGGACCCTGTTCTGTTCCCGATGCCGGTGGGCTACTTAACTATTGCTTATATTTTTAAATATATATACGACGAATAAACGAAACTGTCAAGGTGTTGAATGAAAGTTTCATGTAATGTTTTTTTTAGATATTTCTAGCTGGATACTAACTTGACTTATACGTAATATCTTTCCAGTATCTTTCAATCGCAATTTAAATCCAAAACCTTTAAGCTACTATGTTGATTTAATAGCCTGACGAACGAGTTCAACCAGAGTTACAAACTAACAACAAACAAAATTTGTGTTTTCATGCCACTTTCGTTACATTCGGATTTGAAAACAACAAAATGCAGAAGCGCTGGGCTTTCATGTGTATATTGTTATATATAAGAGCATTTTAATATATATAGGAGCATAACTTGGGCTTCATCCCTCAGAAAGTCATCGTTTACTTTCGAAAATAGGTTTCGTAGGTCTGCTAGAAGAGAAATAAGCAGTGCATGTGTACGCTAGGGTCTTTATTAACTTGTATTTTATAAGTGTTGTGTGTATATAGGTATAAGGTCTTTCTTTAATAATCCACAATATTTTGCATAGCGTCTTAGTGAATGCTGAAGATAATATAGGTATCACTGAAAATTAAATCAGTTGTCTTTTTTTTTATATATATGCTACCTGTCAGATTTATTTTTTGTGGTAGATGCATCATCTTTAGCATTTACTAAGGCATTATGCAAAATCTCGTGGATTATTAAAATAAGACCATATCCAGGCTGTAAGGGTAAACACCGATATCCTTGAAACCAGTGGTTTGGTTTCATTTATAGAACGAAAAATCAATGAAAAATAACAAACTTTTTTTTATATAAAATTTTCATTTTTCGTCAAAAGCATTTCACCCTATGCGCGGGGGCAATAAGCTACGGGACGGGGCGCGGGGAACTCGCCGCGTGGCCCGACGCACGGCCCCGCGCAGTTTGCTACCCCAGTCAGTCAGCTGTCTAGTTAGTGAGTGTTTGTACGCCGCGTCATAGCGCCGCCGCGCCGCTCATTTCTCGCGCGTATATTTTTTTATTTATTTTCACTCGGTCCTATATTTTTATGTTTAAGTCAACTACCCATGGTTTGAGTGATAACGGTGTTTACCCTTACGTGCTGTATAAAGTATTAAATAAATAAATAAGCAGAGTCCGGGGAGACTGTGACTTGTTGAGTTGATTAAGATATTGTATTGATTGTATTCTTGTTTCGATACGAAATATTAAGATGTTAACAGCTCAACATATTTAAAATAATGTTAAAGTTCGTTAGATTGTGTGAATAAAACAAAGTTAGAAGGTAAAAATCTTTTAAACGATTAATAAAATACGACTAAACAAAAGAAAATACTTCACTATTTTCGACTGACGAAACAGAGGGTGCTAAATTCCTCGGTGACAGAGCGGAATTCCTCACTTAAGTCAAATGCCAATGATACCTTTTTCGCAGCGTAGCCAATATACAGTGTGTTTTATTTATATAAAAACTAGAGGTCGCCAGCGGCTTCGCCCGCGTGGATGTTGTTTATCGTGTATTCTACGTTTTTCTCTACTATAATATGCATGTATTATACATATAAACCATCCTCTTGAATCACTCTATCTATTAAAAAAACTGTATTTAAAATCCGTTGCGTAGTTTTAAAGATCTAAGCATACATAGGGACAGACAGCGGGAAGCGACTTTGTTTTATACTATGCAGTGATGTAACGTTTTTTTTGACATTTCATTAATCAAATCTATAAATAAAAATCACAGATTTGAACTTATTTAGTCAAATCACGGTGATTTTCACTACATAGTCATATTTTTATTCGACATCGCAACACACATTAATTTAATTCCCCGTCAAACGATTTTATTAATCTATTTAGGTAACGAACCATGTAATGGTCGCTATCATCAGATTTAAAAAATATAGAACAACATTTTATGTAGTGTTAGACTTAGGGGTCCCTCACTTTTTCACAGTGTAAAATAATAAAATAATGTTTATTTTTGACCAAAAACACAATATATAAGCACAAAATCAAATTATGAAAACTGCAAAAGTATAAACTGTAGCGTAGTTATTATTCAAAGTAAACAAAAACAGATGAAGCAAATATTTGATGCACACCAAAGCTTAAAAAGAATGCCTCATCTCGTAGCGGTTACACATATAGCCAGAGCGGCATGTGTTGCTCTACACATTACACAAATTTATCTACTCAAAACAAGGATTTGCTTTCCGTTCCCACAGGAAACATAATTTGTGTAAAGTTTTTTGTGTAATATTATGTAAAACACGCAGGAGACCCGGCTTAAGACAGCGTAGCTGTTGTAGCGGTGGCATCATCGCATCGGCTACGACGTAGCAATGGCGTAGTACTTCTTAAAATACTCAGTAAAGTGGATTTGCTTTCCGTTCCCACGGGAAACATAATTTGTGTAAAGTTTTTTGTGTCAATATGTTAAACACGCAGGAGACTCGGCTTAAGACAGCGTAGTTGGTGTAGCGGTGACATCATCGCATCGGCTACGACGTAGCAATAGCGTAGTACTTCTTAAAATACTCAGTAAAGTAGGTATAATCTCTCAGTAATCTTCACTACTAGACGACGGAGTACAGATATTTTATTTCGTAAACTAAATCTTCAGATATCGTATTGTTAAAAATCTTAACAGATATTTTCGTACGTTTATCGTCAAAGCGGATTAACCACTCAAATTCGGGCGCAAACTCTAGGGCTGTCACTTCATTTTTTATGCAGATTTACTTGGTAAAGTTTTTACAACAGCGCTGCCTCTTAACTGACTTAACAGTTGTAGTTACCGTCTACGGTTTTAAATTAAGAGTCGGGCTTGATTGACCTACCCCTTAAGAACCCTGAGTAGTATTGACCTACTTAATATCGGAGATTCTATTCCCAACTGCATTTTATTTCTGGATTTAAATTCTTCGAACGTCGTGGATATTTTTTAGTATTCGAGGCAGCTTTTGTTATTGAGCTAGTTAGGTTGTGAAAATTATAATTCACTTCCTTCTTAAGAAAAAGTCCATGATCATTAGATCGTTTGTAAAGGCCAATGCAACCTTTTGGCATCATTTATTTTCTTTCGCCTTTAACGATACTTGGGTCATAATTATAGTACTATCTTAGAAGTCCATAGAAGAAAAAATGAAGTCTCGAAGCCGTAACCCACACATATGACGGTGATTGCCATTTTTTTTATTTTATTTTATCTATACTTAAGTCAAAATTAGAGTACTATTTTTAACTTTTCTTCTACAACTTTTCGAAATTCGAGTATTTTTAGTACTTTTTTGTATGGACAAGCATAAAAAAAATTGGCGAATTTCGAAAAGTTTTAGAACGAAAGTTGTTCAATTTTCGATAACGAGTAACCCCACAAGATTCTTAGAGTCGATTTTTTAACACCTTGTATATTATTATTGGACAATTCAAATAATTTACTGCATCAGATAGGGATGTTTTTTTATCACTGTCACGACAATTGGAATACTTAATGCTCTGTGATTGGAAAATACATCACATTATATAAATGTAATCGAGTTATTAACGACGCATTAAAATGTTTTAGTCTACAACTATACATTTTTTTACTCATTAATCCCTGTGTAGTTCCTACCAAAATACATGCTTTCACAGGGTCGTATAACAACAACGGATTTAGATACACAAAGCATTTAACACAAATAGTAGTTGTAAATAGTCTAGATAGTTCTCCAATTCCCAGAAAACACCAGATTTACCATCAATACACTTAAAATTATACCTCACGTAACTTGTTTACGTAACTCCCGGCAGCCCTATCTAGTGAATTGTAAATTTTACCCAACAACGAGATAGGTTTGGCTCATACGTTATTCAACGACTATTTACAGTAAGTTGAAAACCGATCTTCTTTTACAATGCTTGAAACGTCTGTACAAGTCAATCTGCTAATACGGCTTAGGTTGCGTAAGCTTCGTATAAAGATATTTCGAACCAAAATGTATTTATTTTTCTAAAGTATATCTAGACACTTTATAAAAAAGTAGCATGCTAGCAAAACACAAAAACAAGGTTTGTAACAGACATAACAACATAATCGTTCAGGGGTATTTCTATGATTACAGTTATAGCTAATATCAGTATGTCAGGATTGCGAGCAAGGTAAATGTAGTAAATAAAACCAACGTAGACTCTCCACTACTGGAAGTACTTGTATTTGGGTTAGTATTAGTAACATAAACTAGATCACAATATATTACTTTACACAATTATTACTAGATCATAAAATAAGGACAAGCTAATCAGATATAAAAGGTCAGACTTCTTCAGCTGATCAACACGGAATGCTCCCACTTCGTCGAATGACCACCGCCTTTATAACATCGGGTGCGTTCATTCATATCGACGACTACCTTCCTTTGTCAACATTGCCCAGTGTTACCCGCTGACGATAACAGGTTTAGACTTTGCTTCCCAAAATAGAGCGGTGAAGCCCTGTGTTACGGGATAAGCAATGATCTTACCTTCAAAGCAGGGTCACAGTAAAACAGATTCAGGTAAACCTGTATGTAGGTATTAGACAAAGATTGTAAGACTGTTCTTCTGTGTGGTGCCGGACGTTCAGAAAAGCACTACCCTATCTCTCCCCATGGGTGTCGTAAAAGGCGACTATATAAGTGATTCACTAGAGGATGGGCAACAGCGTTCTCTGAGTACTTTAACAACCATACTGCGATCGCCAAGCCGCCTGCCAAGCGTGGCAATTATGGCAAAGTCCCAACATGGCTTGGGGGAGGCCTATGTCCAGCAGTGGACGTCTTTCGGCTGAATGATGATGTAAGACTGTAAGAAAAATCTGGATGTGTGTGTGTTTGTATCTGTTTGTGTGTTTATTTGCGTGTGTTTTTGTTTACGAGTATGTGTTTGTGAAAATTCCTATAGGTAATAATAGGAATTTTGGTGCGAATTTTGAAGAAACTACCGTATTGCTTAAATAAGTTCAAGTGTTTAAACCGTGAGATATTTTCAACTTCCGATTTTTGAAAGGCTAATCTACCCAACAATTAACAAATCAGCTATCAAATCTCAAGTCAAGAGATTTGATTGGTTGTAAATAATTTGATTTACGAATCGCCGCAGTTGAATCTTCTGGATTGGACGAAAAATTAAATTGGTCAGCATTTCAGAAACCGAGCTAAGAATTGCTCATTCCATTTTTTGTTTCGTTATATGTAACATGACAAGCAAGCAAGAAAATAATTATATGAATGGACTAAAGCAACTATCTGTAGCCCATATTAATACTATCTAACCTCATCATCGTCATCATCTACCAAGTTGGTTTGAGTCGGTGCAATATATTTTTCTCTTCAATTCTCCCCTGTCAGCCGTCATCTTATCATTTACTTTCTTTTCCTTCATATCACACAAACTATCCATCATTTTTTCGGTCTCCCTCTCCCATTCTTCACTCTCCATCCATCAACATCCATATTCATCACTCTCTTAGTCACATGCGTTTTATCATACTATCTTATACCTAATCACAGAATTATCCTACCGGTAGCAAAGGTCAGCTCTTCCCAAAGCCAGAAAACTAGTTACTACCTATATACAAGATCGTTACATTTATGTTCGTTTTATATTAAAACCAAACGCTAATTCCTCTCAAAGGGCAAATAAGTTATTAAATAAGCCAACGAAAGCATTTGTTTTGCACTATAATTACATTAACTTATTTCCTTCCCATTTTCATAAATTAAAAGTTTGTAAAACAACCGGAATAAACCGAGCTATCTCGTCGACTCCGTACTTTCCGTGTCGAATCTTCATTCAACATTTTTTAGCTTTATCAAAATTACTTTATGAAATTGTTCAGACTGGTCTCGGATAAGAGTTTAAGGAATTAAAATTGCCTTCAGGAATGGGTTTCTCATTGAGTAAAATGTACTTATTTTATACTTATATTTATGGCTTTTAGATTTAAAGCTTTTAGAAAATGTATTTCTTAATTCGGTTGGCCGGTTTTAGGTTTACAAAAAGCTAGCAAGTTTTTATAGTCCTATGATAATATTCAGGGATGGTTATATTACAGATGGTCAGCAGAATATATCAAAAATCGTATTTAAAATATAAAAATAAGTAAAACAATTAGACAGTATTTTCAAAACCTACAGAAAAATAATGAAATAACAAGACCGATTAAAGAGTCTACCGCAAAAATATTATGATTTCCCTGAATTTGAATAAAGCTTACTAAAGTGGAATGATTCAATTTTTTTCTTTTGTGTCATAAAAACCTCTGACGATATCCAGAATAAGCAAAGAAAAAGCAAACTTCGAAATAACATTTAGGTTCAAAAATAAAAATGTTGAAAATACAATTGTTTTAAATTAATGTTTAAATTAAACTCGTACCTTAAACAAATACATGTTCGAAGCAAGCAGTGTTGATATTATCAAGTTGTGTTAATATTATCTCTGTGCACAATTTGTACCTAAAACTAAACATCCTATCGACCGACGATTTCCCTGAAAATTCAATTCTACGAACTAACTTTGCATAAACATAAGCAACACAAAACGTCATCCAGCTCTTAATATCGCTACTACAGAAACAAAAGCAATGTTTATTTAATCGTATCGTCCGTAACAGCCCTTTGTTTGGAGAGGAAACACTACCTTCAAACGGTGAAATCTAATTTTGGTGAATGGAGCAATCGAAACGGCGGCCACTCGAGAACATTGGAGTTGTGGTATTGTTATGATTTCATACGCGTTCGGCTGTTGAGCACCCATTACCGCATACACTTCACGTAATTATTTCTCCACTTATAACGTGTTCATCGATTAAAGGATTATCTTTATGTGAATCTTTGAGGTTTTCAAACGGAAATACCATTTCGGGTAGAGAATAAAGAGACTTCAATATTTTTAACACATCCAAACTACCCAAACGTTAATATTATAAATACGAAAATAAGTTTGTTTGTTTGTTACCTTTTCACGTCTAAACCATTGAATCGATCATCCTGAAATTTTGCATATACGTTGTCAGGTGTACCTACAGAAACGGACATAACCTTTCATCCCGAAAAAAAGTACTGTTCCCGAGGAAAACAACAATAACAGATGGCGCCACGTGTCTTTCGAATCACGATGGAATTATATTATTATAGAAACTTTAGTAGTGTGTTAAGAGTTCTTTGCGATTAATTAATGCGAGCGAAGCCGCGGGCAAAAGCTAGTTACACTATATTTTATGAAATAAATTGATCTTTTTTTTCTGTTTGATCCAAGAGCGTCACAAATAACAAATATTTACTCAGAAACGCCAGCGTCTGTGCTAAACCCTAACAAAGTTGGCATGATTTTAATTAGCCACGGTTACATTTGAAATACTTATACGATAATGAATACTGAGATCGACTGCTATTTAAAGGTCAAGCACTAGCAAGATGCGTGTTTAATATAACAACCAGCGTTCACTAATACAACAGGACGGAAGATCTTGCCAAACTTACAATTTCAACCCAAATAGAAGGATTATACCACAAATCCCCGCTGAGGTTTCTTCATCAGTGGAGATTATAGGATTTTTTGAAAAATATTCCTCATTTCCCACTACGACATCAATCGGCTGTAGAATTAAGATGGTATCTTTATTTGTGTTTTTTTTTTTCTAAATTTTTCCCCCAATGTTTCTCCTGTATCGTGGGTACGTTTCTGACACATATCTCACTTGCACAAGCGCTCTTTGCGGACGAAAATATTTTTATTCGTTTTCAGTAAAATATAAGTACCTACTTGAATCCCATAACTGGGCTATTGCTGTCTGCTGAGAAACATAATATGTTATTCCCACATAAATTTAAAAAACGTTATTTAGCTATGTACAGCTACGTCTACACAAGTGCGCTTTCATGTTCATCTGGCGTCTTCGTCTGAAGCATGCATGAAGCGCCATAGCGCATGCAATAAAGCATTCTTTAATACTAGTTTGACAAAAGCGCATGCCCCTAGCGCACGCTAATCTGTCTATTGTATGTCGACTGACGACTGACCGATGCGCACCGGTGTATATTATCGTCTATATAGACGATAAGCTGCATTCGTCTTATGGCAATCAATATTGCATGCGCTTGACGCAAGAGGAATTGAAAGTTGAAAGCGCAAGATGAACATGAAAGCGCACGGGTGTAGACATACTGGTAATTCTCCTTCTATAAGATTTCTTATAGTAGTGAAAATGCTTTGTTTCATAGATTGACGTAAAAACATATGGCCCTCAAAAATGTCTGATCCGACTGGAGACTAAAACGCGAAAAAGAAGACTAATTTACGTCAATGGATGCAGTCGAATTTTCGTATGGTTAAAAGTTAAATTAGGCATGGTGATAACGATATAGGATTTAAATTAGTTAGTTGGTATTTTTAAATATACAAGGTTAGTCGGAAAGGGGGTACAAATCCACGGGTCACTTAAAGTGATCACTGATGACTGTTTTAATGCAAGGAATTAATATTTCGAAATTCGATATTTTTTATTTCGATTCTAAATTATTTTTATTTTAGTTTTTTCAAAAATTCTTCATCGCTGCTTTAGTTACGAATCCAGAAAATGGAGCTTCTAATTCGTGACCCAAAATATGACGTAAAATGTAATTGTTGAACAGCTATTTCTCTTAAACTATTGACTGTTGGGGAAAGTCGTTGAACAAAAGGTATTCATTATTATGAATACTTTAACACCCTTTTGGATTAGTACCCCCTTTCTGACTAACCTTGTCTATGGCGGTGTGCCTTGGCTCGCGCTCTGGTGGTTATTGTAAATTCAGGACACTTTTTTCGTGAATTATGTACTAAATCCTTGTGTATCTACGTCAATGGTATTGTACTTTATATTTAAAATATTGATATCATCATCATCATCTTCCTGCCCTTATCCCATATGTTACTTGGGGTTAGCGCAAAACGTTTTCTTCTTCCATTCCGTCCTGTCAACCGTCATGACATCACTGACTCCCTTCGCTTTCATATCATTCTTCACACCATCCATCCATCCATCTTTTCTTTGGCCTCCCTCTTCCTCTCCATCCAATTTATTTATCAATTTGACATATTTATCAAAAAATTCATAAAAACGAAAATAACCTACTCTACCGTCATATTTTTCGTCATTATGAGTTTTTTCTGTTATTAGGCAGGAATAATCAAAATGTAATAAAACAATACCGTTTGCCTTACGACCTCATTAATGTTGTCCGTCTGAAGGACACAATAGTGGACGTTCGCGGTCTGTTGGACCCAATCAAAAGGACCTATTGTAGATAAAGTATCTATTAATGACCAATGACAGTATAGATCGATAGGGGCTACTGAACAGTTGACTTAGACAAAGCAATATGGAACGTATGTATGTAACTTATGCCCGGTTCATATGGCCAGAAACAGATACTTTTACTGACCGATGGTATAATTTTTTTAAAGGGTAAAACGTGACCCTTATACTAAGACTCCGCTATCCATCTGTCTGTCTGTCTGTCACCAGGCTGTATCTCATGAACCGTGATAGTTAGACAGTTGAAATTTTCACAGATGATGTATTTCTGTTGCCGCTATAACGAGAAATATTAAAAAACAGAACAAAATAAATATTTCAGGGGGCTCCCATACAAAAAACGTGATTCTTTTGCCGTTTTAATAGATAATGGTACGGAACTCTTCGTGCGTGAGTCCGACTCGCACTTGGCCAGTTTTTAAATAAACGTTAGAGTCTATATAAACAGGTGTCCCGAAATTCAATGTCAAGCTGGGAACGAATGACATGACAGCTTAAGAAGGTTGTTGTTTTTTTTTTGTTTTTATGTTTCAAAGTTACTATGAATAAAAATTTACCCCATAAATCCGACTATTAAAATAATGTGTTTGTAACAAAAAAATATACACTTTTTTGAGCTTTCATTTCATTTGTTCCAAACTGACGTTGATTTTCAGGGCACCCTGTATAAATAGACTCTAAAGCTAATTTTACTTGTGATAACTACTAACTTATCACGTTGAACGCCATGACGGACACCATGTGTCCGACAGGACACTTTTTCCCTGGGCCGCAACAATATATCAAGAATTGTCCAAAAATCGTTGAGGTGTTTTTTTGCAAATATTGTAAAGAAATAATTTATGGGAGGAACTACCTACTTTGCAAAACTACGGAGCGTTTGCTTCATTATTGGTAAAGATACAAGAGAATTAATTTTAACCAATACGGCTCAGTAAATCATAGGAATGCGCCATTCGTGAAGCATTTATTTTGTTATTCTAGCTAGCCTTTTCCCAACTATTTTATGATTGGCTTTTAGTCTAACCAGAGTCAAATTTTCCTCTTCAGTCTAACCAGACGTAGTTGAATACCAGTATTTTTAACAGAGCGATTGTCATAGGACCTTCACAGGCCAGTTACTGGGCAACACCGACATCCTAAGGTTAGACCGGTTGTAAGACTTTCAGGCTTTCACTACTCGTAGCAACTGTGAAAGTATGACACCCATGACCGACAATTTAACCCTTTCGTCCACTTTGGTAACTAAACTTACCTAACCAGTTACAAGAGAAGATTTTTCTTTCGCTGTTTTGTAACTAGTTGTGAGAGAAGAATTATTTTTCCATATTCGTAGACCAAATTATTTCCATTTTTGTAACCAACCATTGTTGGCGACTAAAATGTTAGCAGGGTGGTTATGGAGAACCCCGACACGGATAGGTTAGGTTCGAAGGGTCATCAACTTCGTGTTAGGTTATTTTAAACCCCGCAGACAGAAATAGGCGCCCCGCGCAGCGAGGCTCCGTCGAAAAATAAATCCAACTAGTTACTAAACAGCGAAAGAAAAATCTTCTCTTGTAACTGGTTTCAAAACGTTACAAATATGGAAAAATAATTCTTCTCACCCAAGTCTCACAACTAGTTACCAAACAGCGAAAGAAAAATCTTCTGTTGTAACTGGTTAGGTAAGTTTAGTTACCAAAGTGCACGAAGGGAATTTAACGTGCTCTCCGAGGCACGGAAGGCTCTCGATGCGTAACGAACGGTCGCTCATCAACGGAGTGACCGCAACAAACGCAAGCTTAACTTCGCAAATCGTACGATCCGCAGGGTTGTTAATTTGCCACGTGCCTCTCGTATTATTGAAATATTTTGGGAGAAATTTAATTAAACGCTCGGTACTAATACTTTTGAAACAGTAATAGATTTCTATTCCTATATTTGGCAAATTAGTACATAGGTAGTAGGCACTAGTTTGAAGTGCCATCGAATGCTGAGATGATAATCGATATTTTTTAAATTAAATTTATGCTGTAGTGATATAGTGCTATATGTATAACACATAATGCTATAGTGGCATTAGTGAACTTTTTCATTTTCATAAAATACTTAAAATTCGATTCATACTATCGATTAGGTATGCCACGGTACCGATTCTATTTAAACAAAGTCTAAAAAAAAAAACTGAAAGGCTAAGATTTCCACAGACGTTTCAACACAATGCAAACATTATATTTTTTTAATGGATAGAATAATGCACGTAAATAAAAAAAAACATTGTTTTTTATATTAAATAAAAACCATTTATTTCAGGTAATAATTAACCCATAGTGCACACAAAATTACAACAAATAAAATTAAATTAAATTGAATCAAATGCAATTAAATCAAAAATAATTACACAATACAAATCAAATCAACATTAAATTCAAATTCAAATTAATACAACTATTGATAACAAATCGACTACAAATTACAGATATTCAATTTTTGATTAAATAAATAAATTAAAATCATTATAGTATATATATATTGCCTTGTTATTCAACGATATTTAAGTAAGTTACCTACTCAAACTTTGTTTTCGAATAAATTACACGAAATTAACCATTTGCGTAAAAGCAAAACCCAGTTCCGCATATTACCATCCAAACAGACATAGAAACTCGACCCGCACCTCTGGGACTAGGTATACTATAAAACTATAGGTTACAGCTCTCGGCTTCGTTTGTGTTGAAATCGGATTTGGGCAAACTACAGCGTGTAAATAAAACTTTTTTATTGCCCCAACACTGGTGGCAGACGAAATATAGATAGAACGAGATAGATATTAACTGGTGACCAAAACTTTTTTATGCGAATAGATTGGTATGAAAGTAGTTGGCAGTTATCTGTGGCGCAGTTGATCTGTTATTTTGAAAATGGAATTGGAGTTTCTCGTTTGAACACATCATAGTATTTTTATTAGAGATGAAACGGATATCCGGTAACTATCCGGTATCCGGCCTATCCGGCCTTGTTTTAACTATCCGGCCAGATACCGGATAGTAATACAGTATCCGGCCGGATACCGGATAGTAAAATTTTAAAAAATCTCATTATTTTACACAAGGCAAATCATACTCCAATAGGTTATGGACACCGTTTATTTTTATAATCGCACATCAAAAATGTTTGTTTTATTAATTATTAGTTTAATACTCAAAATGAACAAGTGGCAAATTGTGATGAATAAATACCAAATTTTCCGCGTTTGTTGGTAAGAGGCGACTTCGCTTGGCTTCGTATACCAGACCAGCTTCTGAAAATAGCCTTTCGCTGTAAACGCTACTGCCAGGTGCTGAAAGATAAATTCTAGCAAACCTTGACAACTACGGGTACTGATTTAGATTAACTGACCACCAAATGTATGGGTCGTGATTGCGATCGATTCGAGATGTCTTTAAAAAAAAGTCTATCTCGTTAGCAATTGGATTTTGTTTTTCTTGATCGCGACAATCACTACTATTATCCTTTGCCACTTCATTGAAACAGTTCCAAAAAGTGTCATGAGCCTCACGTGTGAACTTGGATCCAGTTTCATCTTCTTTCATTCGTTTAGCAGGTGTTGAAGACGGCGATGATCTTTCACTGTCAGAAGAAGATTCCTCGCAAGAGTTTTTTATATACTCTATCATGATTTTCTGTCGGGCTTTTTCAGTTTCAAGAACTCCTAAATAATCTGACTTGAACCTTGGGTCTAAAAAGGTAGCAATTAGGTAGTTTGGATTATCTCCTAAGGATTTAAAACATAAAATATTCAAATCAAGCTGATCGCGTCAACGCAATAAAGGGCCGAATATCCGGCAGCCGGATATCCGGCGCTCCGGCCTAGTAGCTTGCCGAATATCCGGTATCCGGTATCCGGCCAAACTACTATCCGTTTCATCTCTAATTTTTATCTTATGAGAATCTAATACGGACATTACTCTTATGTAGTTATAATATACAGCCGCGGACTCGGAATGTTTATCAGATTTCAAATTCGATTCCTTCTCACACTGTGTGCAATAAGGTTCAAGATGTCATATCAATACCGGTTGCGTACCGCCTGTCGTCCCAGGACGACACTTAATTGTCTTATCTATTGTGTCTACCTATAATTACCGTGCTTGAGGTTTTACATAGGTAAGTATTAGTTTTAAGTTACGGGTTACCGTAACTTAAAACGTCTTACCTAATTTAGATGAAAACCTCTATTAGATACCGCCAAAGAATATAGGCTTTGCGGTTATTAATACCTACTTACACTCGGGAGCAATGAATCCGGGTTACCAACATAAACCTTAATATCTCGGAAACTAAGAATTACAGCTTATTCAAATAAAAAGTATTTTATGGATCGTTTAAGAAGAATTGTAATATTATTTGAGAAGTATTAAATCTCCACTAATATTAGAAATGCAAAAGTAACTCTGTCTGTCTGTGACGCTTTCACGCCTAATGTACGACTTCCACCAAACGGACCGCGCCGGAGCGCGCCGGTGCGCATTTCACACTGTGCTAACGGAAATTCAGGCTTCTATACAATAGTTAAGTTTCATGTTTGCATGGAATTCACACTGCTTGGAACTCGGTTAGATCCGCGCAGCCGGTCGGCTGCGCTCGGACGCCGTGGCAGCCGGTCGGCTCCTCGCGTACGTGGACGGCGGCGCTCGGCAGTCGTCGCGTCCGGTCGGCTCCGGTCGGCCACACCGCAGGTAGAAACTGACTGCGATAGCGGATATTCCAGCAGATTGTAGCCGTCAAGCGGATGCGGTCGGCTACTGGCGCGTGCTCGAGCATCCGCTGCGACGCGCTGCGCTGCGCTCCTGCGTGGCCTGGTCGGTGGAAACGTACATAAACCGCTAAACCGATTTTGGTGAAATTTGGTACAGCTACTTTTATCCCGAAAATTATGGAATACGTGATAAAAAACGTAAAAAAAAAACGCGGGCGAGGCCGCGAGCGACCTCTAGTAATCTGTAAAATACTTTTTATTTGAATAAGCTGTCATTCTTTGTTTCCGAGATATCGAGGCTCGTGTCAGGATCAATGAATTCGAGTCTCCACCGAATTCATTGATCCTGACTACTTACATTCTTTAAAACATTTTGCGAAGAACAAAAACAGTTGCTATTCTTATTCATGAATTCTTTAGCCCAAAAACATAAGAATACCAAAAATAGCATTAAGCCTTTCAAGTTTACACACAAATAGCGAAGTTAGGTAGCTTTCGCACCCGCAAAACGGATGTTTCTATGTCGTAACGGCCTACTGAAATAGTTTCGGCCTATGTTTTGAATTGAATGCGACCTCCTTCGGTCCGTCCGTTTTTCCCTTCGAGAGTGGTCACTCCTAATGTTACTGACCGAACCTTCTTGTACTGACTAATTGTATTAAGCCTGCGGTTGTTGGGTTTTGGCTTTTAGTGTGTCGTCGACGAGAGAGAATCGTAAATTGGATGAATAGGTTTCGATTTATTTAGTTCATGTACTTCCTTGTGAATAGATGTGTATCTGTTGCCTGTTAACTTTAGTTATGTTCTTTGAGTTTTAGTTCAATGCAAAGTGTCGTCACAGTGTAGTATCACGCGATAATTTCATTCCACGTTGTATAAGCGGCCACATTCTATCCCTGCTGCCTCGTTGGTCTAATGTTCGCAAGCGTGAGGTCCTGAGTTCGATCCCCAGGTCGGGCAAAGTGGGGTTTTCCGTTTGGAATTGCTCAGTAGCAGTCCGGAAGTCTAGATTTGTGCCCGGTTGATGGCAAAAAGCTCGTCCCCTATTACATGGGACTTAAACATAATGGTGAAATGGAGGTACTAAGCACATCTGCTCAACCCTTCGGGGAATAAAAACGTGGTGTTATGTTATGTTATTCTATCTCGTGAGTTGACATTCCATATTAATCAACCGTATTATAAGTGTTTCTTCAAACGTACCGATAATGAGACACTTTGTCTTTTTTCTGTAAATCCATCACGGGTATTGAGGTCGATACCATTCTGAATGTTCCGAAAAATTTAGACCGATTCAAGGTGATGTCGAGAGCGAATCACCTCCGCATTTAGTAAATTGACACTGAAATAGGATTAGGTATACATTTCAATACCTCAAGGTCCCCCTCTTGATTTAAAAGATAAATCTTCAGGCCACCTGCTTCCTTGTATGGAATAGACACTTCTTGGCCTCGTAAAATCTACTAAATAAATTGCAACATTCTTGTGGAGATTGGTTCACGACGCTCTAGCTATAGCTCGAAGAATTGCCCAACCGAAGTGAGAATAGGCGGGGCACATTGGAAAGGTTCTGGCGTGGCGATCGCGTACCGGAACTAGCTGCTAGCCAGATACACCCTCCAGACAAGATAATTTTCCTTAGGGAAAATTCTGACCTAACGAGGGGGGTGTGTGACGGTGGCAGTGGTGGCGACTAGCGGGGTGCGCCTATAAATAGGCCAGCATGCTGCACTTAGTGCTCTCTCGCGCCTCAGCAGCCGCTAGTTAAGTACTACACCTACACCTGAAGACCCTGGACTCCTCGTATCGTATTGTCTAAGAACCACGCCCTGTAAACTAACTTGTAACAATTGTCAAATATTTATTGTATGGTTAAAAGTGTTTTCATTATTCTTATGTAAATACACTCCTGCTAAACAGCTTCTGCTTCTTGCTAGATTTTCTGATTGTATTTGCATATGCTCGTTAAGGGTTGACTCCTCAAGCCACCCGTAACCCGCCGCTAAGCGTGACATGCGTACCGCGTGGGAAGGCCTCCCAGAAGGTGGACCGACGACACGGTGAAGGTCGCGGGAATGCTGGATGCGGGAAGGACAGGACCGGTCGATGTGGTGGTGCTTGAGGGAGGCCTATGTCCAGCAGTCGAAGTCTTTCAGCTGAATGATGATTCTTTGATGATCTCATAACAACATGTAGCTTTCACCGATCCGGTTGCCAATTGTGGCGATCTTGGCAATACTATTCTCACTACTTTTAACTGTAGCGGTCTGGGAGCCAGTTACCAAACGAAAACGAACCACAACCGTCAGTCAGTTTTTGTTAACGAATACTATCAAAATGATTGGTTTCGTATTTTGTGTCAAAAAAAATGACAGCTCTTGAAATTGAAAACTGTTTGAATGAACGGTTCGGCCTTGGTCCGGTTGCGATTTATCAAGATTTCTTTTAGGAGAATTGAGCCCCTGGTTTGAGGGCCAATTTCTAATTGGACATTAACATACAGTATGTATTTATTCTTTATACAAGGCATCCCGGAATTCAGTGTCTAGCAGAGAACAAAATGATAGGGCAGTTTATGACTGTTCAGAAAAAATAATAAGTACCAATTATGAAGATTAATTGTTTTTTAGTTTCAAAGTTACCATGAATAAAATTTTACCTCATAAATCTAACTACTTATTAATGCACGATTCCCACCAATCGGGCCACGCAGGGGCGCAGCGCAGCGCAGCGGATGCTCGAGCACGCGCCCGTAGCCGACCGCGACCGCCTGACGGCTACCATCTGTTGAAACCAGGGCGCAGGCGCACGCGTGTTCGTGTATCCGCTAGCATGCTCTCAGCGACTTGAATGATTCAACTTGCCGGCCGACGACAACACACGAGCCCGCGTGGCGGTGGCCGAGAGGAGCCCACCGGACGCGACGACAGCCGAGCGCCGCCGCGCACGTACGCGAGGAGCCGACCGGCTGCCGCGGCATACGCGCGGATCTATCCGAGTTCCAAGCAGTGTGAATTCCATGCAAAAATGAAACTTAACGAATGTATAGAAGCCTGAATTTCCTTAAGTAGTCTGAAATGCGCACCGGCGCGCCCCGGCGCGGCCCGTTTGGTGGAAATCGTACATACATGTGTTTTTGTTAACATCAACCTTCATTCTGTCATTTGTTCCCGGCTCGAAGTTGAGTTTCGAGACACCATATACAGGCTGTAAGGGTAAACACCGTTATCCTTGAAACCAGTGGTTTGGTTTCATTTATAGAACGTAAAATCAATGAAAAATAACTTCTTTTTTTTTATTAAAATTTTCATTTTTCCTCAAAACCATTTCACCCTATACGCGGGGGCAACAAGCTACAGGAGGGGGCGCGGGAAACTCGCCGCGTGGCCCGACGCACGGCCACGCACAGTTTGCTTCCCCAGTCAGTCAGCTGTCTCGTTAGCGAGTGTGTGTACGCCGCATCGTAGCGCCGCCGCGCCGCTTATTTCTCGTGTATATATTTTGTTATTTTTTTTCTAATCGGTCCTATATTTTTATGTTTAAGTCAACTACCCATTGTTTGAGTGATAACAGTGTTTACCCTTACATGCTGTATAGGTAAAAAGCGAATCACCATAATTTATACCCGAAAAATGGCAATAGACTCGCCACGTTGGACTTAATACCAGGAGGAGGCCATTGGAGCCGAAACGTGGATGAACAGACTCCTGAAATGCGAGTACAACTCTACTTATCCCCGTGGGCATTAGCAGCGTGAGTATTATATGAATGTACAGCTAAAAAAAAGTATAAACATCCAGGAATAATTAAGTTTAATCTACGTGTTCTCATACCTATTTTTATTTTTGCTGCAAAATTTTTAATAACTTGAAAGTTGAATCCAACTTTCCGAGTTAAGCTTTCATATGTCATATGCAACGTGCAAGTTAAATTGGGTTATGAAATACTTCAGTAAAAGAACTTAAAAACTGAATGTACTTTTTCATTTATTTCTATGAGGCAACTCTTGAATTTGGTATTAATAGAAAATCTAATAGAATTTTAACTAAAAATACGACGGCCTTTACCGCTTGGAAGCACTGTGGTTATCAGGAACCTAATTACGTAATACAATCTGGATCGGAAGCGATCGAGATTTTTCTGCTAGAGAGACAGTATAAAGTAATCCTTTTCGCGATTTTTCCATTCAGCGATTCATATCAGCAGTTCGGCAGAAGCTTTATTGGTACTTTCAAAAATCAGACTGATAGTTCTACCGATAGCAATTATTGATATCAGTGTGTACTCAGTAACCATCCATCAGCTAAGGTAGTAATCAGATTGGATGAGCTAATCAAATGGACGCTATGTATTCAATGCGTCACAGTACGTCGAATTGTTAACTAAAGCCTGGTTGTGGCGGACTGACTGTTTAATGTGTCATCTGCCTAAAGCTGGCTTCCCACGGTGCGTGGTAGCGCGCACCGGCTGTGCGTGGTATCATCCGTAAAATCACGCAACGTGGGAAGCCACATTATGAGGGTGCGTGATTCAAAGCATTTTTTTCATTTCAAAATACCAAGTGAAAGAGAGCTCGCACCGCACCATTGAAGTTACCGACTCGTGGCGGATACTTCGCACCGCTCCGCACGCGTCCGCGTTACCACGGACGACTCTCTTCCCATCGTGCGTCGGTGCGAGCTCGTGCGTCGCGGTGCGCTATATCACACACCGTGGGAAATAGGCATAAGGTTGCCTTTCCACAATAGATATGCGAGGTAGCTAAGCGGTGCAAGGTTAAAGCACAGTTCAGACTACGCTATACTATTTCGATATACAACTTTATTTTTAGTAGGTATATACAAAAACCGAGACACCCCAACAAGATTTTCATCAGAACTGCCTGAATGTGTGTTTCTTTTTTAGAACCTTACACTGAACACTTTAACGGCCGAAACCATATCTCAACCAAATCGATGTTTTGACAGGGATTCAATAGAAATAATGTCAAAAACTTTCATCAATCCAAACATTTTACATTGAGGTCAGTTATTGGTTTCGGCCGTAAATCGACAGCTTATACGCAAAGCGTATTTATCCGATTATTTGTACAACCAAGCAAACAGAGTGCTTAATATAAATCCTCTCTCAATTAGAGAGTTGAAACGAAGATTAAATCATGGCTACTGACACAAGCCTACTCATAAACCGAATCTTTACTACTATAGGTATACAACCTTATTTTTACTTTATACGAAAATAACCGAGACACCCCAACAAGATTTTCATCAGAACTACCTGTTTTTTTTTTTTTAGTAAATCTCCATGTTACACCTTAGTTTATGTCGCGTTAAGTTCCCCAGTAAAGTGTGAAATGCCTGAGATGTGCTATGTAGGGGTTATCTAATACACGGAAACTGACCAAGCGGACCATCTCAAGCCTCAAGGTAATCTATTCCCGTCCACTGTTATGCGTAGAAACCTATTGAAAGAGAATCGAAATTTATGAAAAAAAAAGAAAAAATACAATGTGGTGTAAAAACTATGTCAATCGATTCTTCTGGTGATTCTGAACAAACTAGTTTCAGGTTTAGGCTGAGCTGTGCGAGAAAATATGTGGTGCGAAAATGTGTAGCGAGGATGTGAAACGGTGTGACCCTATCCACCAGAGCTGTGCGAGGAATGTGTAATGTGTTAATGTGTACAAATGAGCGGTTCGAGCGGACTCTTTTCGAATATGAGGGAGAAGTGAATGATGAAATGAAGTGATTCTATTAGTGCTTACAAAACACATTCCTCGCTACGCAGCTTAATACAGCTCTGGTGGATGCTCAGCCTTAGTGTATACTAAAACTAGCTGTAACTATACAGCGTGTTACATAATTCGCCTTAAAAAAGAAAATGTTAATCAAGTAGTCTTTTATGGTTGTTGTCATTTACCTCTCAGAGGAAATTAGGTAAGAATGTAAATAACTTTCTGGGTAGTTTACTCTTTACTTTTATGTTTTCAGGGTTGCGTTTCAGTGATGATTTTATTTTATGATTTGCCCAAATTTTTTTTTGGTTCTTACTTTTCTTTTAAATTATTGCCAATAGACTCTTTACAAGGGACCTTTTAACCCCCTTTCGGCTTTAGGGGTATTTTTGTAACACGCATAGTATGACGTCCACACTATACGCGATACCGCAAGCCGGTCTACTATGTATAGCAAGTTATTTATTTGACGGCGATCCGTTAGGCGACGGACGGGATAGAAGTGAAACGGGGCTGGGACAAGAGAATTGTACGATATAGCTCTGAAAATTGCTTAAGTTTATCGCGTACAGAAAGCCAATACTTAATAGCATAGCATTATGTGAACGTGACCATATAAAATATACAGGGTGTAAACGAATTCGTGTAATGCCTTCAAACCATATGATCTATTAGTGGTGTAGATTAACACCGCCTGAGATTTAGATAGATTAAAAATAAAAATAAACTTTTTTTTTCAAATATTTTTTTATGTGATAGAAAATTTCGATGCCTTGCATAAATGAATGAAAGCAAGGTGACACAGCTGACGGGCACAACTAGCGCGATATCGCTACACGCAGTCAATTAACTTGGGACGCTAAAATTATTCAGATACAGAACACCATGGTTAATTTTTTGAAAACTGTTTTTTGTTGATTCTGAAAAAAAAACCTATGCAAGGTCCAATAAGTGTCACCAGTAGATCACGCGGTTTGAAGGAATTACACGAATTCATTTACACCCTGTATATTGAGCGATATCGTTGTGCTATATAATATTTGCTATAGCGTAGTCTGAACTGCACTTATTTCCACCAAAGCTAAGTGGTGTTGAGGAGTAACTAACTACGTAGTACGTCGTCTACTTAGCTCTGCTCCATACTTCCCATAGTTACATCATTCGCGCATCTCCAGCTCGAATCCTTAGCTCGCTTCAACTAGTATTTAAAAAACTTAGCTTCGTTGAACTCCTTTCCACCAGAGCTCAGCTAATAGCTAAGCTATGAAAAATAAGCGATGCTATTGGTGGGTTTGACACATATTTGTAGCCTAGTAACTTAGCGTCTCAGTTGGAAAGGCAGCCTAAGGTTGACCTCAGAAATGTCTTGCTAAATTTAGATCTAGAATTCCAAATTCCAAAATTTCATTCATCTGACCCCTGTCTTTATGTTTCTAGAAACTCCAACCCTTATCTCTCTTTAAAACTGGAAGAGAAAAATTGCTTCAATTACAATTAAACGAAAGAATAAACTCTAACAAACTAACAGATAAATAAACGGCAAATAAAACCCAGTTCCATTAACTCCCTTTGCAGCATAACGCTCATTTTAACTGCATTTCCCTTAACAGCACTTAATTAGCTACAAAAGCTCATAACAGGGTGAATAAAAGATTCACTACACATTGTAAGCTGAATTAGTACTACAACTCGTGCCGGGTACGTGCATTTGTTAATTACCAAGAAATAACCTCGCCTGCTACTTAGCCTTAATGTGTAGTTCAGACTGCGTTAAGTTCGAGTAGGAAGTTCTTGTTGCCTTGTAAATTGGTAAGGCTGAGTTCACATTGTCATTGTGTATTTTTTTGTGGCTTTTGTTATTTTCGGCATTGTCTATTTTATACTATGCGTTCTTTTTTGTTTCAGCTATTTGATTTTTCGTTGGTGTGTATTTTTTCACATTTATTTTTATGTTTTCTAAGAAAACATAATTTCATGTTGAACACAATAATAAATTAACATTAGATTCCCTCTTTTTAGGGTTCCGTACCCAAAAGGGTAAAACGGGATCCTATTACTAAAACTCCATTGTCCGTCTGTCTGTCCGTCTGTCTGTCTGTCACCAGGCTGTATCTCATGAACCGTGATAGTTAGACACTTGAAATTTTCACAGGTGATGTATTTTTGTTGCCGCTATAACAAAAAATACTAAAAAACAGAATACAATAAATATTGAAGGGGGCTCCCATACAACAAAAGTGATTTTTTGCTCGTTTTTGCTCAATATTGATAACGGCGACAGGTAGACGCTTGAAATACCCACAGAATATTTAGTTATATAATATATTCACTTTAAAAATAAATAAAATGAATGTTTAAAGGGGGCTCCCATACAACATACATGATTTTTTTGCCGTTTTTTATAGGTAATGGTACGTAACCCTTCCTGCGCGAGTCCGACTCGCACTTGGCCGGTTTATTCATAAACCTTGCTCCACACTATTTTATTTTTTTCATTTATGACTTCTCTCGAATTATTTTAGAAATATAGACGCATAGGTATCTAGCCTATGCGTCTATTGAAACATCAAAAGCTAACCTAATGGTTCAATTAGGGGCGTCTGGACACGTTTACTGCTCACTAACTTGCTCATAACTTTACTTCGGACATACAGTTAGTTAGAATTACTTTGTTAACAACAACCCGGGTAACCGCCACTTTACCTGCTTTTAGCCTTATTCCGAACTTGGTTTGCTCATAAACCTATTTGTAAGTGCACATACGGCTGTTTTAAACATAACTTTTTATGTTCAAAAACTAAAAGTTTTTGTTTTATGTTTCTGTTAATGAATGCAGGGATATTATTGTGGGGAAAGTGAAGTAAGTATTATAAGCATTCCGAAATTAACCTTTATGACGATGTTTTTATGTAAATTCTGTACTTATTTTGCTATTGATGAACTTACATTTTTGTACTTCATATTAAAGGATATACAGAGTGTAAACGAATTCGTGTAATTCCTTCAAACCACATGATCTATTAATGGTATAGATTAACCCCGCATGGGATTTAGAAAGATTGAAAATAAAAAAATCTTTTTTTCACTGTTTTTTTTTTATTTGATAGAAAATTTCGATGCCATGTATAAATGAATGAAGGCACGGCGACGCAGCTGACGGGCACGAGTAGCACGATATTGCTCCACGCAGTCAGTTAACTTGGGACGCTAAAATTACTCAGATACAGAATACCATGCTTCATTTTTTTAAACCTTTTTTTGTTGATTCTGAAAAAAACCTATGCTGAGTCAATCACCAGTAGATAACGCAGTTTGAAGGAATTACACGAATTCGTTAACAGCCTGTAGTTTAGGTATATTTAAGTTCATCAATAATAAAGTACATATAGATTTGTAAATAAAAAAACTTGTTTTTTTTCGTTTTTCTTTCTGTTAATTGCGTAACGTAACCAACATCAATCTTGACTGTTGATGTGTTAAAAACAATAATCATTGCGTGGTACAGACGCCAGCACATAAAACTACTACAATCTGTCAATTTTTTTAATAGATTTTCATCTTTATCGCAAAAGCATTAAGTTCAAGGTTGATTATGAAAATCAACCTTGAACTTAATGCTTGTCACATTGTTCACATGTCAGAAATTTGACAGTTTCTGGCAGCTTAATATACTGGCGTCTGTACATAGTTGTGGAGAAGTCGGTTCGTTAATACAAACGTTGCTATAGAAATTGTTGACCTGTCAAAATCAAAGCCATAGAGACTACGAGTGTATTGCACAAATAGAATACTGGTATTTAAAACGTATAATTTTACGATGAGGGTACACCCCTGTGTCTCATACGTCATACCATGATCTACAATCAATGTACTCACCATATGTCAATCCCATAATGTCCCATGTCCGACGATACAAGAATCTAAAAATCTAGTATACACCTATTACTCATCTGAATTTATGACGCTGAGATAGCATTTTCAGTAACAAAAAATGCCACACGAAGTCTCTAAAATATGGTTCATGAATAAATTCGGACCTAATATCCTTTTTAATAACAAACTCGTTATTTTTATGCTAATTTAAGACTGAGAGTCCCTTGTAATTTGTTGGAGTCAAATGTGAATAAAGGTCAATGGTTTTTGCAAAAATATAGTGTTCTTTCTATAACATAAACTCTTACTTCCACTGCTGAACATAGGCGTTCCCTAAAACCGTTACAATGAACGTGAGCCTATTGCCATTATACGGGCATTACATATTCCTAGCCGCCTCCCTACTTTGTCTTGAAATAACTCTCTGCTAATCTTTAACGATACTCAGGGGAAGTGAAAGGATAGTCCATTGTTTGTCGAGAAACACATAACTAACTAAAACATAACATAGCCAAAATTCAGTTTGAAAAGAACATCTGACAAAATGGACCAAACAGTAAAGTAGCCGGCCAAAGAAAATTAATTATACATATATCATAATATATGCATAATTTTCTTTGGCCTTTATAGTACATGAATACCTAAACATTTTTTAATATGACGTCATTGCTCTAGGTCTGATATCTGAGTCACTACATAAGGTTAAACTCTTTTATCTGTTCTGTGGTTAAACTATTCCATTTCAGTCAAAACTAAAAAGAATTTGTAAATGAAAAACATTACAACAAACATTAAGATACCATGTACAGTCACCATCAGATATATAGAAGCAGTTCAGGTACTCAAATAATTCTACACTCTCAAAAACACAATAACATCTCGCTGCTTAAATTCAAAGGGGCCATAAGTCTAAAAGTCATTTTTTTACAGGAGAGGTCATCAAAGTTTTTTCCGTGGTATTTGTTTTTTTATTAAAAAAATATATATTCTATACCTATGTGTTATATATCATCGGATGTATATTTTAAGCCTCTATTCGTCTATAGTTTCATATTTGCTGTAAATTTTACACAGTTAAGTAAAACATCACATAAGTCCCTTTTGCTTATAAAAAATGACCGTAATGTTTATGAATGTAATTAATAAATAGCCACAAGTCATAGTAAAAACAAGTTTTATTAGATGTTTTCCATCATTGTTTTGTGCAATGTGTTAAGAATACACAATTATAACTAAATGATAGCAATACCTTGCAATAACATTCTATAAAATCAACCTATAAACAATTTTTAAAAAGAGTAACTTTAACTTTGTAATTATTTTAGTGAAAATGCTGTTATAATTTTAAATTAACTTTTTAGCTAGTTAAGGATAGCTAGCATTTTGAGTAAATTATGCAATATAGGTAACCAAGTCACATAAAAAAACTAAATAAAAGTACTTCTAAAGAAGAGAGGGTACACAAAACTAAGTTGCTAGATTAAGTGCTAAAGCACACCATGTAAACAAGTTATTAAAATGCTTATTTTGTTATCTAAATTAAACAACTCGATAAATCACAAATTATAAGGCGACATAAATCTATGACTTACATCACGATGAGATCTAGGATCAATATTAACTATACCCTTTTCAGCGTAAGGTGCGTCCTGACATTTCTCTACAAAACGTTAACATACAAAGAATATCAAATAATAATAAAAAAACAAAACAAATAATATAGCTATTTCACTGTTTTTGATGGTGTTGTTGAGATTTTTTCGATAACGGTCTTACGGCTATCGTTTAAGAAATGACCGAGCTGTCAGAACTCATGTTTCGTTGAACAGAGTACAAGTCATCACAATAATCTCTCATAAGTAAACTAACACTTTAAATTATTCCTCAACTAAAATCAATCTGTATCAATCAGTCTTAGAAATACCCTGGTTTAAATAAGTATACTTACTTAATTATCATCTAAAACTATAATCATATTAAAGATTAGCATAAAAAGTTTCGTGATTCTTTGGGATCACATTCTTTTCAATCATGTTTAAAAGGCCCTGTTTTTTCGCTTCAGCAACTTGTAACTTATTGGCATAGAGTTTTTTTATAGTTCACGGACCAGTTCCAGGTGCATTTTGCCTTCTTTTTAATGTAGCTACTTGGGCATACTCTGCGTCTTCGTAGGAAGTCTTATATAAAAACATGTTCTTACGCTCTTGATCAGTTTTAATGACTTTAAGATCTACCCATTTCACCTTGTCTCCATCTTCATTGGTGGTGTAGTTGCCAACAGCTAGAGACTTCAAATTCATAAAATTCTCATGTGTGAGTTCCTTTATAGTAAAAGGTGTTCCTTTCTTCTTTGCGGTTTTAATCAAACTTATGTACTGGTCAGGTACATAAATTGGCGAAGATTTTAATGCTCTTGTGATATTCCTCTGAATGACGGAGTGAACGGCATCCCCCTCATTCTGGGTGTGCCCCTTAATTAAAAATGTATGAGTTATGCTCTTAAGTTTCGGAAACTCATTTATGGCGTGCTGATACATTGCCAACATAAATTTATTTTTCTGTTGACCACAGCAATTGTCGCTATAGAAAACAACGTCAAAATATTCACTTGCTTTATCGTGCAAACTCTTTAAGTAGGTACATAAGTTCGCATGAACCTATTTCGTTAGCGCCGCGGCCTCCTTCTCCTTCGTGCCACACAAAATATGTAGTGTTTTTAGTACCAAGCTCAGTAATAGTAAAATTCAACAGATTCATTCAGCTTTGGGACGTAATAGAAGCTTGATACTTCACCTTGTGGACAGGGCATTACCGCTTGTAAATCATAGACTGTGACTACAAAGTTTTTGTCTACACTTTCCTTGTCTTTCTCTTTTTGTAATCTTACCAAACATTTTTTTTCTTTAAGGTGCACATCTAGAAATTAAGAAACAATGTTGTTAGCAGAATATTTGACGGACAAAATATAACAACGTGATTACGCGGCAACACAATTATCGAAAACTTAGATACTAATTTTACCAATAGTTTGGTCGAATATTCGTTTTATTCGGCCAGGCGCCTTGTCAAATATAAGCTTTAAGCATATGTTAATACTTAATAATTTCATTGAAACTCTTGTTATTATAATTTTTGATTTAATTTTGAAACATAAAAAGAACCTAAACAAATAATGCATATTTGTTTCAATAAAAACTATCACATTCACCTTAATCTTATGTGCAAAACAGAAGCATTCCAAATACTGCACCTTTTTTTTCGTAAAATAATAATAAAACTCATTTCTTTTAAATTCAAAACGAACGCATTACAAAACACGGCACTTTTGCTGATGAAATAATGTTATACTTACATGTATTTTAAATTCAATACGGTCGTATTCCAAAATATGGCACTTTTTAATATTAATATAAATTTTATTTAATATGAATTTTAAATGAAACTGAGATATATTTGGAAATGTGGCCCTTTTTTACAAAGAATACGTGTGGTTAAGCAGAATGCCGGGTCACAACTGACAAAATGGCGGCTTTGATCTGAAATTAGCCACCAAAGTGTAAAAATGCAAAGAGGCCAGTAGTGTGATTGGACTATTATTAATGCGAAAATACTGGGTGTCTTTTTCGCATATGAAAATATGAACAGAATTGATACGATTTTTGCAATAAAAAGGGTTTTGAATTATTTTGATTTGTGGCCCCTTTGAATTTAAGCAGCGATCTGCACAACAATAGCGTTCAAATTATTGTTAGCATCCAATGTATCAATATCATCTGAACACTCGCAATTCAAATATTTCTATGCAAACAAATCATCTTGTCAACTGAGGTAGTCAAATGTAACTAAGCAACCAAAGTGTTCAAAAATATGTAAACAATAACCATTTCTCAATACATTGCTCAGTGATACAAAGGCCTGTTACAAACCTAGCCGTTTTAGGGCGGTTACAGACCTTGGTGTTTTATGCTCGTTTTTAACCGACTTCAAAAAGGAGGAGGTTCTCAACTCGGTTGTAAATTTTTTTTTTTATATTTCTTACATCAGAACTCCGTCAATTTATGAACCGATTTGAAAAATTCTTTTTTGTTTGAGAGGGTAAAGGTACTTTCCGTTTAGTCCCTTATAAATGTTGTTATGATTAGACCATGAACTTCAGAGATATGGAACGGAACTCTTCCCCCGCCCCCCACTTTCCGGAATCTTTGAATTATGTCGTGTAAGGTATAGCATGAAAGGGCTTATTATACCCGACTACGGCAAAGTCAAAAATAAGGATTATGAAGAGAGAGGGAGAGAGTATGGAGGAGAGAGAGTTTAATTTATGGCACTAAAACGTATTTAATAAAAAATAAACTTATAAAAAAGTAAAAACCGACTTCAAAAAAAACTATATGGAGTAAAATAATTACCATAAGATAAAATTAACAGTTTCAGAAGACGGTGCAATTCTACACTGAAAAAAATTGTAGCCACCGACTTCTGAAACTGTTGATTTTATGTTTTTTGTAGTCGGTTTTTACTTTTTTTTTAAGTTTTTGCATGCGCGCATTCAAGCGCGTTACATTTCGCGCTTCAAAAAAACCGAACGCACGTATATGCTACTGTTCGCACTGCCAGTGGGTCTCTCTGTTGCAATATGGATTCGACCGCCGCGCCATACCAGTGTGTTATCGCTGTAAGGTGTACAGTGTCCTGCGACATTATTAAGATTAAAATGCAGGCATTGCAATTAAAGGCAGGCGGTGAGCCACTAAAAAATGTAACGCGTATGGCTTTCTATACCAGCGCACGCACTAGCGGTTCTTTTTAAAATGACTTTTAAAACGTATCGTGCTAGATTTTGGGTAAAGGTATATTCGATGCTATTCGATGATAACTGACTACTAAAATCAGGCTACAGTGCATGTTCATAGATAAGCTGTATGGTGCTTTTAGCATTTGAAAAAAAGGGGTGCATGAAAAGAGTCTCCACGAGTGACGATACTTCAGTACGTCCGGCGCACCCTGGGCAGTCAGCCTCGCTACCATCCTTGCTGACTGGCTAATCTTTTCACCACGGCATGAGCTATTCTTATTTATTTATTTATTATATTATTTATATATAGCTCGTGCCGACACGATAGAAAAAGAAGCATTTGAAACCGCATGTGTAAAATCATATAGAAACTCAGTGCGTGCTTAGTCGGGCTGATTTTACATCGTCAGATATCTTTTAACTGAGTAATTAAATTGACGTTTAACAGATTTTGTACTTTTTTGAGCATTGTTATCAATCCGAAACATGGTTAAAATGAACCGAGGTATTTGGTAGGTATTTATTACGAATTCAATTCCTGATGATATACTAGAAAATGCAGCAAATAAAAATGTCAGTTTCATTCAAATTAATTGTTCCGAATTTAATGGCTTTCGCGTGGAATAAATACTCGTTTCAATTTCCTTACGATGTTTTCCTATAACTTGACTATCAGATTATATTATAAACAAAAGACACGTCAATGACGTCACGCACGAAATGAAAGGGATATAGCTATATGAAGAAAAAGAAAAAATGCTGTATTGACACAATAGTACACATTGTATCTATTTTTGAACTTTTAATTTATGACTCTAAGTACAATCAAATACAATTCATTTTACGTTGCTATCCTGACTTTCTGAATAACGTGTTGCTTAGTTACCTTTGAATGTTTAGCTTGTTTACTTACCATAGACCTTTAGTTTGTAAATACATATTTGACATTGTGACTGCTCAGATATATTTGGAGTTTATGATGCTCAAAACAATTTGAACAGTTGTTGCATAGATGTTTTTGGTGTCTCGAATGTGTTTAATTATTTGGACACCTGAGTTGTTCATCTACTTCTGATGCTGACTGTACCTACTGTTAGTTAATATCTTAACGCTTAAATTCTTTATGTTTTATCAATAAGATCGAAAATTTTAACCTTATGTAGTGACTCAGATATCAGAGCTAGAGGAATGACGTAACAATCAAAAATGTTTCGGTAGTCATGTACTGTCATATCATTATATTAATATATACTTTTCTTTGGCTGGCTACTTTGGATTTTGGTCCAAAAATGTATGAAGCTTGTCAGGTCTCCTTTCGATCATAATTTATACGGTTATATCAAAAATGAATAATCATTGAAATTTTCAAACTGAATTTAGGTTATGTTATGTTTTGGTTATTTATGTTTCTCGGCAAACAATGGACCATCATTTCACATCCCCTTTCACATCTCAACATCTCTCCCGACGTTTACATTGTCCAAAAGATACTTAAATGCGGAGAGAGAAGAGTCTCTGGGCCTCCCCTAAATTTCTGCTTGAGGAAAAGGATATATAGTTCCACAGAAGCAGATTATGAAATAAACAACAAAGCAAAATAAACACATAAATGTTTATCATCAAAACATAGTACCCTGTTAAGATCAAGGCGCAAATAACTTTCATGTCAGATTTCATTTCGTATGCAAACAAAATTAACAGTTCAAAAGGCTCTCATTTACCAGCGGGTCACCGCGAACCCTCGGCTCATTTTTTATGTAGATTGCGTCGAAGAAAAGTTTTACAATATCAGTCTGTGACGCGAGAGCCCTGCACCTCTCTCACGGGACCTTCCTTGTATTAAATTCGGCTGTACTTCACTGTCTTCCATTCGAATACTATAGAAGATGCTCGAGCGCCGTGAAATCCTTTAGAAAGGACGTTTCTCCGAATATTTCCAACTGTTTGTTTTTTATAAATTGTTATTTACATAATGGAGGAGTGGGTTACCAATTTACGCTTGTATAGAGATAAGAGCTAAGATAATTTGTTTTAGTAAATGTATTTGAAATGGGATAGGCGCGTCCCGCTAGATTAGATTTGGAGCCATGTCATGCAAATGTACGTGCTATTATGTATGTATTAATTTGTGCTTCTGTGTTAATGTTGTCACGTCTTCTATCACATTAGATTCCATAAATACACTGTTACTGATACAGCGTGCATATATGACGCAGAAAAAAAACGTGTTGTACTAAGATCAAGTATGTAACTAGATGGAACATTTTTAAAACGAAAAATTTGCTCTAGTTCATCTCTTCACTCTAATGAGAGATGATCCGAGGGAAAAAGAGACGAACTTATTGTCATGCGTGTACACGTCAAACGAAATGAAGCTTAAATGAGTTGAAAATCCTGAATGCATTTAAATATATGATTAGAGACGAGGCAGAATAATCTAGGGACGGTATCGATACTTTAAATATTTATTTCCTTAAAATTGAATAATTAATGACTTTCGAATTTGAAACGTTTTTGCAGCGACGTGGCTTTTCAAAAACGCCTTTCAAAATGTAAAAATTCTTTTCATAAAATACGTAATTAATTTAACTAAAAAATCACTCAAACTAAATACAGTTTACAATAGAACTAAGAATGCATACGACGTGAATGATGATAATTGACCAACGGCGTATCGTAGTTGACTATCGTTTTAACGCTTAGCAGACTGGAGCAGTGGTGGTCCAGAAGTAACGGCGCCAGCGCCACGGTTACCATGGAGTTTCTTGTCGGCTCATCTCCATAGGACTTACTTTTTGGAACCGTGCAACCAAATTGTCGCGACATTTCCTAAATGCATGTACTCTGCATATTAGAAATAAAAAAAAAACGTTGAATTTGAGTTGTAGGTCGCGGGTTCGAACCCAGGCAGGCACGCACTGTGTAATTTGTTTTGTCACTGCTCTTAAAGCTGTAAAGGAAAACGGCATGTCCAAGATCCAAAAAATCGAATACATGTGTCATCCATCAATCCACATTGGGGCTGCGCAGTGTATTACAGCCCAATCCCCTCTTTCTAGAGAGGAGGCCTGTGTCCCCGCAGTGTTTTGCTTATGCTTGGAAGACGTGTGACGTAACACTTAAGCTCACATTTTGATGTTGCTTATGTGTGGGTTACAACATACCACTGGAATTTGCTATATGCATAGGTATCTACTTACTCAATCACTCTTCTATATTTGGAGGACTGGGCTTTAACAAAGGTGAGTACAAATTAAAACAGACAGCATTTGATCAAACACGTTTATTCCAAAATAATAAGAAACATTTTAAAATACTGGTCGTAGATTACTTATGTAAGGCACCCCGACCGAATCGGTTAGATTAGGTTAAAACAAACGCGTAACACAAACGCGCGCGAGTTTAACTATGCCCTTTTTACTGGGAGAGCTATAGAAGTATGGGGCAGAAGCGTCGTCGTTCTCTTCTTCAAGAAGAGCGAAGACTTTATTGAAGAATTATAAATTTCGCTTCTGAGCCATGTCTAAAAGTTGTTTTCGAGAGTTGTTATAAATCGTTTCGCGCAAAGATTCGACGAATTTCAACCACCGAAGCAGGTCGGGTTTGGAAAAAGATATGGCACCACAGACCACCGCTTTCATCTGTCAATATCAATAAGTACGTCTGTCTCCTGTTTGTAAATTCATCACGCAAAATCTAAAGATCACCATTTACAAAACAATACAAAACAAAAATCCATGATTTTGTTAATGGTGGTAATAACATTAATATTGTAGTCTTATACCTTTGTTTTGTTAGAAATAATTTCAAAACTTTTTTTACGTATTTACAATTTACGGCTTTTACACTGTTTTTAAAAAACTATTTGATTTTGGCCTCCAATAACTAGCTGATCCTAACTGATTAATTAAGTAAATTATACAAATCATTCTACCAACTTAGAAATCTTAGGGCCAAAACATACTTAGCGTATCTTGCGCAGTACGCGGCGCAAGATACGCGACGCACGCGTAAGTGTGGCTGTAGCCGCTGAAAATACGCCGAATATACTTAGTTAACTTTACATCGCTCGAAACTTTACTCGTTCTAGGCCCCATTAGGCTCGGCTTATCAACGTACAACGCGCGCGGTGAGGTCGCGCAAAAGAATTTGTATGTATACGCGTAATGCGACGAATCATGAGCTGCGCCAGATACGTTCAGTGTGCAGCCTTATAACTATTTTGTTAAATTGAAGTTAAAACTTAAGATATTGATATAATTGAATTATTCTACAACCTTAAACCTCATAAATAATAACATAGCTTACAAAACAAAATGTACATAAGTACTTATACATATAAATATTAATTGAATTCCATGTAAAATAAACGTATGATCACTATAATTATGTACCTTTGATATTGATTGTTCTGGAAATATAGTGGGTACGGCATCACTACGTAGAGTTCTTTTTTTGTAACCTTCACGGTAGCAATCCACTCTAAAATGGAGTGAAAATAATTTTGAGTAGGTACTGTGAAGTAGCGATGGGTCGTTGAAGGTTTTTCCGTCAACGAAACGTTAACGTTGAATTGCGTTTGTCAACTAGTTGATCAACTAGTTAATTTCGTCAACGAGTTAACGTGTTACGAACGTCAACTTGCATGAACGATAAACGCCTAAACGCTTTTATTAACGTATGCTGTTGTAATGTTAATTCACGAACAATTTGATGCAGTTTACCTAATGAAATTGGATAACATTTTATGATGAATCATTTTAAGAATTAATAATATGACATTATTAATTCTTACTTTCTTTAAAAAATAATGACATTGATCAAATTACTAAATAAATAAAAAATCTTGTATTCGTTATTTAGAGTTCAAATTCTTGTCATGGCTATCGCGTCGTAGCGGGAGTTTTATTCTTAAAGAAATACAATTTACATACGTTGAAAATAACAAAACGTTGACCGTGTACAAATCAACTCGTTGAATACGTCAAACGATGAAACGAGTTGAATTCATAAACGTCGTTGTCTCGTTGACGAATTCAACGAGTTGATTTGTACACGGTCAACGTTAATTCCGTTGAAGAGACATCAACGTTGATTCAACTAGTTCGTTGATTCAACGCCCATCGCTACTGTGAAGGAGTCCAATTTTGTCTTCCAAGATTACGTACCCACTTTATATCTGATTTTTGGTTCCAAAGGAAATCTAAAAAAAAACATTATATAATTACATTATAAATGATATAAATGTTGTATAATGATGTTCGCACTTATACCTAACTATATTTCTACTATTATCTTAAGCATTCACTTATAAATAGAAATATTTAAAGTGAACATATAAAGCGACTGAGAAAAATATCGATATTGTGGATCTTCCCTACTTGTGCGAGTAAAGGTAGATGATCTGCCAAAAACTCTTTGTAAAATACAACAATGTTATTTCTTGAATAAACTACGTTGTATATGCTTACTGAAACTTGATAAAACTTTTAGTGATTACTAATACTAAACGTAAATGGCTTAAAACGGCATTTGGGAACAGTCTTTTCGTAAAAATGAGTGTCGATAACTTACCTATGGAAAGATAACTTGCTATTATTTTCACTTAGAACACTCATACGGCTCTTACAGCCGACTGCAACACAAGCCATATTTAATGGGGCAAGCAATGAACACACTCACTCAGGTCACAATGGCACCAAAAGAAGAATAATTCGATGAAAACTATGTAAGAGCTTGGTATAGTGCATTATACCAAGCCGACTCGCAATTGTAAATTTTGACGTTTAAGACGGAGTCAAAATTTTATGGTTATCTCTTTTTTCTTAATTCTTAATTGTCATTTGAACAAAAGAGACAAAAAGTAGAATGACATTCATTTTAAAAAGGTTCTGTCTAGTTCACATACTTTGTCTAAGGTGTTGTAGGTATCTATACAGATATTATTAGTATACAACGTGAACTAACCTCGTTAGTTATTCATGAAGAACAAAAGTTAATTTAAAGCGTAACTTATTTTTTGAGCAATAAAAAATGACTGCCGTATCGGAACACAAAGCCGGCCAAAATGGAACACGTCCAAAAAGTCTTGAAGTCTCAGCTTACAGGAACTTTACTAGTACAAGCGTAGTAGAAAATGGTCGTCGTATATCATTTTGTATGCTGTGTAATGAGAATAATTTAAATTACATACCATAATATAGCTAATTTTAAGCCAAGTCTCAGTTTCAAGTAAAATATACGGTCGGCCATTAGCCGTGAGCGGACAGTATGCATCGCATCGTACCAGGATTTTGCATTTCCATCTTATTGTTGCTCTGCCCTCGTTTGGATGCAAATATTTTATAGTTCAAGCCCGAGCGAGCCGTCCCGCATTTTAGTTTCTTTCGCTTCCTGTAATTTGCTTTCGCGATGTTTTTTCTCCTTTTCATCTCGCTTATTCCAATTTAAAATGGAACGTGCATAAAAACCTCGGATATTATTCGACGCATTTTGCGGATACTGGACTATGACGGTTATTATTGTTGTAGTAAAATTCATATTCGTATAGCCCGCGTGCCCGCGATGCTATTCTTGCGAAGCATGCCAGCGAATAACCACGCAACTGTCATTTTAATTATTCATTTGTAATTCTCAGTTAGGAAATATAGTAGCGTTAAAATGCTCATGTTTAAAGAATGGACGCGGTCTGTTACTGGAACATGCATTATGTACAGTCAGGTGCAAAATGCAATATTAGGTGGCCTTTTTTTTGGGTAGCAATGTTTTTTATTCACGTTAGTAGCATGTCGGTCAACCTCACCTGCAATGCTCAGATTAAGGTCGTATAAAATTTTATTTGCATTAATTTTACGATAATGAGAATTTTATGTTCCAATCTTTTTGATTATCAGTCAAAATTCTCCTCATTTAGCAACTACCGTTTTACATGACCAAGCTAATCTAGAAATGAAAAATAGAGCAGCTTATCATCCCGCACAAGTGAGAGTCTGCAGCAAGTAGGTCAGTGGGTGACTGTGTGGCGATAGATTAACAAACTCCTCTACTCGTGGCCCACTGAGGTCTTTAAGCTCAACATTTGCTGACAAACTAGTTGTGAATTCGCTTGGAGTTCTGCTTATCTTAAAACAATCTTGCAGAGATAAAAGTAGAGCATGATAATGTTTGGAAAGAGGACTTTTTGTGTTTGTAATCTAATGGTTGTGTACTTTATTGAGTCATAAAATTTTCATCAGTTAATGCTGCTAATCCCAGCTGTTCCTTCTAATATAGAAAACTAATATTGCATAATTATACCGAAATTTAAAAAAAAAAATTTGAGCACCTATTCATTAAGAAACATCCCGACCGAGAAAATGAAATGATTTTTTTATATCCTTTCGTTTTGCTTAGATAGTGGTATTTTAGATCCTCATACAGGTTGTTATATTGTTTGTGCTCTTTTTTGTCACTTGTCAGGGAATTATACAGGGTCTAATTATAAACAGTCGACAAACCGAAATGGGAGATTGTACTCATCACTATGAACTACTTTTACTATGGGACCAAACCTGAAATCGCGAAAAAAAACAGCTGTTCCCTACATTTATGTTCGCATAACTCGTCAAAATGTAGGGAACGGCAGATTTTTTTTCGCGATTTTAGATTTTACAATCTCCCATTTCGGTTTGTCAACTGTTTACAATATCACCCTGTAGAAGTACCTACCTGTACTTCTATAATTCCCTGTACAAGTCCAGAATCAATCACTTTTCTTTCTTTCTTCAAAATAATACCTACTCATAATATACTTGTAATTCACATATTAATGGTAGCTGGTGTGTTACCAACCAACCCACCACTAACGCAACAATAATATTGTTTCTAGCACTACCACAGCAATTAGTGTTAAAGTAGACACTATATGTACGCACTCGCTTCGGCACGGAAAACAATCTTGAAAAAGTAAATATAAAACACTTTTGTAATCGAATGTACATTCAGGAATAGCCAATTACAAAGTTGAATTACAGCCCCTATAGGTACAGACATTTACAAAAGTACTTACGTATAAAATATATTTTTTTACTTACATAACGTATTCAGGAGGATATATGAGTACTAACCGATGTACTAGCAAGAAGTTTATATCAGGTTTATAGCAAGTCTGGCATATCTTAATATCTTTCCCTCTTCATACGCTACAATAATGTTACATTAAATATTTTCTGTTTCATCTATTCCAATATAACCTTTTTTTATATTCCAAGCTTAGAAAAACTTTGATGTATTTTTTTATAATACCTACTACATTTAGTAATTCAAGGTTAGGTGGGTACACGTGGTACCGAAAATTAAGGAAAAGACACACGATGCAGTGCGGCTCCAGTGCGGCGCCTGAGCGGTGCCGCTGCGGTGTATTACATACTTTCCATGGTATACCACACGGCGCCGCACGCTCGTCGAACCAAGACGAGGGGGGAGGCTGTATGCACCGGAGCAGCACCGCTCCGGCATCGCAGACCGCAGATGTGTTGACGGAGAGCCGTTCCACAAGGTGCGATGCGGTGCTGCATCGCACCGCGTGGCTCTTGCGACGCCGCGTACTACGTGTGTACGCTGATTCGGCAAAATGTTCGCCGTGCGGCGGCGCACCGCACCGTGTGGCTTCTCCCATATACAGAAATTGTATAAAATAACAAAATATTAAAAGGAGAACGTTTGTATGTACCTATTTGTTATTTTCATTTTATTGTAACTTCATTTTACATATTCATTATTCGATTCAAAGCTGTTGAAAATGACAAAATTTACTTAAAGAATGTAAACCTAATACAAGGTTAGTCGGAAAGGGGGTACTAATCCGCCACTTAAAGTATCACTGATGACGGTTCTTAATGAAGTGTTAAAATTTCGAATTTCGATTTTTTTTTTCCATGTAAAATTATTTTCAATTTTAGTTTTTTTTTAATTCTTCGTTTCTGCTTTAGTTACGAATTCAGAAAATTGAGCTTCTAATTCATGACCCCAAATATGACCTAAAATGTAGGTAAACACAGCCGAGGATAGACAGATTCTAGTATACTTTTTAGGTAATTTTTGAACAGCTATTTCTCTTAAACCATTGACTTTTTGGGAAAAGTGGGAGCACAAAAGTTATTCATTATTATGGGTACTTTAACACCCGTTCGGATTAGTACCCCCTTTCTGACTAACCTTGTATGAGTAACATGTCATAGCCGTTGATACATACTATTCAAGTATCCATGTTACCTCAAGGATACATTCATCATCATCATGATGTTCCTGCCCTTATACCATGTTACTTGGGGTCGGCGCAACACGTTTTCTTCTTCCATTCCGTCCTGTCACCCGTCATGATATCACTGACTCCCTTCTCTTTCATATAATTCTTCACACAATCCATCCATCTTTTCTTTGGCCTCCCTCTTTCTCTCCATCAATCCACATTTATATTCATAACTCTTTTGGTCACATGCGTTTCATCCCTCCTCTTCACATGCAACTTTTCTGTCACTGGCGCTACTTTCAAACATCCTCTAATATACTCATTCCTGGCCTTATCCATTCTGGTCACTCCACACATCCATCTCAACATTCTCATCTCCGCTACATGCAATATTTTTGTATACATTCAAGTAGCAAAATATAACACTGCGTGTTGGTACAACACGCACACAGTACAGATTACCTAGTAATCATGGGTAGCACAAATAATGAAAAAATACCCCATAATTGTGGTTCAATTTTCTTCAGCGGCGTGACCGTCAAAGGTCACGGAAAAACTCGCGTTTAGGTCCAACACAAATTAGAGGTTTTCTTCTCATTTTGTTATTTGAGCGGCAGTTTTTCCACGATGCGTGGCAAAAAATGCTAATATTTTTCATAATTCATTTGAATATTTTCGGCAAGTGCTTTCAAAAAAGCGGTATAAGTACCGTTCATATTTTAGTGGTTAGTCTGTGGTTCGTGAGTGCATTAGTTTTTTTATATTTTTTGTTTTTGTGCTATTTTGCAGTTTAGTTACAACGAGAGATCCTCCATTAAATGGTCTGGCAGTGACAAAGGAAATTGAACAGTATTTATGTGTACCTACAATATAACATGATTATATGTGGCAATAGGTATGTGGTTCGCTAGCCTATGTAAGACTAAGTGAGAGTATCGTAGAAACTAATCATGCCATCAATGGAGGCAGTTTTTGTAGCAGGGTTACTGACTACTGACAATTCCTTTCCACTATAAAATCAGGCCCTCAATTGTCAACATTTAAATTTTCAAAGTACTCAAATATTTAATAGAAATTAGGTCCGTAAAAGTAAGGTAAGTACCTAAGTATTTTTTCGAAATGTGGTCGTTTTCGGATTAAATTTTTACTTTGAAATTGGTTCTGATTTAAACGGACGTAAGCGCTAAATGACATCAATAATGGTATAGTCGAATGGCGATATAACTTTGCTTTGGTCTGGTCTGTCAAAAAAACTGTCAGTTGTCAAAGTTGTCAATCTGGCGTCTAGGTTATATTTTTTATGTATCATGATGACATTAATATCATCCTACAACAATGACACGCTTAAACAAAGATATCTTATCTAATTAGCCGAGTGAAGTAATGGACCGTTTTTCAGTTTTTACTTTTTTTCTCCGTAATGAAAGAATAACAAAAAATAAAAATAAAAAACATTCGAACTCAGGATAGGAAAATAAAGAAATGGTATTTTTGTTTCAGTAGCTTCTTTATTTTTAAATCGCACCTCCTTATGCCGTAATCAAAAGTCTTTGTACTTACCTATTTAAATATAAAGAGAGCAAAGGTCACCGAACAAAAAAAAATATTCACTTTACAACAACTTTGAGATAATTTACGCTCTTTAATCGTAAACTTGGAGCTCTATTTAGAAGGCTTTCAAAACTTTTTCAGCCCACAAAACGAATGCCAGGGGAACTAAAGTAGTGCCTTTCGCCCTAGAAATATGTTTTATAGCTTCAATTTCTGTTCAAAAACTTTGTTTGAGCCCGTCACAGTACTAAAATAATTTCTTTGTAAAAGCTGACAAAAGTTGCAAACACCTGTCAGGGGCGACATTAGCATCGAATTACAGTCCCGTAAATGTTACATGTTAACTCGTTTGTTCCCTTTATGACGTGCACATTTACCCGCGCCTCTAAATTAGGCCAAATTTACCCACTCTCCCCTGCGGCAAATACGACCCTTTTATTTCGCCACTTTAACAAGAGGTTGATAAAAATCTATCGTATATGGTCTCGTTGACAAGCCGCCAGCCTGGAGGCGCGCCAGAGCATACTACGATGCAGTTTTTTTTATATACGCACCAAATTTCCTCCGCGAAGTATACTTCGTTTTAATTTACCCATTTTGGCACGTCCCGACGGAACTGCGGATCATTTGTATTAGGAATACAGATAATATGATCCGAGAGGCGACGACTAAATTACTCGACGCCCCTCGAGAGTTAGTCGTTTGCGTTATTATGAGCTTCCACGAAAGCCTTTAGTTCCCTCTGTAAACATAAAGCTACGGGTATATTTCGGAAAAATAATTACACAGTATGAATAAATTATCTTTATCGCCGATTCGTGTTGTATTATTTTGTGCGATACACGTTTTGACTTTTATTTTTATTTGCAACTGCTGTGCGATTATCGCGTATCTGTTTTATCTTTTCTCGCATAAAGAGTCGGCCTGATACGTACACAGTTCAATGATTGATGTAGATTTTTGGGTGGATTATATTTGAATCAATTTGGTAATAAAAATCATTCTAACTCAATTTTAATATTTTGCATATTAAAGACTTTAAGTTAAACGATTTTGTGATTGACTTTAATCAACTTCTAAGACTTCGTTATTTTAAAATTCTTGGAAATATTATTTGTAATTCGTTTTCTCTAGAAAATTTGATATTTATTGAAGGGACGTCACGTAAATAAATAAAATAGAATTTAATTTACGAATATTTGACACTTGAACCTTTTAAGGTTTGGTAAAAACCTAATTTTTAAATGATCTAGACACTTTGATGTAATTTTTTCTACAACGACTGAATAATAAAGTGTGTATGACGTGTAATGACTCTTTGGAGTCGACTCCTTCGACCTGCCGTCCGTTAGCGCGCGCGTGTGAATCTCGGTTGGCCAATCACTGCATGCCATAATGACAGAACTGACAGACAGCGAGCGAGCTTACCAACAATAGAGTGAAGTTGTTTTTAACCGACTTCCAAAAACAGGAGGGTTCTCAACTCGATGTGGATGTTTTTTTTTTTTTGTGTGTTTGTTCAGCGATGTCGTTGCCAATTGTGAACCTATTTTGATGATTATTTTTTGTTTAAAAAATATACTCCTCAGTTAAAAGACAGAAATATAACAAAAATAATAATTGAAAAGATTAATACAATTACCATATTATAAAAAACCGGCCAAGTGCGAGTCGGACTCGCGCACAAAGGGTTCCGTACCATTATCTATAAAAACGGCAAAAAAATCATGTCTGTTGTATGGGAGTCCCACTTAAATATTTGTTTTATTTAGATAAAATTATTTATTTTTAAAGTGAACATACAATTAAATATTCTGTGAATTCAAGCGTCTACCTGTAGCCGTTATCAATATCGAGCAAAAATGAGCAAAAAAAATCACGTTTGTTGTATGGGAGCCCCCTTAAATATTTATTTTATTCTGTTTTTTCGTATTTGTTGTTATAACGGCAACAGAAATACATCATCTGTGAAAATTTCAACTGTCTAACTATCACGGTTCGTGAGATACAGCCTGGTGACAGACGGACAGACGGACACCGGAGCCTTAGTAATAGGGTCCCGTTTTACCCTTTGGGTACGGAACCCTAAAAAAACAATTTCAGAAGTCAGTGACTTCAATTTGGTCCAGCGTGGATTAGCAACGACTTCTGAAACTGTTAATTTAACATAAATTAATTTTATTTTACTATTTTATTTATCCTCTTATTTTATTTTATTTGTTTCGCATTTTTAAATTTTATTAATTACAGAAGATTGTGCCCGCTAAAGATGTTTCTTTACAAGTGCCTTTTAATACCTACATGTTTTAAAAACACTATTGAACTTTTTTTTAAGAACTCTCGGTAATTGCTTTTGCAACCCAAATAATTTACTGATCATTCCGTAAGTATCTAAGTCCTTAAAGTAAAATCCCGTGGGAAGTCCGAGAGCATCGGTGGGAAAAAGTCGAGAGCCTGACCGCTGAGTAGGCACTTTTGTCCGAGTAAAGAGAAAAATTACCAAGTAAACTCTCGTAATATACCGAGATAGCTCTTAGCTGGAATATTTTTTTAAGTTATTAAATTAATAATTCATCCGTACGTACATACATATATACAAGGTTAGTCGGAAAGGGGGTTCTAATCCGAAGCCCACTTATAGTATCGCTGATGACTGTTTGAAAGCAAGTGTTAAAATTTCAAAATTCGATATTCTTTTTTTCCAAAAAAAGAAATGTTTGTTTTAGTTTTTTCTAAAATTCTTCATCCCTGCTTTAGTTACAAATTCAGAAAATGGTGCTTCTAATTCATGACCCCATAAATGACCTAAAATGTAAACACAGCTGATCGTAACTGGTGATAGATAGATTTTAGCGTTTTTTTTTGAGATTTTTGAACAACTGTTTCTCTTAAACTATTGAGTTTTGGGAAAAGTTGTAGAACAAAAGTTATTCATTATTATGTGTACTTTAACACCCTTTCGGATTAGTACCCCCTTTCTGACTAACCATGTATATATAAGGTGTTAAAAAATCCACTAAGAATTTTGTGGGGTTACTCGGTATCGAAAATTGAACAACATTCGTTCTACAACTTTTCGAAATTCGCCAATTTTTTTTTTGCCTGTCGATACAAATCAATTAAAATATTTTTTTGATTTGTATGGAATGTTATAAAAAAAAAAACGCGAATTTCGAAAAGTTGTAGAACAAAATTTGTTCATTTTCCGATACCGAGTAATCCCATAAAATTCTTAGAGTTGATTTTATAACACCTTATAAAATGACACTCGAACCATGTCTTTTCACATCTTGTTTGACGTTAAACTGACACAGAAACATAGGGGTACTATCAATGATATTATATACAAAAAGGAGTAGCTAAACATATATGAACGTAACATAGCTACTCCTTTTTGTATATGTTACGGCTAATAGCCGAAGTGCGGCTACACCTAGTTTTAGCCGGGTACAACTAGGTGCAGCCGGCCACATGTGGTTAAACTTAAATCTATCCTACTTATCTTCGGTTAGAACTAGGTTTAGCCTTCATCATAGCGGCTAGAACTAGGTGCAGCCGCACACCGATGGTTAAGGGTAACCCCGACACGGATAGGTTAGGTTCGAAGGGGATGACGGGGGCTAGAGTGAGCGAGCGAAGCGAGCGAACGTAGCCCCCGTCATTCCCTTCGTGTTAGGTTACTTTAAACCCTGCAGACAGAAATAGGAGCCCCGCACAGCGGGGCTCCGTCGACTTAAGCTCCACCTAGTTTTAACCAACTGCTACTGGTTGCACCTAGTTGTACCCGGCTAAAACTAGGTGTAGCCGCACTTCGGCTATTAGCCGTAACATAATTATATATTCTGTAGAACATGGCGTTTAAAATTCGACCCTGCATTATTTTCACTAGTATCTCTAATGAATAAGACGAAGATACTAATAAATACGAGAGTGAAAGAGATAGCTATTTCCAATTAGGTACATCAATTGGTGTAATTTTGAATAGTCATTTTTGGCGCGTCAATGATATGTCTAATTCTTTTTTTATATAATATCATTGGGTACTATGACAGAAATGTGAACAGTAACGAAAACATAAATCATATCACTCCCTAATTATTAGCCCCAGATATAATAAGTGTGGTGTTATTTTACCATATTATGGTCAGCTCGCTAATTAACAACGACGCAGATCTTAAGATTTGCAAGGTACGCTTGCTGTGGTCAGTCCGTGGATGGGTGACCAATCGTTACACATCGAGACAACTCCGCACCTCGAAAAACACGTTAAACCGTGGATATAAAAATTTTCAAATTTTGAAATTTTAACACTTGCTTTAAAACCTTCATCAGTGATACTTTAAGTGACCTGATTAGTCCCCCTTTCCGACCAACCTTGTATAATATCAGCCTGTAACTGTCCCACAGAAAGGCAATTAGGCCTCTTCTCAAACAGAGAAGGAATATAATTATAATAAATTAAATTCTTCCCCACGTTAAATAACATGGCTGTTTAGTCGAGAACATTCAGCACTATGTTAAGGGGAAGCGCAACGGAATCCGCACAAGGTTCAGCCCACAAGGGACCGCTTCCTTATTCGGGCGGCCGACAAACTGTAGCGAGATGTACACTTAATTTGATTCTGTAATGTATAGGCCTTTTAGAAGATTTCTTGCTGGAATAATGTCTGCAGTTTCGAGATTACACAAATTGATGTTGAGAGATTTTTAAGGAACGTATACGAATAAATGTTACTACTATTGTTTCATTATCATTAAACATAGTAATTATTAACTTGATAGTAATAATAAGTATGTACAGACACCAGCAGCTGGCATTTCGGTTTCAGTTTCGATCGAATTTGACAATTTCGGGTACCTTGATGTGCTGCACATCAAGATACCCGAAACTGTCAAATTTTCCCAATCAACCTTGAACCTAATACTTTTGCGATAAAGATGAAAATCTATTAAAGAAATTGGACGGATTGTAGTAGCTATGTGCTGGCATCTGTACCACATGCTTTGTCATAATATATTGACATGCAAAATTACAACGAATTTATTTATCCTAATTATCCTCACATACAAACTACATGTCGTTAGTTCTCGTGCTGTCGCTCTCACTTTAAGTCGAAGTGACAGTGACAGCACAAAATTATAGGCAACTTAAAATTGTGTGGCGTTTTTTTATTCCTTCTCTTACAACCCAACCATTTATCGTCGCTTTTCCTCCTTTTATACCTACATATAATTTGTTACGTCTTGTGTTGGTTTATCGCTCATTTGATTTTTTCAACACTACAAACGCCAGTCTCGTGTAGTGCCGGACTTAAAGAATAGCACTACCCGATCTCGTCCCGTGGGTGTCGTACAAGGCGACTAAGGGGTTGTCTAGAGGATGGGCAGCAGCGTTCTCTGAGTACTTTAACAACCATACTGCGATCGCCAACCCGCCTACCAAGCGTGGTGATTACGGAAAACCCTCCCTTTTGGGGGAGGCCTGTGTCCAGCAGTGGACGTCTTTCGGCTGAATGATGAGACGCCGGTCAATAGTTTTTGTTAGTAATACATTACGTACTTATCACAGTGTCTTTTTCATCCTTGAAGTCGACAGAATCATCGAATATCGATGGAGATATAAAAAATAAATTTGAATTGAATTGAGTAACGTTTGAGTATTTGGCTTTAAGAGTATTGTTTAGACCAATTAACTGGCTCCCCTGACTTCGATTGCCCTTGTACCGTAAAAACAGTTTACACACACAAAATCACACAAACACACAAGCTCGGAACAATGTAAGCCGTACATATTTGATCCGTACAATACAATCGAATTAACAGTATTTGCTTAAGCTCTCAATGAACTGAATTAACATTGTTTTATTTCAATCATTCTATTACTAAGTATTAACATGCCATCAGCAAATATAGGTCATAATATTCCATTATATTATTATAATTACGCTAATTTCACCCTTATCGTAATATCTATATCACGCAATGGCCTAACACTATTGCATTAATATTAGATAGTGCTTTTAGGAACTAATTATCCCTAATATATTATATTGTGACGTGTCATTAATGTCCATGTTATTACGTGCTATTATTATCCTTCTATAGATTATGTAGTTATGGAATACCGGGTTATTGGAAATTCTACTTGTTACTTAAAATAGAGAATTTTAGGAAAATATATGATCCGGTACTCAATTGTTTTCAAGTTAAAACAGTTTTTAGTTTGAAATTTTCCGGGTTTGGATCGAAATCGGCTTATTATGAAAAAACTACTTCACTCTGGGCGATTGATTAACACTTTTCTGAAAAGCTGATGAATAAATGATTCGTATAAAACGTAATCCATGTTCAAAATTACCATAACTTTTTAAGGTGGGTTTGTTTGTTTTTGAGGTGCGACCTAATAATATTGTAAAGTAGCATTTGTTTACATTAATTTTCTTGTTAATAATTAGTTTATCGTTTATTCACGTGCATTTTTCGGGATTTCTCGACTGGTTTCGGATCCAAATGGAGCCCTTAATCATGAGCTGAACACGCGGCGAGGTCGCGCATCGAACAGTTTATTACATATTACATTAATTTTCTTACTTTAGCATTGTTCAAGCCTATCGGCCTAGTCTTTTTCCCAATTATGTTGGGATAAGCTTCTAGTCTCACCAGATACGGCTGAATACCAATATTTTCAACGGAGCGACTGCCATCAGACCTCCGCAACCCAGTTAGGTACTGAGCAATGTCGATATCCTAAGGTTAGACCGGTTGTTAGACTTTCAGACTTCTGACTTCCAGTAACAACTGTCATAGGTATTCGTGTAACACACGGGACCGACGGCTTAACATGCTATCCAAGGTACGAACGGGTCTCGATGTGTAACAAACGGTCACCCATCCACAGACTGACGGCGGCAGGCGCAGCTTATTATAATCCGCATGCGAGAAAAAGCAATTTTCAAGCCCAATGTAGTTAAATAACGTCTATGTTTTAGTTTTTTTCTTTTTTATTCTAAGGACTTTAAAGTAAAGCAATGGACTGTAAGTACTGAATATTATAATTATGAAAAATAGGTACAATATTGAGTGAAGTGTGAATGCGCGTGCGTGTCGTCGTTGGAGATCGGTAGCGAAGTGGTGGGCTCCTTGGCCCCAAGACCCTCGCGCCCGCGTTTGACGCCGCCTCCCGCCGATGCATCGCCGCTGGCCGAAGATCCTCGAAGGCGCCCGAACAGTAGATAAGTGCATGTGTTTTATGTCCGCTGTAGAGTAAATACTATTTCTTTCTTCTTTCTCCTAAATATGGTAGAGTTCCTGGGGTCTTCGAAGAAGAATAAATAGGTCATAACTTTCGTGAGACACATTCATATTTATGATTAGCTACCTACGGTTTACTCACGTGCATTTTTGGGGATTGCCCGACTAGTTTCGGACCCAAACGGAGCCCTTAATTATGAGCTGAACACGCGGCGAGGTCGCAAATTCGACTCGAAACTAGTCACGCAATCCCGAAAAATGCACTCGAGTAAACCGTTACTGATCATAAATAAGAATAGATCTTCAATCTGTTCATTTTCATAAACAAGCATCATGATAAGGAAACCAACCAGCTATCATGTTAATACCGCTTAATTTTCTCTTCACCGTCCTAATCATGAACTAAACTCCCACGGTCAAACTAATGTCACGAATGACAATGAAAACGTCGGGTCATCGTAAATAACGCACGGTTAAACTAACGGTTCATAGGGATTACTAACTACGGGTAGTCATTACAGCTAGGATTAACTAAGCTGCAATTGATTTCAGAAGCTTCCGGCTGACAATCTGATTGTTTGACTATGTGATTTTAGCATATTGATTTGTTGTTATTTTGGGTAAGAGTCATAGATTATGGATATACAAGGTTAGGCGGAAAGAAGGTACTAATCTGAAAGGATTTTAAAGTACTCATAATAATGTATTAACTTTTGTTCTACAACTTTGCTCAAAAGTCAATAGTTTCAGAGAAAAATCTGTTCAAAGATTTCGTAAAAAATACACTAAAATCTATCTATCGGCAGCTATGATCAGCTGTGTTCACATTTTATGTCATATTTTGGGTCACAAATTAGAATCTCCATTTTCTGAATCCGTAACTAAAGCAAAGATGAAGAATTTTTGAAAAAAACAAAATATAAATATTTTTTTATGGAAATCAAAATGATCGTATTTTCAAATTTTAACACTTGCTTTAGTACAGTCATCAGTGATACTTTAAGTGGCCCGCGGATTAGTAACCCTCTTTCCGACTAACCTTGTATAATATTTATGTTTTTAACCGACTTCAAAAAAAGGAGGAGGTTCTCAATTCGGTCGGTATTTTTTTAATTTCTGTATGTACACCGATTACTCCGAGGTTTCTAGTCCGATTAGTGTGATTCTTTTTTTGTTCAATGCAGTATACTTTCCATTTGATCCCATAAAAATTTCAACCAATTTGGTTCAGTACTTTTTATTTTGTGAGTATTTTTTTGATTACTGCTATGTGGATGATGTAATTATTTTATGTATCTTCTGGCATAACTCCGTCATATATAGATGGATTTGCAAAATTCTTTTTTTGTTTGAAAGAGTATTCTTTCGGAATGGTCTCATTTAAATTTGGTGAAGATCTGATGAAGACCATCGGAGATTGACAATGGACTCTCCAATGGATAACAGAAAATTACCCGAGATTGCTGTAATTGCATGTTTGTGTATTGTTTATGCCACTAAAAATAGAAATTAAAATATTTAAAAAAAAAGTAAAAACCAACTTCAAAATAAACTAAAAAGAGTAAAACAATTACCACATTATAAAACTAACAGTTTCAGAAGTCGGTGCCTTCAATTAGGTTCAGTGTAAAATTGCACCGACTTCTAAAACTGTTAGTTTTATAAATGGTAATTATTTTACTCTTTATAGTTTTTTTTGAAGTCGGTTTTTACTTTTTTTAAGTTTTTTTTTATAATTATTTAATTATATTGCTATGTATTTAATATTACTGAATCTAAGTAATAATATGCACGTAATGTACATGTACAGCTAGACTGCCCGTGTTTCTCTTTCCATTCTTCCAGTCCATCCAAAGGTTATCTGGAAGAGATCTCCTTGCGCTGTACGACCGCTCATTGTGCATTTTTGTATTTAATTTGTTTTTCCTTGTTGTGTTAACCTGATGTATGTACAATGTGTGTTTTTTGAACAATTTGAACGTTTTTAAGATTTTTCTTTCATCTTCAATAATCGTACTTTTATAAATTTAAATGTCACTTACGGGATATCTTCCGTGATTATTTATTTTTTTGAGTTCCCAATATTTCGACGCTGTTGCAAGCGCCATGATCGCGGGTTGACTGTAAATAACTAATCACGGAAGATATCCCGTAAGTGACATTTTAAATTTAGAGACAAACCGTGAAAGCTTGAAACAGTGTCGTACTTTTATGTTGGTTAACCCGAATGGGGACGAGCTAGAATATAATAAATCCTTACTGCATGCACCTAAGAATAGATGCCCGTTGTAAGATTCAACAAAACCCAGCACACTTGGTGGTAGGATGTATACGGTCCGCCTGCCTAGCTACTACTCTCACATTAAAGTTCGGCGCCAAGCAATTTACTTTGTTCCGTCGAGTGAATGTGAGGGGAATACCTTTCTATCTCTGTTACTTGTGCACTGTCTGCGCTTACCATCAGGTGCGACTATGGTCAACGCGAAAAATTCAAATAATTAAAAAAAAACACAGTCCTCCTTAGAAGTATTAAGGTAGCTCATTAGAGCCACCCGGCACCCGACTCATATCGCCTCGTCGCTCGGCGTCCACTCGTTGTCAGCAGGTGGTTCACAGGTGGACGCCGCGCTATCACCAGTAAACGTCGCGTGGTCAACCAGAGGAGTCGTCGGAGAAGTCCACTCGATGGCAGCGCGCGATTCACTCGGGACTTGTGCATTGACAATGCGCAGCAACGCAAGGCAAGCATGCGAGCAGTGAGTTGTCACCGAGTGGTCAACTCGTCGTCCGCGCGTGGACGGCATACGCCCGAGGCGATCCGGTGACGCTACAGAGTTGGTGTAGTGAGCGCACATCCATACAAGTTCATATAAAGAATGGGTTCCCTACGTGACGTCGAAACTCAATACATCGAATGTCGCATCATCGAAAACGGTACATCGAAGGGTTACATAATCGATGGTACTCTACATCGCGCGATGGTACGCCACATCGAAAGTCTCGATATCGAAAGGTTACGATATCGATGGTACGCTTCATCGAATGTCGTTAAATCGAATGGTTACAGTATCGATTTCTCATCACAGCGAATTGCATATCAGTTAAAAATGTTTTTTTTTTAATTAATTTTTTTTTCTTGAGTGTTTTATTTATTTTTACTCGGTGCAGTAACTACTGGATACAACAATCTTTAGATGCAATAACTCAACGATTTTGCAACCAGTCAATGTTGCAACCAGTCCATGTTGTAACTGACCATACAATACTGTAAACATTCGATTTCACGGCATTCGATGTAACGTACCATCGATTATGTGACCATTCGATACTGTTTTCACGACATTCGATGTGGCGTACCATCGATTATGTGACCCTTCGATGCACCCTTTTCGATGCTGCGACACTCAATGTATTGAGTTTCGATGTCACGTAGGGAACCCATTTAGAATATAGTTTACATTGGTTTTAAGGAATATTATGTTTATTCCTAATTAAGCGTGTATGCACGCTTGAGCGTAAAAATAAATGCTTTTTCTCTCTTACTTTCTTTCTCAGCCAGTTCTTGGGAGGACACGGTGTGCAAAGCTATTACGGCTCTTAAGTCTTTGCCGAGTTCTGGGCCGACACAGTGTAGATTGTCATCGACACGCTAAGAAGAAGAAGCCAGTTCTTACACGGCGAAAATGCTGCTATCGACGAGCACCTTGCATTGCTCGTCATCACATTAGCTGTAGTTTAATGTGGTGCATAGTTTGATGTAGCACACTAGTTTCCCCAGAACTTCTTACGTTTTATACATGGAGAAAGTTTAACTTACAGCCAAAACAAGACAATTCACGCTACAGTGCCTGTGATAATATTTTGTCGGTGCAAACGAAGCTAGAACGTATTTTATAACTAAGTTTACTCCGACATAATAATATCCTCAGCGGAGAAACAATGCAAACTGCACACTGGATGCCCATGAAATTAACTTACTATCGAAACATTCTTGTGGGCTGCTGCTAATTAGACTTATTTTTAACATTGTCCCGCTCTATGATTTCTCCTGTACTGTGGGTGCGTTTACAGACACAAATCTTCACAGACACAAACACCTGAACCCGGAACAACTATTTGCATGCCATACATATTGCTCCGTCATTCGGGACGTCATCGTGACGCAGTCGTGGTCGTTCTGTTTGGGCGCTATTAAATTAATGTTTTTTTGTGTGCTAATTAGACAATTTTATGTTTGTGAATGTAAAATTGATGATTTGTGGCGTTTTCAAGCTGCAATAGTGTGTGATTTTTGGTGATAAAGTTCTTTTAGTTTAGTTTCTAAAATAATAAAATTATATATTGAACTGACAGAATAATTTGACATTCAATTTATTTTTCTTTTTTTCAATTACGTGATGGCCAGTGATAGCGATGATGAGGACGGTTTCGGCCGTCGTCGTGCAAGTGAGATAACATTACGTGCTAATGTGCATAGCAACGAAATTTCGGATCTGGAATGGGATGATAATGAAACTACTAAAAATGCCAATAAAAGAGTAAGGAATGATTCTAGTGTTGAAGAGGATATTCAAAATGACAATTTTATTACGGTCGGTAAGGGTGGGAAGAAGGCTAAATTAATGTTGTCAGCGCCAAAATCTACTAGAGTATCTCACGATTCGGATGATTTGCCTAATGAGATGGATCAAACTAGTGATCATGAGTATGTGGAGGTATCGATTATTTGTAAAGAAGCCCTACCAAAAAGTATTGGAATGGCAAAAATTTTGAAGAATGAAAAGATACCGGGAATTATGAAAGTAACCTACAAAAGTCCTTTTAAAGTTCTTATAAGGCTGATGAGTCATGACGCTGCCGAAAAAATCATACAGTCTGATAATTTTAAACAAAAAGGTTGGATGTGTAAGAAAACTAGCGAAGTAAACGTTTCCTACGGACTAATCAAAGAAATTGACTTGGAATTGGATGATGAAAGCATTAAAAATATATTACAATGTGACTTAGAGATTTTATCTGTCAAACGTTTGAGCAGGAGGAATAAGGAAGGGGAATGGGTAAAGAGTGAAAGTATCCGCATATGTTTCAAGGGTCCTATTTTACCCTCATATGTATATACATATGGATTGAGGATGAAGGTAGTACCATTTACTTTTCCTGTAACTCAATGTTCTAATTGTTGGAGATTTGGCCATATCAAGGCATTTTGTCCATTGAAAACACGTATTTGTCCCAAATGTGGCGGCGAGCACGAGAATTGTGAGACGTTGCAATTTAGATGTGTAAACTGTAAAGGTGATCACATGTCTATGGTGAAAAGTAAATGTCCTGTGTTTCTACGAGAAAAGGAAATAAGGAATATTATGACTAATTATAACTGTACGTACAAAATTGCTTTGAATAAGATGAAGGAAAAGAGAAACGTTAAGGAGAGCCTGCCATTGTTTTCTATGATTGAACCATCTTTAGCTGAAGAGAACCTAGGCAGAAGATATTCAGAAGTTGTTAAAAAAGCTCTTCCATTGATTGAAAGTTCAATTAGTGAAGAAATTTCTGATGAAGAAAGAAGGTCACCTATATTGAATCAAAGTAAGACAGCTACTGTAAAAGGAAAATCTAGTAAGTCTAAAAGCATTAAGAGTAAGCCTAAGAAGATTGGGTATAAAGTACAGACCAAATTATCACAAAACCAGTCCTTTACTATGAATAAAGAAAGATTCGAGAATAAAGTGGGTTCTTCTGAAAAAGAGATAGGTGCAAAAAAGTATAATGAAGGGAAACCAAAAATACAGAAAGGAAATCAATTTTCTTTTTCCATTTTTATGGAAAAAATTAAGGATATATTACTGTTGGATGTTGATATTTCGTCGAAAATTGCAATGGTATTTAAGTATATAGTATGTGAAATTAAGGCTTATATTATGAGCTATCTAAAAATTGATGTATTGATGGAGTTCTTGGGAATATGTCGTAATGGATAGTAATTCTACTACTCGTCTTAGAAACATTAACATATGCCAGTGGAATGCAAATAGTTTATGTCCGAAAATAAATGAATTTCAAGGACTATTATTACAAGAAAAGTTCCATATTGCCATCATCAGTGAAACATGGTTATCATCAGAAAAAAACATCAATATAAGCAATTATAATATCATTCGAAAAGACAGATGGGATTCGTATGGAGGATTGTGCATTATGACCCATAAATCTATAAAAGCTTTACAGAAAAATCACGTTCACTCGAATTCTAGTATTGAGATTCTAGTAGTGCAAGTTTTAAATGTTCCTGGAATCAAAAATATTATTTCTATTTATTGTCCTCCGTCATATACTCCCAGCCAGTCTGATTGGAATCAAATTTTTGACATGTTTGATAAAGAAACTATTATTGTCGGAGATTTTAATGCACATCATATAACATGGTCAAATAAGACAGATAGACGAGGAGAAAGGATATTTACCTCTTATTTTGATAAGGATTACATCTGCCTAAATAATGGTAATGCCACTAGAATAAAATTTGTTAATGGGTCCTTACAACAATCTTCACCAGACATATCGTTTGTGTCTACAGATTTAGCATTAAAAGTAGCCTGGCAAACTACAAACGAATGTTTAGGTAGTGATCATATCGTCATCAAAATGAAGTATGGATTTGAATCAACGAATAATTTTATTAAGCGTCGTAATTTTAAAGAAGCTCGTTGGGGTGAATATCGTAAGAAATCGGAATGTATTTTTTCTAATTTGGATTTGTCATCTAATGTGCAAGAATGTTATGATCTATTTGTATCCAGAATTGAGCGTTTGGCGGAAGAGACAATTCCGTGGATTAAAACCTGCCAGGACCCTTCGACAAAATTTGTACCGAAGCCATATTGGAATTCTCAATTATCGATGGCAGTAGCGGAAAGACGCCTAGCACTTTCAAATTTGAGACGTAATCCTACTCCTGATAATTATACACTTCTCAAGAGCAAAACTATTAATGCTCGCAAACTTATCAAAAAAGCTCGCTGTGAAGGATGGAAAGAATTTTGTACAAGTATCGATTCGGAAACTTCAGCATCAGAGATGTGGAGAAAAATGAAGTGGGTGAAAGGTGGAAGGTTTTGTAACCGTAGTGTAGACTCCCAAAAATGTAAGGAGTTATTACAATCTCTAACCCCGGACTTGGCCTGTGAAGAGCCTCCCTTATTTACTGAAGAAACAATTTTAAATGAGCTTGATGTGGAAATAACGTTGACAGAATTAGTGAACTCTTTTAAGCGTAAAGACTCAGCCCCAGGTTTAGACAATATTTCTTACTCTATGCTTTATAATCTGTCTCTTTCCGGTAAGAAGTTTTTATTACATATTTATAATTTAGTTTTAAGAACATGCGCTGTACCAAGGCAATGGAGGAATATTAAGGTGGTTCCTATTCCTAAGCCAGGTCGAGATCCGAATTCCTCTTCTTCTCTGCGACCTATATCTTTAATGTCTTGTCCGTGTAAAATTTTTCATGTGATTTTGTTAAAACGTCTTGAATGGTACGTCGAAAAGTTAGAACTGTTTTCTCCATCAACCATTGGTTTTCGTAGATGTCATTCATGCTTAGATAATCTTACGAGACTAATTACAAATATTCAGATAGGATTTTCTAAAAACATGGCTACTATAGCGTGCTTTGTTGATATAAGTAATGCATATAATAATGTTAATGTAAACTATATGGTTAAGATATTGAAGAAAATTGGGATAGGAGGTAGAGTTTGTAAATATCTCTGGAGTTTCTTAAGTCAAAGGTTCTTACAGATTGAGAGTGGTAATAATGAGATATCCGTAAGACAAGCCAGTATTGGCTTAGCTCAGGGTGACCCTTTATCCCCTCTTCTTTTCAATATTGTTACCATGGAGATTTGCAAAGTTATTTCTAGTGTTGCAATTTCACAGTATGCAGATGATTTTGTTCTCTATATTTCGTCTAACAAACATAATTTAGATCCAGCGCTTCGCCATTTAGGCACCGCTATAGATATACTTGTGAAACATTTAGCGGAAATTGGCCTATTTCTATCAGAGTCCAAAACATACATATGTCTGTTTAATAGATCAAGAGTACTGTCCAATATTCATTTTCAGATCAATAATAAAGATGTCCAAGTTGTTGATAAAATTAAATATTTAGGGTTATGGCTAGATTCATCACTAAGATGGGGTGCACAGATAAATGAGGTATGTGAAAAGGCGTATAAATATCTAAATATACTGAAGGTTTTAGCCGGTAAGTCTTGGGGTGTTCATCCTAGGCATTTACGCAGACTGTACATTTCCCTTGTTAGGAGTAGGATAGACTATGCTAGCTTTTTATATGGAAATAGTGCTAAAACACACTTATATAAACTGGATGTTTTGCAAAATCGAGCTTTGCGGATATGTGGTGGTTTTGTTTGTACAACTCCTATCTGTGTGATGGAGAGTGAACTCTGCCTTCCTCCATTATTTGTGAGAAGACACTGGTTAGCTTGCAGGTACTGGTTGAGGGTGAGTTCATTCTCCAACAATGAAACAACTAGACTGTTGGAAAATTTGACCGAATTGAGTGAGAATATTTATTGGCGACATAAGAAAAAACCGATTCTGATTGATATTTATAGCAAATTCAAAGGAAATAGTGTGCATAAATCTCCTATATTGGAAATGTACAGTGTTGGTACCTGGGTTTCAAGTATAAATGTAACAGATTGTATTAGCTGCGTTATTGATAATTTGAATGTACCAAAACGACACACTAGTGTAACTAATATAAGAACGCTAACTTCTACGATGTTGGCCACTAAGTACAATAACTATTACTATGTATTTACTGATGGATCAAAGGACTCGCATGGTGTTGGAGCAGCATTTTTTGATCCGCAGACAAACACTAGTATGAAGTTTATGTTGTGCCATGATGCCTGTATTATGAGAGCCGAGTTGATGGCGATTACCGAAGCTTTATCTTATGTTCAATCTCTGCCATACAAAAATGTGGTAATTCTTTCGGACTCAAAGAGTGCTCTTCAGCATCTGGCTCGATGCGTCTCGGGAACTCGAGGTATGCCAATAGCGTACGAGGCACTTAAGATATTACACCTATTACAGATGAAACTTGTTAATATAAAGCTTCAGTGGATAGCTTCTCACGTAGGTATTGTTGGGAATGAAATCGCTGATAGACTTGCTACAGAAGCTATTACAGATGGCATTGACAATCCGTGTGAACCCTATTTCACAGAACTTATTCCGAGCATGAAGCGATTTTGCTTTAGTCTATGGAAAAACCACTTTGAAATTATTACTGCGGAGAAAGGTCTGTGGTACAGGACGATTAACAAGGAGATACCTCGAGTTCCATGGTTCGATGCTGCTAGTCTTTCCAGAGAAATGGTAGTTTTAGCGTTGAGGATTAGATCTGGGCATGTACCCTTAAATAGTTTTTTACATTTAGTGGGTAGATATCAATCACCTTTCTGTTATACTTGCCATAACAAAGTCGAAGATTTATATCATCTATTGGTCGAGTGCAGCACGTATGCCGATATTAGGGAATTATTGTATGGTTTCATTGGTGCGGATTTTTATAATGGGGGAATTAGTGTTGTTCTCAGTCGGCCTCTTTCGAGGGAGGCGATGGCTGTTTATGAGTTTGTAGGGTGTGCTTTTTTGAGAAGGTCGGCCCTTCTAGGAAACGCACTTTCTGCGGATTTGTAGGTGGCTGATGCTTTTTTTGGAGGAGGTTGGTTGGGACCGATATTGTTTGGAATTTTGTTGTGGAATTCGTGCCGGTGAAACTGTATAGCGGTTCTCTGATATGTATGTGTATGACATTTAGAAGGTACCTATGAGGCTTGCATAGTCACAAAAGTGTACTAGTGCCTCGAAAAAAAAAAAAGAATAAAAAAAAAAAAAAAATATTGCTCCGTGCGGGAATCAAACCCGAGACTCGTAGCGCAGGAAGCCACTGCGCTAAAAGTGATGTCATATCGATTAATTTAAGATTTGAAGCTGCGCTTTCTGGGGTCATGTTTTTGAAGGGAGACCGTTCTTAAACACTCCCAAACTGAATTTCGACAAATCGTTCTACGACAAGATTTTACTTCGTAACTATGGAACTCCGACTTTACGCTACTCCGACAATTATGGAACTTCGACACTAATTTGGGGCAACCCGACACGGATAGGTTAGGTTCGAAGGGTTCCATAATTGTCGGAGTAGCGTAATGTCGGAGTTCCATAGCGTCGAAGTAAAATCTTGTCGTAGCCCTTTACAGCCGGACTAAAACGAGTGTGTTTCACATTTAAAAAATTCTGGTGACAAACCGTTTACATTTTGCGAACGCAACCGGCATCAATCGATCGTGAGGATGTCTTGCCATCCTTACGATCGATCCATGCCGGTTGCATTGCAGAAAGTAAACGGTTGGGAGCCAGAATTTTTTCAAAGTGAAATTCACTATCATATAAGGGCAGGTGTAAAGGGGTAGAACGATTTGTCGAAATTCAGTTTGGTCGTCGTTCTTAAAACATCAAGGCCTCTCCGTGCCTCAAAGACCACGGCTAGCCATTGTAGTGCATCACGTATGTTTGCGGAGGATAAAACGTTTATTATCATTGTGCACTGGTTTCGCTTATCAACCGAATACATGTGACAGTCGGGGGTAGTCAAAAGTCCGAAAGTCTGACAAACGAATTGTACCAACCAACCTTCAGTTGAATTGCAAATAATAAAAATCTTAAGAAAACGTGTCCCTTTAATAAACCCAATCTATTTTAAGTATTTTTATTATTGTTTTACTACAAATAGAATTTTATTTTCACAGTAAGCTGAAACGTAAACGTTGTGTAATATAAAAAAAATGTCAAGCTGCTTTTTAGAGAAACAGCCTTTTCGCCTTTAAAATGGGATTACTTATACAATAAACTTGTGCTTATTAACTTAATCGGTTTGTCTAGCGTCAGAAAGCCGGGTTGCAATTTGTCATAGCGAAGATTTTTAATATATACTTGCGAGCAAATAAATCGAGCTACTTCTATTTTTCACGTAGGTATAATGGTTATTATTTTTGCTATCATGGAAAAGATCAATTCTTTAATGTAATTATTTTAATTTAATTAAAAGGTTATTTGATAACCTTTACAATGAGGGTCGCTTTTTTGTCAACTTTTCATTTAAAATTGAAACTTACGTGACGATTTTCCATACAAACTTTCATCCCCTATTTAACTCCCTTAGGGGCTGAATTTCAAAAAAATCCTTCCTTATTCCTTGTGTACATTATAAAGGGATATATAAAGGGATATATAAAGGGATATATAAAGGGATATATATACATATTATAAAAGCAACCTCTGTGCAAAATTTCAGCTTTCTAGGTCCAAGGGTTTGGGCTGGGCGTTGATGAGTCAGTCAATCAGTCAGTTAGTCAGTCAGTCAGGACCTTTCTTTTTATTTATATATATAGATAGATAGATTTACTGAATTGAGTCAAGGGCAAGGTTGATTGGCCTTTTCAGTGTAAGTCTTGACGTTTTTCTACAAAACATTACCAATAGGTACCATACAAAGAATATAATTTATTTATTTAATAATTTATGCACACACAACACTTACTGACTAAAAGATAATCAGGACTTCAGGACCATAGCGTACAAAGGCACTGCTTATTTCTATAAAAATCTCTTCCAGTAGACCTGTGAGAGCAGAATTTAGAATAAGAAATGTAGACAATACCTAGTGTGTAAAAACAAAAGAAACAGATAAATAAACAGACACAAAGAAATACATAAATAAAAAAATAATTTTAAAATACTTATTATTATTTTTAAACAAAACATGGATATTTTTGATGATGTCGTTTTTCGATAGCAGTCTCCAGTTAGCCGTGTAGTTATGGCTACAATTCGTCAGTAAAGTTCTAACAGTGCGTAAGTCATTTTGTGCCAAAAATAGACAACACTCCAAAAACCACAATATTACTTGAAATGAAAAAGATTATTAGGATTTTCAAAGGTTTATAAATCATCAAAGATTTCATTTGTGATGATAATTAAAAATAATATTGCGTTCAGCGTAGGTTACGCGACCTCGTTTTAAATATTTTTTTCACTCTCTTGTAAAGCAGCCATTTTTGCCTTCCGCACTGTTAGAACTTCACTGACGAAATTACGAAATGACCGCTATGTCAGGACTCATCTTTCGTTGAACAGAGTATAGGATTTAATATTCACACATTCATAAATATTAATTGTAATCCTACAGTTTTCCATTTACGATGAAAATGGTCTTAATTTGAAAAGTAGAATAATAATTATAGTTTTTAAACCGACTTCGTGTTATTTCACAAATTACTGTATTTCCATCTAGACACGATTCAATTAAAATACACAAAGTTTTTTCAAGGTTTTGAATATTACAATATCGTATTCCGCGAAAACGTGCATAGTTAACCAGCACTTACATTAATTGCTGTACACGTACCGATATAATTATGAATAAAAGCTCTTTCTCTATTAAAAACAGATGTCTAGACATTAAATCACTGTTTACACGGCTTTGAATAAAAAATAACGCTAATAATAATTTTCGTTAGATATTTCATACATAAATTCATGGCCGCCAAAACCCGGGAGGGCTGTTTTACGAATACTTATTTATACATCAAATGGTTTAAAATTGCAAACGAATTTACATAGCTGCGAACAAGTTGGGACGTTTGTTAACAGGTTAGTTAACTGTCCCAAGAGTTATTAACTTGTTTTAGCACTTCAAAGTTCTGTTTACACTTACTAGGTTAGCAGAACTGTAAACGGCATTAATTGGTAGGTATAGTTATGAGTAATAATTATTATGTGACCACGGATTTCCGTACTAGCCATGGTAAATTTTTTTTGCTAATTATTTATGTCAGATAGAAGCTACTTACCAACCTACCCAATACCGGTCGCCAGGTAAAATTCGATACCGTTAAAAAAATTACCGTCACTTTTTTGTGTGTCCCTGGTGCACAGACTAAAACGGGTGAAAATGAAAAAAAAAGAAAAAAAAAAGCTAATTTATTATACAAATTATAAGTTTTACTTAATTGCTTGTATTTCATTTAAATAAAAAGAAACGACAATGATGGCTAAGAATTGACGTTGCATTGCCAATAAAAAACAACCCTTAAAAAAACAGTCAGTTTCAATTTTTTTTAAATTTTTTTGGGTCTTTTTTCCTTTTTTTTTTGTCGATTTATTGTGGTCTAGTTTCACCCACATTTTCGTCTGTGCAAATTATCTAGGGACATGGAAAGAGCCTCCACGAGTGACGATACTTAAGTACATCCGGCGCACCCTGGGCTGTCAGCTCCGCTACCAACCTTGCTGACTGGCTAATCTTTTCACCACAGTTTGAGCTATTTTCGTATAGCTTGTGCTGACACGAGAAAAGAAGAATCTAGGGACACAAGGTAAGAGAACAGAATTTCAAAAAAAAAACAAGAATGTTTTTATTGCGTCTCATCTCAAAGGTTGTCTGGTAGACATCGCTATCAGCGATAAGACCGCCATTGTATCCTTCAATATATGATATTGTGTAAGAGCTGTGTTATAATTTTGGTGTACAATAAAGTACCTATACTGTATTTTATTCTATTCTCATACATTTTCTGCATCATAGAAATTAAGGCGGCCCAGTAAAACATAGTGATTATCTGCAAATAAGTGTGTATACAGCAACCATGTACTTACGCGTATTAACGGTCTTAATTCTATTGATATTCACATGATTACGTCGCGACCATACCAACCTAGTGAGTTTGAAATTGTTCGCTTCAAAGACCATGATTTTGTAACAACTCCTATAGTGCCTACATCCACATTGCCGCTGTTGGCCGGATTTCAACGCTTGTTGATCGATTATTTACTACTTTCATGGTCCTTTGTATACGAGTAGAGCCATTGATATCCACAAATAGCCAACGTAAATTGAAAATTTGTGCGAGACAAAAGAGTTTAGTGTCGCATATCCTCCAAACGATTCTAAACATCGAATGAAATCAAATAATGTTAGCAAATCGAATAATGTTATCAAATCTGACGTTCTATACTCTGTCCAATGAAAGATGGGTTCTAACGTTGCGGTCATTTCGTTTCGTAAATTGTAGTACCTTTACACCCGCACTAAAACGAGAGGGTTCCACTTTAAAAAAAATCTGGCGCCAAACAGTTTACTTTTTGTGAACGCAACCGGCATCGATCGATCGTGAGGATGTCTCGCCATCCTCAAGATCGATCCATGCCGATTGCATTGCAGAAAGTAAACGGTTTGGAGCCGGAATTTTTTAAAAGTGAAACTTAGAGAGCCTGACTGCTATCGAAAAAACGTAAACGACATCATGTCCACGTTTTGTTTTTGTTTTTTAATAATCTTTGTACGGTCACATTTTGAAGACAAACGTCAGGACTTACCTTACGTTGAAAAGGGTATAGTGTAGCAACACACCATATCATAATTATGCAGCAGGTTTTTGGCGGAAAATCATCCAGTGAAGTTCGGTGTTTATTATAATTATTCAAAAAAGTACTTGCTGTCATAAGTGTCTGCATAAGCTAACATATATCATTGAAATAATTGCACAGGACCGGGTTATGTTTGGGCCTCACCCAAGCATATCGCCACATCGCCCGGTCCTGTGCCTATGTCCTGCAGTGTACGTCTTTCGGCTGAATGGTGATAATGATGATGAATCGCACAGGGAGTGTCATTGAGAATTTTATAGTGGAATAGGCCACCTCATAGGGCCGGCGCACATATGACGAGGCGCAGCGCAGAGCATTTTTCACTGTCAAACTATTATGGACATTGTTCGCGTTGAAATAAGGAACGCGATTGCGCGAGCAAGATCGCGGTCGCACGCATGCTCGTGCAGGCGCACATAGTTCCTTGATTTTCAATATTATTTCAACGCGAACAATGTCTATAATAGTTTGAAAAATGAAAAGTGAAAAATGCTGTTCTTAATTATGTGTATTACTTCTGTTTTATTTCTTTTAGTGTACAATAAAGTATATCTATCTATCTATCTAATGCTCTGCGCTGCACCTCGTCATATGTGCGCCGGCCCACAGTGCCTCCTTGTGTGAAATAACCGTATAGATTTGTTTTTGATCTAAAAAACATTGCAAGCGTTATCATGCTAGACTTCGGCTGCGTAATTTCGGCATAGTGTGTTGCTACACCTAAATTAAATCGGAAGGTGTGTGTCGATAGCTGGCAACACTGGGCAACATTTAGAAGATAAAGAAGGGTAGTCGGCGTCATGGATCAACGCACCCGATGCTATATAAGCTGTTGTCATTACATGGAGTTGGTTTGGCTGGAGACCCTTCAGGTCTTGCCAATCCAATAACTACTCGGTTACGTAGAAACGGTGCGGAAGGACCCGACACAAAAGACTGAAGAGAACAGAAAATAAAATAAACACGGAGTTGACTATCTTTGTCGACCAGCCGAAGAAGTGTGACTTTTATTATCTGACTAGCTACTTGTCTGTCCTTCTTATTTTTCTATTCTTGTGTAAATTAATATGGCCTAGCTCATGTTGCAAACCACTAACTCAAAAATAAGTACTCTCAGTGGTTGGGGTCTCTGTTGGTTTTATTTTCTATACATAAACCACATGATCTATTACCTAATGGTAAAGATTAATCCAAAAAAACTTGTTTTTTCTTTGTTCTCTTAAAAACCCATGCAGGGTCAATCATTGTCACCAATAGATCACGCGGTTTGAAGGAATTACACGATTTCGTTTACACCCCATATTTGCTATGCCCGCATTGTACCTGGTACCTGACATACAGATATTAGCTATAACTGTAATGATAGATTTACTCCTACACCATTTTTAGGGTTCCGTACCCAAAGGGTAAAACGGGACCCTATTACTAAGGCTCCGCTGTCCGTCTGTCTGTCCATCTGTCACCAGGCTGTATCTCATGAACCGTGATAGTTAGACAGTTGAAATTTTCACAGGTGATGTACTTTTGTTGCCGCTATAACAACAAATACTAAAAAACGGAATAAAATAAATGCTTAAGGGGGCTCCCATACAACAAACGTTATTTTTTTGCTCGTTTGTACTCGATATTGATAACGGCAACAGGTAGACGCTTGAAATATTCACAGAATAAGTATTTAGTTATATATTCAGTTTAAAAATAAATAATTAAGTTAAAATAAAACAAATATTTAAGGGGGGCTCCCATACAACAGACATGATTTTTTTGCCGTTTTTATAGATAATGGTACGGAACCCGTTGTGCGCGAGTCCGACTCGCACTTGACCGGTTTGTTTAGCTATCTAAAACATGTTAGCTCCTACGTCATAAAATGTTAAAAAGGGGGTTAAAAGAAAAAAGGTACACATACAATTTGTATCATAACTTTATTTACGTATCCCATTTAAGATTTACAATAATAAAAATTATACAAAAAATAAAAGAAAACAACAATTTCGTGTCACTGTACATTTATAGTTAAAAAGATGATGTCGTGCAAAGAATTGACGTTACCTTAAGTGAAAACACAGCCATAGATTAACGCCTATTTATTAAAACTATTAATTTTAATTTTTATGTAAAACTAATTAACTCACAAAAAGGTAGAAATCTGTTTTCTTTTACTTAACGATGGAGAAGGTAAAATAAAATATTAAGGTGTACTAGACAGTATTCAGCAAATAGGTTGCATGTTAAGATGGGTTCACACCAAAAAAAAAATATCATTAATCATTTTGTGATTTATGAAAATAATTCCTGATGTGAACTCGGCTCTAGGGCTCAGGCAGACAATCGTCACTTTGGCAAACTGTGCCTGTAGACAAATGGCAATCGATGATCGATAAGTTTTCGACCGGTCAAGCGATTTGTTATGTCATTTCCAAACATTTAATTGGCGTTTCTATTCTCTAGCGATCATCGTTTGCCATTTGTCTACAGGCACTGTTCTGTTAAATTATTTTTAGTCCATCTGTGTGTATGATGAAATAGAAAAGTTCATAGTCAAACCAGTGTCAAATATTTGATAATAATCATCGATGTATCGATGATATTCATCGATAAAGTTAATCGTGTGTCTGAGCCCTTATGACACGTGGGTTGTGGTTATGATAGGCACATAATCCTTTTTAGGGTTCGCTTTCAAAATAAATAACTATTATTGGAAAACAACATTTGTTTTACAACTTATGTTAATTTATATTTAGGTATCTATCAACTTATCAACGTAATATTCACTTTATACATTTTTGATGATTCGATTAACGTTTCAGAAACGTACAAAAAATAATTATTCTCCCGTGATACATTATGTATGAGGTCTATGGGTATATTCTTATTTATTTTTTATTCCTTTTTAGATTTTCTACAATGTTTTTATTCTAGTCATCTTTAGCGACTTTTCCGTTATGTTTCTAGTAAATGCTCGCAAGCTTATTTTTTTTGTAAATAAAGTTCAGTACTAACAATTTATACAGATTCTATGGCGTAATAAAATTTGTTTGAAACATTTTAACGTAACTCAATTTAATAGTCTTCCGTTTGTTTTTTAATTCCCTCCTAAAATTAAATATTTGTTGTGAAAAAAAAAGAGTAGATTAATTTTACAGGTTTTCCATATAAGAGCCAAAACACACTTAGCGTATCTGGCGTCGCGTATCTTAGCCCTAGAACGCTCGACGCAACAACGTAAAATACGCGTGGCAAGGCTGCGGAGGAGAATTTGTGTGTAAAGCCGGGTCCGCTGCGCCGTGTTTTCGTGTTTGCAAACAGGATAACATTGTTTGCTAACCGAATAGGGGCGTGGCCTAACAGTTTTGTTAGCAAATTTGGCGCTGCGGACCCGGATTAACATCGTTTGCTAACCGAATAGGGGCGTGGCCTAACAGTTTTGTTAGCAAATTTGGCGCTGCGGACCCGGCTTAACATTGTTTGCTAACCGAATAGGGGCGTGGCCTAACAGTTTTGTTCGCAAAAATACAATAATATGTTAGAAAATTGGCGCTGCGGACCAGGCTTAACGCAATGAATACGCGTAACAAGACGAAAAATGAACCGCGCAAAATACGCTCAGAGTGTCTGTAGCCTTACATTATGTGGCTTTAATACATTATGTGGTTGAACTTATTGCTGAGTTAAACGTCCGGAAAGCATCTCATTTTATTCACAATCTGCAATGGTAATCAATGAAACGAAACTTGCGACCAGCCGCAAAATATATCAAAACCTATTTTCATATGTTTTGTATACATAGTTACATTTTTATGTATGTTAATACAGGCCGTTCCCGATATTATCTACACTTAAAACTAATATCACCAGACAATATTTCACACCGAATCTCATAAGCTCGTAAACCTTGATATTTCATTATAAGTCAATAATATAATTGTTGCTATTAACACGACTGTATTGACTACTTTTGTACCTGAAACAATAGAAAAATATATTTTTAATAATAAAATAAATACACGCACACACATACACACACGCACAAATACAACTCACTCCTAAACACATTGTATTAGTGCTAAAAATGTAGCCTAATACTATTTGCCTAATCATTGTTATTTATGGCTCACAACTTTTGGGAGAGCACTGTGACCTGAAATACAGGCTCAGCCTAGCTCAGGCGCAGTTGCACATCTTTTATTTATGTACATAGAATAATAACTACAATGTAAACTGTTCTACCCGTTACATTTTATAAGGAAATAAACAAATTTATTATTTATGATTATTATTTATTTAAATACGACCTTTACAATGGTTAAGGTAGCTGCCTTTCATGTCCCATCTCAAATTACCACCCTGTATAAATCTGTATATGTAGAATAACTAAGAATATCGTGGTGGCCTGAAGGTTACAGACCCGCTTGTTAAGCAGTGGATTGCTGGCTCAAACCCGGGCGTGTACCAATGTTACTTTTTCAATGTCACTTATCTAGTACGTTCTTAGTTATTCTAAGACGTCGTGAGGAAGCTCAAATCGCCCGCAGTGAGCAAGTGTGATGATTAATGCTCGTTCCTTCTCAATATAAGAAGAGACCTTTGCCCTGAAGTGGGACAGTTACAGGCTAATTAATTGATGTTATTATTTATATGTATTACGTGATTTACATAATAAAAACCTCATAACGTTATCATTAAAAGTGAAAAATATTCTACTTTTGATGGAAATATTATTCGTTTAAACAGTTTTCATAGTACGGCCAGCTTAAATATTTTCATTGCATTATCTGCGCGGTAGATGTTAAATGACCTATATTAAATTATATCATTAATGTTCATTCGTTTATCGCTTTTTCCCGGTTTTCTCCCTTGTGGTATAAACATACATATTGTATTACATGGGTACTTTGAATTTAAATTGTAGTGTAAATATAACACTTGGTAGCTTGAATCTTTGATTAATATATTATTGTTATTTATATTCATACTAATGTTATGAAGGGAAAGGTTTAAGCGCAGTTCAGATTAAACTATACTATCTCGCTATATAGTAAAGCATATTACGTCTTAAGCTATAACGACGTTCACACTATACGCAATATCGCAAACCGGTCTATTATGTATAGCAAGTTAGTTGAAACGGTGATTCGTTGGGCGATGGACGGGAAAGAAGTGAGGCGGGGCGGGGACCGGAAAATCATACGATATAGTTCTGAGAATCGCTCAAGTTTATCGCGTACAGCAAGCCAATACTTTATAGCATAGCGTTGTATGAACGTGTTCATGTAAAATAGATGCTGAGCGATATCGTTGCGCTATACAGTATTTGCTATATGCTATATATTATAGAGTAGTTTGAACTGCGCTTTAGTTCCTAAGATGGCCGGAAAGGGCATGTCAAAATCATTAGGAATAAATAATTTCTACTTCTAGATGATTATCATGCTTTGCAGGAGAACATAATAGGATGAAGTGATTTCTGTCTTGTTGATTAAGACTCGTAGAATTGATCAAATACCCACTGGTTACTGTGATTCATAGGCTGGTTACTTTTAGCATTAAGGTACAAATCCGAGACGGGCTGCAAACTGCAGACTGCAACCGCAGACCGCAAGTCGCCATCGGAATAGCGCCTTTAAGGTGTGCACTTTAAAGGTACTATTCCGACAGCGACTGCAAAACTGCAACCGCAGCCGCAGTTCGCACCGCAAGCGATACTACTTTTGCAGTTTGCGGTCTGCAGCCCGTCTCGGACTTGTACCTTTAGCGGTTTTATTTCTACTGTTACACATCTTAGTACACTTTTTCTAATAGTAAAATTAACAAGAAATAACTTACCACTATTATTAGACACATATTTAGACAACTGCGTGCGCGAGTGTATAGTGATGATAGTGTTGGCGTCCCTCACTACGGGCGGCTCCACCAGCAGTATAGACTCGCATCGTACGCGCATCGAACCGCTCGCGGTGGTCGGGACGCGCACGCGCAGTACCCGCCACGAGCGACGCAGCCCGCCTGGCTGGTTGCCCGTCACCTCCGTCTTCTGCCACGCTTCGGGCTGCAAGAGAATTAGTTTTTAAAATATTTGCAGATGAAATTTCGTGTAGTTGAAGTGCGTTATACATACATTACACTCTTTTAATAAATATCAGACTGTATTCGTTACGTGTTATATAGAGTACTCATGAATAATAGTAGGATCTTTTGAGACTGGAAACTCACTGTATTATCGATCCGCATAGATACACATTTTACATCAAATCTAGGGACATAACATTACATCACGCCTGTATTCCCTAAGGGTTGGGCAGAGGTGCATAGTACAACCTCATTTCACCGTTATGTTTAAACTCCATGTTATAGTGACAGAACCTATTGCCAACAATCGGGCAGAAATCCAGACTCCGGACTGCTACTGGGAAATTCCACACGGTAAATCCCAATAACACTTTACCAAACCTAGGGATCGAACCCAGGACCCGATGCTCAGCAGTCAATCATATCATATACCTCATATCATTTTTATTTTGAAATTTTGCCCCACTTTACGAGTTTTCATGTATCGAGGATGCATTTATAGATTATTATACTCAATTTTACCAATCTTAACATACGCAAACACCCAGACCCAGAACAACTACTCGTATCTGTAGAGCATAATGTACGATTTCCACCAAACGGGCCGCGCCGGAGCGGATTTCACACTGTGCTAAAGGAAATTCAGGCTTCTATACAGTAGATAAGTTTCATGTTTGCGTGGAATTTACACTGCTTGGAACTCGGATGCCGCGGCAGCCAGACGGCTCCTCGCGTACGTGGACGGCGGCGCTCGGCTGTCGTCGCGTCCGGTCGGCTCCGCTCGGCCACACCGCAGGTAGAAACTGACTGCGATAGCGGATACACGAGCACGCGCGCGCATGCGCCCGGGTTTCAGCAGATTGTAGCCGTCGGGCGGCCGCGGTCGGCTCTGGCGCGTGCTCGAGCATCCGCTGCGACGCGGTGCGCTGTGCTCCTGCGTGCCCCGGTTGGTGGAAATCGTACATAAAAGTATTTGTTCCGTGATCCGTAAAGCAGAAAGCCAATCGCTAATCCACTGCACCAAACATTTCGTATCATGGTATCGATATAAGAAGAAAGAGACAATAGCTAAACTACCACCAATTATAGGTAAATTAAAAGTAAAAAAAGACAATTTCTAAACCACCAAAAATTACCAAAGTCTGGAAACCCGGTTCATACATACCCCAAAAAACGGTTTTATCAGTAACGTTGCTTTCGAATCGATGATTGCTTCGTGGTTTCACCAAAAATCGATCCGATCAGCCCTTAGAGATTATACTAAATCAATGAAAACAATTTTATAAACCTATTAATACCAAATTGCGATCTACTCGGCTACCCAGTGCCAGATTATAATTTAATTGAAACGATGTACAAAATTTAATTTAATTGGTGGAAATATTAAATTTGGGTTACGGTAACGTATTATAATTGTAAAACATTTTACGGTAATATCTAGAATGTATATAAAATAAATACAGTTGGGTGAGAATTTGTTAATGATTATGAATTTAAAATAGAATCATATTATTGTCGTTGAACATTGTCGATACGCAAAATAGTATTTTGAAGATGTGTTGAGGGGCTCGTGGCTAATTAACAACCGCGTGGATCATATGATTTGCAAGGTTAAGCTACGCTTGCCGCAGTCAGTCCGTCGATGGGTGACCATTCAATACACATTGAGACCCCTCCGTGCCTCGGAGAGCACGTTAAGTACGTGTATTCCTTCTGTTTTATTTCTTTTAGTGTACAATAATAAAGTATATCTATCTATCTATCTAACTGGGCTGCGGAGGTCTGATGGCAGTTACTCCGTGTAAAACACTGGTATTCAGCTGCATTTGGTTAGACTAGAAGCTGACCCCAACATAGTTGGGAAAAGACTAGGCAGAGTTAGCAAGATGTGTTGATATATTTTCGCTAATTGTACAAGGTGAAATTGTAAACACTTGGCAAACCGAAATGGGAGATTGTACTCATCACTATGAACAACTTTTACTATGGGACCGAACCTGAAATCGCGAAAAAAAAACAGCTGTTCCCTACATTTAATTTCGCATAACTCTTCAAAATGTAGGGAACAGTGGCGAAGGCTCCATACAACTCGATTCCTATCGGCTTCCCTTTCGAAATATGGCAAATACTAGTACCTATCTATTATTTTCAATTATCATTTAAACAAATAATTATTTACGTAGTTACATTGCAGGTATGCAAAATGTTATACCTGCAATGTAACTAACATTGCAGGTATAACATTTTGCTTATGAAAGTAACAATCAAAGAAATAAATAAACGCCTACAATTTTTTGGTCCGGCTTCCCTTTTAAGAAAATTCACCCTTCGCCACTGGTAGGGAACAGCTGTTTTTTTTTCGCGATTTCAGGTTTGGTCCCATAATAAAAGTTGTTCATAGTGATGAGTACAATCTCCCATTTCGGTTTGTCGAGTGTGTGTTTACAATTTCACCCTGTATTTGCTAAAACTGATATTAGCCTACGAGTTCTTTCCGCGTCATTAATTATTATATACCTAAAATCTGTATAAAATAATCAACCCAATACTGTTCCACTGCCGGGCACAAGGTTCTTGTCAGAATGAGAAGGGTTCCGGCCTTATCGCTTGTCTAGTGCGGGTTGGGAGACTATACACTCCACCGAGAACTTTTTTCAAAGCCGTCTCTCCATTGTACTTGATTTACTTCACCGTTAATGCAAGTGAGAATCAAATTCTGATCCGCATCATCATCATGCAGCCGAAAGACGTCCACTGCTGGACATAGGCCTTCCCCAAAAGGGGGGGTTTGCCATAATCGCCACGCTTGGCAGGCGGGTTGGCAATCGCAGTATGGTTGTTAAAGTACTCAGAGAACGCTACTGCCCATCCTCTAGTGAATCCCTTAGTCACTTTTTACAATACCCATGGAAAGAGATTGGGTAGTGCTATTCTTTGCGTCCGGCACCACACGGATGATCCGCATATTGACGGGTAACTACCAAGAACTCCTGACTGACATTTTTTATAGTTTTTTATATTAATTCTCCACATAAATAAACTACCAAGAACTCCTAACCGAAAAAAAGCTGTTTGTCAAAAAATGACAGTTAGGATTTCTTGGTATTTAACCGTCGATATGAATTCTACAAGTCAGAGTTGCATGCCGGGATAGAACTCAGGCCCTCCTATATACAAGCGTGCAACCGCTAGGCAATCATTCAACCACTATTGCTGAATCATTAATGCCGTGAAAATATTAGTAAGCTTATTTCAGGTTTAACGAAATAATATTGCTTCCACGGTGCATTTACTATGCCTAAATAACATCACGAATGAATTCCCCGAGGGTTGTCCAGAGGTGTATAGTACACCCTGTTATGTTGAAGTCCCATGTATTAGGGGGCGAGTTTCACACGTCGCCCGAGCAGTAACAGGCCCAGGAAGGCGGCGCGCTGTGTTCTGTGCGCGCCTCTCAGGAGGACGTGTGGCTAGGCTTCACAGAAGAAGAGGTCCGCCAGGGGCTAACAGACCGAGGCCTGCCGGGGTCGCGGTGCATGCAGCTGCGAATCCCGCGACCCCGGCCAAGGGTCAGGAGAAGGAACATCGTGGGTTTTTAGCCGGTAAGAGTCCCTACGTAAGATACCCCTCCGCCTCCCCGGGCGCAGGGCATCCACGAGGATTTAACCATGAAAAAAAGGGGGCGTTTTTATTGCCATAAACCGGGCATAAATCCAGACTACGAACTGCTATTGAGAAATTCCAACAATTTTCCCGACCTGGGGATCGAACCCAGGACCACTAGACCAAAGAATCTGTCAAATTATACATACCTAATCAAATGCGAGGTATTATACCTAATTAGCGAGCAAAAATACCGTTCTTTTAAAAAATTGTGTTGTCTTTGAGATTTGAACAGTATTATTTTATAATTTGCGAAGCAGAGACGATACGCATTCCCTTCTATCTTTGAACAAAGGAAACGTAGGTAAGGAATCTCCAAGTTAATGATAAATTCTATTCTGTCTAATACTCTCTGCCTGCTGATGGAAGCTGGCTCTTATTAAGCAGGATACGAATTCCGGGCGCAATACGAATGCATCTGATGCAAATAATTATCGCGTGAAATGCTGTAGTCTCATTCTCGATACTCGAGAATACTCACACATTTGAAGCACAAAATAGATACACCACAGAAGGCTTTCCGTGTGAAGAGGTTCATTTATAAGTACCACTTAAGCTTTTATTGATGACATTTGCTAGGAATACATACTCCACGTTTTATTGACATTGATGTTCAAACAAATACATAGGTAGCGTACGAGGAACTGGTTCACTATTCCGCAGAAAAAATGTATTCCACATGCTTGTGCAAATTCTGCCCACAAATGTTCAAATGTGTCTAATCTTTCAATGCAATGTTAGAAACGTGAAATTATGATGGACGTTCAACGAACACACAAAATTCAAATAATATAAAAATGTTCTAAAATAATTCAATACCACGGCCAAACACAACAGTGTAAATAAGGTTTGTTGCATTAAACCATTGATTACATTGAATACTACAGTTATCCCAGTAACCCACAATAGTAGGCAAAGTACATACATAGATATCATGGATGTGGGCGCAGTTTGATTTGACGTCACAACATGTAGCTCTAAAAGGTTTAATCTAAACCGTATAACAATTTTATACAAATAATACATATGTAAATGACACAACAATATAATCGTTCAGGGGTGATTCTATCATTACAGTTTTAGCTAATCTCGGTATGTCAGGATTGCGAGCAAGGTAAACACAGTAAATAAAACCAACATAGACTCTCCACCACTGAGAGTACTTGTATTTGGGTTAGTATTAGTAACATAAACTAGATCACAATATATTACTTTACACAATTATTACAAGATCATAAAATAAGGACAAGCCAGTCAGATATAAAAGGTCAGACTTCGTCAGCTGATCAACACGGAATGCTCCTGCTTCGTCGAATGACCACCGCCTTTATAACCTCGGGTGGGCCGATCCATATCGACGACTACCCTCTCTTGTCAACATTGCCCAGTGCTACCCGCTACCGATAACACGGCCCTCCTGCAAAACACACGTCCTCGTGTGTTGGTGGTTGGTGGTTGACGCACCATCAACCCCATCGTCAAGATTGTACATCAAGGCCTGACTTCAGTGACACCTCTGGACCTTAAACAGAAACAAATAATACAGTACACATCTCGGCCACACCTGATCACTCATCTTTGACCTCGTCATGTTACTCATGTCTTTGACCAAAGTAAAATGAAGAGCATCCAAAGAATGATTGAATCGATTAGAGCTTGTTATCCCATCGACGGCCAACAAGCTCATCACCCATGACTTAAACTAGTTGATATTCATTCAGTATCAACCTAGTTCTATATTCGTTCATAACTTCTCGTATCAACATCTTACAAACATCCACACATTAGATTTCCAACATTTTCATAAAATACTATCTCAGATGCCTATTAGACAGTTCTACTTTGGTTAAACATCAAATTTTAGTTATTCAATAAATCATAATAGGTACATAAACACACAATCTCATCATACACAAATTCATAAAATCATTTAAATACATTTACAATATTTTTCAGGGCTAAATATCTCATTATAGTTTTTCACAAATTCATAATACACACTTAAAATATTTCTTGGTTAAATATTTCAACGATTCACAAAGCCATAATACATAAACACTTAAAATATTTCATTCGTAAAAATCTCATAATTATTCACAAAATCAGAACATAATATCTCAATAATTTACAAACTCATAGTACATTAACACTTAAAATATTCCATGATTATATATCTCAATTATTCACAATTCATTGTACCAGCATATAAACACTTCAAACTCATAGTACGTTAAACACTTAAAATATTTCAAGATTAAATACCTATCTCATTATTCATAAACTCATAGTACATAACAACGATTAAAATAATTCACGATTCATTATCTCATTATTATTCACAAAATCCTACATTCTTAAATATCTCAATTCTTCACAAAATCATAAAACAAACATCCTAAATGTTTCATGGTTAAATATCTTTAAATCTTTAATCATTATTCACAGTATCATAGTACATAATTATAAACACTTAAAATATTATCTCAATTATTCCCAAAATCATAATACTTAAATTAATAACCTTTAAAACTTTTCATGATCAAAATAATATTTCAATTATTCACAAACTCTTATTACAAAACTGACATGATGTTTTAAACATAACATTTCTATATTGCGCTAATAATCCAACCTTTTTACAACAATACAATACATATTAAACACATCTTTAACGAAAATAAGTCAAATTATTTTTTATTTAAAATAAATTTGACAAATTAATCTTTAACGGAAGTCATCATAGTAATTATCATCAATAATAAATACAATTTCCTGTTTTCGTCTACAAAAAATACATTTTAAACCATAAGTAATAATAACAAACTACTTTTTAATTTCAATAAACTATTTTGTACCATTCTACAACAAGAATTATAACAAAACCAATCAAAACAAATATCAATATTTTCAAAACTTTTTCAAAACATTAATTCAAAACAGAATCTCATTTTCACTGCATTTTCATTTATCAATTAATAGCATCACCCGCCTTGGATTTAGCCAACTCATTTGGCATCACCCGCCTGGGATCCTGCTTTATCAACATGGCATCACCCGCCTTGGATCTAGCCATATCATGGCATATCCCGCCTTGGATTTAGCCCTATAACAATTGCTTCGCCACGTTAGAGTTTCAGTTTTCCCCAGGCGAAGCCTTTGGCCAACCCCGGCTGGCCAAACCGGGCGGTGCCAAAGATCAACCCTGGTTGCATCTCACCACAAACTCTAATACGACTTGCAATGTATTTTCCTACACGAATAAATACAGATGCCGTATTTATTTTCCACGAATAAATACAGATACCATCATATTTATTTTATACTAATAAACACAGATATCATCTCATTTATTTTACACGGATAAATACAGATAACATCTCTTTTATTTTACATGAATAAGCAAAGATATCATTTAATATTTATTTTACACGAATAAATAACCTCTCATATTATATTTCCTTCATCAAAATTCCTTCACACATAATAAAATGGTTGTGACTCACCGGATTTATCACATTTTCTCATTCTCACACTTCTCACCATTGTAATGTCAATCAAGTTTTTGTCAGTCCGTCTACAGGGGATTTTTTTAGCAAAATATTTACATGTGGGTATACCATCATAATGTGGACTGGTTTTTTCTTGTTCCACTTCTGATGTAAATGACACAACAATATAATCGTTCAGGGGTGATTCTATCATTACAGTTTTAGCTAATCTCGGTATGTCAGGATTGCGAGCAAGGTAAACACAGTAAATAAAACCAACATAGACTCTCCACCACTGAGAGTACTTGTATTTGGGTTAGTATTAGTAACATAAACTAGATCACAATATATTACTTTACACAATTATTACAAGATCATAAAATAAGGACAAGCCAGTCAGATATAAAAGGTCAGACTTCGTCAGCTGATCAACACGGAATGCTCCTGCTTCGTCGAATGACCACCGCCTTTATAACCTCGGGTGGGCCGATCCATATCGACGACTACCCTCTCTTGTCAACATTGCCCAGTGCTACCCGCTACCGATAACACATACATACATAAACTCACGTCTTTTTCCCATGGGTGTAGGCAGAAACCATAGAACGCCACATGCTTACTATCCTTATACTCCTTTCGCTTCGTCCACGGTCATACATCTTGTCATACACGCACGCCCGTTGAAGGTACTACGCACCTGTCTTTTTTGAAGAACATCACCAATAACATCAATGTATGTCCTTCTAGGGCGTCCTCTACTGGCGTTTCCACTGACATTTGCCTTATAAATTCCTTTTGTTAATCGCCGTTCACTCAATCTTTCAACACGCCCAAACCACCGAAGCATACTTCATTCAATTTTTGTCACTACATCATCTTTTAAACCGCAACTTTGTCTTATCACATCATTTTTCAATCTGTCATTCAAAGTTACATGTATAGAAATAATGTAGAGCATTATTTATTTTAAGTGTACGTTTTTTGTTTATTTATAACTGCCTCGCTAGTGTTATTTTATTCAGTACCTATGTTAAATTTATGGGGATTTCAAAAAACAGGGAACAGGCCATTTCCTCGTTTTGAATAAACGATAGGCAATTGATTAGGTGTCCCGTATTGTCCGATTTTATTTATGAAAACAAATACGATGGCTGATTTTTCTCAAACAACGGGTTCCGTTTAACAAAATTAATTATAATAAAGCTACTTATGAATGATTCTTGTTTAAACGTACGAAAATATATTACTCACACATATTATTTTCAGGAATCAGTGGGAGGCTTTTATTGCCACCAATTTTACTGTAAAATACAGATGAAATTTTTCATTCGGATTTTTTAAAATAAAACTCCACATAATACAACGTTTGAATATTTTAAAGAATGTATGTATTTAGTTACATATCGGGTGAAAAAAGACCCTTAACGATAACGAAAACCACATATTCTACCCATCATTGGGATCATTTTATTCTACCAGACCATACCTGGGAAACCATTGTTTTTGGAGATATTGAAGGTCAAAGTATACATTTTTTTTTAGTTTTTTCCAAAAACGTATTCTAAGTGATAATACTAAACTTTCTTCCAAACAACCTTATCAAAATTTTCAATTTTTCCTCACAAATTACGCATTTGAAGTTACAAAAACGCAACGAATATCAAACGCACACGACCGCCTTAGCTCAGCTGTGTGGCCGCTGCACGCATGCAAACGCGCGGCATCGCCACAACCACAAATTGCGCGCTACAAAAAAAAAGCGTTTTTTTATGCCAAAAAATAAAAGTCGTTTCCCAGCAATTATTTTTGGTCAAAGTTTAGTTTGATGTACAGAGTGCATAGATTTCGGCTATGTGATGGGTCTTTTTACAACCTGTATACGATAGGCTGAAACGATACAATGATTACGGTACATAGAGCCTTCAGATGGAATCCAAAATCAAAAGCGACCATGACAGGTTAACGGATAACCGAGTGATTTTATTTCCGTTTTCATATTTCAAACATAGTACCCTAAAAGGCATTAAAATGAAAACCTAAAACCAAGCTACGGCAACATTGATTTTTTTAGGCACCGTCGCTTTTGTAATTGAGATGAATGGGACAACATTTATCAAAAATATGTTATGTTGAATTATTATGTAGATAAACTCTATATGTACAATGTTTTTCACTTTGAGGATTGATGGAATACTTATTATTTACAGAATCTAGGTATAAATAAATTGCGGCGGATTAACCTCCAAGACTAATGAGGCCGTGAGGCGCAACCTAAATTATGATTATGTTGATGTTAGTATCTACACACATCAAAAGTGCCTAGGGATCAACATATATTTTTGCAATAACTTTTCTCCTGATTGATATTAATTAAAATTTTCTTTAAGGATTCATCAAATAAAGTGTTTTCGTTTGTCACAGTAACGATAAACCAAGTCACCTTTGCATTAATAAAGAAATTTGCCATTTTCCTAATAAAGGGATTTTTGACATTTGAACCACTAACACAAAAGTTCGAAAAAAAGACTGAAATAACAGTTTTCTTTAAAATTTTATTGGGTAACTTAAACAATTAATAATCCGTGTTTCTACCGCGAACACTAACAACACAAGAACATCGGTTTGGCATACTCAAAATGAGTTCATCCAAATCACGCTGTGGAATGGCCGCCCATGTTCGTTGCAACAACAAAAAAAGGTCTTCTTGCGACTGGATACCCTCCATATTCGGCAGAGCTCTTCTCTGTAGCATATCCCATGCATGCTCAATCGGGTTCAAGTCTGGCGACTGAGCAGGCCAGGGCAGGACATTGATGTTAGCTGCGGCGAGAGTCTGTCTTACAACTCTTGCGGTGTGCGGTCGTGCATTATCATGCATTAACTGAAATAAGGGACCGATTTGCGCTTGTAGAGGAACGATGACGTCTGATACAATCGTCTCAGCATAAATTTGAGCGTTGAGGTTGCCTCTGATCCAAATCAACTCAGTTCTTCCGCCGATCCAAATACCCGCCCATACCATGATGGTTCCACCACTATAAGGATGGACTTCCTGGCAGGATTTTAATCGCTGTTGGCGTCCAGGGGTTCTCCAGTGTCGTATACGTCTTGTATCCGGTCTCATACCAAAACGAGACTCATCAGAAAAGCACACGAAACGCCATTGTTCTTCTGCCCAATTTCTGTGTCCAAGAGCCCATTGATATCGAATCCTACGATTGTGCATTGCTATAGGTGGTACCCGTAGCGGTCTTCGGGAATGAAGGTTCACTTCATGCAAGCGGTTTCTGACTGTTTGGTCGCTAATTAAGTTCCCTGAAGAGTGATGAAGCCTCACGGCTAACATCATGGCGGTTATTGTTGGAGCTCTTCGAGTTAAGATTTGAATGTATCGGTCTTGTCTCCGTGTGGTGCAGCGATACCGTCCTCCATGGCGCTCAGCCACGGTACCAGTGCTTCGGTAACGTGTCCAAAGTCGACTGATAACACTCTGACTTGTATTCAGAGCTAAAGCCACAGTACGTTGCCGGGAACCAGCTTCTATCATTCCCACGGCTCTGAGCATTTCTTCCCTGCTTAAATGACGTCGCCGCTCCATAATAACGTTGGTTTTAATCAGTAGTAGGGAAACAGTAGCACTAATAATGTCTTCAATGCGTTGTATGTTTTTATAGGGAAAATATTGACAGCTGATTTTCATCTTTTACTCGAATTTGATTCACAGTTCCTGATTCAAATTATGAAATGCACCAAAAAGGATCCATATAAATTTATAAAATCATAAATTTATTACAAAGCCACATCTCAATCTCAAGAAATCCGCATAAAAATGCTTGATCCCTAGACACTTTTGATGTGTGTATTTTGTTGCAAATTTTTTTTTCCATTTGTGTCGTAACTTTGTTGTGTGTCCGGTAATGAGTCCAAATATTTTTTTTCATTCATTTAGTTAATTAATATTTAATTATTAATTTAGAAAACAACTTTTTTTTCATTTTCTTTTGTCTAGGGTTCCGTACCCTAAGGGTAAAACGGGATCCTATTACTAAGACTCCGCTGTCCGTCCGTCCGTCCGTTTGTCACCAGGCTGTATCTCATGAACCGTGATAATTAGACAGTTGAAATTTTTACAGATGATGTATTTCCGTTGCCGCTATCAGATACTAAAAAAACAGAATAAAATAAATATTTAAGGGGGCTCCCATACAACAACCGTGTTTTTTTTTTGCCGTTTTTATAGGTACTTCGCACTTCGCATTTGGCCGGTTTTTTTTTTTTTTCATTTGGTTCGTAACTTTGTTGTGTGTCTAAGGTAATGAGTCCAAATATTTTTTTCATTCATTTAGTTAAGGGCATAATTATTAATTTTGAAAACAACTTTTATTACAATTTTCTTTTTTTCTATTGGTCTGCTGTAGATTGTTCTTGCGGACCGTTTCTACGTAACCGGTCAGTTATTGGCGAGAGCTGAAGGGTCCCCAGCCAATGGTGGCGAAGTTAGTACACATTAACCTAAGCTAACTACTTATACTACACTAACAGCAGGACTACCTGCAACAACAGCACTAAGTGCGACCCCTAGTGGGACTCGGCTTAGGACGTTGCTGGCGGGGGGTTCGAGACAGCATAATGAGGGCTGAATTATCGGTGTGATTGAAAACAGCTATGTTCACCAATAAGTACATTTTATTGTGGCTGGCTTAAGGAGTCTACACACCAAAGCCGCCGACCCGCCGACACTGCCCGGCGGCTTGATGTCGACGGCTTTATTTCAAAAGAATCGTGTCGGCGACTTGCACCCGCGCGTGTCGCCCGGCAACTTCTGGCAACATGTCGGTGGCAAGTCTGCGACTTGCGTACGCGCTCATTTTCCCGCCGACACTCGAGCTATAGTGACGTGTTAGTGTTGTTTTTTGCAATTTTGTGCCGCTTTTATTAAATCAGTATCACTATCCATGTTTAGGTAAATGTAGGCTGAATAATTCGAGAAACACAACACACGTCACTTTCCTACACGCGGCAGTCACTAACTACCAAAAAAGTTACTGATTTCGTGCCGCCGACAAAATTTTACTACTTGAACGAGATGTGAAGTTGCCGACTAACCCGCCGACAAAAAAGCCGACGACTCATGACGGCGGGTCGCCGGGTTTGGTGTGTAGACTGCATAAGTTTGGGAATCAGTATACCTACCTATATACCTCTAATATATACTTGGGAGCAAATAAATCGAGCCACTTCTATTTTTCACGTATAATTGTTATTATTTTTGGTACCTATTGTGGAACAGATCAATTCGAAACATATATCGCCTAAAAGGTTACTTGATAACCTTTAAAATGAGGGTAGTTTTTTGTCAACTTAGTATGTAATCCATAACTAATAACTAGGACACGTGAAAAAATGAGTGGCTCGATTTATTTGCTTCCAAATGTATTACATTAATAATTATATTGTGGCTACCTCGTACATAACCCAATGTGAATGTATTTTTTTAGTGACAATAAACCTTTATTATTATTGTTATTGTAGGACCCGTTCTTAAAGAGTGGGTTTAGAAATGGTGGTACCACAATACCTTTCGCTCATAAAGAACGTGCATGAGCGAGGAAGCAAATAACGCAACAATAGTAGCGCCGCCATTTTCAATTCTCTTATTTATGTAATCGGGTTGAATATCCTTTGTACAGTCTGGAGGTATCTCTCAGGCCCGGACTCCACCAAAGGGGAGATGTGCGGAGATGTCTCGATCAACCAATAGGATTGCGTTATTTTCAAAACTCTCCGCTTAGCTTCAACTCAAAACGAATTCCTATTGGTTGTTTACGAGACATCTCCGCACATCTCCTCTTTGGTGGAGTCTGGGCCTCACAGCTCCTTAAGCTATCCACTCCGGTTGATATTCTCAGTGGCCAAAATAGTTTCTGAAAACTACTCTAATTATAATTGATATCTGGAGGCCAACACTACTAACAAAATTGTTTAAAATCGCAATCGAAGCGCAATTGAAAAACGGCCATTTGACCGTTATCTCTCTCTATAAGACAAAGAGACAAAGGCCGTGGTTCCAAACGTTTTTAAAATTATACTTCTTTAAAATTTTCATTGTTACGGAAGTTTCGCATGTAGTTGTAGCGGAAATGCGACACCATGAAGTTAGTTGTCGTAATAAATAAAAAAAAAAACTATAACTATGATTGTTGCATCTTGCATTCGACCGATGTTAACTATATATTCAGTGTATTTGCAGCGGCTACAGCCATACTCAGCGTCTAAACACACACAGCGTATCTTGCGTCGCGTATCTTGCGTCGCGTAAATTGCGTCGCGTATCTTGGACAGTAATGCGCGCGCATGAAGCTTCTAGACCCTATTATGCTCAGCGTAACGACCTAAAGTACATGTGGGGTTTTTTTTATGGTTCTGTACCTAAAGGGTAAAACGGGACCCTATTACTAAGACTCCGCTGTCCGTCCGTCTGCCCGTCTGTCATCAGGCTGTATCTCATGAACAGTGATAGTTAGACAGTTGAAATTTTCACAAATGATGTATTATTGTTGCCGCTATAACAACAAATACTAAATATTTAAGGAGGCTTTCATACAACAGACATTATTTTTTTGCCGTTGCCGGCGGCTTCGCCCGCGTGGATGTCGTTTATCGCGTATTCCGCGTGTTTCTCTACTATATTATGCATGTATTATACATATAAACCTTCCTCTTGAATCACTCTATTAAAAACTCCGCATCAAAATCCGTTGCGTAGTTTTAAAGATCTAAGCATACATAGGGACAGACAGTCATCGGGAAGCGACTTTGTTTTATAATATGTAGTGATGGTACGGAACCCTTCGTGCGCGAGTCCGACTCGCACTTGGTCGGTTTTTTTCTATTGGACTGCTTGTAGATAGTCCTTGCAGACCGTTTGTACTACGCGTGGTGAGGCCGCGCAGAATATTTGTCTGTAGCGCGATGCATACACGTAACGCGACGAAACATGAGCCGCGCAAGATACGCTCAATGTGTCTGCAGCATTAGCGTATTTTGGGTCGCGTAACTTGCGCAGTACGCGGCGCAAGATACGTTAAGTGTGTTTTGGTCCGAGGTATAACTTCTACCGAAAGTAAACTTGTACACCATTTTTATTTTAAATTTTGATTCCTTTTTAAAATAAAAACTTTTTTAATGGCAGGATAACACCGTACATCAACCGTATTCGCCCATTATGCACAGTGCACACTGTATTATCTATCAAAGAGAAAAGCAGCACAGGAAAATAACGATCACTAATATTAGTTTGCTATTTTTCCTCAGAATAATGAACCAGGTTTTCAAGTTAATTGATTCATAGCTTTTTAATTAGAACCTGGGAACGACGTTGCATGGCGTTTACGTTTAATTTCGTTCGTATTTTATGAGAATTAAAATGAAAATAAGTGGCAATATAAGTGTGATTTAGTTGCTTTCCATTTCGTTGGTTGTGAGAAACTCATCATTATTATCGAGAAATTACAAAAGCAAATTAGTTTTCATTGAAGTTGATAACTAGCAGTGATAGATTAAGTGATAGTGACGGGCCGAAAAAGAAAGATAATTTTAACTGTTATACATGACCATCAGGATCTAGTCCCACAATAAAAGTATGCATCAAAAATCCTTTGTCCAATCCAAAAACAATGGCAAATATTTCTCAAAACAACGCACAAACAAAGAATCGAACGAGCCAACATTCCATATATTTACCGAAATCTAATTATAAACATTTTAAGGTTTTACTGCTGGAAATAAAGGAAGAGCATTTCGGCAAAATATACTGGCCGTTTTAAAAGGCCATTAGCGAAGATTTAAAGAGTACCTCGGCTGCTTAGAGTCGCTTAACAATGAGCCAACGTAATGGCAAACAATGCAGGTCCACTTCATACAAAGGAGGTCCGCGAAGTGGGAAGTCATAATAATATGCAAGGATAAACCACCTGCATTATTATATTATTAACAAACGTATTTGGAGCGAGCTTAAGAAGAAATAATCTTGTGAAATATAATTATTATCTTTGTAGGTATCTCTTTTTAGTCACGGCTCATCTTCCGTGCGGAAGATGTCCGGTCCTTTGGAAGGCATACGGGGGACACAGGTCTAACGCGCAGAGTCCCCTTTGAGAACTTTAATCTAAAATGTACATTAATTATTATGTATCTCTCTCAGTTCACGGCTCATCTTCCATGCGGAAGACGTCCGGTCCTTTGGAAGGCATACACGGGGACACAGGTCCAACGCGCAGAGGCCCCTTTGAGAACTTTAATCTAAAATGGGGTGGGGCATCAACCGGGGACTATCCACAGCTGCACTATTGGAGTACAGTCATGGACCGTCCCAGGTGGGTGCAAAACTATTGTGAAATATGGTAAAAATAAAACTGGTCTATGGGATGGGGTGTTAAATGGACTATTTAACTTCTATTGCCGGAAGAAAACGGCGTCTGCCTTTCAACATTTAAAATTGAAAACTGTTGGCAGACGGTGACTCGCCAGCTCACTAGCTGGGCCCCCTGAAAAGCCGCCAGTACATAGGCGAAGGGGGCAACAGACGTGTGAGCGGGAATTATTATTTTTGTTACGATTATTGTAACGTGTGATTACAGTACAGCCGAATTAACTTATCCCCTTATTCGTATAAGATTGTCACTTTTAAACACTGTTTTATACCTATCCTTGTCATTTGTATGCCAATGCATAGAGATGGGAAGACTTAAGAGCCATTTTAGTTAAACAACCTTTAATCATCTATTATAACTAAGGGCGGCTGGTATTTTAGAAAGCAAAAGGCATTTAAAAAAAAAAAAACATCGTCTTCATCCTAGCTATTTTTAAACCAAAGTTTATTTAATAGTCAACAGTAACAGTTTTATTGCTGAGTATTCATGCGCGAAAGTTCGCAAACCTATGTTCAGAATGGCCAACTTATTTTGGCTGTACTATTTACGACTACATTGCATGAATTTTAAGTGACGTCAATAAGTTTCATTGTACGGCATTATTACTTTCTTATGGCATAGCCAATTTGGGTGAACAAGACCAGCATTATAATTGTGCAATACACTCGTATTTGCTATGGCTTTGATTTTAACGGGCAACAATTTCCATAGCAACGTATATATTAATAATCCGACTTCTACACAGTCTACACAACTATTATGTACCACACTATAAATATTGCTGTATTGTTAAAATCAATACCATGGCGGTTACAAGTTTATTGCGCAATTAGAATTCTGGTATCACGACCTATAAATTGGGGATCATCATTATTATCCGTCAAAAGACACTTACTTCTGAACATAATTCTACCCTATAGATTTTCATAATTTAATCCTACGACTACGTCAGTTCACCCACGGTGACGTATGTCGGAACGATACGCGACTGCGTCAATGTGACTTTTTTGCAATTGTCGGCATAACGTATGGCAGTGCGACTTACCGTGCGTCTGAATGAGGCAATCTACGGCCATTAGCTGTCCAAAATCCATTTTGAAAGGGAAAGGCCCTCGCCAAAATAAGTCCGACAATGCGTCTTCCGAGTACTATACTATACGACGTTGCCGTTCCGCTGCGTACGATAGTTCATCTTCTACGTACGTGCGTCATTGCGATAGCCAAGGGCGTGACGGTGTACGACTCCATACAATTCAGTGCGATGCTAAAATCGTCCCGACGCGTATCGCTCCGACTTGCGTCACCATGGAGGAACCGCCTGTCACTTTCACCATATCTTTTATCGATCTGTGTTACGGGCGTCCAACGCTCGGCAGACAATTATAATCTACGAAAGTTAAAATCAGATTTACCTATATCAAAAATCCAATCCCCGTAAAACAGGGATAAAGTCAATTAATCTACATTTGAATTTAATCTTCAGTATTCAGCCTAAAATAAATCACGTAATCAAAATTTAATTTAAATCTCTCAAAGGTTCACAAAAATGTAACTTTGATTATAATTGTGGAAACTCAATATCAAAGTAATCATAAGGAATAAATAGTTGTCCTCGAAAATTTCTAATAAAATCCCGAATAAAATATTACAAGTAATCTACCAATCGGCCCACATGAACCAAAATTGAGGTAGGTAGGTTGCTACAGGTACTTACGACTATTTACAATCAAGAAACTTCTGCAAAGATTAATTTGGAAATAGGTCGTTCGCTAAATTGAATCGGGGTTTTTTGAATAGTAATATTGTTAGGTTGAGTATAATGAAGTAGATCTTTACATAACGTTGTCATCGTTTTTGTAAGGCCCTGAGCCAATATAGATTACATTAAAACTTAATTAAGTAATACCTATAGGCCTAAAACCCTAGAACGTACTACCATGTCACTGATTCTCTTGAATTAATTATAAAAGACTTAATAAAGTGCGTGTCATACGACGGCAAACTAAAAATCAATTCTACATAAATATTATGGATCCTGCCTTAGCCTACCTACTCATTTAGCAAATTAAGGGCTGGAAATTACAAAGGTGCTTGGTAATTATGGCATAGAGCAAAGAAAAAGCGACATTTTTTTTTGTTAAAATAAAACTGTTTCCTTATTTTTTTACGTTTTCTTTTAGATCTATTGCCAAAAATGCAACTGTTCTCTAATCACACGAAAAAAATAATATTGTTCGCATGCCTGTGCCCCTAGCGAAAAAGGGTACAAGCCCTTATAAAGTTGTGGGATACTAGCGCGTGAAATGACTTGAAACTTGATATTTCTTATATTTTTTTATTTAATTTGCTTCGACAGAAAAATTGTCAATGGGAATTAATTCAATTTTGTTGAAATAGCAACACTTGAGAGGGCTGTCAATCAACCGCGACAATTGAAGACGTGTTTTTTCTGTCGAAGCAAATTAAATAAAGAAATATAAGAAACATCAAGTTTCAAGTCATTTCACGCGCTAGTATCCCACAACTTTTTTTAAAAAGACGTATAACCTTTTCACTAGGGGCACAGAAATTACATAAGATAATTTTTCATCAGGCTTTTATTTTAGTTTTTGTTGTTGGCACCTTTATAATTTCCGGCCCACGTTAAACTCAAACATACAAACGGACAAATAGACAAAAAAAATAAAAATGACGCTTCCGTATCGCTCCTAGTATGCGTTGCACTTACTTTTTTCCAAAAATATTTTATGTACAGTTTTAGCATCGTCAAAATTTTATTATATGACATGCTCATTAAAGAAAAAAAACTTTTTATTTCAGACAGTTTTGGCCCATAACATTGTTAGTAGAACGACTAATACCCTAGTAATGATGCTTACTTTTAAATAAAAAGATTAAAACACAAACGCATTCGTCCCTACATCAATACATTTGTATGTTAATAAGCGGTCCTCTCATTTTATTATTCCGAACCTCTTCTTGAGGAACATAATCCCCTCAAATTGGATTCCTGTGTGACATGAGAACAAACATATTCTACTCAGACACACAATGTATTGTCAGCTGACAATAGACATGTGGCTATGTAAAATTCATCTTGATAATGGAATTATATTTCATGTTAGACGTTCAAGATATTTGCCAAACGGGTGAAAGATGGAAGACTTGTAACTAGGTACTGAATTTGTGAAGTATATCTAGACGGGACAAAGAATTAAAAGTATTGTATAAAAAAATAACTGTGCCCGCGACTTCCTTTGCGTGAAAGTCGGTGCTGCTCATCATCCACACTCAATAGCGTGATAATTTGTACCCTATACAACTTTTGTTTAGTATATGTATAAAAACCGAGACACCCCAACAAGATTTTCATTAGAACTGCCTGAATGTGAGTGTTTTTTTTTTTAAATCTCCAAGTTACACTTAGTTTATGTCGCGTTAAGTTCCCTAGTAAAGTGTGAAATGCCTGAGATGTGCTATGCAGGGGTTGTTACACGGAATTAATGTAATGTATATGAAAAAATTATGTAGTGTAACAATTATTTCAATCGATTCTCCTGGTGATTCTGAATAAACTAGTTTCAAGTTTAGTGTATACTAAAACTAAACTTGTATATCTCTACATACTATAAAACAAAGTCGCTTCCCGCCGTCTGTTTCATCAATAGACAGAATGATTCAAGAGGAAGATTTATATGTATAACGAGGTAGTTCACCCATTGGGGTACCTCGTCATCTGAGTCCAAGTTCGACATGGTGTAGGCAGGAAATAATAGTCACAACACTGATTATAGTCCTCTATTTATTCACTCTCGATAAAAAATAATAAAATCTCAAAATGATCAAACCGATGGAAACTGATTAAAGTACGGAAACGCGGTAAGTTCGGTGCAGGCTGGCAAAACGACCTCTCGCCCTCGTGTCTCACTCCAAAGTAACTACTCTCAAATCAAATGCATCCAATGTCAAAAAGAATGACAGCTGACAGCTGACAGCCGACAGCTGACAGCTTGCTGACAACCGTCAAACAAGACATGCCACGCCCCGCACCGACCTCATCCAAGCACACTGCTTGACGTTTCCGACAAACGATAATAGATGGCGTTGTACTGCATTAACAATAATCAATAGTGATTCTAATAGTTGCGCCTCTGTGTTGATTCTGCGACATGTATAATACATTGCACCCGTGCGAAGCCGGGGCGGGTCGCTAGTATAACATATAACCTGAACCGCTTTATATTTTAGTAGTATTGGCGTGAAGCTTTAACATGCAAACAGACAGAAATTCGGCATCAGTCTCGTTCTAAATGTAGCAGTTATTATTTTTCAAAAATATATGTACAGTTTTGATAGATATCGTCTTATTTAATTAATCAATAAATTCCTATATACATTATTCTTACAATATTTACATAATTACAAATAAAAGTATATACAAATAAAATAAAAAAATATCCTAATAAAACTATAAACTAAAATAGTGCGTCAAAATATTCCTCCGCATCGCTGTCGACTGGTAACGTGCCCAGAAGGCTGGCAGCATTGCCACGTTGTATGGCAATGCTTATCCTTTGGCCAAGGTAGAGGCCAGCCTTCGGGTCACGGGTCGTATCGACCAGCCGCCTTGCAAGATCTTTGTATAAGATTTGGGCACTCGGACCCCACGGCCCGAGTGTTTCGACCCCAAACGGCTCGAAAATATAATTACTAATCAAGTTATTATATTTTCGCCGCTTGAGGGCCTCCGCAGCTGCAGCAGCAGCGCCAGCACAGCCTACCGAGCTAGGAAGATGAGATGGCGCAAGGGTATCGACGCACGTTGCGTCCCATACCAGAGGCCTACCCATCTTCCATGGCATCAATGACATACCATCTGGTCTCTTGCCATCGTCACATGCCAAGCCATTTGGTTCTAATACGGCTGGAACGCCGGCGGTGACAAGAGCACGACGGATAATATCATTTAAGTTGGCGTGCCGTGCTATACGGCCTGCATTCCTGCTGCAAGACAAGCCGTGGTGTCCGAGGCTGTCGACGGCTTCACCGCAGTGGCAGCGATGCGGAGCACAGCAGGGAGCACCCAAACGCAGGCATGTAGCGAGCCGAAAAGTATTGTCGTCCAACATAGTACCTATGTTGGACGACGGAAGTGCCTGAAGCCATAGACCCGACTCCCATTTACCCACAGCCAGCAGGCGAGCACGCTCAGCGCTTGTGATTGACGTATTGATAAGATTATTCCGTATCACAGCGCAGAGCGGCTCGTCCCACTGTCTCTGGGAGGATGGATTGACGGGCAACACCTTATTTGGACAAGCCATTTTCCAGGCGTTCACAGCATCGGTCAAGCACGGTACCTCAAAATCAACCAGTGAGGATGACAAGATTTTCCTGGTTAATTTCTCAGTACTGTGGACCGAGGACAAGAACGCCGGTAAACTGATACTGGAAATTTTGCGGACGCCGAGACCACCCAAACGAATGGGAAGTGTAGCTTGTAACCAAGCTCGGTCGTCCAGAGCCACATTTAGGATTGAAGTTAGTGTGTTACATATAATTTTGTCTACTTTGTCCAAGAGTTGTGGATGTTTCCATAAATGGGAAGAACGGAGGCTATACGTAAATTTCGGTCCAAAACAACAGTATCGGATAATAGTAAAAGCCGAATGTATATTAATTTTGAAAAGTCTGTCCGAAATATCACGAAAATTTTGGATTTTTTCCTCGATGAAATTTGGAAAGGATTCATCTAGGATTGGGGACCCTAGGAGGTGAAGTGAGTTTTTTTCGATAATTTTGATATTGGGGGCTATTGAATTAAATTTTTGGAAAATCTGTTGTCGGTCGAAGGTGTGGGGCAAGAAAATTTCACATTTACAGGGGTTGAGGTCTAGGCCAATGGAACTGAATTTTTCTTTTAAAAAAGTTAAATCCTTTAAAACTGTATCTACGTCGCCTCCTAGGGTTCCATCATCTAGATACCATACGTTAAATTTTGAATTTAGCTGTCGAATAATGGGATTAATTGCTAAACTAAAAATGACTGGCCCAAGAGGGTCACCTTGTTGGCATCCAACGGCCGATTCTAAAAGGTTGTCCTTATAAAGTAATTTGGAGGGTTGCCTATAGCATTGCCGAAGAAAACTGTAAATTTTGGGTACTTCTTTTTGAATTTCAGCCAGCAAGGTGTCCCTGTTTACGGAGTTGAAGGCGTTCTTTATGTCAACCTTGAGGATGACCTCACCTTCAAACAGTACAGTTTTTGCTACGTTACAATTTTATTATATGTATAGATGAATCAATCAATCAACTCAGACTATCGCAGTCCTCTGCTGGACATAAACCTCTGTCAAGTTGCGCCACAACACCCGGTCTTACTTCCACATCCATGCCACTCGCGTAGGCGTAGTATGACCTCTGTAGACAAGACTTTTTCGACGAAAGAACAGACAAAATGACAGATATACAATAGCAATATGTCATTTTGTATTTGTTTAGTTGACAAAACCTTTTTCTACGTTGGTCATGGTAGCCTACTGCTACCTTCTTCAAGTCACCGGTCCATCGGGCTAGGGGCGTATAAGTATAAAGTATGTATAGATTTTTTATGCTGTTGACATTTAGAACTGCCTCGTTGGTCTAGCGGTTGCAAGCGCGACTGCTGAGCGTGAGGTCCTGGGTTCGATTCCCAGGTCGGGCAAAGTGTCACTGGGTTTTTCCGTGTGGAATTTGTCAGTAGCAGCTCGGAGTCTGGATGTGTGCCCAGTCGATGGCAATAGGCTCGCCCCCTATTACATGGGACGTAAACATAAAACGGCGAAATGTGGGTGTACTATACACCTCTGCCAACCCTTCGGGGGATACAGGCGTGAATTTATGTTTATATGACATTTAGAAAGTTACACCACTCATGGTTGATTCTTAAGGTTTAAGTTAAATGTTAAAATTAAGACTTGTATCTTTAAAAATAATGAAGCAAAGACCCCCCATAACTTTGCATAGTACCAACACCCTCCCATACATTAGTAGGTATCACAGGTAAAATTAGCATAAGATCTATTTATATGCCCAAATTGGCAATAAATGCTACTACTGGTAAACAAAACGACTCGATTTTGGCCATAGGAACCGGACATTCATCAAACATCAACTCACAATCAAAGCAAGCATTGCTGAAAACAAAACAAGACATTCTAGCAATGCACGATTATCAAATGAATTTCCCTGTTTACGACGCAAAGGTAACGCTAATAACGATCAAAACACCATTGGCCTAAAGCCGATTTCGGGCTTAGCTCGACGGAACTATTAATGAAACTAAAATCGCACTGCAATTGCGATCCGTATACGACTGGATTTCTGCTCGCAAACCCAATCGCGATCAAATTAAGCAAATCGATAACAAAGGCGGTGTACGAACCTTTTGTAGCTCCTCGTCGATGTACCAATTAATATCCGATGGTGGCAGTGAGAAATCGGACGTGCAGTTCAGGAATACTTGCTCCCCGGGTTTCAACACTTTCGGCGCTCCAATTATCACGGGATCCGCCTGTGGCATTGCTGAACACAAAATAGATTTGAATACATCACACAACTCAACATCTAGGTGTAATAACTTCGTTACAAACTTACATTAACCGAATACACTGATCGCCAAGGGGAATCGAGTATCACAAAGTCCTTTGCAATCGCAGACGGGGATGCTGAACTTAATTAAAAGCCTTAAATTCGAGTTGTCGAGTTACGCTATTGTTAGGCTGAAGCTATATTGATGTCGGCGGCTGGCGGTTTCTGCTGTTCAGATAATTGCGCCGATAAAACTTGTGGTTTTAGAGGCGAGCGTGGTACGGCTATTAACGAAAGCTCGAGCTAGACGCTGTTAATGTCATCGATGTGCCCTCAGCCTTAAACGATTTATTTTACGATAGTGTAATGTATATAAAATAGTTATTTTAAGACTTTACGCTGCGTTTAAAATTCTACTTTATAGCTTCAATCACATGAACTATTTTCGTTGTTTGCAATGTGTGCGAAAATTTATGTTACTTACATACCTCGACTAATCAAAGCCCTTTCCCCTTGTACGTGAATGGAGTAGGTACGTTTAAGTGGGTGGGGATCTAACGAGAAAGCTACTTAGGGACAATAGTGCGTACTTGTAAATAAAATATATCTTTTAACAAAAGGACTTAAGAGTATCTAGCGAGTACTCTTAAGAATTAATTTCGTAGTTTCTACCTCTTAATTTCAAGTATACTTAATTTGTTTCTGTAATTAAAATACAAACAGTAATTACTTTTATTAGTAATCCTAATATATGCTACATAAATCACTAAGAAAATAATATACATCATTAATTAAAGTTGCTGTAAGTAAAACTAGCACAGTCGCTTTTAGACCAAGAAGGCACTCTTGAAAGTTACATAATAATATATTGTCATGCGCATATTGTTCCGAGTAGTTAGAAGCCTGTAAATATATTGAGACACATCTTACCTTTAATTAATAACTTCTCCTCAAACTATCGAATATCAAAATATCGAACTAAAAATAGGACAAGGGCACAAAGCCCTTGGTAACTACGATTTTGGATAAAACACCAGAAAGCCTAATAACGCCACGTTTGGTGAAACATATTTTGTTTCATAATCATAACTGCAAGTAGGCTGCACATTCAGTGGGCAGTTGTCACGCAGTTGCACTCAGGCACTTGTTCCACCGCCGACGATGAGCGAGAAGCAAGTAGAGCTAGAAACTAGAAACGAGTTGGCGAGCAGCGAGAAGCGAGTGTGTAGTTCTGATAGTTCTATCGCTGGGCTATAAGCGAGTGTGCGAATGCGACGACTGATTACTCGCATCACTCGCAAATGACCGCTGTTTGGTCCCACGGCGTGAGTTCTGACTGCCAAGCGAGCATCGCTGAGCAAGTATCGCTGAGCGAGTATTATCTTTGATAGCTCTTGTCGCTCAGCGACAAACTAGTGAAGAGAGTCCTCGCCGGCAGTGTAAACAGTCAGCAATCAACTACTAAAATATGCATCTCTTTTGTTTACACTGAATGTATATCTATTGTACGTTTCTTGAGCGAGAAAATAGCCGATAGTTAGTCGCTTCCTCGCCGGCGGTGGGACAACTGCCTAACTACATTCGAATTACCCTCAAACTGCATTTGGCAGTTGCATAATTTACAGATGCGACTGGATGTACAATCTACTTGCAGTTATGATTACCAAACGCACCGTTATTAGCCCCCCAGTACAGATAGTTCAAACCACGAAGACGCATCTAAATCACTACAATGCAAAAGTATTGAGGCTGATAGGAGTAAGTTGTTCAGGGCTTTGAAGTTAAACAAGAACGATATAGGTACATTCCACCAAATACTATCGAAGCCGAGCTCTGAAGATGCAAGAAAGTTGTTCGACTTTACGGCCCTGATAATATATTAATCTCATTAGTTTGATGTGTATCTTGTATTAGGTTACGATGGGACTGACATACGCTGTGCGTTTTAAAAGTCCCTAAAATATAAAGGATAAAAAAATGCAATAGTATGCATTATGAGTTGCTATTGTGTTAGTTCTATCGCCACACAATAGTTAGATGTGTGCGTACGTGCCACGCGAATACCTCTCACAAAAAGGAGTGGGGCGCGTCCTCGTCGATTGAACGCCATGGTTTAGCGTGATCACAGCGAGCACAGATGGGTTTCGATGTGAAACGAAACGGTCAACTCCCACAGACTGACTGCGGCAAGGGCAGCTTACCCGCTTAGCAGTTTCTAAAGGGCGGTCAGCATTTTAGACTATAATCAGTTGTCAAATCTCATTTCAGGTGATGTGATTGGTTGTTAGCATTTTTTTCGACCAATACATTTAGAAAGAAAGAAGTACACTTATTTAACACAGACTAAAAGGCACGCAGTATAAAATAAAGCATAAGAAAAAACAAAAAAAGAAATTAGCAGGGAAGTGTGCCTCACGGCTGCGCCAAAAAGGGCCAGTTCAGCAAAAAATGCCAGACAACCAGTGCCTGACGCTGGTTTTCAACTGGACCTGAAGTGTGAGGTGACGGATGTAAGTCAGTGTACTGCAACGTGTGTCTGTATACTTAAATAAAATAAAATAAATTGTGTCAGATTAAAATAATAACGAATAAGTACATTATGTAGATAGTGTGAATTTGAATAAAAAATGCAACAAAAACAAAAAAGACTAGTGAATAAATTACGAAGTTAGTGTCGAAGCTTTCAGAGTAACCCAGTTAAAAATATCAATCACATTCGTTGACATGAGATTTGACAATAGACGGACAATTTTCGACAAAATATAGTTCTACACTAAAGTAAATGTCACAAATGGTATTTTCCTACACTTCAACGTCAAACGTGAACTTGTATTTTTATGAGATCGAAAATAGATCAAAAGTTGATCGAAGCCAAAACGGTATTCTGGTAACATTCTTAACCCATTCTTGGCCACTGTACCAATTTGGGAACACTCAATAAATGAGGGTACATTAAAAAAGTTTTGACAATAGTTAATATTATGTTACTTTGTTGTGTAGTCGAGAGTGCGTTCATTAGATTATAGTATCGGATTATACTAATTGGTTCAAAAATCCTCCTTTTTGGACCCACTGAAGTTCGTTATCTGGAGGACAATGCAGGAAAGCATACTTTCGTTATTATTATTTATTATAGGTGATGAATATCATAAATATGGTTTATGTTTTCATGAAACAAGTTCCTAACCTAACATTCAAAGTTATTTGATTGCAGTTACTTCGCATGTATATAAAAAAATATAGTGACATAAATATTGGTGTGCCAATTTGGGTACAACGGCCACAAGTGTACTACAAATAACCAGATTATTTACAGAATCAATATGCATCGCAGGCAATATTTTAGTGACACTATATGACTTCAAGGCTTAGAAGAAGCTATCAGAACAATAGTAGAGGACAATGACGGCGGTTTGGAGTGTGATTTAGCCATCATTCCACTAGAACCAAGCGTTGTGACTGTCGAAGAAGAAGGTGATGACGATGTGGCACCTAGTACCGTACCAAACGATATCCCGGGTAATGTCGAGGCTTGTGTTCGCAACGTGGGTGCTCTTTCGGAATCCGAGAATAACAGCGGTGATGAACCTTTGGCCACTAAAAGGTCACGGAATGTCCGTTAGGTCGGCCCAACTAGAGTAGCCCACTGTCTCTGCGCGCTGACAGTCATCCAGCTTCCCGCTTTGGCGACTGTTTACTAAATTATTCAACTTATTTCGGACTAAACTGACGATCTATTGGTTTGCGAAAATCGCGTCAAAAAGGAGCCATAAGATTTAACACCCGTTCAAATATTTGAGAAGCTTTTTGATGTAGAAGTTTTTACAATGATTGCTGAGTTTAGCAACTTGTATGCCACTCAAAATAATCGGCATAATTTCACTGTCACTACTGCAGAGCTAAAAACTTATCGTCGCCTAACGTGTCGCCAGATACTATCTCAAACTGTCACCCCAAAGATGTTCTGCTCGCCCTTCAGCATCCAAAATTGAAAGTTTACAGTTGGGTGGCGTTGATCATGTCCCTAAAAAGCCTCTAAAATGTGTATGATGTACTGTGTTCAATATCAGAGGACGTTGGGGTTGCAAGGAATGCAAGAAAACCCTAGTTGAGGTTGCAAGAAATGCAAGAAAACCCTATGTACAGACAAAACGTGCTTTGCTAATTTTCACTCATAAGAGGCCGTTGTGCCAATTTGGGTACACCCCTGTAAATTCATGAAAAGTTACTTTTTTGTTTTTTATTGTCTTTTCATTTATTCTTGTAGTTACTAACTTTCAATTAATGGAAGAATTACGAAAATCCGCTTACTAGTTTTTATTTGGCCATTAATGGATTAACTGACACTACTCCTTAAATAAACGTCAAAACAGAGACCGAAATAAGTATGTTACTTCGCCTTAGAGTGAAAACCTCGGGAATACAATTTGGTCAGTTACATTTTCACTTAAATGTACTACAATTAGGTATAAGAGAGCCGCTCAATGCGAAATTATTTTGTAGGAACTGAAATTAAGCCTTTGTTGAGTATGTAATAAATATAATTGACTAGCTTTTACCCACGACTTCGTCCACGCGAAAGCCCACATGACTAAATGCATTACCGAGGTCTTCACTCTAAGGCTATTTTCACTATAAGTAAACTATATTGAGATCATTATGAAATGAAGTAGAATCCGTATTGAGACAGATTACATGTCGAGACAGTATGTTCCAAATTAAACAAATTTTCATATGCACTATATATGTTAGCTAAAACTGTCAACACGCATACTGTACTAACAGCCTACCATGCATACGTAGTCTCAACATTAAGGTATGGATTGATTTACTGGGGAAATTCAACAGATAGGCAATCTGCATTTATATCCCAAAAGAAATGTATTCGGGCGATGTCTCATTTATGTAAGTACGATAGTTGTAGGCCCTATTTTCAATCACTGAAACTTCTTACATTACCATGTCTGTATATTTACGAAGTTATTTTTTTTGTAAAAAATAATTTAAATTCATACAACACATTGCGCAGTAATAGACACACTCACAAAATTCACTTACAACCCAGTAGAACAACCCTTTTAAATAAAAGTGTATTTTGTATGGCACCTAAATTATATAATAAACTCCCTAATCATATAAATATTAAAACTGTTGGCATATTTAAGAAAAAACTAAAAGATTTTCTAATAAGTAAATGTTATTATGATATTAAAGATTATTTAGAGGATAAGTTTTGACATTGTGTATTTTATTTTGCTATTATTTGTTAAGTTTGTAATTTTATATTGTATGCTACTGTTTTTGTTTGAATTTTAAATTCATATTTTGCATGCCTAACGGCCGAATATGTTCTGGAACTGAAACCATGTAAACCTTTACACCTTTATTATGTACCCATATTCGTGAAATAAATTATTTGATTTGATTTGAATTTTTTTAATCAATATACCTACTTATACATATAATTTAATCTCAGCATCATAGTGAACATTAATTACGAGAATTGACATTCAATTTATAACCCACGTGGTTTCTATTTAACCATGAGCCCAAAATACATTCCGCAGTAACATGTTCAGATTCGCTTATTCTATTCTAGAATCAAGAACTAATATTTGTTTGGCCTTCAAACACAGGTAACTGAAGTTTACCTAGGTTTATGAATAATTAACACTCTCGCTGCCAGCAATATATAGCATGGTTCCAGTTCAGCAAGCCATGGAGTTCGCCGGCGGGTCCCAACGATACCGCTGCGGTAGGCCATCACTCAAAATGAAATGGACTTGACTTGATTTTTTTTCAACATGTACCTCTCTGTATGCGCACGCCAATATTAGACATATTTTTTCTTATTAGCAGGCCAGTAGTACAAAAATCTGTTTAAATTTAGGGGGTCACAGCGGATCCCACGGCGTGCTCAAAGCATTCTTAACTAGCCGTTGGTGGACCCCACGGCCTGCTGTTAATGTTTCTTTAAAATAAGACCGACCCTTTGCACTCGAAAACTTGGGGCCCGCCAGCGGATCACATGGCAGTGAGAGTGTGATATTATCTACGAAACAGAATCCTACAGTTGCTGCAACGTCATCATTCAGCCAAAAGATGTCCACTGCTGGACATAGGCCTCCCCCAAAAAGGGGGGGTTTGCCGTAATCGCCACGCTTGGCAGGCGGGTTGGCGATCGCAGTATGGTTGTTCAAGTACTCAGGGAACGCTGCTGCCCATCGTCTCGAGAATCCCGTAGTCGCCTTTTACGACACCCACGGGAAGAGATGGAGTAGTGCTATTCTTTAAGTCCGGCACTACACGAGACTGCTGCAACTTAATAGGGCAAATTAACGTTTCCATAAAACCACAATACAGTATGACTGTTTGGTCGCTTTACATCCGAAAACCGTAAACTCTCCTCACCGTTATGTACAACTTTTAGTATGAGACAAACTCTGAATTCGTGAAAAACATAGTTCAAAACGCTGTTCCATCATTTTGTTCAGCAACATTGATTATTTCGTATGGAATAGCTGTTTTTTTTTCACGAATTTAGAGTTTTACCCGTAGTTATACAGAAAGTTTAGCAGAGTTCATGGTTTTCGGATGTGAAGCGACTTTCGTGCAGTATAGTCACTGATTACCAGTCACCCTATATATGTATAACTAAGTATCTGTGGTTTTCATCAAATATTTAGTGAGTGGGGTGATTATTGAGACATTGCTCGCAGAACGGATGGCCGATGGGGCCGACAGGTTCTGGAGTGGCGGCCGCGTACCGGAAGACCCAGCGTGGGTAGGCCTCCCACAAGGTGGACCGACGAGCTGGTGAAAGTCGCGGGAATCTACCGGATGCGAGAAGCACAGGACCGGTCGATGTGGCGATGCTTGGGGGACGCCTATGTCCAGTAGTGGGCATCTTTCGGCTGAATGATGATGAGGTGATTATGGCAATATTCTCTGATATTCGATCACGCGTCATCATTGTAGTTATATTTATTTACAGTAACTTCAAATATGACAATATACACAAGATATTAACTCCAAACGCTACACCAATAACGAAGAAGGCAATAAAAAACGGATACATAACTTGATAGTAATATGCGCTACAATCTAACATAACATACATTATTAAACACATTCAAAAATCATTTTATAAACGTTTTCCTGTGTGTGTGTGTGTTTATATGCGCTTCTTCGTGTGTGTGTCAAGTGAGTTCAGAAACTAAAAGTTACTAAAGTATTTAATTAGGAGGCTCATGATTAGTGTTGGCCTTTTGAGGAGTGATATAAATAAGTGATATCGGAGCTCACTGTCCATTAAGAGCATTAAGATAGGCTCCACGAGTGATGATACTTAAGTACATCCGTCGCAACCTAGACAGCTAGACACGCTACCTACCTAGCTAGCTGTCTAATCTTTTCGCAAGAGATTAAAAGAAAAAACATGTCATACATTTATGATTTTTCTATTACATTATGTAACAAAGTAAAAAGTGTTGTTACAAGATGAGATTTTTATAAGCAAAATGATTCTAGCAGTAGGGCGAATAAGCCAGAAAAATAAAAATAAACGCTTCGTTACGCCTACGATGAAAACTTGTTTGTTTTTTGGTTTTCCCTTCAACATCATCCGTTGTATTTTTAAAAACAACAACAAACAGTAAATAAATCGTTCATCATCATTAGCAGAGGAGCGTGTAATATTTTTATTTGGCAGATAAATGGACGGAACTTATATTTGGGTGCTAAAATATTATGTTTTTTGTAAAAGTATTTGAGTCATGCTCGTAAAACATACCTACGCTTGAAATTTTAAGGCACTCAATACATTTTCGTGTCCTGAATTGCACTGTAGTTGTATTGTAACTTGAAACAAATAGATAAACAAGGTGTAAAATAAATAACGCACAACGTCTTAAGGGGTTACTGTACTTATCATTATGAACAACTTTTAGTATGGGATCAAAACTGAAATTACGAAAAAAAAAACAGCTGTTCCCTACATTTTGACGAGTTATGCGAACATAAATGTAGAGAACAGCTGATTTTTGTTTCGCGATTTTATTTTTGGTCCCATAGCGTCGCTGTCAGTTCAAAAGGACGTATGACAAAACAGTAGGTTTTCAGGAGACACAAAAACTGATTATTTTTTAAAATTTGGATTCAAAGGTTTATATTCAGTGACAAGCTTTAAATTAAACAAGCTTGTCACTGAATATAAACCTTTGAATCCTATTTTAAAAAATAAAGTTTTTTGTGTCTCCAAAAAACCTACTGTTTTGTCATACGTCCTTTTGAACTGACAGCGACGATAGTAAAATTTGTTCATAATGATGAGTATAGTGACTCCTCAAGAGGTTGTGCGTTATTTATGTTACACCTTGTATATATCTACCGCTCTGTATGTCGTGTCGGCAGAGCTATTCGCGAGTAGCTCATGGAGTGGTGAAAAGATTAGCTAGTCAGCAAGGTTGGTAGCGGGGCTGACTGACCAGCACCCTAATAGCGCAAAACACACGTAATCACTATGGCTTTAATTTTGACAGGTCAACAATTTCCATAGCAATTTATGTATTAACAATCGGACTTCTCCACAACTAAGTATAACGCAATGAATATTATTGTAGTGTCAAAATGAAAGCTATTGAAATTACGAATGTGATATTCCTTAAACGCTTCTTCGCATAAAAAGTGTATAATCTCATAAGTTTTGCAAAATCGAGTTAAGTATACAGAAATGCTAAGCATCACCTTATTTTCTCTTGAATACTCACAAAAAAAACCCAGTTCCAAAATCCGCTAGAAGATCCAATGGTTAGTTTTACATTGGCGGGATTTTGCATCTCTTTCGCGACTTTGAAAACGTTTACTTGTAAAATTAGTAAGTTCTGAGATTATACAATTTTCATCCGAATATGCGAAACCTTATTAGGTGGTTTAGAAACGACCACTTACCCATACCGCAAGAAAAAAAAAACAGTTTTTTATTTTTATTTTTAATCAATCTAAATCCCATACTGGGTTAATCTATACCAGTAATAGAACATGTGGTTTTGAGAAAATGACAAGAATTTGTTTAATAAAAATATTTCGTTCTCTACCGTTTGACTACTCTATCTAAAAGTGTACGTGTTCAATATAATAAAGCGCTCAGGGCGTTCTTGCGGTTACCCCGCAATTGCAATGCATCGGGAATGTTCCCTGAGGCGCGCATCGATTGCTTCTACGCAACTCTGCGCAAGCGATGCGCGTCAAAGCTAAGCAGAGTGCGGGCTAACCACAACACCGCTTTGCCAATCGAATGGGCTAGATTGTCGATACGTGAGTCACTTTATTGATACAGGGATTCACAGTTCAGGCAGGGATCAAAATATATGAAGTAACTAGCAATATATGTCATTACTAACTCATTTTGGGGTCATAGTTATTTTAATAAATGATTCATTATCATCATAATTCAGCTGAAAGACGTCCACTGCTGGACATAGGCCTTGCCCTAGCATCGCCACTTCGACTGGCCTTGTGCTTCTCGCATCCAGCGTATCCCCGTGACCTACACCAGATCATCGGTATTCTCGGAGTTTCCCTGCGTGATCATATCAGAAATGATGAGATCCGCAGGAGAACCAAAGTAACTGACATTGCCCGAAGACTTGCCAAACTTAAGTGGCAGTGGGCGGAGCACATTGCTCGCAGAACGGATGGCCGATGGGGCGGAAGGTTTTGGAGTGGCGACCGCGTACCGGAAGGCGCAGCATGGGTAGGCATCCCACAATAAATCATTATCATCATCACTACATAATATAAAACAAAGTCGCTTCCCGCTGTCTGTCCCTATGTATGCTTAGATCTTTAATACTACGCAACGGATTTTGATGCGGATTTTTTTAATAGATAGAGTGATTCAAGAGGAAGGTTTATATGTATAATACATGCATAATATGGTAGAGTAAAACGCGGAATACGCGATAAACCACATCCACGCGGGCGAAGCCCCTGGTGACCTCTATTTAGTAGTAAAATAAAGACTTCAGTGATTCTCCATTCACCTTGGGTATATTTAGTTCTACATAAAAAAACCTAATTTTTAAGGCAGGAAACACACAAAGCAGCCAGGCAACGTCAGTCGCCCTTAATCAACTTGACGTACTCCAAGCACGTTTGATTAACTACCGCAGTCTGCGTTCATCGCATCGGGTTACGGAGCTTTTGCGCAACCTGGATACCTAATGCGTTATTTGCCAAAAGGAGGTCATACACGCTCAGGTGGCATACTTGTTTAGGCAGCTGGTACAGGGAATACTGATTGTGTTTGTGACTGGAAAAAGGAAACTGATCGCTTGTTAATGTACGGTTTACGCTTTGTGGCGGATTGATCGGTGGCTTTCATATGGATTTTAGTGTCATACGTGCCACTATACGGGCAAGCAAAAACAAACCGGTAAATGGGTCGATCCCCATTACTATAGTGGAAGTACCAATAAGCTCCAGATTACAAGTAGCTTGCATATTGAAAACGTTAGCTTGCATGCAAGTTATTATTACGTTACACGGAATTGCGGCCTACACGCGTGTGTAGGGCCAATTTAATAGATCACATTTGACATCTGTCAGTTTTAGCTTCATAGTGAGAAACATCGACTAGAGTGAATGAACCGATACGGACTTCAAACATATGTAAATCGAATTCAGTACATAGATATTGCATCCGAAACTACTTTTCAACTTTTGTTTTTTTTGGGTACCTAACATCCCTAGTGTTTAAAAAGAAAAAGGGTTCACTGACGCAACATTGTAACGACGTTCAGTTCTCTTTAGAACATAAATTGTTTACTATGTTTAGAATGGTTTAATAGTGAAAGTAAATCGTAAAATTACCTTCTTTTGTCATTATTATAATAAATATGTAATCGTAATTAAAAAAAGTTAAGCAATTGTGCAGTTCTAACTTCGAAAATATAAATAATCTTTTATGCCCGCCGTTGTTTTTTGATGAAGTGTCAAATGTGATCTAGTAATTGGCCCTACAGTACTTGCGTAGTTGAAATGAGCCTATAGTAAAGAAATACCGTGGCATATACAAGCGCACTCACAGATCCCCCGTTTTTATTTGTATTAGTACTTTCTAGAGACTCATTCACATTTATGATTAGTTACGGTTTACTCACGTGCATTTTTCGGGATTACCCGACTAGTTTCGGACTCAAACGGAGACCTTAATTATCCCTTGATCACACGGTGTGGTGCAGCGCCAGTTCGACTCGCAACCTCGCCGCGTGTTCGGCTCATAATAAAGGACTCTGTTTGGGTCCGAAACTATTTGGGGAATCCTAAAAATGCACGTGAGTAAACGAATCATAAAGATCCCCCGTTGTCATTACTGGCACACCTGTCAAGAATGACTGAGCGAGTATACCCTTCAGCATCAAAACCACTAGCTAGTTATACTGCGCAAGTTGCACGCCATTGCAGAAGTCGACTTGCTGCAAGTGTCCACAGTTTGAAAGACTTGCACAATTAAACTTGTTAGTGGATTTGGCGCTTTCAAAATAATGCCGTAATTAATATCGTCTAACAATTCTAATCTCACCAACAACAGTCATATGTTTCGTCTTCCTCGCGATCTGGAACCTTGGGCCCTCAGTCGAGACCTCACAAGTGTAGGCAGCCCTTGTAGAAATAGGAGGAGGCATGACCCTGACCACGCAGAAGTCGGGCTGACATTCACCACCTTGCACCATCACGTCTGATATGTTGAAGAGACGGATTGCAGGCTGTGGACAAACAGATAGAAGTATTAATCTCCCCTTGTGGGGACGGTCTAGAATAAAACTTTCTCACCGCATGCACGAAAACCCAGCACGGTTGGTGGGATCTATACGGTCCACCTGGCTAGCTACCACGGTCACAATCATTAATGTCAAGCCAAGCAGTTTACTGTGTTCCTTCACAACGATAATCAGCCCTCATCAAGCTGTCTCCCCCCCCCCCCCCCCTAAGTCCCCGCCAGCAACGCCCTAAGCCGAGGTCCGAGTCCCACTAGGGGTCGCCCTTAGTGTTGTTGTTGCAGGTAGTCATGATGTTAGTGTAGTACAAGCTTAGGTTTAGTATTTTACTCCCCCCCCCCCCCCCCATTGGCTGGAGACCCTTCAGATATAATAAATCGCCCGGTAACGTAGAAACGGTGCCCTAGGAACATATAAAGAAGTCCAAAAAAAAGACTGTGTTCCGTCATTTGTATGTGAGAGCCATTGGGGTACAGGGGAATTCCTCCACATATCTTGTCTGACTAAGGCCAAACGAGCTCAACAAAATTAATAAATATTAGTTCTCCCATTATGTATTATTAACTGTATTTATTGAACTTTAGTAGAATTAGCAATCAACGCGTGAAATTAAGCAATTAATCTTAACATTCAACATGAAAATAATTGTTTCTCTGGATTTAGTCAATTGTATTAATTGAATAGCAATGTAACTGTTTTCTATGTAGCTATTTTTTGTAATTATTGTATTGTAAGACACATTCGTATTTATGATTATTTACAGTTTACTCACGTGCATTTTTAGGATTGTTTGACTAGTTACGGACCCAAACGAAGCCCTTAACCTTTTGACCGCCACAGTCATGTATACATGACAAAGAAAAATGTGTTCAGCACGCCACTGTCACGACTACATGACAGACTTAAGGGAAGAAATCGTAGCTTGGCGCCGAGCGCTTTTGCTGTTTTGACATGGCGATCAAAGGGTTAATCATGAGCTGAATATGCGGTGAGGTTGCGAGTCGAAGTCGGCCCGAAACTAGAGATTCAGCAATTGCGAAAAATTCACGAGCAAACCGTAAACATAAATGAATATGGAATCAGGCGTTACTTTGTGGAAATCCATGACACACAAATATGCAAATACAATATTTAGTTTTAATTCCGCCAAACTATGCGCCAAACTATATTACATACTATGAAGTTTGGTGGAATTAAAACTAAATATTGTATTTGCATATTTCTAAATAATAAAAGTTCGCCAATTCACCACGTGGACATGGTCTATACAAGGTTAGTCAGAAAGGGGGTACTAATCCGAAAGAGTGTTAAAGTACCCATAATAATAAGTACCTAACTTTTGTTCTAGCACTTTCCCTAAAACTGAATAGTTTAAGAGAAATAGCTGTTCAAAAATTACCTAAAAAATGTATCTATCCTTAGTTATGATCAGCTGTGTTTACATTTTAGGTCATATTTGGGGTCACGAATTAAAAGGTCCTTTTTCTGAATTCGTAACTAAAGTGGAGACGAAGAATTTTTGAAAAAAACTAAAATAAAAGTGATCTTACATGGAAATGAAAATTATCGAATTTTGAAATTTTTATACTTACTTTAAAACAGTTATCTGATACTTTAAGTGGCCTGTGGACTAGTACCCCCTTTCCGACTAACCTTGTATAAATGCTTGGCATAATTATTATCAAGACACCTCAATGTGAGAAAGAATTATTTTCCTTATGCGGCCTATTTTCACAAATTATAAACTCGCGTCACCCCGGACTGTCTCCACTTATAATTAATATCGCCCTTTTAACTTACTCGCTGTCTATTCTTTTCTTGCTTTTAACTCTACTTCGTCTTGTGTTATATATTGTCCCTTTACAGAATGCTTATCTGATTTCAACGCTTCCAACACCGGTCAATCGTTTTTAATTCATTGTAAGACATTGCGTACTTATCAAAGTGTCTTTGACAACGTCAGTTGGCAGAATCATCGAAGAAAGGTCGATTTACACGAGGATAGTTTCTCGAAGCGAGACTCGTTCTGTCGTTGTCTTTCTCTACGATGAAAACAGAGATAGCATGAGACTCGCTTCGAGAAACTATCTCCGTGTAAATGAGCCTTAACGATGGAGCATTAAAAATTAATTTGGAATTGGAACTGACTCATTAAATACCACCAATAAACTCATACACACCGAAGATGCTACCACAAATATGCAACACTAAAACATAGATACACATTCAAAGAAGTAAGAGATAACGCGGAACAAAAGCACTAATCGAAACCATGTTTACCAGACATTCGGTGGTATAAACGTTGCTAAAATAGCTAGTTTGCAGAGTTAGTGGCTCGTCGCCTATTAATAGATACTGTATTGCCTCCCACTTGCTCTTAATTGACTTTGACGACTCACGGTTCATGATATGAAATGTGACTAGGTTTAATGTTGTTTCCCGATTCCCAAAAACGAAGGAGATTCATAATTCGACGAGTAGGTATTTTTTGTGTTTCATTTTGACAGCATCAATAAATTGCAAATAGATAGATAGATAAGACGTTTATTTGGCACATACCGAAAACACAACACACAAAAGCACAATTACATAAAACATAATACTAGAAGATAGAAATATTAAAATAAAAACACGTTAAAATTAAAAGACAATACGGTATCTGACTACTATTAAAAATGTACAACAATTTGGTATTATTTTAAATAAACTGCTGCCAGTTAGTTTTGAAGAATAATGGACACGTATTTTTTCTTTTATTAAATCTACGAGTATGAATATTTGGAAAGATAAAACGCATCTAAACTCAAGAGTGGGGGCTTGTGACGTCAGAAGCAAGTAAAAATTGTACATGCTTGTGACGTTTTGCCAATTTTAAAAGTGTCGTATCTTCGTCAATTTTGGTTTGCGTAATAAAAGAAAAAGTACGGGTCAAATATTTTTTGAAAATCTAACTGACGGGCTAATTAGATTATTTCAGTCAAATACCCTATTGTTAACCGATTTTAATGATTTGTTTTTTGTTTGAAAGAGTTACCTCCCGAGGTAGTCCCATTTCAATTGATTAAGATCTAATGGAGACCTTTGGAGATAGACAATGGAACAGTTAAATGGATCACAGCAAATCACTCACGATTGCTGTATGCTAAGCATACCACTACAAATAGAAAAATAAAATTACGTGTAAGAAAAAAGCAAAACCGACTTCACAAATATAATTATTTCTCTCTTTACAGTTTTTTTAAGGCTATAATTCAATTTTTTACAAAGTAATTGTTGTACTTTTTCGTAAATCTAAGCTACATCTTATTGCGAAGAGACAAAGGAAAGCTTATAAAATAAATCTAGATCTTATACGCTACTTTGGTCGCGCGGATTTTATAGGTCTTAAAAGTAGAGCTTACTATAGCCTCTACATAAATAATATATCACTACGTAGTATAAAACAAAGTCGCTTCCCGCTGTCTGTCCCTATGTATGCTTAGTGAGCGTCCTGAGTGACGGCGCACCGCGCAGGCGGAATGAACGGCGCATTAAATAAATGTTCGAAACGTTTGAATTTTGATATAGACATTATTAAAACCAAAGTAAAATAAACGAAACACTAAACACGCGCGTACGCGTCAACTTTCCCGCGTGCACTAAGGACAAGTATCGACGGTAAAGCGACGGTAAAGCCGCTCCGCAATCCGCAATACGCCCGTGCGCCGTCACTCAGGACGCACACTTAGATCTTTAAAACTACGCAACGGATTTTGATGCGGTTTTTTTAAATAGATAGAGAGATTTAAGAGGAAGGTTTATATGTTTAAATTAAACCCGTGCGAAGCCGGAGCGGGTCGCTAGTCTTATTAAATGTATAGTATCAAATAAGAAATAATTTCATATAGATAGAATACAATAATAATTTAACCTTATTAATATTACAATAGATTACCAATTTTCGGCTATTCAATAACAATATACTGCATGTTTCTATTCTTGTTTTCGATTGGAACGGCTTCCATTATCCTCGAATACAGATTGTATCGATAACTGGAACATCTGGTGATAACTACGCATTTCATATTGAATGTAGCACGGATAACAACGAATAGTAGAAACGGGGTCAATATCCAGATATAATTTTATAGCGTAACAGGAATGTAAAGGCTTTCGAATCGGCTAAAATACGTCATACCATTATTTTTTATATTATGTAAATGACGAGTAACAGATTTATCCAGAATTCTTAAACAATCTAAGTACAATATTAAGTTAAAAGTATTTTATTTGTCATCAATGATTATTTTCTAACATTTTTTAACCTAAATTCCTTTGATGCAATCTTTTAGTTTATATTGATAGTTTAGTCTACGATATAAGTTTTCTTTGTTTTTACTTTAGATTTAGTTTAGATTTATATTGTATTAATTTAAGTTAAAAGCATAACACAATAGCTAAAACTTAAATTGAATTATCTTTACCATATTTTTTTTTAAACTTTGCCTTACGCTAAGATTTCTCTTGTATGTATCGTGGATTTTCATAATTTGTATCATTTGTTAAGAAATGATTAGTGTTTCATGCATTACTGCATTTAAAATTGAGCCTTTAATTTTCTCTACCTTAATTGACCGACTGTAAAGTAAAGAAAATTCATTTGAAAAAAAAAAACTTGCTCAAATCGACTAACTGCCATTTTCAATATCCTATCTATCGGCGGTTTGCCTTACGTAAGTAAGTTAAGTAATGTCAAAATTCTATCTGTAGATAGTATTTTGACATTACTTCTATGGAGCTTATGTCAATTTCTATCTCTAGTAGGCGAAACCGCCGATGGATAGGTTATTGAAAACGGCCGTAAGCAGTCGATTCTAAAGAAACGAATTTCAGATTTATGATTGTTTACAGTTAACTGACATACATATTTCGGGACTGCCTGACTAGTTTCGGATCCAAACAAAGCCCCAATCATGAGCCTCTCAGCAAATACAGGGTGTTAACGAATTCGTGTAATTCCTTCAAACCACGTGATCTACTAGTGACACAGATTGACGACACGTTTGGTGCAGTGGCTAAGTAATAGGCTTCTGCGCTACGGGTCGTGTGGGTTCGATTCCCACACGGAACAAAAATTTGTATGGCCTTCAGATGGTTGTTTCGGGTCTGGGCGTTTGTTTGTGAGATTTGTGTCTGTAAACGCATGCACGATACAAGAGAAATCTTAGTGTGGGGCAACGTTTTTTTAAAAAAAGAAAAAAGAAAGAAAGATTGACCAAGAACTGTTTTTTTTTCAGTTTCAGCCATTTCAGCAAAAAAAAATGTAATATTTATAAAGTGATTTTCTGTTTTTGTGTAATTTTAGCGCCCGAGTTAACTGATTGCATGGAGCGATATCGCGCTTGTCGTGACTGCCAGCTATGTCGCAGTGCTTTCATTCATTTATGTGTGGCATCGAAATATTCTATCACAAAAAAAAAAAATTCTACAAAATATTATTGCTTATTTTTTTATTGAAACTTTATTAGGTAGTTTAGATACGATGACATATCCGTACAGCAAGAAAAAAAATGTTTTTTTATTTTTGAACAAGCTAAATCCCGTGCGGGGTTAATCTATATCATTAACTAGCTTTCGCCCGCAGCTTCGCTTGCGTGAAATTTTGAACCCGTTAAGTGACGATTTTCTATACAAAATTTCACCCCCTATTTAACTCCCTTAGGGGTTGAATTTCGAAAAATCCCTTCTTAGTGGACGCTTACGTTACAAAAGGAACCTACTGTCAAAATTTCAACTTTCTAACCCCAGTGGTTTAGGCTGTGCGTTGATAGATCAGTCAGTCAGCTTCTCCTTTTATATGTATAGATAGATCATGTAGTTTAAAGGAATTACACGAATTCGTTTACACCCTGTATAATACAAATACTACTTTCAGGTTTCCCCATACGGTTGGGCAGCGATGTGTCAGAGGAGAGTAGGTAGTACACCCTCATTTTGCCGTTATGTTTAAGTCCCATTTAAAAGGCGGCGAGACCATTGCCACCAGACCTGCCAAATCCAGACCTCGGGCTGCTACTCAGAAACTTCACTCGGAAAAAAACGCAATAAAAGTTTGCCCGACGTGGGTATCGAACCTCGGCAGTCGCACTTGCGACTAGACAAACGAGGCACTCAATAACTTATTACAATTTTCTTAAAAAAATATATAAAATAAAACAAAATAAATTACTACCTTCCCAAGTTTCTACTGTCTACTTTGCAAGGGACATGCGCGAATTTAAGATTGCCGTGGGAAATCAAAATACGTTTAGTATCTTCTGGGGATAAATAAACGACTGGTATGGAATAATAAAACGTATTTTACGGCTCAGTAAACAGCTTTTATATTTTTTTTCCGGAGAAAACTGTGGAAGTAAAGTGTCTTACTTTATATTAGTTCACATACTTACTTTAGGAGCAGTTAATACCTTTTTGGTTTTCCTTATTTTTCTATAGATTTTTACTATTACAGAAAATAGTTTGTCACTAGGCACTTTAAATATCTTCTTATCAAAATACATAGAATTTGAAATACCTTCAAAATCCACCAGTGTGACTTCCCTAATCTAAAACCCTACTGAATATCATATAAAAATAAATTAAATTAGCCTGTAACTGTCGCACTGCAGGGCAACGACCTCTTCTCATACAGAGAAGGAACGAGCACTGATCACCACGCTAGCTCACTGTGGGTTGGCAATTTGAGACCATTATGTCCAGGTTTCCTCACGATGTTTTCATTCACTGAGTGGCGTCTTAGATTGACTAAGAAAATACATAACATGGGCGTTTGTTTGTGAGATTTGTGTCTGTAAAAGCACCCACGATACAAGAGAAATCTTAGTGTAAGACAAAGTTTAAAAAAAAAAGAAAAAAAAATGATAGTGACAAACCCAGTTCTTAACAAGCAGATTTGTAACCTCCGGGTCCACACAAAACGACACACTGAATATCAGTTAAGGAAAAATTGTAATGAAACCTGGATTTAATAAAATCGTCAAAACGTAGTGAGCAAGTGTCATGGTTTTAGACTACTAAATTCTCTGTACAATAATAGTCTTTTGCCCTGCTTTTTTGATTGATTGATAACCAATAAAAAAAAGAGTTCGAATTCTGCGACGCGAGCAAAGAAATAATCGTTCTGCCTAGCCTTTTCCCAACTATGTTGGGGTTAGCTCCCAGTCTAATTAGATGCGGCTGAATACCAGTTTTTTTATAAAGAACGACTGCCATCAGACCTCCACGACCCAGTTACTGTGCAATGCCGATATCCTACAGTTAGACCTGTTGTCAGGCTTCCAGGCTCCTGACTACCCGTAACGACTGTCATAGGTATTTGTAAGACACCCGGGACCGACACGGTTTAACCTGCTCTCTGAGGCACAGAGGGTTCTCGATGTGTAACGAATGGTCATCCATCCACGGAAAGACCGTGGCAAGCGTAGCTTTACCTTGATAATCATACGATCCGTGCGGTTGATAATTAACAACAAGCCCCTTGAGCGATTAGCGAGCAGAGAAATAATCTAAATATATAACAATGAATTGCTGTTCGTTAGTCTCGCTAAAAGTCGAGAACGGCTGAACCGATTTGGCTAATTTTGGTTTGGAAATATTTGTGGATGTTCAGGGAAAGTTTAAATGGTGAGAAAATATGGAAAGATTGCGAGAAAAATAGTAAAAACCACAATTTTATTTTCTCATACAAACTTTTCATACCTGTCAATCATTCGATGTTCGTACCATCGGTACGGTAAAGTCGGGTCCAAAATATTGTGTATCCAAAAACACTTCTGAAATAAACAGATTTTCAAACCAAACCCTTTTTTCTTTACGTGGCATTGCAACGCATGTCGGGTACAGCTAGTATTAATATAAACCTTAGCAAAAACACCACTATAAAAATAACAAATGCGCTTGCTTACGTAACTCGCGTTGGGATATCCGGGAGCAAATCGATCTGCCACAGCAATTATCGTAACTTCCACAAATCCCTTAAAAAGCACTTTCCATCTAATATTATCCCAGCCATTTCGGACGGAGTTCCGTCTAATCCATTCATTCCAATATGCTGCCTTTTGAGTTAAATTGTTAATATCGTTCATAATTCAAAAACGTGAGGTACATGTATGACGTTGAAGTATGGAACTGTACCCTAAGTGTGACGCGTCATCCTACGTGAGCGATCTACAAGCGACGCGAAGCGGCACGGCGCGACGCGAAAACAACAAACAGTCGATACCTATTGAAGTGGTCTACGTGACCAAACGCACGTGGGGTGCGGTGCGGTGCGGCGCGGCGCGAAGCCAACGCTGTCAGTTGGCTTGATATTTTCACGCGAACTGGAAGCGGTGCCGTACAGTGCTACTGAATGAAGGCGGCGCGCGGCGAGCGGTCCGCGAGCTCGTACCGCACCGCATCGCATCGCTTCACAATTCGCGTCGCTTTAAACCGCCTACGTAAGACGTCGCGTTAGTTTTTTACGTTACTACTGTAGTTGCGTCACGCCAAAAATGTCAAACAAATTTTTAGTCACGCTATTCGCCGCTAGAGGCGCTGCCTAAATTTTCATACATTTTTGGCGTGACGCAACTACAGTAGTAACGTCAAAAAACTCACACTTGGGGTACTAGTGAACTAATGGCCCCTGTACGAATCCGTCATCATCCTCCTGCACTTATACCAACTTATTTGGGGTCGGCGCAACATTTATTGTTCTTCCATAAATCTCTATTAGCCGTCATCTCAGTAGTCACCCTCTTTCTAGTCATATATCATCTTCTACATTATCCATCCATCGTTTCTTTGGTCTTCGTCTACTCTTATCCACATTCATACTCAAAACTTTCCTTACGACCTCATCTACCTAGCCTTTTTCCCAACTATGTTGGGGTCGGCTTCCAGTCGAACCAGATTCAGCCGAATATCAGTATTTTACATGGAGCGACTGCCTATCAGACCTCCACAACCCAGTAACTGGGTAATACGATACTCTTGGTAAGACTGGTTGTCAGACTTTCTGGCTTCTGACCAACAGTAACGACTGTCAAAGATCTACAAATGACAGCCGGGACCAACGGCTTTACGTGCTTTCCGAGGCACGGAGGAAACTCGCTATGTTAAATGGTCACCCATCCACAGACCAACCTCGGCAAGCGTGGCTTAACCCGAGAGATTGGTCTATGCGGCTGTAATTATTTAGCCACGAGCTCCTTACTTTCCTTACGACCTGTTATACAAAATATGCAAATAGAATATCTAGCTTTAATTCCGCTGAACAAGATCGCTAGTTTGGGTGCAAACGCGAAACGCGTCCTAGCGGTCGAGGAGTCAACATATCCTGAGGATGCCCCGTGCAGGGGCGAAACACGTGTCGTGTATTGGTTTGGTTGAATGTTGCTTTATTTTTTCACTCTTTCTGCATGTGTATATACTTGTGGACGGGATGGTGGTGCTGCATACTGCATCCAAACTAGCGATCTTGTTCAGCGGAATTAAAGCTAGATATTCTATTTGCATATTTGTATGTCATGGATTTCCGCAAAGTAATGCCTGATTCCATCATTTATCACGACGTGTTTCTCATTCCTCGTATCCATACCTATCATGGTAATCGGTTTCCACACAATTTCTCGGTCACCGGCGCCACTTTCAGACTTCCTCTTACATACTCATTTCTAACTATATCCATTCGCGTCGCACCAAACATGCCTCTTAGCATGCAGAATCCATTTATATTAAATAATATTTACTTATAATTTGACTATTTTTATCTAGCAACACTAATATGACTAATTTTGTATTATCTGTGGACCGCAGCGATGGTACGGTTTGCTCGTTTCATCTTTTCATTATTAATTTATATTAATAATTATAGTACATTGTGTTGATACGAAATTATATTCCACTTATTACTCGTATCGTGAGTTTTATTATGCCCGATCATTATAGCGCCACTAACATTGGTACTAAAGCAATTTCATTGGTTAAAATGTGTTTGTCATTATTGATAATGTCAATTTTATTCGTTCTGATTGGTTGTGGTCTTGGTCTTCCTGTCTCTTACTTTCCTCATACTGTGGCCGATTACATGTTTTTTTTTTAAATTCATCATCATCATTCAGCCGAAAGATGTTCACTACTGGACATAGGCCTCTCCCAAGCATCGCCACATCAACCGGTATTAAAATTCATCGTGAATTATTAAATTGCCAACCACAGTCAAAATTATTTTATACATAATCTATATTGTTTGCAGGCAACAACGTAGCGTCAAGCCGCGATTACTTATGCAAGAAGCTTGCGGGTAAGATGCAGGTGACAAGTAACTTGCATACTCGAAACATTCAAGTCATAGCAAGCTGTCTGTTTGACATAGGTAATCCGGGATTTCGTGTCTGTCATTAGTGAAATAACGTACAATAAGAACATGTTTAAAATATCCTACCACAACAAAGACAACGTACCAACTTTATGAAAAAAATAAACGATAGCGTCCTCCGCAAAAAGGGAACATAACTTAAATATAAAACTGTATCTTTCTACGAAATGACAAAAACAAGCGCTCACCTGCTGTGTGGGATTATATCTGAATATCTCGTTAGTGTCCCGGTACCACTTGACAGAATGGAGTTTCTGCTCGTCCATCTTGAAGTGGCAGCTGAGCTCAGCCGCACGCCGGGGGTCCGCGTAGAGCGGCACCTTTAGCTGCGATATGTCGTGTGCTGATGTTATTGCTGCGAAAGACGAAAAAAACATTGATATACGTCTGAAATAAATAATAAATAAATTACAGGCTTAAAAAAGGTTTTAAAAACTTAATGAGGCCACCTGTGTTACAGTAGTAGTGCCTTCTCCCAATTATATGAGCTAAGTTGTATGCGTTAAGAGTGCAATTATTATCAACGATTAAGGGCTCCGTTTGGGTCCGAAACTAGTCGGGCAATCCCGAAAAATGCACATTATTAAACCGTAACTATCATAAATATTATCAACAAATAAGAAATTCAATTATTTTTTCCATTGTTTTATAATAGGTATTAATTAATTTATGACTGTGATAGAGTGTAAGTATACGAGTGTGTGTGTGGTGGGTGACATTTTGTATGGTGTGTGGTGTTTTGTTTGGTGTATCGGGGTATATGCCTGTGTGGGATGTGTGATGTTATTATTTCTATTTTTGAACATCATAATTATACAAGCTTAGTTTTAGTATATACTAAACCTGAAACTAGTTTGTTCAGAATCACTAGGAGAATCGATTGACATATTTTTTACACCACTTTTTTTTCATACAGTTTTGTTTCAGTAGTTTTCTACCCATAACAGTTGACGGGAATAGACACCTTAAGGCTTGAGACGGTCCTCTCGGTCAGTTTCCGTGTACTAGCCCCCTGTATAGCACATCTCAGGCATTTCACATTTTTTTAGGGAACTTAACGCGACATAAACTAAGGTGTAACTTGGAGATTTCTTAAAAAAAAAACACATATTCAGGCAGTTCTGATGAAAATCTTGTTGGGGTGTCTCGGTTTTCGTATAATGTAAAATAAGGTTATATACCTATTGTAGTAAAGATTTGGTTTATGAGTAGACATGTGTCAGTAGCCATGATTTAATCTCAGTTTCAACTCTCTAATTGACAGAGGATTTATATTAAGCACTCCGTTTGCTTGGTTGTACAAATAATCGGATAAATACTTGCGTATGTCGATTTACGGCCGAAACCAACAAACGATCTTAATACAAAATATCTGGATTGATGAAAGTTTTTGAACTTATTGTGTCTAGTGGTCTAGTGGTTCGAGTGTTGGACTGCTGATCACGAGGTCGTGGGTTCGATTTCCACAGGACACAAATATTTATGTGATGAGCATAAGTGTTTGTGTTGGTCTGGGTGTTTCTTATGTATTATAAGTAGGTATTTACAAAAAAAAAGTTTATAAGTATTATATCCATTGTCTAGTACCCATAGTACAAGCTCTGCTTAGTCTGGGACTAGATGGTGCTGTGTAAAAAATGTCCTACAAATATAAAAAAAAACCCTGTCAAAACATAAATCAATCTAAAATTTTTGGATTGAGATCGATTGCTGGATTCGGCCATTAAAGTGTTCAGTGTAAGGTTCTATCGTGCAATTATCAATGTTAAATAATACTACAAGTAATAAAGCTTCGAAGAAACAAAGTGCTGAAATGACGAACTGAATGACCCCTTTATAACCTTTGGCGACGTGAACGAACGAAAACATACCTTTTCCTTACTTTTCGAGGATCGTAATTCTGTGTTACTAAGCAACATTGAAGGGTACTATGTAACGTTTGAAATTCGAACGTTCAACTAAGCTCCTCTTCGTTTTTTAAAGTCGGTTAAATTGCATAATGGCTGTACGAAAAACCGTTAAATATTCGGATAGCGTTCCAAACTAAACAAAAAAGAATTTCACCACATTTCACTAGAAAGTTATAAACCAAAAAGGTTTTGTATAAAAATAGTTCTAAAGGCTTTTGGTAGCCAGATATTAAATATGGCGTTAATTTAGGCCTTCGTTTTTAATCATAAAACTTTTAATGGCTCTGTACTTAATGCATAGTTTATGATAACCACACTTTAACGTACATAAATGGATCCTAATTTATTTGATGGCTCCCCTGAGATTTTGAAGTAAAGCCACCTTGTACCATTCTGTAAAAATAAGTATATTAATTTTGCGGCTAAACAAAAAAAAAGTTCTCGATATAGAATATCTTAAAAATTTATTATAATATAACTAATAACTAACATTACATAATTTGTATTTTTTTTACATTAGATCCATCGTTTCGGTGGTAACTAGTCATTCTATAATGAACGATTTATCTGCAGGGCAATTGCGTCACGTAATCAACATCATTCATGACAATTGATGTGTCAAAAACAATATTCATTGCGAGGTTTATAGTTGTTGAGAAGTCGGATTCTTAATACATACATTGTGTGCTATAGAAATTTTTAACGTGTCAAAATCAAAGCCATAGCGATTACAAGTATGTTGCGCAATTACAATGATGTTCTAATATAATATTTCTCATTGTAAGTGTAATGTATTCTGATTATGACAGTTTATTTTTAACATTCTTTATTCTTTATAAATAGTCGCGAGGCCTTGATGACCTGATGACGACCCATTTTTTCCGTCCAAATAACGAGGGTAGGTGTACCAGTGTCACTGGTATGGACAGGCGTTGCGGTCATCAATCCACTCATGCCTAGCGTCGTGACTTTGGGCATTTAGTACGTACTTAGAGGCCTACATCCCGCAACGAACTGTTACATAATACAATATTGAGCCATTGTGTTAATAACTACGTAATTTTAAACAATAAACAAAATTAAACTCAGCATAATGCTTAGTAAATACGACGAAGTTATTTGTAATTTTAATATTTATCAGTAGCCTCTCGTATACATGGAACCGAAACGCTGAGTATTGAAATTTAAATACAAAAATAAAATTAAAACCGGTCCGAAATGATTTTAATTCAATGAACCGAATTCATGTAAACGTGTTCATAAATACTTCCTTTTATATCGTAGCGATTATATTTTGTATTGTGGTTCTGTATTAAAACAATATGTTGAAAGATAAATTACCAGTACCGGTTTAAATGAAAATGTTAACAGCAATTAAATAGAATAAACCCTGCCAGTAGGGCGGGACTACTTATTCAGTCACACGGATAAATCGTAGACCTGGCTACGATTATGTGCTACGGCGTAGGTGATGCTACGATGTTAAATTTTATTAATATGACAGCTATTGCTATAAATACATCGTTATTATTTATAACAATGATAATTCCAGTCGGTGTTGGTAAGCCTATTAAATTATTTCATTTAATGTAAATTGAACGTTGAGTTTAAAGCGTAGCGCGTGTCTGCTTCTTTATATACGTACTCGTACAAATTAAGTAGGTACTTAAGTTTTATTACGCGACATAGCAATAATAATATTAATATTTTATTTCTCTGTGTAATTAAATATAAGCAAAATTATACGAGATATTTTTGTGTCAGAAATAAAGTATTTTTGCTTTCTTTAACAATCTAAGCATAGTCCTCTCCGAAGACCACTAAAAATAATGGACAAAGTGAAATATTGCTATCCTTACCACGCCAAGCTTTGTAAACGAATCGGCTATGGTAGTATGTAGTTACTAGCGCAACGATACTATCTTTCTACGACATTGAGTAGGAAAAGGGTGCCGGATTCTGAGATTTAGAATAAAATCAACGTTGTAGTGTTTTTTTTAGTTTCTACAATTAACCCTACTTTAACCCTTAATCGATTATAATATTTCAAGAAAAATTACGTAAATAACAAATAATTTGGCAATTTTTTCTAAATAATAAAAAGAAGAAAAAACATTTTTTTTTCTTTTTGGTTTTCTATTAAAGAAAATAGTAAAAAAATGATACTGTCAGGTTTAAAAATAAAAATATAACAAGAAGGTTTTCGCAACATCTTCCGAAAAAATTGGTGGGAAAAATATTCCCTCTAACTGTTAAAGAACGGAAGAGTACACATTATTATTGATGTATATCTATGACGTAACACCACAAATATATCTCCCTGTGTGGGGACAGGCTATATACAACGTTATTTTTAGTATATACAAAAATCGAGACACCCCAACAAGATTTTCATCAGAACTGCCTGAATATGTGTTTTTTTTCAATAAATTCCAAGTTACACCGTAGTTTATGTTGCGTTAAGTTCCCTAGTAAAGTGTGAAATGCCTGAGATGTGCTATGCAGGGGTTGTCTAATACACGGAAACTGACCGAGCGGACCATCTCAAGCCTCAAGGTGTCTATTCCCGTCAACTGTTATGGGTAGAAAGCTACTGAAACAAAATTGAAATTTAAGAAAAAAAAATGTGGTGTAAAAAATACGTCAATCGACTCTCCTAGTGATTCTGAACAAACTAGTTTCAGGTTTAGTATATACTAAAACTAAGCTTGTATATAAAACTTCCTCACCGCACGCTGGGAATAGGTGTTGTAAGATTCAACAAAACCCAGCACGCTTGGTGGCAGGATCCAGGCTAGTAGGCTAGCTACCACCTTCACTTTAAAGTCAAGCCAAGCCAAGACCATGCAGTTTACTGTGTTCCGTCGTGTGTATGTAAATGCCAGACGAGTATAGGAGAATCCCTCTATATCTCTGTTACTTGGATTCGTGCGCTCTATCTTAGACCCCATCTGCGCTTACCATCAGGTGCCACAACTAGGGTCAAAAGCGAATAAGACAAGTAATAAAAAAAACTCAGCCTCGCGTATATTTCAATATACAGGGTTACAGGGAAAGTCGTACTGAATATTAAAGGACGTTATTTTTCAGGTAATTTCTAATGGATTTGATTCCGTAACATGTTATCCGAAACTTAACCGTTATGGAGATATTGAATTTCAAAGATATTTTTATGTTGTGTAGTAAAACACTTTGGCCTATTCAAATAATTTTTTTTTAGATTTTGTGAACATACCTAAAAGATGTTATACCTTTTTGAATAGCTAAAGAGACAGAATAAGTTCCATACATTTTTGTATGTTAAAAACACTTAGTGAAAATTAATTAATTCTAACCGTTGTCGAGCAGTCTTTTTAAGCTGTTAGTAGTAGGTTCAGTTTTTGTTATTCATTTTTATTAATTGACATCTCTAACAAGATACAAAAAAAACAGACCCAATCTTTGACGACACGTTTGGTGCAGTGGCTAAGCGATTGGCTTTTGCGCTACGGGTCGTGGGTTTGATTCCCACACGGAACAAAAAATTTTATGGCCTACAAATGGTTGTTTCGGGTCTGGGCGTTTGTTTGTGAGATTTTTGTCTGTAAACGCACCCACGATACAAGAGAAATCTTAGTATGGGGCAATGTTTTTCTAGAAGAAATCTCATATAATTATAATATATATAAGCTCTAATTCCAAAAAAAGCCAAAAAATAAAGGATTTTTTAAAAATATCTTTAAAATTCAATATTTCCAGAACGGTTAAGTTTCGGACACCATATTACGGAATCAAAACTGTCAGAAATGACCTGAATAATAACGTCCTTTAATATTCAGTACGACTTTCTCTGTAACCCTGTATATTCCCTTAACATACTTCCCCAATTTTTTATTCAATGTCAAACGCTTAAAAAAGAATTGTTATAAATTATTAACAAAATGTACGCGAGACAAACAGGGTAAACCCAAGGGCAAATGTTTGAGAGGGCCAGCCCTCCTTGTAAACATACAGCTGCGTATAATTTGTGTGAAAGCTAACGCTACGTCAGAAAAGTTTCAGCTCTTTTAAAAATGTTATTTTAGCCTTTAAACACGGTGCAAAGAGTTTTTTGCCGGAAATTCTAACTAAGTGTCGTCTTATTACGTTTTAATGTTGAATAAAAATAGCTTGCTAGTGGATAAAATGTAACGTAACGTAACCCTAAATGTAAGATAAGTCTGCAGCATTACTGGTTAGTCACTTTACATCTGAAAATCTGCTCATCATTCTGAACAGCTTTTACTATGGGACAAACATTAAATACGTGAAACAAAAACAGCTGTTCCATACTGTTAATGTTGTTTCTCAAAATGTATGAAACAACTGTATTTTTTTCACGTATTGAAAATCTGTCCTATTTGTATAGAACTAGCGACCCGCCCCGGGTTTGCATGTGTACGTTTTATAGCTTAGAACCTTCCTCTTGAATCACTCTATCTATTAAAAAAACCGCATCAAAACCCGTTGCGTAGTTTTAAAGATCTAAGCATACATAGGGATAGAGAGTGGGAAGCGACTTTGTTTTATACTATGTATTGATGATAACGAGCAGAGTTCATACGTTCGAGTTCGAGTTCGGACGTAAAGGAACTAACCAGTCATGCTGTATACTCCATTTAACATAGTATTAGACAAGTGGCCCACCAAGACACGTATATATTTTGAACAATATCTTCAAGTATCTTAACACTCTACTAAAGTTTCAATAATTATATAATTCAAACGTGATTCGAAAGACACATGGCGCCATCTATGAACGTTACTGTTGTTTTCCTCGGGAACAGTACTTTTTTTCGGGATGAAATGTGCCCTATGTCCGTTTCTGTACACATGACAACGTCTAGGTATGCAACATTTCAGGATGTTCGGTTCAGTGGTTCAGGCGTGAAAAGGTAACAAACTTGCTTTCGCATTTATAATATTAGTAGGGAAGTAGGAATAGGATTATGAGGACAGAATCAAATATAAAACAAGAAAGAAATACTTGATGGGTTTCAAAGTGTCAACAATAAATATCTTCTATTTTAACCCATATGGGGATCGGCTAGAATATAAAACTCCCTCATCGCGCGCTGGGAATAAACGCGTGTTGTAAGATGCAACAATACCCAGCACACTTAGTGTTAGCATCTATACGGTCCGCCCGGCTATCTACCGTCACATTAAAGTCTCGCACCAAGCAGTTTACTACATTCCTTTGTATGTATGTAAGACTCAAGGAGGCAAAGGGGAGTCCCTCTACACCTCTGTTATTCGTATGCTCTATCTTATACCCTGTCTACGCTAACTATCAACAGTGCCGGTTGTAGCACTACCAGCGCCCTGGGCGAAATTTCTACGGCGCCCCCTAACTGCTATTCAAACCTATACGAAAAAAAAGCAAAGGATATAATGAAAGAACCATTTATTAAAAAATAACCATTTATTTCGAAAAACTAATAAAATTTGACTTTTCTAGCCTTTCTATAGGCGAACTCTTTTATTAAGTTATCAAAGTCGATGTTTTCAGCAATTTCATTTTCGATTGACATAGTTACTAAGTTTGTCAATCTTAATTGAGATATTGTCGATCGCAGATAGGTTTTTATCAGGTTAAGCTTAAAAAACTCCTCTCCCCACTAGCAACCGTTACGGGTATAGTCAATAATATTCGCAATGCTATCCATACATTGGGGTAGAGTTCTTATAAGTTCTGGTCTTTGATAATGGTCTACCAAGTTGCGACAAGAGTCAAAAACGTACAGGAATAAAAAAAATGGTTGTATCATTTTGAAAGGAAACAGTTTAAATGCGTTTTCAATAGTTTTTAAGGGGAGTTTATTTTTAGATAACAATGTGGCTTTTTCACTTAATTCTTATAAATTCTCTTAGTGAAGGAAAACATCGTGAGGAAACCTGGATTTGGTGGTCTGAAATCACCAAGCCGCAGTGAGTAAGCATGATGATCAATGCTCGTTCCTTCTTTGAATGAGTAGCAATCTTTGCCCTGCCATGGAACAGTTACAGGCTGAGTATGTTATTTATTATTATTGTTTTTAGGAGTTATTTTAGTACGAGCTTTTGCCCGTGGCTTCGCTAGCATTATAATACTCTTAACACACTACTAAAGTTTTTATAATAATATAATTCAATCATGATTTGAAGGACACGTGGCGCCATCTATTATTATTATAGTTGTTTTCCTCGGGAACAGTACTTTTTTTCGGGATGAAAATGCAAAATTTCAGGATGATCGGTTCTGTGGTTTAGGCTTGAAAAGGTAACAAACTTATGTTCGCATTTATAATATTAGATAAGATGGGCATATTACGAGGAGGTATAAAACGTAAGTGACTAAAAAAGTGATGAATATGAATGTCGATAGATGGAGGGGGAGAGGAAAAGCAAAAAAAGATGAATGATTCATATTTCATACCTGAAGTGGCTGACAGGGAAGAATAGAAAAGTATATTATTGCGCCGACCCCAAGGAACTTGGGAACAGGGCAGGAAGAAGAAGGAAGGTAAGAGTTACTTTATTTTAATCTTCCGTGCGGAATATGTCCGGTCCTTTCGAAGGCATACGGGGGACACCTACTTAACTTAACTTTAATCTAAAACGGGATGGGGCTCCAACCAGGGACTATCCACGACTGCATTATTGGAGAACAGTCATGGACCGTAACAGGTGGGTGAAAGACTATTTTAAAATATGGTAAAAAATATCTTGTCTATGGGAAGGGGTGTTTAGTGGGCTGGTTAACTTCTATTGCCCGAAGAAAACGGCGTCTGCCTTTCAAGCTTAAAATTGAAATACATTGGCAGACGGTGACTCGCCAGCTCACTATCTGGGCCCCCTGAAAAGCCGCCAGTACATAGGCGAAGGGGTCAACAACGTGTGAGTTATTTTAAATATTATTAAACACAATAACTTATACAAATCATCGTTCCTATAAATCCTTTCAATAACCGAATGTTCAAGTTCCATACAAGTAGCCACGTCTGACTTAGTTGCCTTAAGAGGCTAAACTTGAAGCGGTACTTACGGTGGTGTATTGAAGCAGTTTACTTCAAGAGCATGTACTCTAGTGCACAAGTACATTACTGCTTGTGGTTATCGCAAATCCATCAATATACATGTATGAACACGTTTATAAACACATTTTGCTTACTGAAGCGATAAACATTAGACGGTTGTTACTAATGAAGTATAAAAAATACGCCTCATTGGTGAAAGTACTGACTCGTTTGCTTGGTCGGGCAAAGTGATAATGGCTTTTTCTATTGGGAAATTCTCATTCTTCGCCCGGTTTGGAATTGTGCCCGGGAAATAGCAATAGGCGGTTTCGGTTTAAGGAATGCAGACGGGATTTTATACATTAAGCGCAGTTCAGACTACGCTATATTATTTCGCTATACAGCGTGACTTTTAATTCATTGGCAATATTTTAACCCCGTATTCTACCCATGATACTAATCTATTTAAGCCCATAATATCGTGTATTAAAATTGTCAAATTATTAATTTTAAAAACGTGATATATCTTGTCATTTACCTACATAAAGTCCAAAATTAATAAACACGATAAAAAAATAAATAGTAAAAATGATAATTAAAACTTTAATAAATTTAAAGTATCAAGATGCGTCCGCTAGTAATGCTAGTATACCAGTTTACTACGCGGTCTTATTACTTACGCTACAATGTAGGTACGAGTACGAGCTCTCATTCAGTAGGCATGTCCTTGAAAAGAAATGCCGCCAAACAATATTCGGCATGAACAAAGTTACCCACATCGGGCCTCTCGATCGATCCCCGCGCTCATCTGCGGGGCCGCGGGGTGCGGCCGCCCCCTCTCGAGCAAAGAAATGCATGCGCGTCGCCGCCTGCGCCGCTCCAGTCACGCGTTTAATAGGTCAAGTGCATGACGTGTAATTCGCGAAAGATTCTGTGAACCGTAAACCGTAAGTAACATGCCACGACCACGTAGAACAGTGTACACGAACCAGCAATACCTGGATATGGTCTTGTTTTACGACCGAACGCACAGTTTTCCGCGAACCCGTCTGATGTTCTATCCCGATGAATCAAGAGACCGAATCTTGAGGTCAACTCGAAACTTACTGGATTTTGCATCATTCCACGTAATAACGTATGCCCAAGTGCCAAGAGACCTCCGTGGAAGAGCAGCTGCAGAACGTGCCTGAAAGCTATCAGTCCGAGCTGTACTACCAACATGACACTACCAGCGGGATGTTCGCACGTTCCTCGACCGAAGCTTCGGCAAGCGTTGGATAGGACGCGGCGGGCCTGTACCTTGGCCTGCGCGGTCGCCTGACCTGACGCCCTTAGTATTTTTTTTTGTGGGGTTAATTTAAAAGACTAGTGCACGAGCAATAAAGTGAAAGTCGCGAACAGTTAAGCGAAAGGATTGTTACGGCATTCGAAATAATAATTGTTAAATCGCGTACATTTGTTTTGCAAAACGTGAAAAGAAGCCATAGGCGCCGTGCTGAGCTGTGTGTACAAAGAACAAGTGAACACTTCGAGCACCTCTTAAAGTACACGTAGGTAAGTACCTCCTAAGTACTAAACTAAAACGTAGTAGTTAAGGTACTGTACTAAATAATTACAAACACACGCGCACGCCGGCCACGTAGTCCCAATCAGCTGTTTCACCAAAGTTCACACGCGGTCGACGCAGTAGGTACAACACAAACGCGCACGCCGGCCGCGTAGTCCCAATCAGCTGTTTCACCAAAGTTCACGCGCTGCAACGCTGTAGGTACTTTTCTAAATAACTCTAATCAGCTGTTTCATTCAATTCATTTTTAATGATATTACAGTCATCGCACATGTAATTTGAAACTTTTGCTAAGAATAAGTTTTACTTTGAACACCGAAGTAAAAGTTTAAATCACTTCCAATTTTCCAATTCTTCCTTTGTCTTTTTTTAAAACATTCCCAGCGCTTGTACTTAATTACTTTTGTAGGTAATGTGCTGGGTGCGTTTACAAACTCAACACGTACATCTTTCTATGCGGAAATCGAATTCGCGACACGTAACGCAGCAGCCACACACTCAGCCACTTTGCCAACAGTGCTGACAATTATTACGTAGCATAACTTATTATGGTGTCATGTGCAAGCTGCCATATTTCATTGATTGGTGCGTAGAAGTGGCCCCCATTTTTAATTTGCTTTCTCGTGTTTGTGGCTTAGACAAACGGGCGCTATTGTGCTTCAGGGCTTTCTGTCATGATTTTAATTTCTTTCGGACCTAACTACTTAAATAATTTAATTTAAGTACGAGTTACACGTTAGTTCCGTAGGAATATCGAAGCTGCTACATCGCGATCCGCGAGTTCGCGACCGCAATCAAAGCGACGCCGGCGCAAAAAATGAATGGCTCGCGTCGACGGTGATGGCGCGTGTGTGCGTACGTGTCACACACACTCACACACGGCACCCGTACATTTTAAATAGCGCGCAATCACAATTTGACCCTTTTATTTTTTTGTTAATTTTGGGAAAACTCTGGGTTATTATTTTTGAACACTTTACTAGCTTTAGTTATTATTTGCTCCTCAATTAGATTCTTGGACTAAAATATTGCCAACGAATTCAAAGTCTTCCTGTATAGTAAGGCATATTGCGTTATTATTAAAACATTTACGTTCACACTATACGCTTTAACACAAGACAGTCTACTATGTATAGCAAGTTATTTGAGGGCGATTCGTCGGGCGACGGAAGGGATAGAAGTAAGGCGCGGCGGGGCCTAGAGAATCGTACAATATAGCTTTAAGAATCGCTCAAGTTTATTGCGTTCACCAAGCCAATACTTTATAGCACAGCATTCTGTGAACGTGTCCATAAAAAATGTATGCTAAGCGATATCTTTGTGTTATACAATATTTGCTATGTGATATATATTATAGCTTTATTATATACATAGATTAAAGTACTGAAATACTCCGTCGTTTAAAAATCCGATGAAAATGATGACGTCAATTCTCTACGCACTAGTTACTGAACATCGCATACACATATAGCTTTATTTTTTTCAATTTTATACGAAAACATTTCCTCAAAACTTTATCAACATCGGTTGTAAATTGAATCGAGCTACGGTCTAGAGATGGGTGGACGACGAGGCCCAAAAAACGTAATTCTATAAAGTCAGCATGTGGAGATTGCGTCCATTGCCCTTTGCTTTTTTCTGCTAACTCAGTAAAAAGCTTGACCCGAGTTGTAGCTATACAATACAACTTTATTTGAAGGGACAGTACACGTACGGTTGGCAGAAACCGCAAACCGTTGGTCCTTTCTTAATAAAACATGGCGGACGGTGAATATGCACTACATGTGCTATGACAAGGATTGAAAAGAAACTTCTTAAACAAATCTTGAAAAAATAAACCCGAAATATAATTTCACTAGAAGAAAAATTTTGAATGTAGAATTTTACTTGTTCAGTAGGACTTTTAACTTTAACTTCAATACTCATTTATTCAATATAGACTATAATTAATTACGTTCTTTTTGAACGTCAATGTTACAACAGACAGCCCTCAAAAACACTCACCCTTCATCGCTTCCTAATGTTTATGCTGTGAAGAAGAAACAGCGCAACAAACTCCTTAGCAATTTTGTAAGTATACCGAGAACAGATTACCAACTTGTAACTAGGTATAATCTCGATACAGTTGAATCCCTCCCTATCACCTACAGACATACGATTATTTCGAGGCCCGAACTAAGAATGAATGACAACATGATTTGACAGTTGTCCGATGTGTTTCTGCCCGTCCGAAAAGTTGAACTTGACACTTGTTTTGTTCACTCCTAAGTTTCGGGCTACTTTCGGACGGATGACTAACTTCGTTGACGGACTTAAGGGGTATTCCCCCCGGTTAGACTAGAAGCTAACGCCAACATAGTTGGGAAAAAAGGCTAGGCAGAAAGAGGTATCAGAATCATCAAACACGACGGAGCAAGCACACATGATTTTTTTTCATAATAGGCATGTTGACAGCATCAATAAATTGCAAATCTAATTAGTCCGCCAGTAAGAGTTTTGAAAAATAATGGACACGTATTTTTTCTTTTATTAAATCTATGAATATGTGGAAAGATAAAACGCATCAAAATTCAAGAGTGGGGGCTTGTGACGTCAGAAGCAAGTAAAAATTGAACTTGCTTGTGACGTTTTGCCAATTTTAAAAGTGTCGTATATTCGTTAATTTTGGTTTACGTAACAAAAGAAAAAATACGGGTCAAATATTTTTTGATTGTCTAACTGACGGACTAATTATATTTGTTGAGTTAAATACCCTATTCCAAGAAAATAAATGTGGGCAGCAATGTAGCCATCGTAACGTTGTCGATTACGATGTAAGCAGAAAGATATTCTGTTGATGAAGACTTTCGCGTTAAGCATGACGACCTTGCTTAATGTAGCGTGCGTTATTAAGTAAAGAGCTTCAGATCGATTTATGTGTGTAAGCAGACGGTTTTTGCATTTTTGTGTATGTAGGATACGTAAAATATTTGTTAAACTCTCTAAAATATTTATGATTAGTTACGGTTTTTACTCGCGTATATTTTTCGGGATTAAAAATTGCTCTGTAAAAACCGTATCTAGTCGTAGATGTGAATGTGTCTCACGTAAGTTATAATCACTACATAGTATAAAACAAAGTCGCTTCCCGCTGTCTGTCTCTATGTCTGATTAGATCTTAGAATAAGTACTAAAGCATAGAAGGAGCGCTACTTAGCATAAACGAATCAAAATATAGCCATGCTATTTACTCATATGGCGGACTCGCTGTTGTCAGAGCGGGAAAGGTAAACTTTTGACAGGCCGTAAAAAATAATTTTGTAACCTTTTGTACAGAGACTAGGGATGAGGGTATTCACACTATTAGACTATAGCTATCGATAAAATAAAGTCATCGTATAATGTATATTACGAAATATCTGAAGTAGTATTGTAAGGCCGAAAGAAGGTGACTATGATTGTGTTAACCAAATAACAGCCATGCCGGATATTGCCATAGTACATATAAATACTTACCTACTTCTTAGAAAGTTATAATGACAAAAGTAAAGTTATAATATCATTATTATTCAGCCGAAAGATGCCCACTGCTGGACATAGGCCTCTCCCGAGCATCATCACTTCGACTGGTCCTGTTATTATCGCGATCAATAAATAAAGTCATCGTAAATGTATAAATGTCTATTATTTAATTTGCAATTACTAAAAGCTTCACAAAAGTTAAATACATTATTATTGAGTATTCCTTGTAATATACTTGGACATGCATGTTTTTTTCTGTCACTAGAACGGCGCCACGTGGTCTCAGGTAAGTTGTCAATTTCGAGGCGCTGGAAATTTTAAACAAAATAATGATTGTTTTAAATATAACTAGCGACCCGCCCCGGCTTCGCACGTGTACGTTTTATAGCTTAAAACCTTCCTCTTGAATCACTCTATCTATAAAAAAACTGCATCCCTAAAAATACAAGATTTTAAAGATAATTACGGTAGAAGTGTAAAAGTTAGTGGCACCAAATGCAAACTGATTGAGAAGTAAGTTAATCATCGTTCATTTAATACGTTAATTTTGTTTAGATTCACTGTTCTCCTAATTATTTTATCTATCAGGCTTGAAGATTACGACTGTATTAACAGCATTTATTTGAAAGATAAACAAGACAATGAAATATTATCTGAAATAGTCTATTGTATGAATGGCCGAAAGAAGATGACTTACGTAATGTTGCAAGAAAAAAAACATTTTTATTTTTTTATTTTCAATCAAGCTAAATCCAGTGCGGGGTTAATCTGTCCCAATTTTTTTTAAAGAAATTACTCGAATTCTTTTACTTCCTGTAGACATGCAATTCAATAAGAACTTAGGCTTTTAAATTTAGATTGAAGGTATAATGTTGGTATAGAGTCCTCCTCCAGTCTCCGCCATTTGCCAGAACGAGTAAAAGAAGATAAAGTGAAATGGCTGGAGCAAATTCTGTGGTGCTTTCTTGGAACCCAACCAATTTCGTGAGCTACCACGGCAATCAATTTATTTCGAAAATATTCGCCACAGGGACCTAAATGGGAACCTAAATGAAAAAAAAAAAGTTTAAATACCTAATTAATTAAACCTAACACAAAAATCACGTTGTCGATAGATTTATCGATAAAATTTTCGCACCCCTTTAATAATTTCTTTGGCGAATATTCATATTGATAAATAGATAAGATTTAGATAGTTTATACTTATTTATTTTACTTCTTCTAAAAGGTAATGTCTTACTTTTACTAATTTTAAGTATAATGAAATATATTTAAAGGAAAATCTATGAATAAACATAAAAATACTACGTACTTGTGGAAACTGATATTTTCACTTTGATTTTTTGTACATCCCTTCCGAGATTTACATTTTTTTACTATTCAGGACGTAGCGCACACTCTTATTTATAAGAACAATATGCACATATACAAAACACAATTAATTAAATATAAATTCTAGACTAAAATATTTTTTCAAATCACCGCGCCACTGACACAAGTATTATACGACAAAATTTAAAATGTCGTTGCCGTTTGACAGGCGGTACTAGTGGCGGGCTATTTAATTTGGTAGCGTGGCTTTGGCTCAAAATCTCGAAATTGCTCTTATTTGACAGATGCCCCTGTACGTTTTTCAAGTACCGAGGCGCCTTCTATGCTTTAGTACTTATTCTAAGTTAGATCTTAGAATAAGTACTAAAGCATTAGATCTTTAAAACTACGCAACGGATTTTGATGCGGTTTTTTTTAATAGATAAAGTGATTCAAGACGTAAGTTTTAAGCTATACAACGTACACGTGCAAAGCTGGGGCGGGTCGCTAGTACTGTATAAAAAGTTTTGTTGTTCGTGAAAAACATACAGGATGTCAAAAAAATATTTTTTGATTTGTACGGAAAGTAATAAAAAATACGCGAATCTCAAAAGTTGTTCGATTTCCAATAACGAATCCCACAAAATTCTTAGAGTTAACTTTTTAACGTCTGATACATTGTGTGTTAAATTTATTTGTAACACATTTCTCTTGTAAAACTTTTATGAGGTTGTTAAATTGAATATTGAGTTTTCTTTGAAATGAAATGGTCAAACGTTAAATCTATTTATCTTTTCCAGTAAATTGCATGCCTCTTTTAAATTCGCAATCTGACAGATATAAAATAACGACGAAACCAAGATGTCAGTTGTCAAACTCAGAGTAAACAGACATTAAAATCGAACGGCTGTTTTATTTCTCTAAACCCAAAAAACGATTAAATTATTAAAACCAAATCCGAGGAATATTTCGTCTTATTTTACATCAAGGTAAAAATTCAATTTTGGTCAATTTCCTTCAGACGTTAATTTCAATTTAATCAAGTCAAGTTTAGAACCAACTTAATCGACTCGTATACTCACAAAGTAAAACATTTATTTTATTAATTTACCTCCCGTGTCATTTGGCACATTTATTTTAAATTGCAAAATTAAGTTTTTACGTAAAACCCTGGATGAAACTTTTGCACAAATATTTAAAAAAAAAGTACTTTTAGATTTACCAAAACTAACCCTAATAAGGGGTGCAAAGGTGTATGTAAAATCTCCACACGAGCAAAACCGCACGGGCACAGCTAGTCATATGTACGAGCGACAAACCTATTACATTAATAATTTTGTCAAAAGGCTGATTATAATTAAGATGTAAAATCATTGTATATTCCAATACCGTTAAAACTTAAACATTAACTTGCCAAATTAAAGCCAATCAACAGTTACTTTGAGATTTAGTACCTAAGTATAGATATACATACCGTCTAATTTGCGAAGGGTTCGGGAAAGTTTTCAACTCAAGTGACAATCTTACTTCACAGAATAATGGTTCCCTGGAAGCTAATTGTACAGTTATACTGAATTAATATTACTAAGATTGCTCCTGAAATATTGACTTAGTAAAATTAAACTTTGAGCATCAATATCTGAAGGGATAGACAGAAGAAAAAAGTTTGACAGGATGCAGAGAATGGGCAAGATGCAAAGAATGGGCAGGATACCGAGGATGGGCAGGTTGCACAGAATGGGTAGGATACGTAGGATGGGTAGGATCCAAAGAATGTGCCCATTCTTTGAAAGAGAATTTTCCGACAGGATTCAGAGAATAGGCAGGATGCAGAGGATGGGCAGAATTCAGAAGATATACAGTATTCAGAGAATGAGCAGGATGGAGTGAATGAGCAGGAGCGTTCTCTTTTCTGCTAATAACAAGATGAAACTACAATCACCAATCCGTCTGCCAAGCATGGTGATTATGGCTCGCTTAATCCTTCACTGCAGCAGTCATTGTGAGGCTCATATGAGATGATGATGATAAAATCGGGCACCCACCCAACACTACGGCGTATAATTCCTCCGTTAGGACAATTTTCATTCTAAAAGTTATTCATGAATAACTCTAAATGTTTTATTTTTTGGTAAATGAAATTTGTAACTAGTTTATGTTTGGGCTCAAGGCAGTTTATGACATACAAGGTAAAATATAATTATGCAAACACACGTTACTGAAAATCCACCGGCGAATACAAATAAGCGCTGAAAAGTAGTCAAACAAAACATCAAGCAATGTTGAAAGTTTAAATAAACATTAAATAATCCTTTAAGCTAAATAGTTTAATTTTAACGAACCGCATTTGCGCAAATATGTTTTTCATTAGACGGTGTATGAATATTAAAATAAAACTAATGAAAAGTGATTTTACATTAAATTCTAGGCCGTGTAGAGCTAAGATACAATTAGCAGTCAAGCGCAGTTCAGGCTACGCTATACTATTTCGCTTTATTGTAAAGCATATTGCATCATAAGCTATAACTATTTAGCATAACGTTCACACTTTACGCTATATCTCAAGCCGGTCTACTATGTATAGTTAGTTATTTGACGGCGATCCGTCGGGCAACAGACGGGGTAGAAGTGAGGCGGGGACCGAAGAGTCGTACGATATAGCTTTGAGAATCGCTCAAGTTTATCGCGTACAGCTAGTTAATACTTTATAGCATAGCGTTGTGTGAACGTGTCCGTATAAAATGTATGCTGAGCGATATCGTTGTGCTATACAATATTTGCTATACAACGTTATTTTTACTTTATACGAAAACCGAGACACCCCAACAAGATTTTCATCAGAACTGCCTGAATATGTGTTTTTTTTAGTACGAGTTTCTCCAAGTTACACCTTAGTTTATGTCGCGTTAAGTTCGCTAAAAAAGTGTGAAATGCCTGAGATGTGCTATGCAGGAGTTGTCTAATACACGGAAACTGACCGAGCGGACCATTTCAAGCCTCAAGGTGTCTATTCCCGTCAATTTTTATGGGTAGAAACCTACTGAAACAAAACTGAAATTTATGAAAAAAAACAAAAAAAATGTGGTGTAAAAAATATGTCAATCGATTCTCCTAGTGATTCTGAACAAACTAGTTTCAGGTTTCGCATATACTAAAACTAACCTTGTATATGCGTACTCTGAACTGCATTTCATTAAATAGAAACAAGTATCGATAAACTGGGATTACTTTAAAATACAGGGGCGTTATTGATAGTTACGAAAAATATTGCATTTGGTCATATATCTCTGAAAATGAAACTTATGGATTTTAATTTAATTATACAGGGTGTAATTGTAAACAATTGACAAACCGAAATGGGAGGTTGTACTCATCACTATGAACAACTTTTACTAAGGGACCAAACCGGAAATCGCGAAAAAAAAACAGATGTTCCCTACATTTATGTTCGCATAACTCGTCAAAATGTAGGGAACAGCTGATGAATTTTTCGCGATTTCATGTTTTGTCCCATAGTAAAAGTTGTTCATAGTGATGAGTACAATCTCCCATTTCGGTTTGTCGAGTGTTTGCAATTTCACCCTGTATAGGCAACATTGTCAGTTTTCCTATTTTACCTTTCGGTATGAAGGTGTCTGCGATGTTAGATGGCGACGATAAAAAATATTAAATTACACTCCTGATTATCTAAGAAATTCGAATCCTAATTGGGGCTACTTTGAAACTGAATGATAAAACAAGGATCGTCAAAGTGGAGGCCCTACGGTCTGGCTTTGATAAGGAACATATTTTGTCCTTTTTTCTCGAAAACTATTCTCTGTATTTTTTTTTTTCGTCTCTGTTATTTTAGTTTGTTAATACATTTTTTCTGTAGTAGCTAAAAACAAATGAAGCCCAAAATCAAAGTATCCCCAGCCTACGGTACTTAATGTTACGTCACTTGTACAATTATTTCTAGGCTGACTCAATTTTGAAGCTATAAGGATGGGTTATTCCCTGAGTACTCCGATCTCCGAGGCACCCGTCCCGAAGACCCTGAATTATTTTTATTTTTATAAATTCAATTAAAAGTCACACTCGCAGTAATTTGATAATTATAAATAATTAAAGGAGATGGCCAAATTGTGCCCTAAGTAGTACAGAAATAAAAGTATTGCAGTTAATTTAAACAAAATAAAAAAAAATGTTTGAATACCTATTTACATTTCATAGCAGATTTGTAGAAAAGTACAAGATTAAAAGGATTTTAATGATTTCTCCGTATTATATTCATTTCAAACAGTTCTAAACTACCTTAAATATTGCCATACAATATTAACAAAAATCAGAGTAGGGAATAAATAGTAACTAAACGCTTGGCAGAAATTAAACAAGGAAAATATTGACTACCTAAAATATATTCAGAACACTTTTTATGATAAGTTGTCTATAAAAACGACCTTCTATTAATTAATTAATTTATCATAATATTAAAGTGCGCTTACGGACAGGACTATTTGACTTTAGTACCAGCAACACTCAATAATTCTTTATGTAGATTCTATATCACTTTACTCTATACCGCAAGTGTCAAAGTAAAAAAGTAAACCAAGTGTCAAAACTGTCAAACTAATAAAGCGCGAAACACTATACAATATAACGCGACTCATGGACGCGACTAGCTGTCGTATCGTGACCAACAGTCTGTACGATCGGTTTCAGACGCCCCGCAATATGAACCCTACGTTTACAGCAATAGTACTCTCTATATAACGGTTACACTGCGCCTCAGCCAGATTATCTATTAGGTTTATATAGCAGGGTGCCCGAAAACGACCGTGCACACTTTTCACGACCACCAGTCGCGTCCGTTGGTCGCGATCGCGACTCACGTGTTTCGCGCTTTATATTCGATTCTGCGCCGTTTCTGTTCTTTGGCTTCGTGTTTGTGTTATTATTTTATTTCACCTTTATATCAATATAGTCTCTGTTTATATTAGAGTCGTAGTTCCATACAAGTGCTCCACTTATTATAAACAATGTTGTATATAAGTGAAATGGAATAAGGAAAATGGACCTGTGGTACTTGATATGGGCGAGATACACCAAGAAACAAGAAAGTATTGATGATCATAATTATAATATACGGTACTAACTAATCACATTAAATGTAAAATGCATAAAACAGTGCACTTTGTTTTATTTTCAGGCTGTAATATACCTACTACAAAAGAATAGTAGTAGAAAAATCATAGTAAAATCAAAGTGACCAAACCAACATTTTTAAACCTTCATAACTTTTGTCCAAATCTGCAGAGCTACATGCACCTTGCGTATTCTTTATATAGACGAAAAGTACTTTTAAATTACATAGATTTCATCTCTGTACCGCCTGGGGTACAGGCCTATACAATTTTTGTCCATCTCCTTTAGTAAAAAAAAACATAATCAAAATATTAACAATTATAATCATTCTTTAAAATTGTTAATATTTTGATTATGATTTTTTTTATATTATTTTTTTAGGCGTTATGAGCATGGTTTTACTAAGGTCTTCTAAAAACTTAGCTAATGCAATATGTCTTTCTTCATAGCCTTTTGTCAGTTTTGCGATAGCTTTTTCTCGAAATAACAAAAGCATAATCAACTCATTCCTGACCTCTGCTGGGCACGGACCTCTTCTCAAAATAGGTTTAGGCCTTAGACAACCACTCTGGTCTGGTACGGGTTGACGAACTACGCACACCATCAAGAACCTTTTTGTGCCGTTTCAAGTGTGTTGGCTTCCTTACGATGTTTTATTGACCTTTAACGTAAGTGATTAATCAAATTCTGATTCGCATGTTAATTCGAAAAGTCATACGTGCGAGCCGTGATCGAACTCAGAATCTCCTGCATAGAAGGTAGATTCAACGAATAGGCTATCGCTGGACTTTGGTTATCACTCTTAAGGTCGTGGCACATTATACCGGCACCGCAACTACACAGCTGCAGCACGGCGTCGCCGCATCGGCGTCGCCTCGAACTTAGGCTGCGGCTAGCCGCAAGCGCGCTAACTATGCGTCGTCCGCGAGGTGTAAGCTCGCAGTCCGCGAGCCTGCTGTGTGCAAGCTTGCCGTCACCGCGAACACAGTAGTTATATGGCATTTTTGATTGAACGCCTACACTTACATACGCCTAGGACTTGCATGTTTTCATAACGACTCGGAGTCGGCGTGCAGTAAGCACACGGTCCGCTCGCTTGCAGAGCGCAGGCTGCGAGTCGAGTTGTATGGTAGCGGCAAGCGCGCTGACTACCCGCCGTTGGCTTTTTCATATTGACATTATCAAATATATTATACGACCCACGATTTAATGCTCTAATTTGAATGACAAGTTAATTGCTGGGTTGGAGCGGTGCCGTTTCGGTGACGGTATAGTGTATCATGACCCTTATTCATTTAATAAACTTTTGTTCTTTAGTATTGAAAAATGCTTATAGATGCTTATAGGTAATTACGGATCCTATACAAAAAGTTATAAATAGAATGTCAGAGTTTCAAAGCATCAAATCTTTTCGTTACTGATTATTTTTTTGTGATTCTCCGAAAAATTCATTTATCGTCGTCTTTAAAGAGTTATTTACTATAATATTCTCATATAATTTATTCCTGAAACGGAAATTCCAGTCCATTTACTCTACTTTAGCACTTTGGTTCGACGGAGGGAAAGAAATGCTTTTAATAAAAGTAATTTCGGAACAAATTTACTCGATTTGCGTCGGATAAAGGTTGAATAATAATTATGGAGGAGGGTTCCAACTAAGTAATTTGCTTAAGTTGCTTTGCTGTGAGCTCCGTCGAATCGACGCCCCCACTGACGCGACGCTGGCATTCAAAATATCAAAAGTTTTCAGCCAACTCAGGTCCTACTGAATATTCATTGTTGTAATTGTTTCATTAGTTGAACTAACGTTTTTATTAATCCACGGAGACAATTATTAATAAAGCTATTTGTATTATTAATAATGCTAGCGCGTCGTTTTGAATTTGCGTTGAAACATTGTCAATTCCCCGAGGGTTACAATTTTAGTAAACAAATTTTATTTTCACATTAGCGAGATGAAGTTGTCTAAATAATAAATCTAGTCTAGTCTAAATATTATAATTAGAATTGAGAGAAGCAATTTAAAAATAAAAATTTGTAAGGTTTGTAATTTTTTAGATGAAAGAATTACTAATATTTGAATGGGTTTGAATCGGATTACAGAATTATTTTCAATTAAGTATAATAACCGACAAAAATTATGAAAAAAATGCTAATTTCTGGCAGGTAGATTAAAAGTCTGGAGAGGCACGTAATCACACTGGTTGCGGTATAATTTAAAAAATACAATTAATTAACTACAATCTGCTGTGAGGTCGTTAATTATGTTTTTCGATAAATCCAACACTTTCGTTATATTTAGTACAAGCAATTAAAACCAGGTAGGTGTACATCAATATAATATAAAAGAAGCTTTATAAAAACATCGAATGACGTAAGATATCTCGACAGCACTGCAGTCTTTCAAGTTATTGGACAGTCACTCCACGTCCCATCACCGTGAATTAAGGAATACATTTTTACTTCGTACAAAGAATACCCAGACGCTATAATAAATTGTAGCAGAGAATTTAAAGTTTTTTTTTTTAAATCCAATACAACCCCTAATCGTGTGTTTTTGATAAGGGTCGAGACTAAAGCATGTCGGGCATTACGTTATCAAAAACGAGAGTGAAACTGTTAAATACTCATAAAAATTATAACCATGTAGGCCTGACACATACGACAGTTTTTAGGGTTCCGTACCCAAAGGGTAAAATGGGACCCTATTACTAATAATCCGCTGTCTGTCCGTCTATCCGTCTATCACCAGGCTGTATTTCATGAACCGTGATAGTTAGACAGTTGAAATTTTCACAGATGATGTATTTCTGTTGCCGCTATAACAACAAATACTAAGAAACAGAATAAAATAAATATTTAAGGGGGCTCCCATACAACAAACGTGATTTTTTTTGCCGTTTTTATAGATAATGGTACGGAACCCTTCGTGCGCGAGTCCAACTCGCATTTGGCCGGTTTTATTTTTTCAAAACGCTGTATCCCGGCTGTATCATCAGTTCTGTCAGAAATTTTTTGACACGTGCGCGAATACCCTCTACGCATACATTTTGTACTAGAGCCAGCAGACTGCCGGATCCGGCAAATTCTCACAGTGTGCGGGGTCTAGTACACACGGCTACACATCAAGCTATACATTTCCAGTTTACACTGACCTCTCATTGTAAGGAAATCCTATACAATGCGAGATCAGCTTATACTGGAAATGTATAGCCATATAGTATGTATAGATATCTATAGCCGTGCAGCCGTGCGTACAAAATGTATGAGCAGAGTCTTGCGTCAGAAATTTTCTGACAGAAATTTCTAATAATTTGCGGCCGGGCTTAAAAGCAAGCTCTAATAGAAAAAATGGCAAGCCCTATATGTGTTCACACGACGGTTTATCCTTTGTTCTCTTTTTAACGCGCGTTAAAAAAGCGCTCGTGAACATCAGGCCTTAGGAAAGTTAGAAATCTGTTTTATAAATCATAATATCTAGGTACTTATGAATAGTGGAGACTTTACGTTAGAACTTCTAAGATTGAAGCTGTGGGCAAGCAACCGTATCTATTTATTAAGTGTGCCATCGTACATAAATAGTCGCGGGTTGCCCGGCCCTCGCCTACACATCACAAAACCCATTGTACTTTGCGTCACTATAGTATCCTTTGATATACGTTATTATTTGCGTAAACTACGATAAGTAGTGTAGTGACATTGAAATCTTACGATTTGAATAAGACGACAACAAAATCACGGGCGTTTAATACCTCTAGTGTATATGTTACATTGTATGCTTAAGAGCTATGTGCATACGCACCACGCGGCTACCTCTCACGGTGGCGTCTCGCGGCGCGTCGTACGATTTTTCTGTTTACGGAGCGTAAATCTTAAATCACGTATCGTCTTTTAAAAACACGTTCGTCAAAAAACACGAATCGTGATTTTTTTGTGACGGATCCATCGTGTTCACTAAAATCCAAGACTAAAAATCACGAAACGAACGTGAACACCAATTCGGATATTTTGCCGAATCGTGATAAAACACGATTCCGTATGCAATGTGAACGTCCATCCGTCATGACGTATCGTGTTTTATGACGAATCGTCAATGACGGAACCCGTGTGAATGAGCCCTTACTCGTATACCTCATACCTATATAAATTGCCTTCTACCTACAATAGCAGCGCCTTTGAGTGACGTCATACAAAGGTGCGATTAAGTTACCTAGAAAAGGTATTGTCCTGTTCGCGTGTGAACAGCCCCGGCTGCCTCCTCTGGGATTTTGCTGATAAACTAATTTCGCGACAAACAGTACGTAATACGTCATACCAATACTAGCCGCTTTTGTATTAACCTAATTAGTTTTTATATTAGCCTTTATTTATTAGTTGGTTTTGCAGTTGATTAATATGTATTGGGGTCTCTTGTGTGCGAAGTTTGTACTAAATTAAAAGTGAGGGTTATTGAACTGTGGGTGCGGCAAGCAGACATCGAGTAGGAAGAAATCATAAGGTTTGGTCACCCTATTGGCCACCCTATCTGAAGAGGAATGTGGTTCTTATCTTAGCTAAAAATCAAAATGTTTGATTTTGTTTTTGTTGTCAAACAATTTGATAGTTGTTGTAAACGAAAACTATCTGAATAAACGATTAAGTTGCAATTGATAAACGTTTCTGTTAGTAGAATTGGGCTCCTGTATTATTTGTTGGATCCGAATTCGTATTATTCCTTCAAATCTCGTGATCTACTGGGAATAAAAATCGACGAAGCATGGGAATATAAAAATGAAAAAAAAACTAAGCAAAGTTTTGTTTCTGAGTCATTTTAGCGCTCCTAGTTTACTGACTTCTCGGAGAAATATTGCGCTAGTCCTGCCTGCCCACTGTGTCGCCGTGCGTTCATTCATCGAAATATACTATCACATAAAATGACTCTTTTGCAAATTATTTTGCTTATTTTTTGTGGAAACTTTTTATTTTCTTTCAGAATCACGGCTCATCTTCCGTGCCGAAGATGTCCGGTCCTTTGGAAGGCATACGGGGGACACAAGTCCAACGCGCAGAGGCCCCTTTGAGAACTTTAATCTAAAATGGAATGGGGCACCAACAGGGGACTATCCATGGCTGCACTATTGGAGTACAGTCATGGACCGTCCCAGGTGGGTGCAAGACTATTGTAAAATATGGTGAAAAATATCTGGTCTATGGGAAGGAGTGTTAGGTGGACTGGATAACTTCTATTGCCGGAAGAAAACGGCGTCTACCTTTCAACATTTCAATTGAATAGTGTTGGCAGACGGTGACTCGCCAGCTCACTAGCTGGGCCCCCTGAAAAGCCACCAGTACATACGCGAAGGGGGCAACAAACGCGTGGAAACTTAATTATTAGGTAGTCTAGATACGATGACTTATCCCTACCGCAAGAAAAAAAAGATTTTTATTTTGAACAAGCTAAATCCCGTGCTGGGTTAAACTATACCAGTCATACATCACAAGGTTTTAAGGAATTACACAAATTCGTTTACATCCTGTTTACACAAAATTCACCCCGTTAGCAGAAATAACGAGCAGAATTTATAACTGTACATTGCAGAGCAAATAGAAATTCCGTTGATAAAAAAATCGAATCAGCTACCAAATAAACTTTACTTTGTCGATAAAAATTAAAACGGTGCGACCTGGCACAAACGAAGTATGTAAATGGTTAAAAAATTTTGGATGTCATATTTCACGAATCCAACGGGCAATTTTTTTATTCCACGTGGAAAATTAAAATTAGCCATATCAAATGGCCGGCGTTTGATGCTGGTACTTTTTAGGGTTCCGTACCCAAAGGGTAAAACGGGACCCTATTACTAAGACTCCGTTGTCCGTCCGTCCGTCCGCCCGTCTGTCACCAGGCTGTATCTCATGAACCGTGATAGTTAGACAGTTGAAATTTTCAAATGATGACAGATGATGTATTTCTGTTGCCGTTATAACAACAAATACTAAAAAACAGAATAAAATAAATATTTAAGAGGGCTTCCATACAACAAATGTGTTTTTTTTCCGTTTTTATAGATAATGGTACGGAACCCGTCGTGCGCGAGTCTAACTCTCACTTGGCTGGTTTTTAGGGTTCCGTACACAAAGGGTGCCAACAGGACACTATTACTAATCTTACGCCGTCTATCTGTCCGTCCGTCTATCGGTCACAGGGCTGTATCTTTTTACCCGTAATAGGTAGCCAGTTGAAATTTTCACAGAATAAGTTTTGCTATAGCTTCTATCATAGCGAATTTTTATTTATTTATTAGCTTTATTTTTATCCTTTACATGTAGTTCTTGTGTGTAGGTTTTGTGTTGTGTACTTACTAATTTATTTATATTTGTTCATAATGTTAGTTTTGTACTTAAATAAGGTTAGTATAGTTAGTTGTAAGGGCCGCCTTTTGCGGTGAAAGCCTCCTCCAAACCGTTCCAGGTGACTCGATCCGTTGCCCATCTACCTAGGCCATAAGTTTCGTCGTTTGTCGTCACTCCATCTTTTAAAAGGTCTACCCTTCCTTCTTTTTTTATCAATACCAATTTGTAATTATTTGTGACCATGTGATCATAGCAAATATAAATAAATAATAAAAACTCTAAACCCAAAGGAGAAATCATACAATAAACCTCGAAAGAAATGCATTTCTTCAACGTTTTATCATAAAAATGGTAATACATTACAAGCGTGAAACTTGGTATGATAACTGCATGCAACAAAAAAATATAAAAAGAAGGGAATCAAGTGGCAGGGAACGACTCGCACTTGGCCTGTTTTTTAACTGTACTGTGGCATTTTTTAGCTTAAATTTGGCTATAACTTGGCTGCAAGTGAAGCAACCTCTTTGCTTTACTGTTACCAATACTGCTGTTATAAGAAATCATATTAGGGACTAGCTGTGCCCGCGACTCCGTCCGCGTGGAACTCGGAAAACAACATTGTGTCGCAGCAACTAAATAGTTATATGTATTCCATTTATTATAATAATAGACAAAGATGTCCCACCAAGGCACTTATATCTTTTAAAGCATTTCTTTAGGTAGAGTTTCAGCTCTTCTTGATTGACCGTAAAGGTTCATATAACCATAACACTAAAAACGCGTTGCTTATTTCCATACATTTCCTTGCTAAAATGGATTATAATTGAATATTGATATTTATTGTGATGATGTAACGAAACCTTATGGCGATACAAAAATGGCCACAACGCCATCTAGTCACAATCGGCGAACTAAATCAAAATATTTTATGCATTGCAGTCTATAAAATGATTTCATTCGAGGTGTGGAATAGGAAAGTACTTTAAATATATAAAAATTTCACCTATAGAAGACTTCATTTAATTTTATAAGTTAGAAATAGGTACTGCTTTCAAAGATTTCAAAAAGTTTGATCTGGAAATCGAACCAACCCAAATGCGAAAAAATATCATCTGTATTTTTATTTCACCAATCGATAGGATCAATAATACGGATCAAATCGCTCCAATAAACATTGTGTCTGAAATTGATGGAAGACCATAAAACGAAAATTGACTAACTTAGGTACATTTAAATTCAAGCACTTATTAATTGTTGTTAAGTAGTTCTTATTTTTTCCACTTCGTTCAATTTAAAACACTGTGTTTGTTGGAGAGATTTGATCCTGATTATTGACCACAAAGATATTTATCAACAGGTGCCACCAGATGGTATAGCTTTGTCAGTTCGATTCCCGGTTCCGGCAAAAAAATCAGTAAAGGCAATATTTCTTACTTTTAAAAATAAAATGAAGCCTCCTTTGAGTGAAATTTGCAATTTTTTATATTTAAAGTACCTACTTTCCCTGCATGGCCATGTGTTTTGGGACATTTCCTAAGGCTTAAATAAACTTAATAAAACGACGACGACAGGCTTTGAATAGTTCTGACAACAATGAACAAAATAAAATATATAAAACATTTCAAAAAAAATACTAAAAGTATATTTTTTTAAAGTGAGGTTTTAATGCAGGCCACTGAGCCAGAGAACGTTCACTGCAGCACTTACTTCTGTCTACAGCTTATACTACGCAGTATTTGGAAATAATGTTCCGTCGCTCGGCATCTATGAGCAATAGCGTGATAATTTATATACCAGCATAAGCGCAGGCCCATCAAAATCGATTCACGCGATTTTACGATCCGAATATTAAGCTTATACTTCGCAGTATGTGGAAATAATGTTCCGCTGCTCGGCTCCTATGAACAATAGCGTGATGATATATGTACCAGCAAAATTGTCGCTCTTTACGCAATACATCAGCGAAAGTCTCATCAAAATCTATCCACGGGATTTTACGTAATGTCCAGACGGAAAGACAAACAGACACAATAATTCTAAAAAAAAATGGTATGGCCGAATCGAAATTTTGGAAAATATTTAATTACAGACAAAGTGCACTTTGAATTTTATTATAGTAAATAGATTTATAAATATCTACGTATTTAAGTATTCATAATAAAATATATGAGTATTTCAAATTAATCTATCGAATTGCCTTGCACAATTAACAATTTAGAATACCTACACTCGCTTATGAAATTGAGTGTAGGTATTTCTTTACCACTGCCATTCAAAAAGATGGGTACCTACCTAATCAATTTTAAATAACAACATTTTAGTTTTTTTTTTTAAAAGCTTATTTAGTATTAGTACCTTCTTCGGATAGCATTTCAATATACCTTCCGTAGACTGAGAATAGTAATATATTCGTTGTAATATTTTTCCTCACAACGTGATTTGATACACGTAACGCCATCTATTGAAAAGAAATGGTATACATACACAAATACATGCTAAGTTCTTCTAGAAAACTTAAAATTCGCATAACTTTTGATTGCGTGAACCGATTGCGATGAAACAAAAAACATATGTTACTTGGAGATAAGCACAATATTTGTCTATAAAAGTCAACAACATTGGATCAGTTGTTTTTACGTGATGCTCGAACAAACAAACAGATAAACAGATAAACAGATAAACAGACAAACAGACAAACAGACAAACAGATAAACAGACAAACAGACAAAAATTCCAAAAATGTTAAAAATGGGTTCTATTGGTTATCGTTTAACTCCCCAACCAGGTTTTTTCAAAATATTTGCTATGTACAGACACGCCATGTCTACAGATTTATTATATGTATAGATAGATTGTGCAGCATATAACTATGTGTTATTGAAACTCTCTGCTAAGTCTGTTACTACAAATCAACTAAAGGTGAGAAAAAACACCTTCTTGTTGGTCGCAGAAACCTCTAAAAATCCTTTTTTGTAATTCTGGATGATACATACTAATTAGTATTAGTAGATGTAAATAGGACAGTTGTACACTGGAGTTTGCCCTCAACCACAATATCAATCTCTCTCTATCGCTAAAAGGTCTGCTGGTAGAAAACTCATTTTTGAGTTAAGCTCGCCTTTGTACATGACTTCACTAAGTAGTAATTTTGTTATTGTAATTTTCTTGTGTACAATAAAGAATAAGAATACCTACTAAGAAACACCATTGTATCACTATCTCACAACATACCACCATTGCTTAGTTACATGGAGAGTATGTGGCCATTTGTGTTGCTCTTGTATTGGTCTGTATAACCCTGAAGAAATGTTTTTATTATTATATAACTGCCTACATCTGTAAATACGTTAAAGATCGTTTAGATGAACATCTCGCATTTACCCTCCTCCAGGAGGCGAGTAAATCGACCAGCACACTACACAACGTCCGCCGCCGTCCGGCATACCGTCCTCGCCGACGAGGCCCGTCGCGACGTCCCACCGCCGCCGGTCACGATCCACCGAGCTCTCCCGTCGTAGAGCCGGTCGTCTCTTCAGACTCCGCAGTCACACCGATAATTCAGCCCTCATCAAGCTGTCTCCCCCCCCCCCCCCCCCTATGTCCACGCCAGCAACGCCCTAAGCCGAGGTCCGAGCCCCACTAGGGGTCGCCCTTAGTGCTGTTGTTGCAGGTAGTCATGATGTTAGTGTAGTACAGTCAACATCAGATACATAGAAGCAATTCAGGTACTCAGATAATTCTACACTCTCAAAAACACATTAACATCTGCACAACAATAGCGTTCAAATTATTGTTAGCATCCAATGTATCAAAATCATCTGAACACTCGCAATTCAAATATTTCTATGCAAACAAATCATCTTGTCAACTGAGGTAGTCAAATGTAACTAAGCAACCAAAGTGTTCAAAAATATGTAAACAATAACCATTTCTCAATATATTGCTCAGTGATACTAAGGCCTGTTACAAACCTAGACGTTTTAGGGCGGTTACAGACCTTGGTTTATGCTCGTTTATAACCGACTTCAAAAAGGAGGAGGTTCTCAATTCGGTTGTATTTTTTTATGTTTGTTACCTCAGAACTCCGTCATTTATTAACCGATTTGAAAAATTCTTTTTTTCTTGGAGAGGATATAGGTACTTTTCGTTTAGTCCCCTAAAAATGTTGTTGATGAACTTCAGAGATATGGAACGGAACTCCTCATCGGATCAAAGCAAAATTTTCAAATAACTAATATTGCTTTGTTTATACGTGTTGTTGGTAACTGACTACTGGAAAAAATGAAGGGGTGCGTAACCCCCCCCCCCCCCCCATTTTCCGGAATGTTTGAATTATATCGTGTAAGGTATAGCATGAAAGGACTTATTATACCCGACTAAGGCAAAGTCAAAAATAAGGGTTATGAAGAGAGAGGGAGAGAGAGTATGGAGGAGAGAGGGTTTAATTTATGGCACTAAAACGTATTCAATAAAAAATTAACTTATAAAAAAGTAAAAACCGACTACAAAAAAAAAAAACTAAAAGGAGTAAAATAATTACCATAAGATAAAATTAACAGTTTCAGAAGACGGTGCAATTCTACACTGAAAAAAAATTGTAGCCACTGACTTTTATAACTGTTAATTTTATGTTTTTTTAGTCGGTTATTACTTTTTTTTACAGTTTTTTCATGCGCGCATTCTAGCGCATTACATTTCGCGCTTCAAAAAAACCGAACGCACGTATATGCTACTGTTCGCACTGCCAGTGGGTCTCTCTGTAGCAAAATGGATTCGACCGCCATGCCAGTGTGTTATCGCTGTAAGGTGTACAGTGTCCTGTGACGTTATTAAGATTAAAATGTAGGCAGGCATTGCAATTAAAGGCAGGCGGTGAGCCACTAAATGTAACGCGTATGGTTTTCTATACCAGGGCACGCACTAGCGGTTCTTTTTAAAGTGACTGTTTTAAAACGTATCGTGTTAGATTTTGGCTAAAGGTATATTCGATGCGATTCGATGATAACTGACTACTAAAATCAGGCTACAGTGCATGTTCATAGATAAGCCGCTTTTAGCATTTGAAAAAAAGGGGTGCATGAAAAGAGCTTCCACGAGTGATTCTATTCGATACTTCGGTACGTCCGGCGCACCCTGGGCAGTCAGCCTCGCTACCATCCTTGCTGACTGGCTAATCTTTTCACCACGGCATGAGCTATTCTTGTATAGCTCGTGCCGACACGATAGAAAAAGAAGCATTTGAAAACCGCTTGCGTAAAATCATAATTATTATCACTCAGTGCGTGCTTAGTCGGGCTGATTTTACATCGTTAGATATCTTTTAACCGAGTAATTAAATTGACGCTTAACAGATTTTGTACTTTTTTGGACACGGTTATCAATCCGAAACATAGTTAAAATGAACCGAGGTATTTTGTAGGTACCTCTTTAATACGAATTCAATTCCTGAAGATATACTAGAAAATGTAGCAAATAAAAATTTCAGTTTCATTCAAACTGATTGTTGCGAATTTAATGGCTTTCGCGCGGAATAAATACTCGTTTCAATTTCCTTACGATGTTTTCCTATAACTTGACTATCAGATTATATTTTAAACAAAAGACACGTCAATGACGTCACGCACGAAATGAAAGGGATATAGCTATATGAAGAAAAAGAAAAAATGCTGTATTGACACAATAGTACACATTGTATCTATTTTTGAACTTTTAATTTATGACTCTAAGTACAATCAAATACAATTCATTTTACGTTGCTATCCTGACTTTCTGAATAACGTGTTGCTTAGTTACCTTTGAATGTTTAGCTTGTTTACATAACATAGACTTTTAGTTTGTAAATAAATATTTGACAATGTGACTGCTCAGATATATTTGGAGTTTATGATGCTCAAATCAATTTGAACAGTTTTGTTGCATAGATGTTTTTGGTATCTTGAATGTGTTTAATTATTTGGACACCTGAGTTGCTCATCTACTTCTGATGCTGACTGTACTAGTAGTTGCTTAGGTTAAGTATTTTACTTCCCCACCATTGGCTGGAGACCCTTCCGGTCTCGCCAATAACTGCCCGGTTACGTAGAAACCGTCCTCTAGGACGACCTACAGCAGTCCAATAGAAAAAAAAAAAAAACATCACTCATTTGTGGAACACCCTAAAAGTGTAGTGTAGTTTTGATATGAAATGAAATGACAAAAAAAAACATAGTCAAATGTTTGATATTTATACTTCGACAGATCCTCTCGGTAGTTTGCACTCCGGCCGCCATGTTCAGAATTTGTTGTTGTTGTTTATTAATACGGAATAAACCCCTCTCAACACGGCGGAGACAGGCTTAGACCTGCGACAATGGTCCAACCACATAACACACATATTGTTCAGAAAACAGTCGAAGCTCTTATCAACAATTGCTACAACTGATTCTATAATTTATTATTTACTATCCGTTATTCTACTATCAATATAATTGACATTTTCGACACTCAAATGTATACCGATAACATGTAAATTTGTGGGAAAATTTACATAAACCAATTAATTAATTGGAGGTTACATTTCACAAATAATAGGTAACTACTATCTATTTTACCTTCGGTGGAGAATAATAGCTATTGACGTTGTTAGCATCTTTGAGATTAAGTCCACCTACAGCCTTAGATGAACCGAAGGGAGTACAGACATCTATCTATCTATATAAATAAAAAGAAAAGTCCTGATTGACTGACTCATCAACGCCCAGCCCAAACTCTTGGACCTAGAAACCTGATATTTTGCACAGAGGTTCCCTTTGTAGACAAGGAATAAGGAAGGATTTTTCGAAATTCAACCCCATAGAGAGTTAAATAGGGGATGAAAGTTTGTATGGAAAATCGTCACTTAGCGGGTTCAAAATTTCACGCAAGCGAAGCTGCGGGCAAAAGCTAGTCTTTAATAATTGTAGTGTCAGCATTTAAATGGAATCTTAGGGTGCATAAAAAGAGCCGCCACGAGTACTTAAGTGCGTCCGGCGCGCTCTGAACAATTAGACCCGCGGCCAACATTGCTGTTTTTTTTTTCACCACGGCATGAACTATTCTCATATGAAAAATAGCGGCAGTGACAAAAAGTTTTAGTAGTAGTAATAGGTTAGCGTGCTATGGACATGTTATGAGAAGGGACGAAAGTCATGTTACCAGAAGAGTGTTAAATATGAATGTGGATGAATATACAAGTAGAGGTAGACAAAATAATAGATGGATGGATTGTGTGAAGGATGATATGGATAAGAAAGAAGTGAGTACTGAGATGATGGTTGATAAAAGAGAATGGAAGAGGAGTACATGGTGTGCCGAACCCACCTAGAGTCTAGAGTGGGATAAAGAAAAAAAGAAAGAAAATTTATTCAGCTAAGGACACACAATAACAGCATAAACAATAAAAACAAAAGAATCAAACACACATTTTATGCTGTGGATCATGCCCATGCCGAAAGGGTCACCAACTCAGCATATGCTGGGCGTCAAACACCCAGCACTGATTTTCAGTTGGTACCCTTGCAGTGACACACGGACGAAGGTAATTTTAAATATATATTTTATTAATTGTTTATGTGGATAGTGTTAAGTGTTTAAATTGTGTCGATAAATAATGCATAAATTGTGATAAACTATAAAAATATATTAGAGAACAAAAGATATAAAAGTGCTTTTAATTTGTCGTTTAGTCCACTCTCGACCCCCAAAGGTCGAGAATACACTATAGTTAGGCGTCTAGTGGACACATTTTATTGGGGGTCGAGGGGCCGAGAGTGGACTAAACCTAATTTGTGACAGCCAATCAAAATCAAAAACTGAGATAAGATGGGATAAGAGCAGGGAGATGATGATGATGATGATGTCAAGAGCTATTCTCTTACGCTCGGGCCAACACAAGAAAAGAAGAATTGAATGTTTTTTCTTCTTTAAGTAACGTTTGTAATCTTGAAAAGATATATGCAATATTTACTTTTGAACATAGTTCTTAAATAATTAGTTAAAGGTGCATAGGTACGTTGGTACCTTTACCGTATCCATTACAACTGATTACAACTGAATTTTGAGGTGTAACTTTTTTATGTGTAGGTTTATGTATGTATCTATATTATTTAGATATGATTTTGATTTATCTCAATTCATACAGAATTGATTGATATACCTACTTACTTTTTTTTTTTTTTATTTTAGTTTTTCCTTTAATTGCATAATTTTATTATTGTAAATGATATTATGATTTTCTTTGCATAGACTCAATTAATTTATTCACTTGACAGACATATCTGTGTTGCTGGGGAGTTTGTTGCGCCGTTTCTTCTTCACGGCATAAACACTAGGAAGCGGTGAAGGGAGGGCGTTTTTGTGGGATGTCTATTGTAAACCTGACGTTCAAAAAGAACTAAGTAATTCTAGTCTATTTTGAATAAATGAGTTTTGAGTTGAGTTAACTGTATTTGTTTACTAGCATAGTACCGCCTCAATACGGGGTGGATATGTTAATACGACAATAAAATAATGATACCACGTCACACAATAAATAGCCACGTGTTCTATGATGCGTTCTAGTACTGTACACAAAAAGTCAGTTACTTCCAAGCAATTTTTTTTCGCATGCTTTTTCAATTTCAGTCATTCATGTAGATGAAGGGACGTTGAAGTGGAAACTTATGTTAACTATATCTATCCTACACGTGTAAATAAAGATAATTTTGGTTCACACGGGTCATAGATTTACATCACTTTGCGTAGAGATCTTGATATTCGTAAAATTGTTAAATCGTATGAAAATTCCTGTGACTAAACTATTGAATGTACATGATTGATTATTTGTGTCCGGTCTTAAAACCCATCATAGAATACGTGGTATCATTTACTATCGTATTATCATATCCACCCCGTATAGTGACGTCAAAGCCTATGGTTCTCAGTAGTGCCCACTAAGATAATATTGATAGCTTCTATCGATATAATCATTCCCTATTAGGCGTCATTACGGTATCGATAGTCCATTGCCACGCAGCACTAACCCGTCCACGACTGCCACTGACCTACTTCCTGTACCCACTTACGTCTCGATAAGATAAGCTGGCTAATGCACTACTATTGCTTCTCCTACACGGCTTCCACTGATGCTAATATAGAATGATGTTATTAGAAGTCCTGTTTCTGTTTATCTTGTACTAGCGACCCGCCCCGACTTTGCACGTGTACGTTTTATAGCTTAAAACCTTCCTCTTGAATCACTTGTTATAAATATTTAAATTATGCCTGTAATTACTTATGTTTATTGACTAATTGCTATCATTTCTATGAACTTGTGTGATCAAAAGTAGTTGTATTGACTTCATGTGATTGGCCGAGACTTTGACAGTTATCGTCGACCAATCATAAGCAAGTGAAATGGCGGGGATGACGGGCATTCGAGTGATTGCCCGCCATGCTCGGCATTCGTATTCCGACATCGACGTTGGTCAGTAGTCTTGTATTACTAAATGAAGCTGTATTATTGTGCTGTTACTCAGCCCGATGTCCTCGACATAGCGCTTCTAAAGAACGTAAACCTCGGTCTACGCTCTATAGAGACGCATGAAGAGCTAGACTCCGATCACCGCCCCGTAGTCCTTCACCTAGGTCCCCGGGGTGGTCCCCCGGATCCTGGTCAACCCGCCCCGACCAAAACTGTCACGGACTGGGGAAAACTAGAGGAGCGCCTCAAGTCTTCCTCGTCCGTTCACTTAGATTCCATCCCCGACGATATCATTACGATCGCCGACACGTTGGGCGCGATCGACTCCCTCACCAGTCACGTACAGTCCGTGGTGAACGAGTGTTCACGGCAGGTTCCAGCGGTGGACGAACACCGCTGGAAGCTGCCGGACGATGTGCGCGAACTGCTGACGGAGAAGAACGCGTCCATCCGTGCCTATGACTCTTTTCCCTGCGAAGCTAACCGCGTCCATATGCGTTCTCTACAGCGTGCTGTAAAGAAACGTGTACGGGAGGTTCGGGAAGCCCGCTGGGACAAGATGTTGAGCGACTTAGAGCCATCCCATCTGGCCTTCTGGCAATTGCAACGTAATCTGAAATCCGATTGTGTAGCTTCAACTCCCCCTCTCAATCGTCCGAACCAAAGGCCGGCCTTTGAAGACGACGAAAAGTCCGAATGTCTAGCCGACAGTCTAGAAGCCCAATGTACTCCCAGCACCCAACCCGCAGACCCGGTCCATCTTTCCAAGGTGGATCGCGAGGTCGAACGTAGGGCCACCCTCCCTCCCGATGAAGACCCCGACGACCCCTTACCCCCCATCACCGTAGACGAGGTCCACACGATAGTGAGGAAACTCAAACCTAGGAAAGCCCCCGGCTCAGACGGTATCACCAATAAGGTGATCAAACACTTTTCCGCCCCGCTCATAGTCCTCATGACCGCCATCTTCAATGGCGCTCTGAGTAATAACATCTTTCCGCAAGCTTGGAAACAAGCCACCGTTACCGGTATCCCCAAACCCGGCAAACCCAAGAGTGAGCCCACTAGTTACCGCCCCATCAGTCTTCTTAATGTATTTGGGAAAATCTATGAGCGTCTCATTTATATCCGTTTAAAGGATTTCGCTGACTCCCGTAAACTCATCCCCGACGAACAGTTCGGTTTTCGAACCCAGCACTGTTACATTCGACAATTGCACCGCATAGTCGAACACATTAGCTCCCGTTTTATGCGCTCGTACAAAACGGGCATGCTCTTCTTCGACGTAGCGAAAGCCTTCGACAAGGTCTGGCACAACGGTTTATTATACAAACTGTACCAATTCAACGTGCCGGACCGTCTCGTGCTCATCATCCGAGACTTTCTGTCGGATCGCTCCTTCCGCTATCGCCTAGAAGGCACCCTCTCGTCCCCTCACCCCATTCGCGCCGGAGTCCCTCAGGGCTCCGTGCTATCGCCCCTTCTGTTCACGCTGTACACCAGCGACATTCCCAAACGTGGCTTGGCCAAGTTGGCTCTCTTCGCCGACGACACGGCTATCTACTATTCCGGTAGGAGTCTCGATAGCATCTCTCGAACCCTTCAAACCGCAGCCAACGCCCTCGGGGTCTGGTTCCGGAAATGGAGAATAGAGGTGAATCCCGAAAAGAGCGCAGCCGTTCTTTTCGAGAGACACGGTGATTCCCACACCCACATCCGTCCCGTCCTAATGTTCGGCAAACAGATCCCTTGGGAGATGAAAGCCAAATACCTGGGGGTTATCCTAGACCACCATCTGAGTTTCCGAGACCACATCAAAGCGGTGCGCGCTCGCGCCGCTTTCGCTGTCGGTCGCCTCCACCCTATCCTTAGAGCACGCAGTAAATTGTCACTTAGAAATAAGCTGAGAATCTATGTGACGTGCATCCGCCCCATCTTGACTTACGCTAGCGTCGTGTTCGCACACGTTAAGCCTTGTCGTTTCAAATCCTTTCAAACCCTCCAGAATCGAGTGTTGCGCAGAGCCGCGGCTGCCCCGTGGTTCATGCGTAACGTCCAACTCCACCTCGATCTAAAAATGCCAACCATCAGGCAATACCTCAAACGCATTTCCAAGCGTTACTTCGACACTGCCCCTCTCCATCCGAACCCCCTAGTTGCCGCAGCGGCCGACTACAGTCCCTCTCTCATAAGTAAAGTTCGCCGCCCCAGGCACACACTTTTAGAACCCGATGACGAAATAACCCTCCTCCAGGAGGCGAGTAAATCGACCAGCACAATACACAACGTCCGCCGCCGTCCGGCATATCGTCCTCGCCGACGAGGCCCGTCGCGACGTCCCACCGCCGCCGGTCACGATCCACCGAGCTCTCCCGTCGTAGAGCCGGTCGTCTCTTCAGACTCCGCAGTCACACCGATAATTCAGCCCTCATCAAGCTGTCTCCCCCCCCCTATGTCCACGCCAGCAACGCCCTAAGCCGAGGTCCGAGTCCCACTAGGGGTCGCCCTTAGTGCTGTTGTTGCAGGTAGTCATGATGTTAGTGTAGTACAAGTAGTTAGCTTAGGTTAAGTATTTTACTTCCCCCCCATTGGCTGGAGACCCTTTAGGTCACGCCAATAACTGCCCGGTTACGTAGAAACCGTCCCCTAGGACGACCTACAGCAGTCAAATAGAAAAAAAAAAAAAAAAAAAATGTGCTGTTGTAAATATTGTAATTTATAGTGATATAAAGCTGATCTTTAAAACTTACAAAGACTGTTTTTTATATTCCAAATCCTTACTTCTGAGTGTTGAACCAGTACGGTTTTACACACTCTATCTATTAAAAAAAACCGCATTAAAATCCGTTGCATAGTTTTAAAGATCTAAGCATACATATGGACAGACAGCGGGAAGCGACTTCGTTTTATACTATGTAGTGAAGGGTAGTAATTGTCATAAATTATGGAATCAGGCGTTATTTTTCGGAAATCCTGGACATATAAATATGCAAATACAATATCTAGCTTTAATTCCGCTGAACGAGATCGCTAGTTTGGATGCAGTATCCAGCACAGCACCACCCTCCCGCCCACAAGTATAAGCACATGCAGAAAGAGTGAAAAACAAACGAAGTGCGAGTCGAACCCACGCACGGAGGGTTCCGGCAAAAAAATCACGCTTGTTGTGTGGGGCGTTATTTTATTCTGTTTTTTAGTATTTTTTGTCATAGTGGCAACAGAAATACTTACATCATCTGTGAAAATTTCAACTGTCTAACTGTCACGGTTCATGAGATACAGCCTGGTGACAGACGGACGGACGGACAGCAGAGTCTTAGTAATAGGCGCCCGTTTTACCCTTTGGGTACGGAACCCTAAAAAATAATGCAACATGCAGCCGAACTAATACACGACACGTGTTTCGCCCCTGCACGAGGCGATATGTTGACTCATCGACCGCTAGGACGCGAAGAAATTCTCGAACGCGAAAATTAAAAGCTAGATAAAAATAAAGCTAGATATTGTATTTGCATATTTGTAGGGTAGTATCATGGTATAATAATTATGTTTCTAGGTATTCTCTTACCGTGACAACCAGGGGCCTAATTCTCCTAAAATAAATTGTTGCCAAACGCAATCGAACCACAACCGTCAGTCAGTTTTTGTTTTTGTAAACTTTCAAAAGGATTGATTTTGTTTTTTGTGTCAAACAATTTGATAGATTTTGAAATTGAGATCTGTTTGAATGAACGGTTCGGCCTTGGTTCGGTTGTGATTTATCAAGATTTATTTTAGGAAAATTGGGCCCCAGGTCACGAGATTGGCCCAAGAATACGTCATCGGCTGTGAGTAGTGCCACTACGTGTAAATAAATTACCCGAGCAAAAAGCATTTTTTCACTTCCTTCTATAAAAAAACAATTCTGAACAAGTAATTTTATACAGTTTCCTTTATAACTAAATTGATGAAACTCGAAATAGAAAATAATTAGGCTAGTTAGCAATTTATTTTTTATTCATTACGAATAAAAAATTTCCTTATTTGTATTGAAGATGTTAAAAAATGGCAGCACTGATCGTGACATACGTGACGTAGTCTTGGGTCATCGCGGGAAGCGAATACTTGGTTTTATTATACAATGGTTAGTATCTTGTGAAGGTGTAGAAATATATAGAAGTCTATACTGGCGACACTGTCAGTACAAACATATACTTCCCAATATTGACATTTGACGACATGTTTGGTGCAGTGGCACAGCGATTGGCTTTCTGCATTATGGGTCGCGGGTTCGATTCTCGCATGGAACAGTTTGTATGCCCTACAGATAGTTGTTCTGGGACTGGGTGTTTGTGCATGTGTAGATTTGAGTCTGTAAACGCATCCATGATACAGGAGAAATCCTAGAAAGGGGCAATGTTTTTTTATTAAAAAAAAACGCTGTCTCTTCTAACTGGTTCACTGTTGACCACCCTGATTGCTCAGCAGCCAAAGTTTAATATTTTCAGCAATAACATTAACAAGTTTGTAAACTATTATTTTGATGAACATTGTGTATTTATTATGCAAAAATGTAGTGAATAATTAATCTAAAATAAACAAGTACGAATACGTTCCATATATTTTTCGAATGTTTTTCTCCGCGTGTGATGTCTTCCGTCATCGATGGAAAGCAATTAAGCGGTCAAAACGTAGCTTCACAGAAATATTTTTTTGATACAAAACTTTACAATTGACTTCGAACACAATATGAAACGCAGCGAACAAAAAAATATAACGCGAAATCGGATCACCGCCACTCGGCAACCAGATTCTATGCCAAGCCGTATCGTTTTATGAAAAAAAAGTTTACATATAGTGTTATCGACAGGGAACATAGAAGTATTGTCGCTGGTCCTGGCTGGCAGCCAGCGTCTAACTGTCATATCATTACGTTCATATTGTTCTTGTATCTGTCTTAGTACAGTTAGCTACAAAAGTAGCTGAACATTTGAGTTGATAAAACTTACTAATCTTCTTCTTCTTTCGTATCAGCATGAGCTATACGAAAATAGCTAATGCTGTGGTGAAAAGATTAGCCAGTCGGCAAGGTTAGCAGCGGGGCTGACTGCCCAGGGTGCTCCGGACGTACTGAAGTATCGTCACACGTGGAGACTCTTTTCATGCACCTCAACTTACAAATAATTGTTATAAAATGAACGCTTTAAGATATACTCAGAGTCGTATCTAGACTTTTATAAAATTTTATTATACTTTTCTGAATTAATACACGTATAAATTATTCAAATGTTAATACGTAAGATGAAAAATTGAGTGGAAAAACAGGCATTTAAAAAAAAGAGTTTTTCACTTTTAGTTATTATCGTAATGAGAGAAATAATAGCATACAATGGCCTAAGTGTCTGTGTATTTAGTACTATCTATTGAAAAATTATAGAATCACTTTTAGGCTATTGTGGCTCTTCTACTTTCATTATTTACGATAACTAAAGTTCATAATCTCTTTTTTTTTAAATGTCCGTCATTCCACTCTTGTCTTCATGACTTCAATTCGTGTCTATCTATTTACTTGTGTACCAACCTATGTCGCTGACTGTACCAAGGACGTAGGAGACAAACACTTGATAATATGTGTTTTGTTATTGTGACTTTGCTAATTACGTTGCGGAAATATTACGTGAACGGACTTATTTTTTCCATGTTAAGGAAAGCGTGATCAATAAATAATAATACCAGCACTTGACCTACTGAAAGGCAAATGCCTTTTCATACAGATACAGAAGAAGCATTGTTGTAATTATCAGCCATTTCTCGCTAATCTGAGACCTGTAGCGCATCTATTGAAAGGACCTCTAAGCCTGTAAGTTAATAGTATTGATTATAATTTAATTATTGATTTCATTTTTGATTTAATTTTAAATTTGATTTTTTGTTCAGTTCTTAATTTTTATTTTCTTCATTATTAATTAATTAGTTAATTTATTGAATTTATTATATAAAATTGTTTTGCCTTTGTTTTGCATGTGGTGTTAGCCTGTGAGTAATTGTTGCACTCTTAAAAGTTTAATGTTTGTTTTTAAATATGTAAACAATTGTTGGCTAACCAATAAATAAATAAAAATAAAATAAAATTGATAACCATTCTTCTGCGTCTTGGCAATTTCAAACAATTAAGTCGAGATTTCATCACAATGTTATCCTTCACCGTTAGTAACTTAGAAGGTACATTGAGAAAGAAAGACAGAAAACAAATTTATTTGTATCTTGATATGACGCACATAGGTAATACACGCTAAAATCGAGAGCAACCAACAAACAAGATTAAAATTGGAAAAATATGTGTCACATTCGAGCAAATCGGTCATCGCTCTATTGCTTTGACACATGGACAGAGCAGCCACAGCGCTGGTTTTAAGCGACATGATATGTCATTGAAAAAGTCACATACAGTTCGGACAACGTAATAGCACAGTCTACCTATATCTTACTCCTTACAGTCGGTCAACGTAGAACATTGTCGCAGAGCAATCGTGCGGGGGGTTGCGGGGTGAAGGAGCGGAGGTTATGTCCCGAGTAGCCATACTGCGTACTCGGGACATAAATTCCAGGGCTCGCACTTTGTGATTTCGAATTTGATTGATATCGTTCATAGAAATTATTGTAATTTGTTATTAATATGTATGTACCTATTACGAGAATTTTATTATAAAGTCTGTTTACTAATCCAAGATGGCGGCATACATACATTTTCAAATGATTGTTAGTGGGAAGTCATTTCCACGGTTTTCGGGGTCACTGATGCCGAAAATGACGTCAAAATCCAAATCCAAGATGGCGGCCATGAAAATTTTCATGTAATTATTATGGGTATTAATTTCATGGTTTTCGGGGTCACTGATGCCGAAAATAGAGTCAAAATCCAAATCCAAGATGGCGGCCATGAAAATTCGTAAATTAGTCATCATGGGTGTCAAATCCATGGTTTTCTGGGGTGCGGATGCCGAAAATGAGGTCAAAATTGAAATCCAAGATGGCGGCAATAAAACTGTCAAATTAGTGGTCATGGGTGTCATTTCCATGGTTTTCGGGGGTACTGATACCGAAATTGAGGTCAAAATCCATTTCCAAGATGGCGGCTATTAAAATTCCAATTCAACCATCATGGGTGTCATTTCCATGGTTTTCGGGGATGCTGATGCCGAAAATGAGGTCAAAATGTATATGCAATATGGCGGCCATGAAAATTTTCAAATTAGCCGTCATGGGTGTCAAATTCATGATTTTCGGGGACGCTGATAACAAAAACAAGATGAATTCTCAAACACCAAGATATGGACCACGTTTTACCTGGAAAAAATTAAAAAATAATTTTTTTGACCGCCTTATATGATCGAGGAATACTTAGGCTTTATTTCCGGCATCAGCACCCACGAAAAAAATAGAAGTAATATCCATGAATAATAAATAATTTTCTATGACTCCATCCTGGATTTGGGAATAATTTATGACTCTTACCTACCCCCGCAAGCCTAGCCAAGTAACCTCGACAAAATTTGTAATTTTAAATATTGTTAGAATATTCCAGGATAAGATGGCAAAATTGCTGCTACATACCTTTCCATTATTTTGTCAATCAAATGTCAATGTTTTCTTTTTGCGTGTCACTGTTTCTATAAAACGTTAATTAATTTGGACGTTTGTGTGTAATTTGTTTTATGTGACAACCCTTTGACAAGTGTTACCAATTTTGACATTTCATAGGACCTGTCAAATGTATGGGCGTTGACCCACTGTATGTAGTAAGTAGGTACACTGTGGTAATAGGCCTGATTTGACGTTTGCATTAAAGCACAAACGTGTACAGAAGTTGTACGCCTTCGATTTTAAAGAAAGTCGCCTTTTTATTTATCTGAACACTAGCTTTTGCCCACAGGTTGAATTTCGTAAAATTCTTTCTTATTCCTTGTTTACATTATAAAGGAAACCTCTGTGCAAAATTTCAGCTTTCTAGGTCCAAGGGTTTGGGCTGGGCGGTGATGAGTCAGTCAATCAGTCAGTCAGGACTTGTCTTTTTATTTAGGTATACAGATAGATAGCGAGCGCACCCATGATGAAATTAAACTAAATACCACGCATTGGAGTAATATTATGTATTTCTTTAAGTTCACGGCTCATCTTCCGTGCGGAAGATGTCCGATACCTTCCAAAGGAGGCATACGGGGGACACAGGTCCAACGCGCAGAGGTCCTTTTGAGAACTTTAATCTAAAATGGGATGGGTCACCAACCGGGGACTATCCATAGCTGCACTATTGGAGTACAGTCATGGACCGTCCCAGGTGGTTGCAAAACTATTGTAAAATATGGTGAAGGTGAAATAATATCTGGTCTATGCGAAGGGGTGTTTAGTGGACTGGTTAACTTCTATTGCCAGAAGAAATAATGTCAATAATCAATGTCAACACTAATATTATTATTACTGTTCTGTACTGACATTACTCCTAGTATTTTGACAGGTGTCAAATCGGACTTCTTAGATTGTCGCGAGTGTAGGTTCTTCTTCGCTCATGTCGGCACGAAGCTATACGAGAGTAGCACATGTCGTGGTGAAAAGATTTGCCAGTCAGCAAGTTTGGTAGCGAGGCTGACTGCCCAGGGTGCGCCGGTCGTACTTATGTATCGTCATTCGTGGGAGCTCTTTTAATGCACCCCAGTCACATAGATACAGTCCCGGACTTGAAATGTTTACCACCCTAAGGTCTATAATTGCTTGCACACTACTTTTCATAAGGTCGCTCGATCGCTCGCAAAGAATTGACAGGGCAAAGATATTTTTTTCTTAATTGACATAAAAAGGTTAATTTAAAGAGGCTATATACTAGGTAGCATAGAAAAAGAAATCAATCTATTTAGTAAATTCAATCAAATTCGCTCTATAAAACGTTTGATTAGACACACATACCTAAAAAGGAGTTCATAACATCAAAAAGTGGTTAGTAGCCTTTTTGCTAGAATTGACGCGTCACAACTTTTAAAACTAATACTTAAGTAAGTTAATATGACATCTTGAACCTTATTGCATACAGTAGGTATGAGAAGGAATTGAATTTGAAATCTGATAAACATATCGAGTCCGCGGCTGTACATACCAGGCTTTGACCCCTCTGATGCTTAAGAAGCGGGTCCGAAAAACTGCGGACCACTACGACACGTTTAAAGGTACTAAAGTTTTTAGATAAAAATAAATCAGAAAACTAGGTATCTATATACTACATAGCAAAAGCTCGGTAGAAATAAATAATGCAGCATCTACGACTAAAGAGTGCTTTCAAACGTCTCTATTTCACATCGAGTCCGTGAGGTTACTCGAATCGATTTAAGGCGGCGTCCGTCGGGTCCATATATCGAGATGCTGCGTCCGATGACCCGTTACACAATTAATCGCGCAGGTTAGGTGTGAAATTGAGATGTCTGTAGTAGCCTTAATATGTGCACGTGTTCCATACTACCTTTAAATTTATAAATCCGTAGTTCGTTTTATATTTATGTATTAACAGTGTAAGCAAAGTGTTGAACGGTGTAAGCGAAGTGATTAACGACGTTAACGAAGTGATTAACGGAGTAAGCGAAGATTATTATATTGTTGAGAAGTCGGAATCTGCATTAAACTCTCAATCACCGTAATTATAGATACAATAGATAAGACAATTAACTGTCGTCCTGGGACGACGAGCGGTACGCAACCGGTAAAGTGAAATGAAACTTAAAGACTGGTAACCAAAGCGAAAAACAGTAAAGAAGAAAAGAGTAGTCTTCGCAGTGCTTCAGAGGTTTAAGCGGAGAGAAAATAAGTAATCTAAATTATCGAAGGCACGTTCGTGACAGAAAAGACCTTAGCGGCGCGCCGTGTGCGATGAGCGGTGCCTTTATTTTAAGTTCATAGACAACCTACGCTCTGCTTCAGCCCGCGCACGTATCTCATACGTGTAAACATTGCCGGTGTCACCTGTTCATCTAGCTCCGTTTCGACGGATGTGTGACGGTCTAATGGCAGTGACGTGTTGTCTATAGCAATATTAAAGCCATATTCGAGGCTTTAATTACTTGTCCATTAGTTTTTTAAGAACAGCATACGGGATGAAATAAAATTTCAAGCACACGTCATGAGATTCGTAAATTGAGAGGATCCGAAGCCACAAAAACAAAACCACACAGATTAATAATAATTCAAATTAGTACCGAATTCGGTTCGTAGCTACTCGCTTTGATCAATTAATTTAACGGAAAATTCGAGAGCGTACCGCTATCGATACCGCTCGGTAGGGATTGATACCGTTTCGAAACCCGTACAACTCAGATTTCGTTCGAAAAACATTGATTCGAAGTGGGAAGGTATCAAAAGCGAAACAATATTTACTCATGTATGAGCCGATGGTGCAAGCTTTTTGGTCTATAATTCCCAGTTTCGATCTCCTTGCGGAAATATTTGTATTGAATCTGTGAGATTGGAAACTGCGTAAACGCACCCAAGATGCAGGATACATGCGATGCAATTTCAATAAAAAAATAAAATATTATTCTAGAGTATGTAACTGATTAAAAATAGCAGCGTTACTGAACCGTGATGTTTGAGTAAATAGATGTTTTAATCCTTAAGATTAATCGGAAAAGGGGTACAAATCCGCGGGTCACCTGAAGTATCATTGATGAATATTTTAAAGCAAGATTTACATTTTAGTTTTTTCAAAAAATCTTCACCGCTTCTTTAGATATGAACTCAAAAAATGGAGCTTTTAATCCGTGACCCCAAATATGACCTAAAATGTAAACACAGCTGGTCATAGCTAAGGATAGATAGATTTCAGCGTATTTTTATGAAACCTTTGAACAGCTATTTCTTTTAAACTATTGACTTTTGATGAAATTGGTGGAACACAAGTTATTCATTATTATGGGTACTTTAACACCTTTTCGGACTAGTACCTCCTTTCCGACTAACCTTGTATAATAACTAAGTATTTAAATATATTTTTATCGGTTTCGTTAATAAAATAATTTGTTCTTTGTTCTTTTTTTAAAAACGTTGCCCCACACTAAGATTTCTCTTGTATCGTGGGTGCGTTTACAGACACAAATCTCACAAACAAACGCCCAGACCTGGAACAGCCATCTGTAGGCCATACAAATTTTTGTTCCGTGTGGGAATCGAACCCACGACCCGTAGCGCAGAAGCCAATCGCTTAGCAACTGCACCAAACGTGTCGTCAAAATTTCGACAAGACTTACTCGTAAAATACCAGGAAATAATAATTAGGTAAATCTTCATAAACCCAGCACTTTGATTAGGTACATAAATATAGAGATACCTAACCCAAAACAAATAAAACTAATTACATAACCGCTATCTACTCGTGCGCACTTATCGTTCCATTAGTGTAAATTGCCAATTCCTAGCTCATATGTGACCGGACTCGTCAAAGGTAGCGAAAGCTGTATTTTACACGTCCCGAGTAATTACTACAACGTAATGGACGGAAAGATCGCGTAGGGCCCAAATAGTAATAAATCGACATATCCAAAGTACCGGCCTGAAGAATGCTGCGGTTTCATTGGCTACCGATTAAGGCGTAAGCTACACTTACTGGGAGTAATAGTTTAATTAATCTTCTATACAAGTTGAATAGGTAAGGTTGAGCAGCGTTAAGGGCTATTGCTGGGCCTATATCGTTTGATAAAGCGATGGCTTGACCTTAATACGAGGGTTTATATACGGTTGTGTAGCGAGTTATGATCTCCGTTGAATGTTCTTGATACAGGGTGGGTTACGTATTATTTATTTAAATCTCCTGTACATTGATGGTACACAAGGCGGACTTAATGACATTGGCATTCTCTACCAGTCAATCTTTTGGTCAAAAATTGAGCACTTTGAATATCGTATCATTTATTCGTCGTGTATACTTACATTTTTTTTTAATATACATCAGAAAAAAAAAAAAAAGTTTCAAAATATAAAAAATTGTAGCCCAACGATATCGGGAACAGGGTCAAAACTACCGGTGGTCAGGGCCTCAGAGAGAAGAAACTCCTAATAATACGCACTGTGTCCAGGAGTACCGCTTTCTGTATCAAGCCCTTGATCCAGCTGCCTAACAAGAGCCTCATCAGATGATGATGTTGACATATACAGGGTGTTAACGAATTCGTGTAATTCCTTCATACCACGTTATCTACTGGTGATACAGATTAACTCGAAATGGGAGTTTTTGAAAATCAAAGAGAAAAAAAAAATTTAAAAAAAAATGAAATTCTATTTCTGAGTCATTTTAGAGCCTTGAGTTACCTGACTGCAAATAGCGATATCGCGTAAGTCGTGCCTGCCAGCCGTGTCGCCGTACTTTCATTAATTTATGCGTGGCATCGAAATGATCACACAAATAAAAGATTTTTTTTGCATAAAAATAAATTCTTATTTTTTTATTGAATCCATATGAGGTGGTTTAGATAAGATAAATTACCAAAATCGCAAGAAAAAAAAAAGTTTTATTTTTATCATATTAATTCCCGCGCGGGGCCAATCTACACCAGTAGTAGATCATGTGGTTTTAAGGAATTACACGAATTCGTTAACATCCTGTATATTTTATTATTTCGGTATTTGTGAACTCTATAACAACTAAAATCGACTTCTGTATTCATACATTTTATCCCCCTATTCATACGTTGTATAGTTATAATTATGTAGTACCTACTATTACTAAAATATTCTCTCTGTTAAATTTATAGGTAGGTACTCGATTTTGAAATGGGTAGGTATCGTCATGAAATCCTACCCGTCTCGCTTTTGTAAGCATGGTTTATAACAGAGTCTATTATTACACTACACATTACAGTATACTCAATTTACCTGCCTATCCCGTAAAACAGCCAGGAAAATGATAAACCTACGCATACCTTACTTATCTCGTAGCGAGCAAAATTTAGAGCAACAACATAACAATAGAAGTAAAAACTATGTCAACTTGTTAGTTGGATTGCCTTTTGTTCTAAAAATATAAAACTGTGGCTTTCAATTGTTTCCTTACGATAGTGTCCTATTTTTGTGTTTTGTCCCAAAATAGGAACACGGAACACTTATGAAATTAACTCGATGTCTGCATGTCTGGCTGTCACAGTCTTTTTCTCTGAACAATACAACGCTCGGTCTTACAAGACGAGCTAAGACGAGCGAGAGTGGCTTATTAGATAAAATTGCTAACAAACATTAATAAACATAACATCATTACATAACGCCCTGTATTCCCTGAAGGGATGGGCATATATTACACCCTCATTTTGCCGTTATGTTTAAGTCCCATGTAATAGGGGGCGAGCCTATTGCCATAAACCGGGTACAAATCCAGACTCCGGTCTGCTACTGAGAAATTCCACACGGAAAAACCCAATAATACTTTGCCCAACCTGGAGATCGAACTCAGGACCTCACGTTCAGAATTCGCGCTTGCGACTAGTAAACCAATGAGGCGGTCTCAACAACCATTAATACGAGTATCCAATAAAATTATCGAATAATACGTACGTTTTAGAAGAAATACAACGTGTAACATTATAAACGCATAGCGTCAATGACGTGCGTAAGTCATTTTGTGAGAAAAACAGACAACACTGGGAAAGTCACAAAATTACTTGAAATGAAAAAGATTATTAGGATTTTCAAAGGTTTATTAAATCATCAGAGTTTATTTGTAACGATAATTAAAAACAATATTGCGTTCAGCGTACTAGGTTACGCTCGTTTTAAATAGTTTTTTCACTGTCTTGTAAAGTAGCCATTTTTGACTTCCGCACTGTTAGAACTTCACTGACGATAGGTACCCTAAAAGCAGTTTGTTAAGAATCGGCTACTGAATCGATTTCAGACATTTTTAATATGTGTATGTTTTTTAAACGTGCTTTTTACAAATCTGCCTTTTAATTGAGATAAAGAAAATTGAGCCTTATGTCTAGGCCAAAGACCGAATTTTAAATGCAGTTAACAATGAAAAAGTAACACTATTTCCTTTTTTATAGAATATTTATTCTCTTAAAAGTAAAATTCCTAAAATAAAACATAAAAGTAAAAGCTTAAGGAAACTAAAATCCAAAACTCTATGCACTAAATAAGTGGTTGAAAAATAATTTTATAACTTCATTTAATAACTTTACAAAGGAACAACAATATAATTTATAGCTACTTCTTCTAAAATAATAACAGAGCAGCTGAGTAAATGTTCACTTATAATCTCGTCTCATTACAACTCCCAGCAAAACCTCGTGTGTGTAATCACCAGAACATTGAACTAGAATGGTGATTACGTCACTAGCGTCCCCGGCTGATAACTTTACCGAGACCTTCGCGCAGATAGCCCATTAATATTAATGGGTTTTTACTACACTAGCTCCGTACCCTACTTATTATCTTTTGTTTCTGCTAACTTTGGCGTACTACGTAGTACGAAGGGTAATTTGCTTATAATTAGCATAAATGTATTGATCAAACTGATAATCTTTGTTCAGAAATTCAAGTTTGCTTCAGTACCAATATTTTTTAACAAAAACATTCAATGAACTACCCGTTTCAGAATTTTAAGACTTAAAATTCCTGGAATTATGTTATTTACCAAGTTTCAAGAGATAAATAACTTTTACTCAGTGTTATCTCGACTTTCTAACTTAATTCGTGACATTTAGCTCTAGAATATTCAGGCGAAACTTAAATGTAACCCCTACCCTTTAAACATTATAAAAGCACAATTTAAAATGTATCCATTACTAGCTACGGCTAGGGCTGATGTCATCTTAATTGTGTCAGCAATTTTTCAGGATAAAAATGTCAAAAACCCCGGACATTTGTTCGAAATCAAAATTTATCCCCAGACACGCTCGAAAATATAAAAAATATGAAATTTTTATTTTATAATTATGTAGTCAAAATAAGACTTTTTTACAAATTCTAAATTATTATAATGGGTGGAACTAATTGCCGAATAGAAATCGAATCAAAAACGAAACTGCGAACGCGACGCGGGCACTTTTTGAGAACTCTTCCCGGATGACCCCGAACGCCTTTCCAAACTAGGACAAATCCGGGGAAACCCGGATGGATGGCAGCCCTAGGCGCTCAAGGTTCCGCCCACATAATAATAAAAAGTAAATAAAAAGTACCCTCTGTACCTTCATAGCAAACATTTCAAACCGTGATCAACCTTTACGGAGTTATTTAGTCGCAAAACCTATAAAACATTTACATTTAAAATATTTGTAAATTACGTGTAAACGTTTAAAAAAAATGCAATTATTTCAGGCATACCTACCTATTTCAAAATTTCCATAATATTTCAAAATATAAATATTTTAAAATTTCAGAGTTCTGTAGGCAACATGTCTGAGGCGCTTCCCCCACCGAAAGTGGCGCCACTTCAGAAAAAAAGCATTATTTCTGTCAACGCACAACAACATTTTAGTCAACTGTTGTAGAAATTTTCGAACACCAAATATCAACACTAGATCTTCTGGATTCGAAGTTTTAGCGATAAGTACCAAAACGGCCGTTTTTAGCATTAATTACTAAAACTTCTAGCCTAGGATGTCAAGTGTGGTTTTTTGGTATACGAAATTTTCTACAACACTTGACTAAAATGTTGTACGTACGAAATTTCAATATGTTGTGTTTTGACAGTAATAATGCTTTTTTTCTGAAGTGGCGCCACTTTCGGTGGGTGAAGCATCTTACAGTCAAACCGGCCAACAATCATTGAGAAAACGGCATTCGAACTGACCCATTGACCATTAACAGTACGACATTCAAAGATTACAATTCTAGCTCCCAGTCAAAGGAAGCCGCAAAACTTAGATCTAACATAACTAAAGCAAAGGAAGTTACAGTAACAATACACCTACACATTAAACTTACGGGAACATTCCTAGAAATCTCCGCCACTCCTAGGCGCTTACATCTAATATAATTTGTACCGTCATAATGACGGACGTTATTTAAATTAATGACCGTAAGAAATCCAATATACCTCGGAGAGCACGTTAACCCCGGTCCCGGGTGTCGTACAAATACCTATAAAGCCACCGCAGCGCCAATTTTCTAACATGTCATTGTGTTTTTGCGAACAAAACTGTTAGGCCATGCCCCGATTCAGTTAGCAAGCAATGTTAAGCCGGGTCCACAGCGCCAATTTTGCTAACAAAACTGTTAGGCCACGCCCCGATTCAGTTAGCAAACAATGTTAAGCCAGGTCCGCAGCGCCAATTTTGCTAACAAAACTGTTAGGCCACGCCCCTATTCGGTTAGCAAACAATGTTAAGCCGGGTCCACAGCGCCAATTTTGCTAACAAAACTGTTAGGCCACGCCCCTATTCGGTTAGCAAACAATGTTATCCTGTTTGCAAACACGAAAACACGGCGCAGCCCGCGCAGCGGACCCGGCTTAACAGTCTTTATGGGTCAGAAGCCCAAAAGTCTGACTAACGGTGTAACCTTAGGATATTGGCATTGCCCAGTAACTAGGTTGCGGAGGTCTGATGGCAGTCGCTCCGTGTAAAATACTGGTATTCAGCTGCATCTGGTTAGACTGGAAGCTGACCCTTACATAGTTGGGAAAAGGCTACAGTCCGTTTTTTAATCTCTGGCACAAACGTCAAACTTGTAAATTTTAGGAACATTATTTTCAAATTTGACGTTTCATACCTGTCAATTCAGTCGCAGGGATTAAAAAACCGGCCAAGTGCGAGTCGGATTCGCGCACGAAGGGTTCCGTACCGTTATCTGTGAAAACGGCAAAAAAATCACGTTTGTTGTATGGGAGCCCCCTTAAATATTTGTTTTATTCTGTTTTTTAGTATTTGTTGGTATAGCGGCAACAGAAATACATCATCTGTGAAAATTTTAACTGTCTAACTATCACGGTTCATGAGATACAGCCTGGTGACAGACGGACAGACAGACGGACAGAAGGACAGACGGACAGACGGACAGCGGAGCCTTAGTAATAGGATCCCGTTTTACCCTTTGGGTACGGAACCCAAAAAACGAACTTTAGGTACAACAAGTTTAGTTGAATAAGGATGTTTAACCGGTTCCTTGTTATGTTTTCTATCTTTCATTCCTATAAATATTATTATAAGTACAGAAATAACATAAATAAGGAGGTACAGCAGAAAATCGGAATTTGTTCTGTTCGTATTACGATCTAATGAAATCACGTTAAACATCCTTTATTATTTACTTATTTTTGTATTATAACTTTCGTATTTGTACGCACGGCGTATTTGTGATATGTAAACTATACGCTTCCAGTATAACTTGATCTCGCAATGTATAGGCTTTCCGTACAATGAGAGGTCAGTTTATACTGGAAATTTAAAGCTTGCTATGTAGCCGTGTGAACGCATTACGCATTGTACGGGCAGTAGACTTCGGCTTTATACTTCGACTTCCGACCAGAGAACTTTTTTTTTTAATATTTTTTTAATGGTGGCGCCCTTTTTTCATACCCTTTTTACAGAGGATTAGACACGTTTGAAGTTTATGTCAGCAAGTAACTTCAAGGTGTCATATAGAAACGAGGTTTATGCATAATAATGTAATTATTATTTATTGAATCTCAAAAAACTTTTACATTCTGGTTACAAGTAACACTGGACCACACACTAGGATACCCTGTGTCGTGAGGTCCAGTCTCTTTCGTCACAAGGTTTGCATCAACTGTAGTTTAATAAGATAAACAGAAACAAATGGTTAATTTAAACTTAAGTAGAAAGTAGTTGTGTTTGTGAGCATAATATGTTACAGAAAAGATGAAGGGTTGTTTTCTTAAGTATAGTGATTGATGTAATAAAAGTATACGTCCAAGTAATTTAAAGTCTTTGGGTATTATGACAACAACTATTCTTTTCGCGACGGTGTTTTCATGACAAATGAAAGAAATTCTTTATCCAAGGTTATTATTTATCAGAGCTCAGATATAGAGGTTATTCTTTATCTAAGGTCATGACGGTGTGCGCTCGCAGTTCTTGACTCATTTTACTCTCAACAAACGCGCCAAAACAAGTGTAAGATTTAATTAATTCTAAAGAACTTCCACACGATAGGCATAACGGACAGCCCTCTGTGCAGAGCATGTATGGGGGCCGAAGAAACGGTCGCACACGTGCTCCTGGAATGCACAGGGGTCACCCAAATACGAGAAACAACCCTTGGCGCACCGAAATCACTCGCAAATGTTCTGAGCGGACTGAGAGCCCTAATCTACTTCTGGAAGGAGGTGGGCTGGTTGGAATGATGGCCACCATGGCCCACGTACAATGGTCCACTTAAAGGACTAAGTGCGGAAATCACATCTCCGAACATAGAACATAATTCTGAAGAATACTTTCACCATTATCATCAGGCGGTCAGGCGACTGTTATGACATCGTCTTTTACGAAACCATGAATATTTAGAGGGCCGTCCTATCACTATAGTACGAGATCCGGCCTAACATTGACCTTCCCTCATCTGTTTTTCCAACGAGAGGTATTTTATTTGAAAGATTTTATATAAATAAACAAGTCCCGCATGGGTTGCCTAGTCAAAAGTGGTCCAGGCTACCCTTAATTAAAATTCATAAAAAATCAAAAATAATTCCTCCTTCCCTCATCTGTTTTTCAAAAAACATTATTACCAATCGAAAGGAAAACATGTAAGTTAACAGAAAAAAATAGGTTGCCTATATTTTTCTGGTCCACATTCCAAGGTTGCCAGGCACAAAGAGGTGAGTTGGTATGAGTAATTTACCCTCATCTGTTTTTTGATTGAAAAAAGGATTAAATTAAAGATAATTTTATTGTGAACACAATGGTATAGGGTTGCCTAAAAAAAAGTGGTCCAGAGTTAGGGTTGCCGCGATTTAAAGTTTCAATATTTCAGCAGGAGAGTTGAGCGCGACATAGAAGCACTACACGTAGTACTCTGTACAATAGAAAGATACAACATGGCAGCTGCTAGTGGGCCCATTGCCGAGTAAAAATGAGCGCGCATGCGCATTTTTCTGTATGTTAGAGAGTTACCACTCTACTCCCGGTAGTACTATACAAGGTTCAATAGTTTATGCTAAGAAACACATTTAAAAAATTGCTTTTCCGGAGAATTTTGGTCTCTTCCCACCCTTTTCGCACATGATGCCAAGCAAAGACAGGGTCTAAGATGGAGCACCCAAATCCGAATATAATAGTGATATAGAAAGATTCCCCTATACCCCTCTGGCTCTCACATACACACGACGGAACACAGTAAACTGCTTGGCGCCGGACTTTATTGTGACGGTGGTAGCTATCCAGGAGGACCCTATACGCGCTTAAATTTAATTGGTTGTTTTGCTAGAACAAACGCTGTTCAGACCGGGTGTGTAACGGTTGATATAATAACAAAAAATGTAACGTTCACTTGACCTAATTTCAGTTAATATACTTTTGTTTAATATAACGATCAGTTGAGATAATGAATTGTTGATATAATTTCATTTTATCTAATTTCTTATGATATAATAAAAAATTCCTATAATGCACATTTGACATAATATTCATGTAGTATATTATTCTTTTACTATAACATTCATAATCTCTAATAACTTTTAATATAATTTAGAAAATCGGATACGATTTTAAACGCCTGCTAGTATGGTGCTAGCAAAAATGCATCGCATAAGCATTAATTGCTACAAAAGTTTGCTTTTATGCGTGAGGTGGGTAGACTATACACGAATTTATTATTGGACTTTAGGGCACCCCGACTCGGACAGGTTAGGTTAGAAGAGGATGGCGGGGTCGTGTGAGCGAGCGAAGCGAGCGAATAGACCCCGCCATCTCCTTCGTGGTTATTTTTTTTATAAACCATCCAGAAGTAGGAGCCCCGCTGTGCGGGGCTCCGTCGACCAAGCCCACCCTCAACCATGCATTGAATATTTTAAGATTTGGTTAGGTGCCATTTGAGTTAGGTTAGAACTGTGACCATTAAACATGAAAATTAGGTCAAAAGAACATTAGGTCAAATGAATGTTATATAAAAAGAATATTATACATATTGAAAATTATATAAAATGAACGTTATACTAAATGTTTTATATTAAATGAAAATTATATCATAATATGAAACATTAGGTCATATGAAATTAGGTTATATGATTTTATAGCATATGAAAATTATATTATATGAACGTTATTTCAAGTGAAATTAGAGCATTTGTTATTATATCATACATTACACACCCGATCAGACCATGGTGTACTACCATCAAATAAAAAAACGTGGCTGATCTTAAAAAATACACAAAAAAAAGCATTCAAGTCAGAGGGGGACCTGCGCATGCGCAGTCGGCGCCATGATGATTCAAGTTATTTGCCGGGAACTTTACCGCGATTTTGAACACGTTTGAGCAACATTAGACTTTTTAAGAAAGATAAGTTTTTTTTTTTTTTTTAGTTTTGTGCTGCTATAGTGTGGTAGTCGATCATTGTCTGAACAACGTTTGTTCTAGTAAAAAAACCAATTAAATTTCAGCGTGTATATCTTACCATCAAACGTGCTGGGTTTTGTTGAATCTTACATCACGCTTCTATTCCCAGCGTGAGCTGATGAAGTTTTATATTCTAGCCCGTCCCCACTTTCAGGTCCAGTTGTAAACCAGCATCAGGCAATAGTTGTCTGGCATTTTTGCTGAACTGGGCCTTTTTGGCGCAGCCGTGAGGCACACTCTCCTGCTAATTTCTTTTGTTTTTTTTTTCTGCTATATTTTATATTGTGTGCCTTTTTAGTCTGTGCTAATAAATGTATTTTTCTTTCTTTCTTTCACTTTATGTTATGATTTATCATAAGTGATAATAGATCAAAGTATACAAGGTTAGTCGGAAAGGGGCTACAAATCCACGGGCCACTTAAAGTATCACTGTTGACTGTTTTAAAGCAAGTGTTAAAATTTGAAAATTCGATAAATTTTATTTCCATGTAATTTTTTTTTATCTTCTTTCCTCCTTAAGTTACGAATTCAGAAAATGGTGCTTCTAATCCGTGACCCCAAATATGACCTAAAATGTAAACATAGCTGCTCATAGCTGAAGATAGATAGATTTTAGCGTATTTTTAATGAAATTTTTAATCAGCTATTTCTCATAAACTATTGACTTTTGGGGGAAGTTGTAGAACAAGACTTATTCATTATTATGTGTACTTTAACACCCTTTTGGATTAGTACCCCCTTTCTGACTAACCTTGTATTGTTCCATGTATCCAAGCCACTAAGTTCTTCGGATCATTTTCGCATAAACCACATCGTTTGAAGACGCATATCGACTTTTGCATTACCACCGCAATACGGAGTGCAAATAATGGAAATTCAACGTCTTTAGTTTAGCTGAACATTTTTCAAGATTTGGCATAGCATTCTCCCGGTTTAAAATACGAGACTTGATGATAGCATTCTGCCAAGTAGGAAAATTCTAGAATTTAGATATCTAATCGTTTTCTTTTTAAGTTCGATTTTTTTGTTTATATCAGATTGTGGCTGAAATATGAATCTACACACATAAAAAAAAGTTTGCGATCACTAGCATAATTATGTATGTGAAGATTCCGAATTCAAAGTCCAACTGAAATCTGATTTATATTTATCTAGATAACTATCAATCTTTATTTATCATGATAATTATCGCTTTGAATCCCGATTAGAAAATTCGACTACAAAAAGGCTACATAATTTTTCAAAGTGATCGCAAACTTTTTTTGGTGTGTGTACCTATAATGCGTATGGCATATCAAAATGTAATTACAAAAATAGTTTTTTCAACAGATTCGCAGTCCACATAGCAAACATAATAGTTAAACAATGCCACAATTCATATTGATTCACGGGATAGGGAAAGGATTAATTGAAATCATTGTTCTCTATAAAAAAAGAAACTAGGTAGTTCGGTGTGCGAAGTTTTTTCCTCGTTCCGGCCAACCCTAAGTCATTTCACAGAAACATAGAACTCATCATAAGATGAGTTCTAAGAATTCGATCCTCGCTAATTAGCTTCATTTAGTACTTAGATGATAACATCTAAGTACTAAATTAAGCTAATTAGCGAGGATCGAATTCAGCACTTCCAGTAAAAATAAACTAATACTTTTCATGGTTATTCCAGTTGCTCACGGTTCTTCATCTTCCTAAAAAAAAACTGGCCAAGTTCAAGTCGGACTCTCGCACTTAGGGTTCCGTACCACCACACATGTTTGAAAAATAGCTGTTCTTATTGATTTTGTTGTTTAACTATTGAGTATACACTACAATCGTACCAAATTTCACGCTTGTATGTATCACCGTTTTTAAGATAGAGCAGGAACAAAAAACGTTGAAAAAATGTATTTTACATAAAAGGTTTCTTGTCACTACATAGTATAAAACAAAGTCGCTTCCCGCTGTCTGTCTGTCCCTATGTATGCTTAGATCTTTAAAACTACGCAACGGATATTGATGCGGTTTTTTTTAATAGCTAGAATGATTCAAGAGGATGGTTTTAAGCTAGAAAACGTACACGTGCGAAGCCGGGTCGGGTCGCTAGTATTTAATATTTGCTACGAATGCCACGATAGAGGCCACAGTAACACCATATTCAGTGAAAATTTCAAATAACTACATATTACGATTGAAAAGGCACAGCCCTATAACAGACAGACAGATACACGGACAGATGGCGCGGCGTAGGCTTGGTAATAAGGGGCCCAATTCTCCTAAAATAAATTGTTGCCAAACGCAATCGAACCACAACCGTCAGTCAGTTTTTGTTTTCGAAAACTTTCAAAATGATTGATTTTGTTTTTTGTGTCAAACAATTTGATAGCTTTTGAAATTGAGAACTGTCTGAATGAACGGTTCGGCCTTGGTTCGGTTGTGATTTATCAAGATTTATTTTAGGAGAATTAGGCCCAAGGTCCTGTTGGCACCCTTTTAGTACGGAACCCTAAAAGCAAGTCGAAAGCTCAAAATTCGGTACCCTGTATATTAATGTAACAAGTATGGTCACTTGTTTTCCTCCACGTCGTTCCCACGTCGTGTATATTCCTGTCACGTTCCGGATACGCGTTATCATATCCAACCAAACACGTCCTTCGTGTATGTAGGTACCTATTTGTATACTAAAGTAATCTGATGAGAAGACTATTCTGCAAGTGACTATGATGTGGAGGAGATTTATTGGACAATAGCATAGGGAATAGTAATTTATCAACCAGCGATGACAACACAAAGATATTTTGAGCATGAGGGCTGTGTATGGTTTAAGTATTGTAATTCTTTCAGTCTAATAGCAGCGATTGCGTAGCGCTTGAATGTTTACTTTCCGTGCAGGAGGGTTTGATTTCGAACCCGGGCCGCACCTCTGAGTTTTTGAATTCAAGTGCGGATCAGATTTGATTATCTCTTGCGTTAAGGATGAAGGAAAACACTGAGGCAACCTGCATAACTGAGAGGGTTCCAAATAGTTCTTGATGGCGTGGATAGTCCGCCAACCCACACCAGGCCAGCGTGGTGGAGCAGACGACGTATCGCTACGACACTACTGGTTTCTATGTATTTTGTAGGGGTTCCCTACGTGATATCGAAACTCAATACATCGAATGTCGCAACATCGAAAACGGTACATCGAAGGGTCATATAATCGATGGTACTCTACATCGATGGTACGCCACATCGAAAGTCTCGACACCGAAAGGTTACGATATCGATGGTACGCTACATCGAATGTCGTTAAATCGAATGGTTACAGTATCGATTTCTCATCACAGCGAATTGCATAACAGTTAAACATGTTTTTTTTTTTAATATTGTTTTCTTGTTTGTTTAATTTATTTTTATTCGGTGCAGTAACTAATGGGTACAACAATCTTAAGATGAAATAACCCATCGATTTTGCAACCAGTCCATGTTGTAACCATTCAATACTGTAAAAATTCGATTTCACGACATTCGATGTAGCGTACCATCGATTAAGTGACCCTTCGATGCACCGTTTTCGATGCTGCGACATTCGATGTATTGAATTTCGATGTCACGTAGGGAATCAGCAAAATTAATTCTTTAAATCTGTTTCATTTGTTTTCAATATTAATTGAATTTTAAAATTAAATCCATAAAGTCAATTGTCAAAATTAGTGAAGTTAAGTTAGTTACAAACTGACAATTGCAGAAAGTATCGATTGACTATCAATCGATATCTTTAAATATTTAATGATCTGCAATACCAGGATGGTTTCCTGTGATTGGAATTGGCTTGTCTTGTGATAAATAATAGCGGCTTTGACCTAGTATAAATATAATTATTATTTTAATTTATTCATAATTTTTACTAAATCACACATAGACAGCGACTAACTCGCAGGCGTGGAGAGCGCGGGCGTAGCGCATATACGTGTGCGCTTGCGGCTAGAGGCGGAACGTGTTAACATAAATTTGCACGTTATGTCAACGCTCCGTGCCGCGTTACCGCACCGTTCCACGTTGACGACGTCGTGACGTGGAGATGTGGATAGGCCCTTACGAACGGTCACCCAACCACGGACTGACCGCAGCAAACACAGTTTAACCTTGCAAATCATTATGATCCATCGTGGTATTGCATTTGCATAAATTAACATGCTAAATCAAAAGTTGATATTTCTCTCTGTCTCTACCTAAACTTTATGAATATACAACATAAAAACGTGGAAAACTAGAAACCAAGCACGTGTGAGCAACAAAAACGCATTGTATGCGGTTTCTATAGCAAATATGAAGCTCGCCACAGCGCGAAATATCGATATCGGAAGCGTTTCAACGTTAGCAGAAACCTCGCATAACTATTCCTGGTATATAATGCTGTTAAATTCTGAATAACGGAACAGGACTATTAAATATGATAGTGGATTTAATACCGGTGGAGGCTCGACCGCATTGAATTTCCAAAACTGATTATGGTAATATTTCTTTAGAAGATAGACAAAAGCGCAGATAATGCTGCAATTGACATATAGTATGTGATGCACCGTGGAAACGTATAAAAGATTGTAATTTTTTAACTAAATTATGACTGTTCTTGTCATTTGTATGCCAATGAATAGAGATGGCAAGAAACTTAAGAGCAATTTTAGTTAAACAACTTTTAATCATCGTAAAAGATTATGGGTATTACTTTCCCCGTAACGGATTGAATTACATGGAGGATGATACCATAATCATCTTGCTGAACAGTGTTTATTCAATACAGAATTGGTAGGTGTATACGTCACAATAAGATAAGTATAATTTTCTCTACAAGTCTGTGTTGCAGAATATCTACCATTTCATCTTTTACTTATTGCTTGTTACGACCCATATCATCGGTTAAGTCCAATTTCCACCGATTGACCGTAGAACTCATGGTACAGAATAATAAATAGGACTACGTACAGAAACTTCACTCCTGAACTAATCGTCAATTACGTAGAAAATATGCACTGTGTACGCGAAATTGACCTTTACACACTAAAACGAGAGAGCCCATTCCGCTGTGAGTTTGCGCTCTTATTACATTTTGGTTCGGTTACACATTAACATTCGGTTCGGTTTTCTTTTGTGCGGCGCGTAAGCTGCTTTTCATTCCTACACCGCAGAGAAACACAGGCATGCAAGCCTAACATGCGCAGCGCGAGATAATTTTGTCGTCGTATTATCTCGTCTCGACACGTAATAATACGATGAGAAAATTATCTGGCATTGTGCATGTTAGTCCGGCTGTACAGTTACCATTCGCAATGTACAATCAGTGTTACAAGGCATATTAGTTTCATGATACTACCTATAATGATATGCTCCTAGATTGCAACTAAAGCATCAACTGGTCATTATAACCCGCCGAGCTGCCAAATAGTCTATATAAAAAATGGTCTTGGGGTACAGCCAATAAGATGTGCATGTTTTGACTTAAATTTCAAGTTCGTAAGATAATTATAAAGACATCAAACATAGGAGGAAACCACTAATTTGTTTCCTTATCCGACTAGCATACTTCATGTGGTTCCACGCAAAGAATAAGTCGTAAATAGTGTATACAATTCGTAGGATATAATGCTGATTAGCAGCATCTTTTTATTTCCAAATAATATATTCGACAGCACGAATGTGACCGTATCTGAACGATTGGCTTTTGCGCTACGGGCCACGAATTTGATTCCTGTACCCCAATTGTACTTGTATTATTTATTCTGTGCCCCAAGTGTGAGTTTTTTAACGTTACTACTGTAGTTGCGTCACGCCAAAAATGTATGAAAATTTAGGCAGCGCCTCTAGCGGCGAATAGCATGACTAAAAATTTGTTTGACATTTTTGGCGTGACGCAACTATACAGTAGTAACATAAAAAAACTCACACTTGGGGTACAGTACTGTACTACTGTACTATAGCCTACAGATAGTTTTTTCAAGGGTAAACGTACCCATAATATACGAAACATTTTCTATACTTATATCTATCTACTGTACTAGTGCAAAAATGCAAATAAAATATCTAGCTTTCATTCCGCTGAACTGTTTTTTTTTTAGTTTGTTCAGCGGAAATAAAGATAGATATTTTATTTTCATTTTTGTATGTCATGGATTTCCGCAAAGTAATGCCTGATTCCATCATTTATATTGTACTAATGGTCATCAGGAGGCCGCTGTTCAGCAGTGCATACTAACGTCCCTTAATAACAGTTCCTACTACTATTCCTATTATATCAAATACTTAACAAAGCTTCATAACAATATAACACGAACAATTTTGGGTATATAAAGTAGAGAGAGGAAACGAGATATGTAGGCAACTAATTAATTTTATCTTAAGGCACGAAGATTCATTCCTCTCCACCCGCGGGACTAACCCTAGTTTCAAGATTACATCACAGGAACATCTGTCTTTTGAATTTTATCATTAACAATTTGTTACTTTGGTATTTATATTTTATCTTTAAAGGAAAGTCCTTTGCGTAATATAATAGAATACTTTTTTAATGATAAGACAGCCAATTGTACGATTGTTTTTAAACTATAACTACTTTCAACTGTTCAAGTTCCAACAATTTTATAATTGGCTGTCTTATCACTGATGGTAATTTTTTTACAGACTATATAAAAGGTTTAAATAAAACCGGCCAAGTGCGAGTCGGACTCGTGCACGAACGGTTCCGTGCCATTATAAATAAAAACGGCAAACAAATCACGTTTATTGTATGGGAGCCCCCTTAAATGTTTATTTTATTCTGTTTTTTAGTATTTGTTATTATAGGGCAACAGAAATACATCATCTGTTAAATTTCAACTGTCTAACTATCACGGTTCATGAGATACAGCCTGGTGACAAACAGACAGACGGATAGACAGCGGAGTCTTAGTAATAGGGTCCCGTTTTACCCTTTGGGTACGGAGCCCTAATAAAAACTAGCTGTGTGCCGGATTGTATTTTCCGTTGACAGGCCTAAACATCAATTTCCATATTTCTAACTTCAAAAACGATGAACTTCCAATATATATATAATAAACTGACATCCCCTATTTAACAACTTAAGCCGTGCATTGAGGAGATACATTTTCAAAAATCCTTTCTAGGTTCTCATCTACGTTATAATAAGGAACTCTTCTGCAAAATTTCATGCTTCTAGACCTGGTTTAAGCTGCACGTTGCCGGTCAATCAGTAAATGTAAGAGTTTTACTAAATAGAAGAAAGATATTAAAAATTTGATTCACTACTACCGTCTCCTGACTTTGTTTTATAATATGTAGAGCCATAAAATGTGAGTGCTTTTGTCTTATACTGTGAACTTATATTTAAACTAGCTTTTGCCCAAGGCTTCGCTCGCGTTAATTTGTAATAAAAAAAACTCTTAAGGCAGGGCGCTCACGAGCAACTTAGTTGCCCGACAACTTTTTTGTCTCTGTAGCTGTCTCCTTGCCGAGATTTGGACGATGCGCACACGGGAGCGATAGCAACGCTACTTTTTCGTAAAATTTTGCCGCATTTATCAATATGGATTTCGATGAGACGGCTGTGGTCTGTGCGCTTGTTCTAAGAAATCGAAGACGACAACGAAAAAGGAAATATTGGGTGCATCCATTATGGAGTGACAGACTAACATTAGGAAATTTTCATACTTACAATGTTTAGAAAATTGAGAGCATTCCCAAAAAATTTTTTCGTGTTTTAATTCAATCAGTCTATTATTCTATTCGATATCTTCTTCCGAAATCGACATTCTTTCTCTATTTTGTAGTAGGTATAGTAGCGTACGCGAATGAAGACGTTCGGTGAAGAGACGCTCTCTGTCAACGAGGGTGGTTGAGCGGGAACTGACAGGCCGGCAACTTTTTTGTCGCCGTGCTCGCACTTGCATTGCAACCAATAGACGGGGCGACAGTTGCGTCGCCGGCCTGTCTCCAAACCCGTGGACAAAAAAGTCGCCCGACTGTCGCGTCGCTACATGCGCGCACTTTCATACTAACCCGTAGACTTGATGTGACAGACAAATTAGTTGCGGAGACAAAAGTTGTTCGTGCGCGCTAGCACTAACACACTACTAAAGTTTCTTCACTATATAGTATAAAACAAAGTCGCTTCCCGCTGTCTGTCCCTATGTATGCTTGGATCTTTAAAACTACGCAACGGATTTTGATGAGGTTTTTTTAATAAATAGAGTGATTGAAGAGGAAGGTTTTAAGCTATAATTTAAAACGTACACGTGCAAAGCCGGGGCAGGTCGCTAGTTAATCATATAATTCAATCATGATTTGATTTGGGCGTTTGTTTGTGAGATTTGTGTCTGTAAACGCACCCACGATACAAGAGAAATCTTAGTGTGGGGGGCAAAGTTTTTAAAAAAAAAAAAAAAAAAAGACACGTGGCGCCATCTCTTATCGATATTGTTGTTTTCCTCGGGAACAGTAATTTTTTGCGGGATGAAAGGTACCTTAATTAAGTCCGTTTCTGTACAACTGACAACGTAATATGACAAATTAATATCAGCATGATCGATTCAAATTCAGGCGTGAAAAGGTAACAAACAAACAAACTTACTTTCGCATTTATAATATTAATTGAGAAGTTGGGATTTAAATGAATGAATAAATAAAACAGGGGAATTAATAGTAAGATACGAGTAATAGGTAAAATGGTGAGATGAAACCCTTCATCAACAATGCAAGACGACAGTAGCGGAATGTTTGCCTTCCGTCGACGTTGAGACAAGCATTTTTATGGCTTACACAAAAGATGGGCGACTGTTTCGTATCTTATTATACTGTTGTCTTTGTAATACTACACAACGTACTACCGTAAACCTATAAAATACTGGCAATCTTATACAAACCCCGAGTAGAAAATCTGTTAGAGCCAAAATACATTTAGCATATCTTGTGTCGCATATCTTGCGCGTAATGCGCGCGCACGAAACTTATAGGCACTATGAGGCCGGCAGCACTTTGGACGCGTTTTCGTACGAATTTGACTCGTACGAACACGTACGAAAATGCACGAATAATCCTGACCTTCCAAGTACTACGGGAGCTCGCAGACTGAGTGCGAGTTAATCGTACGTATACGTGCGAAGTTCCGACGTCCGAAAACAATCCGAACTTGTTGGTATTTTTAATACTCTTTGGTGTGTTGAACATAAAACTGCCTATTTGAAGGAGAAAAACGTATTTAGTGTGCGCACTCAATTCGTACGACCCGTATTCATACGTTTACGTACGATACAAATTCGCATCCAAAGCACGGCCGGCCTGACGCTTAGCGTACGACGCGACGTAAGATACGCGACGCGAGGCCGCGCAAGAGAATTTGTAGGTAGCGCGATGCATGCGCCTAACGCGTACATTCAATGTGTCTGCAAGCTTAGATTAAAACCCGAGCGACAAACTATATGGTTTCGCTAACACCCATATCACTAAGGAAACAAATTGTTTCTCTTACAAACTCGGCTTATCCTATCTCTTTGGACGCATAACAACTTATATACAGCGTGTCCCAGAAAGTAGTGTCAAGCGGAAGTCCAGAGGTAGAACATCCTTTTAGGTACCCAAATCACCCCCATGTATGTTCCGCGATTTTTTGTAGTTTTCGAGTTATCAATGTTTTTCATGTTTTTTAATCAAACTCTGACTATAACGACATTTTTGATCATAGTGACGTGAATAGTTGAGATACGTGAGTATTTTTTTTTTCTAAATAAGCTGATTAGTGACCCTTTCGAATGCATAAACATTTGTAACCATAGATGTAACGAACGCGTTACAAAAAAATAATGAATTGTCATAAAGTTAAAATCCTGCATGTTTCCTACATCTTTGTGGGTGATTTAAAAATAAATCTCCCTAAACTTTTTTCGTCAGATGTATTTTAAAAACTTATCCATTTTATCAGCTATTTACCCTGTAAGTTTCATCGAGCTATCTCTACGACATCACAATAAAAATTTCATTCAAAGCATACAATATCGAAAATTCCAGTTGTAAAAGGGTGAATGAAAAATTGATTAAAACTAACTAATAACTTCTTTTTTAGTAACCCTCGACGTAAAAAGAGGGGTGTTATAAGTTTAACGTGTGTGACTGTGTGTCTGTCTGTGGCATCGTAGCTCCTAAACGGATTTTAATGTAGTTTTTTCTTTTGTTTGAAAGGTGACTTTATTGAGAGTGTTCTTAGCTATGATTCAAGAAAATTTGTTCAGCCGTTTGAAGATCATCAGCTCTTTTCTGGTTGTTGAAGGGATATGAGCAACTTCTACTGGTCTGATCAATTCGAAATTTACTATCCTGTGACTTCAATGATACTCGTATTACAATAACATGATAACCTTGACCTGATACTCAAGCACCATCTGAAACAGCATGATACCCAACTTACAGCAGAGGTATTGTGTGCATATTGATTCTTTAAGTTTATGAAAAGTTGTAATGACCTCCTTCTTGTCACATGTCATCAATATCATTGAAGTCACAGGATAGTAAATTTCGTAACGATCAGACCAGTCGAAGTTGCTCATATCCCTTCGACAACCAGAAAAGAGCTGATGATCTTCAATCGGCTAAACAGATTTTCTTGAATTATAGCTAAGAACACTCTCGATAAAGTCACCTTTCAAACAAAAGAAAAAACTACATTAAAATCCGTTTAGGAGCTACGATGCCACAGACAGACACACAGACATACACGTTAAACTTATAACACCCCTCTTTTTACGTCGAGGGTTACTAAAAAAGAAGTTATTAGTTAGTTTTAATCAATTTTTCATTCACCCTTTTACAACTGGAATTTTCGATATTGTATGCTTTGAATGAAATTTTTATTGTGATGTCGTAGAGATAGCTCGATGAAACTTACAGGGTAAATAGCTGATAAAATGGATAAGTTTTTAAAATACATCTGACGAAAAAAGTTTAGGGAGATTTATTTTTAAATCACCCACAAAGATGTAGGAAACATGCAGGATTTTAACTTTATGAGAATTCAATATTTTTTTGTAACGCGTTCGTTACATTTATGGTTACAAATGTTTATGCATTCGAAAAGGTCACTAATCAGCTTATTTAGAAAAAAAAAACACTCATGTATCTCAACTATTCACGTCACAATGATCAAAAATGTCGTTATAGTCAGAGTTTGATTAAAAAACATGAAAAACATTGATAACTCGAAAACTACAAAAAATCGCGGAACATACATGGGGGTGATTTGGGTACCTAAAAGGATGTTCTACCTCTGGACTTCCGCTTGACACTACTTTCTGGGACACGCTGTATATACCACAATACTTGTATTTTTATACAACAAACGTAAGTATGTATACATAAGATTATTGTGTCGCAAACACGATCCATCATTGTTGGTTTTTGTCCACAAAGCTGTACACAGTTGCCATCCAAGTCTTTGTGATGACGTAACGATACAGAACTAAGTACGTGACAACCCTAGAATATTTTGTACAATACAAAAACAAAGGAACGAATAGTACGAGTTTTCGATGGGTGGTAATATTTTCTAGTTATTTGACGTTGAAACTGAGTTTTGTTTCTAAGATTTTACGTGTCTTAATTCTGATAGTACAAAACGCAAAAAAAATATTGCATCGCTGTTAATTTACTCTTTAAGCCCCATAAAATATAACATAACATCATAACATCACGCTTGTATTCCCCAAAGGGTTAGCAGAGGTGTATAGTACACAACCATTTCACTGTTATATTTAAATCCCATTTTAAAAGGGGCGAGCCTATTGCCATCAACCGGGCTGCTACAGTGAAATTCCACACGGAAAAACTCAATAACACTTTCCCTTACCTGGGGATCGAACCCAGTAACTCATGCTCAGCAATCGCGCTTGCGATCAACGAGGCAATCAAAAATATGATACCTAAAAACCACTTATAGCAACATAAGGGTTGTAACAATATCGATTTTCCATATTTCCTTGTTCGTTGTTTTCCAACATCTTTTCCTTAATAAACTTTTAAAATATGAATAAAATCAAATCAAATGCTCGTTTATTTTTAGGGTACCGTATTACCGTTCGCTTTAGTGTTAAATCGTTACATAAACCTGTACACGTCTGCGAATGGACTTATAGACCGCTACAGTCAGCCGTCACCACACTTGGCAAATAGATTGGTAATTGTAGCTTGTGGTTATTATCACACAGGATAAGGCTGATACACTCTCTTGGGCGTAATCCTTAGGCTGTTTTCCACAGGTCACGACACCGACTCCTAGCGCCATCCTAACTTCCTAACTAATATTATAAATGCGAAAATAGGTTTGTTTGTTTGTTACCTTTTCACGCCTAAACCACTGAACCGATCATCCTGAAATTTTGCATATACGTTGTCAGGGGCACAGAAACGTACATACCTTTCATCCCGAAAAAAAGGACTGTTTCCGAGGAAAATAACAATAACGTTAATAGATGGCGCCACGTGTCTTTCGAATCATGATTTAATTATATATTAGAGAAACTTTAGTAGTGTGTTAAGAGTTGATTGTCAAATTCTACATTAACGCGAGCGAATCTGCGGGCAAAAGCTAGTAGAATTATATCTATAAACCCTTTACTCACAAAACGACAAGGTACTAGCAGTGTCACTGCCAGTGAATGTACTATTTAAGCCGTTTTTTTACAAACTTGTTTTGTTACTTTTAGTATAAAGTATCTCATTCTATCCTCACAATTTCTTTCAATTTTCTCAATCGCATTAAGGTTAAGGTAAGAGAACTCAATTCTGAGTTAAGCTCGGTTATGTACATCAAATTTCCGTTTTGTACCTATTCTTAACATGTACAATAAAGAATAAAGTGTCGCAGTAAAAGGTTCATATAAATATAGGACGCTCGCGGAGTCATTACCACATTAATTTGTTACATCGTGTCGTTAGCCGTGGAACAACGGCCTTAGTTTTCCTTTTGCAATATCCAGAAAAACAGAAAATGGCCTATTTTTACTGGAAGACGTACAAGTACTTTATTCACTATGACTTACCAACGCATTACCATCTAAAAGTGCAATCGTAAAATAGGGAATTAATTTTAAAAGTAAGGTACTAGACATATTTTTGTCAAATGGCATTCGCAAGAAGCGCCACCCATTAACTGCAAAAATATAATTATATAACGGTCGCGTTTCTTGCGTGTTTTCTCAAATCTCGTAGAGAATAATATCCTGCAAGGCAATGGCGTGACGTAACCAACATCAATTATGACAGTTGATGTGTCAAAAACAATATTCATTGCGTGGTACATAGTTGTGTTGAAGTCGGATTGTTAATAAAACCTTTCAATGGAAATTGTTGACTTGTCAACATCATAGACATAGCGATTACAAGTGTGTTGTGCAATTAGAATGCTGGTCAGAAAACGTATTAACAGCCAGTTTCTTCATCAACAACTAAAGTAATCAGTAAAAGTATTAACTTTTACTTGACCTTTAATGATACTACGGCAAATGTGTTTCTTCATTCAAGTAACAGCTAAAGTTAAATTCAAAGGAGCTGCCATAACACAAACGTCGTAATTTCCCCAAAAAAATGTAGAGGTCTTTTTTTACACATGACATCACTGCAATTTTACTGTCAAGTAGTACCAAATGTCAAAGTGAAAGTTCTTTGTGACGTCGGTGTTACTTTTGATGAAGAAATTGGCCGGTATTAAGGTTTAACCTACAACTTGATAAAATGACGTTTACTTTAGCTTTCACAGCAGATTATTGAGCAGTAAAGGTTAGAGGCAAAAGTAACAGTAAAATCAACAGCTAACGGCCAGTTTCTTCATCAAAAGTAACAGTCAAAGTAACGGTAAAATTTGTTTCTTAACACTGTAAGAAACTAATTTTACCGTTACTTTGACTTTGGCTAATTCTTTTGATGAAGAAACTGGCAGTGAAAGTGTGAAGAAACAAATTTTACCGTTACTTTGACTTTGTCACGTTACTTAGCTGTTACTTTTGATGAAGAAACTGGCCAATGTTATACCGTCCATTCATCCCAATTCATATTTATATCAAACAGACAATAGATATTCAAACTAGGGCTGAAATCGTTTTCCTATAACTGCGCAATATAACCCTTTCCTAACACAAATATAATGCACAATAATTTTATATAATGAGCAGTCCCTGTCGGCTGAATCGTAATTGTTTCTCCATACTTCGTTTGTACAACATTCACAAACTCCGCTTTACGTAACCCCATTGAGAATGAAAAGATTATTCTGGAAAAAATGTTTAAGGAATGTAATGTGTTTTGGTCCATTGTTTCATGTTACGTATACACGGTGTTATTTTATTTTATTCTGGTATGTTTTGATTATGTATCTGGTATGGTAAAGATAAAAGCGGATCGCGCTTGAATAGAAAACACCTATAGAATTTTCTCTCAGATAATGTTAGGTTACTCGTAAACTCATAATATTTTAGAACTTTTTTGTATGTATATAGTCACAACTATTGTAATTTGAGCTCATGACATCACCAGTTAGGAAGCGAAAAGTTCTTAATGTTGGGCTCGATTCGAGTTTGAAAGTCGTCAGGAAACTCGAAACAAACGTGAGTAAAACCATACAGAAGTAAAAACTTTTGGGCTTCATGAAAAAACAAATTTATACAGAGTGTAAACGAATTCGTGTAATTCCTTAAAACCATATGATCTACTAGTGGTGTAAATTGACCTCGCAAAGGATAAAACTGATAAAAAAAAAGATCAAACGCTTTCTTTTCTTACGGTAGGAGTAATTGATCGTACACCACCATAAAAGGTTTCAATAAATAAAATACGCAAAAAAAATGATTTTTTTACAGTTAATCTGTGTCACCAGTAGATCGCGCGATTTGAAGGAATTACACGAATTCGTTTACAACCTGTAGAATAACAAAAACTTAGCTGAATCATAAAAATAAGGTAGACTGCTAAGTATGAGGTAATATCTACAATTTGCGGGTAAAACCCGGTCATGGCTGGATGTCCGGTGGTAAAAAAGGGATAATGGTATTATGTCATACAAACCTTACACACACACACACACACTCTCCAAAATGTGTCCAACGAATTGCGGATAGCAACCAACTTTACGTCAGCGATTGAGGCATCTAATTTGGCTTCTACCAAGGATTTATCATCAATGAGCCGCTTGGCACGGTGCTCTACCCAGCCTAATACGTCAGGCTGTTATTTGGCTGAACCATCCTATAGTGGTGGCTATATTACCGCATAGACTACACGATTGGACCACCGCTTTAATACAGCATCCGATAACCATAAACTCTCCTTATCATTCTGTAACTACAACTTTTACTATGTGACAAAAATTAAATTCGGAAAAAAACTGCTTTTCCATACAAAATCAATACAAAAATAGACTAGAATTACTTAGTTCTTTTTTTGAACGTCAGATTTACAATAGACAGGCCCACAAAAAAGCCCTCCCTTCACCTTCTTCATGGTCGCGAGTGGTGTAGCTATGTACAGAGCAGTGTAACTACAGTAGGCGCGCGTTTGTCACCGAAAGTAGGCGCGAGCTGCGCATCTTCCTCGCACAGCTACCTTGCGGCGGCGCATTTTCATAGCACATCTTAGTCGCTCGGCTACATAGCTTAGCATCAGTGGAAACGGTCACATTGTTTCGTAGCTTAGCTTTTACATTCTCGCAGCTTAGCTGCATAGCACATCTCTGGTGGAAAGGCACCCTAAGTCGAGGAAAGGACGATGGGTTAATATCGAGATAAATTCTCGATTTCAAACATATAAAATACACGGAATCGATTCAGTTCATGACTCTGAACAAACTCCATTCAACGTTTCCATTTAAGCGTTAATACCCTGTATAGTAAAGATTCTCGATGTGATAGCTTTTCGTTTAAATTTTAATAAAACGATATAGCGTTACGAGTGAAAATTCACTAATTAATTGATCGAATAAATGGGGATACGTAACAAATGGAATCTATAAGCGGAATGAATGGAAATTCCAATTCGATCTCCGATTTTCCCAAAATAGATCATTAAAGGCGTCGTCTATGTAATTTTTTGCTCACCTGTTCATTGAATAACAATTGTAAACAATTCAAAAGAGGAACTTGAACGTCGTCGTACCGGTACTTTATACCTATTTACGGATTTCGACCGAGCGTGTTTCAAAGAATAAACGGTCATTACAGTCGGTCGTTGCACACGAAAATTCTTTCGTGTCTATTCAGTCGTATTCCGAAGCAGTTTGAATAGTGCACCAGTGAAAATAATCGCCATAGTAAAGCACAATCGTTGACTGGAAGAGTGCCAAGTCGCAGCGTGTGCGGTGCTACGCTTCCTATGTGTTTCGCTCCAATAGAATTAACAATTTCCCATGCAATCGCCGGCGGGTAGCGGCCGCCCGCTGTCAATGAGTATCCGGTTATTTATAAAAAGATACGACGTATCGTTTACGAAATCTGCCTACGCGCTTATGAAATTGTGCATAATGAAACACCTGCAACATTGTACGCCTGTACTTTACCGACATATTGATTTAAAATTTCGGGTTGGAACAGAGCATAAACCAGGCATGATTTACACAGAGTAAGTAAATTTGTCAATATTTTTCCAGATAAAAAACCGGAACGAAATATTTTATTTTATGAAATTTAAATGATAATAGCGATAAATCGTCGCTCTTAATTAATTCTTGCTGAACGATAAGGGTTCTATTTAAATTTTAATTGGATTTTCGCGAATTCGACGCCTCGGTCATGTGTCAGTGATCTTAAAATTTATTATTTATTTTCATTGTACACTCATTCACAAGTATGTTGCCACGTCCACGTAGACAAAGAATAAAGTTCTGTATAAAATAAGCGCTGGCCACGAGCCAGCCGTCCCGCGTTGTCAAGAAACGACAAACTTCGTTTAATTTCGTCGGCAATTGACAAATTTTAAACGAAAATTAATTTAAGACGTTAACGAACTTGTCAGCGGATGTTGTTTCAAGTTCCAGGCTTTGACGGGATTAAAATACCACGCCTTTGTAATTATGTCCACAATAACCCTCTTACACCGAATCCCTCTGGAAACCCCAAAGACAACGGAGCCGTGATAAATTATGCCTAATTTTAATGATACGTACTGTTTCCTTTTTTGTAGTCTGTGTATTGTTATTCACTTGAGTTGATATGTTTTGTCCGCACAATTTGATACGTCGAAGCACATATCGATACACATTGTAAGTATACCGCAGTAGTTTTCCGATAGCTACACGCTACTCCAAATATCGGACGGAGAGCTGCCTCGTTTTAAGGCAAAACCTTTTTATGCTTCTCTGAGGTGCGTTTGCTTTGCTCTTTGAGAATTCTATTTTTGGAAAAGGTTCCTAATGCCGGCTTAGTTATGTTTCTGTAACGATGGTCTTTGATATTTCGTGAAAGGTAGACGTATCTCCATAATTAATAAATCAAATTCTCTTTGTAAGAGAATCGGTAACTGTTTTAATAAGTACGTCGGTGCTCATATTTATTAAGTAAAGAACCAAGTTTAGCGGTAAACTCAGGGTATTTTCCTCGAGAGTACGAAAAGGATCTAACGTAACGATTATTATTAACTCTATAAACAGTAAGTAAAAGCAAGCTCTTTGTGAACTGAATTTCGCTTTTTACAAGCTTGTTAGCCTAATATATGCAGCGCGAAATAATTATGTCGTCTAATTATCTCGTGCCGAGACGAGGTAAGCCATACATTATCTCGTCTATAATGCATCGACAAAATTATCTCCCGCTACGCAAATCAGCCCGGCTGGTTTCTAAGTTGCAAAAGATAGACGACAGTCACTCCACGTAAATCTAGGAACACATAACATGCGCCAAAAACGTACGAGTAAAGTTCTTTCATACATTCACATATTATAAAGTTTGGTAGTAGAATGCACTAATAAGCATACTACCTACTGTAAAAAGCCAATCTGTTTAATTCATGCGGTTTATGCAAAAAATTGCGACACTGCAATGTTTTCAGCAGAATAATTTAAGAATTTATACGAGCTCAAACACGATCCCCCTTATTACAAAAAATGCTTTAAACCAAGACTAAGTTAAAGCCAGGTTTAAAATATACCCATCACTTTCTTATATCATATAACAAAAAGAGACGGGGCTATTTTAAAACCTAGGTTTTTCTTAGACCATTTTTTGTGATAAGGAGAAATGGGTCTATAACTAGTCATTGCGGAGGCTCGATCACTATCCTGAACCACCTTCAAAGTCCTTCTTGTCAAAATAACTCATGAGGCGAAATCGATGGGTCTACCTGATTTAGCTATTTTGAAGTAAGTAGAGTTAATAACCTTCCGATCGAAACCCTCAATAAAACCCGAGCTCTCGGCTCAATGGTACCCTAATACTGTATTGTCACTAGGTTTGTATATAATTGTTACAAATTTCAAGTCAATCGGACCAGCGGAAGTAAAATAAATACGCATTATTTGGCTGAAATCCCTACACCAACTGAGTTCAGGGAGTTCCCTACACCTAAAAAAAGCTGATCATTTTGAAACGGCTGAATTAAACCAGCTTTCAGCCGTATTGAAATCGGTTCATCGGTTTGGGCGCTACGATGACACAATCAGACAAACACAGGCTTCAAGCTTATAACACCTCTTTATTTTTCCTCTTTTTTTTTCGTCGAGGGTTAAAAATGGAAAGCTGAACGCGAAATAAAAACAGATGGCAGTGGTGTAGCTAAGCGTGGGCAAAGCGGCCCCTCGTCCACGGCCACGCACTCAAAGGAGCTTCGCGGTCACGGTTGCTGACCTGAGCCCGAACATCATGAACTACGACAAATACTGCCACTAACGACCTGTCCACATCTCCACGTCACGACATCGCCAACGTGGAACGGTGCGGTGACGTGGCACGGTGCGTTGACGTAACGTGCAAATTTACGTTACCGTATCGTAAAAATGCACGTCAGGATCATTGTTAGATTTATCGTTGACCATGTAGATCCTGAATTTTAATAAGAGAAACAGTAAGGTATGGTTTTAAAGCATCGGAGCACATAGACGGCGACTAACACGCGGGCGTGGAGAGCGCGGGCGGAGCGCATATACGTGTGCGCTTGCGGCTAGAGGCGGAACGTGTTACGATACGGTAACGTAAATTTGCACGTTACGTCAACGCACCGTGCCACGTTACCGCACCGTTCCACGTTGACGACGACGTCGTGACGTGGAGATGTGGACAGGCCGTACAGTTAGACCAGTTGTTAAACTTTCGGGCTTCTGACTACCCGTAACCACTGTCATAGGTATGACACCCGGGACCGAGGGTGCTCTCCGAGGCACGGAGAGGTTTCGAAGTGTCACGAATGGTTTCCAGCCACGGAATGACCGTGACATTAAAAATAAATAATACTATTAAAATTAATAATGCGTAGTTACATGCGTTAGCAACATAGATAAATCATTTAGTTCAGTCTTTTATCACATAAGGAAAAAGAAGGGCACACACACATAATTTAATAAGCGTCAAAACAGAAGCCCGTCCGCAGTAAAGTTACGACAAACACATACACTATATTATTATTATTTGCCAAACTATATGAGTAAGCCCCTAAATAATTAACTTAGTTGTAACTCACTATTACCACTCAGTTTGACTCGTGTAGTGTTGAAATATTAACACATGTTACGTGTCTGAGTTTCCTTCGTTCAGTGATGTTTTGCCGAACTTTTGGTTCGCATCAGATTACCTTCTGTGTTTAGGAACATTTTGAGCGAGTTATATTTGTTGATGCTGAATAATTTAAGAGGATGTAAGAGTCCTTTTTGAATAATAAATATAGAGATACTGCCATTTAAATACCTACTGTGTAAAAATAGACAAGAACATTAAGGCCTCGTTCATGGAGATGGAGGATGCGCCACGCACTGCGCCATGTTTTCCGTACTATCATGCCATACAACTGCAACTCAAAAAATACGCCGAAACTTTGTTTGAACTAGCTTTAGCCCGCAGCTTCTCTTGCGTGAAATTTTCAGCCCCCATAAACCGTTTTTAGGGGTAGTTTTATAAATACAAAATGTCTGTCTTTCATGATTTACGTGGAATAAGAATTTTTAAACAAATGTTAACACCGCATTTCACCCGCTTAGGGAAGGAGTTTAAAAAAAACTTATTTGATGTTTACGTTATCATCATCATCATAATTCAGCCGAAAGACGTCCACTGCTGGACAAAGACCTTCCCCAAGCATCGCCACATTGACCGGTCCTGTGCTTCTCGCATCCAGCGGATTCCCGCGACTTTCACCAGATCATCGGTCCACCTTGTAGGAGGCCCACCCACGCTGCGTCTTCAGGTACGCTGTCGCCACTACAGAACCTTTCGGCCCCATTGGCCATCCGTTCTGCGAGCAATGTGCCCCGCCCACTGCCACTTAAGTTTGGCAATTCATCGAGCCATATCGGTTACTTTGGTTCTCCTACGGATCTCATCATTTCTGATATGATCACGCAGGGTAACTCCGGGCATAGCCCTCTCCACTGCCCTTTGGGTGACCCTGAGCCTTCTTAAGAGGCTCATTGTGAGCGGCCTACGTTATAAAAAGTACATACTGTCAAAATTTCAAGTTTCTAACCCCAGCGGTTTAGGCTGTGCGTTGATATATTAGTCAGTGAGGACAGTTCTCTTTACAAGTTACGAGTGTATGCAGGCTGTAAATGAATTCGTGTAATTCATAGATCTTAGATCTATTACTGGTATAGGTTAATACTGCACAGGATCATAATATTTTAAATGAAAAAAAATTAAAATCCATGAAAAATAAATTAGATGATAGAACATTTCATTGTTACGCATGAAAGAATGGAAGCCGATATAGCTGGCGGGCACGACTAGCTCGATATCGCTCCGCGCAGTCAGTTAACTCGAGGCGTTAAACTGACTCACGTTAAGGACAAAATGTATTTTTTTTACCTTTTATAAACCCATGCATGTTCAAAATGTGTCTCCAGTACGAGGTTTGAAGAAATTATACGATTTATTTTATACCCTGTATAATATATTATAGAAGATTGTCCGTTTTAAGCCCCGCTCCACGCCACGCGAAGCTCTTCGTCTCTATAAATGAGGCCTTAGCCTTTCCTATACAAATATTATAAGGGCAAACACCACTACTCTAGTGCATAAACACTTGAGATATGTGTGTTGGAGTAAAGTGCTCAAAACTACTTGGAATCTACCATACCTACTAAACTTTGAACTAGAAAATTGTACGTTGGAAGGAATCTGAAATGATACAGTGTGACGATTAAACATTGATAGTAAGCATCGTGAAGATTCAATGATACTTTTTTTTTTCGTGGCATGTCCCCGTGGATACCCTTCGCCTGGGGAAGACGAAGGGGTATGCTGGACTCATACCGGCTAAAAACCCACGGTGTCCTTCTCCTGAGCCTTGACCGGGGTCGCGGAATTCGCAGCTGTATGCACCGCGACCCCGGCAGGTCTCGGTCCGCCGGTACTTTGGGGCCTCGCACCACGTCCTCCTGAGAGGCGCGCACGGAACACTGCGCGGCGCCTTCTCGGGCCTGTTACTGGTCTGGAGATCATCACGCGCCCTCTGGCACTCTGTGCGTATGTCTGGCGCGGGAGTGGAGAGTGGCAGCTGCCTCTCTCTCTCTCTCTCCAATCCCTCTTTGGTTGCCATCACCTCCTCGCAGAAGGAGGTGACGGCTTCCCACGTACTTTCACTCCCGACCATGGACAGAACCACGACCGGAAGCGAGAGGTCACCGTCGACCGCCGCAACTAGTTCGCGGTGCTGCGTCGCCCACGCAGGACACGCCTGCAGCGTGTGCAGCGCCGTATCCAGGCAGTCGACGCAGTGGTGACAACCAGATGTCTGCTCCCGGCCTATGCGACACAGGTACTTCCCGAAACAACCATATCCCGAGAGCACCTGCGTCAGCCAGAAGCTGAGGGCGTCATGACGCCTCTCCAGCCACAAGATTCACTGAACCTAGAGATGCTTAACTTGGCTTAACGTGACATAATTCAAACTTTTCGTACCCAATTTTTTTGTTATTTGACTTGGTCGCGTTTGACCCGAGTCGCACCTGATGGTAACCGCAGACAGGGTCTAAGGTGGAGCATACGAATCCAAGTAACAGATATCAAGAGGGATTCCCCTGTACCCCTCTGGCTCTCACATACACACGACGGAACACGGTAAACTGCTTGGCGCCGGGCTTAAATGTGAGGGTGGTATCTAGCCAGGCGGGCCGTATAGATCCTAGCTCCCACCAAGCGTGCTGGATTTCGTTGAATTACAACACACATATATTCCCAGCGTGCGCTGAGGAAGTTTTATATTTTAGCCCGTTCCCACACCGGGAAAACCTCCATCCAGAATCGTAGGTCACAATATATTTCACTTATCACTACATAGTATAAAACAAAGTCGCTTCCCGCTGTCTGTCCATATGTATGCTTAGATCTTTAAAACTACGCAACGGATTTTGATGCGGTTTCTATAATAGATAGAGTGATTTAAGAGGAAGGTTTTTAAGTATAATACATTGCACCCGGGCGAAGCCGGGGCGGGTCGCTAGTTCCAGATAATTTTAGAAATTAGATTATGTATATTACAAATACCAGGAGATTATGACGGACTTGTGATCTAGAAATTACCTTTCACTATCTGTTAGTATAAAAAAATGTATAGAAGACTCCTTCAAAGACATGAAAGGTCTCTTGGTATAAATAAGTTATCAGATATTATAATACGAATTCCTCGTGATTTATTGAAGGTTTGGCTTGTTTCGAATAGAAATATGTGATGATATCCAACAAACCTATCGAAGTCGGGGTGGTCAGACATCTGGCTATTCTCAAGTTTATAACAATTGGCGATATGTTTGGTGGAGTGGCTGAGCGATTGACTTCTGCGCTACGGCTCGTAGTTTCGATTCCCGCACGGAACAAATATTTTGTATGACCCACAGATAGTTGTTCGGGGTCTGGGCGTTTGTATATGTGAATATTTGTGTCTGAAAACGCATTCACGATACAGAAGAAATCCTAGAGTGGAGCAAAGATTTTATTTAAAAAAAAAGAAACACACAGCTTCGAATGAATAATTCAAAATGAAGAATAACATAAATAATGTGTACTTATCGCTTCATTTTCATTTGTCGTTCGACGTATTCCACATTGGGCACCCGCTTTTACGGCACCCAAGTTAATGGCACCTGAGGTATTCCATATTCGGCACCTATCGGTATTTTTCGCAGGTGCCATTAGTGGAACAGTTTATTATTTAAAATTTTATTCCACTTTCGGCACCTACGAACCAGTAGGTACTAGTGATGGGACGTTTACTTTTTATAGGACGTTAAAATTAAAAATTCGATTAAAATCAGTAGAGTTTATTAATAACATGATAAAAATATAACTTCTTTATGTATTTTAATATCACAATCGGTTTCCTTAATCACATATATTGCAAAATCAGCCTTGAGTTACAATAGTTTTTTTTTTATGTATTGAGGCTTTTATCAAACGTGATCATGCCAGCCTCATCGTACACAATAGAATTTAAAAACAAATACTTTTTAGGTTTTTTACATACAATTATTTCTCTTCTTGATTAACTTTGTAATTAAAAGTCAACTGTCTTTATTTATTAAAACTACCAGGAAAGCAGAAATGAACTGGAACTAGGTGCTTAAGCGACTTAACATACATAGCTCAATAATGGTAAAAATACAGGTTTTGAAATTGAATCATTTGTCGTTTTGAAAAGGACCAGGGCGACAGAAATGAACAGAAAATAGGCGCTTAAACGATATCACTAAGTGACAGTTATAGGTAAGATATAGGACAGTTTTAAGACTTCTATCGATATAGAGAATAATAAGGAATACTTTACATTCCTTTTTGTGTTTAATCATCGGTGCACATCTTAGTGACATCGTTTAGGCTGTTACCCTGGTACTTTTCAAAACAACAATTGATTCAATTTCAAAACTTATAATTTTAGCATTATTAAGCTAAGTAGTAAAGTCGCTTAAGCACTTAGTTCCAGATCATTTCTGCTTTCCTGGTAGTTTTAATAAATAAAGACAGTTGAATTTTAATTACAAAGTTAATCAAGAAGAGAAATAATTGTACGTAAACCTAAAAAGTATTTGTTTTTAAATTCTATTGTGTACGATGAGGCTGGCATGATCATGTTTGATAAAAAGCCTCAAAACATAAAAAAAACTATTGTAACTCAAGGCTGATTTTGCAATATATGTGATTAAGGAAACCGATTGTGATATTAAAATACATAAAGAAGTTATATTTTTATCATGTTATTAAACTCTACTGATTTTAATCGAATTTTTAATTTTAACGTCCTATAAAAAGTAAACGTCCCATCACTAGTACCTACTGGTTCGTAGGTGCCGAAAGTGGAATAAAATTTTAAATAATAAACTGTTCCACTAATGGCACCTGCGAAAAATACCGATAGGTGCCGAATATGGAATACCTCAGGTGCCATTAACTTGGGTGCCGTAAAAACGGGTGCCCAATGTGGAATACGTCTGTCGTTCGTTTCAAGGATCAATTATTTATTATTAGGAATGTCGTACAGGGATCGGTGGGAGGAAAAAAATAAATTTATCCTCATTCCTAACAAAACTCACAAATAGGATAGGATTGGTGTGATCCGTTAGGAATAAGTCTAGATTCTAAGGGCTCAGCGGGTCGTTAGCTCAAATCCTACTTGATTGAACTAACTGCTGTCAATCAATCGACTCACCTTATCCATTCTCTCAAGATACTCGTGTATCATCATGTTTAATTTAAGTCAGGCAAAAATAAACATTATACCCTTTTTTTTCATCTTAAGATTTCCTGTCTTTTCTCTTCAAAGTGTCACCATACAAAGAATATCAAATATTTAAAAAAACAAACCATGGATAATCTAGCTATTTTACGGTTTTTAATAATGTCGTTTACGTTTTTTCGATTGCAGTCTTTTTAGGGTCAAAATACACGTCCAATAGTTGCTTCCGGGAGCCGGATCGGACTATCTGATCGGATTCATGAAATACATGTACGATTCTCGTGTCCGATTTTTTCTGGATGACGACGACGCTCGGACGATGCTTACGATTCTGACATCCGATCCGATAGTCTGATCGTACGTGTAATTTATGTTCAAACAAATGTATGACGCGGAGGCCTTCCGATTGTCTGATCAGACTATCGGAAACGACTATCGGAGGCAAGTTTCGGACGTGTATTTGGGCTCTTATGGCTACAATTTACGAATGTCAGGTATGGTATGTCAGTAATACATATCGACGGTTTAAAGCCAAAAATTACCAAGCGACATTTTGGCAACTTTACACTAGAGCATTTTAAAGATTATTTAAGTTCGTAATCTTTAAATGCCAGTTTATTATAAGCCTTTAAACTGCACTTAAAATTCGTAGGAATCAAGTAGTTATTATATTTATTATTAGATATTTGTTCCAAAAAAAAACTTTAAAATGCTCTAGTGTAAAGTTTCCAACATTTCGCTTGGTAATTTTTGCCTTTCAAGCGTTGATATTATAATGGCATGTCAGGACTCATCTTACGTTGAACACAGTATAGTAACGAGTAAAAAATACTGTTTTTGGTGTCCCCCATATTGTTTTTTTTAAATTAACCTCACGTCCATCACGACATGACAAAGCGATGACAATGATATATGTATTGTAATATTTATACAATGCGAGGGTTAACATAGAGGGTACATGGGAAATGACATTAATATGTCTAATGTCAAAACGAACCCATCCTTGTTTCAAAATTAACCGTACCAAGCTTTGCCATGAAATAATAAGAAAACATTATGGAAACAAGAGATTTTTTAATGAAATTAAATAGATATTATGTAAATGATAAAAATAATAAAATAATAATACCTACCAGCCCACGTTCACTGGTTTCTATTAGCAATAGATTAATTACTAATTTACTTTTTTGTAATTCTGTATGTTGTTAATATCGATCCAAAGACAATGTTAGGTATTTTTGTTTTATTTTATTTTGTGTTTTTTTTATCTTGTATTTTATAATGTTGTAATCTGTAACAAAATTAACTAACGAAATCTTAATTCTTTTATCTTTAAGTTTTTACAAGTGCCGTGCACTGTAAGTAACAAATTCATCATATCCAAAAATTTATTTACATGTTTTAATTTTGTGTGTTTTAGGGCTGATTTTTCAATCGTCGGATAACATTTATCTGAGGAATAAATATAGCGGTTTGACATATTTTCTATACAAAGGCTGTCAAAATTATTCTTCAAATAAAAGTTATCTGATGATTGAAAAATCGGCCCTTAGTGAATAAGTCGTTGAAGTGCCATAACAATAAATTAATTACGTAATTATAAGCTTAAAAATAAGAAGGATATAGGTACAATACTTATTCCTCAAACTTATATAAGACTCTTCAATTTATATCAAGAAACAGTAAAGCGAGGCGTGGCTGCCAAAACCATCGATCGTAAAAGCAAAATTTAAAAAAGACGCTTTAAAAATTGACCGAAAAATGAAGCGCCGTACTAAAAGCAGAGGTCAGAGGGAGGTCTTCATAAAATACAGCTTTCCTTATTACACGCTCAGTAACATTCTTCATTGCATATTTCCATGCTGAACTAGAAAATCTCGAGAGAAAAACAGTCTAAAAAGACAAGTCTCAAGACTTGCAATAATGCAAAGGAATATTAATACTGAGAGTGTTTTTATTTATAAAGTTGTTTTTACAGAACATATTTTTAAAGTGTTTGCTTTTAGGCTCGTTTAGATTAATAAATAGCTCTCATCTGAGAACTACCTCTTTGGTGTATTTTTGAAGTAACCTGAAAAATTATAAAACCTAGCCTATAACCATCGCACTGTTTAGACAAATTGATACACACCTCATTTATTAAAATCCATCCAGCCGTTGGGATGCTTCGAGGGTATAAAGAATTCCACACACATATACACATAGATACGCGTGAAAAACATAACCCTGTCCTTGCTGTCGCACAATCGGGTAAAAAAGGTATGTACCTAATTCAAATGGCAACTAAAAAAATACAATAGGCAGTAATAGATGATCTCCTTTCATATTTTTTATTAATTAATTTAATCATAAAGAAAAAGGTAACTTAATCTTGCGAAAATCAATGAAATGGTCTGTACTTATTATTGTAACGAAATAATATATTTCAAAAAAATACAAATATCTATTTATCGCTAATATACTATTAACTCTGCTTATCCCAATACTTTTTCAAATGAACAAACCGTAGTCGTAAACAAATAACTAGTACAAACAAAGTAAAATGTAAATCATAATAAAATACAGCTGTATAGAAATAAAATTAAACTAAATACGGACAAAATTGTAGAATAAGAAAATGTTGAAGAATAACAATGCAATTCCACTTATTGTATTACGTTGAGTTGTGAAACATGACGGCTCTGGACTGCTCTCGATTAATGTAATAGAAGGAATCGCTCTGGGAGTTGGACTATTGCTGGTCTGTCAAAACGTATCCAGGGGGGTATTTCACCAACATAATTATCAATAACTAGCGACCCGCCCGGCTTCGCATGTGTATGTTTTATAGCATAAAACCTTCCTCTTGAATCACTCAATCTATTAAAAAAAACCGCATCAAAATCCGTTGCGTAGTTTTAAAGATCAAACTCAAAACTCGTTTATTCAAAGTAGACTAGTATTACTTAGTTCTTTTTGAACGTCAGATTTAGGTACAAAAGACTGCCCCCAAAAGCGGCCACCCTTCACCGCTTCCTAGTGTTTATGCTGTGAAGAAGAAACGTACATAAGATCGAAGCATACATAGGGACAGACAGCGGGAAGCGACTTTGTTTTATACTATGTAGTGATGATGTAGTCCAAAACTAGTCACCAGATAAGTTAAATGTGACCCAGAAATATGACATTTATGTGTTCAATAATCTTGTCACTATCCCTATTGGTATGTGATAAAAATGCTAATGTTAGCTATTGAAAAGTTTAGAGACTGAATTAGCTTAATAAATAGTTAATGATAGGTTGGCGAAATATATCCTAAATCTTATAGCAATATAGCACTTAATTGTTTGGTAATGAACAAGCACATGTTCTCTTTAACCTATCTGTCGATGGTTTTAGCTTCTAGTGTCAATGTATGGTTAAAGCTTAGAGATGTCTTGCTCTCTCATTCATGTCAGCACGAGTTATACGAGTTTAGCTGATACCGTGGTGAAACAAAAATGTAGTAACTTTTGGTGACTCTCCTAATGCATTATACAAGGTGTAACTGAAATAACGCACAACCTCTTAAGGGGTCACTGTACTTATCATTATGAACAACTTTTACTATGGGACAAAACATGAAATCGCGAAAAAAACAATCAGCTGTTCCTCACATTAATGTTTGCATAACTCGTCAAAATGTAGGGAACAGCTGATTTTTTTTCGCGATTTCATCTTTGTTCTCAAAGTAAAAGTTGTTAATAATGATGAGTACAGTGATACCTCAAGAGGTTGTACGTTATTTAAGTTACACCTTGTATACCATACATTCATTTTAATGCATTAACACCATATACAACGTGTAATTATCAGAAATGCGTGGTCATATTTAAAAGCCACACAAGGGGTTTAAATTATATTTAGAGCAACATTTGACAGGTCAAACAAAAACTTATTTAACGAATAAAAAAAAACTGCTCTCGATATTAAAGGTACTATTCCGAATCGAACTGCAACTGCCGACAGTACGTGCAGCGGCTAGAGGTGACGCTGGTGTGGCGAGTGTCGTGCGTGGTGCGACTTCATGCAGTCGCTGCACGTGCTGTCGGCAGTTGCCTTTGGCAGCTCAGTTCGGAATAGTACCTTTATGGTATCGGTTTTTTTTCTATACTTCTGCTTGTAAGTGGTCCTTGAGGACCATTTCTACTTAACCGGGCAGTTTTTGGCAAGACCTGAAGGGTCTCCAGCCAAGCATCAGCTGATAGGGTCAACTCGTACGGAGAGTTAAAAAAAATCGGCAAATTTTTATTAATTTAAATTACTAATTATGCTCTGAACAAGAATCAAAACTACCCCCTTAAGTATGACCACACATTTCTGTTACACGTTGTATTAAAAAGAAAAAAATAAGATTACAATTACAATTTTGGTGTACAATAAAGTATATTCAATTCTATTCTATTACTGAAGCGTAGACGTCCTCGCGTCAACTTCTATTATTCTCGTAGAGCAATACAAAGATAGATAGGTTGTATAAAGAGGCCGTAAAAATAAACGTTAAGTAAAGATAGACATTGAAATATAAGATAAAAGTTTTGAGTTTTTCCGAATCCTGAGGGACAACCGCAAACGGTATTATGATGTAGTACGTATCATTATAACAAAATCAGCTTTATCTATTTACAGATTCCTCAAAGGACATCCAATTGGAAGTTCTCAGGGGAAGATAATATTATGTATAACTTTGATGGCTTAATCTCATAACTTTGTCCCCTTGGACGATGATAAAGTGAATTCTCGTCATCCTATACTTAATTATCTACTGACTTGCGCGTCCTACCTATTTATTTTGACTTTGACAAACAATGTTTTAACGAGATAATAACTATGACCTTATTTATACATTGAAATTACCTTATCTATACACTGGTTTTCCCTAATGTGTTTATTTATCTAAATAACAATAATAAAAATTGTTGTATAATCCAAGTTTATAGTTCCGTGACTGACTGACAGACAACTTAGAGCCTAAACATAGTCTAGAAACTTGAAATTTTGTTCAGAGGTGCTCTGTATAATGTAGACAAGGACTAAGGAAGGGTTTTTCAAAATTCTGCACCGAAAGGGATGTAACAGAGGCAAAGTTCACGCCAACGAAATCGCAGACAGAAGCTAGTTTAATTCATTCTCATAAAAGACAGATATGTGTTGCTGGGGAGTTTGTTACGCCGGTTCTTCTTCACAGCAAAAACACTAGGAAGCAATGAAGGGTGGGAGATTTTGGGGGCTGTCGTATATGTAATATTGACGTTCAAAAAGAACTACCTAAGTAATTCTAGTCTATTTTGAATAAATGAGTTTTGAAGTTGAAGTTGAAGATATTTTAGAATCTAATTATGCCCATTACATAAGTATAGTGTACTAACTAGTCTCACAAAATGAGTAATATCTATCTCAGCTGAAAAAAGATAAGGATATCGTAAAAGTCAAGTCCCGAAATCGTACACCAAAGAATACTTCAAAGATGCTGTAGAGGTCATGTCATAAGTACGTGTTAGTTTACTTTTGACTGGATATCGTAAAAATTACCAACGTAAAGTAATACCTTTTTATTTAAGCGTTTACTCCACAGTCATACCTTTTTAATTTCACGGCCTTTTAATTTCAAACCCTCCTTTATAACCCAACCACTGATTTCAAACTCCGAACGAAAACGAGGAATTCAAAGCCCAAATCTGTACTGTACCCTTTATCGTACACATACTAACGAATCCAACCTTTAACCTTTTATGTTCCCTTACTGTGGACTATTCCGCTGGTTGATTTACGTCCACAAAAGGGGTGTATTTTAGAAATATTTTATAATAGTAAATATAGTATTGAAGGGTTAGCAGGCGGTCATCGGGACCCCTACTAAAACTTGGGGTCGTTTATTGTGGGTATAATCATAAATCTCACGCCACGTTATTGGCAACGGGCTAGGGGTTAGGTGGGTGGATAATTATGATAACTTAGGGGTAGTTTATGCTGGTAGTCAGAAAAATGTAGGGTACGTTGTTTTGGGTAAAACGTGTTTTGCTATCACATTTTGTAAAATAACGTCTGGATCATTAAAAAAAATTCTTCCCCACTATTTAATATTTAGATAAATAAATCTATTTTCTAAAATGCTATTCAGTTTTTAACCTGAAGCTGAATTTGTGGGATTTTTTATAATTTAAAACTATAATATTATAATAACGTTACTAAAATTTTAAATAAATAGAAAACGATTCACTTCTTTACTTACCACACAACGCAATAAATGCCAAGAACTTCATCTTTACGTAATCAGAATATCTCATAATTACATTATTTAAATGTCTAACCGCACAGTGAAATAAAACAAAACTCAGTCACATCATATCATATAAACTCACACTGTTTAGCGTATCTTATCTTTAAATACAAAAAACACACAATAACACTTTTGCCATATTCCTGGACAAAATTTTAAACACAGTATTTTATCGGACTCGAAAATTCCGAGTTAGTTTTATAAGTTTACATTTGGTTTACACCACCGTTCGCGCGCGTATTCCATATTTGAATGTCGCGGGGTACTGAGGCGTGCTCCCTGTACGAAGGCTGCCCGCCTAATGTCCTTGGTATTTCCCGCTAGGGTAGAGTCATGCGCACTGTGCACTCCCCTTTAAGAGCCCTTAAGTGGATTAAGTTTTAAAACTTAGACAATTGATAAAATGAGATCCAGTTTGTTTTGATGAAATCGTTAAGTGAAAAGTTGTAATGCCAGGTCTTTATTTGATAAATTTATGCATTCCGGAAGATTGTTGGGGCCTTGTGCCTAGAATATTAGATTTTTCGTTGTTTACTCTTTATTCAAAACACGTTACTTTGTAAAAGAAAAGAAGTAACGAGTATTTTAATATCACGAACTTTCATATTTACATTGTAAGCGGCCAGCTTTCACAGGCGACTTTGAACGTGTGGTTAGTGATTTCATCCCAACTTCACCTCCATCTGAATTAATTTTCCAGCAACTCTCCCTTAGTGGTAACCTTTGTTCGTTATACGACAGTCAGGCATGAAGTTAATGACTTTTTGCTGTAATTGCACATTTAAATAAAATTATTTATAATTCGTCATTATGACCAGACAATGGATAATAGTATCCTTCTATGTTATGTTTATTGGCTGATATAATAATTGTATTGTATTCAATATTAAACATTTAATAAACACAACACATAACATCATGACTGTATCCCCCGAATAGTTGGACAGAGGTGTATAATACATCCCCATTATGTTTAAGTCCCATTTAATTGGGGGCAAGCCTATTGCTATCAACTAGGCACAAATCTAGAATCCAGGCTGCTACTGAGAATTTTTAAATGGAAGAACCCAATACCCAATTACCAGAGATCGGCACAGGTAGAGTATATTTACCTAAACTTCGAGGAAGGGAGTAACATAGAGTAGAGTCTATCATATAACATTTTTTAAGGTTCCGTACTAAAAATATTAAATTAAAGAGCTTTGTTATACATATTACATACATTGTTTCACATTTTACATAGTACGGAACCCTAATAAATGTTATATGATTCTTCAAATCAATAATTTGCAACTCTAAATAAAGTCCAAAAAATAGTTCGTGGTATTTAAATCCCGTGATTAAAACGTCATTATAATTATTCCGGGATTTTAGAGGAGGTATTATCCACTCCTGTTACTTCCTTCCTCGAAGTTGAGGTAAATATACTCCACCTATTCCGATCTCTGCCAATAAAACTTTGCCTGACCTGGGGATTGAACCAAAGACCTCGCACTCGTGCTTAGCAGTAGCGCTTGCGACCATTAGACCAAAGAGGCGGTCATAACTAAACATTTACGCCCTTATTACAAAACATGGTCTAAGAAAAACCTAGGTTTTAAAATAGCCCCGTCTCTTTTTGTTATATGACATAAGAAAGTGATGGGTATATTTTAAACCTGGGTTTACCTTAGTCTTGGTTTAAACCATCTTTTGTAATAAGGGGGTTAATGTTTGTTTATTAACACTGTTATAAGGTAGATGTTGCGGTTAACACTACTGACAGTTTTTGATGGCAACAGCTCGGAAACATTGTTGTTAGAAACATTTACGTCATGTATCAGAAGCTGCTGGCAAATTGTATTGAAAATATTGTTTACAAGTACTATAATTGTATCGAAATCAAAAATATTCAAAAGTGCTCCAATATTTATTATCGGTGACGTATTCCGCTCTACAGACTTTTTTACATACAATACCAACAGCACAGCTTATTACAGTTTTCTGGACAGTGTTGTATCTAGGGACTGGCCATAGGGACAGCTGCCAGGGGCGCAGGACCTAGGGGGGCGCAAATTAGGCCGCTCATAACTATAACTAAAAAAATCAGCAGCAGATCTCGCGTTAAATATTATGATATTGAATGACTTATGTCTGGAAATTAAGAGCTACAATTATCAGGTGAAATCATGACTGCCTTAAATGTAAACAAAATTCCTGAATATACGAGTATGCATTTTTATTCAGCGTGTTTTTGGGTGGGAGCAAAATTTGTTCCTTGGCCTAGGTGCTCATGACCCTACCTACGACAGTGCTCTGGACTGTCACTCTGTCTACTGGACTGACTCTCACATAAAAGAAGTAGTAAAATACCCCGTAGACACCATTCTCAGTTACTGATGGGTCCATGGTTCACGAATCAGCCCCCTTGTACGATCATCAACTTGGCACTCTGACATCCAAACGAAACATTCTACTGTGTTCGATGTGTTTGTTATGTTAACTCATATATTGACGATTTCAGATAGCAAATGCAATAAAATCGTAAGAAGGTGCAAGCTATTTAACCGTTATTTTCAAGCAATGCGATATATTTTCTATTAATAATATACTTTACGTCTAAAAAGTATTTATATTATGCAATAAAGTACTGGTCAAGTTTACTTGCCTGCGGATTGCGAAAGTTACCTTAGATAAACGGACAACAATTCAACTGGCTAGCTTTAGCAAGTTAGATTTCCATTTCGCTAGCTGTCAATCAAAGCCGCGTCAGTCAGGAGCAGGGAGCATCGCATGCAGGTGAAATTGACGTTTGTTGAAACTGGATATTGTGCGCTTCCTGCTTATAGAAAATAAACAAGTATATATAGTAAGTATGTATATATATTTTGAAGTTATAACGTGTGACATAATTCCCCTTAAAAAAGAAAATGTTAAGTAGTCTTTTGGTTGTTTTCATTTACCTCTCCGAGTAAATTAGGTAAGAATGTAAATAACTTACTGGGTAGTCTAAGAGCGATTACGCACTGCATCCGATCCGAATCCGTGAAAATACGGATATAAAAAACTCCGACCGAATTCGGATATTGCTTTACGCACTGCATCCGATCCGAATCCGTGAAAATACCGATCTAGAGTAAAAATCTCGGACCGAATTCGGATGTTGCTTACGCACTATTCCGATCTCTGATTCAAATTCAAACAATTCAGTACTACGGCTACTTCGATCCGTCAATTGTTCTTCCGAATTAGAAACTCACGGATGACGGATAGAAATCGGATGACGGATGCCGGATGTAGTGCGTAAACTACCATACAAATAGTTCTATGGCTACTTCGGAACGTATTTTCGCGGATTCGGATCGGATGCAGTGCGTAACCGCTGTAACTCTTTACTTTTATGTTTTCAGGGTTCCGTTTCAGTGATGATTTTATTTTATGATTTTGTGAATTTTTTTTTTGGTTCCTGCTTTTATTTTTAAATATTCCCAATAGACTCTTTAAAATGGAATTTTTAATCCCCTTTCGGCTTTAGGGGTATTTTGTACCACGTTGTACTTTTTTGACGCCTCTGAGGGTAAAATTTCGGCGCGAACGTTCTTTCGCACAAGCGTTCTGTCGATGTCGGTCATAGCACGAACGATCTTTCGCACTATAATTCATCGCACAATCGTGCTTCGGCCTTAGGTTGTTTACACACCCTCAGAAATGAGATACCGAAAAGAGACACCGAAAATGAGACATTATGAAGTTAGTTGTTGACTTAAACCTTTTTCTATACGACGCCATGAAGTTAGTTGTTAACCTCAAATAATGTCTGAAGCTCTGCAAAAAAGAGTACGAAAAATGGGGGGGTGACGCTAGTAGACAAACATTATAAAATTTATTTTAACTTAAATATAATCTTTTTTATGTAGATGGTCCTAGGGGACCGTTTCTACGTAACCGAACCATTATTGGCGAGACCTGAAGGGTCTCCAGCCAATGGGGGGGAAGTAAAATACTTGACCTAAGCTAACTACTTGTACTACACTAACATCATGACTACCTACAACACAGCACTAAGGGCGACCCCTAGTGGGACTCGGAACTCGGCTTAGGGCGTTGCTGGCGGGGACTTAGGGGGGGGAGAGACAGCTTGATGAGGGCTGAATTATCGGTGTGACAGCGGAGTCTGAAGAGACGACCGGCTCTACGACGGGAGAGCTCGGTGGATAGTGACCGGCAGCGGTGGGACGTCGCGACGGGCCTTAATAAATGAAAATAATCTTTCTGGTAAAATGTAGAAGTATAACGACTTCTACCGCGCGTACATGAGTACACGCACCATTTTTTTTATTCAATTTAATTGGAAACAAATTTTCTTCACACTCCTTTTTCCTGTTCTAATTAATTTCGTTGCGGGTTCCAAGATAGTTCAATCATTTCCCCGGGAAACGCCGAGCTTCATTGTTTCGCCGTTTTCTGCTTGGTCGCCATTTTAGATCCTGGCTTACAGGAATTGCAGTGGTTGGAAATGTGTGGCGAGCTTGTCCCAATAAAAAAAGTCCAACCATTAAATTTTGTATATAAAAGCTTAACAAAACTTTGATCGTGAAAAGGATTCAGTATTTTTTTTAAGAATCTTACTTAACAGTAATGTACGCATTACTATACAAGGTTAGTCGGAAAGGGAGTACTAATCCGAAAGGGTGCTAAAGTACTCATAATAATGAATAAATGCTCTACAACTTTCTCCAAAAGTCAATAGTTTAAGAGAAATAGCTGTTCAAAGATTTCATAAAAATACGCAAAAATCTATATATCCTCAGATATGATCAGCTGTGTTTACATTTTAGGTCATATTTGGGATCACGAATTATAAGCTCTATTTTTTGAATTTGTAACTAAAGCAGGGAAGTAGAATTTTTGCAAGAATTTAAATAAAAATCATTTTGTTTGGAAATAAAATTGATCGAATTTTGAAATTCCAACACTTGATTTGAAACAGTAATAAATGATGCTTTAAGTGACCCACGGATTAGTACCCCCTTTCTGACTAAGCTTGTTTATACAATACTAAAATAATTGAAGAAAAGTATTAAAGTTCTTTTGAAATATGTGTATATTTATTGGATTCTTAAATAAAACTGATGTTTTTCCACGATCAAAGGTTTATTTACCTCTTAAACAAAACTTTATTTGATGAACTATAAATATCGGCATCTCAATAACTCCGAGTATGATAAACTCAATATTTTCTTCATTTCTGAAATGTTACAACATATTGTAAGGATTACAAATACCTAAGAAAATGTCATTTTTTAAACTAACAATTTCATCCTGCGTCTGGCCATGTCACTTTTTCATACCATTATCTGATAGAAATTTGACTGTCAAACCCTTATCACTTGGATTTTTTTCATAGAAATTCTTATTATAATGTCATTACATCCTTATAAGTTTATGTAAACATGGGTTTTGTAAAGAACTCAAATATGCTCGGCCTTACTGTTTAAATTAAGACGTTATTATTATGCAGAATTTTTTGACGAAGAAATGTATGAATATAAATACGGTACGGCGGCATGCAGGAATTTAATGTAATAAAATAGGAGGAAGTTTAAAAAAAAATGTTAGTATGGTTTATACTATTCTTCATCAGTAAAAGTGTCCAAGGAATCACCAGCTATGTATACAAGTTTAGTTTTAGTATAGGTACACTAAACCTGAAACTAGTTTGTTCAGAATCACTAGGAGAATCGATTGGCATAGTTTTTTACACCACATTATATTTTTCCTTTTTTTTTCATAAATTTCAATTCTCTTTCAGTAGGTCCGTTCGGTCAGTTTCCGTGTATTAGACAACCCCTGCATAGCACATCTTAGGCATTTCACACTTTACTAGGGAACTTAACGCGACTTAAACTAAGGTGTAACTTGGAGATGTATTTAAAAAAAACACACATTCAGGTAGTTCTGATGAAAATCTTGTTGGGGTTTCTCGGTTTTTGTATGTACTAAAAATAAAGTTGTATAAAAAATATATAGAATACAGCAGCATCTCGCGGCGCCACTATTTTAGCGAACGAACTTCACACGGCTATTTTATGGCTTGGTTGGTCTAAAATTTTGATTTGAATTTACATAGTATATTCCGAAACTTTAAACTTTAAATAAAAAAACATTGGATTTTTAAACAAATGAAATGAAAATACTTATTTGGCTAAAAAAATACAAGGATGCGCTCAATGTGTTTTAATTTTTTTCGTACTCTATCAGTTAAAACCATTTATAACAGACGACAGTTTATTAGTGTAGTATTTATATAAATAAAAATGACATAAGCTTTTATATATTATGTCATCGAAGACCTTCTTTATTAACAACAATATTCTAAAACTGGAACATCAGTCATCTGTAAAAACTCCAATACACGCGAGTGGTAAGCTATCAAACTACAATATTTTCTTGCAACGCCCAAGTAAACAATTCGGGAATAGATAAAAAAAATGTTCGAAAACTTGGAACAAACATTCGACAAGGAGAAAAAAGTAATTTATTCGTCGTACGTCATATTTTGCGCCCCGCGGCCCTCGTAAAGTTTGCCTACATTACGCGTCGGCGTAATAGTGGAATTTCGTACGTGACAAAACATTGGTGGACTTAAATTTCGAATAAATTTTGTATATCTATTCGAGTGTATTCAAAACAGACGAAGTTTAGATAACAGTGAACAGAAAATTTCGATTTTCATCAAACCGAAAGTTTTAAATATTATGGGTTCATTTGAGGACGAATTCCAGGGATTAGTTTATAGAAATTGATCCATAGGTTGTATAACTGCAAAGTTTAAATTATACCCCTTATCAAATGCAAAGAATTTCTTTAATAAAAAAAACACACCTCATTAATTAATCATTGTTCATTTAATTTCCTTCGTATTAGCAGATGAGCAAACATTTTTATTTTATTCAATTCATTTATGATATATAACGAGATTGAATGCAAAATACTGGGTTGTTGTTACAGTAAATAACAACCAAACAACTGTATCGAATGCCAGTAATCCCATTCTATCGATTGCATTCCGATTTAATCTGGTATTTGCTGTAGGTCAGTAGCGACCCGATCGCTGTTGAACGATTGTCAATCACTACAAAATGTGAATAGTTCTTCATTCTAGCGCTTTCAGTATTATTAGGTTTTACTTTGATAGGATATTTTTTTGGTACGGTCTTAGCATGCGTACAGACATTAATTTGATTCAGGATCATGTATCTATTAGTGTGTGTTATCAATAAAAGGGGGATGCTAATTAACCAGATCAAAGCAATTTTTCAATTACCAATATAATACATACAATAGGGTATTTGACTGAAAAAAATCAATTATTCCGTCAGTTAGATTATCAAAAAATATTTGACCCGCATATTTTTTTGTTACGTAAACCAAAATTGACGAAGATACGACACTTTTAAAATTGGCAAAACGTCACAAGCAAGTACAATTTACTTGCTTCTGACGTCACAAGCCCACCCTCAAGTTTTGATGCATTTTATCTTTCCAAATATTCATAATATAGATTTAACAAAAAAAAAAATGCGTGTCCATTATTTTTCAAAACTGGCGGACTAATTAGATTTGCAATTTATTGATGCTGTCAACATGCCTGTTCAATGATCTTTGATAAATAATAAACCGTGTGGGGACGGGCTAGAATATAAAACTTCCTCACCGCATGCTGGGAATAGACGCATGATGTAAGACTCAACAAAACCTTGCACGATTGTTGGTAGGATCTATACGGTCCACCTGGCTAGTTACGACCCTCACATTAAGTCCGACGCCAAGCAGTTCACCTACTGTGTTCCGTCGTGTAAATGTGAGAGCCAGAGGGGTATAGGGAATGCCTATTTATATCTGTTACTTGGATTCGTGTGCTCCATCTTAAACTCTGTCTGTATTAACCATCAGATAACCGAGGCTCAGACGCAAAAAAAAAACCACTTAATTCATCGTCGCCAAGTAACGCGTCATCCTACGTGAGCGATCTACAAGCGACGCGAAGCGGCGCGGCGCGACACGAAAACAACAAACAGTCGATACCTATTGAAGTGTCCTACGTGACCAAACGCACGTGGAGTGCGGTGCGGCGCGGCGCGGCGCGAAGCGAACGCTGTCAGTTGGCTTGATATTTTCACGCGAACTGGATGCGGTGCCGTACAGTGCTACTAAATGACGGCAGCGTGCGGCGAGCGGTCCGCGAGCTCGTAGGACAAAGCCGCCGCTTCGCACCGCATCGCATCGCTTCGCAATTCGCGTCGGTTTAAACCGCCTACGTAAGACGTAGGTACCGAATTAAATTTAAATAAAAAAACATCCCCTAACATATCCCCTAACAAAGTGTCTTAACACACTTTGAAATTTTACTAACGGAAGCACCTGAAAACTGAGGTAAGAGCACAAAAAGTTAGCACTATGACTCCGCCGTGAAGGGGTAAATTTACCCGTACCGGATACGGCGCTCGCCGAGAACGGTCCGGTATACGAGTACACTTTATACCAATGTTAGTGCCCGTAAAACGTCAAGTGCCCTGGTCTAAATGAAAGCGATACATGTATACAGTATTACACCTGTCCGACTTGCTTTTTATACGCCGTAAACATATATGTGTATTGGAAGATTGGATAGGAAGTGTCGCAGGATATGGACTGTTTAATAGTGTTTTGTTTATGCAGTGAATGAGGCCATTTAAAAAAAAAAAACTACCGTTCTGTGTATCACTGGCGACAAATTAATTTAATATACAGTGTGTCCCTAGATAATGTGCACAGATGAAAATGGGTAAAACTAGACAAAAAAATAACGGCAAAAAAAAAAAAAAAAGTTAGCGCGTATTTCGTTTAAATAACAACAATAATGATGGCTTAGAATTTATGTTGCATAGCAAATAAAAAAAACCTTTAAAAACAGTCATCAAATCAGAAAATATGTTTCTTTGAAGAATTTTTGAATTTTTTGTGTTCTTTTTTTCCATTTTTTTGTCGATAAATTGTGGTCTAGTTTCACCCATTTTCATATGTGCATATTATCCAGGAACACACTGTACAGCGTTTATTGAGTGAATGATTCAAAGTTAGAATTAAAATTGGATTGGAGATTGGAAGGAAAGTGTCGGAGAACACGGACTTTATAATAGTGTTTTGTTTATTTAGGGAATGAGGCAGGATGTCGAAAAAGTATAGGGTTACTTTTGTGAATACTAGTACCGTTTATTTAAACTGAAAATGCTCTTCTTCCGGCTTGTATGTTACTGTCGCTAAATTGGTTTAATGTTGAGCGTTTATTGCGTGAATGATTCAAAATTAGAACTAAAATTGGGCATTGTGCATTTTTTAATAACATAACATCATGCTTGTATTTCCAGAAGGGTTGGGGAGAGGTGTATAGTAATACCCTCATTTCGCCGTTATGTTTAAGTGCCATGTAATTGGGAGCGAGCCTATTGCCATCAACCAGGCATAAATCCAGACTTCGGGATGGTACTGAGAAAAACCATAATGAAAAACCCTGCCAGACCTGGAGATCGAACCCAGGACTTCACGCTCAGTACTCGCGTTTACAATCACTAGACCAACAAGGAAATCTTTCTCTGCATTGTATTTCAGTGCACTTTTATATCTATAACATTGCATTCATCCTTGTATTTTTTAAATCGTTTTTTTTTTAATAAATAACAACGTTGCCCCACACAAGATTTCTCTTGTATCGTGGGTGCGTTTACAGACACAAATCTCACATACACAAACGCCCAGACCCGAAACAACCATCTGTAGGCCATACAAATTTTTGTTCCGTGTGGGAATCGAACCCACGACCCGTAGCGCAGAAGCCAATCGCTTAGCCACTGCACCAAACGTGTCGTCATTGAATTTATATTGGTTTATTTTCAGGAATAGCCCTGTTGTTTGTTCTGTACTCTGATAAAATAAGCTAAACCTAGTTACTTTAAGGTATACAGCGTTCCGATTGCAGAACTACCAAACTGAATTTCGACAAATCCTTCAACGGCAAGATTTTACTTCGACACTATGGAACTCCGACATTACACTACTCCGACAATAGGCACGTTGACAGCATCAATAAATTGCAAAACTAATTAGTCCACCAGTTAGAGTTGTGAAAAATAATGGACACGTATTTTTTCTTTTGTTAAATCTATGAATATTTAGAAAGATAAAATGCATCAAAACTCGAGAGTGGGGGCTTGTGACGTCATAAGCAAGTAAAAATTGTACTTGCTTGTGACGTTTTGCGAATTTTAAAAGTATCCTTCGTCAACTTTGGTTTACGTAACAAAAGAAAAAATACGGGTCAAATATTATTTGATAATCCACCTGACGGACGAATTAGACTTTTTCAGTCAAATACCCTATTATGGAATTTCGACACAGGGGTTTAAAGTAGCCTAGCACGAAGGGGATGACGGGGGCTTCGCTCGCTCGCTTTGCTCGCTCACTCTAGCCCCCGTCATCCCCTTCGAACCTAACCTATGCTCCAAATTAGGTATGGTTTTCTAACAAACCGCAAGTTTTTTTTCTATTTGACTGCTTGTCGACGGTCCTTGCGGACCGTTTCTACGTAACCGGGTCTCCAACCAATGGGGCGGAAGTAAAATACTTAACCTATGCTAACTACTTATACTACACTAACATCATGTCTAATAGCAACAACAGCACTAAGGGCGACCCCTAGTGGGACTCGAACTTTGGCTTAGGGCGTCTGGCGGGGGAGTGGGAGTGAGACAGCTTGATGAGGGCTGAAATACCTGTGTGACTGACTGCAACAAGTCATCATCTTGAAGGAATATCGCCACAATCACCAATCTTTGCAAAAGTATGATTCTAGGTATGGATTACCATCGCATACCTAAAATCATACTTAAAACCCATCCCAATTATATAATCTTTATGAAGTTCAAAAAGAGCAGAGAAACCATTCGGAGCAGTTCAAAAAGAACTTTAACCTCATCTTGAAGGAATATCGCCCCAACCACCAATCTTTGCAAAAGTACGATTCTAGTTATGGATTACCATCGCATACCTAGAATCATACTTAAAACCCATCCCAATTATATAATCTTTACGACGTTCACAAAGAGCAGAGAACCCATTCGGAGCAGTTCAAAAAGAACTTTAACCAAGAAGAGCAATTCTATAACTACTAAAATCCACAACTTATTACTTTCGTGCAGATCAAACAGAAGCCTCGATGCCATCAAGACATAAATGTTAGCGTTGGGGCGTACATAAAATATTATAGAGGCACTTACTGATGCGGCATAAACGGCAAAATAGTCGGTCATAATATTTTAAAATTAAATTTTATTGGGAAAACAGTTACTCAAACTATTATGCGTTACGACCTTTTACCGGCCATCCCCCCATCTCCACTCGGAGTCGACAAATTGATGATATTATCAAGTGGTTTTGTCGAAGGGTTGAGCAGAAACGCATCTACTGTCATATACAGGGTGTTAACGAAATCGTGTAATTCTTTCAAACCACGTGATCTACTGGTGACACAGATTAACCCTAAATAGAAATTTTCGAAAATCAATGAAAAAAAAATCAAAAAAAAAATTTTGGATTTCAGTTTCTGACTCTATTTAGAGCCTTGAGTTATCTGACTGCAAAGAGCGATATCGCGTTAGTCGTTCCTGCCAGCCGTGTCGCCGTACTTTCATTAGTTTATGCGTGGCATCGAAATGTTCACAAAAATAAAATAATTTTTTTTGCAAAAAAAAAATTCTGATTTTTTTACTGAATCCTTATTAGGTGATTTAGATACGATCGGTAACAAAGCCGCATGAAAAAAAAAGGATTTTATTTTTTTATTTTTAATCAAGCTAAATCCCGTGCGGGGCCTGTCTACACCAGTAGTAGATCATGTGGTTTTAAGGAATTACACGAATTCGTTAACACCCTGTATAATATCCATTATAGCAGCTCATGGTGTAAGGTATTATGATGTGAGAGGGAGGGAGCCTAATTACATTCATGGGGTTCCATTCAAATTCCGGGTTATACATTGTGAAACTTTGAAAATCCGCGTACATTGTATCTGTATTTAAAATGTATTATATCTATCAAGTAATATCATTCAATATTTACCTGTCTACAAATAAAAGTATTTACAAATAAATAAAAATATCACTACTTACATAGTATAAAAGAAAGTCGCTTCCCGCTGTCTGTCTGTCCCTATATATGCTTAGATCTTTAAAACTACGCAACGGATTTTGATGCGGTTTTTTTTTAAGAGATAGAGTGGTTCAAGGAAAAGATTTTAAGCCATAAAACGTACACGTGCAAAGCCGGGGCGGGTCGCTAGTATCCTAATAAAACTATGAACTAAAATAGGGTAACAAAATATTCCTTCGCATCGTTGTCGATTGATAACATGTCCAGAAGACTGGCAGCATTGCCATAGCAGACACAAATACAATGATCACATAAAACGTATGTATTTACAATTAAAAGAAATAAAAAGCTTTCTAAATCCAAAATCTACCAAAAATCTCGTTGAAACACTATCGGAAGAGCAGTTTGCTGTTTTGAAATGGAGAGCGATAAAAAAAGTCATCGTGGTATATATTCGAGAGGGTAAAGCCCAAAATCCAGGGTTAAACCGTACCTAACTAGACGTATTGAAATCGGGCATCCCTTTGCACTGTGTTGTTTTATTGGCCTCCACTGTACGTACACATACGACCAAATTATTTGGCACACCGTTTGAAAAAGTCGTATATAATGATAGTAGCCCTCGCGGCTGTTTTAGTGCCTCCTATGGAGTGATGACGCCGTACATTTCTATATTATTGATCCTCACGCGGTTGTGATTCTGTGGCTTTCATAGCTGTAAATAGGTAGGCTTTATTGTGCCTCTGAAATATTCATATTATGCGGATAAAATCTTTCACACGTTCACAGATTTTGTTTATGTATGTAAGCTTAGAAAATATTTAACGTTGTATTTTGAAGTACGTATCTTTCAATATTAAATTATCTTCTTCTAATTCCGAGAAAATGTCATTTTCTGAAACGGCGGTAGGTTTTACGTAAAATATCATCGTATTTATTTCTAACTAAATTTAGATCCAAAATTGTGCGCTTTGTGAATTCTCGGATAAAACTAGGTCACTTGGACTTTTCCCACGTTCATCCACTTAACACCAGGATCTTCTATAATTGAACACGAAATTAGAACAAAACACAACAAAAAAAAAAGTTAAGCTAGATTGTTAATGGAATTATTATATTATAAAGCATAGACTGCATTATAGGTTTATTGAATCAAAAGTCAGTTTTAATCTGAGCGAATCTATCATGAACAGATAGATGAAGGCGGAAATATCCACCATTATTTATGGGAATCAAAAACTGAGGCTGGTTGGATGCTGCCCATTTATCTGACAAATAGTCGCCTCTTACGACACCCATGGGATTTGTGACATGGATACCATTCACATCACACACTCACACACAATTTAAGGAAACGTTTCACTCACAATTTCTAGCATTACCATTGGAACCGTGTATCTGAAAACACGTTAAAATCAATGACAAAGCGCCATTCTTGTTATGAATCGCACTCGGAAACGAAAGTTTACATATAGTATTCAGCATTCATAAGAATCCGGGGCACGAACGTTAGATATTTCGTCGGAGTCGAACAAAACACTTGCAAACGTAACGACGTTTGTACGTTGTTCAAGCCATCTATTTCGACATAGATTCATCCCAAGAGAAATTCCGTAGTGGCAGAATAACGCTCAGTGTAAAGCTTTCAATCCAGCGCTCACTTGAATGGGATCAAACATAACTCCCTGCTATATGCTTTTCGGAGTTCCGTGATAAATGTAAAACTATGAGGTCAGGCATTTGTTTACGTAATAATTATTATGTACTCTCTGGATACTATGGACTATGTGGACTCAGCAGTCATTGTTCCGATAGTCGTTACGGCGAATGGCCTCATAGCCAAGAGCCTCGATCAACACCTCTTAAGAGGCTCTCGTTGGATGGCTGGATCAAGGGCTTGATACAAAAAGCAGTACTCCCAGATACGGCACGCATAGTGAGGTTACTTTCTCTGGAGCCCTGACTGCCGGCAGCCTGGACCTTGTTCCCGATGCCGGTGGGACACTTTTTTTTTTTTTTTAAATGTTTTTATTTTTATATTAGAATATTTAAAAATGTAATTAAATATGTTTAAACATGAATAAAGGAGATAATAATTATGTAATCTGAATATGTTTGTTCAGAGTAGTTTTTTTTTGTCTAACGAACAGTCAGCTGCGCTTGCCGCAGTCAGTCTGTGGTTTGGGTGGTTGTTCATTACACATCAATACCCCTCCGTGTCTCGGAGAGTACGTTAAGCCATCGGTTCCGGGTGTCACACGAATAGCTATGACAGTCGTTACGGGTACTCAGAAGCCACAAAGTCTGACAGCCGGTCTAACCGCAGGATATTGGCATTGCCTAGGTCTGATGGCAGTCGCTCCGTGTAAAATACTGGTATTCTGCCGCATCTGGTTGGACTGGAAGTTAACCCCGAAGAACGAAAAGGCTAGGCAGAGCTCTGAATATTTTTGATAGTGTACCGAATTAGTACTATTAAAATATTAAAAGTCGTACTATAAAAGTTTAGATATTCGTTAAAAATATGTCTAACATCAAACTCCATACACAAAAAAGCGTTTAAGCGTTTTAGTCTAAGCAACAGTTATACAAGGTGTAACATAAATAACGCACAACCTCTTAAGGGGTTACTGTGCTCATCATTATGAACAACTTTCATAATGATAGCGAAAAAAATATTAAAATGTTCCCTACATTTATGTTCGCATAACTCGTCAAAATGTAGGGAACAGCTGATTTTTTTTCACGATTTCTTGTTTGGTCTCATAGTAAAAGTTGTTCAGCATGATGAGTACAGAGGTTGAACCTTTAAGAGGTTATGCGTTATTTATGTTACACCTTGTATACGATTTTGTGATAAAACAATATTAATTCTCAGCAAAATACTCACAATGTAAAACAATTCAAACCTATGAGATTTGATTCTTAAGTATTGCTATTCTTAACTAACTGGAAGAGGAGAAATCTAGAGAATGATTGCCTTATACTCACATAGCAAATTTTATGAAAACCTACTATAAAATACTGTTCTTATTCCAATAAGTTGCAAACTTTATTCTTTTTACACTTTGTAAGTACCAGAAAAAAAGATTCCTATCATGCGGAACACTGAATACGCATCCCCGCTGTAACGATTCGATCATATTTTTTGCTTTGAAATCCACACGTCGTTTCACGCTCCGAATTCACGCCTTGTTTATTTATTGGTTAAGCAGAATTCAAAATATCTATATGAGGCGTGACAACTTTCAGTTTGTGTACAATCCGCACTAGATTTTCCGCAAACGATAATGCCAACATTGTTATTGTTTATTTTTTGAGAATGTATTATGGATACATCTGTAACTTACGCCATATAGGTACGTAGTAAAATAAATTATCTATGCTCCATGCCTTCTTATTAGAAGAGGTATTCTCTGTTGTAAAAAGCACAGAACGGAAGTTGATTGACTAACAAGACTTCTGATATGAGCATGATGATAATTGATGAGTCAAAGGAGTCGCCAATCTTTTGAGTACATCGATATAATTATTATGGTACTAGCTGTATCCGGCATGCGTTGCAATGCCACTTAGAGAAAATAAGTGTGATACTAATTTGCATTTTTAAAATCTAAATACGCGATAATCCGAATATTGTGGATATATGTTGTCGATTCGAAACCCATTATTAATACGTGCTTTAATTTGAGGGGACCCGAGTTTACCGTACTGACGGGTCGAACATCAAATGTTTGACAGCTAGGAACAGTTTGTATGGGAAAATAAAATTGTTGTTTTTACTATTTTCCTCGCAACTTTTCCATATTTTCTCACCACTTAAACCTTCTCTGGACTTTCACAAATATTTCAAAACCAAAATTGGCCGTTCTCGAGTTTTAGCGAGACTAACGAACAGCAATTCATTTTTATATATATAGATAATACAGGGCGATAAAAAGTTAACCCTTAGAATTTTGTGAGGTACCTACTTGGTGTCGGAAATCGAACAACTTTTTATTACTTTCCATACGAATCAAAAAATAATTGTATTTGATTTGTATAGAAGCTAATAAAAAATACGCCATTACAAAAAGTTGTTTTATGAAAATTAATCAATTTTCGATTCCGAGTAACCGCACAAAATTCTTAGATTTTGTTTAGCTACCTATATAATTGTGTATAGAGCTCGTGTGATTCGACAATCTAAGTGAAGTTTGTTTTTTATTGCTTAGATATGGTGACCTTGCATTTATTTTTATTAACTAGCAGTGATGTAAGTACTTACCTAATCGAACAAAATAGCAACTCTAAAATTGAAACAACTTTATCTATAATTATTATTATGACTGAGACAAAGTCGTTCAACGTATAGTCTGTTTTAGCAGAAATAAAGTTACAAAATTCGCTAGCCAGACTGACCTAAACTGGGTTTACAGCATCCAGAAACTTTAATTTGTACGTGTTTTAAACTGTACTAATCCCTTCCTAGTACGACAAAATCTCTTTTGCGGTGAACTGAGACCTTAGCATAGAAAACCCTTTGTAAGGCTTCAACATCTAATCTAATAACGTTAGTCAGTGTTGTGAATCTTGTAGTTTATTAAATCAGCGTTCTGTTATCAATTGAGTTCATCATAATAATTTATTAATATAAATATATTATACTTTAGATTTTATGGTAGGCTGCAGATTTAAATCGCATGCCAATGTGACTTTTTCAATGTCATATGTACTTTCTTAGTTAATCTAAGACGCCACTGACATACGGTGAAGGAAAAAATCGTGAGGAAACCTGGACTTAATGGTCTGAAATCGCCAACCTGCAGTCAGCAAGCGTGGCGATCAAAGCTCGTTCCTTCTCTGTGTGAGAAAAGGCCTTTGTCCAACAATGGGACAAGTGCAGTTTAGATAAACAACATTTTACAGAAGGTATCCTTTTACTCGGTATTTCACACCTACGGCACTACTTATTCTTCTGATAAAGCCACATATCTGAATGCTAATTTTCCACTCGACTAAAGCCTAATTAGCACTGGGTCAGGGCCCAGGATCAACACGAAACGATAAAAAAAACCATCTTCAAACAGAACTGAAAAGCGTAAAATATTTTAAAATTAACAGTTTCCGAAGTCTGTGCTAATCTGCGCTGAACCAAATTGAAGGCATCGACTTCTGAAACTGTTAATTTTATATTATGTTAATTATTTTACGGTTTCCATTTTTTTACAAACGGTTTTTCTTTATTTTTTTTTAAAATAATTTTATTTTTCTGTTTTGAGTGGCATAAACAATTCATAAACGTGCGAGTACAGCAATCGCGAGTGATTTGCTGTTATCCATTGAAGAATTACATTATCTATCTCCAAAAGTCATCATCAGATCTTCACCAAACTTAAACGGGACCACCTCGGGAGTCTATTTAAAAAATAATCATTAAAATCGGTTCACAATGAGCAAAGATATTTCCGATAAAACATACAAAAAAAAATGAAAACATGCACGTCGAATTCAGAACCCGACTATTGAAAAGGCCGACTACCGAAAAGAGAGGACAACGAGTTTCGGATGCCGTTTAAAAATGTATCTAGTAACATAAATTCTTCAACTGCAATCTCCAACAATTAAAACATTAGTCTCCATTCCCACTACACTTAACGTAACAAATTGTAAGTAAAACAGAACAATATAATCTTTGTTTACGCGGCGTCGTTTCTTTTAAAAAGTCCGCAGAACGGTACCCGTGTTCAGTCGCATACTCCTTTAAATCCGTGGACTGAGAAAATAGGGGCAGACATATCGTATGTTACTTCCTTGTTTCCATTTCACAGTTTAAAGTGAAACGTGCTGTTATGTTTCATTCTACGCTGGTATAGTGAAGGACGATTTAAAGTTTCAAACACACATACTATCTATCATCTTGTTTATTATTGTTCAGATGAGCGCAGTTAAAATTAGCGCTAGAGCAATAACCATTAGAACCGTCTAATAATAAAAAACTATAATGCATCGTGGTGATAGATCGATCAGAGCGTCTCACAATGATTGTTGATATCACGGTTCCGCATGACGAGAACCTTGTGAAAGAAGAGAAAGATAAAAAATAATTATCAAGACTTGGCACACGAGGTTGTCGCCATGTGGGATGTTGATTCAGCAATCATTGTGCCGATAGTCGTTACGGCCAATGGCTTAATAGCCAAGAGCCTCGACCGACATCTAAAGAGACTCTCGTTGGGCAGCTGGATCAAGGGCCTGATACAGAAAGCGGTACTTCTGGACACGGCTCGTATTGTTAGGAAGTTCCTCTCTCTGAGGCCCTGACCACCGGTAGCTTGGACCCTGTTCCCGATGCCGGTGGGCTACAATATTTTTATATGTTTTTATTTGTAGGGAAATATTTAAAAATGTTACATGTATTTAGAATGAATAAATGGAACTATAATGCAACACGAAAGTTTTAAAGTTAATATTCTAGTCTTTAGTTAACTACACGTCTCAAGGTCACACATAGCACAATGGAGAGGGCTTTGCTCAGAATTTATCTACGTGATCATTTCAGAAATGATGAGATCCGCAGGAGATCTAGCGTAACCGACACAGTCAAACTTAAGTGTCAGTGGGCGGGCACATTGCTCGCTAAACGGATGGCCGAGGGGGCCAAAAGGTTCTGAAGTGACGGCCGCGTACCGGAAGGTGCAGCGTGGATAGGCCCCCACAAGGTTGACTGATGACCTGGTGAAGATTGTGGGAATCCGTTGGATGCGAGAAGCACAGAACCGGTCGATGTGGCAATGTTTGGGGGAGGCCTATGTCCAGTAGTCGAGGTTTTTCGGCTGAATGTTGATGATGGTGATGAAATGTCTTGTTTGAAGTATGATCATACGTTGTTACATTTAATGTTTTTAAACCACGAGTAACGATACTTAAGTACATCTGGTCCATCCTGGGCGATTGCTGGGCTGCTGCAAGGCGGGATTAGTCAGCTCCACTTGCTAAATGGATAATAGTTTTTTATGGCATGAGCTATTTTCGTATAGCTCGTGCTGACACGGAAGATGAGACGATTATTGACACTAAGAGGAAAAAATATATAAAAACATTAGCACAATACAGTTGGCGGGCTTCTCGCTAAAAGCAGAACACTTATAGACACCTCTGGAAGAACTAGAATCGTACTAGAAAAGATAACGGTAGATAAAGATAGGTACGGTCACAAATCTGCCTCAGGTTTCTGGAAACACAAATAATTCTTTAGTTTTCAGAACTATTCGTTCAGAATCGTTCGTCGCAATCCTTAGAAGCCCATATTAGTTCAGTAGTGTTCGATTTCAGACTGATATCAATAGAATTCCAGTTACCGATACCAAAACTTTTAATTTTGTTTTGAGGGATCCACGTAAATGCGGCATTTTTTTTTTTAATTTCACAATGTAATCTAATATTTTTATTCTAACGCAAAGTCTGGTAATTCTATTTGACATCGCTGCCTACCTAATCAAGATTTATAGTCTTCGCCATAATTAGAATAAGGTATTTATTATATTGTTTATGTATTTCATGATTTATGTATACATATTTGTACATTTATTATTACCTAAGTATGTCCTCTATTTATACAAGGTTAGTCGGAAAGGGGGTACTAATCCGAAGTCCACTTATAGTATCGCTGATGACTGTTTGAAGGCAAGGGTTAAAATTTCAAAATTCGATAAAAAAATACCAAATAAAATTATTTTTATTTTAGTTTTTTCAAAAATTCTTCATCCCTGCTTTAGTTACAAATTTAGAAAATGGTGCTTCTAATCATAACCCCAAATATGACCTAAAATGTAAACACAGCTGATCATAACTGGGGATAGATAGATTTTAGAGTTTTTTTTTTTTGAGATTTTTGAACAACTGTTTCTCTTTAACTATTGACTTTCGGGAAAAGTTGTAGAACAAAAGTTATTCATTATTATGTGTACTTTCACACCCTTTCGGATTAGTACCCCCTTTCCGACTAACCTTGTATATTTTTTTTTTTTTTAATTGTTGGGTAATCAATCTATTCAATTTTTTTTTATTATATTTTATGTATCTCTTTCGATGCAGTTCTTTTTGACCCAAAGGTTGACTGGTAGAGAATGCTTTATGGCATTAAGTCTGCTTTATGTTCCACCATTGCGCATTAAAGTATTAATTAAATACATAAAAATTTACAAAGTAATCTGTTATACATAGTTTCCCAATATTCACATGATTTCTATATCACATTTTAAGACAACAATTTTGGGAGAAATTTATTGGCGGATGTCAGTGGAAGCGCCTGTAGAAGACGCCTTAAAAGGACATACTCGTACATTGATATTATTGATGACGTTCTTCAAAACGGATGGGTGCGCTGCGCAGTAGTACTCATAACCGGTACGTGTGTATGAAAAGACTTTTATGAACGTGGACGAAGCGGAAGGAGTATGTTAGCATCGGAGCACTTGGTGATCTGTTGTTTCTGTTTACCCCCATGGGAAAAAGACATTAGTTTATGTATGTAAGTATGTAAGTTCGCCAGGTTTAGCTAGAGTAAAAAAAAACATTCGCATATTATTTCTTAAATAAATTATCCATAGAAATACTCATTAGGTTCACGAACAGTATCGGCGTCTGGACCAAGCGTTACATCTTGGCCAGCAAATTTCTTCTGATTAGTCTCCACTACACTTTTTATAAATCTATAATAATGGATCGCTTGGTCTAACTTTTTGGTATAATTAGACTTTCCCCATCTTTCAATCCATTCCACATACAGATCGTCAACTTTGTTGAGATCATAAAGACGCATTTCTTCTATAGACTTCTGTCTTGCTTTCATTTCCTTTATTTGTTCTGGCTCAAGGTCGGTAGCTGTAATAATTAAAAACGTTGTATGAGTATTCTAAACACAGTGTTCATGGTGGCTTGGAGGTTTTAACGGTATTCGTTATAATAAACAACTTTTAACGATCCGTTTTAAAAATATATTACGTATAAAGTAATCGATCAGAGAATTTGTACTAGGTACTTTTTGTCTTATTTCCGAAAATCGCGGAACTAAAGTTGTTTACCATAACTATTGGATAATATCCAAACTATACAACGCGTGTTTTTTGATATCCCATAACTCTAGGGTTATATTATTAAAGTAAAAAGAACACAAAATCTCCTAGAATAGGTGGTCCAAAAATGCATAGTTTCGAAGATATAATTTAATTATAGGTATCTAAGTTTCATTGATAAATAAGAGTAATTCATTTTTATTCAAACCAATCATTAATATTTAAAACTAAGAAAATGCGACGTTGTCATATTTCACGTAAGGGTGTTTTACATTAATAATCGTGACTTTGTTGAATTATTTCGTACGAAAAACTAAAAAAAAAATTACGATTGAAGAATAATTCATGTGCCAGTTGGTTCTTTGATAATATGATCATACCCTAGAGTTATGGGATATCAAAAAAAAAACACCTTGTATACACAGGGTGTTAAAGAATTCGTGTAATTCCTTCAAACCACTTGATCTATTAATGGTATAGATTAACCCCGTACGGGATTTAGATTGATTAAAAATAAAAATAAACTTTTTTTTCTCAATTTGAATTTTTATGTGATAGAAAATTTCGATGCCATGCTTAAATGAATGAAGGCACGGCGACACAGCTGACGGGCACGACTAGCGCGATATTGCTCCACACAGTCAGTTAACTTGGGACGCTAAAATCAATCAGATACAGAATACCAAGGTAAGTTTTTTGAAAACTTTTTTTTGTTGATTCTGTAAAAAAACCTATGCAGGGTCAATCAGTGTCACCAGTAGATAACACGGTTTGAAGGAATTACACGAATTCGTTTACACCCTTTATATACAAGGTAAGTCGGAAAGGGGGTACTAATCCGAAAGGGTGTTAAAGTACACATAACAATGAATCACTTTTGTTCTACAACTTTTCCCAAAAGTCAATAGTTTAAGAGAAACAATTGTTCAAAAATCTCAAAAAAAAACTCTAAAATCTATCTATCCCCAGTAATGATCAGCTGTGTTTACATTTTAGGTCATATTTGAGATCATGAATTAGAAGCACCATTTTTTGAATTTGTAGCTAAAGCAGAGATGAAGAACTTTCGAAAAAACTAAAATAAAAATCAATTTATTTGGAAAAAAAAAGTATCGAATTTTGAAATTTTAACACTTGCTTTCAAACAGTCATCAGCGATACTATAAGTGGGCTTCGGATTAGTACCCCCTTTCCGACTAACCTTGTATATATTTGTTACTAATTACCATTTTGATCTAATGATAGATAATTGGTTACGTTTTGAGATCCTCGTCCCGAACAGACCATTACTTAAGTAAGTAATAATTAAAAATAATTATAATTATTAATAATTAAAAATTATATTCTAACTACCCGTAACAACCGTCATAGGTATTTATATAACACCCGGGACCAACGGTTTAACGTGCTCTCCGAGGTATACAGGTTGTTAACGAATTCGTGTAATTCCTTCAAACCGCGTGATCTACTGGTGACATAGATTAACCCTAAATAGGTGTTTCTGAAATCCAGCTGAAAAAAATATTAAAAAAAAAACTTGGTTTTCTATTTCCGAGTCATTTTAGAGCCTCGAGTTATCTGACTGCAAAGAGCGATATCGCGTTAGTCGTACCCGCCAGCTGTGTCGCCGTGCTTTCATTAATTTATGCGTGGCATCGAAATGTTTAGTCAACTAAAAAATATTTTCAGCAAAAAAAAACTTTTTTTTACTGGTTCCTTATTAGGTGGTTTAGATATGACCAATTACGGCTAAAACATGAAATTTTTATTTTTTTATTTTTAATCTATCTAAATCCCGTGCGGGGTCATTCTACACCAGTGGTAGATCATGTGGCTTTAAGGAATTACACGAATTCGTTAACAGCTTGTAGAGTAATCAATGGTCACCCATCCTCGGACTGACCGAGGCAAGCGTAGCTTAATCTTGCAAAGGTTGTTAATTAGCCACGCGCCCCTCTAATTTTCAAATAAAACTTATTTTTCTAAATTATGTTTTGATTTTCTTAATTCTTCAAAATAAAAAAATTTGGCCAAATACACAGAATGTGAAAGTATATTCATCAACATCATCATTCAGCCGAAAGACGTCCACTGCTGAACATAGGCCTCCCCCAAAAGGAGGGAGTCTGCCGTAATCACCACGCTTGGCAGGCGGGTTGGCGATCGCAGTATGGTTGTTAAAGTACTCAGAGAACGCTGCTGCCCATCCTCTAGAGAATCCCTTAGTCGCCTTTTACGACACCCACGGGAAGAGATGGGGTAGTGCTATTCTATAAGTCCGGCACTACATGAGACCGAAAGTATATAACGAAAGTACATACTGATAATAATAAAGACTTAGAAACTACTTACAATATGGTTTTATATCTATTGCATAATGTTCATTTATTTCCTCAGGATCTTGATCCCCGTATCTGTTCAGTTGATAAATAGTTCGAGTTTTCGATTTAGATTTTGCATTAAGTTCATCAACAATTTTCAAATTATTAAGGAAATTATTGAACGCGTGCTCTTCATCTTTGGCATTTCTATACGTCCTTTGATATTTGTTTTTGAATGTTTCAAATAATTCTGTCTCATTATGTTCCGTTGCAACTAAATTTAATAACGGAATAATAATAATAAAGGTAGTGATCATATAAAATATCATATCACTATTTTTTCGTTTCATTAACAAGCGATATTCATTCGAAAATACAATATTTTCAAAAAATATCCGATCAATTTTTCAGCTGGTTTCTCTCACTTATCGATTAGTTCTTACAGAATATTATCTAACAAAATGTAATTAAATCTAATCGCAGTAAACCTTACTCCAAAGAAAAGTTTTCTTATTAGTAAAACAAATATAATCCTCAATCTCCAGTGTGTAATCATCTAATTCACCATGAAACGGACAAATTGAAATTCTACACGGTTATAAGTGGCAAACAGCCGTCTTTATTAAATCTCTTGTTATCTGACATTGTATCGATACAAAAGGAGATATTCCGAGAGTTCTCAACAGAATGAGGAAAATTTACATTACAAACAAAAAGAGAAAAGGAACATCCCAGACGTGAAATTACAACCGTTGGGATCGTATCATGGTTCAGTGAAGCCGGCGCAAAATAATATGGCCTTAGAGGGCCTATTGAGCATTTGGAACGAGAGCTTTATTTATCACTGACTTCACAGATCCACCACCGACCTTTCTGAAGAAAAAGATATCATTGGAAACTATAAATAACGAATGGAGATCTCTGTGACGAGAGATTCTCTGCTAAACCTAAATATTACTTCTGTAAACAATGCTGTCTGGATCATGTCCAAATATTTTGCATACCAAAATACTTTTGCTTAGATGAAAATGTAAAACAAATTTTCTAGAACTGGGGTAATTTCCAAATGGTTTACTAATAAATATAAAAACACTACAATGTAGTCTAGTACATTCTTCTAAGTTCCAATGAACTACGGTATAAAAAAATCATTCATTTCCATTTTTTAGGGTTCCGTACCCAAAAGGTAAAACGGGACCCTATTACTAAGACTCCGCTGTCCGTCCGTCTGTCTGTCACGAGGCTGTATCTCATGAACCGTGGTAGTTAGACAGTTGAAATTTTCACAGACGATGTATTTCTGTTGCCACTATAACAACAAATACTAAAAAACAGATTAAAATAAATATTTAAGGGGGCTCCCATACAAAAAACGTGATTTTTTTGCCGCTGTCCGTCCGTCCGTCTGTCACCAGGCGGTATCTCATGAGGCGTGATTGTTAGACAGTTGAAATTTTCACGTATGATGTATTTCTGTTGCCGCTATAACAACAAATACTAAAAACAGAATAAAATAAATTTTTAAGGGGGCTCCCATACAACAAACGTGATTTTTATGCCGCTGTCCGTCCGTCCGTCTGTCTCATGAACCGTGATAGTTAGACAGTTGAAATTTTCACATAATTATGATGTATTTCTGTAGCCGCTATAACAACAAATACAAAAAAACCGGCCAAGTGCGAGTCGGACTCGCGCACGAAAGGTTCCGTAATAGGGGAGCCCCCTTATTTTTTTTTTTCTGTTTTTAGGGTTCCGTACCCAAAGGGTAAAACGGGACCCTATTACTAAGGCTCCGCTGTCCGTCTTACGGAACCCTTCGGGCGCGAGTCCGACTCGCACTTGGTCGGTTTTTTTTCATTATTTTCATTTTTCTGGGTGTATCCGAATTCATGTAATTTCTTCAAACATCGTGATCTACTGGTGATACGGATTGACCCTGAACGAGATTTCACCAGACTCATAAAAAAAAAGTTCCAAAAAGAATACATGTTGTTCTTAACCTGGGTGATTTTAACACTCCGAAATGTAACGAAAACATTTCGATGCCACGCATAAATAATTTGAAAGCAAGGCGACACAACTGGCAGGCACGACTAGCGCAATATAACTCCGCGCAGTTAGTTAAATCAGGGCGTTAAACTGACTCAGAAACAGACACCACGTTTTTTACAAATTTTATTTTTGTTCTTTCTGAAAAAAACCCATGCAAGGTCAATTAGTGTCACCAGTAGATCACGTAGTTTGAAGGAATTACATGAATTCATACACCCTGTAAGGTCTACTGGTAGAAAATGCCTAAGTGTGCGTCTTGAGTGACGGCGCACGGGCGTATTGCGGATTGCGAAGCGGCTTTATCGTAGCTTTACCGTCGATACCTGTCCTTAGTGCACGCGGGAAAGTTGACGCGCGTGTTTAGCGTTTCTTTTATTTTACTTTGGTTTTAATAATGTCGATATCAAAATTCAAACGTTTCAAACACTTATTTAATGCGCCGTTCATTCCGCCTGCGCGGTGCGCCGTCACTCAGGACACACACTAAGGCATTAAATCTGCTTCTGTACAAATATTGTACGAAACGAAAAAATATATAAATAAAGTACACGTTACAATATCGTACATATGGTACATCAAAACAGAGATAATTGAATTTATGCATACACAATATTCATAGGGAAGTCCTATGCTATCAATAGTGAAGGCACGAATTTAATTTCGGCCCTTTGATCTAATATTCAGGGGTCGAACTTTAAATGCGTTAGACCCAACGGTAATCTCTCCGTGTCCTTGTGATTAAAATTTCCCATCGTTAGGACTACCTAGTTGATGGAATTTGATAATTAAGGGGTGCTGATAATATTAAAAAGCGCTTCCTTTTACCCATGGCTCCAATGAGGTGATTTTGTAAGGCAATATTTTATGTATTTAGGTACTATATTTTGATGAAGATTCCCTCATCCAAATTTAAAAAAAGTAAGTTTAAAAGTAGATTTAATTAATTTAAGATTTAATTGGACGACACGTTTGGTGCAGTGGCTAAGCGATTGGCTTCTGCGCTACTGGTCGTGGGCGTTTGTGTATGTGAGATTTGTGTCTGTAAACGCACCCACGATACAAGAGAAATCTTAGAGTGGGACAAAGTTGAAAAAAGAAACTAAATTCCTTCTTTCCGCTTAGTATAGTGCAGACACAGTAGATATACTTCTAAGCTAAAGCAGTACCTCAAATACCTCAAAATAATCGCCTGAATTAACACACTCACACAAACACGCACTGTATACTGTGTGTAATCCACTCTTTGTCATGTACTTTATGATAGCCGTGACTGACTGTATTCCGATGATAACTTAGAAGTCTTGTTGCAGTGCGTGTCTTTGTGAGTGTGTAAATTCGGACGATTGTAGGTAGTTGAAGTACTGCTTTAGCTTATATACAGTGGTATAGAGGAAGTCTAAAGTTAAGAATGTACACGTTTAATTTTTTTATTAGGATAATCAAAACCCAAACTATACGACTACCATCAAACAATAGAAAGCATAAAAGAAATTATAATATTTTTTTGATGAATGAAGTACACACATCAAAAAAAGTTTGCGATCACTAGCATAGAATCTGACATCAGTCATTTGTATACATACATGTAGAAAGCGGGTTGCCGACGCCGACCTACCAGCGCTTGTCGGTGCTGGTCCGCGCAGTTAGTCGGCACCGGTAGTCTCTACACTGTGTGGCGAACCAGCGCCGATAAGCTCCGAACTTCGCCGACAAGTTCCGACCTGCTCCGATCAGCGCTGGTAATCCGTCATTTGTTGCTATATTTGCGCGAATTTTCTATTTGGAACAAGGCGTATTTTTGTTAAAAAATGCCAGCCCTTGCTTCTACCCGCTTCTTTATGTAGCGGTTACCTGCACGGACTAGTACCGATAAGCGCTGGTAGGTTGGCGCTGGTTACCTGCTTCCTTTATGTATACGCCCTTAGATATATTCCCTATGATTATGAGATCTATATAAAATCGAAGTTTTAAAATAGCCCCGTCTCTTTTATATGTTCTGACGTTAAAAAATGAAGCGCAGTTGAAACTACGCTGTAACGCGCAAATATTGTATTGAACAACGATATCGCTCAGCAGACATTTTATATGGACACCTACACACAACGCTATACTATTAAAGTTTGGGATTGCTCAATATGCTATACTATATAGCGAAATAGTATAGCGTAGTCTGAACTGTCCTTGATGGGCAAATTTTAAATCTGGGTAAACCCTGACTAGGTGAACCATAGATTTGGTTTAAGACATCTCGCTGAGCTGGACACGTTGCTAGGCGTAATGATGGCGGGTGGTGTAGGGCTATGACTGGGTGGATACCGAGAGGCAAAGCGAAGCTGAGTGGAAAGCGATCCTTTCTACAGACCAGCCGCCAGATGGGTCGACGATAATACAGCGATCGCAGGAAAGACCTGGATGTCGACCAAGGAGGGAGCGGAGAGGGAGAGAGAGGCGACGACCACTCTCCCTTCCCACGCCAGACGCACCGGGCGCCGCCGGAGGGCGCGCGACGGTCCTCGGCCACCCTAGTGTGTGGCCTACGGGCGACGGGTTAGGGGACCCGTCGCCCGACCAGTAACGGGCCCGAGAAGGCGGCGCGCATGTTTTCCGTGCACGCCTCTCAAGAGAACGTGGGGCAAGGCCCCACAGAAGAAGAGGTCCGCCAGGAGCTGGCGGACCGAGGCCTGCCGGGGTTGCGGCGCATACAGCTGCGAATCCCGCGACCCCGGCCAAAGGTCAGGAGAAAGAACACCGTGGGTTTTTAGCCGGTAAGAGTCCGGCATAACCCTTCGCTTTCCCCAGACGAAGGATATCCATGAGGATTTTACAATGAAAAAAAAATTTGTAAAGACCTGGATGTGATTGGCGCAGACCAAAGAAGATTGGTACAAGAGAGAGGAGACTTATAATAGTGGGACTATAGGGGCTCAGGATGAAACCATCTCTCGTAAGTAGAGAGTGGTTTGAAATTAATCCATTTTTGTTTTTTATAGTTGCCCTCAACCACGAGAAGTTCAACTTTTCCGATACCATCAACATGACTGATGTAGTTTAAGATAAGCTAGAGACAACCGAATTCACTTTATTACACTAACAATAAAAGTTGAATTACAACAGATAAGTGTCAATAAAACTAACGAAACTTATCCGACGAACATGACAATGTAGGAGATGTCACAAGTAATAGTCAACTAATCAGAACAGAACTTATAGTCGCAAACCAAAGTTTGTGTCAATGTTTTCGCTCTCAACGTAACGTTCACGCCCGTATTGACTATTTTTTTCATCCGAACGAACTTGTATACGACTGATTTCATATGTTTACGTCTCTTTTGAAATGCCATCAAAATCTAACCACGGATGATTTATTGCTGAAATATCGTTGCACGAGTACCCACCGCAAAGCGTTCGACGCCTAAAAATGTATTGCCAAATAATAGCGCCACATAAATCTCTGTATTTTATAACGCAAATGAGAGACCGCCATCGATTCAACTCGTAACGCAATAGATGACGTCATCATAATTATTGGGCTTAACAAAACCGGGAATGATTGCGAATGTCGAACCGTAATCAAAATCCCTTTGGTAATCAAAAATTTTTGATCTCTGCAAATTAACGCTTAGATTAAAACGATTCGGTTAACGATTGGACAGGTATGTTATTTTAACCTGTCGGTAACACAGGACCTGTTTACATTTAAGCGTACCTCGTGTGATCACGATCACCTATCTTACGAGGCTATTATTCTTTTAGAAGCCGTTCAACGTACATAACACGTGACTTTTTTCACAGATGAGAAGACAGGAGCTCACGGCTAACACTCTATCGGCGAAAATTGATTTTGCAGAGGAAATATTGTAAATTTTCTAGCTGCGCCAAGTTGAACGCAGTGTCAGCGAAACGTCAGGGTGTACTTTGTGATGCGATAGTAAATACTTCCACTATCGATTTAAGCTTGATATCGGGAACTCGAAGTAGTGGTTATTGAAGAAATATATTCTACTAAATTGTTTCCAACATGTGAAATTTAAAAAATACTATACATACAGTGGTGGACATATAATTAGAAACACCAAGTGTGACTTTTATTTTTACCACAAATTAACTTGATAATTAATGTTATACGTATCATAGAGGGCTTATACCTATTTATCTATAATGTATCCACATCATGAAGTATTATTATGTCAGTTTTGGAAATATCATACAACCGTTTATGTAAAAATTGGTATACTTTATAAAATAAAATGAAGCAACACAACGTACTAAGGTGGACAACTAATTAGAAACAGAAAAAAAACATTAGCATAAATATGAACAAAAGTAACGAAACAATAAATAATAGAGTTAAATGGTACAAACGTTTTATAATAAACAATTAATGTTTGGTTGGGAAGCCTCTGCTGTCGATTACAGCTCTACAACGACATGGCATTGATTCTATCAATGTTTCATACATTTCCAGGGAATATTTCTCCAAGCTTCTACAAATGCGTCTTAAAGTTGTTGTAGTATGATACTACTAGTAGTACGATGTTAGTGATATGTTTATTGGACAATGTTTTCTTTACAGTGTACCACAAATTTAGATTTGATTCAAATCCGGACTATTTACAGACCACTCTAACACCGACACTACAATAATCCAAACCAAAGAAACAGCGTTAAAGCATTTCTAAGAGACTAATTAGTGTCGGTGTTAGAGTGGTCTGCAAATAGTCCGGATTTGAATCAAATCTAAATTTGTGGTACACTGTAAAGAAAACATTGTCCAATAAACATATCACTAACATCGTACTACTAGTAGTATCATACTACAAAAACTTTAAGACGCATTTGTAGAAGCTTGGAGAAATATTCCCTGGAAATGTATGAAACATTGATAGAATCAATGCCATGTCGTTGTAGAGCTGTAATCGACAGCAGAGGCTTCCCAACCAAACATTAATTGTTTATTATAAAACGTTTGTACCATTTAACTCTATTATTTATTGTTTCGTTACTTTTGTTCATATTTATGCTAATGTTTTTTTTCTGTTTCTAATTAGTTGTCCACCTTAGTACGTTGTGTTGCTTCATTTTATTTTATAAAGTATACCAATTTTTACATAAACGGTTGCATGATATTTCCAAAACTGACATAATAATACTTCATGATGTGGATACATTATAGATAAATAGGTATAAGCCCTCTATGATACGTATAACATTAATTATTAAGTTAATTTGTGGTAAACATAAAAGTCACACTTGGTGTTTCTAATTATATGTCCACCACTGTATACCTATAATTAGGATTATAATATATAATTTGGGTGCATGAAAAGAGCATCCACAAGTGACGATACTTAAGTACGTCCGGCGCACCCTGGGCAGTCAGCCCCGCTACCAACCTTGCTGACTGGCTAATCTTTTCACCACAGCATGAGCTATTTTCGTATAGCTCGTGCTGACACGAGAGAAGAAGAAGAAGAAGAATACTATACAAACGAATACTATGTAAACGAATTCGTGTAATTCCTTCAAACTGCGTGATCTACTGGTAACACTGATTGACCCTGCATAGGTTTTTTTTCAGAATCAATAAAAAAAGTTTTCAATAAATGAACCATGGTATTCTGTTTATCTGGGTAATTTTAGCATCCCGAGTTAATTGACTGCGTGGAGTGATATCGCGCTAGTCGTGCCCGTCAGCTGTGTCGACGTGCCTTCATTAATTTATGCATGGCATCGAAATTTTGTATCACATAAAAAAATATTTGGGTTTATTTTATTTTTGATCAATCTAAATCCCGTGCGGGGTTAATATATACCATTAATAGATCATGTGGTTTGAAGGAATTACACGAATTCGTTAACACCCTGTATAGGTACATTATTACTTACAACGGATTTGATACAAACTTATTGCAACTACACGCATTCCTAATCGAGAACAAATCATTCTTTTCCCGTTATCATAACCCTCCCCTAGTTGGTTCAAAAGTGCAGGTTTTTATGAAGCCTGTGTTGATGGCTGACTCTGTGAAAAATCCAATAATGCTATATTTGTTAAAAATGCGGATGAAAGCTTTATTAATAAAAACGATGAACAACATGTGTCCTTTTAGAGGTGCGTAGATAATAATAATAGTATCACCCTTCATTGGAAAAGATCGAAGGAGCCCCAATAAAGATACACATTCCCGTACTAGGTTTGTTTTTGAGACTGACTACGTTTTTACGTATAAAGGTGATGTAATATAATAAAACCGGCCAAGTTCGAGTCGGACTCGTGCACGAAGGGTTCCGTACCATTATCTACAAAAACAGCAAAAAAAAACATGTTTGTTGTATGGGAGCCTCCTTAAATATTTATTGTATTCTATTTTTTAGTATTTGTTGTTACAGCGGCAACAGCAATACATCATCTGTGAAAATTTCAACTGTCTAACTATCACGGTTCATGAGAGCCAGGCAGCAGTCAGCCAGGTGCCAGACAGACAGACGGACGGACAGCGGAGTCTTAGTAATAGGGTCCCGTTTTACCCTTTGGGTACGGAACCCTAAAAATAACCTATCTCCACACTCGCTTTGAGGTATTATTATAATCTATAATTCGTATCAGAAACCGTTTATACATAGAATTACGTAGATTTCAGTAATAAAGATTTGATGCTATCATCAAATCTTAATTTAATTAACACCACAGCTATATTCGTTTCGCTACAAATCCATTACGTTACTTTCACTTTTTTACAATCCTTTTCTATCCCACTGCTGGGTAAAGGTTTCCCCCAGAATCTTCCATTAGCTCTTTGCCTGCGCCATCTCAAACCAGCCCTCGCGGTACGGATCCAAGTCATCTCGCCACCTTTTTGAAGAACATCATCAATAACATTGATGTATGTCCTTCTGGGGTACTGGCGTTTCCACTGACATCTGTCTTACAAAATCCTTTTGTTAATCGCCGTTCACTCATTCTCTCAACATGACCAAACCACCTAAGCATACTCCTTTCAATTTGTGTCACTACATCACCATTCAAAAAACATACCTCATGTTATATTTATAGTTAAGTAACCATTCCATACTGACCGCAAAACGCTAAATCAAAATGAATTGTAGGTCATCTGCTTTTGCTTATTATGTTGATAATAAATTTCGCGTTTCGGTCATTTATTTAAACCAGACTGTGACCTTGGTCATTATCATATCAGCCTACTGCCGTCCACTGTTGAAGGTAGGCCTCCCCCAGAGATCGCCAACCATCCCGGTCTTGGGCAGCACGCATCCATCCGCTGCCAGCCACCTTTTTCAAATCGTCGGTCAATCGTGCCACAATGCGTCCTACACTGTTTGCCCAAACGCGGTCTCCACTCTAACACGTGTCTGCTACATCTACCATCTGTTCGTCTGCAGACAGGGCTGGCCCACTTCCACTTCAGCGTGCTAATTCTACGCGCAATGTCGGTGACTTCAGTTCTCTGGCGAATGACTTCATTGCGAATTCTATCCACCAGAGAAACCCCGAGCATCGCTCTCTCCATAGCTTGCTGAGCAACCTTAAATTTTACTTTTTTTTTTAAATGTGACCTTGGTCGTTAGCACCAAAAAGCTATCGTGTGCACTGTTTAACTCCAACCTATAATGAAAGACAGAACGTCTATAAAGTAGGACACTGTTCTACCCAGCTGTAGGTAGCCGGAGTACTTTGACCGCTCAACTCCGCTTGGTACGTAATAAAAACGACTGATGTACACAGTTTACCAGCAAACATGTTGATGCTTCTTGTTTAATCACCTTTCAAACTTGTTACCCAAGTTAACCCTAGGACACTTAACCCAACCAGCCGCAACATAGTACCAGGGACTAAGCAACTTAAGTGCTTTGTTTCTAGAATTTAAAGCTGAATTTAGAGTTCGTCAAGTTAGTGTTGGACTTGTTACTTAGTGTATGTTTAACATGTGTTTTGTCCAAGTTTTGTTTGTCATAAACAAAAGGGAAACAGATAATTTTTCGTCATGTTATTGCTTTGCCGCTTTCCTGATTGTGTGCTTATTTTTATGTTAGCCTATACTGTCCCACTACTGGGCAAATACTTCCCTCAAGTTCTGCCATGTTCTCTTTTCCTGCGACACCTTTAGGGCCTTTTTCCTGTGACGCGGATTCGTGCCCGCAAGCGTGCGTCACCCGCATGCGTGGCGCTCACAGTTCACCTTTTCGTGCGTGTTTCACGCATCACAATAAATACATGTATGAAAAGGTGAAATTCAGGCGCATGACAGGAAAAAGGCCGTTTTTTTTTCGGCATTGAAATCCTCATGGATGTCCTCAGCCCTGGGGTGGGCGGAGGGGTCTGTCAGACTCTTACTGACTAAAACCACCCCGATGTTCCATCTCACACCTGCGCCGGGGGTCACGGGAACTAACGATACTTCCACAACTCCCGGAGGAAAAAAAGGCCCTAAACCAGCCCATGCGGTACGCGTCTGGGTCATCTCGCCAACTCTTTCTGGGCCGACCTCGGCGGCGCCGTCTATCTTCAGGCACCCATTGTGTGGAGATTCTTGCCCAGCGCTCGTTATGCATTCGGCTGACTTGATCCGCCTGATCCCATTTCACCCTGGCAGCTTTTTACACTATATTAGCGTAAAATCGTTCAGATGCGATGAGATGGATGAGATGGGTTACTCTGTGTTTAACAATTCCAAATTGTAATAGCTTAACTTTAAAGCTAAAGGTAATGTTATGCCCATACATCAAATATGCTTGACGAACCGATATCCAATACAAAATATTTTAACAGGGCGTTCCAAATTTCAAATTTATGTGTACCTAGTGGCCATAATTTATTCGAAACAATGGCGATCTCAAAATAATATCTAGCGGCTATAAAAACATCACACAATAGCCCGCGGACGGGTGCAAACTAAATCCCAAACAAAGTTGCACGTATTAAATAAAGCGTTGATGTATGGCCAACGTGATTAACCCTCGAATTTCGGCGCGGAATTACGGCAGTTACAGACGTCGCCAGAACTTTTCTTTAGGTGATAAACGCTCTCGCAAATTGCCCACATTTATTCGAAGCTTCAGGAAACCGCTGCTAATGTGGACCGGGAGAAATTCCTCTTTGTGAACCACCATACCTCTTTATACACTCATGTCGACGCATTCATTCATACAACATTGAACTTTACTGAACACTCGTTGCAAATGAATTGAGTCGAAATTGCGCTTTAAAATCGTTTTATGGTTCAACGCGAGATTATTGGAAAATGTTTCCGTGGAATTAATTTAATTCATTCAATTATAATTATCGCGTGAACGATATGCTGTCGTTGTGGTGGGCGCAGTTTTATAACGTGTTAATTGATTGGTTTGATTACTTCGATGGGTTGGCAGAGTTCTATATCAACAATAATATCACGCCTGTATTTCCCGAAGAGTTGGGCAGAGGTGTATAAGAACACTCTCATTTTGCTGTTATGTTTAAGGCCCATGTAATAGGGGGCGAGCCTATTGCCATCGACCGGTCACAAAACCAGACTACTGGCTGCTACTGAAAAACCCAATAACACTTTGCCCAACCTGGGGATTGAACCCAGGATCTCACGCTCAGCAGTCGCGCTTGCAACCACTGGACTAACAAAACAGTCAATTTTTAGAAATATTTATCGAATTAACTGCCCAATATTCATAATTTAGGTCAGAGCTACTTTTCAGATTGCACTACTCCCTCACAGTGACAATTTGCATCTAGAGTGAATGATACTGAAGGCCCTTTTTCGCCTATTTGCACATTAGAAACATAGCACTTGCTCTTAGATTTTCATCCGAGCCCGGACCTCTGACTTTTCGAATTCATGTACAGATCAGAATTTGATTACGTTTTACGAACGATGAAGGAAGACATCGTGAGGAAAGCAGCCTCAAAAAAATTATCTAAAAACCCGACTGCATAAAAATCGAACTTAAAAGATGCAAACAAGATGATAAGATAAAGTTAAACTTACGTAGGTTTTCATAAAGTCATACTATGAAATCATCATGCAGTCAGAGGCTACGTATGTTTTGGCCATCCAGGTTTCGAATTACATAATTCGTAGGTAGTGTAGTGGATGTGTCTATGTATACTATGTAGAGTATCTGTATGTGTGCTCATCTTATTGATATATCGATTGTATCCCCTAATTATAGGCAGTATTAAATCATATTCTACTCTATTCGCACGTTTCTTTCATCTCTCCTAACTCACCACCTTACATGGCGACCCTGCCATTCGATGCGGTCCGGCGGGATTCGGTTAAGCGCAACTTGATCTACCGATTTAATTTTTATTAATTAAAAGGTTATTGAAACTTGTTTTCGAGAATGTGTCGTTCCAACGTCGAAAAAGAGGATGTTTTTATTACGCAAACTGCATCAGGTGGATCTAACTCATCGTCAATGCAAGAGTACCACTTATCAAATATAAGCATAGTGATGTTTATAATTTGCACATTGCTCGGCATTGCTGGATTATATGCAGTATACAAAATCTACAAAAATTGTCACCATGGATGGATACGAAACGAGTTTCTAACCCAAAATCTGATGCGATCTTTTCGACGATCGAACGCGAAGCCTGAGGCTAGTGTTTGTTACGAGTGTCATCACCGCCAGGAACAAGGCTCACTAGAACCTATAGCCAACCCCCGAAAGCAATAATGAGTCCTACTTATCGGAATCAGTGTTAAGTGAAAAGTAAAAACCAGTGTCAAGTGTGAGTTTATTAAATAAAAAAAAAAAAAAAATGGTGTGTGTACGCAGCGGATAGTTTATTAAAATGGTATTGGTGTATTCCAAAAGTACTAATAGTTTATTTTCATTTTCTTTTTTTTGTTTTGGTTTGTTGTTGAAGAGTTTGTCTTATACCGAATTTAGTGTAGTCCGCCGTATAGTATAAATACATGTCATCAAAGATTGGTCACTATTTCAATGGGTAATGGCAAATGAGCTTAAAAATATATATGATAGACTTAAATATATTAAAGATAACTTGGTAAAGTTAAGTTACTCGAAAAGGACTACAACTATTTTACAACAAAAATTTAACGAGGCAAGTCAATTGCGCAACCAATTTGATGAATGTATTAATATTTTATCAAAACAAATCGAACGTAAGCAAATTAAAAGCTCAGTTTTGAAAGAAATACAGTCATATTGCGATTTGATTAAAAATATATATGTCCAAATAGAAAACTTTTGTTCCAAAGATTACAGCTCGCTACTTAGTTCCGAAGGTACTGTCAAAGGTGTTGAAAACAAAACAAACAATATGGAGAGTTTCAACTTTCGGACAGCTGTTTCGCTACTCCCTGTGATGACTGGTGATGAAAACGTCACTAAAAACCTGATTGATGCCATAGAATTGTACAGTTCTACGCTCGATGGAGAAGGTAATATTATGTTAATAAAATTTATACTAAAAACGCGATTGAGTCAAAGTGCAAAATTAAGGTTAGCATTGTCATACGATACTTGCGAATCACTTATTAGTGATATGCGACATCATCTTCTTACTAAGAAATCTAGCACTTCAATACATAATGAGTTGATGCAAATGAGACAAGATGGTATTTCTATTGATAATTACGGAAATAAAATAGAAGAATTATTTGTCGACTTGACGATATCCCAAACAGGCGATGATCAAAATGCATATAAAATACTACGCCCTATAAATGAAAAACTAGCAATTAAAAGTTTTACAGACGGCTTGCGAAATCGTCAACTTAGCACCATTTTGTCAGCGCGTAATTATACTACTTTAAAAGATACGATAAGAGCGGCTAAAGACGAAGAGGCTTCATGTAATCGTCAAGACACGGAGGCATCTGTGTACTTCGGATATCGAGGAAGACCCGGTAATTACAGATATTTCCGAGGTAATAATAGAGGAAAGCAGTTTTATCGTGGGGGTAGCCAAAGGGACACTTTCAATAGTCAATTTCAAGGTCAAATTTCAGACCAGTATCAGCAGCGTGGTGATCGTGGTTATACGCGTGTAGGATCATACCGTGGCAGAAGGAACCGTAGCTTTACTCGATCTAACAATAACATTCATTTTATAGAAAATAATAATAGTATGAAAAATCCTGAATTTGTGGAACAGACAGATCAGAATTCCGAAGATAGTAAAAAGGAACCCGAAGTAGAGTTTTTTCGATAATAATTTTATATTAGCCTGTGAGTACAATAGTTCGGTGGATTTTTTTGTACAAGGTGCCAAATATGGGTTACTTATAGATTCCGGAGCATCTATGTCAGCACTAAAATATGAAACTGTATTACATTGGAATATTCCAGTGCACGCAGAATGTATATACATAAATGGAATTGGGGGCAAGGTACAAACAGTGGGCTATGTTTTTGTTACACTACACATAAATGGGCAGGAATTTGTACACAAATTTTACGTTATCAACTCCTTGCCTTGTATACAACATGGAATAATTGGAAGAGATTTTTTACGCAAATACAAAGCTATTTTAAACTTTGAAAATAATACACTGTCATTAAATAACTGCAATAATATCGTAATTTTATCGATGATTAGTGGCTCCTTAGGTAAAGGCAGCTTCCTTAGTATACCACCGAGATGTGAAAAACTATTTATGGTAAATAGTAGCGTAAGTAACGAATGCGTAGTTTTACCGGAAGAGCTATGCGAAGGAGTTTTCATAGCCGGAAGTCTCTGTAAACCTACTAATGGCCAAATTTGCATTCAAATATTAAACACTCGTGAAACACAAGTAAACCTTAGCTATTTTAGACCGGAGATACATAGTTTGTCAGATTATGATATTTGTAATTTTGAAAAAGATAATAGTATTGATGGAGATAGAGTACGTACCATGTTTTCTCAGCTAAATCTAAGTCATCTGAATAATGAAGAACGGGTATCAGTCCAAAATATTTGTGCCAAGTTTTCAGATGTATTTTACTTACCTAATGATAAATTAACTACAACTAATCTTTACGATCAAACTATCCAGTTACAACCAAACGCAAATCCCGTTTACGTCAAACAATATAGATTACCATTCTCACAGCGTAATGAAGTTGAAAAACAAATAGGTAAAATGCTTACTGAAAATATTATCGAACCTTCAAAAAGTGAATGGTCTAGTCCTATTTTGTTAGTGCCTAAAAAGTCGGATGGCGTATCGAAAAAATGGAGATTAGTAATCGACTTCCGTAAACTAAATACCAGAATTTTAGATGATAAATTCCCCCTTCCGAATATCACCGATATTTTGGATTCCCTATCTGGTGCAATGTATTTTTCCCAATTAGATTTATCTCAAGCTTATTATCAAGCGAATTTAAACCCTGAGTGCAGAAAATACACTGCCTTTACAACGCCTTCAGGCCAATATCAGATGACACGACTCCCTATGGGATTAAAAATCAGCCCCAGTGCATTTTCTCGACTAATGACCGTAGCAATGTCTGGACTTACGTATGAAAAGCTATTTATTTATTTAGATAATTTGATATGTTTTGGTCGTAATCTCGATATTCATAATAACAATCTGATCGATATTTTAACAAGACTTCGAAAAGTTAATTTAAAATTAAACCCAAGCAAATGCGATTTCTTAAGAAAAGAAATGCAATTTCTAGGACATGTTGTTTCAGCCGAGGGTATAAAGCCGGATCCAGAAAAAACCAAAACAGTTCAAAACTATCCAATTCCAAAAAATGTTGATGAAACGAAACGATTTGTAGCTTTCACTAATTTTTACAGAAAATTTATACCTAATTTTGCAGAAAAATCCTTGCCTCTTAACATACTTTGTCGCAAAAATGTAAATTTCGAATGGACCGAAGAATGTCAACAATCTTTTTCTTCACTCAAAGATTCGTTAATATCTCCACCAATACTACAGTATCCAAATTTTGATGATAAAAATAAATTCGTTTTACAAACCGATGCTTCTGGCTATGCAATTGGATCCGTATTATGTAATAGCGATAATAGGCCAGTAGCATTCGCTAGTCGCACCCTTAATAAAGCAGAAATTAGGTATCCAACAATAGAGAAAGAGCTACTCGCTATAGTGTGGTCGGTAAAATATTTTAGGCCGTATCTTTATGGTCGGAAATTTTTAATTAAAACTGACCACAAACCATTAATATATCTCTTCAACATGACTAATCCGTCCAGTCGTTTGACTAAATTCAGGTTATTATTGGAAGAGTATGATTATACTATTGAGTATGTTAAAGGAGCGGACAATGTAGCGGCAGATGCTTTATCACGCATCCGGATATCAAGTGATGAACTGAAAGAGATGAACGAGCATGTTGTGTCGGTATTAACCAGAGCGCAGAGACGTCGAATGAGCGAAAGAAATGTTGATGGTGATTGTGACAACTCTGTGGTTGATAAGGTTACCACAAACGATTGGACTGATCACCCAAAAGTTGTAGGAACACTTAAAAAGCCAAAGGATTGCACTGAATTATTGTTTGTGAATGAGAAAGAATGGGATAGGATAAAAAGTAATTCAACAGAAAAGTCTAATTTATTCGTGTTTATATCGGAAAAATCAATTATTTACGTTAATCCTACTTTCCGATCATATCGTGCACGAGATGCCTTTGTGAGGGAGTTGGGTTATTTTTGTAATCGAATAAAAAAAGATTGTGTGTTTATTGTAAAAAATGATGATAATACGGAATTGATAAAAGAGTTAACTCGTTCTATAAATGAGACACCAAATTGGTCCGGACCACGTATAAATATTTTAAAAGGTGTCAAAAGAATAAACGATTGCGATACGCAACGCGTAATATTAAATGACTTTCATATGTTACCGACAAGCGGTCACGCTGGCATAAGGCGTATGATTAATAATATAAGAAAACGTTTCTTTTGGCCAAGATTAGAGAGAGACGTAATTGAATTTGTAGGTCGATGTGACAAGTGTTTACGTCAAAAACATTTTAAATACATAAAAGAACCTATGGTTTTAACTGATACGGGACGTTCAACCTTTGATAGAATATATTTAGATCTAGTAGGGCCCTTATGTAAGGATAGTTATAGTTATGCCTATATTCTCACACTACAGTGTGATCTTAGTAAATATGTAGAAGCATATCCCCTTAGGAATAAGGATACTATTTCAGTAGCAACAGCTTTAGTAAACAATTTCATCTTACGTTACGGAATTCCTCGACATATTATATCCGATCGGGGGACTGAGTTTGTTTCGACAGTTATGAAGAAAGTGTGTAACATTTTAAAAATAGCACAAATAACATCAACTGCTTATCATCACCAATCAATAGGAGGTCTAGAGAACAGTCATAAACATTTAATGTCTTTTCTTCGTATTCAAACAGATAATGAACCCCATAATTGGAGTGATTGGTTACCATACTGGTGTTTTGCTTTTAACACAACAGTGCACATGGAAACAAAATATACACCGTTTGAACTTGTTTTCGGAAAGCTTTGCAACTTACCTAGTAATTTAACATTAGATGTAGATCCGTTATATAATCATTATGATTATCCTCTGCAACTAAAATATAGACTACAAAAATCGCAATATGACGCAAGACAAAATTTAATAACAAGTAAGCAAATTAGAAAAAATAAGTACGATTGTTATACAAATCCTATTACATACAATGTTGATGATATGATCCTACTAAGAAACGAACAAAGTGTAAACAAATTTGATCCTCTTTATATAGGTCCATTTAAAGTTATTGATGACTGTGGACCAAATATAAAAATAGATTATAAAGGTAAAGAAATGTTAGTACATAAGAATAGAACTAGGCCTTATACAAAATAATATTATATTTGATTTTGTAATTGTAATACTTAATATTTCATTAGTATTTTTTATAGTTATATAAATATACTATGTAAGGTAGCTGCCTACATCATAATTATTTTGTAAAAATATGTAAAGGAAATAAATATGATATGAATACGTATAAAAAAAAAAATATATAGTATTGTATACAAAGAATGTTATAAATGTTACTTATAAAATAAAATAAAGAACAATGTAATGATTCTTTATTTTTTTTTATCCGGTGGGCATGTAGTGGATGTGTCTATGTATACTATGTAGAGTATCTGTATGTGTGCTCATCTTATTGATATATCGATTGTATCCCCTAATTATAGGCAGTATTAAATCATATTCTACTCTATTCGCACGTTTCTTTCATCTCTCCTAACTCACCACCTTACAGTAGCCTCTGACTGCATGTTATGATTTGATAGTATGATTTTTTGAAAACCTACGTATATTATCATAGAAGAAATAACAAAGTATGAACATGAACACTACAGGGTTATTGGTAAAACACTAGCGACCTCTTAAGGGGTCATTGTATTCATCATTATGAACAACTTTTACTAAGGGACCAAAAAAGAAAACGCGAAAAAAAATCAGCTGTTCCCTACATTTATATTCGCTTACCTCGTCAAAATGTAGGGAAAAGCTGTTTTTTTTTTGCGCAAAAAAACAAAGAATATCAAATATTATTAAAAAACATAACATAATTAACGTAGCTATTTTACGGTTTTTTCGGTAGCCGTTTCCTTACGGTTACAATTTACTAAATGAGCGCTATATCAGGATTCATCTTTCGTTGAACAGAGATAGTTAAATTATTCTGGTATACAACCGTTCCTGGAAGCGGAAACAAGGGTAAAGTTAGATATTCCAATCTAGATATTTATGTTTACATTCACTCTCTGATGGACATTGATTAACTGCGGTAAACCGCTTTCATATCCACGCGTAAGCAAATTCGTGACTATGTACTTCCATCGGGTGTTTATACGTGGTTTAATATAAAAGAATAACAAAAAAAATGTGGTGAAACGATGTCTATTTAAGAGGGGAGCCTGCCGTTTTGCCAAAATTATTTTGACAAAATTTCATTACACAAACGCATTTTAGCAACCTTTTTTTTAACAATGCATTATTTGGAATGATTTTAGTACGCACATTTTCATTTGGTCAAATTTTTACTCGGTAGAATATTACCAAGGATAATATAATTAAGGCATTTGGTTTTTAATCAAATGATTTATTACAGCAAACAATCTTTAGACAATAAACATTTAGTCAAATGATTGTAACGCTTATATCTTTTTTAAATCGAAAAATCTAGATTAGGTTAGGGCTGTGACCACGCGAGCGAAGCGAGCGTGCCGCGGCAGCGTCCGGCGAGTGCCATAAAGATATTTTTGAATGTAAAACCAGAAACTACTACCAAAATAGTTAAGACGACACCTACTAAATATTTGGCTAATTTCATTTTGCGTAAAATATGTTAAACCAACTGACATATTTGACCACATTAAAATTGGTGAAAGTACTAGTTGGTAAGCAAGTTATTGTTTAAACGTTCACTTTCCAAACATTAGGATTGCGTTACAATCATTTTTGTGAAGAGTTTATTTGCTAAGTAGTAATTTGGCAAATTAAATTATGCGGAAACTTGTTTGGGAAGTGAAAATTTGATAATTTTTTTTTCGATGAAACAAGGGAGATCCATTTAAGAGTAATAGAGCTCCATGTAAAAGAGTTTGTCCGGAGAAGTATAGTCTTCATACTTATTTCTGCCGCAAAGCAGCATTGCTGTGTTCCGGTTTGAAGGGTATGGGTGCCGGTAAAGTTACAGGCACATGCGACTTTCCAACTTTGTCTGTAAAGTTGGCAACGCATTTGAAATCCTCTTGGTGTTGTAGTTGTGGCAGTAAACACTTACCATCAGGAAGGCCGTCGGCTTGTTCGACAAAGTATGACATTAAAAAAAATTGCTCTGTTCCACTTGAAAAAACACTAGCAAGCTCTTGGCTTCTAATTGCTATCAACTAACAGCGTTTGTTTTATAAATTGAAATATCAAAGAAACATCTTTCCATATTTAAGTATCAAAAAAATACGAAATAAATAAAAATACAATTTTGTTACGTTAAAAAAAAATAAAAAAAACCGGCCAAGTGCGAGTCGGACTCGCGCGAAGGGTTCCGTACCATTATCTATTCTGTTTTTTTGTTGTTGTTATAGCAACAGAAATACCATCATCTGTGGAAATTCCAACTGTCTAACTGTCACGGTTCATGAGATTACAGCCTGGTAAGCCAGTCATTTATAACCCTACTAGCTGTGTGTCGGATGGGATTTCCCATACTTAAGAATTACGAACTTATATCTACTACGTTATTCCAGGTGCAAAATTTCATGCTTCTTGACCCACCGGATTAAGCAGTGCGTTATCTGTCAGACACTCAGTGTGTAAGTGTCTAAACACACTACGCCGAAGGTACGCGACCGAAGTTCGGCATGATTACGCCTGCAATGCTATTTGAATTAATGACGACACATTATGCTGAAATTACGTTGCGTTATAGCGTACAGCCGAACTTCGGTCGGGCGTAAGTTCAGCGGCAATTCGGTGGCAACGTATTCTGTAGAGCACACATTATACGCGAACGAAGTTCGGTTCGATTGCCGACGAAGATCCGGGGCGGGGAGCAGCGGGAGGCAAGCATGCCCGCGGCTCGCGTGTCCGCCCACAAGTTTGCGCAACTGAATTTCTGCCGCGTAAGTTCGGCACTTAGGCTGAGGCCAGACGCAGCGTAAATTGAGTCGCTCAATTTCAGTTACGTTCGGTTTCATACAATATCACAATTCGGGCCACACATCATCTGCTTAGCCTTTTCCCAACTATGTTGGGGTCGGCTTCCAGTCGAACCGGATGCAGCTGAATATCAGTATTTTACATGAAGCGACTGCCTATCAGACCTCCACAACCCAGTAACTAGGTAATACGATACTCTTGGTAAGACTGGTTGTCAGACTTTCTGGCTTCTGACCAACAGTAACGACTGTCAAAGATCTACAAATGACAGCCGGGACCAACGGCTTTGCGTGCTTTCCGAGGCACGGAGGAAACTCGCTATGGTAAATGGTCACCCATCCACAGACCAACCTCGGCAAGCGTGGCTTAACCCGGAAGATCGGTCTATGCGGCTGTAATTATTTAGCCACGAGCTCCTCGTGGCACAGTTCGGGCCACACGATGGCACAAAATGAGTCTGTATAATCCTTCCAAAATATTACGCTGACTCATTTTGGGCGGCGTAAATTACGCTCGTCTGGCTTCAGCCTTATGGTGTGTCATATCAGCCGAATACGTCGGAACGTAAAATCGCGAACTTCGGTCGCGTAAATTCGGCATAGTGTGTTTGGACACTTAGAGTTTCATTAAGTAGAAGAAGATATAAAATATCTTTCTTTATATACCTACGTATTTACCCACCTGATCAGCTTAGAACAATTTCATTTAGTGTGTATTTTCGATTTAGGCCAAGGTTGGGCTCATTGGATTAGCCAGGCGGAGTCGCAATCTATTTGTGGCTGTTCAAGCTTGTTTTTATTGCCTAATATTAGTAACACCTGGTATTGCTTCAATTATTTCTTATTATTGTTAGAATTATTCAAGTCTACGTGGTTTCAAAGACTCGCAGTCTTTGTTTTGTTAATTGTATCTTCAATTCTTAAATCTAAGTACAAAATAAATATACTATGTAGGAATCATTATTTTGGTTGGATAAAGGTTTCTCCGAGAGAATTGAAGTCGGGTGACGTATAATACTATTTACAATCATTTCAAAACATAACTCGACTCGCGACCTCGCCGCGTATTCAGCTCATGCTAAGAGCCATTACACTCTATCGACTGGTCGCCGGAAACTTGGTCGACGGCGACTGTGACTTTCTATGGTTTAAATAGGTGTTTACGCACTTGGTCGCCGGTCGCCCGGACGACTCGGCGACTTGCCGCATATTGGCGACGCACTGCTGGTCGCCGGCGACCAATAGAAGCACGGGTTCAAATGGAAGCGTTCACACTGCGAGCAACTGTCGAGACGACCGGACGTCGCGCACAAAAATGGCTCAGGCTTTCGATACAGAGAAATTAATATTGGAAATACTATTCCGAAAAGCTATTTGGGATTTATTCAGTGACCAATATTCCAATCGGGATACCCAATACTCTCCTGCATTTCTTTTCTTTTTTTTTCTCTTTTTAATTAGTAACGCTAAAATTGCAATACTTCTTCAACGTCCATTCTTCACGAATGTACAAGAAATACTACCTCGGCTTGGTCTCCTGGCCCTAGTCGCCTATGTTTTGGTCACCGAGGAACCAAGTCTCCGGCGACCAGTCAACAATGAGTAAGGGCTCGGTTTGGGTCCGAAACTAGTCGAGTAAACCCGAAAAATGCACGTCAGTAAATCGTCATTAATCATAAATATGAATGTGTCTCACGAAAGCCATTATATCAAAAAAGACATAACTGTTTGAGCATAGACATATATTTTCCGTACTCGTGATTTCCCTCATCATTTTATAGTTTATTAGAGGTCGCTCGCGGCAACGCCCGCCTGGATGTCGTTTATCGCGTTTTCCGGGATCTTCTTCTGTCGTGTCAGCACGAGCTATACGAAAATAGCTCATACTGTGGTGAAAAGATAAGCCAGTCAACAAGGTTGGTAGCGAGGCTAACTGCCCAGGGTGCGCCGGACGTACTTAAGTATCGTCACTCGTGGAGGCTCTTTTCATGCACTCCAATTTTTCGGGATAAAAGTAGACTATGTCCTTTTCCAGGTTTCAGACTATATCTGTACCAAGTTTCATCACAATCAGTTCAGCGGTTTAGGCGTGAAAGCGTCACAGACAGACAGAGTTACTTTCGCATTTATAATATTAGTAGGGATTAGATACTGTAGTATACCAAATTTGAAATGCCGGTAAGTTTTTTTATAAAACAACATATGACGTTCGTGATGTCTCGTGTAGTGCCGGACGTAAAGCATAGCACTACCCCATCTCTTCCCGTGGGTGTCGTAAAAGGCGACTAAGGGTATCAGCGTTCTCTGAGTACTTGAACAACCGTACTGCGATCGCCAACCCGCCTGCCAAGCGTGGCGATTACGGCAAACCCCCCCTTTTGGGGGAGGCCTATGTCCAGCAGTGGACGTCTTTCGGCTGAATGATGATGATGATGATGATATGACGTTCTTGACAGCTAAAATGTACTTAACCCTCACAACAAAACCTTACATTTGCTTACCTTGATTTGCGACTTTCAAATATGAAAACCAACCAGTCGTACATAGAATACTTACTACCTACAAGTTATACGTCTTAAGTCGCAATAAGTAATCCCAATCTCACCCCTATAAAATGAGCGCAGCAATCAACTATCGAATATTTCTCAAGACCGGCACTGGTACGGTACCCCGCCACCGCGCGTGACGGTGCTGCAGAAATTTGCAATTTTTCCTCGCGTAAAATCTATTCCGGTGAAAAATGCATCGGGGGCTGCTTTTGTCTTCCCACGGAAAAAGTCACGTTCTATAGACAGTGATGGTTACCAAACGGTTATCGAGTAGCTGGCACACGCAGACCTTATGAAACTGGAACGTTCAGAAATTATGATAGTACTGAAATTGAATATGAGCTTGGTTTTGGAAGAACATGAATGTTGTCTTGTATTTGAAATTTGTGATCCAAACAGCAGCAAATGAATTGTTGTAAGCAATATACTGGTATACCTACAGTTTTAATACTTACGTTTGAACAAAGTTTTATAATTGGCATACTCGTAATTATGAAAGCGTTAAGTACATAATAGAAGCACCGAAATATTGTTTTAATTCTCCAACTTTACCCTACCTTAGTAGAGAGAATAAAATACAAAAGAACCAGTGTTAAATAAATATCTGATGGTTCTTTTAAAACTGTTACAGCATTCACTGGAGCGCGAAATATCTCGTAACACACGCGAAAATGCACTCGAAATTGTTTTATGAAATGATATCGCATTCATGTTTAAACAAATATTTACTTTTTGCTTTCAAGCGTTTCGACCATCCCTTTGATTGGTAAAGTAAAGCAAATGTATTAAATAGAGATTTGTACACTTCATTTACTACAGTGTATCGAAAATGTTTGTCATTCGTCTCTAGACGGTTTTACGTTCGCTAAATCCGTGGCGTGACCATCCACAAAGACATTCCACCGACAACCCATCGTACGCGGATTATGTTTCTCCATTTCCAATAGAACAAAAGAATGCTTTAGAAGTTTTTGATGCCTCGCTTTTCGGATATTTCCAATATATTCCAGCATTTGTTACAGTGGTTATGATATTTTTATTAAATTCTTTCGCTCACGAGAAATATTTCAAAATTAGATTACCTTTGAGAATTCACAAAAGTTTTAAAATTGAAAGGGTTCGTAAAAATGATAATACTTTTACTTTTTATGACTGTTTAACCAGAAACGTGATTTTTGTTTTCAGAATTCCGTTTAAATCTGAATTCAATGCAAATCGAAGGAAGGGTTCAATCGTTCACCCAAAATTTAATCATCAAGGGTAATGAGTTTGTTGTAGAAGTAAAGAAATAACGCCCTATTATCGTAAACAATTACTTGGGGCTCATAATCGCCCACTTTACGAGGAACAGGATATTGAGCTGCCTAACTTTTGCGTCAACAAAGCAGTTTGATGTAGTTCATCCAAGTTAGACAAGCAGAGGCTCCAATATTTATGACAACTTGCCCGCTTGAATACAAACATAAAGTTCAAAACTAGCTTAACCCTTTGGGAGAACTCTCATCTAGTCGGAAATCCGAACAATTTGGTACGAATTGAACAGTTCTGTTTCAGTCTTAGTGTTCAAGTCACTTATTTAGTGGCCGCTTCAAGTCTGGCTGGTTCAGGTTTGCGAGAGAGTTTAGGAAATTATTCATAAATGGCATGAACACACTAACAGTATATCGTCACCTTAGAGTGAAAACCTAGGGAATGCATTTGGTCATTGCATGGTTTCTGTGGGCTTTCGCGTGGATGAAGTCGCGGGAAAAAACTAGTCAATTATATTTATTACTAATTATATAAAGAAAAAAAAAGAGAAATAGGAGCTCGTGGCTAAATAATTACAGCCGCATAGACCGATCTTCCGGGTTAAGTCACGCTTGCCGAGGTTGGTCTGTGGATGGGTGACCATTTACCATAGCGAGTTTCCTCCGTGCCTCGGAAAGCACGTAAAGCCGTTGGTCCCGGCTGTCATTTGTAGATCTTTGACAGTCGTTTTGGTCAGAAGCCAGAAAGTCTGACAACCAGTCTTACCAAGAGTATCGTATTACCCTGTTACTGGGTTGTGGAGGTCTGATAGGCAGTTGCTCCATGTAAAATACTGATATTCAGCTGCATCCAGTTCGACTGGAAGCCGACCCCAACATAGTTGGGAAAAGGCTAGGCAGATGATGATATATAAAGAAAAAAAAAGAAAAATCATAAAAAAAATCACATAAACCAATACAGGCGCTTATGAAAAGTCGAATTTAGGTGCACGGTTCCAATTAATCGTTTCCTATGGAGAAGAGCCAGCAAGAAACTCCATGGTTACTCTTATTCCCAAGGCTTCATTTCAGTGCCTATAAAATAATTTCGCATAGAGTGGCTCTTTTATAATTACAGTACCTATACGTCGTGATAAAATAAAAATGAACAAATTTAATTCCCGTGGTTTTCACTCTAAGGCGACGATATAGAAAATTCTGAAATTAATATGAAAGTTTTTGTGAATTTTACCATGTTTTGCAAAGATTAACTTTAAAGATTTATAATACGTCTATTTACTTATTTATTATTACCTATGTCCTATATTTATAATTGTTTGGTTATGTGAATATTTATTTAATTAAATATCTTTTTTCTGCACCTCTTTTCGATACTGTTCTCTTTGATCCGAAGGTTGACTGATAGAGAATGTCTTATGCGGCTTTATGTTCGCTTTATGTACCACCAATGTGCATTAAAGTATTAAATAAATGAATTAACAAAAAGGGCTCATCGATCATTAGAAACACAAATTGTACAAGTAGATATTGTTGTATAATATTTTTTCTTGAGCGGCCTACTGCGAGCAAGCCCTTAAATATCACTAAATAAATTACTAAGTTAATTATTAAGTGTAGTGCAAATCTTATCCTTTATTTGAAAATATCCCTAAAAGGGTTTTAGGCTGAGCATCTACCAGAGCTGTGCTAAGCTGCTTATCGAGAAATGTGTTTTGTAAGTACCAATAGAATCACTTCATTTACCTAGCTTCGCTCTGCGCAGCTCTGGTGGATATGGGCTAAGTGGTGTGAGGTGTTTGTTCATACAAAACAAGCAAGAAACGCGAGCGAGGGATGTTTTGCGAGGAATGTGTTGCTAGGAATGTGTATTATTCTCCCTCATATTCGAAAAGAGTCCGCTACCTATCCTCGCGCCGCTCATTTGTACACATTAACTCATTACACATTCCTCGCACAGCTCTGATGGATAGGGTCACAGCATTTCACATCCTCGCTACACATTTTCGCACCGCACAGCTCTGGTGGATGCTCAGCCTCAGTTGCAGTAGAGCTTCTTGCGTAGGAGTTCGTAAAGGGAAGTACTTATTTCTCATCACCATATCTACACTTGGGAGCAAAGAAATCGAGCCACTCCTTTTTTCAAGTGTCCTGATTATTAGTTTTAGTTTCATGAATTACATAATTCAATATACAAAAAAACTACTCTCATTGTAAAGGTTATTAAATAACCTTTTAGGCGATATATGTATAGAATTGATCTGTTCCATAATACCAAAAATAATAACAAATATACCTACGTGAAAAATAGAAGTGGCTCGATTTGTTTGATCCCAAGTATATTTCGGATGCCAAGAAGCATTGCTCTGTTCTGTCTTGAAGGGTACGAGTACCGTCTATATTACAGGCGCATGAGACTTTTCTACATTGCCTCTCGGTGACGGATGCAATGCAATGACCAGGGGCACGTAATAGGTGGACGTTACCTGCGAAGTGATGCATATACCCTGGGCATAGATTACCAGTAACACTTAGGCTTGCGCAATCCTTGACAATTTTCAAAACTCTTCAAGGATCACCTATAGCTATATCTACACCAGTGCGCTTTCATGTTCATCTTGCGTCTTCGTCTGAAGCATGCGTGAAGTGCCGTAGCGCATGCCTTAATACTAGTTCGACAAAAGCGCATGCCCCTAATCTATAAATGCATGCCCCTAATCCGTCTATTGTACGTCGACTGACGACTCACCGAGGCGCACCGGTGTAGACGATAATCTGCATGCGTCATAAACCAATCAATATTGCATGCGCTTGACGCAAGAGGAATTGAAAGTTGAAAGCGCAAGATGAACATGAAAGCGCACTGGTGTAGACATATCATATCACTATTGTTATCTGTTTGCAGCTTGTACATATTTAATTATTGTCTGTTAATATTTTACGAGATAAATATTCAAATATATAAATCGTGTATAATATTTATTTGTTTGTGTTTTAGGTTTGTTTAGAGTTCTTAATTTAATATCTTCTTATTTATTGTCATACCGCAAAACCCTCTCTATTTACTATTTATTTGAATAATAGGTCTTACAAATGTGAGGAATGTATTAAATGCTTTTTCGATACAGGGATCCATTAAAGAAATATTAAAACAAATTAAGTTCAAAAATAAATTTTAATTCAACAAGTCCATTACTTATTTTTATGCGTAGGAACGTATGTCATAACCTGCTTCACGTTCTGGTCCATTTCTCAGCTTAGGTTTTGTAAAATCGAAACTAAAAATACACAATGGTCATAAAATATCTTAAAATGTTGGGCTGAAAAAATTACATAGGTCAAGGTACCTATACAAATATGCAAATAGAATATCTAGCTTTAATTCCGCTGAACAAGATCGCTAGTTTGGATGCAGTATGCAGCACCACCCTCCCGCCCACAAGTATATGCACATGCAGAAAGAGTTAAAACATAATGCAACATGCAACCAAACCAATACACGACACGTGTTTCGCCCCTGCACGGGGCATCCTCAGGATAAGTTGACTCCTCGACCGTTAGGACGCGAAATGCATTATTTTTTCACTTTTTCTGCATGTGCATATACATGTGGGCGGGAGGGTGGTGCTGCATACTGCATCCAAACTAGCGATCTTGTTCAGCGGAATTAAAGCTAGATATTCTATTTGCATATTTGTAAGTCATGGATTTCCGCAAAGTAACGCCTGATTCCATCATTTATCTCAAGGTACCTATCCTTATGTCTTGCGTAAGTACACTTTACACATAGCGTTAAGTTACCTATAGTGAATTGAATACAGAGTTATGAAATGTAAATCTTAAATATTGTTAACATAGTGTCTGCGAGTACGTAACAATGATTGGCATGTAAAATATGTCATAAATTCAATCGGTATTTTGGGTGAAAATCACTTGAATTTCGATACTTGTTTACATGTTGCTGCTCATGAGTGTACCAATAGCAAAACAAATAATATTGAGTGCTATGATAATAACAATAAAGTATGGAGTTCTGCTATTTTATACTTATATGCCTTTTTGGTTGCTGAAAAAATTAATCTAGACACATTTATTTTTTATTTATTCCCGCCGACAAACTGTCACACATATTCCCGCCGACAAACTGTCGCACAGTTTGGTGGGTTTAATTTCTTTGTTAAATGTTCAAATCTATAAATGTTTTAATTATAATTATTATATATTTTCAACCTACTCAACTTTCCACTAGAAGTCTTTTTCTGTTCCCAAAAATCATAAATCTAAAAGTTTTATTTTTCTTTTCTTTTAAATAGACATTACCTCACACCCCACAACAAGATTTCTCCTGTAGCATGGGTGCGTTTATATAAACACAAATGTACACAAATACCCAGACCCGTATCTGTAAATCATGCAAATATTTACTTCTTGCGGGAATCAAACCCGCTACCTGTGTATAAACTAGGTTCAACTACTTAACGAACGTGACGTACCTAATTTTTTTTCGGAAGGATGCTTTATTTTACATCTTGCCGGGTACGAGCCGAGCGAAAAAAAACCGGCCAAGCGCGTGTCGGGCCACGCACAGTAATAGGATTCCGTAGTTGCACAATAATGTGGACTAAGAAGAGGGCTTAGGAATTTTTCAATGGAATTTGTACGAAATTTTTACTTTTCCACGTACATTTTATGAGTAACTAGCGACACGCCCCGGCTTCGCCTGGGTGCAATGTATTATACATATAAACCTTCCTCTTGAATCACTCTATCTATTAAAAAAACCGGATCAAAATCCGTTGCGTTGTTTTAAAGATCTAAGCATGCATAGGGACAGACAGACAGCGGAAAGCGACTTTGTTTTATACTACGTAGTGATAAGACTTTACTCGTAAACTTGAAAAGCCTACTTAGCTGTGACCTTGATTTTTTTACGTATCCAAAACTAACCGTTTAGCTCGCAGGGGGGGACACTTGACTCTAACAAAAATGTGCACTTTAAAGCTAAATATTTTAGAAACGGTTCCCTTAATCGAAAAATTGTCTGGACAAACCCGCAATATTTTTGAAAGACCTATCCAAGAACACCCCACACCATGGGGAAGGCGAGAAAAAAAACATACCCACAATAAGTGTTAAGGAAGAACCCTATAAAAAAATCATGATTTTATTTTACCACTTTGTCGGCGTTATTAATTATGTATAGCCATGCCAAATTGTAGCTTTCTAGTACTAGGAATCCTAGCTAAGCAGCGGACGGACGGACAGACAGACGGACGGAAATGGCGAAACTATAAGGGTTCCTTTTTGACTACGGGACCCTAACAAAGAAAGCGACTCGTCCGAGCCGCGAGCTCGATGTAACGTGAACTAGTCCATATAAAATAGTCGTGGCATTATACCATCCTCACACCGATAGTTCAGCCTTCATAAAGCTGTCTCCCCCCAATCAACCAGCAACGCTCTAAGCCGAGGTCCGAGTCCCACTAAAGACGCCTTTAGTCCTTTAGTGCTGTTGCTGCTAGTGGTCATGATGTTAGTGCAGTATAAGTAGTTACTTAACCTAAGCTGGTTAAGTAACTACGGTATATACTCGTACTACGGTCGGGTGTCCCGCTCTTCACGGGAAGTTGCATTTAAAGCAACTTGAGATTAAGATGTTTGAAAAGTCACGAACCAATACTGGTTAAGTATTTTACTTCCCCGCCATTGGGTGGAGAGCCTTAAGGCACAAGTCCGAGACGGGCTGCAAACTGCAGACTGCAACCGCAGACCGCAAGTCGCCATCGGAATAGCGCCTTTAAGGTGTGCACTTTAAAGGTGCTATTCCGACAGCGACTGCAAAACTGCAACCGTAGACCGCAGTCGCAGATCGCACCGCAAGCGATACTACTGTTGCAGTTTGCGGTCTGCAGCCCGTCTCGAACTTATAACTTTACGCGTCTCGCCAACAACTGCCTGTTTATGTACATCTACCATCTACAAGGAGTCCATTAGAAAAATAATGCCTTCTATGCATCGGCTCGGACCCGGCACGGTCTAGCAAAAATCATCGTTACTTCTACAAGTTAGTCAGAAAGGGGGTACTAATCCGAAAGGGTGTTAAAGTACCCATAATAATGAATAACTTTTGTTCTACAACTTTTCCCAAAACTCAATAGCTTAAGAGAAACAGTTGTTCAAAAATCTCAAAAAAATATCTCTAAAATCTATCTATCCCCAGTTATGATCAGCTGTGTTTACATTTTAGGTCATATTTGGGCTCATGAATTAGAAGCACCATTTTCTGAATTTGTAACTAAAGCAGGGATGAAGAATTTTTGAAAAAACTAAAATAAAAATCATTTTATTTGGAAAAAAAAATATCGAATTTAGAAATTTTAACACTTGCTTTCAAACAGTCATCAGTGATACTATAAGCGGGCTTCGGATTAGTACCCCCTTTCCGACTAACCCTGTATAAAAGACAATTGATGTGAAAATTACGTACTTTTTAGGTTGTTCTCTCATATTCAATATAATTTGAAGTTCAGGATCTATTTTGGGCACATTGGATCTTAAATATGCTCTTCTTTCGTCATCAGAAAAATCTGCATATTGATTTGGTAAAACTTTTTGCTGTGTCTGTGATTGACTATTTATATTATTTATGTACCTCAAAGTCTGCACGAAATTAATATACCTGTTATTATAATCAAATTCACTTTTGAATGTTCTGTTATATCTTTTTGCGAAGTCTTTATAAAGTTCAGGCGCATCCTTCAAATTGAATAGAAGGGTATTTTCTGCACTGAAAGGTAAAATCAAATATAATAACATTACCGCCAGAACCAAATATTTCTCTTCATTGCACATAATTCTACAAAAACAATATGCCAATCTGTTTAAATTGAGTGGCTGCTGCATCGGAATTGCGTCGCTTATCTACGTTGAAGCGTATGCGTGAAATTTCAATAAAAACACAATCTCCTAGTCTTATCTGCGAATGTCATCATAAAGAGTTGGGGCAGTCGTAAAAACTACAGCTGAATGTGGGGAGTTTCTTTTGGGTTGTCATAATTACCATGATAACACGCCTACGGCTTCGTAGGTACACCCTTTCCTTGTCGTGAACCCTCTGGTCGACTGCGACCGACCTGGACCCGCCCACAAAACCCCGGGATTACTTAGCATTAATTTATTTACCGAGATTTAAGAAGACCATGTAGATGTTAGATTATTTTATCATTCAGTAAATTCATGACTATTTGTCGTTTAGTACTCTCTTTTTTGTTTGTTTGAAAACGCTGTAAACGCGAAGATGACTTTTTTTGTTTGCTTTCAAATATTTAATGGCATTTTTCTGTTCCTGTGCTAAAGTTTCTGATCCTCAACAAATAATTATATAGGTGTATCCGAATTCTTGCAATTCCTTCAAACCTCGTGATCTACTGGCGACACAGATTGACTCAAATCAAATAGAATAAAAAAAAAACAAAATGTACACATTCCAGTTCTAAGACGAGTCATTTTCACGCCCTGACTTAACGGACTGCGCGATTATTTTTTTAGTCATAACTTTATTTAATTTTGTCCAATATTTCGATTCCAAACATAAATGAATGGAAGCGCGGCAATACAGCTGACGGTACTACCGCGATATCGCTTCGTGCAGTCAGTTAACTCGGGGCGCTAATAGGCTCAGAAACAGAACACCAATTAAAAAAAAAAGTTTTTTTCTAAACTTGAAAAAAAAACCATGCAAGGTCAATATATTGGGATACCTTCTTTTCGCATAATGTTCTTTGTCCTAATATACTTCGGCATAACGATTTTGGCACAATTTGTTTTGGCATAATAATACTTCGGCATAATTTTTTTAGGCATACATTTTATGTTGGCATAATCATCTTAAAGACTAATTTGTTTTGGCATAAATTTGATTCGCATAACGTTAGTAGGCCTAATGACTATTAGCATAACGTTAGTTATGATAATCAGAAATGTTTTTACCATTGTCTAATAATCTAGTCGCAAGCGCACCCCGACACGGATAGGTTAGGTTAGAAGGGGATGATGGGGGCTAGAGTGAGCGAGCGAAGCGAGCGAACGAAGCCCCCGTCATCCCCTTCGTGTTAGGTTACTTTAAACCCTGCAGACAGAAATAGGAGCCCCGCACAGCGGGGCTCCGTCGACTCTGCTTTGGAGCCTCAACCTAACAAACATCCCCTTAAGTTTTTATTGTGAAAATGAAAGTAGGTGACGAATAATCGTCTACCGTATACCTATAAAAATATGTTTTAATATCATTATGCGTAAATAAATTTATGCTTTAGGATATTATGCTTAAAAAAGTTATACTTTAGAACTTTATGCTTAATCATTATTATGGTTAGAGAAATTATGCTTAAAAAAATTATGCGTAAGCTGTTATGCGTAATTATATTATGCGAAAATATAATTATGCCAAACAAAATTATGCTAAGTTATATTAGGTCTTAAAATTTTATGCAAATGGATAGGGAACCCAATATATTATATGCACGAATTCTTTTACACCCTCTTTATAGGTAGTAACAACTACCAAATCATAAACTATATTAACATATAACTGTAATAAGAATAGCACTTTCCGTGGACAGTAAGGAACATTGCCTCTTCCGCTGTAACATACCCCAACAAAAGGGCGAATTCAATGTTATGGACGCAATTTAGTCCACACCAAGATTCGATCCCAATGACACTAAGGCATTCGCATTTGTAAAAGTCAATGAAATATCTCAAAGGCAATAGAAACGTACCCATCCGTTCGTTCCGTCGTTGGTGGCTCACAGCGAGAGATATTCGCCAAATAAATGGATATAAATGTATCGTCGTAAAGAGACTGAAGTCGCTCGACTGTGACTGGAATACGTCCTCAAAAATAGTGCAATATAAATTTCAAACCTTATGATTTGTAAATTCTTATTAGCACGTCATTTCATTGTCGATCCATTAAAAAAAAACATTTAAAAAAAAATCCTACACATTCACGTAGATAATGACAAAACATATTGGGAAATATTATAACCACACACGCATCTATAAATATGATACGTGTGTGACGGGCTTAATGCTTTTTCCACGCTCATCATCTTCTTCCTGCCCATATCCCATGTTACTTGGTGTCGGCGCAACACGTTTTCTTCTTCCATTCCGTCCTGTCAACCGTCATGCTATCACTGACTCCCTTCTCTTTCATTTCATTCTTCACACAATCCATCCATCTTATCTTTGGCCTCCCTCTTCCTCTCCATTACTTATTCCACATTTATATTCATAACTCTTTTGGTCACATGTTTTCATCCCTCCTTTTCACATGCCCATACCAAGACAAACGGCTCCCTTTCAACTTTTCTGTCACTGGCGCTAGTAATGCTTTTTCCATGCTAATGTACCTATTTATAAAACAGTTCCGTAACTAACTAACAGACAACGGACAGCCTAAACCGCTGAAGATAGAAACATGAAATTTGGAAGGTATGTTTCTGAGACAGGTGTAAAGGTACACTAAAATCAACCCTTAAGGGTTTGAAATGCGGTGTAAAAGTTTGTAAGGAAAATAGAATGGTTCCCTGCGTGTATCAACTTGAACAACTTCAAATAAAGGGTGCAACGGGGTATTCAAGTTTGCATCAGAAATTCAGACTCCCTATTGTTTATCGACTCGAAACTTGGTATAAAAACTCTTTAAATCAAATGATAAATTACGTGTTTTAAGAAGTAATATTTTTTTAAAATACTCCTAAATAGACCAACTTCACTTTCGCTGTTAAAAGTTAAACAAAGTTTAAATCCACACGGACGATGCCGCAGGCAAACGCTAGTTCTACATAAAAACAAAAACGTTTCACATGCATATATCTACTGTTATCGCTCTAATATACTGTTCGAAGAATCACCTTAGTAACGATCCCCCACGAATCCGAGTTAAAGTCCTTTTTCTAACAAAGTTCCAATCAAATTCACATATCGCCAAAAATACGGAGAGAAATACCTTTTGAAAGACATTAGGTTTTACGAGACGCTGAAACAGCTCTGTAAGTGCAGTTTTGGCGGGTCAGTGTGAGTGGTGACCAGTTAATGGTCTGCGAGTACGTCCCTTTTCTTGTACCTGAGGCAGGGACACCTAGACTTGTTCGGTTTTTGGTTCGACTCCTCGTTACGTTGGCTCACGTCTCTCTCTCGTCTCTCGTCCTTTAACATTGCGCTGGGAACTGTTGACTTTACTAAATATTCGGAGCGACTGTAGGTACTTGTACGTGTTTAAATGTATGTAAGTTGAATGTTAAGGTGGGGGATAGCTTGAATTCTAATGAAGGTGCATTGCTACATCTGAGCGTGTCTTCATTAAAGTTGCTGCGCAATTGTATTTAGGTTTTAAAGAAAAAACTGTATATGGAATATATACAGCGTGGCACTACAATGGCGAACAGACGGGTAGGGTTAGTGGTGAGTAACTAAAAATAGTAATTAGCATGATTTAAAATTAACAGTCTCAGAAGTCGGTGGCTTTATTTTTTTCAGTGTAGAATTGCACCGACTTCTGAAACTGTTAATTTTATATCATTCTAATTATTTCACTTTTTTTTTAGTTTTTTTAAGTCGGTTTTTACTTTTATTTAAAGTTTTTTATTAAAAACGTTTTAGTGTCATAATTACACGGTTTAAGACTACAAATTTAATTGACACGGTTGCATAATCTTTCCAGCAACTAGGTAGTTTTCTTTAAGAATAGGGATTAATGTATAATTATCATGACGACTCCTTACAAATACACATGATACAATATTCTTTGTTCTTGGCTAATATTTCTGTGATGACAGTTAAAACAGAAAGCACTGAATCAATTTCGATGAAAATATGGGACCACCTCTGAAATATGGCCTACCAAACAATAAAAGAAACATCAAAATCCACTCATAATTCGCGGAGAAGTCACGAAACAAATATACAAAAAAAATGCTCCTTCTTTTTGAAGTCGGTTAAAATTTTTCAAACTCAATAAGTAATAAATAAAGTAACCAGCTACTTATCAGCTGGTTGGAGTTCAACTCGTAGCGGCAAACAGCTGGTAAGCAGCTGCATGAATGATTTTGTTGCACAGTCTGATACCAATTTTGGTTACAAACTTTCACTTAAACCAGTCGTATTTTTTAAAGTTAGTCAAGCTAGATACTCTATTCAAAAAACCGTGTCCAGCAGTGGGACAGTACTGCGCTGATTATGCGACATAAAGATATACAATCCATTTATACAGGGTGTCCCTGGAAGTATGGATCAAATCGAATAGGGACGTGGGCAAAGTCATTTCAAAACTTGTAGTAGTAAAAACTTGAGTAAAATTTTTGCCAAACCAAATAAGCCTTTGCAGTAAATATTATTTCTTATTAAACACATGTTTTCTAGCCACGTAAAAGTATTACCACAAGAAAGGCCTACTGTTCGCCAAAGTCCTGAAAAAAAAAATAGCTCTGATAGTTTTTTTTATGATTTTTTCTATGAGAAGTGGTTGAAAAAAAAACAATAATTGGTCATAACTTTTGAACCGTAAAAAATGCACCGACATTCTCAGGGTTAAAAAGTTTGGAAATGACATTGCCCACGCCCCTATTCGATTTGATCTATACTTCCAGGAACACCCTGTATATCTGTTTATTCTCTCTTCACAATAAGTCATCTAACAATAGTATCAAAAAATATTTTAAAAATAAAATAAAAACCGGCTTCAAATAACGTAAAATAATTACCTACCATATTACAAAATTAACAGTTTCAGAAGTCGGTGCTAATCCACGCATAACCAAATTGAAGGCATCGACTTCTGATCTGAAACTGTTAATTTTATTTTTCTATTTTATGTGGCATAAACAGTACATAAACATGCAGTTACAGCAATCGCGGATAATTTGCTGTTATCCATTGAAAAGTTCCATTGTCAATCTCCGAGGGTCTTCATCAGATCTTAACCAAATTTAAATGGGACCACCTCGAGAGACTACTCTTTCAAACAAAAAATCGCTAAGTGTATCTATAAAATTTGAAGAGTTCCCTCGATTTCTCCAGGATCCCATCATCAGATCCTGACCTGATGACCACCTGGAAAGTATACCCTTCCAAACAAAAGAAGAATTTTCCAAATCGGTCCAGTCTTCTTTCAGTAATCGGGGAACATACATGAAAAGATTCCGACGAATTGAGAATCTCCTTTTTTTTGAAGTCGCTTAAAATTGAATTTAACATTGTGCATGTATTTAAGAATGGTACCTAAAGAAGGTTTTTAATAAAAACCTGTTTTACATGTTATCTCTATTATTACCTACATTAAATATTCTTTTCACATCATTCTATAAACATATTTCGTTTTTGTCGAACCCATAATGTCCAGTCAACAAAAACGTCAAAATAAAACCCGATTTGATAGCAATAAACAACTTACCAGAGGTCGATGCTTATCATCGTCTTGTATAAAACATTATTTTTATCGGTTCTTGCAAAATGGAAGTTGAATTACGAATTCTGGCTGCGGCGAAGGAACATTTACAAGATCTTTACGTGGAACTTCGCTCGTTATCTAAAGAGTATCCCGGGACGACGGCTTACATGTCTTACCTAAGGTTCAAGGGGACCGGTCTCGGCCGAGATTAAAATCAGTGGCCGAGCCGGAAACCGATACCATTATTCTAAAGAAAATTCGACCTGTGAGGTTTAATTAGAAATGTTAAAAATGTTTTATTTCTCTGCACACTCATTTATATCATTTTACCTTACAAAGCGGCACATCTTCAATGATGTATTATAAATTCTATTCATATACTAATTGTTAATTACTTGAAAGAATATTAGGGTAAACGAAATACTTTCTTATTATTAGTTACACAAGTAGGGTTTTACCTAAACCTGACACGCAGACGTAGCTTCGAAATATGAAAACCGAATAATTATACAATACCACAACAATATTATAAGGAAAACAAAAGAGTTTAGGCCGAAACCGAAGTTATAAAAACCGCAACCAAAAGTCTTGGTCAATTCTTATAGGGGTTGCATACCAACGAACAAAGATCCCCGAATATTACACAGTACCCCTTACCTACCAAAAATCAATAGCCGGGAAGGAGCGCAATCTATCGTTTTGTCGATCGGCCGCTATCTTCCACTCGAGGACATGAAAGATGCGAGGTGAAACTGCCTCGGAAACTTTGTATTGGATTCTTACCTACCTTTTGATTCGTATTATATTGGGAATGTTTCGTGGTATTAGTGAATTTCGAGAGGAATGAGTTTTTGACCCTCATTATTATTGTTGGAGTTGTACCTATGTATAACACAATGACATGTTGGGCTGACCCAATGGCTTTTTGTGGTAGGTGTCGTGAGTTCAATTCCCACACGAAATAAATACACTTGAGGGCAAATAAATCGAGCCACTCCTTTTTTCACGTGTCTTGGTTATTAGTTTTGGTTTCATGGATTATATACAAAGTTGACAAAAACTACCCTCATTGTAAAGGTTATCAAATAACCTTTTAGGCAATATATGTTTCGAATATATCTATTCCATAATAGGTACCAAAAATAATAACAATTATAAGTGAAAAATAGAAGTGGCTCGATTTATTTGCTCCCAAGTATATTTGTATGGGCTACACATAGTTTTTTTTTAAACCCTTCCCCAACCTATTATTTCTCTTATTTCGTGGGTGGTTTACAGACACAAATCTCACATACACAAACGCCCAGACCCGAAACAACTATCGGTAGGCCATACAAATTTTTGTTCCGTGTGGAAATCTAACTCACAAACCGTAGAGCAGTTTTTTTTTTTTTACTTGACTTGGTCGCGTTGACCCTCGTCGCACCTGATGGTAAGCACAGACAGGGTCTAAGATGGAGCACACGAATCCAAGTAACAGTGATATAGAGGGATTCCCCTAAACCCTTCTGGCTCTCACATACACACGACGGAACACAGTTAACTGCTTGGCGCCGGATTTTAATGTGAGGGTGGTAGCTAGCCAGGCGGACCGTATAGATCCTACCACCAAGCAAAAAAAAGCAGTTTTTCCGAGTCTGGGTACATGTGAAGATTTGCGTCTGGAAACGCACCTACGATACAGGAGAAATGGAAGAGAGGGGATAGACTAACGGTTAAACGCTTGCTTTCCATGCACAAGAGTCAGAGTTGGAACTCAGCCTGCAATTCTGACTTTTCGAATTCATATACGGATCAGCATTTCGTCAGTGAAGTTCTACCAGTGCGTAAGTCATTTTGTGTCAAAAACAGACAAGACTACGAAAGCCACAATATTACCTAGGTACTTGAAATGAAAAAGATTTTTAGGTTTTTCAAAGGTTTATTAAATCATCAAAGAGTTTATTTGTAATGATAATTAAAAGCATTATTGCGTTCAGCGTAGGTTACGCTCGTTTTCAATAGTTTTTTCACTCTCTTGTAAAGTAGTCATTTTTGACTTCCGCACTGTTAGAACTTCACTGACGATTTATTAATGGTGAAGGTAACATCGTGAGGAAACCTACACTCCAGACCTGCATGCCCTGCAGGGCTCAAGTTGTCGATGGTGCGTGTAGTCCGATAACCCGCACCAAGCTAAGCAACGTGGTAGACTAGGGTCCTAAGGGCCTTTCTTATTTTGAGAAGAAGCCTTTTTAGGGTTCCTTACCCAAAGGGTAAAACGGGACCGTATTACTAAGGCTCCGCTGTCCGTCTGTCCGTCTGTCTGTCTGTCTGTCTGTCTGTCTGTCTGTCACCAGGCTGTATCTCATGAACCGTGATAGTTAGACAGTTGAAATTATCACAGATGATGTATTTCTGTTGCTATTTTTATTTCTCGCTTTATCAGCAAGTACTAAAAAACAGAATAAAATGAGTATCTATGGGGGCTCCCATACAACAAACGTGATTTTTTTGCTCGTTTTTGCTCGATATTGATAACGGCAACCGGTAGACGCTTGAAATATTCACAGAATATTTAATTATATATTCACTTTAAAAATAAATAATTAAATAAAAAATAAAAAAATTTAAGGGGGGCTCCCATACAACAGACATGATTTTTTTGCCGTTTTTATAGATAATGATACGGAACCCTTCGTGCGCGAGTCCGACTCGCAATTGGCCGGTTTTTTTTGTATTCTGGTGGAAACCATCAGAAAGCGCCCGGTTCTTGGGGGTAAGACTAGGGAGTGTGGGATTCTTACCTCACTAAAACCACCCCGGTGATCATCATCAGCACATGGAGAGGGTTCCGTTTCCTCTCAAGAGACCGCAGCAGAACCCTCCCTATACAGCGCCCACTAGGGCACATCCCGTGGGAGACTGTAAAGAGGTCTTCCCTAAGCCTCGCTGTTCACAGTAGCACGTAACCACTTGAGAAGAAGCCTGTGCCCAGTTGTGTTGTTTTCAAAGCACAGTGAACACATGAAATGAATGACCTAGATTTCACAAAAGACAAGATAGCTTTAATACGAATAGTATAATTAGATACGTCGTATGAATTTCCACTGGCTAAATAGCTTTTCATTGAATTATTCTGTTTAATAAGGACAAGTCGTATTTAGTTAGGTGGTTTTTAACGAGACTGTTACCTAGAAACCGTATTGTTAGGATCGTTTACTAATTAAAACCACTCCTTCAAAACATAAAATGGCCGACACAAACATTATGCTTATGTACAACAAAGATCCAAATAATGACACGACTCGTAAAAGTTCGAATTTGTGCTACGACAGCGTAGCTGGCTTAGTTTTGACATTATCATAACGTAAACTGTCCCCATAAAAACAATATTTCTGATAAACAATAAAGTTCCAAGAATAAAGACTCGACGAGTAGTTGGATCGGATATCTGCTACGACAACGTAGCTTAGTTTCGACAAGGTGATGTCAAAACTAAGCTACGGTGTAGCAGCTACGCCGTAGCAATAGTCCTTTTTTATAACAGTACGGGAACATATTATCAAATGTCAAAATCAGCTACATCCTAAGACTTTGATGTTCCTTCTTAGCCTATACAAGCACGTTGATGTTGAAACATATTTAGCAGTGGACCGTTCAACACAGGTAAGTTAGCAGAGATAGCCTAGTGGTTTATGGGCGGATTAGAATTTGATTATCACTTGCGGTAACGATGAAGAAAACCTGCCTACCTGAGAGGGCTCCAAAAAAATTTCGATGGTGTGTTTAGTCTACCAACCCGCACCAAGCTAGCATGGTGGACTAAGGCCCATACCCTTCTCATTGTGAGAAGCGGTTCATGCTCAGCAGTGGGATAGTAATGGGCAGGTTATGCTATGCAATCATACAATGAATGGTCAAAGGAGAGATAGGTGCACTTGAAGTAAAACTAATATTAAAAATGTGAAAGTTTGTGAATATTGTTGGATCGATGGATAGATGTTTATTTCTCAATCAAACATTAACGGGTTTGGATGAAATTTGGCACACAGGTACACCACATCCTGGATTAACACATGGGATTCTTTTTATAGACTGCCTCGTTGGTGGCCTCATAGTTGCTGAGCGTGACGTCCCGGGAATGCTTCTCAGGTGTTATTGGATTTTTTCGTGTTGAATTTCTCAGTTGCAGCCCGGAGTCTGAATTTGTGCCCGGACTTAAACATAAAGGCGAAATGAGTACTGTACAATCGCGGATTTCACATATTTACCACCCTAAACTCTATAATTGCTTGTACATTATTTTTTCATAAGGTCGATATGACATAAGTTGATATGACATCTAAATGTGCGTCCTGAGTGACGGCGCACGGGCGTTTTTTTTTTATTGCGGATTGCGGAGCGGCTTTGCCGTGGTTTTACCGTCGATACCTGTCTTTAGTGCACGCGGGAAAGTTGACACGTACGCGTGTGTGTTTATTTTACTTTGGTTTTAATAATGTCGATATCAAAACTCAAACGTTTCGAACATTTATTTAATGCGCCGTTCATTCCGCCTGCGCGGTGCGCCATCACTCAGGACACACACTTAAACCTTATTGCGCACAATGTGAGAAGGAATCGACTTTGAAATCTGATAAACATTTCGAGTCCGCGACCATACACCTCTGCCCAACCCTTCGGGGTCACAAGATACAGGCGTGATGTTACGATACCTTTTATTCAGGTACATGAAGTAGTTCCCCCAGTATGCTAGTGAAACTACGGGCAACAGCTAGAACGGTAGAAGTACTACCTATTAAAACATATAATTTTAATGAAAGCATAAAATGAATGTCATACTTTCTACAAAGGACTAGACAGTTACGATGCAAATATATTACGTTGTATGAATTTGAACGGGGCAGCTCTGTGTCAAGTTAAATAGCTTTTAGTGAAATCATTCTGTTAAATGAGGGCATACATCGTCGGAGCACCGCATTTAGTTGTGTAGTATTAACAATTTTCTGGAAACGGTTGCTATGTATGGAAAACTGTGTATAGAATCCTGTCTCAGAAACTACAGGGACGCTAATAACGCCGCGTTTGATGAAACACAATTTGCTTCATATTCGTTTTCATTGTTGGTAACACCAACATAAATCCCTACTAATATATACTTGGGAGCAAATAAATCGAGCCACTTCTATTTTTCACGTATAATTTAGTATATGAAACGGGATATGTTTTATCAAACGCTATTAGGCCTCCTAGATTTCCTAGCATTGATTTAGAACTTCTTGGACAAGGTTGAGCATCCACCAGAGCTTGTGCTAAGCTACGTAGCGAGGAATGTGTTTTGTAAGTACCAATAGAATCACTTCATTTACCTAGCTTCGCTCTGCGCAGCTTTGGTGGATATGGGCTTAGTGGAGCGAGGTTTTTGTTCATACAAAACAAGCAAGAAATGCGAACGAGGGATGCGTTGCGAGGAATGTGTTGCTTGGAATGTGTGCGAGGATTTGAAAATATGCGCCTACCAGTCAGTCAATAAATGGTGTTTGGAAGAGGTAGATGATCATTTGTACACATTAACACATTACGCATTACACATTCCTCGCACAGCTCTGGTGGAAAGGGCCACACCGTTTCACATCCTCGCTACACATTTTCGCACCGCACATTTTCCTCGCACAGCTCTGGTGGATGTCCAGCCTAAACACGACATACTACTTCTTAGTACAGTAATATACATGGTTACCTACTTGGAAGCGGTGAAGGAAGGGCGCTTTTAGGGGTGTCTTTTGTAACATTGGCGTTCAAAAAGAAGTAGTTTATTCTAGTCTATTTTGAATAAATTGCTTTTGAAGTTTAATTTCGAACTAAGTGTTGAAACTTGACAAATTAAAACAACAAAAAAACTTAAACTTTAGTTAATTAGATGACTAGATACCTAACTAATACAGTAGAGAAGAGCGTGGAAGTAGTAGGTTCTATAATTACTCTGTAATTGGATAAATACTGCAATCTATATTATAAACTAGCCTCTGAAGATCGAATAGATTTTTGTGATCTTTTTGCAAAAAAATGTACAAGGTTACTTGGAAAGGGGGTAGGCACTAATCCGAAAACCTGTTCAAGTATCCATATTAATGAATATCTTTTCTTCTACAACTTTCTCCAAGAGTCAATAGTTTAAGAGAAATAGCTGTTCAAAGATTTTATAAAAGTATGCTAAAATCTATCTATCCTCAGCTATGATCAGCTGTGTTTAAACTTTAGGTCACGTATTTGGGGTCACAGATTAGAAGCTCCATTTTCTGAATTCGTAGCTAAAGCAAATATGAGTAATTAAAAAAAACTAAATAAATACAATTTTGAATAGAAATAAAAATTATCGAAGTTTTAAATTGCATAAACACTTGCTTTTATAAAAACAGTCACCAGTAATACTTTAAGTAGATCGGGGATTAGTCCCCCTTTCCGATTTCCGTTTGTATAAGATTGACATAAGATAACAATAACAGCCCAAATTCCCTAAATACAATTTCTCACAACTAAGTAAATGTCTCGACAGAAAACGTGTAAAACAACAAGAAATATTTTGGCGTATTTTTATTCACTAGCACAACCTTATTTCGCTTTCCGTTGTAGACAATGCTCTTTACAACCAAGGCAATCTACCTAAATAATGACGTCTTTTCTTAAGTCCGCTACAACCTCTGAAAGTATCTCTAAAAGCAACGCCGTATCTCGTTAGGTTCACTGTAGTAGTGCATACAGTTTTCTACTAAACTAGGTGTGAGAGTTTCTTGTTTTTCTTCAACACGTCAGTTTTAAACTTCTACTTGGGTTTACTACTTCGCTACTTGACTTTGACTTTGATAGTCTTGAGTGCTATTCTCGTAAAATAAAGTAATTTCAGCTTTCTCTACTTTTAATATGAAAGAGAAAACAATGTTTGACTGTCTCGTTGGCCTAGTGGTCGCAAGCGCGACTGCTGAGCGTGAGATCCTGGGTTTTAGGCTAAGCGTATGCTGACGCAGGTGACGCAGGTGACGCAGGGGCACGCAGCGCAGGCCAGAGCAGTTTTTTTTTTTACTTGACTTGGTCGCGTTGGCCCTCGTCGCACCTGATGGTAGCCCTCGCACCTCGCACCTCGCACCTCGTAGCACACGAATCCAAGTAACAGAGATATATAGGAATTCTCCTAAACCCTTCTGGCTCTCACATACACACGACGGAACACAGTAAACTGCTTGGCGCCGGACTTTAATGTGACGGTGGTAGCTAGCCAGGCGGACCGTATAGATCCTACCACCAAGCAAAATTTGTAATGCATGAACGTGCTAAGAGCTGCGTACGCAGCGGCGCAGGCGCGTGCGACGCAGACATGCGTCTGTCCTACCCTGCGCCTCGTTGTAGTGCCGGCACAGATTTCTGCGCGACGAGTGCATGTCGACACGTGTTTTTTAACGCTAATTCTAATTTTATTGCAATGACAGAACGTTTAATTAAATTAATGCGTTGTAAACCTTGTTTTTATGATACTAATCATCCAGACTATCAAAAAAAAACAAAGCATAAACTACTACACTAGTACGACTTTTGTAAAAATTGTCCCCTTACTAGGTTTTGAAATGGGACAGCCGAGCATATACTAAGGCCTAAAGTCTTCTTTTTCTATTTTTTTTCTAATTATTATTAGTAGCGCAATTGGCGACACCATAGTTTTCAGCGCTCCGGGCCGCTGCCCAAATGTACAGAACTGATTATTGCACAAAAAAATACATTATTTTGTCTGCAAATAATTAATGTAAAACAAAAATATCTACAAATAATTTTTTCCACGAAATACTAACAGCAACTAGTCAGAAAAAGGGACGGTATGACCTTTATTACGAACTCTAAATAGAACCCGAATCATAATGGCATGTCAGTTTAGGTGAATCATCAATCAACCCGTGTCCACCCTCCGTACAGGTTGGTACGTCTAAACCTTCACTCTTTTTAGTTTGCACTTCACCCTGACCTGTAATTAACTTTTATAATGACTTCTAACACGTCTTCCCTCTTGGGTGTCGTTGACAACTTCGTTGTGTAGTAATTATTATGTACTCTGTGGTAACATTGAAACTATTGGGTAAGCTGTGCTACAGGGTCTAAAATGAGGCCGTCAGCGCAAAAGTCGCCTAAGTGTCTAAACACACTATGCCGAAGATACGCGACCGAAGCTCGGCATGATTACGCGTACAATGCTCTTCAAATTACCAGCGACACACCAGGCTGCAATTACGTCGCGTCTTAGCCATATAAAAAACATAGACGCCGAAGTTCGGTCGCGTAATTTCGGCATGGTGTGGCACTACACTAAGCCACGTTTTTTCGTATAAGAGTTATGTGCGGTAAATAATTTAAAAACATGCTAATAAAATAAAAGTAAATAAAACACAATAAATGTCAAACTAGAGTTAAGACATTTTTTAATTAAAATTAGTATGTTTGAAATTATTTACCGCACTAACTCTATACGAAAAAATGTGAATTAGGCCACTTTTGCGCTGACGGCCTCAAATGTACTATTATGTTGAGTGACCCCGAGGTTAACGGACTCGCTTCATAAGCACCAGGTTGCAAGTTAAAACCTGGTATCTATAGGCATCAGTCAAAGCTAATGAATACTTTAGTACTTCGAATTACTTAATGTAGAAACCAAGCATTGTTTTACTGTAATAGTATAACATTGTTTTGTGGTAGTATCTACTCTATAAGTATTTTTACAGAAAATAATTCGTGGCAAGTTTTCATTCATAACACATTTAAAATTACAAAAGAATTTGAACAATAATTGGTTTCCATGTTGACTGTACCAATGTTACTTTATCAATGCTTTCTTAGTTAATCTAAAACACCAATGACTTATGGTGGAAGAAAACCTCGCGAGGAAACAGATCTGAAATCGCCAACCCGCAGTAAGCAAGCGTGATGATCAAAGCTCGTGTCTTCTGAAGAGGCCTTTTTTTAGGCCGGTAGGCCTTCATTAAATATTGTTAGTTATTAGGTATCTCCAGAGATCCCAGACAACTGTCTAGTCGGCCTAACGCGACGAGATAATACGAGTACATGACTTATCTCGTCTTGACACGAGATAATGCGACGACAAAATTAAGTCGCTCTGCGCATGTTAGGCTTGCAGGAGTTGTTAGTAGTCTAAAATGTTTTTAAACTTTCGCGATTTTGTACACATTGTAAAAATATAGAATCGAGTCTACTCGCGTAAAAAAGTAAAAAATCTTATGTAAAAGAGGCACAAAATACCTTTTTTATCCCGAGACGTTTCGGCCGAATTACACCGGCCGTGGTCACGGGTAGACTCTAAAAGGTATTTTGTGCCTCTTAAAGTTTTTTACGCGAGTAGACACGATTCTATATTTTTACAAAGTTAGTAGTCTTGTCTAGTAGTTATACTATACCGTTTTCAACGTGAGGTGAGTCCTGACGTTCCTGTACAAAACTTTACCATACAAAGCAAAAAAAAAAACAAAAGATGGATAATATCGCCGGGTTATTTCAAAAACCAACTATCTGCCCAACTCGTGATTTCCAGATATTGGGTTTTGAAAGTTTGTGTCCTAAAATTTCATATACTATCTTATCTAAGTTTGTGTCCTAAAGTTTCGTATACAATCTTATCTAAGATAGTATATGAAATTTTAGGGCACAAAGTTTTTGAATTAACCCGGCGATATATCTATTCAACGGTTTTTGATGATGTCGTTTACGCTTTTTCGATAGCAGTTTCCTTACGGCTACAATTTACGAAATAACCACTATGTCATGAAGTATCTTTCGTTGAACAGAATATAATAAGTTCACGCTGTTATGGAAACAAATTCAATAGCTCTGCTTAACAATTCTAGAAAATGAAACAATATTAAATACCTAACAATTGCGAACAGAGGTCTTCTCTTAACAACATTTGTATTAATAATTATTATCCGTGACTCCGTAAAATCCTTTGTATAGTAATATACAATAACAGCGTTTCTATTTTTATACAAAACTAATTGCTTTGTTATTTCATCATACAACATAATTTTATTCTAGTACGCCCACTTAAATTTTAATAGACATGTAATGTACACAGTTAACGGAGCTTATCTTTACTCTCACCCATTTTTATGTCCGCCATCTTAGAAATAATAATGTGAACCACCACAACGACATTACACACGTTCTTGGGTTACCAACATCAGCCTTTCTTATTTACATAAAAGAAATCCTTGTGCGTTAAAAATGGCGAAAGAAATTGTGATGTGAAATGTTTTATGCGGCGGTCGTAAGTGCATCATAAATATGTCTATATTCTATGGAAATGGAAGGTATTGTCAGTCTGTGTTCGTTGGAATAATGTAGGGTTTGTTATGGGGTGCGATCGTTTTTGCATAAAAATATATACAGAGTGTAAACGAATTCGTGTAATCCCTTTATGCCACATGATCTATTACTGGTATAGATTACTGTACTGGTATAGAAGACTACCTCGTTGGTCTAGCAGTCACCAGCGCGTCTGCTGAGCGTGAGGTCCTGGGTTCGATCCCCAGGTCGGGCAAAGTGTCACTGGGTTTTTCCGTGTGGAATTTCTCAGTAGCAGCCCGGAGTCTGGATTTGTGTCCGGTTGATGGCGATAGGCTCGCCCCCTATTACATGGGACGTAAACATAAACGGCGAAATGTGGGTGTACTATACACCTCTGCCAACCCTTCGGGGAATATAGGCGTGAGTTTATTTATGAGTATTATATATACAGGGTGTAAACGAATTCGTGTAATCCCTTTATGCCACATGATCTATGACTGGTATAGATTAACAACGCACGCGATTTATTTTGATTGAAAATAAAAAGATTACTTGTCCTGCGGCCCCCTACCGTGTGCGTGTCCTATACCTAAGTGATCGTGTCCAAATCACCTGATAAGGTTTAATTAAAAAAATGCCATTTTTTTTGCTAAAATTTACTTTTATGCGATATAAAATTTTGATGCCTCGCATAAATGAATCCACGGCAACACAGCTGGCGGGTGAAAAACACCATGTTCTCTTTTTGAATATTTTTCTTTGTTGAATCTGAAAAAATCCCATGCTGGGTCAATCTGAATTACCAGTAGATCACGAGATTTGAAAGAATTACAGGAATTTGGATAGACCCTGTATAACGGCCCGCTAGCAGGCGGATGTGGAGATTTTTCCAACACGTTTGTAAACATATATTGCAAGTATCGTTGATAAATGTTCAAAAATCTACACAGTAATTGTTGAGATTATGCTGAATATACAGACTGACTGATAGCTACGCGGATTATACTGTTTTTTTTTTTATGGTCGTACTGCTGTAGTTTGTCCTAGGGGACCCTTCCTACGTAACCGGGCAGTTATTGGCCAGACCTGAAGGGTCTCCAGCCAATGGGGGGGGAAGTAAAATACTTAACCTAAGCTAACTACTTGTACTACACTAACATCATGACTACCTGCAACAACAGCACTAACGGCGACCCCTAGTGGGACTTGGACCTCGGCTTAGGGCGTTGCTGGCGGGGACTTAGGGGGGGGAGACAGCTTGATGAGAGCTGAATTATCGGTGTGCCTGCGGAGTCTGAAGAGACGACCGGCTCTACGACGGGAGGTTTATTTTGTTATTCTTGTAGTATGCATATGTGGCGCCATCTATCTCGCCACATGCGAACTAGCGAACTATCCTACATCGCGCAATCAAGATTTAACACGCAGATAATATACTCACTGTACGCGTAGATATAGCTGCAAAATCTAGCGATCCAAGTTCCTACCGCGCTAACTTCTGGTGTTTATGTTTTTAATGTAATACGACTGTCCTATTCTATCTACTCCTTCTTAACTAAGTGTTACTCTTTGTGTGAACTGATTCCTGTGTCTGTCTGTGTACCAATAAACTTTCGTTCTTCTTCTTGTGTACTTTGGACTTCTTTCTTCTATCACCTACCACACATAATCGCCCACACTACACATATATCAAAAATATCTAGGTATAAATTGGTTCAGATTGAGTAAAGACAAAAAATTTAACATTTTCTGTGGAATTAGTGGTTCGATTTTCAAACAGGAGGTTCTCAATTCGTATAAATGTTTTTTTTTTTGTATTTTTGTTACGCGATATCTCCGCCAATTATGAATGGATTTTGATGATTCTTTTTGTTTGGTAGGGCATACTTCAGAGATGGACCCATATATTTTTTTTCGAAATTGATACAGCGCTTTTTGAAAAAATCAACAATAACAAAAAAACATATACTTAGATGACGTTTTGGTTTGTTCCCTTCAGCAAAAATTTTTATGAGGACTTTCAATCCCTATTTTAACTGTCATCACAGAAACATTAGCCAAGAACAAACCGTCATGATAATTATACATTATCACCTATTCTTAAAGAAAACTAACTGGTTGCTGGAAAGATTACGCAACCGTGTCATTTAAATTTGTAGTCTTATACCGTGTAATTTATGGCTCTAAAACGTATTTAATAAAAACACTTCAAGTAAAAGTAAAAACTGACTTAAAAAAAGAAAACTAAAAAAGAGTGAAATAATTACCATAATATAAAAGTAACAGTTTCAGAAGTCGGTGCAATTCTACACTGAAACAAATAAAAGCCACCGACTTCTGTAACTGTTAATTTTATGTCATGCTAATTATTTCACTCTTTTTTTTTTTTTAAGTCGGTCTTTACTTTTGTTTAACGTTTTTTATTGTTCTCTATAATTTCAAATGAACACATTTATCAAATTTGCCGCCCCTGTTTCTAAAACCAATAAACAATCACCTAGTAGAAAATACACTCCACACATGAATCCAAGAATCCCCAAGCAAATCCACGAGAAACTGTAACACAAAACGTTCTATGAAAATAAATGCCTACGTTCTGACATTACCGCACTGTCGACTCATTAACTTCCAAGTGAGAGCACCCGCCTTTGATAACTTTGCTTTTTACGAGTCCACTGCCGCGATAATGCTAATGCAAACTTTGGTCGGCACCCAGTAATGGATAGCATATTAAAGACGATTTAGAAACTTGAATTCGGAATCTTGGTGTTGATTAAAAACATGGGGGCAGTTGATACTGTTGGGCTGTATGGAACGTTAAGCCCGATCGCACGTTAAAAGAACGAAGAATGGGGAAAAAAAAACAGAAACGATTCGTATTGGTTTGTTTCACACTAAAGGTACTATTTCGAACAGAGCTGCCAACTGCAACTGCCGACTGCACGTGCAGCGACTGCATGAAGTCGGCCGCAGCTGCACTACTCGTTTGTATGTATTTATATGAAATGGCTTCCAAGCGCTGCTGCAGCAGCCGACGGCGACTGCACGTGCGGAGTAGTACCTTTATTGTTAGGACATTCGAGTAGGATGGGCAAACTATGGCCCGCGGGGCAACTCTGGCCCACGAAGGATTTTAATCCGGCCCGCCAACACTCCCATATAGAGCAAGAGTGTATGGCTCTCACAAATATATTTTTACAGCCTTATCGAAGCAAATAGGTATACAATAAATACATACATAATTATAAAATGCCATAACAAATAGCCGTAATAATAGCATTTACTATAATATAATAATATAATGGGAGTTACAGACAGCCCACTGTGCAGAGCATGCATGGAGGAGGATGAGACGGCAGCCCACATGCTACTAAACTGCCCTGAGGTCGCCACATACAGGGCCAAGTACTTCGGAAACCGGTTCTCCGAGAGACCGACAGCAACATCAATTGTGTGCTGGCCTTTTTCGAGGAGTTAGGGTGGATCGAGTGATTACACTTACCACCCGTCACGCAAAATACGCGCTCAGACGTGGAGGTGCGGACACCAGTCCGTTATACCTTATAGCATTTACTATAATTAATTTAAAATAAAATGCATTCTTTTTGGAATTCTGGCCCCTGATAAAAAAAGTTTTCCCACCCCTGTCCTAGACAATCCTGCATACCTTTTTTTTTTCCTAGGGTCCGGGAGAACCCCAGGAGCCGTTTTGTTGGATCTGGGTTTCGGTTATATGAAAATTGCCTATTCTCCTTTCAGAAAATTTCGGACGTGTGCGTGATTACCGTCAGCGCATACATTTTGTGCTAGAACCAGCAGGCAGCCGGTTCCGGAAAATTCTAGCAGTGTCCCGCACACAACAAAGCGCCTAGTACAAAATGTATGGGGTGAGTAGCGCGTCAAAAAATTTCTTAAAATAGAATAGAATATACTTTATTGTACACCAAAATTGTAACAATGTAATAATTTGATAATGTGCGGCTGGCCTGGATAGCCTGTGTACTGTGAGAATACAGTTGTTAATTTAATCACGTAAATATGCTGCTTTACATCTAGTTTGCCTTAAAGAACTTCTTCCCTATCAGCACGGGCTATACTAAAATAGGGCATGCCGTGGTGAAAATATTAGTCAGTCAGCAAGGTCTGTAGCGGGGCTTCAGCCCAAGGTACACCGGACGTCCTGTCACGTCGTGGAGGCTGTTTTCATATACCCCGAAAGAACCAGAAAGGCATCTTAAATTGGAAAGTGCACGAACAATTTATAAATCCAACATTCATAAATTGAAGTCGCTTTTTGCGTCTATCTGTTTGTCCGCTTATTTTTTCTAAACTACTCAATGGATTTTGATGCGGTTTTCATCTTAATTAAGATCATTTTTTGAGGAAGGTTTTATGCTATAAAACGTACCCGTAAGTGGCAAAGTCGTGGCGGGTCGCTAGTCTTAAAGAAACAACTTATTCTAATCTTATAACGTCACAAATAAATTCTATTGTACATAAATCGTTATATTCTAACTTAATTATGGGTGATTTATTTATAACAAAAGGTCTTTAAATGCCAACCAAATCAAGTCAATTTATTCGAAATATAACTAATCAACTTTGATTGCAGGTTCTAAGATACCACTCTGATTTTGTTAATTATATTATTGTGTATCTAATAATTGCTCTCACCTAAAACACAATATTTAAACAATAAACACGGTATATCAAATTACAGACAAAGCGAAAGCCACGAAATTGTATACATGAGTTATGTTATTAAGTTTAATTATCAACAAAATTTTAATACATTTATTCGGTACGTGTATATCTATATCATAATAAATAAATAAAATATTAAATGCTGCTCGTTGGTAAGCGCATCACTTGAGAACGGCTAGACTGATTAGATTTTTTTTTAAATGTTTGTAATTGTCCGATTTAGTTTTTTCTGGAAAGAAAAATTGCCAAAAAGTTACCTGAAAAATTGGTAAAATCGGGAAAAACGAAAAGATCTTTTTTCTATGGGTTTTTTTTTTAACTCAAAGTTTGCCTGGAGCAAAACTTCATACGCAAGCGTAGCCGCGAGGGCACAGCTAGTTACAAATAATAATAAAATCATCTGTATTCACTTGTCATAACGTAAGGGTTGACAAAAATAACAAAAACAAATCAGTACATTAATGTATGGGAGTTTCTATTCATACGTTCTCTTCATGTCCGTACCAGACACAAAACAAAAAGATACCATAGAGTTTATTCACAAACAAGGCACACAAAGCACTCACGTGCCTATATTTTAAGGAAAAGTTATAGTCAAAGGAGGGAAATTTTATTACACAGTTTGCCGGAGACACGTTAACTTTGTTATAAACTTATAGTGTGACAAAAAATAATGTGGATGGATGTTGAAAGCGAGGGTCGGGCCGATAAGGGCCAACGTTAGAACCTGATGAATTCTCGTCGAGGATTAGCCCTTACAATATGAGCACAATTTCACAAGTGCCAAGGGTCTAAGGGTGACAAATGCTGTCGTGAAAGTCGAGCAATTTATTCGCGGTATCCTATCTCGTACATATATCGTAAGTATATTTTCTAATAAAAATGGTAATATGAAGCATTTTTAACGATGTTATTTTTCCTGGCGTGTTACCGACTACGTTTTGCCGCTGAATAAACATTTTAAAATAGATAAATTTGTTTGAACCACGTACGTTTTCTACTTCTTCATTTGCGTTACCTTAAATTCTGTCTGAAGACAACATGATAAACGGACGCGAGTAGAGTTTTCTCATATATATTCTTTTAAAGTATTTTTGGCTAGAGCAACATAATTTGTTCGGTACATGAGGGAGTTTCCACAGTAGCATTACTAAGTAACTGACTGGAATACAAGTTTGTGTTGCATGTAAAATGGCTAACGTCGCGGCACGGCGCTTGCTCGTTCACAATATGATATTGTTATAATCTGTTCATAAAAGTTTTCATAAAATATATATATCATGGCTATCGTAAACTGTAACGAATTTTATTAGTTGGGTGGACAGAACAATTCACCTTGCCCATAAAAGCTCAAAAACAGCAGAAGAAAGGTAACAAACTGCTTCGTTGGTCTAGTGGACGCAAGCGAGACTGCTGAACGTGAAGTCCTGGGTTATTGGCTTTTTTCTAGTCGAATTTCTGAGTAGCAGCCCGGACTCTGGATTTGTGCCCGTTTGATGGCTATAGACCGCCCCTATGTACAAGGTTAGTCGAAAAGGGGGTACTAATCCGCGGGCCACTTAAAGTATCACTGATGACTGTTTTAAAGCAAGTGTTAAAAATTCAAAATTTGTATTTTTTTAATTTGTATTTGAAGACACGTTTGGTGCAGTGGCTAAGCGATTGGCTTCTGCGCTACGGGTCGTGGGTTCGATTCCCACACGGAACAAAAATTTGTGTGGCCTACAGATGGTTGTTTCGGGTCTGGGCGTTTGTTTGTGAGATTTGTGTCTGTAAACGCACCCACGATACAAGAGAAATCTTAGTGTGGGGCAACGTTTTTTTTTAAAAAAAATCCATCAATAATGATTATTATTTTAGTTTTTTGAAAATTCTTCATCCCTGCTTTAGTTGCGAATTCTGTAAATGGAGCATCTAATCCGTGACCCCAAATGTAACCTAAAATGTAAACACAGCTGATCATAGCTGACGATAGATAGATTTTAGCGATTTTTTTATGATATTTTTGAACAGCTATTTCTCTTAAACTATTGACTTTTGGGAAAAGTGGTAGAACAAAAGGTACTCATTATTATGGGTACTTTAACTCTCTTTCGGATTAGTACCCCCTTTATGACTAACCTTGTATACTATACACCTCTGCCCTACCCTTCGGGGAATTCAGGCGTGATGTTATGTGAATGGTAACGAAAAGTAAGAATTTACGATATCACAAAACAAAATTCTCAAACTAATAGAAGAACATCTTAAGTAGAAGAATTACTTGAGGCTCAAGATAGTACTAAATTACCTTATTAGTCTAGAAATCTTTAAGTCTCCCGCAGGAAATCAGTATCAGCGTAAGGCGATTTAATTTCCTCTGAAACCTCTTGACAAGCGTTTGCTGTTAAATGCTAATAATCTCCATAATTAAGTCTGTCTACCTGTCAAATAAAAATATTTGTAAACAAAATGAGAAATTGCTTCACTTAAAAGTGAAGAGGATAACTTCTTATTATATTACTTCCACGAGGAAAGTAGTGAAGGAAACTAACAGTATTATATTATTACGTTACAAAGTTAAACAAGTTGTACTTTTTTGCTCTAACAAAAGTAGTAATTGTTTTCTCTAAGGGCTGAAGAGTTAGGGCCTATCCACATCTCTACGTCACGACGTCGTCAACGTGGAACGGTGCGGTAACGCGGCAAGGTGTGTTGATATAACGTGCAAATTTACGTTATAACGTTATACGAAAGTGATTTATTACGAGAAATAATAAATCAAGCCACAAATTTATTTATTGGCCACGTGACCAAACTTCTCATTTTATAACTAAGCAACGGGAAAATGAGATAACCTCTAATAAACTAATTCGACTTTTTTACAACGCCAACTAAATTTTTGGGTACCCCGACACGGATAGGTTAGGTTCGAAGGGGATGACGGGGGGTAGAGTGAGCGAGCAAAGCGAGCGAACGCAGCCCCCGTCATCCCCTTCGTGTTAGGTTACTTTAAACCCTGCAGACAGAAATAGGAGCCCCGCGCAGCGGAGCTCCGTCGACTCTTTTTGTTTTTCATTTGTTTTTATTGTGAAAATGAAAGTGGGTGACGAACAGTGTCTTATATAGAAGATAACTAGTGGCTAAGATAGTATCATTCAGACGCTCGTTAATTGTGGCTAACTTAGTAATTTAGAAGCCAATGTAGATTTTTAGAGGCAAATAATGCTATTAAAAAGAAGTCTGTTTAATTAGCACCCATTTATTACTACTTACGGTCGCAATCTAGTAATATAATTATGTTTATTTGACTTAACTAATCTGGATAAATATGTAGTTATCAATCTACCATAGAATCAAATAAACCAATATAACCTACAATTATTACACTAAACTTAATCAAGTAATATAATTATATCACTAAACTTGAACCGTATTATAATTATATTCCTAGTAAGATAGTAACGAATCGTTTTCGTTTAACTATGTTATCATACTGCGACATTATAAAAATGAATCCCTATTTCCCTTGGTCATCACACGTGAGCGGCCGGACCGATTCCGCAAGTTTTTTTTGTTATTTTCTTCATTATCAGGAGAAGGTTCTTATGAAAGAAAATATATTGATATTAAAAAAAAAACTAAATTATCTCAGTTTGTCCATATTCTTCATTTATTTACCGCATGCATGAAAATGGTTTTAACTTTTTGTTACTATTTTGATTTTGTTTCTGAAGTAGTAGGTAGTAGGTAGATAGTAAGGAGGAAAAAGTGCATTGCAACGCGGTACAGTTAGTAAGCATATAAAAATTCAACGGCGCAATTACCAATTTTCACTTAATCCCTCCAGATTGCGCCGAAAACAAATTGATCGAACAAACATCTGGGCTATGAATATCTGTTTCCCCGACAATGCTGGCCGTATTCATAGGAACATTGTTGAGTCAGTACTACAGATAAAAAAAGAAAATACCCGTAACAGGGTTGATGTAACACGACGTGTTTTTGCACCCCCGAGACCGGCTGACTGTTGATCTAATTTGTCGATGTCGGTAAAGTTAGGGCGAAGCTTGACCGAAGGTTTAATTGATTAAGAATTTTTTTGACACGAAAATACCTATTTTTGTCATATATTTTTAGGATGATAATCTTGTTGAGTCGTTGTGAAAGAAAGATAAGAAAGAAAATGATTGATATTGAAGTAAACAGCGTTATGTCTTTTAACGGCTGTCTTAATCTTTGTTTATGATTTTATTCGTCGCGCCAGGGGTTACAAACATTAATAATGTAGTATTATAATAAAATTGGGGACTGGAAATGACAAAGGTGCTAATAACATCATCATCTGCCTAGCCTTTTCCCAAGTATGTTGGGGTCGGCTTCCAGTCGAACCGGATGCAGCTGAATATCAGTATTTTACATGGAGCGACTGCCTATCAGACCTCCACAACCCAATAACTGGGTAATACGATACTCTTGGTAAGACTGGTTGTCAGACTTTCTGGCTTCTGACCAACAACAGTAACGACTGTCAAAGATCTACAAATGACAGCCGGGACCAACGGCTTTACGTGCTTTCCGAGGCACGGAGGAAACTCGCTATGGTAAATGGTCACCCATCCACAGACCAACCTCGGCAAGCGTGGCTTAACCCGGAAGATCGGTCTATGCGGCTGTAATTATTTAGCCACGAGCTCCTCATAAAGATGCTAATAAAAAAAACTAAAAAATAAAAACTTATGTATCATAATATGTATAAGTGAACAATTTTATTTTCGTGTAATTATACCAGTGGCATACGTGGTCCGATAGAAAGAAAATAAAAAAAACTTTCTATACAGATTTTTTTATCAATAAATAGTTTTATCTAATTACTTTTGCTTTATGTTGTATGAGTATTATTTCCTTTATTCATTCAAAACCTTTGTAATTTCTAGACAATTATTTTATAGTTACGTGCATACCGTCATGTCCTAAGTTCGATGTTGCTTTGTAGATAGTTAAGTACACTGAGGCCCACATCTTAGCCTGATTTGATCAGTTTATATAGGTCAGTGATCCATGCGGTTTCCGTTAGTCGTATCAGAGATACATGTCGCAACGTAATCACGTCTATTACAGCCCATATGGACATTGTATGGGTTTCGATAGAATTTGGTGGCTTCGGTTAGAATTTGGAACTGTGGAATATTACTGTTCAGTTTGGAAATCGAATATACCTATATTATGCGCTGTTCAACGAAAGATGAGTCCTGACATGCTGAGCAGTACATTGTAGCCGTAGTAGGAGTAGGAGACAGCTTTCGAAAAAACGTAAACGTCATCATCAATAACCATAAAATAGCTATATTATCCATATTTAGTATTTTTTTAATATTTGATGTTTATTTATTTAAACTTTAAGTTCATTGGTGGTACACAAGGCGGACTTAATGCCATAAGGCATTCTCTACCAGTCAATCTTTGGGTCAAAAATTAAGCACTTCGAAAGTGGAACAAAAAAAAAGAATTTAAAACAAATATTGGAAAGTTAAATAAAACTATTGAGCAATATATATATACTAACACAATATATACTTTACATACATATACATACTATAATAAACATACATATTATACCTATACATTTATACATACATAAATACACATACATATTTATAACCACGATGAACAGTTACTTATTTGTATGGTAAAGTTTTCTAGAGAAACGTCAAGGCTCACCTTACGTTGAAAAGTGCATAGCATAGCATTCGAATTTTGGTCTCTATTTATATAAATTATTATTGCATTTAAAAATAATAGATTAAACGACAATTTACTGGCAAGTCATCAATATTTTGGCAGTCATTTTTTACATTTCAAATTTTAATTGGTTGAAAGCAATTAAAATTCTGACAACGTACTTGTCAAGCTCAAATATAAGCAATCAAATCACTACGTATTTCATAAAGTAGGTACCAAACAAAATAATCCAATACTTTCAACAGGCCACTGTAAGTAAATATTTTGACCAGTTCAGTGCGATTCTGTTGGGCGCTGACTTAACATATCTAAAAATTTTGCTATCTTTTATTAACAACAGGCAAAACAAGAAAGAAAAGTTAGCATTTATTACTTTCGTGAGACACATTCTATTTATGATTAACTAGCTTTCGCCCGCAGCTTTGCTTGCGTGAAATTTTGAACCCGTTAAGTGACGATTTTCCATACAAACTTCCATCCCCTATTTAACTACCTTAGGGGTTGAATTTCGAAAAATCCCTTCTTAAGGATGCCTACGTTACAAAAGGAACCTACTGTCAAAATTTCAACTTTCTAACCCCAGCGGTTTAGGCTGTGCGTTGATAGATCAGTCAGTCAGTCAGCTTCTCCTTTTATATGTATAGATTATGGTTTACACACGTGCATTTTTCGGGATTGCCCGACTCGTTTTGGACCCAAACAGAGCTTGTAATCATGAGCTGGTCACGCGGCGAGGTCGCGAGCAATCCCGAAAAATGCACGCGAGTGAACCCGTAATTAATCATAAACGAGAAGGAATATTTTTAGAATTGACAAAACTAGTTATATAGTGGATGTCGTTTATCTCGTATTCCGTATTTTTCGGAATAAAAGTAGCCTATGTCCTTCTCCAGGTTCCAGACTATCTCTGTATTTTGATTATCTCTGTGGTTTCAGCGTTTTAGGCGTGAAACGGAACCGAATTCGACTGCTCTCATCCTCCATCTTTTTCTTGTTCTATCTGTATGCAAAAGAGAGCAATACTTTTAGTATTGTTTAGTAAGTTTAGTAATATATTTTGCAAGTTTAGTCGGTACGAAGCAGAATCGAGGCCAGTGGGCCTACTCCGAAAATCGAACTACAAAGTTTCGGCTGACGGATCGCAAGTTTCGCAACCACGAAAGTGTTTTAAATCCAACGATTGATTCGATTTTCGCGATTTGACATTTTGTTTTTCGTTCGCCCTACTCCAAAAATTTTAATTGTCATCTAGTAGTTCGTTGTTTGACAATAATTTGATCGTAAATAAGTTTGATGTTCGTAGTTGTTTCATTTTGATCCGAAATTTTGACTTTCGTTTTTTAGAGTAGATCCCCTGGGTCCGAATTTGATCGACATTCAGATAAATAGACCTTTAGGTCATCATTTTTTGCCGCGCTCGCAATACCTCGAAAAAAGCTGAAGTAATTAAAACAGGCCAATCTGAACGTGGAGACGACATGTTAATTAACGCACCCAGTAATAATCAATTAAGTGCCTCTTTAGCACAATTAAAATTAGCTTTGTAATTGGCAACAGTAATTAATAGGCTCCTTTTTACAACGTTCGCACAAACGTTTCTGTTGGCGATTATTTAAAAATGCTTTTTTTGCGATTGAAGCGATCATCCGTTATTGGAAATGACAATGTTATTCTTTTTTGGGGCTCCGTACTAAAATGGTAAAACACGGTGCGACTTCGTCCGTCCGTCCGTCCGTCTGTCTGTCTGTCACAGCTGCTTATTTCAGGAAGTACAGTCCGCCAAGCCTAAGCTGAGCTTTGCATTTGTGTGAGTGATCACACAAAAATATGCCAAAAAGCAGTATAAACCGGTTTAAACCAAGCAAAAGACGCATCGCGCTCTAGGCCGACGTCACACTTACACTATCTATGTGCACTAACACAAATTTGCAAGCTCAGCTTAGGCCTCGGGGACTGTACTAATGCTATGGACTTGAAATTTAGAATGGTTTTAAATAATACTTGTCAATCTATATCGCAAGTGAAAAAATTGAAAAATATTTTTATTTTCATTGAAATAAAGACCAAATTGTGTGTTGAAATTTTAAAATGGGGTTACTAGGTCAAGTGGTATCATATAAAAGGGCTTCATTTGCACATTATAATATTTTAATTTCGCCGCATAGTTTTTGACATATGACGAGAAATATCTGTAAATTTGTACCATTCACCTTCCCTTATCGCCGAAGTTTGCAAAGCGAAAAAATCTGGATTAATCGCACCCGCCCAAGTGTACCGAAAACGGTACGGCCGCCATTGTTTATCTATTGTGTCTATAATTACAGTACTAAACAGGTTAAATCGAGTTGATAGAGGTTTATGTAAATATTACAGAAAAAATAAAACGAAGTCTGTAACGTGCACAGTTTTTTTATAAATCTGCTAAAATCAATTTACGCACAAAAATAGACGACAGGTTCCAAAAAAATTAAAATTAAATTTTCCAAGGTACGGTACCCTTGGTGCGTGAATCCGACTCGCACTTGCCCGGTTTTTACATAAGACACGTATATACCATTAAACAGTCTGTTCGTTAGTTAACTTGCTATGTTCGACAGGCATTAAAACCCAGTCAATGTGGGTTAAGTTAGCGTAACTAAACCGTTTAGCGGTTGAAAGTTTACGGTTTTATTAACGACAAAATTCTTCGGATTTTCCTTTGGTATCTTTTGCAGATAATGCAAATTGTACCTATAAAATAAATTCGAGATGTATAAACGTAACTAGGAAGTCACTAGGAAAGAGTAAATTATGTAAATTATTAGGTAACAGAGCTGTAATGGCATAATGAAATGTAAAATAACCAATGGAAACAAGCAATAAAAGCGTGTTGTAATGAAAGAAAAACAGGAAATTCGTGTTGCATAAATCTTTTGATACATGTTGTTAAACTTAATTGAGTGAACTGGACTGTAGTGTTCACTGTATTAACAGGAACGAAAAAAATATTTACAAATTGAAACATCACTGCGACAATAAACAGAAAACCGACGACAATTTCACTCGAACCAACGCGGTAACGAGTGAAACATGCAACTTTTAGTGACCAATTATTTAAAATCCACAGCAAAGAAGCTTCTAGAAAGTATAACAAAGCAAAAGTTTACAATAAAGCGACTTCCCTTACAACGGCAAAACAATGAGATGAAATAAATGTTAGATTCCCGTACGAGATGAACCGAAATGATGGAACGACTGCCATTTACGTCGCTCGTATGAAAAATATTTCTACTGATCTTGTTTACATTGACACAGTAATCCGTACCGGGTGTAGGACGACCGTTTTTACGCTTTGCCGAGCAGATGTGGCGCAGGGCTGCCTCTAAATTACGGCGCCAATTTATAATATTACGACCGTACTGACGACGTGTGGCTCACTAAGTTCCGGAGTTTACAAATACGGGGCGACGTGTGAAATTATGTGTTTAATACTTTTTTGTAAAGGTTCGGTTGGGTTGCTACTTGGTAATGTTTTGGATTAGGAGTTTTATGTTTTTGGGTATTGCAATTACTTTTTTGTAGTCTGTTTCGTTCTTAACTGTGTTGGCACTGATTTGAAACGGAACTGTTCGTCTTTCAGGCGAATATGCGGTTATGTCAACGGGATCGGGTTCCACTTGTATCGGGTTCTAGTCATGAGCATGTATACACGTAGAGAAATTCTAGTGATTTTCTCCTTAAATGTTGATTGGATTTATACAATATTTTACAATTCGAATGTCAACAATATTTTTTAATTATTCCGTAACAATTCTTCCGTTAATGCACTTCGTAATTTCGCTACGTGTGTACATTTTGGGACTTGTGACTGAACAGTGATAAGTCTGCTTTGAAAATCTCATTTTCCTGAGCGTTAGACCTCGGACTGCTTACGCTCCGCGTAGATCCAGATAAATAACTATTTCCTTTATTAGACTAAATATATACACCGTCTGCCAGAGGTACCCGAAAGACTTTAACCACGCCTTTCTGATGGCATTATGAGTCAAATGTCATATCAACGAAAGTCCAATTAAGTCATTTTTTGTTTTTCGGTACTTAATAAATCAATTAACTCTAGTACTTCCTTGTAAACAATACCTTAGGGTGAACTGGCAACATTTATAAATTATCGTGTGAGTGGAAAATAAACTTCTCACTTCACAACCCTCCCCGACAAATAAGACATACGGCGAGAGGGGTATGGTGTCGCAACACCGCGTTCATAGGTCTTGTTACCATAGATATTTTTCGATTTGTGAATTTCCGTAAATAATGAATACCTATTTCGAAAATTAAGCTTTATTCAACAAACTATATCCTAGCTTTTCTTCTCCAATCATCATCGGAATCGAAGGTTAAAATCTTTCGGGTACCTCGGGCCCACGGTGTACAGTCGAGTTCATTAATATGTTGGCCCTTCCAGGCTTCAGTAATATATGAACGTTAAAAAAGTTCATAATATTGTGACAACTCTAAGGCTGAGATCTATAGACCCAACTTGGACTTTGCTCAGACTTTACTTTTGACTTTTGACAAAGTCAGTATTTATAGAGCCGTCTTTGAATTCATCTGAGTGCGTGCTTAGCAAATGCTTAGCAAAGTCTAAGTTCACAAAATCGACGACTTAGCAAATGCTTAGGTTACTATTATCCTAACAAAAAATAATGGTCCAAACTTTACTTTACCATCATTATATTTACACAACTTTTTAATTTTTTAGTATTATCAAGTGACCAGACTCAACTCAGTAATACCAGATTAAAAAAGATTTCCTTGATGTTGATATGATAACTAATTCTGAATTAGTTAAGATAAAAACAATTAGGTATTATAACATCACATAAAAAAGTTTTTCTAAGTTTAAAATGTATAAAAATGAATTAAAAGTTACTTTTTTTCGACAAATTGCAGATGTCAAAATGATGCGATCCGTTTCAATGAATATAATATTGTGTTCGTTTATAAAAAAACAAAAAACACTTATAAGCATGCCAATTTCTGCTTATTCTTATAATAATAATACATAGAAGAAATATGAGCGTAGTTCTAGATTATTTACATGTTATTATTGTTGAACAATTATAAAGAAAAATCAAGAATGTAATGCTTGAAACGAAACATTAACTTGTATTTTGACATCGGCCGTCTTAGCGAATGCTTAGCCTAAGCTCAGCATAGTCTCAACGTGATACGTCTATAAATTCCAAATCTAAGATTATGCTAAGCATACACTTAGCAAAGTATTACGTAAGTAAAGTCTGAGCAAAGTCTAAGCTAAGTCCAAGTTGGATCTATAGATCTCAGCCTAAGCATCATTAAATTGTGGTCAAGATTTAGATTCATTAATATGTGACTGCTTTTTCTCAGTAACATGTATAGCCAAAGGTACAAGGCTGAGAAAAAGCAGTCACATATTAATGAATCTAAATCTTGACCACAATTTAATGATGCTTAGAGTTGTCACAATATTATGAACTTTTTTAACGTTCATATATTTTTGAAGCCTGGCAGGACCAATATATTAATGAACTCGACTGTACAAGAGCATACGCCGCGCAGCGCAGGTAACACAGTTCAGTCACAGTTTCAGAACCCACACAGTTGGGCAACGCTTATATGGGCGCTAGCATCGCCCGACGTCAAATGCCTTGCCGAACTGTATGGATTGTAAAACTATTACTGAACTGTGTTGCCTGCGTGGCCTGCCCTCCCGTATACACTTTAGTGTGGCGCCACACCATGCCGAAATTACGCGACCGAACTTCGGCGTCTATGTTTTTTATATAGGTAAAACGTGACGTAATTTCAGCCTGGTGTGTCGCGGGTAATTTAAAAACCATTGCAGGCGTAATCATGCTTCGTGTGCTTCGGCATAGTGTGTTTAGACACTAAATGTCTAAACACACTATGCCGAAGATACGCGACCGAAGTTTGGCATGATTACGCCTGCAATGCTATTTGAATTACTGACGAAACATTATGCCGAAATTACGTTGCGTTATAGCGTACAGCCGAACTTCGGTCGGGCGTAAGTTCAGCGGCAATTCAGTGGCAACGTATTCTGTAGAGCACACATTATACGCAACCGAAGTTCGGTTCGATTGCCGACGAAGATCCGGGGCGGGGAGTAGCGTGAGGCAGGCATGCCCGCGACTCGCGTGTCCACACACAAGTTTGCGCAACTGAATTTCTGCCGCATAAGTTCTGCACTTATGGTGTGTCATATCAGCCGAATACGACGGAACGTAAAATCGGTCGCGTAAATTCGGCACAGTGTGTTTGGACACTTAATAACTCTTACAGTGGCTTATAGGTTCTTATTTACATATAATTAGACTGTATGTAAGTTATAAATAGGCTCTTGTACCAGTACGTGCTATACGAGAATAGATCATAACGTGGTAAAAAGATTAACCAGTCAGCAAGGTTTTTTTTTTTTTTTTTTTGTTTTGGCAGGAGTGGGAAATCCTCATGGACACCCAAGCCACCTCACAGTCAGCAAGGTTGGTAGCAAGGCTGACTGCCTAGCATACGCTGGACATAGTTAAATATTGTCGGATGCTATTCCTTTGCACCCTCAGGTATGAGGATAAATCATATTAGCTACTTAAAAAATATTGTGAAACAAGTTGATCTCAATAAAACGATTGTTGTTTTATGTTATTTCGTTGTATTATCTCATAAGCACATTTAAATACAATGAACAATTAATATCAAAAGCGAATCGAAGCGCGAACGGAGCTACTTCCATGCGCGCGGGGAATCGAAACCAACTCGTTACAATTGGCGCCCAACGTGGGGCTCAATTGTAACGAGTAGATCTCAATAAAACGATTGTTGTTGCATGTTGATTCGGTGTATTGTCTCTTGAGCGGATTAAAACACAATCAAATACTAAAATATGATTGTAGACAGATATTAATATGAAGAACTAATCGTAGCGCGAACGGAGCTCCTTCCTTGCGTGTGGTGAATTGAAACCAACTCGCTATGATTGTTTTTTTTTTTTTGTAATGCTTTAATATTGAGAACTCCGTATTATATCCGAAATCCCAAAATATTTCTGCCTGGTATAGAAACAGATAACAAAAAAAAATTATGTCACTTCTTTATTATAAAAAAAGTATCCTACCGCAGTTAATAGGCAAAAATTTATAACTCATACTCATTGTGATAAATATTTTCCATCCGCAAGCAGCAGCTTTATCGCTTAAAATTTTACTATACATTATTAAAACATTGTACGAAATAATCCTATAAGTCAATTTTGTTCATAAGCATCACATGGCGACAGCCCTGCATTTATTCGTAAAAACGGGACGCGGGAATCAAAATCCTCTTATCGGGCTGAAGCATAAAGCTTAAAATTGAAATTTAATAACTATACGCGGCGCAATCCTGACGTTTTTGAAACCCGCTACGTATGCCTGGTGCATTTGCGTGCTTATGCAAAATCAATTTGCTTAATACTTCACTTCAATAATTTTTTATTGCATTGCATTTATACATTGCATCATAAATCATTGATCAATAACCAATTCTGAGTACTTTCAAACTGTTTAATAAGTTATTAGTCTTATTACAATTAAAAGCATTGTTTGCTAGTAGTAACAAGGCTAAAATAATAAGTAATTTCGAAATACAATCCAACCACAATCGTAATACCTCACTTCGATGATTTTTATTGCAGTGAATTTATACATTGTATTTATTATTAATCACTGATCAATAACCAATTCTGAGTTATTTCAAATTGTTTCCTATATTATTACAATTAAATGTATATTTTGCGAGAAACAATGAGTCATTTTAAAATACAATCCAACCGCAATCGAAACACTTCACTTCGATATTTTTTATTGCAATGCATTTATTTATACATTGCATCATAAATCATTAATCGATACCAATTCTGAGCATTATTACAATTAAATATATATTTTGCAAGTTTTAACGAGAGACAAGGCTACAACAATAAGTAATTTTAAAATACAATCCAATCACAATCGTAGTATACTTCAATTCAATATTTTTTATTGCAATGCTTTTATACATTGCATAATAAATCATTGATCAATTCTAAGTGCATTCAAATTGTTAACTAATTCACTACAATTAAATGTATATCTTGCAAGTTTTTGCAAAATACAAGGCTAAAACAATAAGTTAAGTATATTGAAATACAATCCAACCACAATCGTAAAGCTTCACTTCGATAATTTTTATTGCAACGCATTTATACATTGCATCATAAATCATTGATCAATAATCAATTCTAGTATTTTCAAAATGTTTACTAACTTATTAGTCTTATATTAAATACATGTTTTGCAAGTTTTAACGAGAGACAAGGCTACAACAATAAGTTATTTCAAAATACAATCCAACCACAATCGTAGTACTTCAATTCGAAATTTTTTATTGCAATGCTTTTATACATTACATAATAAATCATTGATCAATTCTAAGTGCATTCAAATTTTTAACTAATTCATTACAATTAAATATATATTTTGCAAGTTTTTGCGAAAGAAAAGGCTAAAACAATAAGTTATATTGAAATACAATCCAACTACAATCGTAATGCTTCACTTCGATATTTTTTATTGCAATGCTACATTGATCATACATAACATGATACATTGCATCATAAATCATTGATCAATAATCAATTCTAGTACTTTCAAACTGTTTACTAACTTATTAGTCTTATTACAATTAAATACATGTTTTGCAAGTTTTAGCGAGAGACAAGGCTACAACAATAAGTAATTTTGAAATACAATCCAACCACAGTCGTAATGCTTCACTTCGATAATTTTTATTGCAATGCATTTATACATTGCATCATAAATCAATTCTAATTGCACTCAAATTGTTAACTAATTCATTACAATTAAATTTTATATTTTGCGAGAGACAAGGCTAAAACAATATGTAATTTTGAAATACAATCCAACCACAATCTTTATACTTCACTTCGATATTTTTTATTGCAATGCATTTATACAATGCATCTTATATCATTGATCAATAACCAATTCTGAATACTTTCCTATTGTTCACTATCTTATATATTTTGCGAATTTTTGCGAGAAACAAAGCTAAAACAATAAGTAGTTTCAAAATACAATCAAACCACAATTGAAAATAGTCGCTTAAATGCTTGAAATCCGCGAACATTTCGATTCACGTGTCAATTGTTTGAAACGGAAATGTTTCAGGCACTAGCGTTTGAACTACAGGCATTGTTCAAGTCATACGTTTCGCACTGTCAATCAGGCATTCTGCGGTACCCTGAATAATATATAAGTAGGAGCATCACAAAGCAGATGTCTATTTTTAATGATACAAGCCGGGACTCTGCCTCGTTGTATGAAGAATTCAGGCGGCCTAGAATATAGTAACGAAATCGGTAACCTAAAACATGTTTCATCCATATTTCTAAGAGAGCCATATGATGTAAAATATTGCCTATTTTAAAAGCATGTAGGAGAATGTATAGTTTTATTAAATACTAGCTTTTGCCCGCTGTTACGTTGAAATGTTGAATAAAATAAAAATAAATAAAAAACAGCCTGGAAGTGCCCCACTGCAGAGCAAAGACCTCTTCTCATACAGATAAGGAACGAGCATTGATCACCACGCTTGCTTGCTGCGAGTGGGTGATTTCAGAACATTAAGTTCAGGTTTCCTTACGATGTTTTCCTTCACTGTCATATGTTGAATGGCTGTCGCTTTTTAATTATAGTCAGTAATAAATGTCCAATTATGCATGCTTTTATATTATTTCCTGTTATATAGTTTATGAAAAGTATAGTTTAGTATACTTTCTCTCTCTCGTCATTGCATGAATTATACAAGAATAGCTCATGCCGTAGTGAAAAGATTCGCCAGTCAGCACGGTTGGTAGCGGGGCTGACTGTCCAGGGTGCGCCGGACGTACTTAAGTATGGTCACTCGTGGAGGCTTTTTTAATACACCCCAATGTCGTATACTAAGCAATGTTATAAATTAGCGTTTGTTTGTATGTGAAATTCAACTTTCTGTCCAAAATTGTTGAAATCCTTTGTTAAATAAAACGACATTGCATCCAAACTAGCGATCTTGTTCAGCAGAAATAAAGCTAGATATTGTATTTGCATACTTGTAAATAAAACCACCATTAAGGATTAAGCTTCTTCCATTTTATGGGCACCGTGTAGTTCCCGAGATTGAGGCCAACCCCTCAATTTCCGAAGGTGTCGTAAACGTGACTAATGGATAACGCTGAGAAGCTGGGTAGCATTAATATCTTCGGATGCGCTTAAAATGGAGCGTTCACCAATCTATCTACTAAGCGTGGTGATTATATCCCTTGGAAATCAGGAAGGAATTCCTTTAAAGTTAAAATGCGTGAACATCTTCTCAAGGAATTGGCAGAATCATCACAGCGCTGATTTGTAGGTATTGTATAATAACTTATTCATATACAATTTATGTGTGCATATGTATATAATATGTATATAATGTCTCATATGTATGTAGGTCATATTGTTGCAAAAATGTTTCAGTTATCTTTGTATTTAGTTTTAATAGTGTATCACATCACATAGCTCTTTTAGTGCACCTACCATGTTTTCTCTGCATCACCTCGTCGACTGGTCGACTGGTAGAAAATGCCTATGACATTAAGTCCGCCTCTGTACAAATTATCTGCACAAGTATAAAAAAATAAAATTACTTTAAAAATAAAAGGAAAACCGATTTAAAAAAAACTAAAAAAAGAGTAAGAAATAATTACCATATTATCATAAAATTGACAGATTAATTTTTTTGAAGTCGGTTTTTCTTTTGTTTTTAAAGTAATTTTATTTTTCTATTTTAAGTGGCATAAACAGTACACAAACATGCAATTGCAGCAATCGCGGGTAATTTGCTGTTATTCATTGAAGAGTTCTATTGTCAATCTCCGAGGGTCATCATCAGATCTTCACCAAATTTAAATGGAACCACCTCGGTAAAATGCTCTTTCGAACAAAAAATCGCTTCAAGTGTGTCTATAAAATTGTATTGTATTTGTATTTTAAAAAACGTTGCCCCACACTAAGATTTCTCTTGTATCGTGGTTGCGTTTACAGACACAAATCTCACAAACAAACGCCCAGACCCGAAACAACCACCTGTAGGCCATACAAATTTTTGTTCCGTGTGGGAATCGAACCCACGACCCGTAGCGCAGAAGCCAATCGCTTAGCCACTGCACCAAACGTGTCGTCAATTGGAAGAGTTTCCCCGATTTCTCCAGGATCCCATCATCAGATCCTAACCCGATGACCATGGGACAACCAGTAACGCTTTCAAAAAAAAAAAAAAAACAAATCGGTCCAGGCGTCTTTGAGCAATCGGGGAACATACATTAAAAAAAGATTCCGACGAATTGATAACCAACGAATAGTTGGGAAAAGGCTAGGCAAAACATAAATTGAAGCCTATTTTAATGAAAAAACATTTATGTCATTGTAGCGAAACGTTCGACAAACAAAACCGTCACTTCAACTGACAAACAAACGCCAATATTGCTAAGTACCGCCTATTTCAATTTGAAAGCTGACATCAACCGAAATTCTCTTCCACGTAGCTTTTAGAGCACCCTACAGTCGAAACAAAGTTCAGATTCAAAGCTAAAGACCAATATTGACTGACACTCAGCTATATTGAATAAGGGTTACCAATAAACTAGAAAAAGTTTATTTACAACGCAAACGGTTCGTTCGAAATACCTTTGTTGGTTGTTTTGTCGGTTTTGCATGGAACCTCTGTGCTTGTGCATTCCCAGGAACAATTTATGGTAAATTCGTCTCGGCGTTTGGTCTCTGTTACGATTAGATTACGTCTCACATGCGTATCGTAACAGGTGGCTAAATTATTGTGTAAGGCGGCCCTCGCCGTAATGCTAACAGCGTTATAAAGATAGATAGAAATACTTTATTGTAGACTAAAAGAAATAAAATAGAAAATAATGCACATTGTTAAGAAAAATACAAATGACGGTCTTATTGCTTAAAGCAATTTCTACTAGACAATCATTGAATGGGAAATGGCAGTTTGCAGCGTACAAATAACCAACGTGTTACATACATAATTCTCCATAAAAAAAGAAAATGTTAATCAAGTAGTCTTTTATGGTTGTTGTCATTTACCTTTCACAGGAAATTAGGTAAGAATGTAAATAACTTTCTGGGTAGTCTACTCTTTAGTTTTATGTTTTCAGGAATGCGTTTCAGTGATGATTTTATTAAATGATAATGATAAATGATATTTATTTCTGTAAATAAATCTGTTACAGACACTTTTACAAGTCAATAAATACATAATATTTTATGACTTGTCCAATTTTTTTTTTGGGTCTTTCTTTTATTTTAAAATATTGCCAATACTCTTTACAAGGGACATTTTAATCCCCTTTCGGCTTTAGGGGTATTTTTGTAACCTAACCTAACGAGAATCGAAATGCAACTAAATAACAAAGTGCCACGTTCACCAACATAAATTATCGGGTTAAACAATCGTTTACCCAAAATTGTAGTACATTTTTCGCGTAAACGGTTTTTTAACCAGAGTATTAATTTTGGTGAACACCAGCCTTAGTATTGTATCGTAACAGGCGGGTAAAGGATTGTGTGAGGTAGCATTCACCGTAATGCTAATAACGTTATACTGCGATTCCAACTATGTCGGCAAAATATAGTTTCTAATTAACTGTGACAATGCATTTCAAGAAGCGTTAATTTTAGTCTCCGGTAAATTTAAACTATGAATATTTAATCAGAAATGAACATTTATAAACAGGAATATAAAGTCAGTAAAACCTTTTTGAATCTGATTCTGATTTAATTCTCCGGATACGTGGGTGAAGATTCGAATAATCATAACATTTTTTTTTTTCAAATCATGGTTCTCCTGGAGTTTCTGCATAATAGTAGTTTCAGCCCCCTAATTTTGATAGTTTTCGTGTCAAAATCTTAAGTTTTGTTTTTGTTGTCAAACCATTTTAACTGTATAAATGAACGAAAACTTAATTGTTATAGAAACCTGCAAGATTTTTGCACGTTTCCTGCTTCCAAAAAATACCTGAATTAGCCTACAGATTATTTTTATTCTTGTCATACGGCAATAGTATAATTTTCATTATCATAATTAGAGTTTACAATACATTCTTAACTTTGGTATGATAACAATGACTATCTCAATTATTTCTACCTAGCTTTTGCCCGCAGTTCCGCTTGCGTGAAATTTTGAACCCTCGTTAACCGCGCTGTTAGGTGTAGTTATAAATTCAAAAAAATCTTTCATCCCCTATTTCACCTCTTACGGGTAGAATTTCCAAAAACCCTCAAACACGTGTATATTTATTTCTCACCAAGAGCCTAAATTTTTAATTCCATGCTTCTTACTTCAAAAGTAACAGATTTCTGATACAAACTTTCAGAACTTATTTCACCCCCTTATGGGTTGAATTTTCAAAAACGCTCAAACACGTGTAGCTTTATTTCTAACCAGAAACCTTAACATTTAATTTCATGCGTCTTACTTCAAAAATGACGAAGTTATATACAAAATTAAATCGCCTATTTCACCCCCTTAGGGGTTGAATTTCGAAAAATCCCTTCTTAATGGATGCCTACGTTACGAAAGGAACCTACTGTCAAATTTTCAAGTTTCTAATTCCAGCGGTTTAGGCTGTGCGTTGATAGATCAGTCAGTCAGTCAGTCAGCTTCTCTTTTTATGTATATAGATTGAATTCTCAAATATTTACTCACCTACTACCGTTTTATACCTAGAAAAAGTAATAACCCTTCAAAGCCGCGGTCACTTACCGACATAAATACAAATGATAAAACATTTTTTACATTATTACTTTTCCTAATTATTTATAATTCATTTTTTCTTTATAAAGAAAATATCTGCTATGGTAATTAATTAAGTGCATCGCAAATACGTCTGTGTATATTTCTCATTTAATTATTGGTATTGCGGCGTCTGAACGAAGCGTTCATTTATATGTAGGTACGGATTTCTGAGAAAATTTCATGTTAAATTCATGTATGCGGAAGGATGTCACAGATTGCTAGCAGAAATATTAAGTATCTACGTATGTATACACAGTGAACAATATACATACGTATATATTGTGTGTTGTGTTTTGAGGAAATAACTTTCATAATTTGGAATACACAACGTGTTAATGAAATAAAGACACCCCAACAAAATTTTACAGTACCTACAGTTATTTATTGTCTACTAGCTTTCGCCCGCAGCTTCGCTTGCGTGAAATTTTGAACCCGTTAAGTGACGATTTTCCATACAAACTTTCATTCCCTATTTAACTCCCTTAGGGGTTGAATTTCTAAAAATCCCTTCTTAGTGGATGCTTACGTTACAAAAGGAACCTACTGTCAAAATTTCAACTCTCTAACCCCAGCGGTTTTTTTTTTTTTTTTAAAAAGAACGTTGCCCCACACTAAGATTTCTCTTGTATCGTGGGTGCGTTTACAGACACAAATCTCACAAACAAACGCCCAGACCCGAAACAACCATCTGTAGGTCATACAAATTTTTGTTCCGTGTGGGAATCGAACCCACGACCCGTAGCGCAGAAGCCAATCGCTTAGCCACTGCACCAAACATGTCGTCGAAAAAAAAACAGCTGTTCTCTACATTTATGTTCGCTTAGCTCGTCAAAATGTAGGGAACATTTTTTTTTGGCGATTTCAGATTTGGTCCCATAGTAAAAATTGTTCATAATGATGAGTATAAAGGCCCCTTAAGAGGTTGTTGGTGTTTTTCAATTAACCCTGTATATATGTGTTATGGTTGACCTAAATATTCTGATCGGGAGACTCCGCCTCGTCTCGCCGTCCATCCCTGGCTTACCTACTTATTTAATTTTAGTTTAGAATAATTTAGAATTGTATTGCCAAACAACCTACATTAAAAAGTAGTCGAATTGATTCTTCTCTCGATTCAGCCTCCTGATTTAGAACGATTCGATTAGTAAGTTGTCGAACGATTCGAAAGGCTCTCTCTTTTTCTCTCGTTACGAGAATCGTAGACGAAACGAGATAAAAAACCGAATTGGTCGACAACTGCTCGTCAAAATGGTTCCGAATCGGGAAGCTGAACAAACTTCTTTCAAGCTTCGTCGTCGCAAGGCTAGGCGAGCCGAGCACAAGCGGAGCAGTTCTGTTCGCGGCGTCAAGTGTGGACGTATAATGAGCGTATAACAAAAAAAATCATTTGCGTGCCGCCAATTCCTTTGAATTCGGCAAAAAACCGACAATTGGCGGAGCGCAGTTAAACGCAAGCAAAACACTCGAGGAGTGCTCGTTTGAGGCTCCTAAGTCAGTCTACGCTACGCGAATTCGTGCTCCGCTTGTGCTCCATTCGTGCTCGACTCGCCTAACATAGACGCAGCTTTAGATTTTGCATTATTTCATTAACACATTGTATAATTTCATTAGATATTTTAGATCGTATTTGATTTGATTGCAGACAGAGTTCTCATTTTATTAAATAATATGGTTACAATCTATTTACCTAATGCATATTAAATGCAGGCCACACATACAGGATGTAAACGAATTCGTGTAATTCCTTCAAACCGCGTGATCTGCTGGTGACACTGATTGACACTGCGTAGGTTTTTTTCAGAATCATTAAAAAAAAGTTTAAATAAAATGAATCATGGTATTCTTTTTCTGAGTAATTTTAGCGTCCCAAGGTAACTGACTGCGTGGAGCGATATCGCGCTAGTCGTGCCCGTCAGCTGTGTCGCCGTGCCTTTATTCATTTATGCATGGCAACGAAATTTCCTATCAAATAGAAAAAAAAGTTTTTTTAATTTTTTATCATTCTAAATCCCTTGTGGGGTTAATCTATACTATTAACAGATCATGTGGTTTGAAGGGATTATACGAATTCGTTTACACCCTGTATATCAACAGTATAAAAGAATTATAATTATTTACATTTATTATGAATATAAGAAGGAAGAGGTTTAAGATTAGTAGAGCTTATGAAAGAGTTAAACAATATTGCTGTGTTTCAAATTTACAGGCACATGACACTTTCCAACTTTGTCTCTAAGGGCTCTTACACACCACGTTTTTTTCAGGCGCTGTCGACGCGCGTCTCACGCAACTGTAACGCGCTGCAAACGCGATGTCATCGCAACCAATTTACCTATTCACACGTTCATAAAATTGTAGTATGCAGACGACGACTTTTTCGCGAGCTGTCGACGCGCTCGTAGCGCGGAGCTACATCGATACAGACGCGCTGGAACAGCGCGTCTCTTTAGCTGTAAACACATACATACAGCGCGTTTTAATCCAAGGAGAGTTGCTCACGCGCGTCTGTAGCGCAATACACGCTTCTTTGCGCGCGTGCTACACGCGTTTTACTTTGCAAGGAGAGTTGCTAGCGCGTCTGTAGCGCGTTTCTCGTGAGTTTGCAGCGATGCAATCGCAAGTAATCTGCCTATTTCAAGTTTAGCAGCGCCGACAACGCGCGATAGAGAAACGCGCGTCGACGGCGCCTGAAAAAAACGTGGTGTGTTTGAGCTCTAAGGTTTTCAACACATCAGCAATCTTCTTGGGTTTGCAGGTGTATAGCAGCGGTAACCATTTACTATCAGGATGTGCCGTCAGCTTGTTTGCCAACCGATTAGGTACATAAAAAGAAAACTAAGTACTTTTTTAGGGTTCCGTACCCAAAGGGTAAAACGGGACCCTTTTACTAAGACTTCACTGTCCGTCTGTCCGTTGGTCCGTCTGTCCGTCTGTCTGTCCGTCTGTCACCAGGCTGTATCTCATGAACCGTGATAGTTAGACAGTTGAAATTTTCACAGATGATGTATTTTTGTTGCCACTATAACAACAAATTTGACGACACGTTTGGTTCAGTGGCTAAGCGATTGGCTTCTGCGCTACGGGTCGTGCGTTCGATTCCCACACGGAATAAAAATTTGTATGGCCTACAGATGTTTGTTTCGGGTCTGGGCGTTTGTTTGTGAGATTTGTGTCTGTAAACGCACCCACGATACCAGAGAAATCTTAGCGTGGGGCAACGTTATTTAAAAAAAAAAATGTATAAAATAAATATTTAAGGGGGCTCCCATACAACAAACGTGATTTTTTTGGTCGTTTTTGCTCCATATTGATAACAGCAACAGGTAGACGCTTGAAATATTCACAGAATATTTAGTTATGTATATATTCACTTTAAAAATAAATAATTAAATTAAAATAAAACAAATATTTAAGGGAGTCTCCCATACAGACATGATTTTTTTGCCGTTTTTATAGATAATGGTACGGAACCCTTCGTGCGGGAGTCCGACTCGCACTTGGCCGGTTTTTTATTTTATTTCCCTCATAAAATAGCTACAGATTGTAGGTACCTATTAAGGCGAGCTGAACCCTGGCGCGGTAATCGGGTAAGCGACGGCAATCGGGTAAGCGACGATGCGCGGGCCGAAAATCACTTTAAAAAATCGATAAAAAATATATAAAAGTAATAAAAAAAAACGATCGGGTAGAATCGATTCAAAAATTAATTACCTATTAATACTAATTATAAAAATAGAGTATTATAGTAAGTACTTGTTTAAAATGAAATTTTGCTTGTAAAAAAACTGCAAATCGAAGTACCTAACTTCAGTATTTTTTTCTATCGAGAAAACTATATTGCATCGTGTATTGAACGGGTACATGGTACAGAAAAGGAATGTATCCTAAAATATAAATTTATTTTGGGTTCTAAATGTTTTAATTTGCCTATCAAAAATGAGTTCTAAAACAAGCAAAACCTACCGCGCCAGGGTTCAGCTCGCCTTAACTGTACTGTGTAATTTTCATTTACCAACATTGCGTTCTTAGAAATTTCGAAACACAGTTTACACGTTCTCCGTAATAAATTCCCTAAAGCTTAGGTACCGAGCTAACCCATGCTCGCTTATTTATTAATCAAAGTCAACCGAATTTATGTCCGGTTTTATTCCAAACTACTTCTAGCCTCACGGGATGCTCCAGCTTTTTAATCCAGCTGGGAAGTGTTGTCTTTTTGGATAATATCGTACTTAAGCTCGAATAAAGCTATTCAGACATGTAATCGTATTGGCTTATGTATCTTTCTCGTACAGTCACAGTATGTCAAGAGTCTTTCATAACTGGAAATGCATAGTTCCTGTGATGAAGGACTTACATTCAACATAAATCTTATTAACAAACTAGCCACTCGCCCCAGCTTTGCACGTGTACGTTTTATAGCTTAAAACTTTCCTCTTTAATCACTCTATCTATTAAAAAAAACCGCATCAAAATCCGTTGCGTGGTTTTAAAGATCTAAGCATACATAGGGACAGACAGACAGCGGGAAGCGACTTTGTTTTATACTATGTAGTGATTAGCTGTGCTCGGAACTCCGTCCGCATGTCGCGGTTATTGTGTCGTAATAACTAAACTTTCTTCTTGATAACGTTAAATTCTAATATCTTTTGATTGAGCGAACCGATCACAATAAAACAAAAATTTTATATTACTCCGATTTACGAACAATATTCGTCTATAACAGTCAACTGTAGTGAGCCAGTACTTTTTACGTGATGTGTGCACAAACAAACCAACAAACAGACAAAGTTCCAAAAATGTTCGAAATGGAAATGGATTCTATTTGTTATCGTTTTAAAATCCCGCTATTTAAAAAAAAAACTAAGTACCAACACGACAGATTTATTTCATGTAAAGATTGCACTTTCTATTCCAAATAGGTAAAACTTACGGCCCGTTTCTTCATCAAAAGTAACAGTCAATGTAGAGGACAACCAGTAAAACAATTGACTTGGTGAAAGGCACTTGCCGTATTTATTCAAACAAAACTTATGTTATTTACACTAAAAACTTTTGCACTCATTCTAATATGAATCGACTATACGTTCTTCTTTCTTCAGGGCTTCAGGGCAGCAGGGCTTCAGGGGTTCAGGGTTCAGTTCTTCGTATAGGTTCCTGGAGCGTAGAATGAGTGCCGACCAAAATGCCGGCGGATGCACCTGCTTACGTACCGTTTAGGGTGGCACAAGTAGCGTATGGTGTAACCCCCCGGTAATGTTCATTTACCATTATATTTTCTCAAATTGTTCTATTTACTGTAGCTAGCTGTGGCTATATGGTCCACTGTCTATAGCTAGTAGTCATCTTGTTCTATATATTGTGACGTATTTTATGACCTTGTTTACGTCTTAGTTGAAGTTAGGCTTGCCGTCCGCAACAGTCTCCCCCCAGCGTAGCCTCGCGAGCTTCTTCTTCTATATGGTCGAGGACGATAAGCCTTCTCACGGGCCTTCTAAATATGCCGCCCCGCGTCCGCACATCCGCACTCCGTACCACGCCATCAGGACCGAATATCGCGCGCACAACAAGGCCCCGCGGCCACACGTTCCGCGGTAGTAAGCCGTCAGCGATTATGACGACATCGCATTCCGCTATTTGTTCTGCGCGACTATGTCTGACGTCACCGCGCGGTGTTAGTGTAGGTAAATATTCGTTCATCCATCTAGCCCAGAATCGATCTGCCAGCGCTTGTGCTGCTCGCCAAGCGCGCTTATCAGCTACGTCACACGTTCCTGTGACCGGTAGCCCCGATGCTGACCCCAGCAGGAAGTGATTGGGGGTTAACGCTTCTGCTTCTTCTGGGTTTACAGACACGTGAGTGAGCGGTCGCGAGTTCAATATATTCTCTACTTCGGCCATAACGGTTGTCAAAGTTTCTTCCTTCGGCATGCGCTCCTTTAGTATTACCGCGAGCGCCGTTTTTACGCTACGGATGAGCCGCTCCCAGGCTCCCCCCTGGTTAGGTGCACCAGGGTCGATAAAGCGCCACTCAATTCCCTTATTGAGCGCGTAATCTTTAAGTTCAGACGCCCATTCCTTATAGGCGTTTTTTAATTCGACGTCAGCACCGCGAAAGTTCGTGCCGTTGTCTGACATTATTGTTTGTGGCCAACCGCGACGCGCGGCCATTCTTCTTAGTGCCATTATCGCACTATCCGTACTGAGGCTAGGCAGCAATTCTATGTGCACGGCTCTAGTCACCAAACACGTGAATAACATGCCCCAACGTTTTTCTCTACGTCTTCCTATGGTTATTGTCATGGGACCGAAACAATCGACACCGCAGCGCGAAAAAGGGCGAGCGTATGCATCAAGCCTTTCACTGGGTAAATTTCCTTTCACCGGTATAGGCGGTGATTTCCGTCGCATGCGACACATAATGCATTCATTCAGTACGATGCGCACGCTAGTTCGTAATCTTATTATCCAGTATCGCTGTCGCAGGTTGTTTACTACGTGCTCTCGGCCAGCATGTCCATTTGTGACGTGTTCACGTTTTATAAGTAGGCGCGCAAGCGGATGCCTGCCGTCTAAGATCGGTGGCCTCTTTCTGTACTCTGGTACATTGGCTGCGTCAATTCGCCCGTTCAATCGAATTACTTTATCTTCATAAACCGGGTCTAGCTTGCTGAGCCGGTTCGACTTCTCTACGTTCTTCCCTGACGTTAATCTTTTGATTTCTTCAGAGAAACTGTCGCGTTGCGCCTCTCGTATAAGCGTTAGTTCGGCTTCTTTGAGATGACGCACGTCCATTGTTGTCGCGCGTTTACGACATTTATCTATAAAGAGCAACACGTTCGCCATGGCACGCAACGCTCGATCAAATGAAGAGAATCGTTTTATGTTCATAACGTTCTCCTCTTCTTTAGTATGGGCTACTATTTCGTCTTCACATTGGTTCATTTCTTGTGGCCACTGTTCTTCCGGTTCGCGCAAGAAGGCCGGTCCATTGAACCATCGATCGTGTTGTAAGAGACTCGTTTTTCCGTGTCTAGTCGCGTCGTCAGCTACGTTCTGAGCGGTCGGTACCCAGCGCCATCGTTCAGCGGGGGTTATTTCACTAATTTCGCTCAGCCGATGCGCAACATACGGTGTATATCTCGCGGAGTCGTTCCTTATCCAGTGTAATGCCGTCTTAGAGTCACTCCAATAGGTCACTTCGGTTTCCCATCTATGTTCTTTACGTATCTCGGAGGATAGTCGAGCGCCTATCAGGCACGCTTGTAGTTCCATGCGTGGAATACTCTGAGCTTTCATTGGCGCTACTTTAGCTTTTCCCGCGACTAGCACGACGTCTATTGATCCGTCGGGCCGTGTCAATCGCCAATATGCTGCAGCGGCGTACGCTTGTTCACTAGCGTCTGTAAATACGTGCAACGATCGCTCCATGGTCATGTGATTCGCGTAGCATCGGGGGACTCGCAAGCCCGCCACGCTCGTCAGACCGTTTATCCATTCGAGAAACGCGATAGCTTCTTCGGCGGGTAGTTGCTCGTCCCAGCCGATCTTCTTTCGCCATAGCTCCTGTAGAGTGATCTTTGCCGTAATCGTGAAAGGGCTTAACAAGCCCAACGGGTCAAAGATTGACATTACTGCTCCCAACATTTCACGTTTAGTTGGTGTTCTCGTGCCATCACGTACGTCGTTCGGTACGCGAGGCATAGCGGTGTTGAATGCAAGTTCATCGGTTTCTGGCAACCACATCATACCCAGCGTCTTGCCGTACGGGTGTGCATTCGCACCTAGTTCCTTCGGGGCGTTAGCCTTATCCTGTTCTAGGATATTCGCGAGCAAGTGTTGTCGATTAGAATTCCACCCGGCAAGTTCAAAGCCGGCTTGCTCGTGAATGCGCTGCACTTCTGCGATCGTGAGTGCAGCGATCTCTTCTGACTCGAAACTGTCGACCCAGTCATCCATATAATGGTTCTTTGTTATTGCATAGAGGGCGCGCGGGTGCGCGTGTTTACATTTTTCAGCGTTTCTGTTCCTAACGCTGTGAGCTAGGAAAGGAGAACTACGAGCGCCAAATATCATTGAGTTCATTACGTATTTCTGTGGCGGGCCTTTTCGTTCGTCACCACGCCACAGAAATTGTTGCGCTGCTCTGTCCTCGGGTCGAATCTTGATTCTGAGGAACATTTCGCGTATGTCGGCCGCTATAGCAATCGGCTTTTCTCTGAATCGAAACAGTATACCGTAAAGCGTGTTTAACATGTCGGGTCCGGCAAGTAATTCGTCGTTCAGACATTTTCCGTTTGTAATTGCAGCTGCATCGAATACAAGGCGCACTTTTCCTGGCTTGTTCGGATTAGTCACTGCGAAGTGTGGCAGGTACCATGTTATTGCGCTGTCGTCTGTGTGTTCGACTGGAGCGGCGTATCCCTTTTGTAACAGGTTATCTATTTGCGCCGTATATGCTTGACGAAACTTCGTGTCTCGATCCATTTTTCGTTCCATGGTGCGCAACCTTCGTAGCGCCATATCAAAGCTAGGCGGTAGGCGAGTATCGTCCGTACGCCATGGCAAACCAACTTCGTAACGTCCGTCGGTTAGTCGCGCTGTTTCATTAAATATTTCCTTGGCGCGTTCGTCTTCCTTGACGGGTTTATTTTTACTCGAAATTCCTAGCGCATCTATTGTGAAATGCGTCGTGACTAAGTCATGTAGCTCTTCATCATATCTTAATCGTTCTCTATGCTGAGGCGCACGTACGTGTAGCACTGTGGCGCCATCTATTGGGTCTTCCTTCGCCACTATAGTTCGTGGCACCGTACCGTGCACTACCCATCCTAGCTCTGTTAGTGATGCGGCCGGTTCGTTCCTTGCTCCGGTCAGGAGCTTTCGCGATACTATTAGGTGCCAATGATCTGCGCCTAATAGTATGCGCGGTCGTGCTTCTCCATAGCAGACCTCGTTCCGTGGTAGCTGTTGTAGGTGTTTATAGTTCAAACACTCAGCTGCGATCGCTTGACTGGTAATGTTGAGACTTTTGACGGTTCGCGCCTGTATCGGATGGAAGCTTGATCGTGCTCCCCTTATCTCCAATGCCACGCTCTGACTCTCTGGTTCCTGCCGCGTTGCCGTTAATCCGTGCAATCGCAGCGCGCATTTCGTTCCATGCGCGTTCACTTTTCTAGCGATTTCCTCGTCGATCAGAGTAATCGTAGATCCTTCATCGAGTAAGGCGTGAGTCTCCACTTCCAGTCCATCGGGCCCTCGAATTATCACGGGGCATATTTTCAATAGCACCGCGCCAGTTGACATTACGGCGTGAGCCGACGCGGTGATTACATTCTTTTGTTGTTCGCCTCCTAGCGCGGTTTGCTGCGTTCCGTGCAACAATACGTGATGTGGATGGCGACACTCGTTTACACCACACTTCTTGGCAGTGCAATTCATCCGACGATGACGGCTACCCAGGCAACGAAAGCATACGCGCGCTTCCTTTGCCCATTCCCATCTCTGTGGTACCGTCATCGCTTCCAACTTTTTACATTTTACTGTATCGTGTTCGGCCCCGCAACACAGACACATCTTCTCGCTATTGTTCTCAGTTGCAGCGTAAGCAGCTGCGCCTCGCTTCCTGCCTTCTAGGCCTTTAGGCGAACCGTAGCTAGGTCTAGCTGCTGGCGGACTACGTGTTGGCTCCTTTGTTCCAGTTGCTGCAGACGAGTAAGCAAAACGTATGGCGCGATCAGCCTCTCTCATGAGGAAGCGAGACAGAGTGACAATCTCTGGCTCACTCCTGCTTCCGTACTCTTCTGCGTAGTCGCACCATCTCGCTCTAATATGCGGACTTAACTTCTCGGTCACTTGACGAGCCAACATAGGATTCTGTAGGTACCCTTTCTCATCTATGCAAGTGAGTACGCTGACTATGTTTTGAAGTCGTATTGCAAACGTATTTAGTTCACTGGCCGTTGGTCCGGGTCGCTGTAACTTCTTTATATCGTTCAACGTTTTATCAATAATAATCTCTGGGCGGCCGTAATATTGTTCAAGTGTCTGCATTATGATTGCGGGGTCGGCAGCTGTATACAACAAGGCGGCTACTAATTCTCTTGCTTCGCCTCTTACACATGTTCGTAGACGCGCTAGGTTCTCGGCTTGTGTATAGCCATACATTTTGGTTGAGTCACGCATCGCTGCTCGGAATAGTAGCCACTCGTTCGGAGCACCGCTGAAGATGGGCAGTTCTTGCGCTTGTCTGGGCGGCCGGCGTTTTATAACCATACGTTCTAACACCTCGGCTAATCTATCTATTCCTCGCTCTCGTGATCGTCCTGGCGTAGGTGACCTATCTCTGTGTCTCGGAGTCTCGATCGTAACTCCTCTTTGTTCTTGCCTCGGCGGCGGTGCATACTTGTAAAAAGAGTGGTGTGATCGCTGCCCTTCGTTCTCGCGCTGATATCTTGCTCTGTTGTCGTCATTTTCGCGATGCCGTTCGGTCTGCGGTGCGCGCTCGGTACGCTCCCCCCGTGGTTCGCACAGGGCCGAGGCGCGGACTGCAGATGACATCTCTTCATATGGCGTCATGTGGGGTAGTTCATCCCCTCTGGACTGAGCGTTCTTCAGCCAATCAGCGATTCGATTGTCCACTTCTATTGTCTCACGGGCGATGACGCTTTCACGGTCTGTCTCCTCCCGTATAGTGGCTACGTCCAAAGCTAGCCGCTTCTTGATAAGGGCCGCTTCCAATTGCAGCTCCTTCCTTTGAATTTCGGCTAGACGTTCCTGGGCTTCGAATTCTGCTTGTCGTATTCGAGCAACAGCGCTGGCAGTCGATCTCTGAGAGCGCACGGACGGTGCTCTCGATCTCCTCTCTTCTCTTGTGTCAGGCGCGGCGGCAGCGGCTGCGGCGGCGGCGGCGCGTGACGTCATTGCGGCTATGCTGGCGTCTATTCTTGTCTGTGCGGGTAACGCGGGCACGCGGGGGTTCGGTTCGGTATGCGCGCGCGACGTGGTACCGGTCGGTGCGGACACGGATGCGGACGCGGATGCTTGTGCGGACGGGGACGCGGGGGGATCTTCGTACACTCTTGCTGTCTTGTCCTCGGCTGCTTGGCTCCTTGTGGTCGGCATCTTCGGCATTTGACGCCCCCTAACAGCCCTAACAGCCCTATCAGTCCTCTTGGAGGGTCCGGGGTTGACCGGGATACGCTCCGCCAGGGATGGATACGTGCAGGATTGGACAGGTAGGATCTACCCAGCAGAGGATCGTGCGTACTGTGGGGCGCTCGGGGACCGGTGGGAAATACCCAGCCCCTTCGGCAGTGCCTACAGTCCGGCCCCCACACCACACACGACCTTACCGGCGTAGTGTACTAGTTCGGTTCGCGCCTTGAAAAAGGCGTTCTTGACGAACCGGTGGTATCGCACAATACCACACCGCCTTGAACGGCGTTAACTCTGGCCTCTAACCGTTTGACACCGTTAGGTGGTTAGAGACACAGAGCCGCGGTCCACCCGCTTAAAGAAATAGGAATGTATCAACGACGACAGTCTTGAAACACCCGGCACCTCCACAGGAACAGTTCTGTACGCCCGGCACCTCCAACAGGAACAATCTTGTACGCCCGGCACGTACACAGGAACAGTTCTTGTACGCCCGGCACCTCCAACAGGAACAATCTTGTACGCCCGGCACGTACACAGGAACAGTTCTTGTACGCCCGGCACCTCCAACAGGAACAATCTTGAACCCCTGCACCAACAATCTTGAGCACCTGGCACCCTGTTCTTGGATCTTCAAATCTTCTTAACTGATTCTTCGATCCGGCTCGAAGGACCACAACGACTGGCTGTAGAGGACAACCAGTAAAACAATTGACTTGGTGAAAGGCACTTGCCGTATTTATTCAAACAAAACTTATGTTATTTACACTAAAAACTTTTGCACTCATTCTAATATGAATCGACTATACGTTCTTCTTTCTTCAGGGCTTCAGGGCAGCAGGGCAGCAGGGCTTCAGGGGTTCAGGGTTCAGTTCTTCGTATAGGTTCCTGGAGCGTAGAATGAGTGCCGACCAAAATGCCGGCGGATGCACCTGCTTACGTACCGTTTAGGGTGGCACAAGTAGCGTATGGTGTAACCCCCCGGTAATGTTCATTTACCATTATATTTTCTCAAATTGTTCTATTTACTGTAGCTAGCTGTGGCTATATGGTCCACTGTCTATAGCTAGTAGTCATCTTGTTCTATATATTGTGACGTATTTTATGACCTTGTTTACGTCTTAGTTGAAGTTAGGCTTGCCGTCCGCAACAGTCAAAGTAACGGTAAAATTTATTTCTTCACACTGTAAGCCATCTATAAGCCACTATATCTATATATCACTACATATATATCTATAAACCACTATAAGCCATTTGGTTGTTCACACTGTTAGCCATCTATAGTGAAATACATGCATTTCCGAGGAAAAGTATACGCAGTCTTACGTTATTGATGTTCAGATAAATTCATAGGAAGTCCAATCAATAGTAATTCTTCAATAGCTTCTTGTAGATGTCAAGCTCTAGAAATATTTAGGTGATTGAGTGTTCTATTCATAGTCAAGACGAGTCTATAGATGATGATAATAGTGATTTAACGTGGAGTACACGAAATCGCTAAATGATGCTCCCTACTTGAGTGATACATCACTAGGTGATGCAGTGTAAATAGATACTTATATCATTCGAAAGGTAAGGACAAGAGAAGTGCACAAAAAAAAAGTGTTGAAGTATGTTGCCGTTAAGAAAGGGTAGTATAATGGTCGAACTTCGACCACAAGCAAATAACGCATCACTTATTGATTTCGTGTACATATTCTACGTCACCGACATTGGAATAAGTGTGTACAGGTAGCATAAAGCTTCGTTTCGTTTTTCAGTAATTACGTACGTACCTTAATTAGTGCTTAAACCCTGGGCGTCTTAAATTTCGAGATACGTAAAATCCTTACTTATCCTTAGGCTAAACCTTAAGACAAGGGTATGTACTAAATATCACGTTTCGACCCTCGGCGGTTTGGACGAGGCGTTGATTAATGAACCATGTTTTAATTAAGAAAAAAGTATAACATACTGGCTGGAATTTCGGCGAAGTACCTAGGTTAATTTTGTAAAAGAAATATCGTTGACGCCTATTCAGTGTTTTAGCACAGACGTCATGCTATATAAAAGACGTCTGTAGTTTTTTTAGTAGCTTTGTAGTCTACAAAAACCGCACTAATTAGTACAAAATTAATAATGTTGTCTTAATTGCTCCAGTGGTGTCACAGCCGCGGACTGAAATTTTTAAATCTCTGTCAGGTACTTTACATATTGTTAACTAAGTATTATCATTTTAAAAAAGCGAGTTTATTGCTTGAACACTTTCATAACGTAACTTTCGTAAGTGACATTCATAATTCTGTACTTAATTACTCATGTTTCGGTATTGCCCAATTACAAGGATAACATTTACATTTAAATAAATAAATTAACAGGTAAACATGTCAATCAAATTATTTACTAATTACATACGATTAGAAATCCTCGTCCTTATAATGCACCGCTGATTAAGATAATGATGGAACTTAATTATAATACGTCGCAGTCAATAATTAATGATTTTCTAACTCATAATAAAAGTAAAAGCATGTGATAAGAGCTAGCTAACCTGGAAGTAAATGACAAAGAATTATTATTGATACGACTTCATCTAAATTGATATAGGAGAAGTAATAGGTTAGCGTGGTATGGACATGTTATGCGTAGGGAAGTCAAAATCAAAAGTTTTTATTTCACATAAACGATTACAGGTGCTTATGAAAAGTCGAATTTAGGTGCACGGTTCCTATAAAGTCGTTTCCTATGGAGAAGAGCCGGCAAGAAACTCCATGGTTACTCTTTTAAAATCCATATCTTTAACAATTTGAGTGGGTACAGTTATGACTTAGAACAGTTATGAGAGAGCAATGAAGAATTAAGAGAAGGAACCACAAAAAAAAATGGTCACAAATTAAATAGGTATCCAGGCATCTAGCAAGTCTACAAAGCTCTTACATTTACAAAAGGTAAAAGGACGCTAAACTATATAAAACAACTGACATGGTTAATTGTCATCAAAACACATTACAAAGTAAATCACTGTGACTTACTTTGTGTGACAGTGACACCCCTGCCTAAAGCTAATAGTAATGAGGTTAGTTATTAGACATACACATACATGGAAGGAAGTCATGTTACCAGAAGAGTGTTAAATAAGCATGTGGATGAAAATACAAATAGAGGTATGCCAAAGAAAAGATGGATGGATTGTGTGAAAGATAATATGGGTAAGAAAGAAGTTAGTACTGAGATGACGGCTGATAGAGAAGCATGGAAGAGGAATACATGTTATGGCGACCCCACCTAGAGTGGGATAAAGGCAGGGAGACCATTTAAATCTGAATAATAGCTAACCATACACGCACGGATATGCCCACCGGATCTGCCCAACATACGTGCCTGGCGGGCAGATCCGTGCGTGTATGGTCAGAACAGACACGGATATGCCCGCCCGATGCCTGCCCGCTGCCCGTGCGCAAAACGGCCGGATCGGGTACGGGGAAGGCAGATCCGAGTAACAACTGTGCGTGTGTACGTAGCGACGGATGTGCCCGCCGAATTGCGCTTCAGTCGCGCACTAATGCTTTGGTAGTGTACACGAAATCACGGATCCGATCTGAGTTGCGCCTGTCGGTCAAATCCGTGCGTGTATGGCTAGCTAATGACTGTTTATCGTATCAGCCTATATTAACCGCTACGATGAACCTTTGTAATTACTATGCATACTGCCATAATTGCTTGGCAAATGGCTTGGTGGCCGCAGTGTGTTATTTTAGCACTGAAATGAGAAGCTGCTGTCAATTCATCTGACGTATCACCTTTTAAGTCGCGTTTCCATTATATGAGCCAGCATGCAAGTTGCCATTACATTTAGGCGCGATTCCATTAGGCAAGTCTTGTATGCAAGTATGACGTCACATTTGCGTACAAGTTGCTTACATTGGAAACATGTTTTCGAGAGTGTGCAAATTGCATGCAGGTTTTACTTGCATACAAGTGGAGATGTTCAACGATTTGTGTTGGACATCATGGGTGTCAATCACACGTTCGCAGTTCGAAAAGTGCAACTAACGTTTGCGCTTTCGATTTGCACGTCACTTGAATAAAAAATGTTCAAACTACCTCATACAAGTTGTAGCTTATATGCAGGTTTGTTCGAGTTGTATGCAATTTGCAACTTGCATACAAGTAACTTGCCTAGTAGAATCGCGCCTTTACACTAAGTTCCGACTTGCACGCAGGTGTAACGTCATACGCGAGATTGCATGATTTTTCGTGATGTAAAAATAACGCCCATGAAACGTCAGTGGAGGTATATTCTGTATCCGCAAATGCACTTTTGTCATTTTCAAATCCGAAATCAGATCTTGATTTGTGACACGAGGACTACTAAAGTATGTTTTTGGTCAAGTCTTATTTTATTTACCCTGCCAAAAAATATTAGCAAGGCGAGGACTGATGTGTGCAGTCAACTACATAAAGATGTACACACTTGGCAAAATTAAACAGTGAAATAAAAAGAATTCGTAGAATGATTCCTATAATTTCACGAACCAAGTATTCGTATGCGTTGACAGATAATATGAGTACAATAAATAATAAACGATTAAAATAAAAAGAGCAAAAATCGTTTTTAGGGTTCCGTATCCAAAGGGTAAAACGGGACCCTATTACTAAGACTCCGCTGTCCATCCGTCCGTCCGTCACCAGGCTGTATCTCATGAACCGTGATAGTTAGACAGTTGAAATTTTCACAGATTATGTATTTCTGTTGCCGCTTTAACGAATAAAATTCACACATTCAAACAGAATAAAATTAATATTTGCATTTTTTATAGATAATGGTACGGAACCCTTCGTGCGCGAGTCCGACTCGCACTTGGCCGGTTTTTTTTTAATTTCGCTTAGTAAGTTATATATCTTTTTGCAGCTAACTGTACACCATAACATCAAAACAATATTTTGCCAATTTTAACAAACTGCATTCCCGAACTTTCCACTCGCGCTCGAGTTATGATATGAATGGAAATTTTAAAAATGTAAGTTTGTTTTGTGTTACTGTGATTGCTTTACTTCGTTTGGTTGTTACTGAAAAACTGAACTTCCAACTTCGTTATTGTTACGTACAAAATTATAACTAGCAGTGGTTTCAGAACTGGAATGTTTGCTTCTTTGGTTTGCTTGTCATAAATGAAATTCTTGAAAAGTGGCATTCCCATTTAGCGCAATAGCAATAGTATAATAGTAATAGTACCATTGGTGTATTTCGAATTGGTGCTCTTAATTTTAGTGCGCTAAATGTAATATATGGAAAGTAAATGATTTTGTAGGGACCACATTTTATTTTCGAGATATTATTGTGATTTAATTATTTAAATCGTTATTAATACTTTATATTTATCATTATGCAGGGTATAAACGTATTCGTGTAATTCCTTCAAACCGCGTGATCTACTGGTAACACTGATTGACGCTGCATAGGTTTTTTCAAACAATGAACCATGGTATTCTGTATCTAAGTAATTTTAGCGTCCCAAGTTAACTGACTGCATGGAGCGATATCGCGCTAGTCGTGCCCATCAGCTGTGTCGCCATGCCTTCATTTATTTATGCACGGCATCGGCATTTTCAATCACATAAAAAAAATGGGAAAGAAACGTTTCTTTTTATTTTTAATCAATCTAGATCCCGTGCGGGTTTAATCTATACCATTAATCATGTGGTTTGAAGGAATTACACAAATTCGTTTACATACTGTACATTAAAATGTCATTAATTAAAAACAATGCGATTGGTTCGGCAATGTAGTCACTCGAAATCTGACTTCAGCTGTACAATAAGAATCCATTTTTTTTTAATAATCTTAGTTGTAGATGTCTTAAAATTGTAGCTACTCGGAGCTTAGGGAGGCCCATGCATCACAGTGGACATTATCGGAATTATCTGATGATCCCTACTAATATAAACGCGAAAGTAACTCTATCTGTCTGTGACGTTTTCACGCCTAAACTTGGTACAGAGATAGTCTGTTACCTGGAGAAGGACATAGGCTACTTTTATCCCGAAAAATACGGAATACGCGATAAACGACATCCACGCGGGCGAGGCCATGAGCGACCTATAGTTAATTATAAATTCAAAACTTACACTTACACAAGAGTTTTAAGAACATAATTTTGGTGCTATGATTTTTGAAAACATGATTCGAATACAAAGTCTTAGGACCGGACTCCACCAAAGCAGAGACGAGACGAACGGAGCGGAGATGTGTTTTAAAAAACCAATAGAATTTCGTTATTCACACATCTCGTCTCCGCTCAGCTTAAATGGATGCCACTGACCGGAGATGTATCATATTTGTATGGCGCGATGGAAGCGGAGATGTAAGCTGTTGTTCGCTGAGATTGAGCTGGGCCGCGGTACAAGGCGGAGATGTGAGCTTTGCCTCGCAAGCTGACGACGGCGCGCAGCGGAGACGAGATGTGTGCGGTGTGCAGTGAGCGGTTTCGTGTCAGATCGCACTAAACTGTGCGATCACATCCAACGTTCGCCGCACTCAGCTCAATTCCGCTCTAGTCAGCGCACATCTTCACCCTAGCCAGCACACATCTCCGCTACAGTCTAGCCAGTACGCATCTTCGCACAGTTTCGGTGGATACACCCTAGCTGAAAAACATCTCTTCTCGTCCGCTTCGGACATCTCCGCACATCTCCGCTTTGGAGTCTGGGCCTCACAAATAAAGCCGTGTGTCTATGTGTATACAAGAGACTTCACGAGAGCTAATTAAAAACCTTACGAAAACGGCCCATTCAAAATTCGAGCTCCTATTCCAAATTTCAAGATAGTGAGTTTCCAAACTTATCTCTTTTACCGCAAGTCGTAAACATACATATACGAGTATGTATCATTCGCCTTAATCCTTCTCGAGGTAAACAGAGCATGAGACGAGCACTTCAACAGACGGAGGTAAACTTTAACCAACGTACCACTGCGTGTTGGTTGAACTTCGGCTTTTCATCTTCTCACGCAACTTGTAATATTTGACTGAGTGAAACAAGATGGCTGCAATATTTTTAGGCAAGCCAGTTGTACAAACTAATCTAGGCACTATATTTTCTGAAAAATAAATTCGGTAAAATACCATCAATTGAATCTTAATGCATCTCTGACCTGCATTCTAATTGTGCAAGTCACTCGTCATCGCTATGGCTTCGATTTTGACAGGTCAATAATTTTCATAGCAACATATACAAGCTTAGTTTTAGTAATATGCTAAACCTGAAACTACTTTGTTCAGAATCACTAGGAGAATCGATTGACATATTTTTTACAGCCCATTTTTTTTATCATAAATTTCAATTTTGTTTCAGTAGGTTTCTACCCATAACAGTTTACGGGAATAGATACCTTGAGGCTTGAAATGACCCGCTCGGTCAGTTTCCGTGTATTAGACAACCCCTGCATAGCACATCTCAGGCATTTCACACTTTACTAAGGAACTTAACGCGACATAACTACGGTGTAACTTGGAGATTTATTAAAAAAAAACACATTCAGGCAGTTCTGACGAAAATCTTGTTGGGGTGTCTCGGTTTTTGTATATACTAAAAATAACTTTGTATAATCCGACTTTTCTACAACTATATACCACGCCATGAATATTGTTGTATTTTTAAAATCAAAGCCATAGCTATTATGAGTGTGTTGCGCAAATACAATGCTGATTATTACAAAAATCTTTTAACGTGCAAATGCTTATACCCCTTGTAAGCCACGCGGAAAAATAATTTGATATATTTATTACTTAAATATACACGTTAAGTAAAAAGAAACACTTTTACATTAAAAGCATAAAACGACGGCAAACACTTCAAACAAACATCTCTCTTTCCGCACCTTTAAGAGGGCTATCGCATTTTCTCACCTCTCTCGCTCGCACAGGACCATATTTTTTAAGAATGTTAAATTAAAAGATGCATTTTTTAATAATGTATTCAATGGGCTCCCTTTAAAATAATATTAATTTAATAGGTATAATTATTGAAAACATTTTTATTGTGACATTTACTAAACTTATCTCAAAAACGGATCATATTATTTATTGAGCTGAGTTTATTAGGGAACACGATAGTAATGTGTTTTTAATAATTACCTATCAAATTAATATTATTTTAAAGGGAGCCCATTGAATACATTATTAAAAAATGCATCTTTTAATTTAACATTCTTAAAAAATATGTTCCTGTGCGAGCGAGGCAGGAGACAAAATGCGATAGCCCTCTTAAAGTTTACTCAATCTTATATTCACATCGGTAATGCTTCGTAAACACATTACGTACCTACCTCACGGAAACAGCCGAAAACTCCCGAGTGGTTCCGAGTCCTAAAGGAGCCCAACACCAAGGGTTACATGAAAGGGGAAACGATAACTCTATGGGGTTTAAAGTGGACTTTCGAAAAGTGTAATGGACTGGTGTAGTATTAGAACAGGGGATGATTAATTACTTAATATGTAGGTTAGGAGCTACTGATTTATTTGTACATGTTTCTAAAAATCTTTTCTTTTAAAAATAACTTTAGATTCCGTATAAATGTTCGAAGGATTTTAAGATTAAAGTATTTATTTTCAAAAAGGACAAACAATGTCACTTACATGAAAATAGTAATAACGTTTTAGTATACTTATTCTAATGGTCGCCGAACACTTAGTCAATAGTTTCATAGTCTTAATTGGAATTTGAAAAATGAACAATTGTATATTGAGACAGTAGAGACTTAAAACTACTAAATGAGTTTACATTTTTAAATGGCAATTTATTGTACAGCTGTGCTCCTCCAAAGTAATATATTTTTTTTGCATAGCGTCAATGAAGTTCTAACAGTGCGTAAGTCATTTTGTGACAAAAGCAGACGCGATAGCCACTGCGAAATCCACAATATTACTTTAAATGAAAAAGATTATTAGGATTTTCAAAGGTTTATTAAATCATCAAAGAGTTTATTTGTAATGATAATGTTGTTTGAAAGGCAGACGCCGTTTTCTTCCGGCAATAGAAGTTATCTAGTCCACCTAACACCCCTTCCCATAGACCAGATATTTTTCACCATATTTTACAATAGTCTTGCACCCACCTGGGACGGTCCATGACTGTACTCCAATAGTGCAGCCGTGGATAGTCCCGGGTTGGTGCCCCACCCCATTTTAGATTAAAGCTCTCAAAGGGGCCTCTGCGCGTTGGACCTGTGTCCCCGTGTATGCCTTCCAAAGGACCGGACACCTTTCGCACGGAAGATGAGCCGTGATGTCCAAAGAGATTAAAAACAATATTGCGTTCAGCGTAGGTTACGCTCGTTTTAAATAGTTTTTTCACTCTCTTGTAAAGTAGCCATTTTTGACTTCCGCACTGTTAGAACTTTACTGACGATAGTTTTTTTCAACTTTTGTCTACAAAAGTAAGCTAACTCGACGAACACTGCGTCTATAAATTCTAGAATTTTGAAGTCTAGCAATGAAGAATTTACCAGTATATCCATAAATATGCAGGGTTTCATGTCAATACGACAGTAAATTACATTCATTAATTTATATTAGTTAATTACAAGTGATGCTCATAAAATTGTTTTATTATTATGTCCTTAAACAATGTATCCAATGCAATAAATAAACAATAGATTCTGGAAATGAAGTGTTCAGTCTGTTTTTGCTCGTGAGTTATTTCGCTGCAGCTTCTTCTTCTTTCATATCGTCACGAGCCACATAAAGATAGTCTATACCATGCTAAAAACATTAGCCAGTCAACAAGGTTGATAGCGGGGCTGACTGCCCAGGGTGCACCGCACGTACTTAAGTATCGTCACTCGTAGAGGCTCCTTTTTGGCTGGAGACCCTTCAGGTCTCGCCAATAACTGCCCGGTTACGTAGAAACGGTCCCCTAGGACCATCTACAGCAGACTGGAGTTTCTTGCCGGCTCTTCTCCATAGGACCTACTTTTTGGAACCGTGCAACTAAAGTATCGAGACGTTTCTTAAGTGCATGTACTGTGCCTATTCGTAATAAAAAACTTTGAATTGAATTTGAATTGAATTAAGACCAACAGAAAAAAGAGGCTCCTGTAATGCACCCCCTGATGTGGTAGCTTACACATCTGTTACTTTTCCATTCCCAAAGCAGTATATAACGTTAAGAATGTGGTTTATATCGTGCTTGAACTTATTTCTAAGTTCAACCAGTGTTTTACTAAAAGATCTGGTCGTGCACTCATTCACAAATTCAGTTACTACTCGTTCAACCGTAATGATATATGGAGAAATTCCAATTCGACTCGGAGCGACTGCAGTCTGGATTCCACTAAGAAAAACTTTCTTAATTTTACTAAAAACCATATTTAGAGTCCAACCACCATTCTAATTTCAATTTCCAAGCATAAAAACTTTAGTTGGAGAAATAAAAAGTTTGCAATTGCTAAACATGGAATTTTTCGCTTCTTGGTGCCATTTACATTTTTAGAAGCCGCATTGCTATGTTGTCGAGCTCGTAACGTTACTGTATCGGTTCCACTGCGTTGTTGTGGCGCAGATTCTTACTAAATCTCTGGGTTCAGCAGAAACAGAAGAATTTCTACTGTGATTCCAGAATAAAAAAAACCGTAGAGCTGCTATGATTTTGCACTCATAAGTTAAGATTTATGGTCATGGTATGGTATGGTTATGGTCTATAGCTAAGAATAGGCGGTCCATCTTATCGTTAAAGTCATAAAACGTTTAGGAGAAAACCAGCTTTTGTGATTATCCGAAAACTGACAGTATTTTGTTGCAATTTATAAAGGTTCCGTACATCCGCATTGTACGGAAAGCCAGTGCGCAATGAGAGATCAGCTCATACAAGAAATGCATAGCTTGATATGTAGACGTGCGCACAAGCATCATAATTATGACATTGTCTCCAAGACTATTTGAAAAGGTATTTATGTTCAAAATTAGACTAGAATTTGTGCCATTATACACGAGACCATGGGTCAAAAAACTCTGTGTAGGTACAATCAACCAAAGAGATAAGTATAAGTATAATAAAACTAATTACATTCGTATTTTAACAGAGTTATGCCTGTGTTGAATGGCAAATTTTGTACTATTGTCTGAGCAAGTCTTGCGTATAAAATGTTATTATGCACACAATTACATTGACATTTGCCTGCATAGTGCATTGACATCTGTTGTTTGCTTATTTACCTAACTCTTTTGTTGACTGTACTAAAAAAACTCTCACTGAGATTGTGGCTTTTGAATCACAGATAATATTCTTATAACCTTATGCGGGTATCAAGTTACCCCTACTTACTTCTAAAGGAAGGGTAAGCTACTTTGTGCAAGATTGTACATCGCTTTTGCAAACACAGGTAGCATTGATATCTTTAATTTTAATACAATGCGGGATCTTTTGTTTACCTTTTTACCTGTCTGAGTTTTATCTTAATACGGTGCGGGCGATTTCCTTTCCCTTTTTGATATTTTCCGTTTCATTTTATTGTTTTTTTTTTTTTAGAAGTGGCCTTTTTCCGTTTTTTTATATGAAAAAAGTACCTATGTCTTACTGGCGATTTATACAACTAACTAGCTTTCGCCCGCAGCTTCGCTTGCGTGAAATTTTGAACCCGTTAAGTGACGATATTCCATACAAACTTTCATCCCCTATTTAACTCCCTTAGGGGTTGAATTTCTAAAAATCCCTTCTTAGTGGATGCTTACGTTACAAAAGGAACCTACTGTCAAAATTTCAACTTTCTAACCCCAGCGGTTTAGGCTGTGCGTTGATAGATCAGTCAGTCAGCTTCTCCTTTTATCCCTTACGGGCAGTTATTGCACTGAAGCCGACCCCTAGTAGGGACTCGGACCTCGGCTTAGGGCGTTTCTGGTGGGGTGTTGGGGGAAAGCTTGATGAGGGCTGAACTATCGGTGTGATTAATTAACTTATAATGGATTAATTGCTTAAGAATTAAACGATAAACTTTGAAATTTCGGTAACATGTACCATGCATTATTCTACACGGAAACTATTATCTTGATCTAAACTATACTGAGTCTTCTGTATCTATAAAATAGTTTCGCACTAAATCAGTTTTAGTTTGATCCACATCCGTGAAGTAAACAAGAACATACGAAAATTAAATGTAACTTTGAAAATCAACCGTTTTCGACAGATATCGATGTTGACTCCCAAAGTTTCTCTTATTGGTTTCAAATTTCGAACTGCAAAAGGATGGGATATTGGTTCCTGATTCGATTCCAACCATCGATCCATATTGCCATGTTAAAGCCAGCGTTATACTGCTCGTATTTGATGACAATTTCACGCGGTGAAGCCGCCTTCAATTAACTGATAAGCTATTGCAGTCCACTGGTCTCCCAATTTCCGCCATTTCCTTTAGCAGTAAGTGCAGTACAAAAACCCCTTAAAGAAACATTTCTGAGAGATCTTCTGAAAAGAAAGAAAATAATGTTTTAAAAAATAAAATCATAGTAAGAATGAAATGTACACATTTTATGCTGTCGAGCATGTCCATGCCGAAAGGGTTATCAACTCAGCATGTTGGGCGTCAAACACTCAGCGCTGATTTTCAGTTGGTACCCATGCAGTGACACACGGACGGAGGTAATCTTAAATATTTATTTTATAATTTATGTGGATCAGAGCGTTTTAATAATATATCAATAAATAATGCATATATTATTGAGATAAGCTACGAAAACATAATAAAAGATAAAAACTACTTTTAATTAAGACAGTCTGTAAAAAATATGGCAATGTTAATTTAAATAGCAGTCGACGGTACGCTTCTCATAATCCGACTATTTATCTAGTGACTATGTTACGGCTAATAGCCGAAGTGCGGCTACACCTAGTTTTAGCCGGGTACAAATAGGTGCAGCCGGCCACATGCGGCTAAACTTAAATCTATCCTACTTATCTTCGGTTAGAACTAGGTTTAGCCTGCATCATAGCGGCTAGAACTAGGTGCAGCCGCACACCGATGGTTAAGGGTAACCCCGACACGGATAGGTTAGGTTCGAAGGGGATGACGGGGGCTAGAGTGAGCGAGCGAAGCGAGCGAACGAAGCCCCCGTCATCCCCTTCGTGTTAGGTTACTTTAAACCCTGCAGACAGAAATAGGAGCCCCGCGCAGCGGGGCTCCGTCGACTTAAGCTCCACCTAGTTCTAACCAACTGCTACTGGTTGCACCTAGTTGTACCCGGCGAAACCTAGGTGTAACCGCCATTCGGCTTTTAACCGTAACAACTATTTTGTTCACGAATAGGTGTTGGGTGGAACCCGGAAACCAATTCCAGAAACAAAATTGTTGTCAAACCGCAAACAAACCACAGCCATTAGTTACTTTTCGGTTACCAAAACTGACAAAATGTTTAGTTTTGTTTTTGTTGTCAATAAATTTGTCAGTCTTTGTAAACGAAAACTGTCTAAATAAATATTTCGGTTCGGTTGCGCTTGACCAATGTTTCTGTAAGTAAAACTAGCTCCCTGCTTAAAATCACCGTGCTTGATGGTTACGATTTGTTCACGAACGCATAATGCGCGGTACCTTCCACCAAGCTTGATTGGATTGGTGACTATTTGTTCAGGAAAGCATGTTACGCGCTACCTCCCACCACGCTTGATTGGATTAGTGGCTATTTGTTCACAAAAGCATGTTGCGCGGTACCTTCCACCACGCTTGATCGGATTGGTGACTATTTGTTCACAAAAGCATATCACGCGGTACCTTCCATCACGCTTTGCTGGATTAGTGACTATTTGTTCACAAAAGCATGTTGCGCGGTATCTTCCAAAACGCTAGGCCGGATTTGAGACTATTTGTTGACGAAAGCATGTTGCGCGGTACCTTCCATCACGCTTGTCTGCATTGGTAACTATTTGTTCACGAAAGCATGTTGCGCGATATCTTCTACCACGCTTGGCTGGGTTGGTGAGTATTTATTCACGAAAGCATGTTGGGCGGTACTTTCTACCACGCTTGGCTATATCAGTAACTATTTGTTCACGAAAGCATGTTGCGCGGTATCTTCCACCACGCTTGACCAGATTGGTGACTATTTATTTATGAAAGCATGTTGCGCAATACCTTCCACCGCGTTTGGCTAGATCGGTAACTATTTGTTGACGAAAGCATGTTGCGCAGTACTTTCCACCACTCTTGGCTGGATTGGTAACTATTTGTTCACAATGTATTTTGCTTAATTTATACCCTCTGATTTTTTATACCGACATTGCTGAAACCGCATAGTAACGAAAAGCGAATTAAAATTTAAAAATGTCCTTTCACACAATTAAAAATTACTTGTATTTTATAGCCGAAGTTCTGGTCTGAAATTAAATTCACCATTTCAGATTGAGTGGCATCTGTAAGTACGGGGCAATGCGTCGTTCATGCCAAATTCCTGGTGCTTGGTCGACCCATTCATAAAGTGGAGCATAGAAGAGGACTATTGTTTGTATGTCAGTTATCGATCGATAAAATTTATTAGCTTTTCCCATATTGCTTCCCAGATATTAGAAAATGTTTAGTTTATTGTTTCGAGTTGTTTTGGTAATAACCATTTTTTAAATATATTGTTTTTATTTAATACTAGCTTTTGCCCACAGCTTTGTTTGCGTGAAATCTCCTATTTCACCCCTTAGGGAAAAAATCCCAAAAACCCTCAAACACGTGTATGATTATTTCTAACCAGAAGCCCAAATATTCAATTCTAGGCTTGTTACTTCAAAAGTACCAGATTTCTCTTACAAACTTCCAACACTCATTTTACCTCCTTAGCGGGTAGAAACAAAAATAACTTCTTAGTGGATGCCTACGTCACAAATAAAAAATAAAGTTAAAAAACTATAACCCGACTACGTAAATAAAAAAGGGGTCTAAAAAGGACGAAACAAGAAAATAATTCAAATAGAAATCCAGAAATTCATAGGTACAAAAATGGTCAAGGTCGAGCCGCGGTCGCACTACCTACTATGATTATGTGGGTGCCAGGAACACCTCCATTCAACACACAGTAAGTGCGACCACGGCTCTACCTTGACCATTTTTGTACCTATGAATTTCTGGATTTCTATTTGAATTATTTTCTTGTTTCGTCCTTTTTAGACCCCTTTTTTATTTACGTAGTCGGGTTATAGTTTTTTAACTTTATTTTTTATTTAATCCTTTTCCGTTTCCCGATCAAGCATAAACACTAGCCGGGCAATATCTACATCGTCGCATTCTAAGAAAGGGTATAGACCGCGACACCAATAGGAATGCCGCGCGAACTGTACGGCTGCATTTTAAACATATATTTTGACTTAAACAATATGTTATTTATACATATTTGTAATGTGCTCGCGAAGACCTTTCTTTTGATACCAAACACGTGATGATTATCTCAATTTATTTTTTTCGAGGTTAGAATCTTAGGTTTAAATTCCGTCATATAAAATTTTGATAAAATTTATATAACCTATGTTACCCGGACAATTATTACGAAACTATTGACACCTCATTCATTAAAATCGGTTTAGTAGTTTATGCGCTACGGTGGAACATACAAACATACATACAAACATACATACATAGACTGCCAAAATCATTACCCTTCCTTTTGGCTTCGCCGTAGTCGGGTAAAAAAAACCTATTATCGAAATTTCAAGTTTCTAACCCCAGCGGTTTAGGCTGTGCGTTGATAGATCAGTCAGTCGGTCAGTTTTTCCTTTCATATAATATAGATTGAACATTGATAAACCAATGTTTTGATTGTGGCCAATGGGCGTGAAAATGATCGAATTCCTTCAGGTTACTTAATACGCTTTAGCTTCTGTCGAGAAAGAAAATCTACAGTAGAAGGCAAAAAGCTGAATCGAGGGTACGAAAAATAAGTTCTGAAAATCACCCTTAGTCGTGTAAGGTCGTCCTAAATGTTAACCGAGCACTAACACATTTACGCTCAACGCAAGGAGCTCATGACTTCATTGCAGTAGAGTCTCAACAAAGTTGGGTACCGTAGGTAACTTAGATAAATAAAACTAGTTCGTACAATGTTCTAGAATGATGCATGCTTCTCAAACTTCCGGCCGGGAAAACTAATTTAAAGTTTGAAGGGCAGCGTTATTTATTTGCATACGAGTCAGTGTCCCGCTGGTTAATTTCATAAAGATTTTTTTAATTCTTTTGTTTTAGTATGTTCGTTAGCGTTTGGTGTTCGCTCTGTTTTTCAAGCGTTCGTGTTTTTGTTCGACTGGTTCAAACCAATTATACTTATATTTTTTACTATAACTGGGTCTAGATCTGTATAAAACTAGTAATCAATCAATGACTATTTTGTATTTAGCATTAAAATATAAACTTTACATTTTAATTTTTTTCTTGAGATATTTTTTGCCTCGCCGTATTAATTGATTATCTTTTTAGATTAGCTTATGGTTGAAGTAATTACCTAATATTTGCGTGCAACAAAAAATATAATTACACTGATAAAAAATAAATAAAAATGTTGTCTGAGAGACCACATTTTTTCGGGTCGAGATCAAAATGTTTTTGATGCATGAATTTAATTATTTTTTTGCAACAAAAAATACTGCTACGAAGAACAAATAATTTAATCAAAATATTTGTAGGACTACCCTTCATTTGTTAGTCATAATAAATAATGATGTCCTTTTTCATCCACTTCACAATTAATTACCTTTGGTACATAAATGGACGTTATGTATTGTCAGTTGTTAAAAAGCTGTCTGGGCTCTTTGCCAGGAATATTGTAAAGGCACGGCAGAAAGAGTAAATAATGATATTATTACACTTATAACTTTCGTGAGACACATTCATTTTTATGATTGTTTACAGTTTACTTACGTGCATTTTTTCGGGATTGCCCGACTAGTTTTAGCCCCAAACGGAGCCCAAGAGGAACTGGGGGCCTACTCCCTCAGTCCGTCAACGAAGTTAGTCGCCCGTCCGAAAGAAGCCCGAAACGTAGGAGTGAACAAAACAAGTGTCAAGTGCAACTTTTCGGACGGGTAAAAACACATCGGTAGTAGGGACAACTGTCAAATCGTGCTGTCATTAATTCTTAGTTCGGGCCCCGAAATAACCGTCCGTAGGTCATAGGGAGTAGGAAACGCTCGTAACTAAGGCCGAAACCACGGACTTCGTGCTTAGGGAGTAGACCCCCTGACACACGGCGAGACCGCGAGTCGTTCAATCCCGAAAAATGCACTACAATCATAAATATTAAACTTTATAAAACTTAAAAACTAATTACAATTATTAACTAATCCACTGCTCCTATGTATACCATTGTACACATGTATGTACCTACGATGATATCTACAAATAGCGGAACTTGCAAGTCTCAGTTTCTAAACTAAGTACCCACCAGTACTAAGTGGAGTAGTATGAGCCGAAGCAAGTACAAGACAAACGAAACTCAAGTAATTAGTGTAAGCGATCTGTCATGGCGTTACACGATGCACGTTTATCTTCGCTGCTCAGTTCTATAGACATTATAAACTAGGCTACCACTAGTGACATTTAGCTACTTAGACTTGTATCTAATACTAAGGAAGCGTGTCCAAAGTAGTCCATTACATGAGCCTACTCCGACAATTGAACTACGAAGTTTCGGCTAGCGAATCGCATAATTTCCAATCACGAGTGTGTCGGATCTGACAATCGATTCGATTCTCGCGATTTTTCATTTTGTATTTCATTCACTCTACTCCCAAATGTTAATTGACATCTAGTATTTCGTTGTTTGACAATACTTATAGCACACATATTACACTAGCGGTGTGCGGTAATGCTTATATGTCTCAAGCGAGTCGTATCCAGGACACCAACGTCATCTAGTTGGCGTTCGATGGAGTTAGTGACGCGCGCACCATTGAGTAGTGACTTCAGTACAAGGACATTATACGTAGTACTTAATTACTTCTATGCTTCAGTATTCAATGTCAAGGTACCCTATGGCGGGCGGTCGACACTGAACCATCGCGTATTCTATGATACGTAGCTTGTTATATTTGCTTGCCTATTTACTGTAATTATAACTGTTAGAATTTTAATCTGATTGAGTGTACGGTTTCATTTTCTGTATCCAACACCATCCACCGGAACCCACGATTATAATAAGCATCAACGATGAGTGCTAATGAGGATTGTGAAGATGTTCATCCGTCATATACGAGTACGATTATTTGTAAGTTCGATGTTCGTCGTTGCTTCGTTTCGATCCGACACTTCGGCGTTTGTATTTCGGAGTAGGCCCCCAGCTAACATCAGAACGAAACCGGATTCGTTGTAAACAAAGTTTGGCGAAATTAACAAATGACAAACGCTCGTTCGCGTTTGTTGGCTTGGTTCTATAAGGACAACAAAACAAAACACAGTGCACAGACAAGGATTTAGGTGTCCGCAAAGACGATTTCTCGTGTTAAGTTGACTCCCGTCGTTGCTAATGATGTTATTGAGTGATAAACCCGCGTCGATGTTGGTCGCTAGTTTATATAGGGTATAAGCGAATTCGTGTAATTCCTTCAAACCGCGTGATCTACTGGTGCCACTGATTGACCCCGCATAGGTTTTTATCAGTATTAACAAAAAAAGTTTTCATAAAACGAAACATGGTATTCTGTGTCTGAGTAATTTTAGCATCCCAAATGAACTGACTGCGTGGAGCGATATCGTGTTAGTCATGCCCGTTAGCTGTGTCGCCATGCTTTCATTCATTTATTTATGGCATCGAAATTTTCCATCACATAATTTTTTTTAGAAAAAAAAACATTTATTTTTATTTTTCATCAGTCTAAATCCCATGCGGGATTAATCTATACCATTAATAGATCATGTAGTTTGAAGAAATTACACGAATTCGTTTACACCTATAGATTAGGAATAACCTGAGCCACCAGTTGACAAGGTTGTCTTTTTAAGAGGCTCATTCGATATTGTACAGTATAAAGCAAATATGTAGTACCCTTTAGATAGGGTCACACCGATAATTCAGCCCTCATCAAGCTATCTCCCCCCAACCCAATGCCAGCACCGCTCTAAGCCGAGGTCCGAGTTCCACTAGGGGTCGTAGTTGCTAGTAATCATGATGTTAGTGTAGCATAAGTAGTTCGCTTAGGTTATGTATTTTACTTCCCTCCATTGGCTGGAGACCCTTCAGGTCTCACCAGTAACTGCCCGGTTACGTAGAAATGGTCCGGAGGAGCTATAAGCAGATACTTTAGATAGGCAATGTTCTAGCGACTAGTTATTGTAACGCCAGCACATCAAGCTACTACAATATGTTAAATTTCTTTAATAGATTTCATCTTTATCGCAAAAGCATTAGGTTCAAGGTTGATTGGGAAAATTTGACAGTTTCGGGTAGCTTGATGTGCTGACGTCTGTACACCAGCGTCCTAATTATTGCGAAACGGACTCGGAATCATAATAGCTTTGTTTATTACAATAATATAATGTTCATTGCTCCATACGTTTAAAAAAACCGTCTCCTCGATAAATATCAATTCATAAAATAAATAATACTAAATCAGCCTGTAACTGTCCCACTGCTGGGCAAAGGCCTCATCTTGTACAGAGAAGGAACGAGCATCGCTAATGATGAACACGCTTGCACACTGCGTGTTGGCGATTTCAGACCATTAAGTCTCCAGGTTTCCTCACGATGTTTTCCTTCACCGTATGTCAGTGAAATATCCATTACACAATGTATATTTCTGTATTGTAATTATGAAATCTATTGCAATTGCAAGTGTGTTACTCAATTAGGGTTCAGCAGTGCAATTCTGTAAGAATGTCACCCCGATCGCGACCGTCAATTAGACACTTGTCGTGTCACAGCGTGGATAACAAAACTACGCGTTATTGATTATACTGTCAATTATCATCTGTGTGTTATTTGCTTCTATTATCCATACTGTGACATTATGGATATCGAGCTAACGGTCGATATTGAGGTGGGTTTCTTACAGAATGACACTACTGGTCCAATTTCATCAACATTCGACCAGTTCCATTTCAAATGTATTTTATAGTATTTTCACCTGTTTATATATAGAATAAAGATAATTAACGTGATACAAGAAAGAATAAAGTATAAAAATATATTTGAACTAAGCATACGATACATTGTGCAGCAGTATGTTAAAAAAGTATCGATTTATTTGCCTGTACACGATGATACTTGAAGGTATTCCAGAATATTGCTACACTCAAGGACTTCTACTAAGCGTGGCTCAAGCGTTTCCAATACCCCGTGAAGTTACTGCTATAAGCCCACTTTTAGGTACTCCGAAAATTCTCAAGTAGGTATATTCTTTGAATCTACGTTTATAGGTAATAACTTCTAGTAATACACTTAGAAATCAAGGCACCCTTGACGTCTGTAATTAGAAAAGTGTCGGTCTGTTCTGTATCTCTTTGAAAGGTCGTTTTAAACTTTTCAATTAAGTAAGTATCGAATGTCGGATCGGGAAAAAGTTAATCGAAGTTCCGAACTTGCTGTTCTGTTGGGAACAGAAAGTAACGGGGCGCCTTTAAGTTATTAAAAGGTTATAGCGATCTCTGTCTTCGTAGAGAAGTTGTGGAGAAACTTTGGTGTGGTGTTCCTCCAACCAAAGGGAGGATCCTCCAACCAGGCGGAGTCTTGTGCCTGGCGGGCTACTGCCCACCAGTTGATGTTGGGAGGTTGTATATATACTATCTGCGTGTTAAATCTTGATTACGCGATGTAGGATAGTTAGCTAGTTCGCATGTGGCGAGATAGATGCCGCCACAAAGTAAAATTAGATTAACATTAATTAATATTGCGATTGATAGATGGCACTACTGTCCTTTGACAGTAACAGTTGTACAGACTGCGTAAGATACGGATGGCATATCACGCGGGGGCTAGTAAGCCCTCGGCGACTAGACGCGACGACAAGCTGCGGCCGACAATTTTCATATATTTTGTTTAAAGCTCCGCACACTTGGCGTCAGAGTCGCGGAGTCGCGACGACAAGCTAGGTGAGTCGCGCGCGCTCGCTACTTGTCGCCGCGTCTAGTCGCGCTATGCACGCGCACACACGACGACAAACGCGCGACAGCGCAGCGTCAGTCTCGCTGTGAAACAACACGGCCGTCTCTCTCGAATACTCTACTACTAATGATCGCTTGCTGCACGACGTCTGTCGTAACGACTAGTCTCCGACGCAAGCGACAGCTCCGCTTTTAGTAGCGGCGACAAGACGCCAGATACAAACGACAAGTCGCCCAGTTTGCGATGGCCCTAACTGCACGTTTGGTGAATCATATTTAAAAAAAGAAAAGAAAAAATATTTGTAGGTAATAAAATAAAAAGGTGACCACTCAGCTTAATGCTGTGCTATGGCGTGGACCACAAACACAGCGCTGATTTTTTGTGATTACCTGTGTCTGCGGACATTAAGCCAGTTACAAGACTATGTATACATAATACTAATATAAGTAAAATAAAATAAATTATAATTATACCCCTTTCAAAATAAAACAACAAATAAAAAAATAAAAAACTTAAAATTATTAAATATTTCGTTTCCTATTCGTAAACGAAATATTAAATTGTTAAAGTTGTTGTTGTTTTAAATTGTTCCATCATCCAGTCGGAACTGCAAACTATGCAACTGCCAAATGCAGCTTGAAGGCAGTTAAGATGCAGTCAATGCAACTGCAGGACAGCTGCCTACTGGATGTGCAGTCCACTTGTAGGTAGTTATGATCATGAACATGAAACGAAATATGATTCACAAAATATGACATTATTCGCCCCACTAGGATTCTATTTTGATTCATGAATTCGTATTTCTTTTAAATCATATTATATTATTTTTGTGTTACATAGATCATGCTGTTTTTACTTTTAAAAACTAATAAATCAAGTATTCTAACCATGACATGATTCAAATCATGGCTAAGTTTAGCTAATTGAAGCAAACTTATTAGCAAATATTTCAGAGTAAAGAGAAGTTGCTGAATAAAAAAAAATATTTTTGATTGGTATTAGTAGTTACAAAACAAGTAACAAGCTCGCGAGTCACTCTTGACTCATAATTGCTTAACTTAATATCATCGCAATCGATACCGCTCTAATTTTGACCAACAATATTCAATAAAAAAACAATAAATGTCATTGAACTGTCAAAATAATAGAAACAGGAAATCAAGGGCAAGGTAAAGCCTTGGAAATCCATAGGTTTGCCTATAATAATTGTAGCGGATACGAGAAGGAAACACGCTTGAGTGAGGTTTTAATAATGTTTATTGAGTAAGTAGGTACTATCGGCTTCATTAATGCAGTGTCAGTTCATCAAAATAATCGTATGCGGCGACTTGCTCGGTTTTATACGCTTACACGTGCACACACACATCTCGCGCGCAAGCTAATGTCGTCCGCAAGGTGAAACTGCACTTATGGAGCCGACCGTTCATTTAGGTAGAAACTGATGCGTGCGTAGACGCATATACGCGGTGAGCGCTGGATGACAAGTGGCCGCCCCGCACGGCTGCGCGGCGCGGGAATATAAACTAGTGATGCGACAACACAACTAGTGATGCGGCATACCACGTAAGCACAATTTTTATATTTTATCATAGGTTACATTAATATTTCTAATAACAATTTTATTTTATTTTTCAGGTTTTTTAAGGCGCCGAGCGGGATGTATCACCGTCGTCAACAATAATAATGGCGCCGATTCTATTGTGCACAAACTAAACTTAATTTGGAGTATAGCCATCTTTTTCATTCTGATAATATAAGAAAGAGAAGGACGCAACTAAGCTTTCAAAGGACATGAACCGGCTTTGTATGGAGTTTGGTCTAAATGCTGCCCACAACAGAAAGTTAGCGTATTATACTCCTCACCTCCTTCATTGACTAAAAACACGATGAAGTTCAGGGCGTAAAGTAGTTTATCATCTCTAACTTAGTTCTTATCTAACAGCGTCCTTTTTCTCGCGCTGTCTGTTAGTAAAAGATAGCATTTCTCTTATTTTAGTTTAGTTGGTGAACAAAAGAATCGGCACCGTTGTTTTTCGTTCATCATCATCATCATCTTCCTGCCCTTATGCCATGTTACTTGGGGTCGGCGCAACACGTTTTCTTGTTCCATTCCGTCCTGTCAACCGTCATGATATCACTGACTCCCTTCTCTTTCATATCATTCTTCGTTGTTTTTCATTCTACCATCAAATAAAAAGTTGATATGAAACTTTATCTAATATTTTTCAATGAAGCCAACGTGAATTATTTCAGCCTTACAATAATATTATCAAAACAATGGTGTATAAAAATAGGAACATTCTGGGTCTCACTCATCGAGATATAATAAGTACCGTACTATACGTTAGTACTTATATCTCGATGGTCTCACTACTTTTCCTTCGTTTTGTTAGACAAAAGTGACGTTACATGAAATTGAAATTTCACTTATAAAATTATGCTGTATTCATTGTAATTTACAACGACCCACACATTTTTTTTTTTTTTTTTTTAAACTTTGCCCCACACTAAGATTTTTCTTGTATCGTGGGTGCGTTTACAGACACAAATCTCACAAACAAACGCCCAGACCCGAAACAACCATCTGTAGGCCATACAAATTTTTGTTCCGTGTGGGAATCGAACCCACGACCCGTAGCGCAGAAGCCAATCGCTTAGCCACTGCACCAAACGTGTCGTCAAACATTGCCCGCTTTAAATATTTTTTGTTAAGTAATATTTTTAGAATGGGTCATGTAACCTAAATTATTGCTCAGGTTAGGTTTACGTGTGTAAAATGTAAGAAAAACAAACAAAATTGTGTCATGTCAAAATAAAATACTACGATTGCGGAAAATTTAATAAATGGTGCGTAAATATTTTTTCCAGCTTATAAGGGAACATATGACTCCTGGTTCCAAATATGCCTCATCATCACCAAACACAGTATGACTACTAACTATCCATTGTAAACATACACACATACACGTGTTTTAAAAACAAAACTACTTTCGAATATCCTACCGACGATGCACGTGCCATCACTAGCAAAATATGACAAAGTTTATCAAATAACTAGCGTGATGTCTCGTAGTTTGTATGTTTTATGTTCCCGAGCAAACATAAGTACATACCTACGTCCCAAAACTTTAAAATCTCATTACTTTCGATCGGTACCTCTGATAGCGCAGTCACCAGGACCCACGTTTCTCAAAACGTCACTGATTCCGGCCATGTTTAAACAAGTCACAAGTTAACGTTGTTTTAGGACTAATGAGCTCTCTGAATTTTCGTCACGATACCCCATCGATACTGTTGGCTTGCTAACAAAACACAAATCACGAACTTCGAGATTTCGAAGGTTTGATTGTGTTTTACGTCAGTTTCTGTGATTCTACTGAACTCAATGTTATTGGTTTAGATAAAACTATAATGTAGCTTCGTGTGTTTATATGTACCCAATGACTATATTCATCTTAATTCAGGACAACTGTGTGACAACTACCGACTGGATATGCAGATCACTTATGGGGCATTTACACGGGTCGATTTTCGCCGCACGCGACTGACCGCGCGCGGCTAATGCGTCAATAGTCAGAGTATGAAAATGTATGGCACCGCTTCCGAAGTCTGCGACAGACGCGTGCGGCTAACGACAAATTAGTCAGTATATTATAGACACGACTATTGACGCATTAGCCGCGCGCGTCAGCCGCACGCGATCGATCGCGCGCGGCTGCGATCGGCCGCGATCCTCGGATTTGTACCTTTAATGACAATTCGACTAGGCCGCAAGTGACAAGCGACGCGACTGGTGACTTGCCGCACGGCTAAATTCGACCCGTGTAAATGCCCCATTACAGTTACAATACGGTATCAACAAATGAAATATGAATACGAATAGACGAAGAAACTATTCATAAACACTTGCATAAGGCTTTTGGGAAGCAGCTTTCAAACATGTTATACTTTTTAGTGTTCCGTACCAAAAGGGTTAAAAAGAAACCAACATTGCGACTTCGTACGTCCGTCCGTCTGCTTACACCAGGAACTACTAATATAAATAAGCTATCGATTTGAAATTTGGAATAGTTTTAAAGTTTAAAGAATTGAAAAATAATATATTATCCTTACTGCAATAGGGACCGAAGTCGGGGGTTGAAATTAATTAATTTAAAAAAAAAATGGGGTTACTTGGTCAAATGCGGTATCTATGAAAATACTTCATTTGCACACTATAAAATATAATTTTATTTTAATTTATGCCGCATAGTTTTTCACTTATGGTGAAAAGTGTTTGTAAAAATGTTACCGCGGCCCTGAAACGCAAACAGCATTAGGAGGAGCTCGGATGGATTTTAGTCAATAAAAGTCTGACACTCGGGATTCCGCTCCGCCCAGAGTGGATGAAGTCTTTTGATGATTTGCAACCAATAAAAAAACGATGTTTTGCATTACAGGACAAATAAAACGATGTCTGTATCTAGCACAGTTTTTTTAGAAATTAAACTAAATAACTTTGTTTACGTTCTCTTCCTAGATACGGAATCCTAGATGCGCGTCTACTCGCACTTAGCCGATTTTTTATTTATGCTCCAATGTACTCCTTTTTCTAGTGTTCACACAACTTGCTGAGCATGTCATTGCTTTACTCACGACCCAATAGTCTTTCAGTTAGTTCTTATGTTCTCAAGTGTGAGTAATAAGGTTCCTTTTTTTATTTCCACACGGATACAAAGCAAGGGACTTACATTTTCTTGATGTTAGGTACTTGAATAATGCTGACAAAACATGGATTTAAGGGTACACTACGATTGCGCTCTTTACATGTCATTTAATCTTATATGCTGTTTAAAATTGTACAAGTTGTAACATAAATAAGTTTACAACCTCTCACTGTACTCATTCATCATTATGAACAACTTTTACTATGGGATTAAACACGAAATCACGAAAAAAAATCAGCTGTTCCCTATCCCTACATTAAATGTTCGCATAACTCGTCAAAATGTAGGGAACAGCTGTTTTTTTTTTCGCGATTTCATGTTTGGTCCCATAGTAAAAGTTGTTCATAATGATGAGTACAGTGACCACTTAAGAGGTTGTACACTTATTTACGTTACACCTTGTATATCGTTGCATTTTTTTTTATATTACGTGTTGGGAAACGAGCCAACGCGCAACAGCCCACCTGATTGTAAATGGTAACCGCCGCCTGTGATGATTCAGCCGAAAAACGTCCACTGCTGCACATAGGCCTCCCCCAATAGGGTTTGCCATAATCGCCACGCTTGGCAGGCGGGTTGACGATCGCAGTAAGGTTGTTAAAATACTCAGAGGACGCTGCTGCCCATCCTCTAGTGAATCGCTTAGTCGCCTTTTACGACACCCGTAGGAAGAGATGGGCTAGTGCTATTCTTTACGTCCGGCACCACACGGAACATGCCGCCGCCTATATATACCTACAATACCAAGAGGAATGCTGACGCGTTGCCAATCTTAAGGCCGATTTACACGAGGATAGTTTCTCGAAGCGAGACTCGTTCTGTCGTTGTCTTTTTCTACGATAAAAACAGAGATAGCATGAGACTCGCTTCGAGAAAATATCTCCGTGTAAATGAGCCTTTAGAGACAAAGTTGGAAAATCTCATGTGCCTGTAATATGTAGTGTCATTCTGTGAGAAACCCACCTCAATATCGACGGTTAGCTCGATATCCATAATGTCACAGTATGGATAATAGAAGCAAATAACACACAGATAATCGACAGCATAATCAATAACGCGTAGTTTTGTTATCCACGCTGTGTCACAACAAGTGTCTAATTGACAGTCGCGATCAAGGTGAGATTCTTACAGAATTGCACTGCTGTACCCAAACCCTTCAAACCGGAATACATCAATACTGTTTGTTGCAGAAATAAAAATACATGCGTAGAAAAACATAAAAATTGCATCATTTAGTTTAGAAATATACTTGGGAGCAAATAAATCCAGCCACTTCTATTTTCCACGTAGGTATAATTGTTATTATTTTTGGTATTAAGGAAGAGATCAATTCTAAACATACCTATATCGCCTAAAAGGTTATTTGATAACTTTTACAATGAGGCTAGTTTTTTGTATTTTGAATTATACAAGGTTAGTCAGAAAGGGGGTACTAATCCGAAAGGGTGTTAAAGTAACCATAATAATGACTAACTTTTGTTCTACCACTTTCCCCAAAAGTCAATAGTTTAAGAGAAAGAGCTGTTCAAAATTTAAAAAAAAATATTCTTAAATCTATCTATTCCCAGCTATGATCAGCTGTGTTTACATTTTAGGTCATATTTGGGGTCACGAATTAGAAGCATAATTTTTTGAATTCGTAACTAAAGTAGAGACGAAGAATTTTTGAAAAAACTAAAATAAAAATAATTTTACATGGGAATAAAAATTATCGAATTTTGAAATTTTAACACTTGCTTTAAAACCGTCATCAGTGATACTGTAAGTGGCCTGCGGATTACTACCCCCTTTCTGACTAACCTTGTATAATTGATGAAACCAAAACTAATAACCAGGACACATGAAAAAAGGAGTGGCTTGATTTCTTTGCTCCCAAGTGTAGATTACAATATAAATAAAACACATAAAAAAACATGTGCTGTACAGCACGCAATCAGACGCTTAGCAATTTTGTAATTAGTTTTTATAAATTAGTTCTAGCTGGAAAATAATAAAGTAAACTGTTGAAACCGTTTTTAATTAAACAAAATTTAATCCCTCATGGCTTGCAGCACCAATATTGGAATACTTACTGTTTTTCGATAGAAATATCGCACAGCGCGCAGGTTTTATGGTATGGTATGCATTAGTTACAGTAGCTATCCGTATTGCTCTGCTGTTTCCTAGAATCTGCAGAGAAAAATAAGCATAACCTAGTTTTACGTTTGTATTTCTGGATTTTACGGAAACAAAAACCAGTACCTGTATTGTTATCTAAAATTGAACATTTCTTATTAATTTGTATAATATTCACCAACATTTTTCTATAAGAAGCACGCACACAAAATTATAACTTTACGCTCTTGTAGCTTGCAACAGGCACACATCTCACGACGACAATTCAGTACTCATTAAGCTGTCTCCATCCCAATGCCCCGCCAGCAACGCCCTAAGCCGAATTCCGCATCCTACTAGGGGTCGCCTTAGTGCTGTTGTTGTTAGTAATCATAATATTATTTTAGTATAAGTAGTTAGCTTAGGTTACCAGGTCTTTGCCGGGAGGACACGGTGTGGCACACGCTAGCAGAGTGTGCCGCTTGGGAAGAGCCGCGCCGTGCCCTCATTTCAGGAGTAGGCGCTGACCTGTCGCTGTCGGCCGTGGTCGAGTCCATGGTCGACAGCGAGGAGTCCTGGGACGCGGTTTTGTCCTTCTGCGACACGGTCATGTCGCAGAAGGAGGATGCGGAAAGGGAGAGGGAGATCACCTCCACTCTCGCATCGGCCCGCAACAGACGCACCGGGCGTCGGCTGAGGGTGGACAACGCCTTCTTACAGCCCCCCTAAATGGGTCGAGGGGCGACGGACTTGGGGAAGTCTGTCGCCCTCCACACATCAGGACCCAAGGCGGTGGCGCGAAGTGTTCCAAGCGCTCCCCTCTTAGATGGCGCGGGGGGAGTCTAATACCTCACTCCCCCCGCTAACCCGAGGAGGCCCGCGGTGGCGGGCCGTCCTCAGCCGGGGGTTGCGGAAGTATCGTAAGTTCCCGCGACCCCCGGCGCAGGCGTAAGAGTCTGAAAGACCCCTCCACCCTCCCCAGGGCGGAGGACATCCATGAGGATATCCAACCCGCAAAAAAAAGAAAAAAGACGGTACCAGGTCTACCAGGTCCCATTGGCTGAAGACGCTTCAGGTCTCGCCAATAACTGCCCAGTTACATAGAAACGGTCCGCAAGGACCATCTACAATCAGTCATAATGAAATCAAAAACAGCCACACATTTAACGCTTATTGCTAAATATAAGTAACAAATACATACACCATTAATACCTCAAGACTAGAACATCATTTTTAATTCCATACATCATGAAGTACATTTACGTCAAGTACCAAACAATTACGATCGTTTGACGGCTGATTAATTGTTCCCTGCTTAACCATGAAGACACTTACTTAGTGACATGTTACTAGTTAGTCGAACGACGGCCAAGTTGGTAACTAGTTTCTCCGCTTGACTTCCAACTTCCGCGGAGTGATAAAGAGCGGATGCATTCTATATTATTCTTCCACTAGCATAAATTACAGAGTGAGCAAACTGCGGTACCATTTGGTAAATTAAAAACTATATTTTTGTTAAATATGTGCTTACTGTCTACGGATCGGAATGTTGGGCCGTGAAGAAGACGGATGAAAAAAGATTGCATGTAGCGGAGATGAGAATGTTGAGATGGATGTGTGGAGTGACCATAATGGATGGTCAGGAATGAATATATTAGAGGAAGTTTGAAAGTAGCGCCAGTGACAGAAAAGTTGAAAGGGAACCGTTTGTCTTGGTATGGGCATGTGAAGAGGAGGGATGAAACGCATATGACCAAAAGAGTTATAAATATAAATGTGGATGGATGGAGAGGAAGAGGGAGGCCAAAGAAAAGATGGATGGATTGTGTGAAAAATGATATTATGAAAGAGAAGGGAGTCAGTGATATCATGACGGGTGACAGGACGGAATGGAAGAAGAAAACGTATTGCGCCGACCCCAAGTAACATGGGATAAGGGCAGGAAGATGATGACGATGTGCTTACTGTCTACTGATGTAGATTTTAGTGTTTTAAAGTACCTAAAACCGGATTACTTAAAGAAAGAGATTATTTTTCTTCTTCTCTTGTATCGGTGCAAGCTATACTAGAATAGCTCATGCCGTGGTGAAAACATTAGCCAGTCAGCAAGGTTTAAGGTTGGTAGCGAGGCTGACTACCCAGGGTGCACCGGACGTGGTCAAGTATCTCTTGGAAGCTCTTTTAATGCACCATACGTCAGAGTGTAAAACCCTATTACGTTAAGACTGGGATTACAAATGGCGGTTCCATGCCTTTCGCTCACAGAGAACGTGCGTGAGCGAGAGGCAAACTACGACAACAATAATAGTAGTGCCAAAATTTTTAATCCTATTCTGTAAATAATCTTGGTACACTCTAGTGCTGATGTCACTACGATGAAATCCGATGTAATATTATGCTCTGATTCCGATAAAATATTCTTAAACCTTAAAGAATTACTCATCGTAACTCAAACTTTCGGCAAAAATAGAAATTAAAATACGTTGAGATCGATGCAGATAAACATATTTAATAGTACCTACGTTTATTTTTAAAGGCTGGAGGATAAATTATTTTTCTTTATATACTTACAACCGTACACTACTAACATAAACCGCAAGCTTATTTTATTATTATCTGTTTGACGCGATGTATACCTACGTCAAAGTGTACTATAAATTCACTCCTCATAAAAAACTGTAAAATGGAGGCTTAACAAAGTCGCAGGTTTCAATGCATTCCCTATTATATAATATAATGCCATTCAGTTGATTGCAATTGCTTGTTTTGAACGTTGTACTTATATAGAGGGATTCCGCGAGGCCATTAGTGAATTCCTTTTCACGGAACCGCGCAAAATTACATGCAATTTGCGGAACTGTTTCCCGCGACCAAAAGTTTTCAACATTTGATATTTCTACGCTTCCTAACTTAAATACGAGTATTAGTGCTACTGTAACACTCCAACTAACTTTATGTTATAGAAATTCCTTTATTAAGTGTGCTTTTTGTTCGGTTTAAGCTGTTACCTTTTATGTTGATTACGGCGTTGGATAAAGTTTTTTTAGGTTATATTTCATGACAGGAGCAAGCAGAACGGACATCCCCTTTTAGTAAAATATTGAATTCCAAAAATATTTATTTTTGTACGGTCTATGGTAATTCACTGGAATACATTTTTGCGGAACTAAAATTGTTTGCACATATCCCTTCGTAGTTCGTAGTATTTGCTCGGCTTTTGGCTTACTATATCGATATTACTTCTATTCCGGCCTCCTTATCTGAAATGGAGCCGTCCTCCCCGACCGGCAAACTGTGACATTGTCCATATTATCGCCACTATGATGTCCATAAACAACATTGTATACTAACAAAATATTGGGTTAGTATTTGCCTGTCATTTTCTCAGTTTTATAGGGGAAGTTAAAGTGATAATCACGGGCACATACTATAAAAAGGTATACATACCTAAGTAAAAATTATTTGGTACTTAACACGCTTAGCGCTAAGGCGATTTTTGGAAAAGCGTGCTGGAATAACGATTTTTTTATTGCAGAATCTAATTCTTCTGGTATTATTATGGTACTACAATTTTTTTTTCTTTTTTTTTTACCCCCTTTTTTAGGTGTATGATTTATGATACAATGGCCTGGGAACGTAGAATTGTAAGATTCGGATTTCCTGGGCCATGTGTATCATTTAGTATCCATCATAGTTTTTCCTGTTTTATTTTAGTTTTCCTTTGCAATAGTGGTTTTTTTTCCTCTTTCCAAACTCTGAATTCGTGAAAAAACAGCTTTTCCACACATTTTTTTTAACCAACATTTATTATTTAGTATGGAATAGCAGATGTTTTTTCACGAATTCAGAATTTTTCCCATAATAACAGTTGAACAAAATTATGGGCCAGTCATGTTCTATATTATTATAATACAGACAATATTATTATAGCTATCTTCTTCTTCTATCGCGTCGTCACGAGCTATACGAGAATAACTCATGCCGTGGTGAGAAGATTAGCCAGTCAGCAAGGTTGGTAGCGGGGCTGACTGCCCAGGGTTCGCCGGACGTACTTAAGTATCGTCACTCGTGGAAGCTCTTTTCATGCACCCCTATAGATATAGCTATACTATACCTACACTACGTTTGACAGAACTCCGTCAAATTTTCTTGATCAACTGTGTGAACAAGACAAACACATCAGCTCCCTCTATGCATCGCTACCGAACCCCGTCACTTCGGTCATGCGCAACCATCAAACAATACAACAAGCATACATCACTATTCAAGACACTCCATTTAGTATCACTGTTTACTTCTCAAGGAAACATGTTTGAAAACACTTTGGTCCGGTGACAACGTGTAATTCAACCTTTGTACACGTACCTAGACCGGCCAACGAAAGTCTATACAGAGTGTAAACGTATTCGTGTAATACAGGTGATCTACTATTGTATTTACTAGTGTAGAGTATCCCCAGACGTGATTCTTAACTTGGGATATAAAAAACATGTGATACGTGGCCGGATGTAAACCAAACAAGAAGGTCTCAATAAAAAAAAAAATGTTACGAAATTATTATTTGTTACATGTAATATAGATAGATGCAAGAAGTACAGGACCGATCGATGTAGCGATGCTTGGAGGAGGCCTACTTGCAGCAATCGACGTCTTACGGCTGAATGATGATGATGTGTGAAAGTACATTTCGATGGCACGCATAAATGAATGAAAGCACGGCGACGCGCCTCGCCTGGCGGGCACAACTAGCGCAATATCACTCCGCGCAGTCAGTTAACTCGGAGCCCTAAAATGACGCAAAAACAGAACATTACGCTTCCTTGTTGAATTATTTTGGTTGAATCTGATAATCCTATCCTAGGTAAACCTAGGATATTCACGCGTATTAAAGGCATAACACAAATTCGTTTACACTCTGAATAAAGAATTATCTATGTCTTTTTTCCTATACAAAGGATCACAGCAATTGGTAGTACAGCAATACATAGCAGGCAACTCAGGCAAGTTCAAAGAAGATAGTAAGACGTAACTCATTGGCTTTGGCCAGCTAACGTGTCGAGACAGCGTTAGATTGTCCTGTAAACATTGATAAATGTATCCACAGGATGAATTCAGAGCTGAACAAAATGGCGCTGTAAGGTATAGGTACCTATTCTTAGCAATATGGACGCTGTGCAAAAATGCGCTTTTTCGTGTCCGTTGCAAAGTGTTCGCGTAATAAGCCGTATGTGTTCTCATGTACAGTACGGACACAACTAAGAAGTCGCATCGGCAAACTTCGTAAACCCGATCACTTCCGAACATAGTACGACTTCAAGACCATGAATTTTTATTAGTACTGCAGTAAAAAATGATCTTTACGCAGACGCAATAAGTGTGAGAAACGTGACTATGAGCGACTGCCATTGGTTGTTCGATCAGCATTGAAATTGCGCAACACACTCATAATCGCTATGGCTTTAATTTTGACAGGTCAACATTTTCCATAGCAACGTTTGTATTAACAATCCGACTTCTCCACAACTATTTACCACGCAATGAATATTGTTTTTAACACATCAACTGTCATGATTGATGTTAGTTACGTTATGGTATGTCTACACCAGTGCGCTTTCATGTTCATCTTGCGCTTTCGTCTGACGCATGCCTGAAGCGCCATAGCGCATGCCTTAATACTAGTTCGAGTCTTATGGCAATCAATATTGCATGCGCTTGACGCAAGAGGAATTGAAAGTTGAAAGCGCAAGATGAACATGAAAGCGCATGGGTGTAGACATACCATTACGCAATTGCCCTGCAGGTACATCGATGTAACTTTCGAGTTGTGTTGTACTGTACGCGCTTTGTAAACACGGTTTTTTTTTCTTTAAAACAGATTTTGGAAAGACGCTCATGTGCATGAGACCTAAGCAGAATAAAGATGTTCAATATAATTCATGGCATAACTAAACAAATTAGACGTTGAAGCACCACAATACAAGTCGTAAAAACCTAATACCCAATAAAAAGTCAGACCTGTTTTTCTTTTATTCCCGAACCAGTATGGCAACAAATATTACGTACTGAAGTTTCACCAGTTTTTGCCGGAGATCGGCCAATCCATTATTCGTCGCGGCCATATCTCGAACAGCCCCAATAGGATTAAACCCCGCTCCATTAGATACTGTTTTACTACTCTTTTGTTTTATGATCGTATTTTTCCGATAATTTATTGAAAGTGGTCACAAAAGAGTCCTTGTTCACTTATAGAGATTAGCATTTATCAGAAACGTTCTGACAGGAAAATGTTTTTGAAACTAAAAGTGTTTCATATTTTATGAATTAGAAAATCTTTGAAACTCGAAGAGTATTAACAAGTTGGTAACAAAGTTTGGTGGTAATATTCTAAGATCTTTTAATTACAAAACCTCTTTCGCTTTACGACTTAAAGTGCTTGAAACTAACCTTTCAGGTAAGGCAGACACTTATAAGTTTATTAAAGCGTTAATATTGTAATAAAACAGAGAAAGAGGGATTTTATAACATAAATATAAACAAAACCGGTCAAGTGCGAGATGGATTCACGCACCGACCAAAAATAATCTCAACAAAATAACAAAAAGGTTTGCTTGACAACTTATTTACTTTTATATATTTTACTATATAACTAATAAGTATTTTGTTGTTTAAGTACAGAATATTCATATTCTGTATATTCATTTACTGTCTACAGTATTTGAGCATTAGTTAGACCTGGTAACAAAATATTTCTGACAGACGTACGGACGGGCGGACAGCGCCAGAATAAAAGGTTCCATTCGGACACTTTAGGTACGGAACCCTAAAAATGGACCGATCGTTTAATACGTGTTTTTTTATAAGATAACTATGAGAACGAACCTCTGGGGGAATCGCTAAAGTGCTATAATTTCCGTATACTAATCTCAAAGAAAGGAATAACATTTCATATCAGCTGCTTCGCATAATGTGTCTAATTCATAACTGCATATCTGGAAAGTGTCTGATCAAAAGTCGGTATTTAAACCCCAACTATTTTTTTCTATAAAAATTGATTTTTTAAATCTTATACATTTCCTACTCAGACTACACCAAATATGGTATGGCTATTTCTCTACGAAAAAGATACTAAAATTCTTAATTTGGATCAAATATGCTATTTACTAAAAAAGTAGGTACTTACTTAATAAGAAATAAAGTTTTTTGTAATTTCTGAAGTATCCATGACGTAAATAGCCATCAGATACTCCTCATCTATGGACATATATGTCTATGGACACATATGTCCCGTGTGGTGCCGGACATAAAGAATAGTACCACCCCATCTCTTCCCATGGGTGTCGTAAAAGGCGACTAAGGGAAACCGGGAGATCCCCAATGCACGCAAGTCTGCCTGGTCATGATAGGCGTTCACCATCTTTCCCCTATCGTGATCACATGATGCAGCAGGGTATCGCGAAGCACCTTGAGGGCGTTTACCAGGATCCATATAGTGGTTTACGGCCTTTCGCTGCATCCCAACCTCTGCCGATCGTACTGGTTTGCCAGTCCATTGGAACCCAGAGGAAGGGACGAGAGAGTGGATTTGTACCCGCGCAACTGCTAGTCCACTATAATCAAATTCACGCGCAGATGACCCTAGCTATTTACTCCGCATCTGAGCGTTTAAAAGCCCTGCGACGATGGGATGTTGGCGGTGGGACTGAGGTTTGATGTACCGAGGTTTTAGTCAGCATTCTGCACGTAGGCGACCAGGGGAGAGTGGTCGCTCTCGGAGTCGATTGAGGCGGGACTCTGGGTTCGGCAGCACAACTGGTGACAAAGCAGCCCTATTTAGGATCGCTCTGCTTTCCTCTGCATAGAGGAGGGGTCTAGAAAAGGTGGCCCAAAAATAGTCCGTCTCACCCATTATCTAGGTGCCAAATCGCGGGCGCTTGGACATCAACAAAATGCGGTCGAAAGAAACAGAAGCAATATAATAATTTGATAAAATTCCAACAACTTTGCATCGCTACATGGAACGTTCGGACTTTACTGGACAACGACCGTAATTTATGCCCAGAGAGAAAAACTGCCCTCATAGCAAGAGAGTTGGCTCGCTATAAAATAGATATAGCTGCAATTAGCGAAACCCACCTGAGTGACAATGGAGAGCTTCGTGAAGATTTGGGAGGCTACACCTATTACTGGAGCGGGCGTCCCTCTGGTGAAAGGGCGGGTAACGGTATAGGTTTTGCTATTCGCAATGGTTTGGCTGGAGATCTGAGTGAACTACCCAAGGGTGTCAATGACCGCCTCATGACTCTACGCCTTCCACTTGCTAATGGCAAATACGCCCATATTATAAGTGCGTATGCCCCTACTTTGCCATCATCAGATGAGGATAAAGAGGTATTTTACCAAAACCTAAGACAGATTCTTGAGAATATCCCAAGATGTGATAAAGTTATTTTGTTGGGGGATTTTATTGCTCGTGTCGGTACCGAACATAATATTTGGAACGGCGTTCTCGGCAAACATGGAGTAGGAAAATGCAATGATAATGGACTGAGGCTATTGTCGTTGTGTGCTGAATTTGACCTTAGCATTACAAACACATGTTTTCGACTTGCTGAGAAACATAAGACTTCGTGGATGCACCCAAGATCTAAGCATTGGCATCTTTTAGACTATGTGATTGTGCGCCGAAAGGACCTACGTGACGTTCTCGTGACAAGGGCGATGCGTGGCGCTATTGGTTGGACTGATCACCGTCTCATTCGATCAAAGATGCTCCTGAAGCTAAAAGCACCACGACGAGCACCCAACAAAATTCCACCGAAACTTGCTTTCTCAAGACTTATTACCTCGTCAGAGCTAGGTAAAGAGTTGGATTTAAAATTTGCTACGAGTGCTCCCCAGTCTGAGTTTCCTACCATTGATGGTGAATGGAAATATTTTGCCAAATATCTTCATGACTGTGCGCTGGAAACGATAGGAAGACCACAGAAAAAGAACCAAGACTGGTTCGACGCAACTGATAAAGAGATCCAAGCGTTAGTTGACAGACACAGGCTTGAGTTAAACTCGAAGTCACCGGATGCACGTAGCAGTAGGGAAACACAACAGAAACTGAGATCTAAAGTACGCGAACTGAAGGATAAGTGGTGGAAGGAGAAAGCTGCCGAATTGCAGCACTGCGCTGATACTCACCAAACTGGTAAGTTTTTTGAGGGTGTACAAGCTGTTTTTGGGCCACGAGCTAGGAAAATAGCACCGATGTACTCAAAAGATAGGCAACACCGAGTTACAAGTAAAACTGACATAATAATGCGATGGGCAGAGCATTTTAATGATGTCTTGAACCCTGATGCACTCAGCGCTGACCTGTCGTACATAGATACACTCGATGAACTGCCCGTATGTCAAAATTTAGAAGACCCACCTACTTTAGAAGAGTTTGTGGAAGCAGTCAAGCGTCTCAAAAATTCCAAAACACCTGGCATGGACCAACTTCCAGCGGAAATCTACAAATACAGTGGAAAACACATTTTAAATAGGCTTTACCATCTTATTGTAAGGGTGTGGGAAAGTGAAGAGGTTCCACAGGACTGGAGAGATGCAGTGATTTGCAAGCTGTACAAAGGTAAGGGAGATGTCTCCGATTGCAGCTCCTATCGAGGAATATCACTTCTTTCTAGTGCCGGTAAAGTTCTTGCGCATATAATCAACAGGCGTCTTAGCAAAGTAGCTGAAAAATACCTGCCTGAGAGTCAATGTGGCTTTCGTCCGAGCAGAGGTACTATCGATGCCATATCCGTGGTAAGGCAGCTCCAGGAGAAAAGCTTGGAACATCAAAGGCCTCTCTACATGTGCTTTGTCGATCTAGAGAAAGCATTTGATAGAGTTCCACGTGAGGCCCTTTGGCTTGTTCTCCGAAAGTCAGGATACCCAAAGAAGTTTGTTAACCTCATACGCCAATTTCATGTTGGCATGAAAGCGCAGGTTCAACACGAAAACGAACTTTCTGAGGAGATCCAAATTACAAGTGGAGTAAAACAAGGTTGCGTCATGGCACCCACACTCTTTGCCATTTACTTTTCAGTTGTAATGAGAAACGCCCTGCAATACTGTAGTGACCAAATCCAACTCAATGTTCGGACTGATAAAAGTGTGTTTAACATATCTAGGTTTAGAGCAAAATCCAAATTGCAAGTGATCTCCATTCTGGAGATACTCTACGCTGACGATGTATGCCTCATGGCCGATAGCATGGCACACCTTCAAACCTATGTCGATGCATTACATAAATCCTGCCAACTATTTGGGTTAGTTATCAGTACTTCCAAGACGCAAGTCCTCAAACAACCACCACGAGGCTGTGAAACTGATAAAGCCACACTGAAATTTGGTGGGAAACCACTAGAGGAAGTAACACACTTCAAATATCTTGGAAGTAATATAAGGCATGACAATACCCTGGCTTCGGAGATACCATCGCGCATTGCAAATTCCGCTGCGAACTTTGGACGGCTTAATGACCGCGTCTGGAAGTCCCATGACTTGAAACTAGAGACAAAGATTTGTGTCTACAAGGCATTAATTCTTCCTGTCCTTCTTTATGGCGCAGAAACATGGTGCCTCTACAAACCAGAAATTAGGAAACTTGACACATATCATCTAAGGTGTCTCAGATCCATCTTAAACATTAAGTGGCAGGACCGCGTTCCTAATACGGAGGTTCTGCGCCGTTCCAACATGTATGGCATGGAAGCTCTACTCATGCAGCGTCAACTCAGGTGGTGTGGGCACGTCTTTCGCATGGAGAACCACCGTTTACCCAAAGCGGTATTCTATTCTGAGATGGCAGAGGGTAAACGGACGCATGGTGGTCAACATCTGCGCTATAAAGATGTGCTCAAAAGACATCTAAACGCTTGCGCTATTGACCCTAAAGGTTGGGAGAGGCTCGCTTCGCATAGGTCGTCTTGGCGCTCTATTATCTATAAAAATGTAAAATCGTTTGAACAAAAACGGCTCGATACACTAGACGAAAAACGCCAAATACGTAAAGAGAGACCTAAACCCTCCTACACCTATACTTTTAACTCTGCAGGCCAACTTTATTGTATTAGTTGTGACCGGGTATTCAAAACAAAATTCGGTCTGGCGAGTCATATTAGGGCACACGCTAGGAAATAGTTTTAAAGGGTCGCCGTTATCGAAATCGATAAGGAGGACTATATATCTATGGAAGATATTATATCAAAATCAATTAAACTTATAATATGCTCAAATTGGATTAAACATACATAGTAACAATTTGATTATTAAATTAATTGTTGAAAGCTTTACGCATTATTCGGATAACCAATCAAATGCGATTGCGGTGAGCGAAATTCAACCAGAAAATGTTGCGGCTGGCATGTATTCCAACTGTTTTTGACAGCTGTTAAACTTTTCCGTTTATTTTTAATGCCAGGATTGTTCTAGAATTTTAATATCGGAATGTTTTAGTAAGTTAATCTGAAGCCATTTGGGCTCAAAACTAGATAGAGATGGATAGAATATTATTTATTGTACACACATAAAATAAATACAGGCAACATTATTAAATTATTTTTATATTTTTATCCTAATATACAAGATGTAACTTAAATAACGCACAACCTCTTAAGGGCTCACTGTACTCATAATTATGAACAACTTTTAGTATGGGACCAAAATTGAAATCGCAAAAAAAAAAGCTTTTCCCAACATTTCTGTTCGCATTACTCGTCAAAATGTAGGGAACAGCTGTCTTTTTATGTTTAGTTAGTCCCATAGTAAAAGTTGTTCATAATGATGAGTACAGTGACCCCTTAGAGCGATTGATTACGCACTGCATCCTATCCGAATCCGTGAAAATACAGATATAAAAACTCGGACCGAATTCGGATATTGCTTTACGCACTGCATCCGATCCGAATCCGTGAAAATACCGATCTAGAGTAAAAATCTCGGACCGAATTCGGTTGTTACTTACGCACTATTCCGATCTCTGATTCAAATTCAAACAATTCAGGGGCCATCTTTGGCATATCCGTTTGGCGTCTGATTTGAATCCGAGGTAATGCGAAAGCGTTCATACAAACAGTACTACGGCTACTTCGGTCCGTCAATTGTTCTTCCGAATTAGAAACTCGCGGATGACGGATAGAAATCGGATGACGGATGCCGGATGTAGTGCGTAAACTACCATACAAATAGTTCTATGGCTACTTCGGAACGTATTTTCACGGATTCGGATCGGATGCAGTGCGTAACCGCTGTTAAGAGGTTGTGCGTTATTTAAGTTACACCTTGTATGCCTAAAAGGCGAGTAGGATCAAATTCATTTTAGGAACATCAGTATTCTGTACCTACCTAAGATCCACTAAAAATATGAATGACTGCCTCGTTGCTTCTGCTGGATTGCCTCGTCGGTCTAGTGGACGAAAGCGCGACTGCTAAATGTCAGGTCCTGGGTCCGATCTCCAGGTCAGGAAAAGTGTTAACGGGTTTTCCGTGTAGAATTTCTTAGTAGCAGCCTTGAATCGGGATTTGTACCCGGTTGATGGCAGTAGGCCCGCCTCCTATGGGTGAGCAGAGCATTTTTAGAGACCACTGAAAAAACGACTTTAAGACTATAGCTTAAAGTGCAAAATTAAACACGGCCAAACTTGATGCTCGACCATGCTCGAGCTTGCAAGATGCGTGTTCGAGTATTTAATTTTTCACTGTATGCTACAGTCTTAAATTCGTTTTTTCAGTGGCCTCAAAAATGCTCTGCTCTGCTCTCGGCATGCGCTGGCCCTATCACGTGGGACTTAAAAATAACGGCGAAATGAGAGTGTATCTATCTATACACCTCTGCCCAACACTTTGGGAAATACTGGCGTGAAGTTATGTTTATGATTTGAATACAAATAATTATGGTAAGACATTACACTAAAATCACACTTAGTTACCAGGCGTTGGAAATACACATTCCATTTATTTTGGCTCAGAATTTAAAACTCCCATTTAAATCATTTGCAAATCCAAGCAAGCACATTGTATCCTTTGACTTAACTTTAACGATATCCAGGATCGTGTGTAACAGCGAGATATGAAGCGCTCATACTCAGTGGAACTTTAGAAGCTCTGTTGATAAGCTAGGTTTTAAACGGTTTGTTGTTTTGTTAACGTACAAAACTATTCCCTTGTTAAACGTGTTATTATAAGGCCGGCTCCACACGTTGGCCCCAACGTTAGTCCCAACGCCACTCGTCCAACGTGTGGATCTGGAAAATAGTATTGGCGCCAACGTTGGGACAAGCGTTGGGAGTTGGCCGAGGCGTGTCGGTTTTATCAAAGGAATCTGCGCCAACGTTCGCGATACGTACACATGTTGGTGCTTTGCTCAGTCCTATTGCAACACGCACCGAGAGCGCGCGACAAGCGAGAATGCCATCTTCATCCTCAAAAACGCCACCCGCATGGACGAATGAAAAAGTTATCGAATTTTTAGAAGTTTACTAGGCACAGCCAATAATATATTGTGTCGTCATCCACCATGTTTTTTGACGTGACTTTTTCTTTTTTTTCAGTAACTTTTTTTTTTTTTTTAATTATATTTTTATACAAGGGTATAATTTACATTTTTAACCTAAATTAATACAAACTAAACTAAATCTAAAGTAAAAATAAAGAAAAATTGTATCCTACACTAAACTAAGAATATAAACTAAAGGAGTGCATCAAAATATTCCTCCGCATCGCTGTCCACTGGAAACGTGCCCAGAAGGCTGGCAGCGTTGCCACGTTGTCTGGCAACGCTAATTCTCTGGCCGAAAAACAAGCCAGCCCTCTGGTCACGTGAAGTGTCGATAAATTATAATTGGCACTCAGTAATATAAAAGCGCTCAGAGCAATTTCGATTTCTGTATTGGACGTCTTCACGTTGGCTCGGACGGGATGAGACTGGTATAATAGCCAACGTGTGGACGCCTCACGAAATTAACCGACCAACGTTGGTACGAGCGTTGGCGGCAACGTGTGGCGCCGGTGTAAAGATAAATACATCCAAAAGATAAAGGACAGAATTTCCTTTTATGAATGTAATCATAAAAGGAAGGTTCATTTTAATTATAGTTTTACTAAATCTGGCACACAGATATGTATGTTTGTACACTCGGGAGCCATGAATCCGGGTCCCCAACATAAACCTTAATATCTCAGAAACTTTTACTTTTTTATGCTAGCTTATTTAAATAAACAAAAAAATTAAAGACTATTTATTTTATTTTATTTATTGGGGAAAATAAACAGTAACACATTTTATGACAACGAAATGGTACAAAAAATGTGAATAAATGATGAATTTAAGATGTTTTGTTTATTTTATTTGAGCAGTATTAAATCCTAACTTCCTATCCTAACTTATATTATAAATGCGAAAGTAAGTTTGTTTCTTTGTTTGTTACCTTTTCACGCCTAAAACATTGAACCGATCATCCTGAAATTTTGAGTATACGTTGTTAGGTGTACAGAAACGGACATAGGGTACCTTTCATCCCGAAAAAAAGTACTGTTCCCGAGGAAAACAACAACAACGTTCATAGATGGCGCCACGTGTCTTTAGAATCATGATTGAATTATATTGTTATAGAAACTTTGGTAGTGTGTTAAGAGTTGATTGTCAAATTTTGATAATATCATTTTCTAAACTGTAAAGTTTGAGCATCATGCAGCAATTAATGATACACCTTAAATTATATCATATTACTGCCCATTGTCTGGTAGTATGAGTCTGTCATGCTCACTTAAATGTCCTGCTGATGGTGGCGTTGTATATCCGGTCGTTGGGTTCCCTATAATATGGTTGAGCTAAGCGATGCGGATGTGCACGTCATGCTCGTGAACGGGTGCTGTCTGTCGGGACTGGTCAGCCCTTAACTACTATGGCAATTCTAGAAGGCATATTTTCTTTTTCTATTTTCTACTCTTATGTGAATTTATTTGTTACATTAACCTGCATTATTCTCATTCTATGTCGCACGCTACTGTAATGGAATTGTCATGAATAGTCATGATCTACTATTTTAAAAAGAGTATTCATGGAGTTTCTTGCCGGCTCTTCTCCATAGAACCTACCTTTTGGAACCGTGCACCTAGTTTTGACGTTTTAAAAGTGCCTGTAATCTGGTCTATTTGAAATAAAAAACTTTGACTTTGAAAAAAAAAAAAAAATTTAAATTAACGCGAGCTAAGCCGCGGGCAAATCTAGTAATATTATAAATGCGAAAGTAAGTTTGTTTGTTACCTTTTCACGCCTAAACCATAGAACCGATCATCCTGAAATTTTGTATATACGTTGTCAGGTGTACAGAATCGGACATAGGGTACCTTTCATCCCGAAAAAAAGTACTGTTACCGAGGAAAACAACTATAACGTTCGTAGATGGCGCCACGTGTCTTTCGAATCATGATTGAATTATATTGTTACTAGCGACCCGCACCGGCTTTGCACGTGTACGTTTTATAGCTTAAAACCTTCCTCTTGAATCACTCTATCTATTAAAAAAAAACGTATCGAAATCTGTTGCGTAGTTTTAAAGATCTAAGCAAACATAGGGACAGACAGAAAGCGGGAAGCGACTTTGTTTTATAATAAGTAGTGATAGAAACTTTAGTAGTGCGATAAGAGTTGATTGTCAAATTCTAAATTACCGCGAGCGAAGCCGCGGGCAAAAGCTAGTAATCTATAAAATACTTTTTATTTAAATAAACTATCACTCTTAGTTTCTGAGATAATAAAGTTTATGTTGGTGACCCCGAATTCATTGCTCACAAGCGTAGTGTGTCCAGATAATTTGAATGTTCGGCCCCAGCGTAGTAAAACTTATCTTAGTATTGAACAATATTCAGTATTTGCGTAAAACATAGATTATGAAGCCTAAACTAATGTTAGCATTAGTTCTAATCCCCTGATAGCGTTAGGTTAAGTAGTTATTAGCATTCGGTTAACGTAAAGTATACTCTATAGTTTACATATCTAGTCTTAATATGCTTGAAACTTTATTTTAAATATGTTTTGTTGGTAAGAATAATGATCCACCGTGATTAGTAGTTTGTGCCCTAATTTAACTTGCCTAACTTACTACATGCAAGCTCTTCGCTTCTACCTTAGTTAGGTATCTTGTTTTCTAATTATCTAAATGTTTGATCTTTTTGTTTGAAGATTTTATGTGTTCTATTAATGATTCCTAGTAACCCTTTAAAGGGTTTGAGTAAATGATTTTTTTAAAGTATACAGGGCTACTGGTAATTCGACGTATTCCTTGCACCACGTTATAGGGGGGCTAATATGCAACAAATTTAACCCCACATTTGTTCTACGAAATTCAATGGATTTCGAGATATTACAATTTTTATATTATTTTTAATAATACCCAGAATTCTTCCTTAAACATTATTTATTTATAAAATATCAAATTGATCGGCTTTGATTATGATATTAGCTTGTAGCTGATACTTTTACGAAGCTTTCTGCGTATTTAACTGTTCTTAATGACCATCCAATTGAAAGTAATCATTAAAAGTTAAATAAGTGTATTAGAAAATCATCGAGGTACACGATAAAGAATGATGTTTATCTCAAAAATTTACTATGACACTAAGTGTACAAAATGCAAGACAAACATTCTTATTTAATCAGCTATCCAACGAGGTATAGACGTTCAAAAAATATTTAGAAACTAATTGTAAAAATGTCATAAAATACTGACAAAGGCGATTTCTGAAAAATCTCTACAAGCGCGCAGGTGGCCCGTTAAGTGCAATTCATTGCATAATCCTCGCGTAGAGATTAAACAGCAGTCTGTCGGGCACTAACTGTCCTCTAAATGTCAGGATTAGATTAGATCAGGTCGTTAGGTTATGTTTGGTCAGGGTTAGGTAAGTTAGGTTAGGACCTAAGTGTGCGAGGGAACACCGGGGTGGTTTTAGTCAGTAAGAGTCTGACAGACCCCTCTGCCCACCCCCAGGACGGAGGACATCCATGAGGATATCAAGAAGGCAAAAAAAAAAAATGGTCAGGTAAGGTCGTTAGGTTAGGTCACGGTTAGGTTTAGGTTTGGTCACAACTTCGATGCCCTGGGATCTGGAGGCGAGGGCCCTCGCGCTGAGATATCGCCAAAGCGAGGAGGCGCTTGAGCGGAGTGGTCTCCGCCAGATCCTAGTGGCTGTGGAGGGAACGACTTGCGCAACCCAACGCAGTAAGACCCGTAATGGAGGAGTGGCTGGAGAGGCGGCATGGCAACCTCAGCTTCCAGATGACGCAGGTGCAGATATCTCAGCGCGGGGGCCCTTGCCTCTAGATCCCAGGGCATCGAAGTTGTGACCTAACCTAAACCTAACCGTGACCTAACCTAACGACCCAACCTGACCATATTTTTTTTGCCTACTGGATATCCTCATGGATGTCCTCCGTCCTGGGGGTGGACAGAGGGGTCTGTCAGACTCTTACTGACTAAAACCACCCCGGTGTTCCCTTGCACACTTAGGTCCTAACCTAACCTACCTAACCCTGACCAAACATAACCTAACGACCTGACCTAATCTAATCCTGACATTTAGAGGACAGTTGGTGCCCGACAGACTGCTGTTTAATCTCTACGCGAGGATTATGCAATGAATTGCACTTAACGGGCCACCTGCGTGCTTGTAGAGATGTTTCAGAAATCGCCTTTGTCAGTATTTTATGACATTTTTACAATTAGTTTCTAAATATTTTTTGAACGTCTATACCTCGTTGGATAGCTGATTAAATAAGGATGTTTGTCTCGCATTTTGTACACTTAGTGTCATAGTAAATTTTTGAGATAAACATCATTCTTTATCGTGTACCTCGATGATTTTCTAATACACATATTTAACTTTTAATGATTACTTTTAATTGGATGGTCATTAAGAACAGTTAAATACGCAGAAAGCTTCGTAAAAGTATCAGCTACAAGCTAATATCATAATCAAAGCCGATCAATTTGATATTTTAGAGGTAAATAGTGTTTAAGAAGGAATTCTGGGTATTATTAAAATTAATATAAAAATTGCAATATCTCGAAATCCATTGAATTTCGTAGAACAAATGTGGGGTTAAATTTGTTGCATATTAGCCCCCCTATAACGTGGTGAAAGGAATACGTCGAATTACCAGTAGCCCTGTATATTCCAATTTTCACTTCTGTTTTATACAGGGTTACTTCGAAGTATTATGTACGACTTCCAGCAACCGGACCACGCAGGGGCGCAGCGCGGCGGTTTTAGAGTCACGCTCATAGTCGGCGCTCAGTCGGTGCTGATCGATCAATATGTATGTAATTAATGCTGCCAGCTACGCGTAATTCTAAAACGCTCCTAGGACAATCATACGTCTTGGGCCATCAGCACCGATGATCAGCGTGACTCTAAAACCAGCCTTAGTGTATAGTCTATGCCGACCGCATCCGCCCGATATCTACAATCTGCTGGAACGCGGGTGCATGCGCGCGCGTGCTTGCGTATCCGGTAGCATGCTTTCAGCGACTTGAACGATTCAACTTGCCGGCCGGCGACAAAACACGAGCCCGCGCGGCGGTGGCCGAACGGAGCCGACTGGACGCGAAGACAGCCGAGCGCCGCCGTGCACGTACGCGAGGAGCCGACCGGACTGACTGGGTGACGCGGTATACGCGCGGGTCAAACCGAGTTCCAAGTAGAGTAAATTCCATGCAAACATGAAACTTAACTATTTTATAGAAGCCTGAATTTTCATTAGCACAGTGTGAAATGCGCTCAAGCGCGCCCCGGCGCGGCCCGATTGGTGGAAATCGTAAATTATACGTTCAATCCACGAAGATGCGCCCCACTCTTTTTGGTAAGAGGTAACCGCATGGTGCGTATGCTTGCAACCATTGTGTGGCGATAGATTTATTTCTTTTTGACTGCTTGTAGATGGTCCTTGCAGTCCACCGGGCAGTTATGGGTGAGACCTGAAGGGTCTCCAGCTAATGGGGGGGAAGTAAAATACTTAACCAAAGCTAACTACTTATACTACACTAACATTATATAATATTATTATTTCCTTTATTCATTTTTTTTACAGAATTAGTTACATTTTTAAATATTCTGATCTAAAAATAAAAACATTTAAAAATATAAAAATAGTATCCCACCGGCATCGGGAACAAGGTCCAAGCTGCCGGCAGTCAGGGCTCCAGAGAAAGGAACCTTCTCACTATGCGTGCCTTATCTAGGAGTACTGCTTTTTGTACCAAGCCCTTGATCCAGCCATTCAACGAGAGCCTCTTAAGGTGTTGATCGAGGCTCTTGGCTATGAGGCCATTCGCCGTAACGACTATCGGAACAATGACTGCTGAGTCCACATCCCACATGGCGACAACCTCGTGTGCTAGATCAAGATATTTTAAATTTATTATTATATAATACTAGCAACAACAGCACTAAGAGCGACCCCTAGTGAGACTCGCACCTCGGCTTTGGGCGTTGCTGACGGGAGATTGGGAGGGAGACAGATTGATGAGGGCTGAATTATCGGCGTGTGGCGATAGAACTTACGCAATAGCAATTTATAATGCACACTTCTGCACTGTATCGATTTAGATAAAGAGTGGAGCGCGTCTTCGTGGATTGAACGTACTATACTTCGAAATAACCCTGTATAGAACAGAAAATATAGAATGGATTATATTATGCTTCAAAAATATTTCATTTACTCAAACCCATGAAAAAGCTACTGCAAAACTCAGATAGCTAGTATTGGCCAAATAAAATACTACTCATCCGGTATCACGGGGACCGGCAATGTGTAGGGATGACAATGCGCGTGTTACAAAAGGGATGTTGGGAAAAACGACAGCGCGGACAAGCAGCATTGAGGGCGCGCTCTGATTGGTGTTCGGCCGGCTTCGACGGCACTGATTAACGAATTTCACGCATGCCTTGAGGATAGGGTTGACAAAATTTAGTTGACCATTTTTGTGATTTTCTGTGTCAAAAAGTGTGGCTATTTTATAAAATGTACTAGGAGATATTACTAAAAATAGAAACCTGGTAATGAATGCGGTTAACAATTTATCTGCATTGTTTTTTTTTAATTGTAAGTATTATAGGCTAAATCTTAGTGTCCTGCTGAGGTATAAAGGTAAAGAAGCTGGAGAAAAATCACGACGAGTAAAGGTCGCTGCGTACGTAACGGGACGAGAACGTGAACGAGGCGGAGACGGGACGGAGTGTTATAAAAACACGGACGGGTGTGCATAATACATACGCACCACGACCGTGACACGAAACTAACTTGTTTCTTCATCCATTTGTTTTCTTGATCAATACTACACGCGCGTCACTAAAAATCTTCGGAGCGACTGCATACGCAGCGGAAACACGGACGGGACGGGGCACGACAAACGTCGTTGCCGACGATTTTTTTCCATCCCGTCGGTACGCCCGTGACGTACTTTTGTATATGCATTATCTTTGAAAAGATGTTTTAAAAAAAACATCACACATGACCAGGGATCGGAGTAGGTAGATTGAATTGGGGTCATTGATCCGAAACGTATATATTAATATGGACATTCCTCCGAAATTTCGTAATTTTCGTAAAATTTCGGAACTTATTGATTATTAAAAAAAACGGAACTCTGCAGGAATTGTATTAAAATGAGCAATATTATATTCTTCAAAACTTTTTTTAACGGCACTCTGTCGCTATTTGACACAACCCATCGACCAATCAGAACAAAGGATCATGGGCGGTGCACTAACCGGTTATCAAAACAATGTGTACGCTCGCCGACGACATGCCAAGTAGCTCACTCGCGTTTACTTCGGTTCGTAGAGTGCATAAAAAATGTATTAATGCTTCGATCGGAATTCGATTGTTTTTATTATTCAACAGATAAATACTAAATTAATTTAGTTTTGATACCTTCCTTTAAATGAATTGAGTAGTAATAATATCACTACCAACATTAACAATATTTAATTGAATCCGGAAATACCGGAATTACTTTCCGGAAAAATGGCTTATCCATGTTATTCTTTCTGTGTGCATTTATGATACAAGTACCAAAAATCAATCTACCTACTCCGATCACTGCACATGACGCACATTACGCGAACTTAAAACATAGACTCATCGTAATTTCAAAACAAGTAGATAAATATTAAACATTTTTATTACTACTTACTTAGTGCTACTGCAAATGGTTAATCAAAATTTCGTAGACCGGGCAAGACATAAAAAGAATAAAGTAATTCATTTCTCCCAAAGTTTGAATCGCAAAAATATTACAATGCCGATACTTTTACAATTGAGCACAAGTTTAAATGGAGAAACGTCCGCTGTTGGCGTACCTCACTAATAACAGTATCATATAATACAGTAATAGAACTTATAATTTTACTTAAAGCTAACTTTCTTCCAAAAAGAGCTCTTAAACGTAAATAAGGTTTAATGCCTTATAAATCTTAAAACTACTTTGACGATACTGTAATCAAAAAAAAAGCTTTAAAAAAGTATTTATCCTTTTCCCAACTTCGTTCATATTTTTGCCCGTATAGAAACTCATATACCCGAAAAATTGTAATTTAAGTGCAAATTGCGGGTCTCAGATTACACATCCTTACGTGTAGGGTTATTTATATATATATTCGCTGAGTTTGTTAAAGAATTTCATGTTTTCAGATAGTTTTAGTTATATTTCGGCGGGATCATTAGTGTGTTGCTATGAGGAACATACACCTAGCCAAAGAAGGCCAACAAACACCAACGAAAATTCGTCATTTATTGAATTTAACCAAACTTCAGAATTTCAGTCAGGAAGATGGATACAAACTACATCATGGAATTCAGTCATAAGCAAGTGTTATCGTCGACGGGACGGTTTAGGCGAGTGTAAAGGTCGTTAGTGTGGTGTGTGTCGAAATACCGTTGCTTGACGAAGATGACAACTGCTCCGCCACTTCAAGTCTACCCGTGACCACGGCTGGTGTAATTCGGTCGAAACGTTGGGATAAAAATAGATTTTCTGTCTTTTAAATTTTTCTACGCATTTAGACAGGAATCTGTATTTTTATAATGTGTACAAATAGGGAAAGTTTAAAAACATTATAACTTTGTATTAAACGAATCCGGTTTCATTCAGCTTTTAGCGGTATGGAGCTACGTTCGTTGGCAATCGTTAGCTTTGCGGGTACCACGAGTCTTCGCCATACGATCCTTGATGTTTTTTGGTGGTTCGAGTCTGTAAAATTTATTGGTGTCTACAAAATAATAATTTTAATTTCAACCAGATACACACCCTACCACTGACCGACAAAGTAATGAAGACAATTAATCAATGAGCAATCTTTGTCTACGTTCAAGAGCGGTGTATTCCACTATAATCCGCTGTTTCATAGGCTTAATGTAACATAAATTATTCTTCCTTTCCACTCTAAAAACTTCATTGATCAAGGTATGTACATTATCCAAATTGACAACCCTACCGTCTGAGTGGCCGAAAACACCACGCGATCACCGACAAAATATGTTTGAATGCGAAAATTCATATGGATTGGACGTGGTAGGTGACTTTTGTTGATAAATATTTATTACGAGTAGGTCCAGGTAAATTGAATCTTTTATTAATGCACTTAATTTTAATCACCTTTTATATGCTACTAGCGACCCGCCCGGCTTCGCTCGGGTGCAATATATTATACATAAAGACTCCTCTTGAATCACTCTATCTATATACATATAATAAAACAGTAAAAAAACTGTGTCTGTACATTGAATATATTTAAAAAAAAATGATTGAGGGAGCTTCAGAAACAGTAATAGAGCACGAATCAAAAAAAAAAAGTGTCTGTTTGTCTGTTTGTCTGTTTGTTTGTACACGCTAATCTTCGGAACTACTGGACGGATTTGAATGTTTTTTATTTTTTTGTATAGGTATTAAGTCTGGGCAACATATAGGCTATAACTAATCTTGGAAACTTGAACACCTGATGCAGAACCGCAACAGACCAGCTAAACTATAAGAGCTACAAATATGGTACCATAGCAAAAATTGTTCCACGTGATGAGCATTTTCTGCTGAGAGAATAAATTTGAAGATCTGGAACACCTGATGTGGAACTCCAAGAGCCCAGCTACACTATAACATATATAGGAGTGACGTCTTGGCAAAAGTTGTTTAGCCCGATGAGCACTTTCTGTTGAAGTATAAAAATTGAAGATCTGGAACACCTGTTGTGGAATTCCAGGGGCTCAGCTACACTACAACATATTATATAGGAATGACGTTTTAGCAAAAGTTGTTCAATCTGATAAGCACTCTCTGTTGACTTATAAAATCGAAGATCTGGAACACCTGTTGTGGAACTCCAAGAGCCCAGCTACACCATAACGCATATAGGAAAGACGTCTTAGCAAAAGTTGTTCGGTCTGATGGGCATTTCCTGTTGACTTATAAAAATCGAAGATCAGAAACATCTGATGTGGAAATCAAAGCTATCACTAATTTCACTGTATCATTATAAAATAACATAAACTGGGAGTACCTCCACGCGGTGAAGGCGGTAACAGTTTAGGACTAATTTTCGATGACGATGGTATATCATTGAAAATTTGACTCTACTGGCCAAAACTCCCACTTATGTTTTTATTATATCGATTAAATATGCCTTCGGGCTTATGTTATTGCAGTATTTAATTTCCTTTTCCATTTATCTTCGTGAAACGGTAGCCTACCCGATAACGCAGGGGAGCAGTCATTTAGATTTTAATTTATCAGTTATCTTCACAATAAAACTATAACCACAGTCTACCTATATCTTACTCCTTACAGTCGGTCAACGTAGAACATTGTCGCAGAGCAATCGTGCGGGGGGTTGCGGGGTGAAGGAGCGGAGGTTATGTCCCGAGTAGCCATACTGCATACTTGGGACATAACCTCCGCCCCTACATAATTTTGACATTTCATAGGACCTGTCAAATGTATGGGCGTTGACGCACTGTATGTAGTAAGTAGGTACACTGTGCTATAACCATGCCTAGAAAGAGGTCAAATCTTTCCCAATGTTCCAAAGGAGCTAAAAGGTTGAGGATCATAAGATCCCAAGAATCTACCGAAGAGCGTCAGGAGAGACTTGATGCTGTTCGAGAACATCAGGCTGCAAGTCGCTCCGTGGAAACCTCTTCGGATCGCGAAGCACGCCTGTGTTCTCAGTGTATTTACGCATCTACATCCAGGTCTCTAGAGACCAGTAAAAAATATGATGCGCGACTGACCGCTGATCGTGAACGTCATGCATTGTCTCGCGAGTCGGAGACGTTCACGGAAAGAGAATTACGCTTGAGTTCTCAGCGTATATACACATCGACTTCGAGGTCTCTAGAGATAAGTGCGGAACGTGATGCGCGACTGACTGCTGATCGTGAACGTCACGCATTGTCTCGCGAGTCGGAGGCATTCACGGATAGAGAAGTTGCTTTTTCAAGGGTCAGCAACGCTTCCGGTCTTTATATATTAGCTCCTGAAGGAAAACCTCCAAATAAAGTTAATAATTTTTTTTTTTTAAATTACTTGCAATATTATTGTTAATTCAGTGTACCCTTGGGATCCGCTGCGGAATTACGGGAAGAAAAGCTTTTTTGTTGTATAGGTATTAAGTCTGGGCAACATAAAGGCTATAATTTATTTTGGAAAATGGAACACCTGATGCAGAACCGCAACAGACCAGCTAAAGTAGGTATAAGAGATATAAAAATGGTGCCATAGCAAAAATTATTCCACGTGAAGAGCATTTTCTGCTGTGAGAATAAATTTGAAGATCTGGAACACCTGTTGTGGAACTCCAAAGCTCAACGACACTATAACATATAGGAATGACGTCTTAGCAAAAGTTGTTTAGTCTGATGGGCATTTTCTGTTGACTTACAAAAATGAAAGATCTGGAACGTCTCGAATCGTCTCGCGCATCCCGTTGTTTTCCCGTCCCCGGGCTCTAAGAATTCGACATCAGACGTTTCAGATCTTCGATTTTGACGACCCCGTTATCGCTGGCATAAGCAACAGGATCCGCGTACGAAGTCGCGGGCAGAAGCTAGTCTATTAATAAAAAATAAAGTTAAAAAACGATAACCCGACTATGTAAATAAAAAAGGCTTCTAAAAAGGACGAAACAAGAAAATAATTCAAATAGAAATCCAAAAATTCATAGGTACAAAAATGGTCAAGGTAGAGCCGTGGTCACACTTACTGTATACCTACTATGATTATGTGGGTGCCAGGAACAGCTCTATTAAACACACAGCGAGTGCGACCACGGCTCTACCTTGACCACTTTTGTACCTTGTAATTTCTGGATTTCTATTTGAATTATTTTCTTGTTTCGTCCTTTTTAGACCCCTTTTTTTATTTACGTAGTCGGGTTATCGTTTTTTAACTTTATTTTTTATTTAATACTTTTCCGTTTCCCGATCGGGCATATACACTAGCCGTGTAATATCTACATCGTCGCAATCTAAGATAGGGTATAAACCGCGGCACCAATAGGCACAAATAGGACTGCCGCGCGAACTGTAGGACCGCATTTTAAACATATGTTTTGACTTAAACAATATGATATGTACATATTTGTAATGTGCTCGCCAATACCTTTCTTTTGATACCAAACACGTAATGATTATCTCAATTTTATTTTTTTCGAGGTTAGAATTTTAGGTTTAAATTCCGTCATATCAAATATTCATAAAATTTATGTAGCCTATGTTACCCGGACCATTATTACAAATCTATTGACACCTCATTCATTAAAATCAATTCAGTAGTTTATGCGCTACAGTGGAACATACAAACATACATACAAACACACATACATACATACCCTTCCTTTTGACTTCGCCATAGTCGGGTAAAAAAACCGCATCAAAATCCGTTGCGTAGTTTTAAAGATCTAAGCATACATAGGGACAGACAGCGGGAAGTGACTTTGTTTTATAATATGTAGTGAGAATACTCAAGCCGATGGCCCAATGGTAAGTAGTTATCGCCGCCTATAAACACCTACAAACTCAAGAGGATTGCTGATACATTGCCAATCTTAGAACCAAAGCTGAAAATCCTCATGTGCCTGTAATTTCACCGGCTTACATACCTTTCAAGACGAAACACAGCAATGTTGACTTGCGACAGAAATAGATATGGTGATAGTACTGCCTCGGTCAAACTTTAAATCCACCAGCAAGTTTAAGTGTGCGTCCTGAGTGACGGCGCACGGGTCTAGATTGCGTAGCGGCTTTACCGTCGATACCTGTCCTTAGTGCACGCGGGAAAGATGACGCGTACGCGCTTGTTTAGTGTTTCGTTTATTTTACTTTGGTTTTAATAATGTCGATATCAAAATTCAAACGTTTCGAACATTTATTTAATGCGCCGTTCATTCCGCCTGAGCGGTGCGCCGTCACTCAGGACGCACACTTACAGTGCAAGTTGACTTGCGCAACCAACTTCAAAGCTGTGGACATACCCGCAGCAAGTCGACTTCTGCAAGTTTTACAAACTAAGCGAGCAATTGAATGCAAAAACTTGCGCAGTTAAACTCGAATTTGGCGCTTTAGACAAGGAGCTCGACTACTATTTAATAGTCTGTACGGGTTTGAATTATTGTGCCCGATAAATGGAAAGAGGCTCGCCTCCAAACAAAAAAAAATATTTCTCATAAACCATTACAGGCGCTTATGATAAGTCGAATTTAGGTGCACGGTTCCAATTAGTCGTTTCCTATGTAGAAGAGCCGGCAAGAAACTCCATGGCATAGAGCAACACAGGCCACCGGCGGACCGGCTCCATGGTTACTCTTTCAAAGTCCATATCTTTAACAATTGGAGTGGGTACAGTTATGACTAAAAATAGATAAGAGAGAGCAATGTAGACTTAAGTGCAGGAACAACACAAAAAAAAGAAAAATATGGTCACAAATTAAATAGGTATCCAGGGATCTAGCAAGTCTACAAAGCTCTCATATTTACAAAAGGTAAAAGGACGCTAAACAATATAAAACAACTGACATGGTTAACACAAAGAAAATCACTATATAATAAGATGAAGATATCTTGAGAGTAACGGTAGTAATAAAAAAGAAAGCTAATCAATGACATGAGACAATTGTTACAGTTCATTTCTGCAACATCTTTGAGAAAAACAGGCTGTTATGAATAAATAAATAAACATGAATTGTTAAACTAAAACCAATTAATATCGGCTTATCAAAATAATCTTCATAAAAATATAAAACTTACTAGACACATTAACTTAAAAGCAATTTCAAAGAAATATAACCACTTTTCACTTACAACTTAAGCCTAATTGTCTTAATTTTTCAAAGGCTCTACTATTAAGCAATAATGGGTTTAAAAGCTTAGAAATTTGAATAAACAATAAATTCATTCTAAATCCAGTTCATGCTGTATTTAAAGGAACTTCGATCGCTATTCCGAGTGATTAACGAACATTTTGTACGGCGCATTGTCTTTACATAAAACATTCGGAACAGTAGTCTAACTTTGGTAGAAACTTGTTTTTATGCTCTCAGTTCGCGGCGAAGTAGCGTAAGCGGTTCCAATACTATGTAAATCGACACCGCTTGAAACCAAATGCAGAAACTTTAGGATGGAAAGATTACGATAGTATAGAATGTAGAAGAAGGTTTTTTTTAACTTGTTCGCATTTTGCCCTGGTCGCACCTTAAGAGCGATTACGCACTGCATCCGATCCGAATCCGTGAAAATACGGATATAAAAAACCCGGACCGAATTCTGATATTGCTTTACGCACTGCATCCGATCCGAATCCGAGAAAATACCGATCTAGAGTAAAAATCTCGGACCGAATTCGGATATCGCTTACGCACTTATCCGATCTCTGATCCAAATTCAAACAATTCAGGGGCCATCTTTGGCATATCCATTTGGCGTCCGATTTAAATCCGAGGTAGTGCGAAAGCGTTCATACAAACATTACTACGGATACTTCGGTCCGTCAATATTTCTTCCGAATTGGAGACTCACGGATGACGGATAGAAATCGGATGACGGATGCCGGATGTAGTGCGTAAACTACCATACAAATAGTTCTATGGCTACTTCGGAACGTATTTTCACGGATTCGGATCGGATGCAGTGCGTAACCGCTGTAAGCCTTGTACGGACTAGGCGTTCCAATGTACGTGTGGTCGGTTACGCGTACGCAGGAACGCCTAGTCCGTACAAGGCTGTACAAGGCTTAGCCTTGTACGGACTACGCGTTTTAATGTATACGTGGTCGGTTACGCGTACGCAGGAACGCTCAGTCCGTACGCACGTCTACAGATCAAGCTATACATTTCCAGTATAAGCTGATCTCGCGTTGTATAGAATTTCGTTACAGTGAGAGGTCAGTGTAAACTGGATATTATAGCTTGATGTGTAGCCGTATGTACAAGGCTTGATGATGAGCGCAGACAGTCTCAAAGATGGAGCACACGAATCTAAGTAACAGAGATATCGTGTGATTCCCCTATACCCCTCTGGCTCTCATATACACACGATGGAACACGGTAAACTGTTTGTCATCGGACTTTAATATGAGGGTGGTAGCTAGCCAAGCGGACCGTATAGATCCTACCACCAAGCGTGCGGGGTTTTTTTTTAATCTTACAACATGCGTCTATTCCCTGCGTGTGATGAGGAAGTTTTATATTCTAGCACGGTTGTGCAAATATAATAAAGTACTGTATCTGTGGAGAATTATTTACAATAACATCAGTTTGGCATCTGCGTCATCTCTACTCTTTTTCATCATAATTAACTAGTAAAGTTTCTATAATAATATAATTCAATCGTAATTCGAAAAACACGTGGCGCCATCTATGAACGTTATGTGTGTTTTCCTCGGGAACAGTCCTTTTTTTCGGGATGAAAGGTACTCTATGTCCGCTTCTGTACACTTGACAACATATATGCAAAATTTCAGGATGATCGGTTCAGTGGCTTAGGCGTGAAAAGGTAACAAACAAACTTACTTTCGCATTTACAATATTAGTTAGGATAGGATGTTTAATTGGCCTTTTCATAAACCGGAATCCTAAATGTAGTCAAGGGTTTGACATTAGTGACTAATTATTGCGTCTTTAAAAGCGGTTTTACATTAATCTAGTGACTAGATTCCGCATTGCTGGAATCCAGTGCTGGATTGGCATTGAACTAATGTTAAAACATTTTAATCCAGTTTGAATAGAATCTTCGTGTACTGTAAATCTAGTTGCAGGATCCATTTCATCAATGTGGATTCAAATAATAATATAAATATTTTTAAACATAGCTTCCAGGCGACTTTTACAAAGTTAAAATTATAGATATTTGCATTTTTGCTCCCATAAATATGGCATAAACTTTCGTTATGGTAAAATATATTGCTACAAGGGACAATGCTCATGGATGTATGGAGTCCCGTACTATGCTGCATCAAAGTCAAACTTTGTTTTTATAGACTACACTTATCATATTAACTCCTACAAAAGTTCTTTTTGTAAACAAAATGCGAGTTTCGGAGATTTTAGAAATAATCTAAATAACCTGACAATGTGGACATGTCATACACGATTTATTATTGCTCTAAAAAATAGTAACCCGCATCTATTGCATTCTACATCTCTATGACCGGCTGTGAACGGTCAATTAACCGTAGATAAAAAAATAATAATCGTTTAAATAAAAATTCTAATCTATTCTAGTTGTTTTTAATTAATGTAGAATCGGCAAAATATAATTATTTTACATGTTTTTTGAAAGATGTGATCATGACACTTTCAAAATTCAAGGTTATAGTAATCATAAATCATGTGAAACGGAACGTCATGTAAAGGGAATAAAACAATATCAACACTTTTTTTACTTTAAATTAAATTCCCTGTTCAAATATCAAATCCCCGACGCGTAATGTCGTAAAAAAATATGAAAATAATTACTATAATATTTTGATCTTGATGCATAAGACTTTTTGGTACCACTTTTGGTCATTCTCCTTTCTCGAAATATCTGACCTGTCAATTAATGACGTCATTCAAAAGGAATCATACAATGAGACGCAATCCAGCAAGATCAGCAGATTTATCCGCCGGGTTCTACTTTTATAAATGTATAACATCTTCCCCATTTACATTTAAACTGAAGAAGACGTACAGACTAAACTACTGAGTTCCCTGCCGTCACAAAGGCGGTGGAGTAGAAGACGCTTGTGGACAAGTGACAAAAGACCCGGTGCGGTCTCCGAGCCTCGCCGACACAGATTTACGGCGAAGACAATCCTGTCGAGCTTCCATTAAATTGAACCGTTAAGAGCGATTTATTACAAAAACTGCAGATGCAGAGAGTAACGTCTTCTTTATTGGGACGGGTGGTGCGTTGTTTATCTTAATTAAATCAATATACAGACGCTTGTCTTATTTTTGCACTACCAAAAGTTGTTCTAAAATCTTTTAGCTATAAATTTTAGTTAACTGTAAGAAAAATGCGAACACTAATAAAAGAAGAAAAAGTATATACTGGATTCTCATCACTCAATCCCATTATTTCATTATCAGTTACAGTACGACACAAATAAGAAATTACATCGATGCACCTGATCGAGTAACCAATGGCAGTCGCTAATTTTCACGCCACTCACACAAACTTACGGTGCCTTTCCAACAGAAATGTGCTTTAATATAATAATATTATAATAATTCAATTATTTATTCAAGTAATATGTAACTCAAAGTGTTAGTAACAATTTGACTTATATCTATGTTAGAAAACTAAATAATATACAAATACTGACGCTAGCTATGCTGCGAGAATGTAAAAGCTAAGCTACGAAACTATGTGACCGTTTCCACTGATGCTAAGCTATTTAGCGGAGCGAGTAAGATGAGCTATGAAAATGCGTCTACCGTAGGTACACTGCTCTGCATATAGCTACACCATCCATCCATAGCTTGCATCCATAGCACGCATCCACAGCACGCATCCTTCCATGCGAAAAAACGTAGCTTAGTTGAATCAGTTTCCACCAGTGCTATGCTGTGTGGACCAATGAATACGATTGGTGGATATCAAACGCATCCATAGCAACATTGCATAGCACATCTCTGGTGGAAAAGCACCCATAATCCATCAACGTAAATATCACTTTTTACTGCTGTACTAATAAGCATTCGTGGTCTTGAAATCGTACTCAGTTCGGAAGCGATCGGCTTTACGAAGTTTGCCGATTCGACTTAGTTGTGTCGTACTGTACCTGGTTGAAAGAACGTTTTCAGATTCATTATTAAGTACTTACTTTACATTAATTACCATTCTCTTATAAAATCACGGTGTATTTAGGCTATTTAGAGACGACTTCTTATAAATTAATAAAAGTTTATCGGCGACTTCCAAAGTTTTACTAAAGTGCGAACCGATTTGACAAAAACAGTTCCTTCGTGTTAGGTTACTTTAAACCCCAGTATCGAAGTTCCATAATTGTCGGAGTAGCGTAATGTCGGAGTTCCATAGTGTCGAAAAATATCTTGTCGTAGAACGATTTGTCGAAATTCAATTTGGGAGTGATAATTATCTTATGAGTCTATTTATATGTCAAGATTGGAAATGAAAAATGCTACCATTGGTAAGTAAAACGATTCGTTTTTGGCCTTAGGAACCGGGCATAGAAGTACTTACACGATTGTTATTTAATAGTTGTATGTCACTGCAATTTCTGAGAACATTGGCTTCTAAGACACAGGCTTCTTGCCTAGTTTAGGAGTCAGGCGTTCGACTTTAAACTTTGTAACTGTTGTAACTTAATCTTAAGACACTGCTCTGACTATTTGGTTTTTGCGTACAAATAAATTGTGTTATTATATTTTTAGCTAACCCGAAGGATAGCTAATAAAATAACAGAAATTACTAATAGGATTAATAGCTTATTAGCTTTCTGGGGCGTTATTTATTAAAAACAGGATGGTACATCAGAACTGAATACTTTAATACGATCAGTAATTATTACAATGCAGGAATATCAAACACAATCATAATTACAATCTTAAAGCAACTATTGTGAACGTTTGTACAAACCAAAGATCGCAGCAAAAAGAAGCGCGAGTACCGCACCGCATACTGTTTTATAGACCGTTTTGACAGGTCGTGAAGTAAATATGTCAAACTACCGCCACGATATCATTAAATCCCTAACAATATTATATTATACAATTGGTCATGTCTCATCAAGACTTAAAAAAGCTTCACGAATCACTGCAGATAAAAGACTTGGCAAATTACTACTATTTCTATGTTTGACGAATAGAAAATAAAGTAATAGATTTTTAGACGCTTGACGAATTGGGACCAACTAACTCTAGCTCTAACGAACTGTACACTAAGGGCTCGTGTTCACCAACATTAATTCTCTGGTTAAAAAACCCTTTACTCAAAAAATTTACTACAATTTTAGGTAAACGGTTGTTTAACACATTCGAGTCCACCACAGTTTTCATAGAGCTCATATGCCATGCCGCCATACATTTTGCTAGTGGACCTTCCAGGAGGGTCCACGGCATTACGTTTGCGCTAAGAGTGAACCCTCGACAAGGGTTCCTGGCATCAGGTTAAAAACCGTAAAAATACGCTACTACGTCGTAAAATAGGTGTTTGCTTGTTTCATGACGGTGCATTTTCCAAGAAAAACCTACATTATAATGAGCCCTCCATGAGGGCACCCGGCGCGGCGTGGCAAATGCGACTACAGACAGAATGCCCCCCTGGGGGGCACCCGGCACTGAACGTGTTAAGAATTAAGTTTGATGAACACCAGCCTAAATGGATATTTATCCATTTAGGCTAGTTTTTTATCATTATATGTGACTAATGAATAAACAAAACCCTGGTTACTCTAAAGGCTGCGCAGAGTAAAGTACCTTCCCGTAAAATCAAGACTCGAACCGTAATGGAGGAACTTCATGAAAACAGACAATGCGAACAACTAGTAAAACTCGACGAAAACAAAGACGAGTTCATCATACCTATTATTACAGTTTAAGAAAACACTTAAATCATCATCTAAGTAAATCTAGGCAAGGCATCGAAAATTAGCTTTTAATATGATATTTATGAACCAACTTAAATAATCGCTTACCCTAATGACACTTTTTAAATAAAACAATAATTTTCGCGTCTCTATTTCTTTAATGTTCTACTTACTTATGCTCTTTGGTTAGAGTAATAACTTGAAGAGGACCGCTTCTTAAATAAATGTAAGTAAAGGTCGACTTTAAGTTGTTTACTGTATTTTCTTTGTTGCCAAAGTTGTTTAAAGTGCTGACGACACTCAGACGGTTTTAAATTAGACGACAAAATTGACTGGACTGCAACAATGTTGATATTATGTGGGCAAAGTCGACAATATGCTCAAACTCACGCCTTTTTCTCACGGGGATAGGCAGAAACTATAGAACGCCATATGGTACGATCCTTACATACTCCTTTCGCTTTGTCCACGTTCATACATCATACACGCACGCCGCGCCGATTACAAATAAGGTGTGCTTTTTTCTTCTTGAAATTTTAAAATAATAATTGAAAGAAAAAAAAAGAAATTTTATTCAGCTCACAGACACAATGAAAGAACAATAATAAAAAATATTCTGGGCGTCACACATTAACACCAACAATTGAGTTTTTAATGGCATATTTTAATGGTACCAGAAGTCAACGCTATTGCACGTGTAGAATAATATATCTCAATGAAAACCCCTATAAAATGTTAATAATAATATCAAAATGCACTTAGTGTGTTTTTCCCGATTAGTCTGAATAAAACATACATCCTTTTAGTCTTTACCTCCTCGATATCGCAGCCCTCAGTCGAGAGACGAGTGTAAGGAAATGTTATAAAATAACAATGTTTTTCTTTCGGATGGTATATCTCCCCTGTTTCTTCAACGTGCAAAAAAAATACCTCCAACCTTTTCCTATATACTCGAATCTCTTACGTAAACTTGGTTCAATTCTATCTATCCATTCCAGCTTCAATTATGACACTAATAAACCCCCACTCCGCACAATTAGAATAAAGTCCCGAGACTTACTTTTACTTTCGCCCAATGAACGGTTAATTAAAGAGAAGATCGTTTGTAATAAGTAAATTAGCAATCACTACGGGGCAATTTAGCTTGGGGACCTAGTCCCATTATTGTCTCCGAAGGGCAGGGCCAGGCCACTCAATTAGATCGTATTTCAGAATAATGGTATTGAGAAGTCGTTCAGCTTCCGTTAACTGCAATTTTATAGTTCTTCCTGTGGCCACCCCTCGTTTTGCGGTCAAACTTTTCCAATTATACTATTGAATTAATGGAAAATTCATGAAATTACTCACGTTATGAGAGTCTTTGTTTATGTTTATAGACGTCTTTTGTTTACTCTCGCGAGTCTCCAAGTGAGGAACACACACTTAAGTTTGATAATGGGTTTAGACTACTGCGTCGTATGGGAAAGCTTTGAATTGCTTTATATCTCAAAGCGGCGACGTTTCATAACAGCGCTTTAACATTGTGCTAGTACAATTTTTAAGCGCTTCAACTTAGGTACTGTTTTTCTGATAAACATTTTGTTCGTTATTTATATCCTAGCGAATTTCTTTTAAGGTTAGCACGAGATACGGTACGTCCTAAAGATATTGCATAAAGCTTTATAGCTCAAAATCTTAAAGCATCATCCACACAGATATTCACACAAAACCTTATTTTATGAAGACTGCAACGAACTCTAAAAGGCAGTATGCACATTGAACCGTCGGTCGCTGCATTCAAAGAACGTTGCAAAATTAAGCAAATTTCCTTTTCCGCTATTTCCTTTCCAGAAAGCGACAGTTCTGCAATGCAGACGAAAAAGTAGTAACACGAAAACATGAAACGAGAACCTTATAAAACATCCGTTAGCAAGAATAAAATACGTCGGTGTTCAAATCACGACTTTCTTACGTAGCTGGGGAATATTTTTATTTCTTAGATTAAAGGAAAGATCGACATTCCCATGTACATAGTGTAGATACCGCGCTATTCCCGGCGGGCGAAACAAAATCATTTCATAACTGTGCCGGCGCGGGCGTCTGCGCTCACCCTTTTTTATAGCTCAGATGAATTATGACATAAAATATTTATCTCCTTTCGGGGATATGTAATGGTTGCGCTCCTTTTTAGATGATAATGCAGTAAATCCCCTTTTCATAACATGGTAGCATTGACAAGTCGTCGTTTTGATATACCAGCACTAGTAATGTTTTGATGCGGAATTAATGTTGCGTCTTTGCTTTGGTGCTATTCAACGAGGTAGCAAGCCGTCACTAATTAGTGCTTCATTGCAATATTCATATCAAAAGATTCTTCGAGGAGTTCGGTTCATTCATGATGTTTTTTTTTTAGAGTTTCTATTTTATATACCAGGGGCCCAATTCTCCTAAAATAATTGTTGCCGAACGCAATCGAACCACAACCGTCAGTCAGTTTTTGTTTTCGAAAACTTTCAAAATGATTGATTTTGTATTTTGTGTCAAACAATTTGATAGCTTTTGAAATTGAGAACTGTCTGAATGAACGGTTCGGCCTTGGTTCGGTTGTGATTTATCAAGATTTATTTTAGGAGAATTAGGCCCCTGTATGTATCTCTTACAATCTCATTACACTGTACAGTGTATAAGAACTATGAAAGTCTTGGTCAGGAAAGGCCATAATCAAGCTTAATTTAACAATACATTTCATTTTTTGCTCACACCATATAACCCACACTAGGATTTCTCATGTATTGCGGGTAGGTTTACAGACACAAATCTCACATATACAAACGCCCAGACCCGAAACAACTATCTGTAGGCCACACAAATTTTACATGAGTATCAAACCCACGACCCGTAGCGTAAAAGCCAATCGCTCAGCCACTGCACCAAACGTGTCGTCGTTTTTCATCGAGTCCCCTCCGTGTCTCGTAGAGTACGTTAACCCTTCGGTCCCGGGTGACCTACGAATACCTATGACAGTTGTTACGGGTAGTCAGAAGCCCGAAACTCTGACAACTGGTCTAATAATTGGCTTACGGAGGTCTGATGGCAGTCGCTCCGTGTAAAATACTGGTATTCAGCCGCATCTGAGGGCTTACTCCCTAAGTCCGTCAACGAAGTTAGTCGCCCGTCCGAAAGTAGCCCGGAACGTAGGAGTGAACAAAACAAGTGTCAAGTTCAACTTTTCGGACGGGCACCAACACATCGGTAGTAGGGAATCATTTATTTGTTAAACATAGGTATTTACATTTAAGATTGAAGGAAGTGAGAACGCTTATCCCTCGTGTAAAATTGACGGATGAATGAACTACTCGTTTTAATAATACATGTGCAGCTCGTAAATGAAAATCTAATATGCGGAAATTGAATTTTGCAACGAAACCAAACAAAACAATATTAATATATAAAAATGAAATATGAACCGTTTATTTTTAACATAAAATGGATGCTAGAGAATTTTTATTTATGGTTTCAGTTATTATCTAGTATTTCATTTTATATTGTAAAGGATAGATGATCTGTACCTACATACATAATATTAATTAGGTATAAAAAGTTAGTCGGAAAGAGGGTAGATACTAATTCGCGGGACAATTAAAGCATCACTGATGACTGTTTTAAAGCAAGTGTTAAAATCTCTTAGTTCGATTTCCATGCAAATAAAGTAGTTTTTTTTTATTCTTCGTCCCCTCCACCTGGGGAAGGCGAAGGGTTATGCCAGCCTCTTACTGGCTAAAAACCCACGATGTTCCTTCTCCTGACCTATGGCAGGGGTCGCGGTATTCGCAGCTGCATGCACCGCAACCCTAGCAGGCGTCGGTCCGCCAGCCCCTGGCGGACCTCTCCTTCTGTGGGGCTTTGCCCCACGTCCTCCTGAGAGGCGCGCCTGGAACACGGCGCGCCGCCTTCTCGGGCCTGTTACTGGTCGGGCGACGGGTCCTCTAACCCAGCGCTCGCAGGCCACACACTAGGGTGGCCGGAAGTCGTCTCGCGCCCTCCGCCGGCGCCCGGTGCGTCTGGCGCGGGAAGGGAGAGTAGCAGTCGCCTCTCTCTCCCTCTCCGCTCCCTCCTTTTTCGCCATCACCTCCTCGCAAAAGGAGGCGACGGCTTCCCACGCACTCTCGCTCCCGACCATGGACAGAACCACGGCCGGAAGCGAGAAGTCACCACCGACTGCCGCGATTAGTTCACGACGCCGCGTTGCCCACGCAGGGCACGCCTGCAACGTGTGCACCACCGTATCTTCGGGGCAATTGACGCAGTGGTGACATCCGGGCGTCTGCTTCCGGCCTATGCGACACAGGTTCTTCCCGAAACAAGAGAGCTCCCGAGAGCTCCTGCTTCAGCCGGAAGCTGAGGGCGCCATGCCGCCTCTCCAGCCACTCCTCTTTCCTAAAGGTTTGCCCTAAATTCTTCATCCCTGCTTTAACAACGAATTCAGAAAATGGAGCTTCTCATTTTTGTCCCCAAATATGACCAAAAATGTAAAAACAGCTTATGATAGCTAAAGATAAATAGATTTTAGCGTATTTATATGAAATCTTTGAACAGCTATTTCTCTTAAACTATTGACGTTTTTGGCCTGAGGGTACTTTAAAATACTGCAGTAAAAATTTGAGCTCTTTTTAATTTTAAATTTAATAAATACTAAATACAATTTTTTAATGACAATTCTATAGTAAAAGTTTATATTAACCTTCGGTGCACTCAGTCAGTTAATAACTTCTCTTCTTTTTCGCTTCAATTGCACAAACAACACTACACTTCACTATGGACCTATATTCCAAACTGTCCAGCTGTATGGAGGACCTGTCATCGACCTTTGATTCAAGGATGACACAATACGAAGAGGATCTGAAGAATGCCAGCGGTGAAACAACTCACAAGACCATAGCGAGTCTCTCTAAGGAATTCACCGAGTTCAAGAGCCTCATCTGGAAAACGATGAGTGCAATAAAGACTCAGATGGAGTTGCTTGTTGTGGGCTTGGACAGGCATGAGATGGCATCCCGTACAAAGGTGCTTCTTGTGCATGGTCTTGGTGAAGAGAAAGTTGATGATCAAGTGTCCGTACTCATCAAGTTCTTGTCGGACAAAATGGACATGAAAAACGTATCTCCAGGTGCCATAACAACATGCCATCGACTGGGTAACAACACAGGCAAGCCTCGTCCCCTCTTAGTTCGCTTTGAAAGCCGTATCCTGCGGAGTGAGGTGTGGCAGAATAAGTCCAAGCTGAAAGGTTCCGGTCTGACACTTTCCGAATTCCTCACTAAACCTAGACATGAGGTTTTTATGAACGCGCGGAAATACTACGGGATGAAGCAGTGTTGGACGTCGGAGGGCAGGATCATCATCCAGGTTTCGGATAAGACGCGACGGAAAATTGAGTCTGCAGCGGAATTTCGTGAACTCGTAGCTCAATTCCCTGTGGTCCAGTCGACGCCTGATGATATTGCTGGTGGAGTGAGGGCTGATGCAACATCGCAGCATATTATCAAGCCTGTGCCGGATAAGAGATCTCGCAGGCCAGCGAAGTAATGGTATTATGGTACCTACTACTATTATTTTACACTCTTTTTCCGAGATTATTTTTGTTGGCGGTCATTTGTATTTTTATTTTTACTTGACTTGACGTTTGACGTTTAAGTCTCGTTCGGAAACATGTAATTTATTTTTATTTTATTGTTTGGCTTAAAGCCTTTTTATCAACTTGTTCATGCAACCGGCGAGTGCATCGAGGATTAATGTAGTTAAATTGTATTGATTTAGCCTTAGGCTTATTTAGCTTAAATATTAATTTATAACTTTATTTTATCTATATTTATTTAAATTTATTATATTATTTTATGTTTGATGATCTTGATGATAGTTTTGCTTCCTGTTCTTCTTCTTGTACGTCGGATGAGAGTTTTGCTAGTGCTTTTAGCGATGACAGTTCTTTGCACCTTCGCGACCAGCTTTTCTCAACATTTTCCTGTTGCCGCAAATTCTTCAACGCTGTTCACATTAATGCTCAAAGCATTCCCGCTCATTATTCCGATCTGCTGTCATCCTTTGACTCTGATCTTGTTCACGCTGTCCTTGTGTCTGAAACTTTTCTTAAGCCTGCACTTCCTTCTACGCAATATTCTTTACCCGGTTATAAAATTGTGCGTAATGACAGAACAGGCAAGGGATATGGTGGGGTTGCTATTTATCTCCGTGGGGATATTACATACAAAATAGTTGATCAGTCTCCGAGTGATTACTCCAAATTTGCAGAGCACCTTTTTATAGAAATAGACGTTCAACACACTAAATTACTTTTAGGTGTATACTATAGCCCTTCTTGCCACATCGATTATTTTTCCTCATTTGAATGTAAATTAGAAAATCTTTCCTCACTTTACGAACATACAATTATCCTCGGAGACTTCAACACTTGTCTGCTTAAGGGTGATTCACGCAGCCGTAAACTCCAATCACTTGTCTCTTCTGTCAATATGCATATACTTCCGCTGAATGCTACTCACAGGGCTCCTCACTGTTCTCCTTCGCTATTAGATCTCATTCTTGTTTCTGACCCTAACAAAGTAGCCACACATGGACAGCTCTCTGCCTCTTTTTCCTATCATGATCTCATATTTATCTCTTACAAAATTCGTCCACCTAAACGCAAAACCAAATTTCTTATACTTCGTAGTTTTAAAAACATTGATTTGGAGCGTTTGAGAGCTGATGCGGGTGGTATTGACTGGTCTTCCATTTATAACTGTGAGGACGTGGATGCTATGGTGTCTGGTTTCAACAGGATTGTGTTGGATCTATATGACATCCATGCTCCTCTCAAAAAGGTGAGAGTTAAACACCTTCCTGCGCCATGGCTATCTCCTGAAATTAAAAACCTGATGGCTAAAAGGGATAAGGCAAAACGTTTGTACAGGAAGCAGCCTACTGAGGAGAACTGGGATCTATATAAAAGGATTCGAAATCGCTGCAGTCGTTTGTGTAGGAACGCTAAAAGACGCCACATTCACAACTCAATTCAGAACTTCAACCCAGCACAAGTATGGCAATTTCTTAAGTCTTTTGGTATTGGCAAAGCTTCAAGCCAGAGCACTCTTGATGTCGACCTTAATGCACTTAATGTGCATTTCTCTAAAGGACCAATTATTCTTGATAATCATATTAAGTCCTCTACTCTAAACTATCTTTCTAGTCTTCCTTTGCCAGAAAATACTTCATTCTCTTTCAACCCAATTACTGAACTAGACATTAAGAAATGCATGCAATCCATCACCACGAAAGCGGTAGGCGATGATGGCCTTCAACTTCAAATGCTCCTACCTATCCTTACTGAAATAGTTCCTGTCATTACACATTTGGTAAATTACTCATTATACACAAGCTCCTTTCCCTCTGCCTGGAAGAAGGCTCATGTCTTGCCGCTACCCAAAGTCTCAAATCCCTCCTTGCTATCCCAGTTTCGTCCAATATCCATCCTCCCAATCCTATCCAAAGTTCTTGAGAGTGTTATTCAGAATCAACTGTCTTCTTACCTCTCCTCTAATAGCCTGCTAAGTCCTTACCAATCTGGTTTCCGCGCTGGTCATAGTACTGTAACCACTCTCGTCAAAGTAACCGATGACATACGACTGGCTATGGAAAATAAGTTTCTAACGGTACTGGTTTTATTGGACTTTAGCAGTGCTTTTAACTCAGTTGATTTTGACATCCTCTTAGGAATCCTATCCTCTCTTAATGTCTCTGCACAGGTAATTGAGTGGTTCAACTCATATCTTCACGGTCGCTCGCAGTCCGTTCGCTCAGATGAGGTCTCCTCTGAGTGGTGTGATCTGGCTGCGGGTGTCCCTCAGGGTGGCGTTCTCTCTCCTCTACTCTTCTCCGTTTTTATAAACGCCATCACTAAAGTCCTGACTTCTAGCTATCATCTCTATGCAGACGACTTGCAGCTATATCGTCACTTTAAGGTAGGGGACATCGCTGAAGCTGTTGATGCCATTAATAATGACCTTGAAAATATTAACAAGTGGGCTAAGTCCTTTGGACTTTTGGTTAACCCAGCTAAATCTCAAGCTCTCATTGTTGGTGGCAGATACATGTTTAACCTTTTAGATAACCAGTCTCTCCCTCCAGTTGTGTACAACTCTGCGCCTATAGCATATTCCAAAAGTGCAAAAAATTTAGGAGTCTTTTTAGATTGTAACCTCTCCTGGGATGTTCACATTGCGGAGGTAAGTAGGAGGGTGTACTACTCGTTCCAGTCTCTCAAACGTCTCCAGAAATTCTTACCATTTCGAACTAAGGTTACTCTTGCGCAGTCTCTTCTTCTGCCACTATTAGACTATGCAGATGTCTGTTTTCTTGATGCAACGGAGGAACTTCTTAATAAACTTGAACGACTGCAGAACTTGTGTATCCGTTTTATTTTTGGTCTTCGAAAGTATGACCATGTGTCCGAATTTCGAACCAGATTAAAGTGGCTACCAATTCGACAGCGTCGGGATACTCATGTTCTAACTCCTCTTTTCTCTATTCTTCACAATTCTAACTCTCCTCTATATCTTCGAGAACGCTTTGAGTACCTTGTCCCCAGGGGTAAACCTTGTCGCACGGCTTCTTCTCTTCTGCTCCGTACTCCGCGACACACTTCCAGCCGTTACGATGGTTCTTTCACTGTTCGTGCAGTGCGTCTTTGGAACTCACTCCCACATTCACTACGCGATAGCCCTTCTCTTAACGTCTTCAAGAGTAGAATTAGGAAGCATTTCCTCTCTGAATGATTGATAATATTATATTATTTATGTAGGTTTATTATAGTATATATTTTATATTATATATTTATTCATATATATTTTCATATTGTATATTTATTTAGGTATATTATATTTTATGTTGTAGCATAAATTTTAATATGTAATGTAAATAGGACAGTTGTACACTCGAGTTTGCCCTCAGCCACACTATCAATCTCTCTCTATCACTCAAAGGTTTGCTGGTAGAAAACTCATTTTTGAGTTAAGCTCGCCTTTGTACATGACTTCACTGAATTGTAATGTTTTACTGTAATTTTCTTGTGTACAATAAAGAATAAGAATAAGGACTTTTGGGGAAAGTTGTACAAACAAAGGTTACTCATTATTAAGGTTACTTTAACACTCTTTCGGATTAGAGCCCCTTTTTCGACTAACCTTGTATAATTATACTGGGCTGACATGATGGCTTGGTTACAATCCTCGTAATCCTGAAGTAAATATCAGGCTTCTCGTATCTATTTTAATCAAATTACAGGCACATGAGTCTTTTCAACTTTCTATCAGGGTTTGCAACGCACCCATCATCTATACCACAGGCGGCGATAACCAGTTACCATCAGGTGGACCGTCAGCTTATTTGCCAACAATAACAACTAAAACAAAAAAATGGGTTATAAGTGATTTTTATGAATGCATAACTGTTAACTGAAAATAATATAGAACCAGATATAACTGTAATGAGGGTCTGCCCAAGACGAGGAAGGCTTTATTATGAAATAAAAAGTACTAGAGATAACCCTATCGCGCACGATTACTTCTGTCTGATCTCTCTTTCAACAACTATTCCAAGACAAAGTTACGCTTAGGTACCAACTATTAATGAAATCTAAATTATACAAGTTTATATGTATACCTATAATTTTAATAATGTCGAAAATACCTGTTGAAAACACTGTCTAATTACTTCTAATTTCCAAGTAAAACCACGCGAATTGATGCCTAAGGGTACATACATTATTAAATTTGAAACCAGTAGGTATGGCTGAAGATGTACAAACTGTGATATAAGTCTCTAATGTAATTCATAATGTTCGTCTAATTACCACTTAAATGTACGGCTTGAAATCGGAAACACTACATTGTTGGCAGAAAGAACTAACAATTATAACTTTAGCGATTTTAATATATCTACGTATTATTATCTCCCTGGTAAAATTAAATTGTAGTATCTGTCGAAGAAAGCCTTTTTTGCCCTTTTTCCTGCCTTATTTTTCTTCTTCCCTCGTGTCAGCATGAGCGAGAACAGCTTAGGCAGTGGTGAAAAAATAAGCCAGTGGTAGCGGGGCTGAATGCCCAGGGTGCGCCAGACGTTGGCCTGCGGGCGACGTGTTTGGGGACCCGTCGGCCGACCAGTAACAGGCCCGAGAAGGCGGCGCGCAGTGCTCCGTGCGCGCCTCTCAGGAGGACGTGGTGCATCGCCCCACAGAAGGAGAGGTCCGCCTGGGGCTGGTGGATCGAGGCCTGCCGGGGTCGCGGTGCGTGCAGCTACGAATCCCGCGACCCCAGCCAAGGGTTAGGAGAATGAACACCGTGGGTTTTTAGCCGGTGAGAGTCCGGCATAACCCTTCGCCTTCCCCGGGCGAAGGGTATCCATGAGGGTTTCGCCAAGATAAAAAAAAGGGTGCGCCAGGCGTACATACTTAAATATCGTTACTCGTGAATAAGCTCTGTCAAATCAACAACTCATCATCATCATCCTAACCCGGTATCAGCCAATGCTGGGTACAGGCCTCGTTTCATTTTTGCCAGCCTCTTCAATCTTGTGCGTCCCTCGTTCAGGTTATTCCCGCGGCTTTGACGATGTCATCAACCCAACACGCTTTCGAACAGCCCCGGGTTTATTCAACCCGACGCCACCATTCTTTCATAACTTTGTTCCATCGACCATCACCACGTCTAGCCAAATGTTCTGCCCAACTCCACTTGAGGTTAATCGCCCTGTCACCGGCCAAACCTAGAACTAATTAAAAAATCTCATTAAAAGTATTTTATGTTCTAGAAGTTTAAAATATTTCACTCATCTGAGTGTAAGGTTCTGCGTTGTTCATTACGACTCCACTGTTATTATTTCCCGGCCCCAACATTAGCTAGATTTCTCAGCGAGCCGAATAAATTGCAGGTCATCTGCGGGAACATTTGTCACAAGTCAGTAATTTGTGGGAATGCGTGGTTTTCTTCATATTCCCCCGGAGTAATCCTCAGGCGTAATTTGTCAAAATTTCAACGTTTCGTCGGCGGGCCCAGGCGATCCCACCCCTACTTGAAAGTAAGCCGCTTTGATAAACTCAAATGTATTATTTTATGTCACGGCATTGTTAACGAGTAGGTACATAGATATTGTATTTATATCTTTAAAATAAATACAAAAATCCCTGATAAAGTTTACCTGTTAACCTATCTAACAAAGCTAAATGTGTATCCTAAAATCACCATAAAAATACAAGATCCGAATTTGAACTTGCGAAATTTCAATCGTAGAAGAGAGAAGGCAGTTTGGTACTAAAAAAATGTTGAATAACAAATACAATTAATTAATGTCATATTCAAAAATACGTCACAAATAACAGTGCTCTGCGTGTAGTGTGGGATGGTAGTGATGTGCAGTTACTAGTTGGATATTCATAGCTTGTTATCATAATGAACTTTTTGTATGTTTGAAATTGGAAACAATAAAGTTGAGCGCACTGACCGCTGCGCCGTCAATGTTTGATAATATAAAGCAAGTTTACTCCGTACCGTTTTGTGAAACTAAACTATTCGTAGTTCTAATAAAATGTATAAAAAAAATGAATGCGTAAAATAATTATTTGATTCTAGGAACGTACTGCGAACGCTAATTCATTGCAAGCATACTGATTACGCTAATGTTGCTCTAAAACTGTTTCATCATTCAACCGAAAGACGTCCACTGCTGGACATAGGCCTCCCCTAAAAGGGGAGGGTTTGCAGTAATCGCCAAGCTAAGCAGGCGGGTTGGCGATCGCAGCGTGGTTGTTAAAGTACTCAGAGAACGCTGCCGCCCATCCTCTAGAGAATCCCTTAGGAAGAGATGGGGTAATGCTATTCTTTTAAGTCTGGCACTACACGAGACTGTTTAAAACTGTTTATCGTAGCTCTATTTGATGAATGATGATCATCATAATGATGATTACTAAACGAAATTCTGCGAAAAAATCGTATTGTTCTAAATTCTTTCCATATTCTTTTGGAACAGTATATCTAAGGTGCGCTATAATAGGTACCGCAGTGAACAATTTACATTGAGATTGCTTAAAATCCGCAGCGGCAATGCGGTAATATTCCTTGTTAAAATATGCACCTCCTTTAACTGTCCCACTGCAAGGCAAAGGTATCTTCTCATACAGAGAAGAAATGAGCATTGATCGTGACGCTTGCTCACTGCAGGTTGGCGATTTCAGACCATTAAGTCCAGATTTCCTCACGATGTTTTCCTTCACCGTATGTCAGTGGCGTCTTAGATTAACTAAGAAAGTACAAATGACATTGAACAAGTCACATTGGTACATGCCTATGGGTTTGAAATCATAACCCGTTGCTTAACAAGCGGGTTTGTAACCTCCTCGCCACTGTTTTACCTACCTACCTATTCAATATACAGTGTGTAAACGGATTCGTTTACTTCCTTCAAACCGCGTGATCTACTGGTGACACTGATTGACTCTGCAAAGGTTTTTTTTCAGAATCAACAAATAAAACCGACCAAGTGCGAGTCGGATTCGCGCACGAAGGGTTCCGTGCCATTATCTATAAAAACGGCAAAAAAAAAACATGTCTGTTGTATGGGATATTAAATATTTGTTTTGTTTTAATTTAATTATTTATTTTTAAAATGAATATATAACTAAATATTCTGTGAATATTTCAAGCGTCTACCTGTTGCCGTTATCAATATCGAGCAAAAAAAAATCACGTTTGTTGTATGGGAGGCCCTTTAAATATTTTTTTATTCCGTTTTTTGGTATTTGTTGTTATAGAGGCAACAGAAATACATCATCTGTAAAAATTTCAACTGTCTAACTATCACGGTTCATGAGATACAGGCTGGTGACAGACGGACAGCGAAGCCTTAGTAATAGGGTCTCGTTTTACCCTTTGGGTACGGAACCCTAAAAAGAGTTTTCAAAAAGTGAAGCATGGTATCTGTATCTGAGTAATTTTAGTGTCCCAAGTTAACTGACTGCGTGCTGCGATATCGCGCTAGTCGTGCCCGTCAGCCGTGTCGCCGTGCCTTCATCCATTTATGTATAGCATCGAAATTTTCAATCACATAAAAAAATGGGGAAAAAAAAGTTATTATTTATTTTCAATCAATCAAAATCCCGTGAGGGTTTAATCTATACCATTAATAGATCATACGGTTTGAAGGAATTACACGAATTAGTTTACAGCCTGCATTTACGATTTTATGTTAAATGAAAGGTCGATTTAATTCGCTGACCCATCGCTGTCAGAATCTGAATGGCTCAATGAATCGTAAAAACCGTTCAGCCGTTATCATAACAATTAGATTGTTCCGACAGTTTATATGAATTCTGCTTAAATTACTTTGTGAATAGTAGTTTAGTAGTTTTGCGTGAATTGCCTCTTATTTAACGACTATCTAAACGACGGAGTCAAGGTATATTTGCTTCTTATTTTTCAGGGTTCTCTTGCTAAAGACCTCTTGCGCAATATCGTTTAATCCAGGGCTAAAGCGATAGCCAGATAGTTTTATTTGCGCAAGTCGGCCTTATTGAGTTCGATTTTTAAATGCCAATCTGAATGTCCCTCATTCAGATTTGTATGACCTACTAACAAATTGTTGTATTTTGTTTTTTATGTGTGTTTCAACTATTTAAATAAAGTTGGTATTTATATCCACCGTACGGCACCCACCGTATTCTTTGTTTCAACCATTTTCAAAGCGAAAGCGTGAATAATACATACATGTCCATTTTTCTTCAGTCTCTGAGGAACTTCCAAGAAGGTTACTTTGTTTCACCAGAATATTTCTAACTCGTTCACGAAGTCTATATGCCTTTCTAAAAATATTCCTTTCACAATATTGATGTACAACTTCTAGTCTTTCTCTATGTGAACAACATAGTGATCCTAAATTAGGGAACTTGGAGATTACTTCATCGTAATTTATTAACCTATAAATACATATTAACTGTACATAGATATCAACAATAGACTGTGATGTAAAAAAATGGAACGTAAACTAAACTTGCTCTTGAGTGCATCGATCGTATCTAAATCGAAGTGATAACCATAACATCCCTATACTTATTCATTCTTTCGCACTAAATAACCTCTGAATAATAAAAACTGGGGCACTACAGGAAAAATATCGGGAGAAAGATTACAAATCGTCTGTGAACCAAGAGTAATGTGTCACAGAAATTCACTGCTGGCATGAATCGCCGAGCACTAAATAAAAGAAGGGAAAAAAATACTCAAAAATTTACTACGGAATTTTTACGAATTTTCGTTGGCATTGCCTAAAGGTTATTACCCTACGTTATAAGTGTTCATTTCACTGTAGGAATTTATACAAGCATCGCGGAGTTCGAAGTTAATAGAGTGTAATGTTCTTATTTGCATATTTTATCAATGTCTTTCCGTCTCGGTGTTATCGTGAATTTCGTCTACAACGCCTTTCCTGGCTCTTCAATTAGCAATTGAACTGTTCTTAGGAAAACTTAAAGAAATTTCTTGCTGCTATTTTAAAAGCACTAACCTTTTACTATCAAGGAATCGATCACAACTTTTTATACTATTTTCTTTTGTTTAAAGATAGCATGCAAATAAGTATACACTTTGTAGTGACTTCGTCAAATATAATTCCGTTCCCAACTCTATTCAAAATAAACCTATTAAAAAGTTTGGGCTCTAGAACTCTTGTAACGAAACCGAGGAAATCCATTAAAATCTCATCAAATCAGACAACATTTCTAAGGTTGCAAGCACGTTATAAACTAAGAAATACGTATTATTTTGTTTTGGAAATCTTGTTGCCATTACGCTAATTTTATTTGTTGAATATACATCGGTTTTAACTCATACAAGGTTCTGGAGTACGTAGGTATAGGAATATTCCGATCTGTCCCCCTGATCTGTCCCCACGTCGATAACAGGGGAACAGATTGAAACTTTTTATTTCTATTTGTCCCCCTAATAAACAGCAAGACACAGACCAGAAATAATTTGTTCGATCTGTCCGTTCGTCTTGGTGACAGGGGAACAGATCGATTTTTTTATTCCTGATTGGCCCTCCGAAGGGGACAGATCAGGGGGAAAGATCGAAATATTCCCGTAGGTAGACCTCCTACAAGGTGAACCGATGACCTGGTGAAGGACACGGGTATCCGCTGGATGCGAGAAGTATAGGACCGGTCGAGGTGGCGATGCTTGGGGGAGGCCTATGTCCAGCAGTGGACATCTTTCGGCTGAATGACGATGATGAAGGAACAGGCTACATTTTTGTTAGTTGTGACTGTCTTTTGCAATTGCAAAGAATTTATTCAAGGGCGTGACTAAAATGATGATTAACAAAAATCAAACGTTTAACTTGCATGAATCTTAAGGTGTGTCCAGACCTGGCTAATGCGCCTCGAATGCGCCGCTCGCGAACCGCTTGCGAACTGCGCGCGTGGATTTCATGTTCGTACGCAGCACCTGCTCCGTCCGCGCGCCGCTCGCGCGCTAGCTACGCGCCGTACTCGAGCGGCGCAAGACACCGCCCGCGGTGTACCTCTCTCGCCCTGCCCCCCGCCCTCGTCTCATTAATTTATTTATTTATTTATACTTCTATGCACTATGGTGGTACATAAGGCGGACTTAATGCCATAAGGCATTCTCTACCAGTCAACCTTTGGGTTAAAAAGAAAAGCATCGAAATAGGTACAGCAAAAAAATAAATAAAAATGAGTTGACAATGTTGAACAGAATGTAAAACAAATTGGTAAGATATAAATTACATAAAATACACATATACGAATAATAAAATATATAGATATTATAATATATATAAAATACAAAACTATGAGAAAATCTAAATGCAATTATGACGAAGACTAAACTAGATGATTAGTTAGGAGTGCAGCGACTTCAAGTAGTATTCCTTAACTTTGCGTTTGAACGAGAATTTACTCGGAGCTTTTTTAATATCAAGGGGGAGCACGTTCCAAAGTTTGATTGCTGAGACAGCGAAGGAGTTAGAAATGAAACCTGTGCGGTGGGAAGGTATTTGGAGAAGTAAATTTTCAGAAGCACGCAGGTTGCGATTGTGAGAACTGCCCAAAACTTAATCTCGCTTTCAGTAATAAAATAGCCGTTGCCGCAGCAATTACGCTAACGGCAGTCGTATGGTCCGACATCTTCGGAAGCAAATTCACAACTGAGGCTCATAGTTCAAACGCGAAAGAAGCTATGTGCGCACGAGCGGACGAGCTCCTGTCCGAAGTTGCACTAGAGCGGCGCACCATACACCAACACGCGCGCAGTTCGCAAGCGGCTCGCGAGTGGCGCATTCGCTAGGTCTGGACACACCTTTACTTTCAGTAATGATTTAACTTCATATTGTTCTTTTTTATTTCTCGACTTTGTTGCGTTTGACCTTTATAGACCTGATTGTCAGCGCAGGCAGTATCTAAGATAAAGCACACAAATGCAATTAACAGAACTATACAGGGATTCCCCTGTATAGGCAGATGGCTGCCTTGCACAGTAAACGGCTTGGCTTTTGACTTTAATGTGATAGAATAGTATAGCTAGCCAGGCGAATCGTATAGATCCTACCACCAAGCGTACTAGGTTTTGTTGAATCTTATTCCGGCTTCCCACGGTGCGTGATAGCACGCGCTCGCACCGACGCACCATGGGAAGAGACTCGTCCGTGGCAACGCGGACGCGTGCGGAGCGGTGCGCCGTATCCACATCACACACCCTCATAATATGGCTTCCCACGGTGCGTGATTTTACGGATGATACCACGCACAGTCGGTGGGACACACAGTGGGAAGCCAGTTTTACACGCATCTATTCCCAGCGAACGGTGAGGAAGTTTTATATTCTAGCCCGTCCCATAAACTCCCACAAAATATGATCAAACTCTCATCAAAAAATACTAATCCAGTTCTACTTATAACTATTGATCTCCCGTTAGATGAGAATCGCATGACAGCGCTCAGATTCTTGTTAGAATATTCTGGCGCCAGTGAACACCGAAAACTCCTTATTCAATTTATTTACCTAAGCACTCAAGCTAATAAAAACCAAAACCATTTCAAAAGAACTCGCTCTACAACAATAATCCATTCAGCAACGTCAACTTACAATAGAAAACTTGGTCACAATGTTTTCGTTTTAATCCCTATCTATGTTGACATAAACTCGGTGCCGGAACTACAAGCACCCGTTTACCGGCAACCAGGAAAGTAACTCCATTACCCTATAACTGTATAAACGACAGTTCTCTAATGGGAATTAAACCTTTTGAAACTCTTTGCATTGCGGAGCCACTTCGCCGTGAAGTTGGTACGGATAGAACAATTTCAGTGTCAGCTTTTCATGGTAACAGTTTGTCAAAATGTTTGAGTATAGAAAAGTTTTATGCGTTTTGAGGACCGAAAACTTTGGTTTCGGGACAGCCTCCTGATTCAGAACGATTCGATTAGTCATTTGTCAAACGATTCGGTAAGCTATCTCTTTTTCTCTCGTTACGAGAATCGTAGATGGAAAGAGAATATAAACTGAATCGGTTGACAACTGTTTATCGAAAAGGTTCTGAATCGGAGGGCAGGTTTGATTAATAGTCAAGTAATTTTTTTGGTTTCAATTTCATCTACTTTTATTAACTAGTGAATACTTTTATTAACTAGTGAATACTTATATTAACTAGTGAATACTGTTATTAACTAGTGAATACTTTTATTAACTAGTTAAAAATATTTTGTGTAATCACTCATATTTTGTTTTCCCAATACAGTGCGATTCTTGAACTGATGTAACTTTCTCACAAATCTAAATACTAATTATCTTCACATAATCAGGTGTTCCTGACAGATTAGCAGGAATTCGTGACGTCATTTTCTTAGCCACAAGACGTCCACTGCTGAGCACGGGCCTCATTGATAGACTTCCAAAACAAACCGTTTTGACCCGCTTTTACCCAACGGTTTCCCAATCCCTTCACAAGATTATGATTATAGAATACAAAGAAAACTAAAAATGATTCGGACAATAAAAGATTTACGCGGGTCCCTCTCTATTCAATCCCAAATAATCGTAACACAAAACTTATGCCGCGAAGCGACGGCGAAATCTTTTCTAATAGGGTTTTCGTTGTTAGAGAGTCCTAAATATAATTTTAGAAGAAATCTCATTAAAAGAAGACCGAGTGCGTAAAACTTGAGGATAATTTCGAAAGTTCAAAAGTCTCCTAAGAGAGTCCTCCGGGTTTTTATCGGTTAGATAACTGTGGTACACGTTCACATGTCGGCTTCGAATTTTGTGAGGTGTATATTTTGCTGCGCAGTAATAACAGTAATTCTATTCTGTATTCTGGTGGGTACGTAATGCATCTAATTAACATTTCACGGCATTTCAGACTTCGCAGAATAATTATGATGCTTTTAAGAGAGTTTCCTCAATCAACTCGGCTGAGTTACACGCTTATTACAAACATTAACCAGACTCCGCCATTGACCGAGGAGGCTTAAACTGCCTCTATACTTATGGCAGAATAAGAGCCCAAATACGCGTCCGATACTTGCCTCCGATAGTCGGTTCGGATAGTCTAATCAGACTATCTGAAGGCCTTCGCGCCATACATTTGTTTGAACATGAATTACACGTACGATCAGACTATCGGATCGGATGACAGAATCGTAAGCATCGTCCGAGCGCGGGCGTCGCGTCGTCCAAAAAAATCGAACACGAGAATCGTAAGTGTATTTCATGAATCCGATCAGATAGTCGGATCCGGCTCCCGGAAGCAACTATCGGACGTGTATTTTGACCCTAAACGTCTAACTTTTCAGCTCAAATTCTTCATTTTGTTTTCAATGGCAGTGTTAGCAGCAATAACCCGCTTACATAACGCGCGGACATATCCCCTTTTAAAAGAGGACCTTTTGGAACCGTCCACCTAATTTTGACGTTATAAAAGTGGTTGGAATCTGGTCTATTTGAAATAAAAAATTGACTTTGACATTGTTCATTGACATATACAGCACAGAACGTTTTTGACGCGACATGGGACATAGCTAGTTAACAAAAAATGCTTGTTAGGGTTCCGTAGTCAACAAGGAACCCTTATAGTTTTGCCATGTCCGTCCGTCTGTCCGTCCGTCCGCAGCTTAGCTCAGAGACTCTTAATACCAGAAAGATATAATTTGGCATGGATATACATATTAATCAAGTCGAAAAAGTGGTAAAATAAAATCATGAAAAACATTTTTTTTCTCTGTCCTGTACTTGTAAAGTGGGGATGTTTATTTTTTTCTCGTCTACCCCTTGGTGTGGGGTGTTGTTGGATAGGTCTTTCAAAAATATTGCGAGTTTGTCTGCACAATTTTTCGATTAATGGATCTGTTTGTGAAATATTAAACTTTAAATTGCTAATTTTTATTAGAGTCGAGTATCCCCCCACCCCTCCCCCTGCCAGCTAAACGGTTAGTTTTGGATATGTGAAAAAAATCACTGCGGAACGTTTAGATCACAGGTTCCCAAAGTGGTCCAGGTGGACCCCCAGAGGTCCACGAGAGACTCGACGGGGGTCTGCATTGACGTGACTAAAAGATCTAATCTTCACATGTTATATGGTAATATGGTAGAAATGTAGCTGCAGGGGGTCCACCGGAACCATCTAAATTTTGAAAGTGGTCTATGAGAAAAAAAATCTGAGAACCGCTGGTTTAGATCCACCAAGCGTGCTGGGCTTTGTTGAGTCTTACAACACGTGTCTATACCCAGGGTGCGGTTAGGAAGTTTTATATTCTAACCCGTCCCTACACAGGGCAAACTTCATAAAACGATATTTTAATCGCTCTTAAGAGGAATGCTGATGTTCAGTAACATGGTATCAGCATAATTAACCAGGAAAACCGAAACAAACTCGGTACATTAAACGAAACACGACGTGGATATGAAAGCGTTATCATATCAGAGGAAGTTTGAGCGTGCCGCGGGCGTTTACAACTTAGGGGGCGAGTTGAATCTCATTTTGACACAGTTCTATTCAAACTGTGAGATAGGAGTAATGTGGCGCTGATGTGTTAACTATTGACAAAGGATTTGGTTTTAAGTATGTTATACCAATTTACAGAAATGCAAATAGAATATCTAGCTTTAATTCCGCTGAACAAGATCGCTAGTTTGGATGCAGTATGCAGCACCACCCTCCCGCCCACAAGTATATGCACATGCAGAAAGAGTGAAAAAAGAATGCAACATGCAACCAAACCAATACACGACACGTGTTTCGCCCCTGCACGGGGCATCCTCAGGATATGTTGACTCCTCGACCGCTAGGACGCGAATTGATTCGCGTCCGTTGCATGTTGCATTATTTTTTCACTCTTTCTGCATGTGCATATACTTGAGGGCGGGGGGGTGGTGAAAGAAAAAAAGAAAGAAAGAAAAAGTATTTATTCCTACGCCCAAACAGACGCACAAACATACTTAAAATTAATAACATAATTACAGTTTTAACTAACAATTCCTTAATTTAAACATATAATTGCCTGGCAACCCAAACACAAAACAATAAAAAATAATAACTATGACTTAATTTCTTAATTTATAATCTATGCAAATCACGTTTACATATTTAGTCTGTGGTTACCTAGACATTAGACATAAACATCATAGTAAAACATTTTAATAAAAATACTTATATTTGGTGCTGCATACTGCATCAAAACTAGCGATCTTGTTCAGCGGAATTAAAGCTAGATATTCTATTTGCATTTCTGTATGTCATGGATTTCCGCAAAGTAACGCCTGATTCCATCATTTGTACCAATTTGTTTGTGGTTTGGCTATACGACTGTTTCAATTGCTTATGGTATGTCTACACCCGTGCGCTTTCATGTTCATCTTGCGCTTTCAACTTTCAATTCCTCTTGCGTCAAGCGCATGCAATATTGATTGCCATAAGACGCATGCAGCTTATCGTCTACACCGGTGCGCGTCGGTCAGTCGTCAGTCGACATACAATAGACGGATTAGCGTGCGCTAGGGGCATGCGCTTTTGTCGAACTAGTAGGCATGCGCTTTTGCATGCGCTATAATAAGATGCAAGATGAACACGAAAGCGCACTGGTGTAGACATAGCTATACAGCTCATTGTAGTTGTTATTTGTAAAATATTATTTGCTAGCGACCAGCCCCGGCGTTCGTCGGGTACATTTTATAGCTTAAAACCTTTCTGAAGAAATTATCAAAATTAAGAAGAAAATCGCATCAAAATCCATTGTGTAGTTTAGAAGAAGTAAACGTGCAAACAGACAGACGCGAAAACCGACTTTAATTTATACAATTTAGAGAATGGATGTAAAGTATGATAAGTACCCCCCATCTTGCTTTAAAACAAGGTAGTATAGTGCAATATTGGTGGTAAAATTCTTTTTTGTGGCTGTTTTGCACGGATGCGACGCATATTTTTCGCAATAATTTCTTTTTGGTGTTGTTTTTACATTTATTTTATTTTCGTGCATCATTTTGGCGCGAATGAACAGTTTTTCTTTCTTGCTTTTATTTTTATTTGGGCCTAATTTTCAGATAAGTCTTAATATGTAATCTGCATGCTCAAAAAGTTTAAAATTTCTATTAACAAAAATGCCTTTTTACGATTATGTTTCGTAGTAACAGTCCTAATTTTGCTACGTGTGCTACATTGCAGCCCTTTTTATATTAAAAAAACTAAATATCATTACTATTTAGTTGTTGTTGTAAAAAAACTAATTTCGGTAATGGGTTTTATAAGCGCCACGCTCTCTTGGTTAAAGCGAGTAAAATACGACAAAGTTTAAAAAATCTAGCTTTAAAAAATTCCAGCTAAATCTCGTGAATAGCCAAGGTATTAGATGCTGGTGTAAAAGGATACTACATCTTCAAAATAGACGCGTTACTTAAAATCCTCTTTGGTATATGGTTCGACTTTTTTTCTATTTGTTTCTGGAAAATATATTTCCTTCATTACTAGGTCGTGTAGTTGATACAACTGAATAGGGAGTTTAAGTCTGTCACATACGGTACAGATACTGTAAGATGTCTATATCTGAGCGCACATCCTACGATATCGCTATTCATTGATAATTTATAATAGCTAGTCATACACGTACGGACATGCCCGCCGGATCTGCCCAACAGACAAGGCTGGCGGGCATATCCGTGCGTGGTATGGCTAGCTATTAGTGAACCAACACACATGGCGTAGATAACATATATTCAAACTCAAAACTCGTTTATTCAAAATAGACTATAATTACTTAGTTCTTTTTGAACGTCAATATTACATAAGACAGCCCCCAAAAAAGCCCACCCGTCATCGCTTCCTAATGTTTGTTTTATCATTAAGTAGGTGAAATTTCTAGCTAGATAGAGGTCCGGGGTTCGATCCCCAGGTCAGGCAAAAGGTAGCTGGGTTTTTCCGTGTAAATTTCTCAGTAGCAGCCCAAACTCGGGATTTGTGCTCGGTTGATGGCAATAGACTCGCCCTCTATTACATGAGACTTAAACATAACAGCGAAATGAGGGTGTACTTACCTCCTTCACCTCTGCCCAACCCTTCGGGGAATAGAGGCGTGATGTTATATGTAAGTAGGTATCTGAAGATACTAATCGATGTCAAAAGATTCTGTCAGATACAAAGTACACGTGAAGATAATATCTGCACATGCAAATTTTATTGATTGAATGTATCCCATTTCGTATAGTGTCGTATCTTTTCCGTATACGTTATTACACACGCAGATACTCGCTGACATGTGTCCGTGTGGTGCCGGACGTAAAGAATAGCACTACCCCATCTCTTCCCATGGGTGTCTTAAAAAGCGACTAAGCGATTCAAAATTTTATTTGGAAAAAAAAATTTTTTCTATTTTTAATCAATCTAAATCACGTACGGGTTAATCTATACTATTAATAGATGATGTGATTTGAAGGAATTCGTTTACACCCTGTATAAACATAACATAAAATAAACATTCGTGGTCTTGAAGTCTCACTCAGTTCGGAACTCATCGGTTTTACGAAGTTTGCCGATGCGACTTATTTGTATCGTTCAGTACTTTACTTTCATTGCTTACAATACGATACCCACGGGAACGGATAGACCACATGGCAAATTCGTTTGTTCACTTCATTGACCTACATTTTCTGTCAAACCATGTCAAAGTTGTATTTCGTTTGATTGTGTTTGTGTATGATAGGGGCTCACACAATATTAGATAACGATATAACACAAACGTTCACATACAAACATTTGATTTCGCCATTATGTTTAAGTCCCATGTAATAGAGCCCCCTATTACAGAGCCTATTACAGTCAGCGTCATATAGTAAGTAGCAGTCAAAATATTCAAATAATTAGAAACATCCAAAGTGATCACTAATATTCACTCAACCAAAGTCGTCTAATTATTCAAAGCATCCATCTTAGTTAATAATATGATTTTTATAGACATTTACATAAAGTTTAAATTAAAATGGTTACGGTGTGCTTATGAAATGTAACAACATTTGACGCTGTTCGTATTCCGGTATTATGTGCATAAGATGGATGCTCTGAATAAATAGACGACTGTGGTTGAGTGAATATTAGTGATCACTTTGGATGTTTCTAAATATTTGGCCATATTGACTGGTACTTACTATAAGACGCTGACTGTACCATCAACCGGACACAAATCCAGCCTCCGGGCTGTTACTGAGAAATTCCACACGGAAAAACCCAATAACATTTTGCCTGACCTGGGGATCGAACCCAGGACCTCACGCTCGACAAACGAGGCAGCCACGAATGAATGTCTATATAAATAACGCTAGCCACTTACGTAGATAATTCAACATTTAATTTAATGGAAATTACCTTGGAAATTAATTAACAACTTGGAAAAATTCCGGTTTATTATTGACTGGAATTTTCTTTAGATGGTAATTTCATAAGATTTTCCATGAGCATCCTTCGTTTTTATTATTTCTGACATTAACCTTCACCTAGAAGTAAGACATCCAGTGAAATCTCTCAACGTTGTGTTTCGTTTATGCCAAGCGTAAAATACTTCAGCATTTTGTTTACTGAAAGTGTATTACGTTTCAGCTCATGATATATATTCCATTTTATTTTCTTTAGTATGTAGAATTATGTTTTAACACTCTTTCAGAATGTTTTCGAGCATGACATTCACACAAACAGTAATTGTACGGTACATAGATTTTAGCCTGATTCATGAACACAGTCGTAATCGGATTTAAAAAAATACTCATTGTACAGAAAGCCAATGCGAGATCAGCTCATACTGGAAATGTATAGATAAGAAATATGTAACAACTAGCATTTGCCCGCAGCTTCGCTTGCGTGAAATTTTGAACCCGTTAAGTGACGATTTTCCATACAAACTTTCATCCCCTATTTAACTCTGTTAGGGGTTGAATTTCGAAAAATCCTTCCTTATTCCTTGTCTACATTATAAAGGGAAACTCTTTGCAAAATTTCAGCTTTCTAGGTCCAAGGGTTTGGGCTGAGCATTGATGAGTCAGTCAGTCAGTCAGGACTTTTCTTTTTGTTTATGTTCATAGTACGCTACAGAACGATGAACATTGTTGAACTGTCAAAACGAACGTTATAGCGATTCTAAATGTGCTACGCAGTAAGTCTCCTGTATTATATTAATAGGTATTTTCTTATTATGAAATTAAACACATACCTAAGTACTCTCTACTACTAATTACCTACTAAGAAAAAACTGGTACCTATTCTATTGTAATCATTCTGAAATAAGAAATCTAGGCTCTGCAGGTACTCATTCCTAACCACACACCATGCTGCTTTTATGGCAACTAAACATTTTTGGGGTGAATATCCTAGACAATTCTTAGTGTGGCGCCACACCATGCCGAAATTACGCGACCAAACTTCGGCGTCTATATTTTTATATAGGTAAAACGCGACGTAATTCCAGCCTGGTGTGTCGCGGGTAATTTAAAAAGCATTGCAGGCGTAATCATGCCGAACTTCGGTCGCGTATCTTCGGCATAGTTTGTTTAGACACTTAGTGTCCAAACACACCATGCCGAAGATACGCGACCGAAGTTCCGCGGCTGATTTTATGTTCCGACGTATTCGGCTGATAAGACACACCATAAGCGCTGAACTTACGCGGCAGAAATTCAATTGCGCAAACTTGTGGGCGGACACGCGTGCCGCAGGCATGCCTGCCCCCCACTGCTCCCCGCCCCGGATCTTCGTCGGCAATCTAACCGAACTACGGTCGCGTATAATGTGTGCTCTACAGAATACTTTGCCGCCGAATTGTCGCTGAACTTACGCCCGACCGAAGTTCGGCTGTACGCTATAATACGACGTAATTTCGGCATAATATGTCGTCAGTAATTCAAATAGCATTGCAGGCCTAATCATGCCGAACTTCGGTCGCGTATCTTCGGCATAGTATGCTTAGACACTTAGAATTCAACTTTTAGAAGTAAAAAGCATTTGCTCATACAAACTCTACAACCTAAATTCTAGAACTTACAGTACGACAGTGCTAAACTCAAGTGGCTTCCAATACGCCTTCGTCGGAATACTCATATTCTTTCCCTACTATACAGTATTCTGTTTAATCCTACTACCCCTCCCTATCTTAAAGAACGTTTTGAGTTCATGCGTGATTCACATTTACGATCCTTGAGATCATCGGAAAACTTGAAACTGAAGATGCCTATGCATTCCACAAGATTCTTTGATCATTCGTTTACTGTCCAGGCCATTCGCTTGTGGAATGCACTACCTATGTCTGTGAGGCGTGCTCAGTCGTTAGTTTCTTTCAAAAGAATGGTGAAGGAACATTATTTGACTCTATAGTATTAATTTTTAAATTATCTATATATCTATAATCATATGTGTATGTATCTTATTTGAGTATGTATGTATACAGCGTGTCCCAGAAAGTAGTGTCAAGCGGAAGTCCAGAGGTAGAATATCCTTTGAGGTACCCAAATCACCCCCATGTATGTTCCGCGATTTTTTGTAGTTTTCGAGTTATGAATGTTTTTCATGTTTTTTAATCAAACTCTGACTATAACGACATTTTTGATCATAGTGACGGGAATAGTTGAGACACATGAGTAATTTTTTTTTCTGAATTAGCTGATTAGTGACCCTTTCGAATGCATAAACATTTGTAACCATAGATGTAACGAGTGCGTTACAAAAAAATATTGAATTTTCATAAAGTTAAAATCCTGCATGTTTCCTAAATCTTTGTGGGTGATTTAAAAATAAATCTCCCTAAACTTTTTCCGTCAAATGTATTTTAAAAACTTATCGATTTCATCAGCTATTTATCCTGTAAATTTCATCGAGCTATCTCTACGACATCACAATAAAAATGTCATTCAAAGCATACAATATCGAAAATTCCAGTTGTAAAAGGGTGAATGAAAAATTGATTAAAACTAACTAATAACGTCTTTTTTAGTAACCCTCGACGTAAAAAGAGGGGTGTTATAAGTTTAACGTGTGTGTCTGTATGTCTGTCTGTGGCATCGTAGCTCCTAAACGGATTTTGATTTAGTTTTTTCTTTTGTTTGAAAGGTGACTTTATTGAGAGTGTTCTTAGCTATGATTCAAGAAAATTTGTTCAGCCGTTTGAAGATCATTAGCTCTTTTCTGGTTGTTGAAGGGATATGAGTAACTTCTACTGGTCTAATCGATTCGAAATTTACTATCCTGTGACTTCAATGATATTACAATAACATGGTAACATTGATCTGATACTCAAGCATCATCTGAAACAGCATGATACCCAACTTACAGTAGAGGTATTGTGTGCCTATTGATTCTTTAAGTTTATGATAAGTTGTAAGGACCTCCTTCTTGTCACATGTCATCAATATCATTGAAGTCACAGGATAGTCAATTTCGAAACGATCAGACCAGTAGAAGTTGCTCATACCCCTTCGACAACCAGAAAAGAGCTGATGATCTTCAAACGGCTAAACAGATTTCCTTGAATCATAGCTAAGAACACTCTCGATAAAGTCACCTTTCAAACAAAAGAAAAAACTACGTCAAAATCCGTTTAGGAGCTACGATGCCACAGACAGACACACAGACACACACGTTAAACTTATAACACCCTTCTTTTTGCGTCAAAGGTTACTAAAAAAGAAGTTATTAGTTAGTTTTAATCAATTTTTCATTCACCCTTTTACTACTGGAATTTTCGATATTGTATGCTTTGAATGACATTTTTATTGTGATGTCGTAGAGATAGCTCGATAAAATTTACAGGATAAATAGCTGATGAAATGGATAAGTTTTTAAAATACATCTGACGAAAAAAGTTTGGGGAGATTTATTTTTAAATCACCCACAAAGATTTAGGAAACATGCAGGATTTTAACTTTATGAGAATTCAATATTTTTTTGTAACGCACTCGTTACATCTATGGTTACAAATGTATATGCATTCGAAAGGGTCACTAATCAGCTAATTCAGAAAAAAAAATTACTCATGTGTCTCAACTATTCCCGTCACTATGATCAAAAATGTCGTTATAGTCAGAGTTTGATCTAAAAACATGAAAAACATTCATAACTCGAAAACTACAAAAAATCGCGGAACATACATGGGGGTGATTTGGGTACCTCAAAGGATGTTCTACCTCTGGACTTCCGCTTGACACTACTTTCTGGGACACGCTGTATATAATATATATTTAAAATATGTATATATTTGTGTTATAATATATATTTATACCTAGTTATTTAGTTGATTTCTGATTTTTATAAGGTTATATATATTTGTACGCTGCAAACTGCCCGTTAATTTTTCTTAACAATTCTTTCCATCCTATGGTTGTCTGGAAGAAATTGCTTTAAGCGATAAGACCGCCATTTGTACTGTTTTAATTAAGTGTATTCCTTCTGTTTTATTTCTTTTAGTGTACAATAAAGTATATCTATCTATCTATCTATCTACGACGCAACAAAGAAGTCGCATCGGCAAATTTCGTAAAACCGACCACTTCCGAATTGAGTGCGACTTCAAGACCACGAATGTTTATTGGTACTGCAGTAAAAAAAATCTATACGCTGACGCAATAAGTGTGAGTGTGTGGCGCTAAAAGTGACTGCCATTGGTTGTTCCATCAGCAGTGCAATTCTGTAAGAATCTCACCTCGATCGCGACTGTCAATTAGACACTTGTCGTGACATAGCGTGGATAACAAAACTACGCGTTATTGATTATACTGTCGATTATCTATGTGTTACGTGCTTCTATTATCCATACTGTGACATTATGGATATCGAGCTAACCGTCGATATTGAGGTGGGTTTCTTACAGAATGACATTACATGTACATCGATGTAACTTGAATGAATTAATAGCAAATGGTGATGATTTTCTAGGCATAAAGAAAGCACTATGTACATTACTGGCATTTTAAAACAGATGGTAAGTAAGTAAACATTACTTGTTAAAGTGTCCTCAACATTTTTATGACAGGTTGTTTAAGGAGCAAAATAAACAATAAAATCCGTCGCAACCTTTAAACTTGTCTGTGGAAGGAGTAAGAATAACATTGTGAACTTTATTCCCTTTGTTTGTTAGCCAGTATTTTTGTGTTGTGTCGATAACATTGTCAAAGGAGCCCCTCTGTCCCGAAGGGTTTACGAAGATATGACAACAAAGTTCAATAAAATATAATCTATTTTAGCGGGGGTTCGTTTCGACATGTTTTCTTTCGAATTCATGGCCACTTTTACGGCGCGATATCGTAAAATAAATGTATAGACAACGCAATATCGAGGCAATGATAGTTGTGACAACAGCCTATTAAAGTGTTAGGGTCTTGTCGTTGATTTTATTAAGAACAAATTAAAGTTGTTCAGTCTGAGTTAAAATTTTGTTAGTAGGTTGAAGTACGGTGAAGAACTTTGCTTTCTGACCCACTCAAAGCGCATCTGAAGCGTTAATTATTTACAACTTGCTTCAGATGTATCAGAAAGCGAAGTTGTTCACGGTAATTCAAAACTCAGTGATGCTGACTAAATGTTAATTGAGACAGTTTTTTTTTTAATTTGTTCATATTGTCATTAACGACAAGAACCTTTTTTTAGCATCGGAAATCATCAAGTTTCTTCTTCCGCTATGGACCGAGCTGAAGGGAATGTCAGACTCTTACTGACTAAAACCCATCCGTGTTTCTCCTAATGACCTTTGCGTTCCAGGGCCACGGCAACTCTTTCAAACAAATTCCGCAGCCAACGATAAGACCTAAATATTTCAATAGGCTGTTCTCACAACCACCATTGCCTCGATATTACGTTGTTTATATGTAGTCGTCCAATCGTAGAATTGGGCGCATCATGACGTGCCTGGGCATTTCATAAAACATTCGTTCTCATCGTTTCACGATGAGCCTAACTAATATCCGTGATATCAATGCCAACCGTTTTTCAGATTTTCCAAGTCACAGTTGGGTATATCGATTGTGAAGGGTATTGAAACTCAAAGGGAACTTTTGCTGTACACTGATTAACCGTATAGTCCGTAGCGGGCCCCGAAAGGGGACGAACACAAGAACTACCGTAAACTCGTTTTCGACCCCGATTGGGGCCCAGAGTTAGGTCATAAGACATCCTAATTAATAATGTAAACATTTAATTATCTACTTATCGGATCTTGTTATTGGATGAAATTTATAAAAACTAAATAAAAAGCTCAAGTTTGAGTACCATTGAATCAATCCTATTTAGCGCACGAGTTTTAATATTTACCTTTACAAAACTGAATGTATAAATGCGATAACCGCCATTTGATGACAGTCGTGGTGGACGCTAAAAATCATAAAAAGAATGGATTCTGGACTACCATACATCACAAAATGAGTTAATCATTTATTAATTCGAGGAAATCATCCATAGTTTTGGTAAATTTAGTAGTGATAACAAAGTTTTTGATATCCAAAGTAAAAGCTTCCCGCCACTTGAACTTTTGTTGTTGTTCATATAACACTAATATCACACATTACATAGTAGGCGTGGTTAAAACATTCCATCATCTATTTACAAATGCGATATACTACTAGAAAAAGCCCATGTTTTAACGTAAAACGTAAACGTACGTAAAATATCACGAAATCTTTGTTATCACTACTCAATTTGGGATGTGAGAAAGTGATTATGTGAATCGATTATTTCGTTGTGATTTTGTTCGAATCGATTTAATAAAAAATAAATAACACCAAAAATCGATTTTTTAAATTATAATAAATATTTTACATGTTTGATGTAATTTAACATTCTATCTATGTTAAAATTATAATCAAGCAATCAATTTTTTTTTTAAAATATCATAATAAGTCATTATGTACATTTTAATAAAATAAAATAGATTTAGATTCATCATAAATCATAATCCTCTGTGGCTACATCAATAAATATTCGTACCGAAACTTCACCGTGGAATCCAATGCGTCCGTAGACTGATATTCTTTATTCAAAATTCAAAAAATAAATTCTAATTTGACGCAATATCGGCAGTAAAATAATAATTATCAACGAAACGATCCTTGTAATATGGTTTAAAATTGTTAAACGGGATCTTAATAGTGCGAAATCTAGGTACCTCGCCTACGCCTTCATGTACTAAGAATATTAATTTTATTATGTCCAGGATGGTTGACGGCTGTGAATAAGCGAAAAAAAAACAGAAGAGGTGAAGAGGGTGAAGAGGTCATACAATATAGACTTTATTTTTTGAAGGCGTAGATGGTATATTGTGCCCAGTATATCTGACATAGGCGTAATGAGTATTTGATTTCGGGGAAGATTTCATGGCGGAAAGCTTTTGGCATTCTCGATGCGAGACATTGATGAGGCCTTGGGCCACCTTAAGTCGAATGCTGACCGGAAGCATTTATTTACTAATAATGTAGTAGTTACAATTCGAATAAGTAGAACTTAAAACGAGCAATGAACATGCTGTTATGTCAAAATGGCGAATAATTGTAACATTACACGAACTCGTTAATGTTTCACCTCAGACTAGGCACCTCTGGGTTTTGAAGTAGGTAGTATTTTATTTCGAGATCGATTTTGAACGCAAATTTATGAAATTTTCGTCGTTTTATTTGGACAGGGGTGCAAAGGTAACAGTAGTTCAGCCATCTTTACTTGGCACTTTTACAACATTTTTTAGACCTTAACATTTTGTCGAGCTGATAGTCGCAGCGGATAAGCCTTGCAGCAGTAGGTAGACATAAGTTATTCTTAAATTCAAGATGGCGGCCTTGAAAATTTACTTATTATTTCATAATTGTATTATTTCCATAGATTTCGAGGGTGCTGATGCCGAAAACAAATTCTACTCCTAAATCCAAGATAGCCGTCATGAAAGTTCACTAGTTGAATGAAATTTACTAGCCCTTAAATCATGGGATTGACACCCATGACAGTTAGCCAATTTGCGTATCCGCCATCTTGGATTTGGATTTTAATCTCATTTTAGGCATCAGCACCCCCGAAAATCACGATTTTGAAACCCATGACGACTAATTTGCAAATTTTTGTACCCGCTATCTTGGAATTTCATTTTGACCCCTTTTTCGGCCTCAGCGCCACCGAAAACTACAGAATTGACACCCATGACGACTAGTGAACTTTTCATGTTTTGGCCTCATTTTCTGCAACAGGAGCCATGAAAACCATGGAAATATCACCCATGATGAATAAGTAGTAAGTTTTCGTAGCCGCTATCTTAGATTTAGAAATCGATCTTAGCCATCTTTGTTTTGTGAACCGACCCTATATCCTCCAACATTATTAACACCTGATTATAGTAGTACGTCCTCTATCTTTTCTTTTCTTTCTTTTTAAAAAAGCAGTGGTCCATCCAGTATACAAGGGAGGGAGCAGAGACTGTGTTAATAACTACAGACCGATATCGGTCCTACCTGCACTCTCCAAAGTTCTGGAAAAAATTCTCAATAACTCCCTCCGAAAATTTCTTGACAAACACCAACTCATTGCTAATAACCAGTATGGATTTCGGACAAGTCTATCTACAGAGGATGCAGTGTTGGATTTCACGCAACAAGTTGCCTCAAACCTAGATAAAAAATCTAAATGCCTAGGTATATTCCTTGACCTTTCGAAGGCTTTTGACACAGTCTCTGTTCCCAAACTCATCATGAAGCTAGAGAATATCGGTGTGCGTGGAATGCCTCTTGAAATCTTTAAAGATTATCTAGAGAATCGTAAGCAATGTATTAAAATTGATACCTACCTAAGTGATGAGTTTCTCGTGTCCTATGGTGTTCCCCAGGGAGGGATACTCTCCCCGACACTATTTCAGATCTACGTAAATGACCTCTGCAAACTGAGTCTCCCAAACAGTAAAATTTATGCTTACGCAGACGACACCGCAATTCTTATAGAAGGAATCACTTGGGACATTGTGAAAACAAATGCGGAGATGGCTATGGCTAAAGTTATGGTGTGGCTAAATTCGAACCTTCATACATTAAACGTGAACAAAACGACTTATATTCCTTTTGCAATACGACGTAACGCTAAACCATCTCCTTCTTTTACAATAACTGCTCATTCCTGCACAAACCCGCCCACCCACTGCACTTGTCCTCCGCTTGCAAGATCCGAAAGTGTTAAATACCTCGGAGTACAGATAGACGACGGACTGAGATGGGACCAACAAATTGATGCCGTCACCACCAGAACGCTACGTCTTATACATATATTTAAGTCCCTTAGAGTATCCGCCAACCTAAAAATTCTCAAGATGGTGTACCAAGCACTATGCCAATCAGTGATTGGTTATTGCATAGTTGCATGGGGCGGTGCCACAAAAACTAGATTTCTGAGGGTGGAGAGAGCACAGAGAGCTATACTTAAAGTCATGACGAAAAAGCCCTATCGGTATCCAACAACTGAACTGTTCTCTGACTGTAAAGTACTTACGGTTCGTCAGCTTTATGTGCTTAAATCCACCCTAAGAAAGCACGCAGGCCTTCCACTTCCCACCCCAAATAAACGCACGTACCTTCCACCAACTATCCAACACAAGACTTCCTTCGCTAAACATCAATACTATATATTAAGTACTCATATTTATAAAAACATTAACAAACACCTCAATATTATAAATCTTAACTCACATGCACTAAAATCTAAAGTAACAGAGTGGCTGCTCTGTAAGGATTACTCTTACACGGAGTCTTTACTTACCTATCTTGTGTAATATACCCACACACCCACATCTACACGCACCACACATACACACAAACACATAACACACTTATACACAGCACACTTATACAACAGAACACACTTATACATTACAATTTATGTTATTTTTATTATTACTTTCACTTTACTTTTATTTGTATCCCATACAGTAGAATGACACAGTCCACTTGAGATAAGTTCTTGTTGATCATGTTGAACTTTGACCGTAAACTACCTCTTAAAATACAGGTATACCCTAGTTTAAGAGGTAGAGTATTATTTTTGTACAGAATTTGCAACAAACTAAAAATATATCTTTATGCCAGGCATTGAACTGTATTTCAAACTCTGTATGTTTTTGGATAAATAAAGATTATTATTATTATTATTATCTTATGAACTATTTCACTTCTATTTGAAATCAGGAAGCAAAGGCCCAGGAATTTATGTCCCGAGCTGCGGTATGGCAGATTGGGACATAAGCTCCGCCTCTCTGCTGCTCGCTTTCCTCAGCAAACCCTAGCACGAATGCTCTGCGACAATGTACCGCGTTGACCGACTGCATGTAGTAATAAAGGAGAGAATGTGGGAATGCATTCTAATTATGTCTATTAGATACTTAAAAAGTTAAAATATCTTCGTGTTCATTCTACTTGTACTAATATTTAATCTGTGCCAATACTTTAGGTTTTTGAAAAATACTTTCTATTCACGTGAAATTATTTATTTGTAGCTATGCCGAAAATAAATAAATGTCATTAATTAACTCTCGAGCGATTTTATTTATTTAATGATTATTTTTCGATTAGGCTGAATGAGTATCGATTTGGCTGAATGCAACATTTGTATTGTATTAAAAATTTTGGATTGATGGTCAGCACTAGGTTCGAATTAGGTCGACGTACAATTTTTACTAAATTGAATTGTGTTTTTTATCCGTTTTTGTATTTGAATAATGGTAAAAATGAACATGAAAAGAAAAAGGAACTATGTTTAGCTTGTCCCTTCAGCGTTTCAACACGTAACTAGGTACGTTAATTATTGTTTTTGAGCTAATCTAACTCAACTAACATTTGGATATAGGTATATTAAATATCTATTTTATTCTAATTTCGCAGTATGTTGACGTAGCTTCACGTAAACAGCACATTTTTAAAGAAATTTACTAGACTTATTAGGTACAATATTAATAAAATAAGATAATTTTCACATTAAATTCATACTTAAAACTTGCGTGCAAATTCCTGCATTTAGTGACTTAATTCGATTAATTATCGCGACAACTCCCCGAGTCAGCGGATATGACAAATGTCAAAATCTCGTCGAGCCGAAGGGTTAATATTCCAAAATTTTAATTGAGAGTTACATACTGATACAGTAGCCTAGCATATTGTTGGTACTAATTTTGATCGGACTTTCGCTGAGGCGCCATCTCCACGAGCAAGTGAATCGCGGCGATATTATCGTCGGCGCCGTGCCATCAAATTCAATACTAACTATCGCTGCGATAACATCGCCGTGTGTAGACACGTTCTAAGAGAGTGTATAGAAATACATGCCACGACGATAATATCGCTGCGATTCTCTCGCTCGTGGAGACGGCCTCTAAGGATACATAATCATTCATGGTATTGCTCATAGAAGCTAATCAGTGAAACATTTGTTTTGCATTACCACGGAGCGTCGTAATCTGTTATTAGCCATATCTTTTTCACAATAAACAATTTGGTTTGAAAAAGGAAAGCGCGTTCGTCATAAAAAAACCTTTAACCAAAGAAGAGACAGCGCCACTAGTGGTGTTAAATGTAACTATTTCATGAAACGACCAAGAGATACCCAGTTTCCTTTGGCCATATCATGATGAGCATATTTAGCTAGCTAAATATGCACACACACATACTTTTGTTGATATTCCTAGGAATATCAACAAAAGTTTACTCCTCATCGATCAGCCCGATTTTTAACCGACTTCAAAAAGGAGGAGGTTCTCAATTCGGCTGTATTTTTTTTTTTTTTTTTTTTATTTTTTTTATGTTTGTTATATCTCCGTCATTTATGAACCGATTTGAAAAATTCTTTTTTTGTTCGAAAGGGTATACTTCCCGATTGGTCCCATTTAAATTTTGTTATGATTAGACCATGAATTTCAGAGATATGGAACGGAACTCCTCATCGGATCAAAGCAAAATTCTCAAATTACTAATATTGCTTTGTTTATATTTGTTGTTGGGAACTGACTACTTGAAAAGAGGAGGGGGTGCGTGTCCCCCCCTCCCCCCCCCCCTTTGGAATGTTTTCATTATATCGTGTAAGGTATCATTTGAAAGGACTTTTTATGCCCGACTACGTCAAAGCCAAAAAGAAGGGTTATGAAGGAGGGGGTTAAAATTATAACACTAAAACGTATTTAATAAAAAATAAACTTTAAAAAAAAGTAAAAACCGACTTCAAAGAAATACTAAAAGGAGTAAAATAATTACCATAATATAAAATTAACAGTTTCAGAAGTCGGTGCAACTCTACACTGAAGCAAATAGAAGCCACCGACTTCTGAAACTGTTAATTTTATATTATGATAATTATTTTACTCCTTTTAGTATTTCTTTGAAGTCGGTTTTTACTTTTTTTTTAAGTTTATTTTTTAATTGGGCACATCGCAATATGGCGACTCGACAGTAGATCATTTTGAAAAATACCACTGTGTCGTGGTATGCCCAGGCACATCATGATGCACCCAATTCTTGGATGAGACCACGACATTTATATTTTTATTTTTTTTAACTAGTATATTTATTATCTTTAGAGGTTAAAACGGGATATTTACCATGTTTATTATTTGATGTGAGTTTCCGATATTGTGAGATATAAGTGGTATAAGATTGTGTTAGTGACCATGTCAGTTTAAAAACTTATAAGTATTCTAAGCTATCCCGAAGGATAGCTAATAAAATGACAGAATTTACTAGTAGGATTAATAGTTTTCCTTTGCTTTCTGGGGCGTTATTTATTAAAAACAGGATGGTACATAAGAACTGAATACTTTAATACGATCAGTAAATTATTACAATGCAGGAATATCAAACACAATCATAATTACAATCTTTAAACAGAGCAACTATTATAACAATTGTGAACGTTCGTACAAACCAAAGATCGCAGCAAAAGAAGGGCGAGTACCGCACCGCATACTGTTATATAGACCGTTTTGACAGGTCGTGAAGTAAATATGTCAGACTACCGCCACGACGTCATTATATCGCTAACACGGCCATACTGATAATTCGCGCGTCCTCGCGTGGTAATGTTTTCAAATCTTCAAGTAAAATCTTCACTCCTCATTCCTGGTCTTCTAGATGTTCATTAACCAGGTCAGCCGTCCATGTCAGCCATCTACTTCAGGTTTTCTGGTTCAGCAGCACAGCCCAGCATCAGGCCAGCATCAGGTTCACAGAAGCCCTCCTTCGAACAAAAAGTAAACGGCAATAATTCCGCTCGGTCACACCTGACCACTCATCGTCAATGATGACGTTCATCAATAAAGTTCACAATTACATTCACAACTCTGTGAAATGTAAACAAGGGAGTAATGAACCAAACTAGTTAAAGGTTAGACAGAGCCCTCAGATTGTCTTACACATAGAATCATTCACAATTACATTCACACCTCTGTGCAATGTAAACAAGGGAGTACATGAACCAAATTAGTTAAAGGTTAGACAGAGCCCTTAGGTTGTCTTATACATAAAAAATATCAACTCGAAGTTTAAACTAGCAGAGCCCTCAGGTTACTAAAAATAGTAGTAGTACAGAGCCCTAAGGATATACAAAATACCAAACCGCATCCTCGTTCTATTGTCTTCATTTCTCTGCTGCACGCAGAAGCTCTTCATAAATCGATGACGGCCTGGGACGATGCTCGGCGTTGCACGGTGCCTTGGACTGTAGCTCGGGATCACCTGATGTACTTAAGCACGGCTCATACTCGTGTCTGGCAGCGACTAGACCAGGCGTGGTTTCTTAATTGTCAAAATCCACACCTGTATTACATAAAAGCACACATTTTTAGCAAAGCCACAGGTATCTCTTCAGCAACGAAACTTGCTAAAGAGAACTCGTAAGAACGCGCAGGCTTACGTAAACTGCCAATCGTCAGGCATCACCTATTACGTGATCTAGCCAAAACAGAAGCCATAAGCCAGAAGCTTAGGCCAACGAAAGTCATAAGCCAGGGGCTTAGACCAAACAGAAGCCTTGAACCAGGGGTTCAGGTCAAACAGAGGTCTCCTGGTCGTTCACCGTCCTCGGTTGCACCAGAAACATCTTCTTCGGAAGCACTCAGAGGCACGAAGGTAGTATCCTCTCCCTCTTCGTCTGGATGAGTGCTGCTTGCACTCGAAACACCAGCAGGATCAGCAGGAACATTTGAAGGCTCACCGGCATCATCCGGGTTGTAGTCATCGCAATCTGCATGAAAAATTGGTAGTTAAGTATCGTTAACAATTAACATCAACTGAGTGCTCATAGCCTGGGGGGGGGGGGGGTAAACACATTACCTAATGAGCGATGCCAAACAAGGCCTTATACGCCGAAAACAGGATACCAATTCAATGCCACACAAGGCCTTACATGAAATGAACATGACAAGACGTACCACTTCAATGCCACACAAGGCCTTATATGAAATGAATACGACCAGACAATCTCGATGCCGCTCAAGGCCTTACACGAGAACACATACCACTTCAATGCCACACAAGGCCTTAGATGAAATGCGCATGATGAGACAATCTCGATGCCGCTCAAGGCCTTACACGAGAAAACATACCACTTCAATGCCACACAAGGCCTTATATGAAATGCGCATGGTCAGACAATCTCGATGCCACTCAAGGCCTTACACGAGAACGACACGGAGCAATGCCTTATGCCGAAGCCTTCCAGGCCTTACATGCTAAGTCAAACAACACGGAGCAATGCCTTATGCCGAAGCCTTCCAGGCCTTACATGCTAAGTCAAACAACACGGAGCAATGCCTTATGCCGAAGCCTTCCAGGCCTTACATGCTAAGTCAAACATGATGTCTGTTCCCAATCAACTCAATGCCGCACAAGGCCTTATATGAGTCCGCTCCAGATCGTCCTGAAATCCACGTAACTTTATAAGTAAGCAAGATATGAAAGTACATAGTACACATAGCTGGTTTAAAGGTACATAGTACACATAGCTGGAATTTATTCAGGAAACCAAAAAAAATGTTTAAGGGTAAAATATTGGTTTTCTCTGCACCAATGTGTTAGTGCTCATCAACATCAGTAAGCTCATTAACACGTTCAACAATGACGGACAATGGTGGTGACACTACAAAAACATTGATTTTGCCTAATTTTATCGATTACTATAAACTCCTCTGATTTGCGGTCACCCGTGGGCCACGCGGCCAAAGTATTGAACAGACAAATGCTTCCAATTTTATTCGCGCTCGGCTTCGCCTGACCATGACTGATCGTGCGCTCCAAGTATATTATTCAATTTCTTTTGCAAGAAATCAAGCCTCTCAAATAATTAATTGCCTTTACGCGCCAAACACATATTGAACACACATATTACGGATTAGAGGATGTCTCGTCCGCATCCATCAAAATTACATACATGATCTACCCCACTACAAGTTAAAATCATTATAAGAGGGATCAGAAGAATTAGGTACAAATGGTTCAATCTTACCAGGGTTATGACATTGGTTACAATCATAAGCTTGTCAGTTACCTCGCTCGCACTTCAGTACCTGACGGCGATACACATGGTGACATGACGCAATCACTCTTGTAGCACATCATGTTTCACTGGACAGCACCGCCGACGAGTCCATGCGAGGTTCGACGTGTTGTAACAGGTCGGCAGATTCTCTGTCCCATGTTGAGAGTCCTAGAATCAACTTCCAACACATTTAAATTAACAATTACGATTAGAACGTTCACAATTTTTTTTTTTATTGTACTGCGTAGGTAGGTACTCGTTTTTTTTTTTTTCGAGATTTCTTTCGATCTTGTAACAACTTGTGCACTCTAGAAATCAACACAGAAAATAAGATAGGCGATGGAGCCTATCCCACTTCTGATCTAAGCTATCCCGAAGGATAGCTAATAAAATGACAGAATTTACTAGTAGGATTAATAGTTTTCCTTTGCTTTCTGGGGCGTTATTTATTAAAAACAGGATGGTACATAAGAACTGAATACTTTAATACGATCAGTAAATTATTACAATGCAGGAATATCAAACACAATCATAATTACAATCTTTAAACAGAGCAACTATTATAACAATTGTGAACGTTCGTACAAACCAAAGATCGCAGCAAAAGAAGGGCGAGTACCGCACCGCATACTGTTATATAGACCGTTTTGACAGGTCGTGAAGTAAATATGTCAGACTACCGCCACGACGTCATTATATCGCTAACAGTATTGTATATTTATTATTTCATTATTCCCTTAAAATTAAAACAAAATGATTCTATAACGAACAAAAAACGTAGGTATACAAATTACCGTCATACCATTAAAAGCAGCAGCCAAGACGCTTTTGTTCATTCCTTTTGTTCAACAAATTTAATTTCACAAAACTTATTTAATTAGCATAGCTACGTTGGGATTAGACTACTAGCTTGCACAAGTAATCAAAGATTTATGTAGCCGCAAGGATGCACCTAACTTTACTTAATATTCAAAACATTTACGTAGGTACCAGAGTGCTCGGGTAGGTGCAAAAGCAAACTTGATAAGCAGGAGAAACAACATGCTTCCGGTATCATAATATATATTTCCCGATAAACTTCCAGCTGTAAAGTATATGTTCTACGAGTACGTAGCCTTTACCCAACTTTGTTGGGTCAGCTTCCAGTCTAATCAAGGGACCTACTCCCTAAGTCCGCCAACGAAGTTAGTCGCCCGTCCGAAAGTATCCCGAAACGTAGGAGTGAACAAAACATGTGTCAAGTTCAACTTTTCGGACGGACAAAAACACATCGGTAGTAGACAACTGTCAAATCGTGTTGTCATTCATTCTTAGTTCGGGCCCCGAAATAATCTATGTCCGTAGGTGATAGGGAGTAGGAAACGCTCGTAACTAAGGCCGAAACCACGGACTTCGTGCTTAGGGGGTAGACCTCCAGATGTGGCTGAATACCAGTATTTTACAGGGAGTGACTGCCATCAGACCTCTGCAACCCAGCTACTGGGCAATGCCGATATACTAAGGTTAGACTGGTTGTCAGAGTTTTGGGCTACTGACTACCCATTACGACTGTCGTAGGTATTCGTATGACACCTGGGACCGACGGTTTATCGTGCTCTCTGAGGCTCAGAGGGGTCACGAACCCTCGAACGAATGGCAAGCGCAGCTTAACCTTGCAAATCATATGATCCGTGCGTATTTTAATTAGTTACAAGTCCCTCCATAAAGTATATGTTGAGGTTTATTAAAAACGTGTTTCTACGCACTCAACCCTCGGATTTTGATTACGCACAAAATTGACTACAACAAAAACGTACTAACACGAAATTGACCGACAAATCCTTTACAAAATCCAAATTCCTGACAAGAATACGTTTTCGGGGACACTCGGATCCCTTACCCCTTTCTTTGTTATGTAAATATCTGTGTCTGGTGAAAGTTTGCCAACAAATATTCCCTCAGTGCCGATCCATTAGAAAATGAAAGAACATTTGCTTGAAACGAAACAAGAGCTCAGTACGGCGGCGTCGTTCTACTGATGATATTAGAGGTACACCCCAAACTCTTTGTTTGTACAACACAGGTTAATATTTGTTTAGGACTAATGATTCATTTGCCACGGCTCGAATTACTTGTGCTACAATGGCTATACAATTTCGCTTTCAATTTTACTAGTCTTGTCTAAAAGACGAAGTTAGAAATTGAAATAGCTCTAGTAGTCTATTAACTAATTACTCATTGGGTTGAGAGTTACTTTGCAGATTATTACGGACTGATTGTCTAAATTTTATTTCACTCGTTTCAAGTCCTTTTCAAAACCTGCGGTCACCCTTTACTGGTCAACCGTCTGGTCACGATTAAAATCCGTACCTTTACATTTATTTTATTCAATAATGTCTACCCACGTAATGCCCAACATTAACTAATTAAAGTCAATTTGATGGATTCGCCGCACCTACTGTAAGTATATAAATATTTATTGCTAAGTAGTTGGTACAATATTGTACATAATATGTACCAGAGGCTGTCTCAAAAGGCTCATTAATGACTAACCCAAAACTCGGCACATAGAAACATGAAATACGAGGAGTGTGTACTGTTGTACCCTTCATGGCGTAGTCAAGGGAATTGTTTACTATCGTACATTGCCGGGTCATAGAACTTATACATACCTAGAGAAATAGTAGGTACCTAAATAATTATTGTATTTTAATATTTCTAATCACTATCTTTCAAATAGCGATACGTTTAATTCTTATAAAGTGCAACAAATGTATGAAATACCTTTTGACGTGTCACATTCGACCACTGGAAGCTCGCTGAGCAATCCGATTGTCTAGTGGTCAAATTCGGCGGCCAATCACGGCACTGAACACATGTCTTGTCCAATAAATCTGAGAATCTGACAGCTGTCACAAGGTATTACCACAGTGTACCTACTTACTACATACATTATAAAAATATTGAAACGGGTCTTCTCGCGTAACAAACTTTAAGAGGCACAAAATACCTTTTATCCCGACGTTTCGGCCGAATTTCACCGGCCGTGGTCACGGGTAGACTGAAGTGGCGGAGCAGTTGGATAAAAGGTATTTTGTGCCTCTTAAAGTTTGTTACGCGAGAAGACCCGATTCAATATTTTTATAATGTGTACAAATCGCGAAAGTTTAAAAACATTTATTACTACATACAGTGGGTCAACACCCATACATTTTTTTTTTAACATAAACTTTGCCCCTCTCTAAGATTTCTCTTGTATCGTGGGATTCGTGGGTGCGTTTACAGACACAAATCTCACAAACAAACGCCCAGACCCGAAACAACCATTTGACAGGTACTATGAAATGTCAAAATTATGTAGGGGCGGAGTTTATGTCCCAAGTATGCAGTATGGCTACTCGGGACATAAACTCCGCCCCTTCATCCCGCAACCCCCTGCACGATTGCTCTGCGACAATGTTCTACGTTGACCGACTGTAAGGAGTAAGATATAGGTAGACTGTGATATTACTTAGATTTATTGCACTGTAACAAACTTTATAGTCAAGTCAAAATAGACATTTTACTTTATTTTATCTACATATTGCATGAGTATAGATAAAGTAGTGTATGAAACTGCATAACTAGGTATTAAAACAATCGTGTGATACTATAAAAACCTCACCGTCACACTCGTGTTTTAATAACCCCTTCTATGTAATAGTTTCATGAACTACTATTATGTCAGTCATTTTTATATTTTTAGTAGTAGAGCTCCTCGTAAAAGATGTCGTCCGACGAAATACTACCACCATATCTATTTCTGCAGCCAAGCAGTATTGCTGTGTTCTGGCTTGAAGGGTATGGGTGCCACATTATATTTTCCAACTTCGGCAAAGTTGGAAAGGTTGGCAACGCAGCAATCTTCTTGTTGTTATAGGCGTTGGTAACCATTTTCCGTAAGGTGGGCCTTCGGCTTGTTTGACAAACTATTACATAAAAAAGATGACAAAGAGGCTAATCACACCTGCAAAGTATGCAGCTACCAAATGCTCCTTGAAGGCAATTAGGATGCAGTCAATGCAACAAAAGTCAAAAAGTCAAAGCATTTATTTCAATTAGACCATTTAAAGGCACTTTTGAAATGTCGAGAAAAAAAAATTACTGCCGCGCTCCAAAGACAGTGTAGATTCCTATGAAGAAAAACGGGCAATAAACTCCATGGTTACTCTTTTCCATCAAATATTTACAAAAATTTCGTTACATTGTGAACAAGAAAATAAATATAAGAACAATGTAAGATATGCTATGCTAATAAGAGTAACTACAATTCGTTTGCCATGGCAGATTAGAGATGACCAGTCCCAACTGACGGCGCCCGTTCACGAACATGACGCCTGTATCAGCATCGCTCAGCTCAACCATTTCGTAGGGAACCGTACGAATCAACACACACGCCACCATCAGCGGGACATTTGAGTGAGCATGACATGCTCTAACCGCCAGACACCAAGTAAAGTTTTAATTTTGCAAATGGTTACATGGTACTCACATGTACTCACACAGCAACTGCGTGACTACTGCCGACTAGATGTGCAGTTCACTTGCAGTAGTGACTAGAAATATGACACGAAAACACATGATGCACAAAACGTGACGTCATTAGCTCCCTGATCTGTTATTCGTTGGTCAAAATATCGGGTGTAAAAAGACCCTTACCGATAACGAGAACCACATATTCTACCCATCATTTTGACCATTTTTTTCTACTAAACCATACCTGGGAAATCATTGATTCTGTAGATATTGAAGGTCAAAGTAAACATTTTTTTTTATTTTTTTCCTAAAACGAATTCTAAGTGATAATACTAAACTTTCTTCCAGACAAACATCAAAATTTTCAATTTTTTCCAACAAATTACGCATTTGAAGTTATAAAAACGCAGTGAATATTAAACGCACACGACCGCCTTGGCTCAGCTCTGTAGCCGCTGTACGACACACACAGGCATAGTCGGTTACGTGCATTACATTACGCGGTACAAAAAACAGCGTTTTTTTTATACCTAAAAATAAAAGTTGTTTCCCAGCAATCTTGTTCTTCTTTCGTGTCAGCACGAGCTATACGAAAATAGCTCATGCTGTGGTGAAAAGATCAGCCAGTCAGCAAGGTTGGTAACGGGGCTGACTGGCAATTATTTGTAGTCAATGTAATTTAGTTTGATGTACAGAGTGCGTAGATTTCGGCTATGTGATGGGTCTTTTTACACCCTGTATACTTGTGCGCAAGCTTAACTTTGGTAGATTTAGAAACATTTTCACTTGCTCCTCTCTAGCGTGATAAAATACACTCTATCCTCTTACGGGGCCTTAAGGTTTGTTACAATGATAGTCTCATTTATAACGTTACAGTAGGTTCTATGAAATCCAAGCAGACTTTAAGCCCAGTAGTCACTATAAACTATGTACATGAGTTTACGTGTTATGTGTCTACACACATAAAGTAATACATGCAAAGAAATGTTTTAAGGCCACTACACACCAAAGCCGGGCGGTTTCACCCGGCGGGTTATTAGCGGCGGGTTATTACGGCCAACGAACGCAAACTAAGCGAGTGAACATGTCGCAAAATAAGCCCGGCGGCGTAACCCACCGGGTAAAGCCGCCGGCGCCGGCGGTTTTGGTGTGTAAAGGCCTTTAAATATGCAGCATGACTGGTTAGTTGCTTTATGTCCGTAAACCATGAACTCTGCTCATCTTTCTGCACAACTTTTACTAAGGAACAAACACTTCAATTCGTGAAAAAGAAAACAACTGTTCCATACAAAATAATCAATGTTGATGAACAAAATGTGTGGAACAACAGAATTATTTTCACGAATTCAGTTTGTTCCATAGTAAAAGTTAAAGAAAATGGTGAGCGGAGTTTTTCGGATGCTAAGCGACTAAGCAGCCATTTCTGTCGCTTCAAGACAAATAAACGAAAAACCTCTCATGTGTTCTGTCATAAACGACAGCATCTAGTTTTGTATTCATCATCCTCACCATGCTATTAGCCTATTATAGCAGTACACGCCACTGAGCTCGATCCTCGGTTTCTCTCAACCAGCTGCTACCAGCCACCTTGCGAAGATCGTCACTCCACCTAGCCTGAAGTAGTCTAACACTACGTTTGCCGTTTGCATTGTATTAATAAAACTGACAAAAAATTAAAAACCTCAAACATTCAAATGGCTGAAGTGTTTATCATTAAACATAGCTAAGATTAGTCTAGGTTCTTAGGAACCATTCCGATTAAACTAGTTTTCAAACATTGAAATCGTTTCGTCCCTTTGGGAGCTACGGTGTCACGGACAGACACACAGACCGATAAACAAAGGGTTTAGGCTGGTTTTCACCAACAACTCTGGATAAACAACCATTCACCCGAAATTCTAGTACAATATTCACATAAACGGTCGTTTAAACAGAGAACTAGAGTTAGTGAACATCAGCTTTTAGGGTGCCTTTCCACCAGAGATGTGCTATGCAGCTATGCTGCGAGAATGTAAAAGCTAAGCTACGAAACTATGTGACCGTTTCCACTGATGCTAAGCTATGTAGCGAAGCGAGGAAGATGTGCTATGAAAATGCGCCGCCCCGGAAGGTAGCTGTGCGAGGAAGATGCGCAGCTCGAGCTATGCGACGTATCGACAATAGGGAACGCAACTGCACATAGCTACACCACTCGCGACCATCCATAGCTCGCATCCATAGCACGCATCCTTCCATATAAAAAACGTAGCTTAGTTGAATCTTTGTACAGCGCTTGTAATACCACCCCACTAGTCTGACTTGCGTCGATTTTATCGAAACTATTGTGAGAATAATCACCCTTATGCTCGTAAAACTTATCGACCTTAAACGGGCACAGCGCACAAAAGCGACCAACAACATGAATTTAGCCAACATGATCGCCAGTGACGCCAAGTAAATGTGGTTTCATATGTGCCTTAATCTGCCTCATAAAGGGTTAACTTATAACACCTCTCTCTTAGCGCTGCGTGTTAAAAACTACATACTGTGATCACCAATCTGACCACCAACGTTCATATACTTAAAAACGACTACACTTGTTATACTGTACTTAGTACTATATATAAAACTTAATACTTCGATACCAAGACAAAAAAAAGTCTTATACAACATTTCGTAATACAACGAAGTCAACTCCCGTGAGATATATAGCAGTATAGACATCATAAGTTTTGCAATATAACGCGAATGATATGAGTTGTTTAATTGTTTCCGAAACAACTATACAACCAACATTACAGTATTCCGGAGCCAAACTCTGCTTACAGTCACATACAGTTCACTGGCAACACTGGCTTTTATGTGCCCTCATATAACTAGGTATAATTAAACATAAGTACGTAAATTAAGTTTGTCCGCATTGAGTTTGATTTCTTTGTCGCAAATGTACGCCTACAATTCCCGAAAGATTGTGCAGCGATTTATTGTCACAGTTGTGAGAAAAAGTACCACCTAAAGTTTGCTGATGGTATTTGGTCACATATGAAATGGGACCAAGCTATCACCATTAATCGGACACGTTACAATCACTAGTAGGCGTAACGCGCAGCGTGACGAAATTTTGTCATAGCATTATTATAGGTAAGTAAGACGTACCTCGTCTCGGCACGAGATAATGCGACGACAAAATTATGTCAAATACAAATTATTTATTTGCCTGATATTCATGCAAATAAATTATTTGTATACAGGGTGTCAACGAATTCGTGTAATTCTCACACACATGATCTACTACTGATGTAGACAGGCCCCGCACGGGATGTAGCTTGATTAAAAATAAAAAAATAAAATAATTATTTTTTCATGCGGCTTTGCTACCGATCGTATCTAAACCACATAGGTACTAAGGATTCAGTAAACAAATAAGAATTTATTTTTTTGCAAAAAAAATGTTTTATTTGTGAGAACATTTCGATGCCACGCATAAATTACTGAAAGCTCGGCGACACGGCTGGCAGGCACGACTAACGCGATATCGTTCTTTACAGTCAGATAACTCAGGCTGTAAAATGACTCAGAAATAGAAAATCAAGTTTTTTTTTTGAAATTTTTTTTTAATTGATTTTCAAAAAATCCCATTTAGGGTTAATCTGTGTCACCAGTAATAGATCACGTGGTTTGAAGGAATTACATGAATTCGTTAACACCCTGTATAGGTGATGCACATAACAAAAATTCTTTATACCTTCACAGGTGTGTTAGTTGTGATGATTAAAATAAACCAAATATTACATTAGTCGTACATATGGTATGTCTACACCCGAGCGCTTTCATGTTCATCTTGCGCTTTCAACTTTCGATTCCTCTTGCGTCAAGCGCATGCAATATTGATTGCCATAAGACGCATGCAGCTTATCGTCTACACCGGTGCGCCTCGGTCAGTTGCCAATCGACACACAATAGGCGGATTAGATTAGCGTGCGCTAGGGGCATGCGCTTTTGTCGAACTAGTATTAAGGCATGCGCTATTGCATGCGCTATGGCGCTTCACGCATGCTTCAGACGAAGGCGCAAGATGAAATCTATTACAAAAACATTAGAATTAGAATAACAATTATAGTGAAAATTATTACATTTGTCAAGGAAAGGATACAAAAAGCAGTACTCCTTGACACGACAAGCGTAGTGAGAAGGTTCCTTTCTCTGGAGCTCTGACTGCCGGCAGCTCGGACCCTGCTCCCGACTTGGACCTTCTATTTTTTATGTTTAAACTAGAGGTTGCCAGCGGCTTCGCCCGCGTGGATCTCGTATATTTTTCTCTACTATAATATGCATGTATTATACACATAAACCTTCCTATTGAATCACTCTATCTATTAAAAAAATATCGCATCAAAATCCGTTGCGTAGTTTTAAAGATCTAAGCATACATAGGGACAGACAGATAGCGGTAAGCGACTTTGTTTAAAATGTAGTGATGTTTTTTTTTTTGTTTTTTTATAGAAACATTTAATAAGTAAGTATGTTGAATGAACAAAACGGAATAAAATTACACGTACATTTGTCACGTGGCGCATGTTAGCCCAGCCCCACAGCAAAATTGTTGATTAAAAAACAATATCTTAAACAGCGGCTTCCCCATTCCTCGTTTACAGGAAGCCTAATGCTATACATAAAGAGTTTGGAATACAGGCGAGAGATAGACGCCATTGTTTATGAACCAGCCATGGAGGACGGTTGGAGCTCAATCCGCTATTCAAACAAACATGTACTGTTCCGCTTAAGAGCACTTACACATGATATTGTTCATGGCAAAGTTTTGTAGCTCTCGCCTCGCGGAGATAAAATTAAATGTTGCTCCTTGTGCCAGTTTTTGTTTTCGTTATTGTGTCCTATATATTTTTCGGGAAGTGTATTTCGTTGTTTTTGTGTTAATCTGGGTGTAAAAACAAAATATAGGCTGTTAGTAGCTTTTTTTGGCAGTCATGCTACGAATCTCATGAGCGGTAGGTTCATTTATTATATTAATAGGTCTTGCACATAATACTGAAGTGTGTATGTTTAATATTATGATACATCGATCAACTCAGCATAATTATTGTAATTCATTTCCGGACCTAAATCTGCCTTCCTTATGATACCAGACGAATGGACATCAAAATTAAGAATCGAAGTTACCGACCTGAAAAAATGGTTCCAATGGTGTCTAAAGTCTTGTTTGTTTTTTAATTAATTACAATAACACAATATTTTATACCGACTTTTACTTACTGCTTAAATAAACAAACAAAGAAAAATGATGTCCTAATCAAAATCTAATCAAACCATAGATATCTAATTCAATTTCAGTAATTTTTGTAGAAATAATTTAATTAAATAATTGCTTCAAAACTCTCAATACGCATTGCACGAATAAGACATAAGACGTCTCCAGTACCGCGGTTTACCACACATCCATCCAAGAAAGTAAACATCGACGCCTTGTAAATAAACAGCCGCGAACACTTCCCATACTCGTGTGAGAGATCTCTTACAACATCTTCAACACAGAACATTCCTAATATGTTAATTTCAAATCCTGGATAATCAACGCTGAGACTGAGCGCCTTCGGGAATTCAAGATTACGACGTTTGTAAACTTATCTCGTCTCTCGTTAGCGGGTGGGGCGAGCCTCCTGAATACGTAAACGTGTCATTCATGATTAAGCAACCGTTCGCGACGTGACTGTTGACAAAAACACGAACCGAGACAATCCCGAGCCCGATTGGGGCCAAAAATACAAATAGAGAACAATCAACTACTTAGATAATACCCGCTCCGAACAAGTGATACGTTCGTTAATCGAACTACGGACGTAAGACTAATCGTATCCTGACTTAACGTAAGCTAAAGCTTATTGCTTCCGAACGACAGTTTTTGTCTTCGGAAAAAGGCTATGTTCGATATTCAAAAGTTACGGGAAACAAACCATAGAGATATCTCACAACTTTTCAGTTTTTCCATCTGTGAGCCGGGATTTATATGGTCGACGGAAATTCTGTTCAAATCACTTGGGAGTTCTGTTTATCATAAATAAGGAAAAAACTGTGCATCATAAGTGTAGTTTATACACAACACATACGAAAAGTATTCGTATCTAGCATAATTCATTTTATGTCATTAATCATTACATCAAGGGATGATAAACGAACGAATACGAATTTCGGTACGTGTAACCGCATGATTCGATAAATAAATGGTGATATCAAACCATTTGTAGAAATTCGCCAAGTGTAAATATGTACGGGATGAGTCGAACGCGAAGTTTGAGAAGCGTATCATCGGCATCCCGGAGCGTGGCAAACGACCCCGAAAATTGCGAGCAATTTATTCGGTTCAAGGGTGACCCGAAATAAAAAGGAATGAGACGTTTGTCACTTAGTATATTATTTACTCGCGGACATTGTGGAAGAGAGTTGTAAAAAATTGTCCTCTGTTATCATACTTATCATAGTTGGAGTTTCGGCGAACATCTGCTACGTCGGCCATTCACTGTATTTCCCTAACGGCCTATTAAATATACTACCACACTTAAGTTTGCGTGATTCATTTAAAGCAAGACGCCTCGTTATTTATTGCGCGCACGTTATTGCAGTATTGTATCGAAACTTTTTAAAACTACATTAATAACTTCATATTTTCTCATTTTAACTTTAATAATGTATCAAATTCGATACAAAAGTTTTTGTTATTAGTTCACAAATTATAAATAACAAAAACTTTGATCCTTGAATCTCGTACTGTCTTAAATACGAACGAAATGGTTTGCCATAATACCAATAGAGATTGTAACTTTGTCATCAAACTGTGATTCCTTTAATTACAAAGAGAATTGAATAGAAACTCAAGAAAGCTGAATAGTTTGGATATTATTTTAATTCTGTTAGGAGAGACAGACAAAACACTTTTGTCTTAAATTCTATTGAGTTAACTACAATAGTCAATTTTGAAAAATCTGTGTAGTTAGAGGTAATGGAAACCTAATTACCTATCTAAAGTAAAGCCCTGAACGAATTTACTTAATAAACAACAAAAGGTTTCCAATAATAATTGCACAAATCAGCTTAACAGCCGCAATTGTATTCGAGCTTATTTATTTACGTGTACATCGAGCAAACCATTAGCGGGCAATCCTTTTATCTTATTTTTCACCCCTCTGCTCAGATTATATCTGACAGGGTGACGTGAACGCCCAGCTCTGGGAAGCGAACGACTTCACAGTTTATTTCAGAAGTTAGGGCCTCGGCACGCCCGGCACAAGGTAATCCTTTGTCCGCTCCACTTATCTCCGACAACAAGAGCAACTCACTAATTTATTAGTCAACTTATGCAATACGGACGGATGGCCTGCCACCGGAGAGTCGCATTTACATAAAACTTTCACGTTTATAGCTGAGGGTCACGTTTGAATGTCTAAACATTGTACCGTCTAAACGATACACTAGAGACGCAGTTGCTAAGAGGTAAAAATGTTTCAATTGCATGCGGTGAAACTGGAATAGTTCAGAGTTTTCTGTTGCCGACCTAAAATGTTTTACGAGTGTGTTCAGTGTTGATTTTGTGTGAGTGATACACGGAACTGTACATTTAGTATGTTGTAAGAAGATACATGTTTTGTAGTAGCGTCGCCCTTTTTACAAGCTTTTATTTGACTTGCTTCGTTCTTCCTTTAGGTAAGTTTGACTGTCAGAATCAGATGGTGAAATTGGGATTTCAAAGTTACCATTGGTAAAGTCAGAATTAAAATTGTAGGTGTAATTACTTTGGTAAATACCTTTGCGAAATGTATTTTATAATTTACTTTAATATTTCCTGCGATAAAGTGAAGTTCAAAGCAAATAATTTCTCAGAGCACTACTATATTAACGGTTATTTTCAAATCCCAATACTTTAAAGTACTGAAGTACGTGACTTATCCAGGATTGGAATCAAAAACCCCTGGGACTGACAGCAAACACCGACGGAACCAAACGGACGTAGTATCCAGAGAAACATGGAGTCTGTGTGCATTTTATATTAGATGTAGGTAAAATGAGAACTGAGCTTGGTTTATTCTGTTTGAGAGATATTCCTACTTCGTCTAGCAAGTTTAATGTAGGTAGGTACGGACTTAGGGTTGAATTTAATAAATTATGTACAAAAATATATATTTTTTAGCTTATTCTTTTCTTTTTAACCAACTTCGAAAATAAGGAGGTTCTTAATTCGTGTTTGTTACGCGATATCTATACAGGGTGTTAACGAATTCGTGTAATTCCTTCAAACCACGTGATCTACTGGTGACACAGATTAACCCTAAACGGGAATTTTTGAAAATCAACTAAAAAAAAATTATAAAATAAATCTTGGTTTTCTATTTCTGAGTCATTTTAGAGCCTTAAGTTATCTGACTGCAAAGAGCGACATCGCATTAGTCGTGCCTGCCAGCTGTGTCGCCGTGCTTTCATTAATTTGCGCGTGGCATTGAAATGTTCACACAAATAAAACATTTTTTTTGCAAAAAAAAATATTCTTCTTTTTTTACTGAATCCTTATTAGGTGGTTTAGATACGATCGGTAACAAAGCCGCATGAAAAAATATTTATTTTATTATTATATTTTTAATCAAGTTAAATCCCGTGCGGGGCCTGTCTACATCAGTAGTAGATCATGTGGTTTTAAGGAATTACACGAATTCGTTAACACCCTGTATATATGAATGGATTTTGATGATTCTTTTTTTGTTTGGTAGGCCATACTTCAGAGGTGGTCCCATATAAAATAAATAAATTTTATCAAAATTGATTCAGCGCTTTTTCAAAAAAAAAACAAAAACAAAAAAAAACATACTTAGATGACGTTTTAGTTTGTTCCCTTCAGCAAAAGTTTTGATGAGGGCGTTCAATCTCTGTTTTAACTGTCGTCACAGAAACATTATCCAAAACAAAGAAGATTGTATGTATTTGTAAATAGCCGTAATGATAATTATAGATTAATACCTATTCTTAAAGAAAACTACCTAGTGGCTGGAAAGATTACGCAACCGTGTTATTTAAATTTGTAGTCTTAAACCGTGTAGTTTATGGCACTAAAACGTATTTAAAGTCTCAAGTACTATAATTATAGACACAATAGATAAACAATGGCACTGACGAACCGGTTCGTCGGTCGGGCCGCTTGCGGTTAATAAAAAACTTTAAATAAAAGTAAAAACCGACTTCAAAAACACTAAAAAAAAGAGTGAAATAATTAGCATGATATAAAATTAACAGTTTCAGGAGTCGGTGTAATTCTACACTTAAACAAATAAAAGCGACTTCTGAAACTGTTAATTTTATGTCATGCTAATTATTTCACTCTTTTCTTAATTTTTTTTAAGTCAGTTTTTACTTTTATTTAACGTTTTTAGCCTTTTCTCTTGCTCAGTCTTGATCGTGATGTTTCTGTGCAGCCACAGATTTATACAATGAGCGATCATCGTGGTTAACTCAAGTTAATGGCCGAATTCGTTGTAGCTTATTTAAAAAAAATCCTTAATGATTGACGACACGTTTAGCGCAGGGGCTGAGCGATTAGCTTCTCCACTACGGGTCGCAGTTCGATCCCCGCACTGAACAATTTGTATGACCTTCAAATAGTTGTTCTGAGTCTGGGCATTTGTGCGTGTGAGATGTTTGTCTGTAAACGCACCCATAATACATGAGAAACCTAAGAAAGAGGCAAAATAACTTTAAAAAGAAACACAACCTGTCCCTTCAATTATCAATCTTCAAATATCAATTACGTTGTGAAATAAAGTGATTACCGTATTTGTGAAGGTATTCAAACAAAGATAAATTAAACCACAGGTTAATTTGTACAGTCTGACCCAAAAGATTTTTATACAAGGTTAGTCGGAAAGGGAGTACTAATCCGCGGGCCACTTAACACATTCGAGTCCACCACACTTTTCATAAAACTCATACGCCATCCCGCCATACATATTGCTAGTGGACCTTCCAGGACCCCTCCACGGCATTACGTTTGCGCTAAGAGTGAACCCTTGAGGCGGGTCCCTGGCATTAGGTTAAAAACCTTGAAAAATACGCTACTACGTCGTAAAATAGATGATTGCTTGTTTCATGACGGTGAATTTTCCGAGAAAAACCTGCATTTAAAATGAGCCCTGCACGAGAGCACCCGGCATGGTGAATGCGACTACAGGGTGCCCTCCTGGAGGGCACCCGGAATTGAACGTGTTAAAGTATCACTGATGACTGTTAAAGCAAGTGTTAAAATTTCAAAATTCGATAGTTTTTATTTCCATGAAAAATTATTTTTGTCTTAGTTTTTTCAAAAATTCTTCGTCACTGCTTAAGTTACGAATTCAGAAAATGGATCTCCTTATCCGTGACCCCAAATATGACCTAAAATGTAAACAAAGCTGATCATAGCTCAGGATAGATAGATTTTAGAGTATTTTTTATGACATCTTTGGACAGCTATTTCTCTGAGAGTATTGACTTTAGGGGAAAGTGGTAGAACAAAAGTTACTCACTATACTACATTATACAGTACTTTAACACCCTTTCGGATTAGTACCCGCTTTCCTAGACCTTGTATAATGTAAAAAAATCAGTGAATGATTCATTAAAAAATAAGTAGGTATTTAAAAGCAGTCACATGTTTTAACAAACAAAAGCTATAAATGGAATACCTACAATTAGGAATATATTTTATTTGAAAAAAATACCTAGGTACCTTTAGGTATATCAGTTTCAGATAAAATATTAAGACTCAATTTTATTGTTTATCATTTGATTAAACTAGTTTGAGCCGTTTAAATTTTAATTTTTAATGGCTCATGTAATATTAGACTTTAAAATGGAATAGTGTTAAAACAACGCTATAATTGTCACGACCGCAGAAACATTGGCGGAGACGGGACATGACTGCGACGCCTCGGCACAGTTTAGTCAAAAGCTCCAACTTTTAAAATTAAACTTTGAATAGCCTCTAAATCTGCGCAACACCCTGTGAACGCGATAAGTGACGCCGTTTGTCACGAGTGTCACGACTAACATGAACGATCCAGCGTCAACATTGATGTAAAACCATTTACCCCTTTGTAAATTATCATATTCTTGTATATCTTGAACTAAAGGTACTTTTTAAAAGCATAGACACTGGATCACAATCTGTTATTAAGTTATCTCAACAAAGTTAATCAAAAAAAGGAAAAATAGCAAAAATATCGGACGTTCCTCAATGGCGGTAATTATACTTACCACCCTAGAGCGCATGCGCGTGCCGCTCTTTTTAACCTATGGTACACAATTTTCCAATTTTGCCAACATGGATACAATACGGCCGACGTATCTTGGCAAGTCTGAAGTTAGCTGATTAGCTGCGCAGTAGAAAATTTCGTTTCTAAAACATTCATTGCGCAGCCAAGCAACTAACTTCAGACTCGCCAAGATACGTCGGCCGTATTGTATTATACTTGCTATTATTCATCAATCGAAGATATGGCCTTATTTATCCTATAAGCTGAATAGCCTCGTGGTTATGGATAGGCGAAAAATATTTTAAAAGGAAAATTGCGTATGCAAAAACGTAGTTTTAGCAGAAACAAAGTATTTTTTTGATATCATCACGTTACTATTCTACAATAATTTCTATCTATGGCCCATTGACATCCGCTCTGGGGTCAAGAGCAGCCCTGCCCCAATTCCCGTTATTATTAGATTAAATTAGCCTAGGTCGGCTGAAACCGTCAGGCTCTGATCAAAAGTTATCCTCATCCAATTTCTTGATAAAACCATATTTTTATAATTCATCTTCCGATCAGTAGTAATAAAGTCGTAATGATAACTTGACGTGAAAGATTCTTATCCAATGAAAACTCATTAAAATCTTTCGCATCTCGGTTCGTATTGTGTGCAATTTTATCTATAATTCTTTTAACAATACATCCCAGGACGCAAAATCCCAAATGACATTCACTTACATGAGAAATTGAATAAAACTAAAATAGTTGGAGGTAACAGTAAGTACCAAAAGGTAGTCATTGTAAGTCTATGATAATAGTAAGTTATCTGTTTAAACATAAAACGTAAGTTAATTAAACTTTTAAACAAAAAATAAAATAAAACTGTCTAAATATTATCTAGGGTGTATATCCAAATAACTTTGATTTAAACTTAATATTAATTTTAAAATGTATTTAAGATGCTCGTAATCACATAATTAATTTATGACTTGCGAGTGTTTGACTTAACTTCTATCATCATCTGCCTAGCCTTTTCCCAACTATGTTGGGGTCGGCTTCCAGTCGAACCGGATGCAGCTGAATATCAGTATTTTACATGGAGCGACTGCCTATCAGACCTCCACAACCCAGTAACTGGGTAATACGATACTCTTGGTAAGACTGGTTGTCAGACTTTCTGGCTTCTGACCAACAGTAACGACTGTTAAAGATCTACAAATGACAGCCGGGACCAACGGCTTTACGTGCTTTCCGAGGCACGGAGGAAACTCGCTATGGTAAATGGTCACCCATCCACAGACCAACCTCGGCAAGCGTGGCTTAACCCGGAAGATCGGTCTATGCGGCTGTAATTATTTAGCCACGAGCTCCTCCGAGCGAGTTTGACTTAACTTGTATAAAATACATAAAAAGGGCAAGAAAGTATAATATTTTCCTGTTTATCACAAGACACCGCATCCTATAGACATTGTCGTCGGCAATAAGAGAAATTGCCCAACTGCGTGACGAACACACATTAGGATAGTCGTCCACAGCGATTTAACACCAAACTGTCGTAGTTCTGTATTCCCGAATCATTTCACATTGTTCGTTAGAGAGTTGATAGTTTTCGTGAAAGTTATTTAGGTGGATACTTAAAACTTTTTCTTTTGTTTTTAAATATATCGTTGGTGAAGTTGGAAAAGTTAAATGTTTTTAGTTTCTTTAAGTTTTTGTGGCCTAAAACTTCAAAAGTGTAGTTATTTTCTGCACAAGAAAATTGTATGTCTTTATATTTGTATATAAACACATTGATAGATAAAGTTATACTGCCCATCACGACGCTACGCTCGCCTGAGAAGTTCTTAGGCGTCGTCCTACTTGATTAGCGGTCGCACGACCGTGCGATGCGATCGTATAAATTCTCATTTTAATATCTTAATGTATGAGACACAAACGTCCCTTGACGACGAAAAATAAATCAACTTCTTACTAAAAAGCCATCGTGAAAGTTTCAATCTATACATATAAAAGGAGAAGCTGACTGACTGACTGACTGATCTATCAACGCACAGCCTAAACCGCTGGGGTTAGAAACTTGAAATTTTGACAGTAGGTTCCTTTTGTAATGTAGGCATCCACTAAGAAGGGATTTTTCGAAATTCAACCCCTAAGGGAGTTAAATAGGGGATGAAAGTTTATATGGAAAATCGTCACTTAACGGGTTCAAAATTTCATGCAAGCGAAGCTGCGGGCGAAAGCTAGTTAGAAAATATTACCAATATTTGAATGAGAATTCCGACCATCACATTGCAATGTCGTGCGACTACTTGCCAATTAAAACGACGACGACGCTTTCGTTTTTAGGAATGAATAATGTGTTATGTGGTATATCCACGATATATGTATAGGGTGACTGGTAATTAGTGACCGATATTTCAACACATGATTGTACTCATGATAACAAACAACTTTCCCAAAGAAACGTTATTTATAAAACAAAAAAAAATTGTGAGCCGCGTCCTTTCCGTAATGGTTTATTATTTTTAAATCAAAAAAATTAAATGAAAATAATGTTTCTTTGGGAAAGTTGTTTGTTATCATGAGTACAATCATGTGTTAAAGTATTGGTCACTAATTACCAGTCACCATATATTTCATTAACGAAGAGTACACAATTAAGCTATTTATTCATATTTTTACAGCATGATACAAAAAAATTCAAACATGTAGGACGTATTCATATGACGTTCATTTATTTAAAAATATACCAGCAATGTATAAAACTAAATTACGCGTCACAAAGACTAAAAGGTAGGTCACTCGCCGAACATGTCATTCCAGCAATGGCGTAATCAGTCTTAGCTGGAACACATCCCTCGGGTATATATACAAATTTTTTTTATAGTGCAGTATTAGTTAATAAGGTTTTAATAAACACGTTCTCAGATCAGACAGAACCACCATGCCTTGACAAGCTAGAGCCATTTGCAAAATTAACAACTAAGGAAAAACATAGAAATGTTAATTGAAAACGTCACTGTATGTACAAATGTCTTTGAATAGGATCTAGAATAATAAAATAAAGAATTTATTTCCAACTTAATTCAATTTTACGACGAAGAACACGTAGGTATGTCAGGAGCTAAAGTGATCACCGAAGTAGACGTCCAACAAGGATTTTCTTATTTCGTATTTTTTTTCTTAGGATCAGTAGAAAATATATGAGATTAGATTAACCATCATCTGTCGAGCGACACTTCCACAATTTATGCGAAAAATATTTTAATACAAATTGCGTCAACAATTGCTAAAACTACATATTAAAATGATATTAATAACTGGCGACCCGCCCCGGCTTCGCACAGGTGCAATGTAATAGAGATATAAACCATCCGCTAGAATCACTCTATCTAATAAAAAAAACCGGATCAAAATCTGTAGCGTAGTTTTAAAGATCTAAGCATACATAAGGACAGACAGCGGGAAGCGACTTTGTTTTTATAATATGTAGTGATACAACGTGTTACATAATTCCCCTTAAAAAAGAAAATGTTAATCAAGTAGTCTTATACGGTTGTTGTCATTTACCTCTCAGAAGAAATTAGGTAAGAATGTAAATAACTTCCTGGGCAATCTACTCTTTACTTTTATGTTTTCAGGGTTGCGTTTCAGTGATGATTTTATTATAATTATGATTTGACCTTTTTTTTTTGGGTCTTTCTTTTGTTTTAAAATATAGCCAATAGACTCTTTACAAGGGACCTTTTAATCCCCTTTCGGCTTTAGGGGTATTTTTGTAACACGTTGTATACACACATACATAATAATATACTCACGCCTATGATTCCCGAAGGGGAAGGCAGAGGTGTACTCCTATGACAGGAGTCTACTGTATCCACGTTTTGCCCACATATATTTATTGTATACTAAGTAAATTTGCTACGTCCAACAAAGTACCAAGACGTCAGAATTGGGCATGTAGTGTGAGTATTACACGACCCGAGCTAACTTAACCCAATTTACAATGCTAACATGAGCGTACGTCGTCATAGTACTCAACGGGTTCCGCTTGTAACATAATAATATCATTTACATCAATAACCTCCAACTTCCTCCTTATTTAATCACTACCGGGTTTTTGTATAACATTGAGTATTCATCTTCTCGAGATTAAGTGTATATGACCTCGGACAATACGGCTTTAAATGTAATATTAATGAACGAAAATATATAAAAAAGACGTCAAATTTTGATTAGGGTTAGTGAAATTTCCATAGATTGGGGTGAAGAGGTGCCTGCCGGGGTTGCGGTGCATGCAACTGCAAATCCCCGGTCAAAGGTCAGGAGAAAGAACACCGTGGGTTTTTAGCCGGAGGAGTTTTTCGCCTTCCCCGGGCAAAGGGTATCCATGAATATTTACACAATAACTAAAAATTTAAAAAAACCGGCCAAGTGCGAGTCGAACTCGCGCACCAAGGGTTCCGCACCATTATTTATAAAAACGGGAAAAAAATCACGTTTTTTGTATGGGAGCCCCCTTAAATATTTTTTTCAGTTTTTTAGTATTTGTTGTTATAGCGGCAACAGAAATAAATCATCTGTGAAAATTTCAACTGTCTAATTATCACAGTTCATGAGATACAGCCAGGGGCCTAATTCTCCTAAAATAAATCTTGATAAATCACAACCGAACCAATGCCGAACCGTTCATTCAGACAGTTCTCAATTTCAAAAGCTATCAAATTGTTTGACACAAAAAACAAAATCAATCATTTTGAAAGTTTTCGAAAACAAAAACTGACTGACGGTTGTGGTTCGATTGCGTTTGGAAACAATTTATTTTAGGAGAATTGGGCCCCTGGTGACAGACGGACGGACGGACGGACAGCGGAGCCTTAGTAATAGGGTCCCGTTTTACCCTTTGGGTACGGAACCCTAAAAACTAAAAATTACACAAAATAAGGGAGAAAAGGTGAAACTATGATATTAGGCTTCGACGCAACTCGTCGTCAAGCAGTTTTAACATTACAAAATGTTTTGGCTGCAATGATGACGTCAATCTGGCTGGAACTTAACGCAGTATACTAAAGCAAGTTAAAAAACCGATCAAGTGCGAGTCGGACTCGCGCACGAAGGATTCCGTACTATTATATATTCCGTTTTTTTAGTACTTGTTGTTATAGCGGCAACAGAAATACATCATCTGTGAAAATTTCAACTGTCTGACTATCATGAGATACAGCCTGGTGACAGACGGACAGGCGGACGGACAGCGGAGTCTTAGTCTTAGCCTTTGGGGACAGAACCCTAAAAATAGAATAATTATCTTCCCATCAAGAAGGAGACAACTTCGCCGATCATACGATTTGCAAAGTTAAGCTGCACTTACCGCGGTCAGTTCATGGATGGGCGACCGTTCGTTACACATTGAGACCCCCCCGTGCCTCGGAGAGCACGTTAAACCGTCGGTCCCAGATGTCATAAGAATACCTATTACAGTCGTTACGAGTAGTCAGAATCCCGAAAATCTGACAACCGATCTAACTTTAGGATATCGGCGTTGCCTAGTAACTGGGGGTCTACTCCCTAAGCACGAAGTCCGTGGTTTCGGCTTTAGTTACGAGCGTTTCCTACTCCCTGTCACCTACGGACATACGATTATTTCGGGGCCCGAACTAAGAATTAATGACAACACGATTTGACAGTTGTCCCTACTACCGATGTGTTTTTGCCCGTCCGAAAAGTTGAACTTGACACTTGTTTTGTTCACTCCTACGTTTCGGGCTACTTTCGGACGGGCGACTAACTTCGTTGACGGACTTAGGGAGTAGGCCCCCTGGATGTCTTATGAATAACTGTTACAGTCGTTACGGGTTATCGGAGGCCCGAAAATCATTGCACGGGCATTGCCCAGTAACTGGGTTGCGGAGGTCTGATAGCAGTCGCTCCTTGTAAAATACTGGTATTCAGCTGCATCAGCGGTGTGAGCACGGATCTTTTTATCGAGTCGATTCAAGAAATGTATCTACTCTAAACGTCAAATTTGACATTAGACATATATAAAATAACAACTGTTGTCGTTATTATCTGTATCGTATGTCAAATTTTAGAATAAATAAATTTCTCGAATCGACTCGATAAAAAGCACGGATCTTTTTATCGAGTCGATTCGCACCGCAGCTGAATACCAGTATTTTACATGGAGCGACTCGGCTGGTTAGACTGAAAGCTGACCCCAACATAGTTGGCAAAAAGTCTAAGAGGAAGAATAATTCCGTGAAATATAAAACGCACCTAGAAAAGCAAAGAACCTCTCATAACATAGAAAAAGATCCTCTTGTCAAAAAAATGTTTTATAACTGGCTAGTTTCCATGTAGTTGTTCCTATCACGATCCTACTAAGTCCTAGCATTTTCAACGTTTTCGCTAGATACCTGTTAGGTGTTTTGTTGACAGATAAGCCGCAGCCAAGTCTGCGCTGACTGCCCTAGCCACGTAATTCACCGGCTTTGCGCGGTACGTGCCTACAGCTGGCCACTGATAAACCTTTGTTTTCTACTTATCTCGCCCCGACAGTGGCCCGTCTTCGCTGACGTCACACCTGAATTGTATCAGTTTACTTTTTTAATAGAAAACTGTATCGGGTACTGGCTTTGGCTTTTAAAGATGGCTGTGATGGCTTCCTTTATAAAATTGTGTATCTGTGTGCCATAGAAATAAAATGTTGAACACTATTTATTAAGCGAAGACTCAAATAGACACAAAACGTTCAATTCCTATGGGAGTAAACTTGACCCAGCATGTTCTACAAACGTTTGTTTCAAGTCTGGATCATCTGGAAGTTTCCACATTGGTTTGTTTACGTAATGACTTGGAGAATCTCAATATAAGGCTTTGAGAGTGGTGTTTTATATGCTTACGTATAAGTACTAAGTTGGGATGACGTAATGACATTTAATGATGACCGCACAAAAAACAATCAAGTGCACTTAATAGTTTAGTCACAGGAATTTTCTTACGATTAAATCATTTTACACATATCAAGATGAGATATCAACACAAAATGTTGTAATACATACAAGTCTTTTGATCTGTTCAAATCAAAATGATTTTTATTTACACTTTGCGCTTCGATGTCCCTTCGCCAAGACGAGTGAAATTGAAAAATTAAGTGAAAAAAACGCATAAAGATACCAATTATTTTTTTCGGTTTCATGGGTTGTGCCTCCAACGATACTTAAGCACGCCCGTCACATCCTGGATAGTCAGCCCCGCTACTAACCTTGCTGACTGGCAAATCTTTTCACCACGGCATGAGCCATTCTCGTATACCTAGCTCGTGCTGACACGAGAGAAGAGGAAGTTAAGGTGAGTAGTAATAATTAAGGCACTAAATGATGGAATGAGGCGTTACTTTGCGGAAATCCATGACATACAAATATGCAAATATCTAGCTTTAATTCCGCTGAACAAGATCACTAGTTTGGATGCAGTATGCAGCACCACCCTCCCGCCCACAAGTATATGCACATGCAGAAAGAGTGAAAAAATAATGCAACATTTAGAGCTAGATATTCTATATTATATATTGACTTTTGGGAAAAGTTGTAGAACAAAAGTCATTCACTATTATGTGTACTTTAACACCCTTTCGGATTAGTACCCCCTTTCTGACTAACCTTGTATATTATATATTTCTCGCATCATAGAATACATCATCATCATACACATACACACACACATACCTTATCATTTAGTGTCATTACTTTATTCCCACTTGGTATTTACCTTTTATACAATATCGTCACACTTTATACTATGCAAGATTAGTTTTAAATTGAAGATAGATACTTAATTCGTTGAAGAAGTACTTACGATAAAACTAGTTCCTAAACTAATTGACTAAACCGGTGCTAGCACATAATAAAGTCATAAAACAAAGCTAGTCACTGTACTTCTAAGAAATATGGTAATATTTCCATATAATCAAGCGCGTGGCCTTTATTCCGACGTTCTGACGTAAATCAGCATAAGAGCGTACCTACTAAACCGGATTATAAAACATTCAAAAATGGCATGTGTTATTATCACATATTATTTACATAACAATACAATGGCTAAAAAAGTTGTCTGAGTCAGTTCAGCATGATCATACATGTTCCCGAAATGGGACAAAATACGATTACAGTAATAGGTCCACAACTATTGTATGTCTAAAATATATTTTAAGAACACTGGGGCCCAACTCTCCTAAAATAAATTGTTGCCAAACGCAATCGAATCACAACCGTCATCGTCAGTCAGTTTTTGTTTTCGAAAACTTTCAAAATGATTGATTTTGTTTTTTGTGTCAAACAATTTGATAGCTTTTGAAATTGAGAACTGGGGCCTAATTCTCCTAAAATAAATTGTTGCCAAACGCAATCGAACCACAACCGTCAGTCAGTTTTTGTTTTCGAAAACGTTCAAAATGGTTGATTTTGTTTTTTGTGTCAAACAATAAGACAGCTTTTGAAATTGAGAACTGTCTGAATGAACGGTTCAGCCTTGGTTCGGTTGTGATTTATCAAGATTTATTTTAGGAGAATTACGCCCCTGTTCATAGCACCTCGGCCCTCGGCCTGCGGTATCCAGTTAAATACATGCCTTTTCACGACGTGACACCATCTGGCTGTGAGACATAGCTGTGCTACAATTATCTTGTTTATTGTTCAATGAAAAAAAAAGAACAACAAGATAACATTTTTAAATATCTACTTAGACTAACCTCCGGTTTCTGATTTGAGAATTCGGGATAAGCAAATAATAAAGTACAAAGTTTTAAAAAAAATGCTTTAAAATCCATATTTTTTTTGACAACTCCATACTCAAATGTTACATAAGTATTTGCTTATCCCGAATTCTCAAATCAGAAACCGGAGGTTATTAATCTCTACTAAGTAATATTATAAATGCGAAAGTCACTCTGTCTATCTGTGACGCTTTCACGCCGTAACCGCTGAACCGATTTTGATGAAACTTGTTACAGAGATATTCTGGAACCTGGAGAAGAATATGGGCTACTTTTATACCAAAAAAATACGGAATACGCGATAAACGCGAGGCCGCGAGCGACTTCTAGTTATTATAAATTGCCCTTCAAACAAACATTCGATAAGTTTATGCACTTCAATGAATTAAATCTTCATCAATTCCTTAAAAATGAGTCTTCTTATCTCGTGTCAGCAAGAGCGATACGAGAATAGTTCATGCCCCGTGTTGAATAGACTAGCCCTCTCTGCAAGGTTGGTGGCGGGGCTGACTGCCCAGGATGCGCCGGACGTAGGTACTTCGAGTCTCGTCACTCCTGGAGGCTCTTTTAATGCACCCTAATAAATATTTACAATTACAACAAAACAAATGATTAGAATAAGGAATATGCATCTAATTCAAAACTCTTTAATTATTTAAATATACATTGTACAGGAGTCAAGACAGTAATTGCATTTTTTTAAATTTTTTGACGCATTCCTTATTTAACAATTCACTATTTTACATTAAAAAATTTTTGTGAGACGGAACGCAATCTCGAAACGCGTCGTCTTCGAAAATGCTGAAGTGACATCAAAATCCATGTTAATAAAACTTTAAATAATCTTTTCTTAGCAAACTTTTTGATTTCTCACTAAGGTAAGTTAGTACGCGCGATTTCTGCTTGAATAAAGCATAATAAAAAATTTAATTGATATGATTTGTGGCTAAAAAAGAGATGTAAACAAAGCAGTATCGTGGATTATGACGTCGCATTATGGCCGCGAGAATAAAGCATGTTTGAACTGTAGAAGAAAATTGTTGAAGTTTAATAATTGTTTTGAGCAACAAACAATAGTAACATTTGACTTTCATTACTTTTCTTGGGTTTATATTAATATGCTTTATTGATTAAGAGAAAAAAAAAAATACTTGCATAATAATATGCATGACATTAAATGTCGTTAAAAAAAACTTTTGACTTTGTTTTAGTCTAAAATCCAATAAGAAAATGAATTTCATGTACAGACATTATCAATCTCGTTGCAAAAACTATGTTTACTCACAGGACAGGTTTTTAAGGTCACGCATATAATTCTAATGCTAAACAAAAACGCTCAGACGTGTTCAGATCATCGTGTGTTTTTAGCGTGTTTCACAACAAAATGAAGTATTTTATTATAATTACTTTTATAGTTTTAATACAGTTTACGAAAAGTCAATATGAAGAAGATTTCGGTGACGACGGAGGATTATTTGGTTATGACGAAGCATTTGACAAAGAAGATGATACGCCGAAGCCTATATATGACTTAAAAGATGCACCAAAATTGTTTAAAAAATTTATCAAAGACTACAACAAGAAGTACAAAGATGACGAAGATTACAAAAAGCATTACAAGAGCTTTGTGGAGAACTTGAAAGAAATCAACAGGATCAACGGTGATAAGGAATATAGTTCGACGGCTGATATTAACTTGTTCTCAGACTTTACCTCAATTGAAAGACATTCCCTATTTGGAGGTTCTCCTTGATTTTTTCATAGGTGAGTGTTTTATTAACGAGGTTTTTGTTGATTTTGGTTTCCTGTAATAAGTGTTCTGTATTATTTTTGGAGGAAAATATCTAAATAGTGTTAGTAACAAGTAGATCAATGAGGCGTTCTATTAGAAACCCTAGACTAGGGTTTCATCCATTCAATATTTCCTCTTTAACAAACACCTCAAACTTAGCATCTAAGTTACACGGTGGATTAAGCAGGGGCCCAATTCTCCTAAAATAAATTGTTGCCAAACGCAATCGAACCACAACCGTCAGTCAGTTTTTGTTTTCGAAAACTTTCAAAATGATTGATTTTGTTTTTTGTGTCAAACAATTTGATAGCTTTTGAAATTGAGAACTGTCTGAATGAACGGTTCGGCCTTGGTTCGGTTGTGATTTATCAAGATTTATTTTAGGAGAATTAGGCCCCTGTTCATCCAAAGGTTGTCTGGTAGATATCGCTATCAGCGACAAGACCGCCATTGTACCCTTCAATATATGATATTGTATAAGAACTGTGTTGCAATTTTGGTGTACAATAAAGTATATTCTATTCTATTCTAAGCTGTTTATGAAAAGATATAACAGTTGAGTTATCATATCTAGTTGAGTTATCATCTCTATCTACTTAAATTGTCGTTGCACAACTATACTGTCTGTTTTACGTTTACGCAGAATTAGTAGAAGAAATAAAGTTAAGGATGTAAATATTAACCTCCATATTTATATTTCCAATAACACCAGACCACCAGGAACTGGTCTGTTATCGGTTAGCGTTATCTGAACAGCCACAATTTTAGGTCTAAACGCACAACACAGGAAGCTGCAATGCGGACAACCAAACGTAGTTACGTCGCCTGGTTCTGACGTATTGTATGAATGTGCTTTGTTGTGGAAAGACTACTGACCCTTCACTGACTTGACTTATTAATTCCAGTGTACAATTCACAACTATCCAACGAAAGCATTGCTGAAGATTGTGCGAACGTTCATTTACTTGTGGACTGTATTTGATATAATTAGACATTTGTATAATTTTGCACTGAATCATAATAATAGGTACAAACAGCTCGCACTATCGCAGCGAGAGAGGCAAAAGTCATTAAGAATAGTGTTGTCATAACATTAATATAGGGGTGCATGAAAGGAGCCTCCACTAGTAACGATACTTAAGTAGATCCGGCGTACTATCCTGCGGTTTCTGAATTGAGAATTCGGGATAAGCAATAATTAAGTAGTATTTGAGTACGGAGTTGTCAAAAACATGACGGATTTTAAAGTACTTTTTTGACAACTCCGTACTCAATTATTGCTTATCCCGAATTCTCAATTCAGAAACCGGAGGTATGTCTAGTGTGCCCCGCGACCAACCTTGCTGACTAGCTAATCGTTTCACCACTGAATAAGCTGTTCTCAAGGTGTACACACCTTCATATACCTCGTTGAAGTCGTCGTACAAGAAAAGAAGAATCAATATAAAATAAAAAGTATTAAAATAATATTTCTGTTGGTATTGCCAACAAAGATCGGTAGATTTATAGTCCAAGTTGAGAAAACGTTTAAAATTATTAATTCGTTTTTTTTTTGTCAGAAAGTTCTCAGCCAGAGATTCCTAGATCCTACTAAATTACGATATGTTCACCCGCTATGTGTGCACCATAGGGACACGATAAAACATCAGCCTAACTCAATAGAAGTTTTAATTTTCAAACTATTACTTTCAAAAGCACTCGACTAATTGTAACATTGTTACAAAGTGTAGTAGGAACTAATATGTAGAAGCCATGTCTTCAGACGCTCGAACCAATTCATCAAGTTCATCAAATTCAGTCTAGTTACTGAAATTAGTGTTTGCATACATATAGATATGTCGAGTTCAGTGTGATTATTACTAACTCTTAGGCCCGCTTGCCTAAGATGAAATGTCATTGTATTTCAGTCAATTGTTGGTAGTTGATAGAAGATAGAATGACATTTTAAATATGTTTAGCACTAAATGTATTTATCGAGTCGTTGTAGAAGTGGACCTTAGAGTATGACTGGATTTAAATAAAGCCAATGTACAGTCAATAAAAGAGTTAGGTATACCGGCAAACAATCAATGCACTATGCAAAGCGACGGTCATCGTAATTGTGCACGTAATAACTTTTTATACGCAAGACACGCTCAGACAAGCGATGACAAAGACTTGGCCACTCAACATACGCATAACTCTGTTGATTCTTTGGTTCTTTTTAAAAAACGTTGCCCCACACTAAGATTTCTCTTGTATCGTGGGTGCGTTTACAGACACAAATCTCACAAACAAACGCCCAGACCCGAAACAACCATCTGCAGGCCACACACATTTTTGTTCCGTGTGGAAATCAAACCCACGACCCGTAGCGCAGAAGCCAATCGCTTAGCCACTGCACCAAACGTGTCGTCAAATTCGTGAATACATTCGTGTTAAAACACGAATGTAATTCGTTGCCTGTATACTTGTCTCTTTGGTTGACGGTACCTAAATGCTAGACTTAATTGGGTCTTATACGTTTTTTAATTTCCTAAATATTCATTAAAAGCGTATGGAAATAAGCGCTGTTAAATTTGGTCACATTAATAATCCCGGTCAAAGAATTTTGCATAGGGACATTTTCGCCTTGTCGTGGAAGGGTCGAGGCATAATGAATTAAATTAGGTACCACTGATAACCTCTCCGCACAATTTTGGGACTGGTACTAGGGACAAAACAAAGACATACTTATACATAAAGGCACTGGATAGGATTTACTTAATTTTTTTTATCGAAATTATTTTATTAGCTTATTTAATAGCACGAATATTTTATACAAAGAGTTCAGGTAGCACGAATTTAATAATATTTGCTATTCAAACTATCAAAACTATCGAATAAGTTTGGCTTTCGTTTCAAACGAAATTAATGTGACGATATTTTTACGCCTCACTTTATGAAACATTTACACAAGTTTTGTAACTGACTCAAATGCCCATTAAATTCCAAAATCAATCAGTCATTTAACGTTGTAAATTAAATATGTTGGGCAATAAAAAATAAAATCATTATTATAATATTATCTAAAAAATTAAAGAGCTTTAATTGACTATAATTTAGAAACTGAATCACACAGCAATTATATATACATCGATCTATTAAAATAAATTACGAAGATGAACATAAAAACAGAGATTATATTAAGAAAAAAATTGATGAAATGAACATAAATCTGATTAAAAACAAAGTTCAAGATCAAGCGAGTTCTTTAACTTTATTACGTCATACTGTACACATGTAGAAACATTAATATATAATTAGGTGTTAATTTAAACAAACACAGTCAAATATTGTTTATTTTAAACAACAGAAAAGTTGGTTCCTTATTCCGTATGTTTTTGTTTTGATTTGAATATTAATTTGAAATTAGCAAAAAATATAAAGGAATCTTTAAGATCTTCAACATTCCTTACAAGTTTTAAAAGTCAATTGATGCTAGCAACTTGTTTTTGCTAAGTAGATACTGCTTCATCAAACTGGTATGCGTTCTTGTCTGATGGATATCCGCCATCTAATATCTTTATTATCTTCTCTACATTTCTTGCTCTCGCTATAATAGCCAGTTCTTCTTTAAGAAATCCATCCTGGAGTCAGTCGGCCCTAGGACGAACGCGATAGGGCGAACGGAGCAGCCGCTCCAGGCGCCAAATCCCAGGTGGCGCCTCAATCAACTGGTATATATTAGGGGCAATCAAGGGGGGCGCCATATTATGGATCTGGCTCCATCCTAAAACTTGCCTCGGACCGACACTGCCTGGAGTACTTGCACGTATATAATCTCTACCCCCGAGCCAAAACTTCCTCTGACATGGTCAAATAATTTAATTGATAAGACTTATCGCAGCAAAATCATTTAACTACCTAATTATATTAGCATTCTTTATAGCCCGGTTCCTATGAACAAAAACTAATCGTTTTGCTTAACAATGGTAGAATTTTTTAGTGCCAATCTGGGGATATGAATAGAATCGTAAGCTAAGTTTAACAGTTTTTGCTCCATTTATATCCAAAAATGCATGAGTCTTAATTTTAACCAATAACGCTCGGTAAATCATAGGAATCGGCCACTAGATTGTATTTCCAGATACGTCTCTATAATCAGTGCAAGGTCATTGTAATTCTAACAAAATGTTATTTTTTCTCTGGTCTATATCCCAATCTCTTTCCTTCGTTATTACTAAAAGCAATCGATAATGCACAAAAGGCGGATGTTTTTCCAATGCGCTGTTCTGGTTGTCAAAATATTAACAATAAGATAATTTATGTGATTTTGGCATTGTTTTCTAAGTACCTAAGTAGTTTCTTTTGTCACCAAAACCTTTCCAGACATAAAAGAATACCATAACTCTTTGGCAGGGGAAAAGACCTTGCTAATGTCAAGTGGTACGAGTCCGAAACTGAGAGTTATGTGCATAACGCCTGCTCTGTGATTTATCTCGTTTCAGATTCGACCCGCATACATATGTATGTGTGACCACATACATTTTAACAAACCGTTTTCGACCGCTATAGGAGTGCCACGTGCTCTTTCAATTTAACGAAATTTATGTGAAACTTTACTGTTTTGTTTTTGTTTCAGAATGCAGTGCCATTGCTGGGTTCCATTAGTCTACGAGATCTCCCCGCCAATAAAGAAAATATTAGGATTATTAAAAAAAACACAAAATTGAATCTTGGTTTTTATTCTCTTTTTTTATAGCTCTTCAATGAAGTACACGAACACTGTCCTTTATGAGGATAATTCATCTCAAGTTTTTCAAATTTATTTCCATTTCCGTCTTACATAGGTGAAAAATGTATGGTATTTTTAAAATATATCTAGCGGAGATTAGTAACGGACTTCTGCCTTCGAATCAAACCAAAATCTTTTTTGGACCAAATTAAATCTTGGTTTTTACTCTTCTATTACGTACACAAACACTGGTCTTCATAAGAACACTCCATCTCATCTATTTCCATTTTCGTCATAAGTAGGTGACCATACATTTTTAAAGTAGGTATATCTAGAGGAGGTTATTAACTGACTTATGTTTAAAACTTCTGTTATGAAACTGATTTTTTTTCCTTTTTGATTAATTTTAAGGTAAGGTTTTTGATTAATGGTAAGTACCTACTACATTTCTCCAAGGTCTGTGGTCAAGACTACATTGTTCTCTCTTAACTATCCTAAATCATAGTACTGTATTCACAGAAATTGTTAAAGATGTCCTTTTTTAAAAAGAGTAACCATGGAGTTTCTTGCCGGCTCTTTTCCATAGGAAACGACTAATTGGAACCGTACACCTAAATTCGACTTTTCATAAGCGCCTGTATGAAATAAAAAGTTTTGACTGTACGCTGCTTACAGACGTAAGTACCTACGTGGTACACAAGCTATACATTCCAGTATGAGCTGATCTCGCATTGTATAGGCTTTCTGTACAATGAAAGATCAGCCTATACTGGAAAATTGTAGCTCGATATGTAGCCGTGTGTACAACCGCGCAGATATACCTAGGTAATCCGCAATGACTATTCTTGTTCTTCATCCTGTCATCATCCTAGCTAGGAGGTGAATTCTACTATCAAAACCGCAGTGATTCAGAGGCGGTTAGAAAACAAACTAAAAAAAAAGTTTGTGGAATTCGCCCCCTGTTGCCAAAGCCCACGTCCGCAATCACTAATATTATACCTGTACGTAATTTATCGTAGCCAACGTTTTAAACATATTTAAAAAACTTAAGAGCGTGTACGCCGTTCGGCATTTCATACAAATTTTCAAGTCCTTATTCTTTGATATGACTAACCGATTTTAATGAAACTTCATACCCATCAGCAGGGTACATAGGAACAAAAAGTTAGTAGAAAACATTTTCGAAAAATAGTATTACAGTTAAATTAGACCGATTTTAAATTTTCCATACAAACAGAAATTTCCAATAATCTTTTTTTAAGTAAGACATTTCGAATATATTTTTACTAACTTTTTAGACCTAAGTATCCTGCTTATGTTTGTGAAGTTTCATCAAAATCGGTTCTTTCATTACTAAAAACAAAGACTTGAAAATATGTATGAAATGCCGTACGGGCGTACACGCTCTTAATAGTGTTTTCTTACGACACACAGGTTTAGGGAGGAAAGTAATACCTCCATTCTGATTTCTGCCGCTAAGCAACATTGTGTCCGGTTTGAAGGGATGCCGGTGAAATTACAGGCAATGAGACTTTCCGACTTTGTTTCTACGGTTGGCAATGCCTGATGCGTTGCAATCTTCTTGGTGTTGTGGGTGTATAGACGGCGGTAACCACTTACCAGGGGGGGGGCGTCAGCTGGTATACCAACCAATTACATAAAAATAAATTTAAAAAAACGCACTTTCCTCGTCTGTCCTTGTCCTTACATAATCACATATAGTAATATTAAATACACATAGTACCTACTAGCTACTAAGACAATTTAGATAAATAAAGACTTGAAACTTGTTTTGTTCAACCAGGGACCCTGACATTCACAGTGCACGGAACACCTACACAACACTTACTACTTTATACATAGGTATATGAGGTAGGTTCCTACAACAGCAATACGTTAATAATTATAGGCTGTATACGAAATTTTAATACTCGACGCAAGCCATAAGTAAGCTTATTCATTAGATCATAATTGAAATGATCTTTCATGTTGTACATTTAAACTTAAAGAAATATATTATTTTAACTGTGAATCCACGTCTGTAAAATCACGTAAATCAGCGAAATCGGCAAAATTTCGAGTACCTACGGCCTCTTAAAAGTTAATATCCATCTATTCATAAGATATTGTTATCGTAAATAATATAACAATACGCGTTATTCCCCGAAGGGTTGGCAGAGGTGTTTAGTACACCCTCATTTCGCCGTTATGTTAAAGTCCCATGTAATAGGGAGCGAGCCTATTGCCATCAACCGGGCACAAATCCAGACTCCGGGCTGCTACTGAGAAATTCCACACGGAAAAACCCAATAACACTTTGCTCGACCTGTGGATCGAACCCCGGACCTCATGCTCAGCAGCCACACTTGCGACCGCTAGACCAATGAGGCGGTATTGTAAATCTAAGGCCGGCCATATACGGGAAGCTCGAGCAGTTAGCCAGTGATAAACATACACGGACAGCTCGAGCAGTCAGTGTATGCCTGGCGACTGCTTGACCGCACGCCGTGCCGCCAACCGCCCGAAGCATTTTTTTTTAAATTTATTACTTGGCCTGCGTTTGGCCGCCATCTCGCCTGATGTTAAGCGATGATGTGGTCTACGATGGAGCACGCTTGCCCAGAAGAAACCGATTCACTCGTGACTTGAAGACACCCAAATTGTAGCTGTCGGGGAACACCCACTCGGGCAGCGCATTCCACTGTTTGGCGGTTTTCACAATGAAGGTGGAATCAAAGCGCTTCGTTCTGGTTTTTGGTATATCAACCATGAACCGATGGCGCTTTTTCGTGCTTCTGGCCGTCCGATAGAAAAAAGGGCGGGGGGGTATTAGATCATGCAGATCTGAAGCACACTCTCCGAAATGTGTCCGATAAAAAACCGATACACTAGCAACTTTGCGCCGATGCTCAAGACTTTGGAGCTTGGTCTGAACAAGGGAGTCGTTGCTGATGAGCTTCTTGGCATGCTTCTCAATGGACTCCAACGCCTCAAGCTGGTATTTCCAACTGTTCGAGCTGTTTCGTGTGTGAACGTACGTAGAAGGCTATAGTTTACTATGCAGTTGCAGCTTAAAGCAGTCGATCCTGACTGCTTTAAGCTGCCCGTGTATGGCCAACCTAACTGTGAATTTTCTTATTCAACAGTTTCGCAAAAACAAACTCGAATATAGCGTTCAAAGACGATACTGACTACAATATCCCAAAGGAGATAATCTAAAGATTCGATAAACTAAGGAACTAGCTCTTTCCTGCGGCTCCGTCGTCACGTAAACTACGCAATGAGCTGATATTTTATAGCCTTGTATATTATAATACAAAGTTTAACATAACAAACGCAAACGAATCTTTATAATGGTGCTTTTTACTAATCAATATTATAAATGAATAAAGAAAATTATTGTGAATTACGTGAGGAGCTCGTGGCTAAATAATTACAGCCGCATAGACCGATCTTCCGGGTTAAGCCACGCTTGCCGAGGTTGGTCTGTGGATGGGTGACCATTTACCATAGCGAGTTTCCTCCGTGCCTCGGAAAGCACGTAAAGCCGTTGGTCCCGGCTGTCATTTGTAGATCTTTGACAGTCGTTACTGTTGGTCAGAAGCCAGAAAGTCTGACAACCAGTCTTACCAAGAGTATTGTATTACCCAGTTACTGGGTTGTGGAGGTCTGATAGGCAGTCGCTCCATGTAAAATACTGATATTCAGCTGCATCCGGTTCGACTGGAAGCCGACCCCAACATAGTTGGGAAAAGGCTAGGCAGATGATGATTGTGAATTACATTATTTTTTTCTGGCTGGAGTTTTTTATTAGTCTTTAAGTAGGTAGAGACACGAAGTAACCGGCAAGATCTAGGAAGCACGAGATTTGATCTCGGGCTCAAATTCAAAGTCAGAAAAAGGTGTATAAATTGTATTTGGTTAAAAAACTATTCACTTTAAAGAAGAACCCAGGCTTCACACTAATGATATAATAGGCACCTACTTATGTATGTTGTAGGGACCCATCAGAGGGTCGAGCTACCTAAGTATCCAGCCCCTATAAAATGGAATTAAATCCAATGCCATCATTGGCTCACTAATATTAAGTTTGGTACATCTACATACACGTCTACCTAACCCTCAAACATCACCAGCGTGAAGATGGTCTAATTAGTTGGTTTTTGATTTTTTATATATTTTATCATTATTTTACTTCGAGCTCCTACAATAATCGAATAGCACGCTGATGTAAGTAAACCAAGAAAAACTAATACAATCTCTCCCTCAACCAATCAATATCTAACATTAGAAACCAAAGTAAAGCACATCAAAACAAGCAAAGAAACTATCTGGAGCATTCAGTCCAATGAATAACAAAGTAGACACATGTTTAGCAAGTCCCATCAGGCGTAATACTATGGGAACTGCTCAACCGGGTACGAGGTAGGTATACCTTTCAAAAAGTACAGTCATGCATGAATGTTGACATTGTCCATAACGCTTAACTTAAACGTGACGAAGAAGTTTAGAAGTTTTTGACAATTCTGGTGGGCCCAGAAACAAACGTTGAAGCGACGCAGGCTTAGAGCAATAAGTATATATGCTCTAAGGACGCAGGTAATTGAAAAGGTAAGATCATACTGCTTCTTCAAATGCTGAAAGTAGGTCAATTTTATTTTATTATAGCAAGTGTTAATTTAATTGTCATACAAGACTTCCAAGTAACCAGGCAGATGCATGCTATCCGATTCCCTCTTAAAGTTTTATTTATTCTACACCGATCATTGGGGTACTGGTACTAGTAGACTAGATACCCAACCTTCAACAAAGCGGGGATATTTATAGAGACCACAGGCAAAAATGTTCTTTCTTCGTAATTTCGTGATATTGACGGTTTTTTTTATGTAATTTAAATTCGCATTCCTTCCAACTTTTACAATGGTTAAAGCACTAAAACGAAACGTTAACTGTTAACGCTGTCAACGTCAATGTCAAATTGACAGAAGCTTAAATTTATCAACACTCGCCACCACTTGAATGTAAAGGTTTTCTTGCCGTAATTTCTTCAAAAATAAATATTTATGTAGTTCCATATATTTGAATAAAATTGAATTAATTAATAATTGAAAATGTTTGTTATGTACTAATAAATGTAAATCAAGACTGCTAGTCGGCAGAACAACGACACTACGGTAAGTTTTTTTTTAATCGAAGCTAGTGGATTGCAGCTGTTTTTAAATTATACGATCAATGAAAGTATTGTAAACATTAAATACCCACGCTATTCTTGAACAGCTGCCACGGTATACGTTGCAAATTCACAGTCAAACAATTAATATCTGAGGAAATTTTGAATAGTTCGAATGTCGAGCGTGTTAAGAAATAAGTGCTTTCACTTAAAATTATTTATATTTAAAAGTGAATTTTATTAACATGTTAATGTAGTTTCATGTGTAATGTTTTATGTGTACTAAATTATAATTAAAGGCTTTTTGTAAATTCAATTACCCATGTTAAGTAGTGCCCCTTGTGCAATTGTTACTTCAATGTATTACAACTGTATTAATTTATGCATTTACTTATACTAAAAATATTTAAAAAAAAACGCTTACAAAAATATTACACTTGAGTACCTGCTTTGATTTTTTTAACAGCCTCTATCTTTTTTTATATGTAACTTATAATAAATTTTACAACTAAGGATCCTTCTGCAGATATTATATATTATAAATACAATCTCAAATTCTTTTTGACTATATTTTCCTTTCGTTTACCTTATCCGGAAAGCATAAAGTGGGCTCGTTGAATGGAGCCTAAAATGTTTCTTAGCCTTGTTGATTGGATCTTGTTTTATAGGTTTTATTGCATAAACATTACTTTTATATTTCTTATTTTAAATATTTATAACAAATATTTTTGTTTATCTAAACTTTACACATGCAGTTTTTTTTTTCTAAAACGTTGCCCCACACTAAGATTTCTCTTGTATCGTGGGTGCGTTTACAGACACAAATTTCACATACACAAACGCCCAGACCCGAAACAACCATCTGTACACCATACAAATTTTTGTTCCGTGTGGGAATTGAACCCACAACCCGTAACATAGAAGCCAATCGCTTAGCCACTGCACCAAATGTGTCGTCAAGAATTAAATTTAACACTTAAACTTTAACTATAAAAACAATATCTAACATTCAATTTACTAACATAAAGAACATAGGTACATCTCATATTCACAAAATAATTCTAAAAGTTAACTTGCCAGTTCTGTATGAAAAAAGGGAGGCGAGTGGGAGTTTATCCATTGGATTAATACAGGCAAATAAAATCAAATAAGTAATAATGAAAATGATTTCATCAAAAAGCTTATATATTTTTTTACCATTGAATGACTCACATTTATTATGAACTTGTGTGATATTTAAAACAACCAAAGTTTTATTTTTTTATTAATATCATCTTGGATTGAGTTATACCTATACAAATGCTGCTAAATCCTAATGATATTAACCACTAACCCATCACTCCCACTGCTGAGTGAAGGTGTTCCCTGAATCCAGCTGAATGTGTCAGGCCTTTGCCTCTTTTGACCAATCATTATCTTATTCAATCAGTGTTGACTAAACATTTCGTAATCCGTAAAATAATATGAACGAAATAGAAAAAAAGGATAATATTATAAAATAGCTAAAGCAGAAACAATAGTGAAGATTATAATTCTCTTACAGATAACATAATAAAACTTATTATGACTGTTAGAAATGTTAAAATATTATTTGCATATGGTCTGCATGTTAATTATTTTGTGTCTTTGTAACTGTAATGTCCAAGTGCATTCAGCATTGAATATTACAGTACTTTATCAGTACAGAAAGTAAATGTTATTTTAATTAATTATTTGTCTTTGAAATTGCATTTGCTTTGTCTAGTATTATTTTTTAATTTTTTTTTAATGAGATAGAACCTACTCTAATATATTTACGTGCTACACAACTTGTTTCTTAGTACATTCATCCTGTACATTCATCCTAATAACATTAGGCCACAATAGTAGAAAAATTAACTATTTTCAAATTTAATCCCTCTTATTCGGGAGATGGTCTATGAAAAACCCAGGTTTAAAAGTAGACTTGTCTCTTTTTGTTATGTGGCATTAGAAAATGATAGGTATCTCTAAAATCTGGGCGTTATCTTAGTCTTAGTTTAAACCATCTTTCGTAATAATGGGAAATAAGTTTAACTTTATCTATATAAATCTCAACTTCATAGGATTGTGTGCCAAATGCCATTTATTTTCAAAATAATTGGCAAAGACATTCAAGTCTAATAACATATTAAATTCTGGGGTTCATATTACTTATAAAGTTTTTTAACAGCTGTTATGATATACTATGTCACTAAAATGTGCGTCGTATTAAAATGTAAGTCAGATCTGATGCCAGCATTTGATAAGCTATCTAGTAACTCCCCCACAATTTAATTCCTGTGGATGTTATAAACACTGATAAATCCGGATATCAAGTTCCGAATTTCCGTTCCGAATTCTATATTAAAAGTTTTAAGTCTTCTAACCTGAAAATATTAACTGCAACGTTGACTCGCGTGGCGTGTTTTATTTTAGGCAGCATGTATATTTAAGGTTCCATACCCAAAGGGTACAACGGGACCTAGAATTGTGTTATACTTACACTTTGTTTATAATCCGCATTTTGCATCATTTCATTTTTGTAAAATATTGCCTTTTGCTGTGTATAGACTCAATTAATTTATTCGCATGACAAACAGATAATATATGTTTTAGGGGAGTTTGTTGCGACATTTCTTCTTCACAGCAAAAACACTAGGAAGAGGTGAAGGGAGGGCGCTTTTGGGGGCTGTCTTTTATGTACCTAATATTGACGTTCAAAAAGAACTAAGTAATTCTAGTATATTTTGAATAAATGAGTTTTGAAGTTGAAGTTGAACAAAGTTGGAAATCTCATGGTGCCTTTTCAAACCGAAACACAGCAAATGCACCTGCTTAGTGGCAGAAATGGGTATGGTGTTAATACTTACCCGGACGTACGACACACAAGGAGCTCTACTACTACTGAAAGCCTGAATTCTGTATTTAGAGATTCGAAGTTTCTTACTTAAAAAAGTTGTTCGAATAGTTTTCTACTCTTTGCCGATATAAGCAAAGAGTAGAAAAATATTCGATTGCGATACAATAACTTATTTCCCTTTACATATTTGTATAGGAAACATATTTACACATTTACATAATGGGGTGCATGAAAAGAGCCTCCACGAGTGACGAGTATAAGTATGTCCGCCGCACCCTGGGCAGTCAGCCCCGCTACCAACCTTGCTGACTGGCTAATCTTTTCACCACGGCATGAGCTATTCTCGTATAGCTCGTACCGATACAATAGAAGAAGATAGGAAACAACACCAAATTAAAGAGTGATAAATCATTTTATTTAATGTTTGTTAAAATATAACACTGCAAAAGTTTTATTTCAACAAACGAAATTGAATGCTTTATGCCATGATAACGCAACAAATGTACAGATGCCAGCACATCAAGCTACCCGAAATTGTCAAATTTTCCCAATCAACCTTGAACCTAATGCTTTTGCGATAAAGATGAAAATGTATTGAAGAAATTTGACAGATTGTAGTAGCGTGCTGGCGTGTCTGTACATAGTATGTATGTATTATGGTACAGACGTCAGCACATCAAGCTACCCCAAAACCGTAAAATTTTCCCAATCAAACTTAAACCTAATGCTTTTGCGATAAAGTTGAAATTCTATTAAAGAAATTTGACAGATTGTAGTAGCTTTATGTGCTGGCGTCTGTACCTACATAGTTAATACGCGAATCAATTGTAACGAACAACTTGTGATGCAATCTAATCGTTTAGATATTTATTGCTTCTTACTGTTTAACAAGCTATTACACCCATCGGTACTTGCTTGAAAAAAAAACATCTGCTCTCCTCAATAAGAATAAAGACTGGTTTACACGAGGATAGTACTTCTCGATGCGAGGCTCATGTTATTTCTGTTTTCATCGCTGAGATAGACAAAGTCGGAACGAGTCTCGCTTCGACAAACTATCCTCCTGTATCAGCCTTTATTCGAACGAGAATGTTTAAAGGATTCAGTAAGAAAACTCATTAAAAAAAGTTACCTATTTATTTAAAACAAGCATCTGATCGGCCCAGTGATGCACAAGAAGGGTTGTCTCTATCTATGAACTAAATTAGCCTAAGTTGATCAATGATTTCAATCGAGTGCACTTAAAGCGAGATAGCCACAATAGTTGACCGCGGAACTCAGCAACCATATTATCCCTGAAATGACACCGTTATTACTGTTACGCATTATTCTTTCTCTTCCCAGTTATAAATCGACATTCATCTATTTTAAGACATGGAAATGGCCGAAAGCTTCCGAACATTCACCGGAACTTGTTTGTCTCCGAATAAAGCCCTGTTCATACAACACTTCCCTTTTTATTACTTACTTTAAAAAAAAATATATATATATTCCATGCAATCCATATTTACAATGTTTGCACACTAACTTACGCTTTTTCAAATGTCCTCGATGCAAGAAGTATTTATACATGGGTTCTTTTTTTTTCGGTAAATAACATACAAACAGGTTTATCTTTGATATGTATCGAGGGAAGTTACGAGGGGCAAGTGCGCATGCGCCTGTCGACAGTCGTATAGCCGGGTCAGTCTGTGATCGAACGTTTATGTGAAGTGCCCGCGCAGTTTTGCACGCAAAAACTTTCAATTAAAATATGGTTTATATTTTTTCATTCGTAATTTTTTATCGCAAGTGATAGTGATTGTATTGTAACATTATTTTTATAGTAAAGTTGTGGTAAGATTGTTTATTTTTCATTTACACGAATGTGTAGTGTTTTATTTATGTACAACTATTTTGTTTAGGTAGTGTACAATTATTTTAATTTTATAAAAATAATAATAGCAAAACTTTTTAATGACTATTTAACCCTTTTTATAATTTTTGTATTATAACTTTCGTGAAACACATTCATATTTATGATAAGTTACGGTTTACTCACGTGCATTTTTCGGGATTGCTCGACTAGTTTCGGACCCAAACGGAGGCCTTAATCATGAGCTGATCACGCGGCGAGGTCGCGAGTCGAAACTTTTTACAAAGTTTACAGACTTATCATAGAATGAATATTAATTCCGTTTACTACACATTTAAGACACTTAGAAGAAAATAAACCATCCGCGAACATCGATAGTCCGAAGTATACACCAAGGAAATATACTTTACATATTTTTTTTTATAATTTTCCTTATTTAATATTCTATGAATTCATGGCAGCCGCTCCATGCAAAATACTGGTATTTAGCCGCATCTGGTTAGACTAGAAACTGACCCCAACATAGTTGGGATAAGACTAAGTAGAACAATATTCTAATAATTCACTACAATACAGGTGAAATCCTACCTACATCACCCATTTGCGTATTATCAGCAGTGATCGGAAAAGGGTAGCTAATTTACCTAAACTTCAAAGAACAGAGACAAAAACTGGAGACTTCCTTACGACAACATTTTTTTTCGGGAGAATTTTCTCGGAGATTGTCTTTCATTTGTTTTCTAAAAATAAAAGACAATCTCCTTTTTTGAAAACAATAAACAATCTCTTTTTTAAAAACAATGAAAAACGTGTCATCTGGTTTTGTGACAATTTTGGGAAACAAAAATAGGAAACGAATTTAATTGTTTTCTGTACTATTAACATTAATATTAAATGTACTTTAGTGATGTCCCGAAACCCGGAATAATTTTCACGAAAAAAAATGTTGTCGTAAGGAAGTCTCCAGTTTTTGTCTCTGTTCTTTGAAGTTTAGGTAAATTAGCTCACCTTTTTCCGATCACTGATTATCAATTATATCATGAACTAGAGGTCACCAGCGGCTTCGCGTGGATGTCGTTTATCGCGTATTCCCCGTTTTTCTCTACTATAATATGTATGTATTATACATATAAAACTTCCTCTTGAATCACTCTATGTATTAAAAAAACCGCATCAAAATCCGTTGCGTAGTTTTAAAGATCTAAGCATACATAGGGACAGACAGACAGCGGGAAGCGACTTTGTTTTATTTTAAACTATGTAGTGAAGAAGAATGAATCAAATTTTACATGCAAAACCTGATCAAGTTAAATTGTTGGCAAAAGTAATTTCTTCTTCAAAATGAAACCTAATATTCTCCTTGAAGCCAATATCTACAAGGTTAGTCAGAAAGGGGGTAGGTACTAATCCGAAAAGGTGTTAAAGTACCCATAATAATGAGTAACTTTAGTTCTACCACTTTCCGTTAAAGTCAATAGTAGCTGTTCAAAAATTACAAAAAAAAATATGCTAAAATCTATCTATCCTCAGCTATTACTTTTTAGGTCATATTTGGGGTCACGAATTAGAAACTCCATTTTCTCAATTCGTAACTAGGGACGAAATTTTTTTGAAAAAACTAAAATAAAAATAATTTTGGAAATAAAAATTATAGAATTTTTAAATTTTAACACTAGCTTTAAAACTGTCATCAGTGATACTTTAAGTGGCCTGCGGATTAGTACCCCCTTTCCGACTAACCTTGTATAGACTTAAATTCTTCAAACAGCTTATCGACTACTGCCTGTACCTTGAAAAGGAAATTGTACAAAAGTCAGAGGCGATCACAATAAGTGACACCTGATCAAGCAACATTATCTCTGTCCAAACAGTGTGAATACAGTTTATTTCGTAAATAGGTAAATAACTGAAAAATGGTAGTTTACTGAATAAATTTTAGGAATGAATTGAATGAAAAGACGAAAGCCGGCGCACATATGACGAGGCGCAGCGCAGAGCATTTTTCACTGTCAAACTATTATAGTCATTGTTCGCGTTGAAATAATATCGAAAATCAAGGAACTATGTGCGCCTGCGCGAGCTGCGCGCGCCCGCGCTCTTGCTCACGCAATCGCGTTCCGTATTTCAACGTGAACAATGTCGATAATAGTTTGACAGTGAAAAATGCTCTGCGCTGCGCCTAGTCATATGTGCGCCGGCCCTAAAATTAAATCTACATATTTAATTGATAAAAAAACCATTTTGCATACATCTAAAGCAGTTAAATGATGTATATAACTTTTTCTATTTTACATTCTTCGTTTGTTCTCGCGAGCTATGAGAATAGCTCATGCCGTGACTGGTAAAACGTCAGTCAGCAAGTTTGGTAGCGGAGCTAAATGCCCAGGCTGCGCCTGACGTACTTACAGTACGCGTAAAATAACTTGGCCGCTCTGAAACCAGGGTTTCTGCGTTCTGTTCCTCACTTCAGGGGGGCAAAGTTATTTGTTACTCATAAAATAACTTTGCCGCTCTGAAACCAGGCCGAGCGTTCTGTTCTGCACTTCAGAGGGGCAAAGTTAATTGGTACGTAAAATAACTTTGCCGCTCTGAAACCAGGCTTCGAGCGTTCTGTTCTGCACTTCAGAGGGGCAAAGTTAGTTGGTACTCGTAAAATAACTTAGCCGCTCTGAAACCAGGCTTCGAGCGTTCTGTTCTGCACTTCAGAGGGGCAAAGTTAGTTGGTACTCGTAAAATAACTTAGCCGCTCTGATACCAGGGTTTCTGCGTTCTGTTCCTCACTTCAGAGGGGCAAAGTTATTTGTTACTCATAAAATAACTTTGCCGCTCTGAAACCAGGCCGAGCGTTCTATTCTGCACATCAGAGGGGCAAAGTTAGTTGGTACGTAAAATAACTTTGCCGCTCTGAAACCAGGCTTCGAGCGTTCTGTTCTGCACTTCAGAGGGGCAAAGTTAGTTGGTACTCGTAAAATAACTTGGCCGCTCTGAAAACAGGCTCTCAGCGTTCTGGTCCTCACTTCAGAGAGGCAAAGTTATTTAACGCGTACTGTAAGTATCGTGGAGATTCTTTCAATGCAAAGCCTGTACCTACCTGTAATTTATTTTAAAAGCAATACATTTGAAACGTTAATTTGTCAAACGCTGTTTGGTCACATTACAAGCACAGCTAATACATAATCCACTACTGTATAAATATTAGCATAACAATTATTCAAACATATAATTTACATATTCAGGTGTACAAAGAAAATAGTCAATTTTTTTCGGGGGCCCTTTGTTGCCTTACTAGCAAAATTAATAAAATATTGTACTTATGTCATTCAATATTGTACCTTGGCCCTGTTGATATACATCCTTTTTGATCAGCCCCCTGATTCAGAACGAATCGATTAGTACTTATCGAATGATTCGGTAAGCTATCTCTTTTCCTCTCGTTACGAGAATCGTAGACGGAACGAGATAACAAACGGAATCGGTCATTAACTTCTTATCGTAAAGGTTCTGAATTCAGCCCCCCTGATTGGTAGGACGACGCGACACCGAATTTCTGTACCTATAATAAATAGAAGTCAAAACATCCATACACACTAAAAACATTTACTAATTGAAAACCGATAAAATTAAAATTAATTGATTGGTGATAACAGTTTGAATAAAATTATAAAGTTCAACAATCGCATAAATGTTACGTTTTTGAATTCAGTCTGCTTACAAAACAATGTAAATATTATTCAGTTGTTTAGTTTATAAAGGCATGGACAAGTGTTTTCTACGTAACAGGTTCGTATTTCATTACAAAATTCAAAAATCTGACGTTAATGTTTTCAAGAAGTTTCGTTAAAATACAATGCCCTACTTTGACAGTACTTAGTGTTTAGAAAGTCGGTACTGTGGCTTCTAATGTTGAAGTCTGACGTCAAAGCGGAGGTCTAGATAATTAGTTTTTATTGTGCACTGAAAGAATTTAAAATGAGCCTAAGCTGAGCGCTTTCTGCGTATCTTAGTTGCGAGAGCTAGACGGAATCAGTTTTTACTTTTGTTCAACACTGACTAGGCTAAACAAAACAATTTAATGAATTTCTTGAACCCTTTTAATTGTTGTGCAACAATCTTAATCCTCAAATTGGAACCAAAAAAATTAAGGTACAAGGTAAGGTACTTTCGGTACTTTTATCTTAAATGTTATATCTTGTTTTCTTGCACAATAAATTGCTGTTATATATTTTTACATCACGTGACGTAACTATTACTTAGCTACTCGTTAATATGCCATTAGGTCTAGTTGTTATCAACGAATGTTACGTAACCTATTTTCTGTACGATCGAGTTTATCTGTTTTATGAACAAACTCTCTGTAATCAAAATCGTACAATCGTAATATAGCCTTTGATATCAAGAACGAATTGTTTTGATCAGCTTGTTATACACCTCCTTATTCGAGACCCACAGTTTCTGTGATCTGATTTCGAGACGATTCCAACATCGACAGCTTTAAATAATCAAAGATCGACAGTATCATGATCTCAAATAGTTAATCGAATAGGTATACCATTTATCTACTAGCTTTTGCCCGCGGCTGCGCTCGCATTAATTTAGATATAAAAAAAACTCTTAACACAATATAAAGTTTCTATAATAATATAATTCAGTCATCATTTGAAAGACACGTGGCGCCATCTATGAACGTTATTGTTGTTTTCCTCGGGAACAGTACTTTTTTTCGGGATAAATGGTACCCTATGTCCGTTTCTGTACACCTGACAACGTATATGCAAAATTTCAGGATGATCGGTTCAGTGGCTTAGGCGTGAAAGGTAACAAACAAACAAACTTACTTTCGCATTTTTAATAGTAGTAAGGAAGTCATCATTACTTTATTTATCTTTAATTTAATATTCATAATTATTAAACCCCTTCATATGAAACGAATACCAATATACCATCAATTGATGCCGGAAATAGGAGCCTCGTATCCTTGGAAACGACTGCTTAAAGTCAACTGAATTTTTCATCAAACAAAAATCATGCTAGCTTTGTTTTACTTTCAGCGAATTCAAAGGAACGTGTTTTATATGAGGTATTGTCGAGTATCGGTTTTTGGTTCAGTCCACGAGATCGTGGCACTCACGAGTCACGTATCAAGTGACAAACGCTGGAATGTTCTTAGGCTAGAGAAACCTACACCAACATGAACAGAATGTGGCTTCGCAATAAAATTCTTATTCGCTTTGTTGCCAATATTTCTTACGACATTCGAATAAAGGGTTTCTGATATAAAAGTAAACATTTCAAAGGCACAAATTTTCTTTATTCTTTCCTTCATAAATAATATATCGCTGCGCATGTACATTTTGAAATCATATCACGTAATTATTAGGTATGTTACCTTCAAAACTTAGATACACTACACGCGAAATAGCTTTTTTGTTTTTGGTAGAAGCAGCAAGCGTTTGCAGCATCCCAATTAGGTTTAACTCAATATACTTGCGTTAATAAAGAAAAAGAAAATATTCGTGGTCTTTCATAAAAGCTTATAACGTATTTAAGCACTGGCATTACTCTTAGGGAACGTAGGAAGAATACTAATATTAGTGCTAGGGAAAGTTGGGTAGGTATATGTTAGCACATAGCTGTGTAGCAAAACAACGCGCCAACGTGCGGATAATCTGGTAGGCTTAGGAAATTAACATCTGGTTAATCCTACATTATTAACTATTCAAAAATAAATACTCTGTTACATTTTTATAGGAATAAAAATAGTCAAAAATCGTGTTAAAGCTACAAATACACAGCAGAAGGAGGTGACTTCCATAGTCATGTAAAGTGAATTAAAGCAAAGAAAAAAAAACCTTGTGCATTACTTTACTCAGATACTCTTACCGAAATAACTATTAGTTAAGTTTGTTTGTTTACTACTGCAATTTCTTTTCGTTTTAATTAAATTGAAATTACAAAATGTGTTTTACCAAATCGCGGTGATGTAAACAAAACAAATACATTTGTACTCCACTTCACTCACTCTTTACAATACACTTTTATATAAATTATATACAACAATACTTTCTCCTTTTGTGACGCTAAATAATAGCGAATAAAAAAATATATGCAAAAACGGTAAAGAAATAACACACTCGACAACACGGCATCGCCACCGTTGTCGCCGAAAATTGGTCCAATGATATTCGAACACGATTTTCTCAGTACTTACCGTCTCTGTATTGAACGTTTTGAGTTCCAGCATATATAAAATCTCTTTGAGTTGAAGCACTATTGGACTCAACTTACAATTTATGCGGTGCAAATGCCGTGTTTTCATGAGTTTCTTTGACATTTTCTTAGAATAAGGAACGGTGCGGAAATATAGTTTGTGAGTGATGCACGCCGTTAAGTTTGATAACACAGTTTACTATCAATAAACCCATAAGTTTTTTTTGTTCAATATTACAGTAGCTACAAATGCTGAGAGTGCAAAATCGTGACAAGACTGTGAGTAACATTTTTATCTGTCGTGACGGGGCTATTTGCTAGGAAATCGCGTAATCTGTCGAGACAACGGTACTCAACACCAGTCACTCAGCAAGTTTTACGAGTTCTGCAATATAAGGTAACACGCTAAAATCTATACACAATGGTCCGAATACTTTTGACAGGGTGTGATGCAAGCGCAGCAAAATTTACGGGAAACTATCTCAAGTTTATAACTTTCGATCTGAAAACAATACGCAAGCAATTGTTTCTAGATTGTTTACTTTGAAAGTTTTATCATTCTTTAACTATGCGCGAATTCAACAGCCACAATTTCAGAAATGTCGTGTTTTTTCAGATCTTTCACGGATTTTAGTCTTGGATAGACTGATTTTTTACATCGTATTTCTCTAAAGTGAACCTTCAGCCCTTTCTGAAATTAATTTTGTTGCTCATTGAAGGCGTGCGAACCTGTCGTCGCTGACTCCCGATAACATTGACTGATCGGACGTTGGACGGCTGGAATAGATGAGAGAAGTACGTGCTACGTCCGAAACTCCGCGTGATGAATCGGCGACTTGTAATCGTTGGACTAACACGGGTACCGTAATTTGTTAAGGGAAAGTTCATTGGGTCCTGGGTCCTGCAGATGTGCACTATCATCTGTTGTGAACGAAAACGCGACATGTTTATTTATGGACCCTTAAATTGACTTTGGATTTTTCTTTTTTTAGCAAACGAGAACACTTGTTGTATAAAAAAATAAAGTTAACCTAATAAAAGATTCGTTGAAGATCCTTGCTTCTAGATATAACATATCTACCTACCTTGTGCTCTTCACGTATAGGTACCTTAATATATTTTTTCTTAGAATTCTTAATACCTCGTACCTTTGCTTTGAGATTTTCCGTCTCAGCACTAATATTTGCGTCTACTAGGCCCTCAGAATCAAACTAGACTTCGATTCTTCTGCTCTCGTCTTTGAGTACAGGCAGACGCTAGAAAAAACAGGTCGCAGGTTCTGTATTAATGAGAAGAACGTGCCGTGCTTGCGACGGGGCTTGAAACAAATCGATGTCTCGTAATCGACAAACTCGCATTTCGGGCAATTTGTTCGAGTGAAAATATCACTAGATACTTTTTATAACACTTGCTCGGTATTTATCTCAGTCACTAAACATGGCCCGTCATGTAACGAGCCAGGAAGAAAGTAGAGCTTGACTTAAAAGCAAATTCTTTGCGTACTTTCTTTAATATAAATCTTTGACACTAAACGTCTGAAAAATGGACTTTGAAGTCGCCATTTTAAGTAGAATTTGAGTATTTATGATTAGTTAGGGTTTGTTCACGTGCATTTTTCGGGATTGCCCGACTAGTTTTGACTCGCGACCTCGCCGCTTGTTCAGCTCACTATCAAGGGCTCCGTTTGGGTCCGAAACTAGTCGGGCTATCTCGAAAAATGCACGTGAGTAAACCCTATCTAATCATAAACATGAATGTGTGTCACGAAAGTTATAATACAAAAAGAGAATTTGAGTTCGATTATAAATTATATCGATTTATTAGCGTGATTATATCCGGCTATAGCAATAAACTAGTAATCTGAATAAAGAGGTTATTTACACAGTCTGCGTTTTTTTATAAGTATTTCCATCTAGACATATACGAATGCCACTATATCGGGTGTAAAAAGACCCTTAACGATAACGAAAACCACATATTCTACCCTTCATTTGGATCATTTTTTTCTACTAGGCCATAACTGTGAAATCATTAGTTTTGGAGATATTGAAGGTCTAAGTATGCTTTTTTTTTAGTTTTTTCCAAAAACGAATTCCAAGTCATAACACTAAACTTTCTTCCAAACAAACATCAAAAATTTCAATTTTTCCTAATAAATTACGCATTTGAAGTTACTAAAACGCAATGAATATCAAACGCACACGATCGCCTTGGCTCAGCTGTGTGACCGCTGCATGCACGCGAACGCGTGGCATCGCCACAACCACACATTGCGCGCTACAAAAAAAGCGTTATTTTATGCCTAAAATAAGAGTCGTTTCCCAGCAATTATTTTTGGTCAATGTAATTTAGTTTGATGTACAGAGTGCGTAGATTTCGGCTATGTGATGGGTCTTTTTACACCCTGTATACTGTTTGTATTCATCTCGAATTTTAGTTTCGTCTGAATATCTTTATCTTTCACTATTTGGGTGTAAGTAACCTATGATACTAGCTTCCTGTTGGGTAGTGACCTGTTATCTCGTCCGCAACAGATTCGTCCACATTAAGATACGATATGTCTAAACGCGAATTTATCACCGTTTTAATTGTGGTCGCCTAATTAGAAATTAGTTACACCTAAATAACCAAACTATTTATTTTGGATATTTTCATTAAATTTCAGTATGTCCTTGAGAGTTTGATAGTGTTATCACATTATAGCCATAGTTTATCCGCTGAGTACAGTCGACTAACGCGGCAGTTGCACGGTGAGGTGGGAGGGATTAATTTCCAAAGGGAAAAACTGTCAATGTTAAAATCGTTGAACTTCTGCGTGGAATTAGAGATAGTTACCCTGTGGTGCATCTAGTACTATGTTTGTTTTTAGGGTGTAACCATACCATAGTTCATTGCCATAAGATTTCATTGAATGTCTTATCCTAGACTGCAGGGCTTCAGTGAGCCAGTAAAGAAGCATCACCCTTGTATGTAGTTGAATCTATAGTTCGACTATTATACAAGTTTACTGGTCACGCTTCACTTTTACATAAAGCATTACTAGGTTATTAGTGGATAACATAGACTACAATTCTGCCATGGGATCGTGACCAATAACGAGTAACCCTGAATATTGCTTAATGTGAACCAGAACTTTGTGATCAAAGCTCACAACGTCAGTAAGACGCTTATGATCTAAAACCAGGAAGCTATACAGGGTGGTAATTTGAGATGGGGCATGAAGGGCAACTACCTTAACCGTTGTAACTATAGGAAAACGTTCTTAGAAGACTACCCCTAACTTTTGGGATAATTTCAATCGGCATTCACAGATTTTGAAAAAAAAGTACAGTCAGCGAGAAAAAGGGCTGTTTTCACAAATCTTTTTTATGATGCCAATGGATCCCATTTCTCATAAGGATCAAAAGACTCTTCTGTACCAACTGAGGTTCGAGTACTAGAAAAGTCAGAAATCGCAAAAAACTTATTTGAGATAGGGTAGTAATAAGGGCAGCTACCTTAATCGTTGTGGCTACAGGAAAATGTTCTTAACAAACTATCCATAATTTTTGAAAATATTTCGAACAGCATTCAAAAATTACGAAAATAAAAAAAAAAAATTTTTCTTCGTGAACTTTACTTTTAACTAAATGTTGTTTTTCGTGAATTCTGATGTTTCTAGTACTCTAACCTCAGTAGGTCCAGAAGAGTATTTTGATCCTTATGGGAAATGGGATCGATTGGCATCATAAAAAAGTTTTCTGAGAACCGACCATTTTTTTGCTGACTGTACCAAAAAAAAATTTTTCTTTTTTTTTCTACATATCGAAATAATTTAAAAAATTATGGCCAGTCTCCTATCAACATTTTCCTGTAGCGACAACGATTAAGGTAGCTGCCCTTATAACTAACCCATCTCAAATAGTTTTTTGTTATTTCTGACGTTTCTAGTACTCAAACCTGAGTTGGTCCCGAAGAGTCTTTTGATCCTTATGGGAAATGGAATCGATTGGCATCATAAAAAAGTTTTGTGAAAACAGCCCTTTTTCTCGCTGGCTGTACTTTTTTTTCAAAATCTGTGAATGCCGATTGAAATTATCCCAAAAGTTAGGGGTAGTCTTCTAAGAACGTTTTCCTATAATTACAATGGTTAAGGTAGCTGCCCTTCATGCCCCATTTCAAATTACCACCCTGTATACCAGTAGCGAAGGGTGAATTTTCTTAAAAGGGAAGCCGGACCAATTATTTGTTTAAATAATAATTGAAAATAATAGATACCATATTTCGAAAGGGAAGCCGATAGGAATCGAGTTGTATGGAGCCTTCGCCACTGGTAGCCTGTTTTAAATAACACTGACGCAATACTATAATATCGATTTTTCGCAAAGTTTTCATGTCTGATTGTTAGAGGTTTCTATGAGTATTTTTTTTGTAATGTGTACTTTTATATCGATCAGTATCTAAGTCATGTGTAAGAATTTTACGAAGAATGTGTCATTACAAAGGGGTTCGAACATTTTTTTCTATGGAAGCTGGTATAGCCCCTTGCCGCCATTTTCATTTTTTTCAAGATTGCGGCGCACTTTGTTACTGGTAAATATGGTTAGAGGACACTCAAACAAACAAAAAACGGCAGCAATATGGTGTCCTAAAGTGTCATGTTGCTGAGATATTTAATTTTGAACTTAGTTTTTTTTTTCAAGATTGCAGCGCACTTTGTTACTGGTAAATATGGGTAGAAGACACTCAAATAAACAAAAAACATCAGCAATACGGTGTCCTAAAGTGTCACGTTGCCGCGATATTTGGACTTAAAGTTTTTTTTTCAAGATTGCAACGCACTTTCATCATCTGCCTAGCCTTTTCCCAACTATGTTGGGGTCGGCTTCCAGTCGAACCGGATGCAGCTGAATATCAGTATTTTACATGGAGCGACTGCCTATCAGACCTCCACAACCCAGTAACTGGGTAATACGATACTCTTGGTAAGACTGGTTGTCAGACTTTCTGGCTTCTGACCAACAGTAACGACTGTCAAAGATCTACAAATGACAGCCGGGACCAACGGATTTACGTGCTTTCCGAGGCACGGAGGAAACTCGCTATGGTAAATGGTCACCCATCCACAGACCAACCTCGGCAAGCGTGGCTTAACCCGGAAGATCGGTCTATGCGGCTGTAATTATTTAGCCACGAGCTCCTCCTTGCAACGCACTTTGTAACTGATAAATATGGGTAGAGGACACTCAAATAAACAAAAAAACGTTAGCAATAAAGTGCCCCAAAGTGTCACGTTGCCAAGATATTTAGAGGTAAGATCGCCATATGACAGCTTTTGAAATTGAAAACTGACTGAATTAACGGTTCGGTCTTGGTTCGATTGCGATTTAACAAGATTTCTTTTAGGAGAATTGAGCCCCTAAATAAGATGTACAAGGTGTTAAAAAAACAACTCGAAGAATGTTATGGCGTTACTCGGTATCAGAAATTGAACAACTTTTGTTCTACAACTATTCGAAATTAGCGTATTTTTTATAACTTTCTATACAAGTCAAAAAAATATTTTAATTGATTTGTATGGACAGGCATAAAAAAAATTGGCGAATTTCGAAAAGTTGTAGAACAAAAGTTGTTCAATTTCCGATACCGAGTAACCACACAAAATTCTTAGACTTGATTTTTTAACACCTTATACCTATACCTACGAGTTATACGACTCGTAAATTAGACTTATTATTGTGTTTCGGTATAGTTATGTCTAAATAGAAATCGCTTAAATTCGCTTTAGTACGCTATTAAAACAATAATGTCATAATCCAGCCAGGTAGAGTACACACCCTGAAAATATCGTGGGTGTGGGCAGATTAAAAAAGATAATAATTGAACCAAAATGGATCAGTGATTGATATTCCCAAGTCAAGATCAAGGGCCATGGTCGCCTTATCAAAAAACTGGGTCAGTCAAGCGAAATCTAAATTTAGGTGCAATGGTACGAGTCTGTTAGTAATGTAAAATAAATAATAATCGACATTAAGTTATAATTAGTAAAACACTGATTTCGATGTAAGGAAACATAGAAATCGATTTTAAAAAAATGTAAGGCATAACGATTGTGAAATTTTCTGATATATATGTCGAAAGTAGACGCAGGTTTTAAAAGATGTTGTATATTGTAATTAGCTAGAAATATAAGGATGGATCATTATCCGATAGGTTTTCTTTCAGGTCAAAACGATAGTGCCTATAAACGTTAGTAAACAGTGTTGTTAAACAATAGTATATCACTGTCTCAATAATTAACTTATTATACTAATCGAAGATTTTGAGCAGTACGCCTCTTTAAACAGATTTGCAGTTTGGGGCCAAAACCGTTACAGAAATGAATTGGAATAAGAAAAGATTTAGGTAATATGTTGATTTTCTTCGAGATAAAGTATACAAAAATAGTAGCCATTTGGTCCCATCGTTCCCGCCTCACTTCCACAAAAACGAAGATTTCTCTATTAAGCCACTTACGAATAAAATAAAACTAATTCTTATTTATTCGTTACTAAATTAAATGCTAACGAAATACTCTGCGCCACCACACTTATTCGCTATTGATTATCTTCTTGTATTTTGTAAAATTGTACATTTCGGTAGATTTCCTACTTTAATTCAATGGCCTTCGTGCGAAGTACTTATTTAAATTCTTGAAATTCAGTTGTATTTTTGACAACGTATAATTTAAATATCGTTTACTTAGTTATTTGGTTAACTGTTATCTTAACGCCCATATCGGAAACGACAGTCTTCCATTGCATTTTAAATTATTAATGAAATAGCTATTTGGTGTGTAGGATGTACCTCACAGAGTATGTAGTTTCAAGTTTAAGAAGGACAAGTTTTCTTGTTATTTTTATAACTGACCAGAATAAAACTGGTTTAGAAACTTGGAACGTTTTGCTAACCAATCCTAGTTTGAGGTTTAATATCATTGGATCGGAACACTCAGCACGAACACTTACAGATGTTGCAATTTCATCCCTTTCAGAGTGTAATTAATCTGTTAATGGTTGCACGATCGCCCGATATATGAAGCTACCATTCGATTTAAGTGCCCAATTTAGTTGAAGGTGTGAATTTTCCCTAGTAGGTACGTTAACTTCATTTAAGTAAGCAATAACGCTTTCTTTATGCTTTTGTGATGCCGTTCTAGGCTCTGAATCTCGGATCTGAACAAGACGTTTTCTGTTTGCTATACCAAACTCCAATCTGCCCACGAAATTGAAAAACCAAGTAGAAGTGCTCTTATACTTCATTAGTGAGGGAACCAGTGTCGCCGAACTGACATACAATTACATTGAAAGACTAGCTGTACCCGGCATGCGTTGCAATGCACTTTTTCCTACTTACGTACTACCTACCACTTACCCTCCCTACCTTCAGAAACAAAATCAAAATAGTAACAAAAAGTTGAAACCATTTTCATGCATGCGGTAAACAAATGAAGAATATGGACATACTGAGACAATTTCGTTTTTTTTTTAAATATCACAATTTTCTTTCCTAAGAACCTTCTCCTGACAATTTACGAACACAACAAAAAAAATACCGAAATCGGTCCAGCCGCTCACGCGTGATGCAGTGACCAAGGGAAATAGGGATTCATTTTTATTACATTGAAAGATATCAAAGTTTTATACTCTGTGAGATGCATTTTTCGTCCTGCTATCATTTTGACACGTTAAAGTTGCAGAGGCATGATTTTAATGTTTTACGTATGATTTCGAGACGTCGTGTCACAGAAAGTGGCTAATCGGGGATGTTCGCGGACACACGCATTCCGGATTTCGGCTCGCTGCTGCGTCTGCGAATCGCATCACTGATGGTCGGGTGCACGACAGCCCCAACAGCCTCGTGGCTACTGCAGCCGGCAGGGTGGATGGCCAAATTATTTGTCACTGGATGGCGGCACACAGACCGTCATTCAGATAAATGATATAAAAAGTTTTATTTAACGTGTTTAAGTTAGTAGGAAAGTGCCAAATTGTTAACTCATTCTTATGGATCTCTGGTCTGAAATAAAGATTTATTATTATTATTATAATCGCATGAGCTATCCCGCATAATTGTGACACACACGCGATAGTTGCGTGGGCGCTTCTTTTTTTCTTCTATTCCGTTATGCTGCCTAGTCACATGTTGTGATAGTTGAAATTTTCACAGATGATTTATTTATTTAAACAATTTAACTAGAACGGCCATAGACCAATTACACTAATTAAATAGTGATGTAGGTATTTCTGTTGCCGCTATAACAACAAATACTATAAAACAGAATAGATAATGGTACGGAACCCTTCGTGCGTGAGTTCGACTCGCACTTGGCGGGTTTTTAACTTACGTTCTCTACTCATCTAATTTAGAAAAAGAAAAAAATCACGTCACTTTGATCAAAAATATCATTATAGTCAGAGTTTGGTTAAAACATGAATAAAAATCATAATTCGAAAACTACAAAAATCGCGGAACATACATGGGGGTGATTCGGGTACCTCTAAGGATGCTTTACCTCTACACTTCCACTTGACACTACTCTTTGGGAGATCCTTTAAAGCCATTATGCTTTGATTAAAATCGCAAGTGCATAAGTTGCAAGCCGATCCTACTCCATAGAGGCCCATTTCTTAACTCTTGCAACTTTCACAGAAGATAAATAACTTGCTGGTGTTGTTTTCTCTTGTACTCCCACAACAGCGTTGTAACAACAATATTATTTCAAAATTATTATAGTGTATAATGCTATTACATGATGGAGCGTTCACACGCGGCAGTCGCACAGCTGCCTGAAAGGAATGTAATATTAGAGTAGGTGGCGCCTGGTATCATGTGTACTTCCCGTAGGAATGTTCATTGGATTATCGTTTCTGCGGGAACCTACCACCTCACATTCGTCACGTCGTGTCGCGTGTGACGGATCGCACTACACACGGTTAGGGCTGCCTTCAAAACTTCCATACTAGAAGCGATTAAATTAACCCCTTCTATCGTTCGTATCGTTGAATATATTAAGAATACGAGGAATCTATGGATCTTGATAAAACAAAAAAAAATAGTAACTGCGTACATAATGTTTGACGCAAGTTTGACATGTTTATGGATCGCTACTTCCGCGATCGTCATGTTAGCATAAAATTATAGCTCGCAATTCAAACGAAATTCAATTCCGGATACAATCTGTGATGTGTTTTATAACACTTACATCACACAATAATACCTATTTGGTGACCTAAAAAGGCATCTCTTCAACACGCACAATATTACTGAAAATCCAGTGAATACAAATACTAAGCCCTCGTTAAACGAAAGCTAAAGCCTGTAGATATGCCCAAACGCAGACTTCGAGGTCAAAACAGGTCGGGACAGCCCTACACCCGGCACACGGGTCGACGGATTGATCGAAGAATTACGTGGCTAACATCTACCAAAATGATTGATAACCGTCTTGGGAAAGGGAATTATTGTTGGATCCCTGATAGGCGTTTAGTGCGATAGTTGATTCCGATGCTCGTACGCCGTCGTTAGACCCTAATATACTGCTATCTCCTTTGAGGTTCCCGCTTCCGATGTATGTATGTGGTTGATAAGAATATTATGTGTCTTATCTTATCTCTTTCACTATGTTTTGGGTTATTCTGTATTCAGCAGTACTGGTTCAAATGTCTGGTTAAAATTACGAGTTTAATTAAGAGTACGATTATCTCTTAATTATTGCTTGCTTGGTCGGAAGCGGTATTGAAAGTATGTTGGCGAGTACATCAGTAGTATACGGAAGTAGCTGCCATACGCGTAATTACAGATGACAAACGTCGCTTAGCAGTAAGTGGGGACTAGTTGAGTAATGACTGTCACGAATTATAGCAATCTGTAAGGTTGTTCGGAAAGTAATTTCGTTTTTTCCCAACAGATGACTTAATTGTATTTTTTCACAGCCAACTTCTCACAGCCTCATAATCATTATTATATTTTGATAGCTGATATAGCAAGGCAGGGAAAATGTATGATTAATTCTACGCAGTAGTTTTTGGTTTGTACTCTTTCAAATATGGAGAGTGAAAAGCAACATTTTCGACATATTTTACTTTTTTACCATCGAAAACGTAAAAAAGATGTTCAAGTAAAAAAAAAAAAATCCTATGTGTACGGAGAAGATCTATTGACAGAATACCAGTGCCAAAACTTGTTTGCAAAATTTCTGGTTTGCAATTTTGATGTTGAAGATGCACCACGTTTTTAGGCCAGTTGAAGGTAATGAAGACACAATAAAGGCATTAATTGATGCGAATCGGCGAATAACAACTTATGAAATCGCTGAGAGATTAATTTTATCGAATTCGACCGTTCATGATCATTTGCATACGCCTAAGTTTAGGCAAGGCTAGAATTAAAATTCAATTAAAACGAAACTACTTTCCGAACAACCCAATAATTTTAGCATTATGTTTAAATAGGTAATCAGTTTTCACACTGAGGATAAGTTTTACTATATTCTGTTCACCCAAATATGAGTCTGAGGTAAGGAGACTGCTCTCGAAAAAACGTAAATGACATATCCAAGTTTTGTTTTTTTTTTTTTTTTAATTTGATCTTCTTTGTATAGTAACGTTTTGTAGAGAAACGTCAGGAACAACTTACGGTGAAAAGGGTATAATACCAAAACAGGTGTTCGTCTGACAGACTATACCACTGTTGTAATTCTAGGAATAACGATAACTATGCTTTATATCATAAAATAAGTGAACACTTATTCTGAATTACAAACAATGATGTAATTATTTTAATGCACCCCGCATTAACCTTTTGACCGCCACAGTCATACATGACAAAGCTAAATGTGTCCATTACGCCACGGTCACGACTACATGACAGACTTAAGGAACAAGTCCGAGACGGGCTGCAAACTGCAGACTGCAACCGAGTCGCCATCGGAATAGCGCCTTTAAGGTGTGCACTTTAAAGGTGCTATTCCGACAGCGACTGCAAAACTGCAACCGCAGCCGTAGATCGCACCGCAAGCGATACTACTTTTGCAGTTTGAGATCTGCAGCCCGTCTCGGACTTGTACCTTAAAAGGATGAAATCGTAGCTTGGCGCGGAGAGCACGCTTTTGTTTTTTTGACGTAGCGGTCAAAGGGTTAAAACAGTCTCCACGAGTGTCGATACTCAAGTATCAGAATTGTTACCAACCTTGCTGACTGGCTAATTTTTTTACCACGGCATCAACTATTCTTGTATACTCGTAGCTCATGAGAGCACACGAGGGAAGAAAATTAATCTAAGTCAATTCTTGTTCCTCAGTTTACAGTTCTCAAGTAAATTAATCACTATCATAAATTACAATTATAACTATTGAGTTTAAATACAACGTAAAAAGTTCCTCTTTTTAGGGTATAAAAACGAGATGATCCATTATTCTTTTTCAACGTCTCTCATAATTTCGTTTGTGTGCGATTTATAAATTATAACAGTTTTTCACGTTACTCTAAAAACGTCCGTATTTTCTCAGAACCGTTTTAATTACGCTGTCGGCTGTCATAATCACAAGCACCATGTAAAAGTGCGTATCTACAAGCAGATTCTTGTTCACGACATATATTTCTAACCGAAAAACATTATTTCATTAATTTGCGTATTTATTACGTAGTTTGATAAAATCCTATTATTTATTCGTTATCAGTTCATGGTCAATATCTTTACTATCGATCGTGACTAATACGCACAAAATTCTCGACGAACAAAATATGTAAACAAATATAACTACGTTTTATCAAATACATGTGTACGACACAATTTAGAATGAATTAATATCATCCAATCAGTTTAGGATCTCATTACTTCAACTTAAAATTACACTAATGATTACAGTGTCATTTAAAATCGTCCGCAATAATTAATTAATCGTCCATAAATAATTAATCGACTAGATCAACAACCTTAATAAGTTATCTATCCAAATAGTTGCATTATTTTCAAGGTTAATATTGCATAAGAAACAGATTTTCATGAAAATGTTTGCAAAATATAATCGTCTTATAATGGGTTTTAAATAGTTAATTCGCCGTTACGAAAATACTGAGATAACGATTATAAGGAAGTGGTAATTCAAGGCTAATCAATTGATTCGCTATTTGCTAATAATGCTCATAAACACAAATCTACGCAATTAGATTTTGCACTACGTAAGATGTGTAGGTACTTATTATATTTTTTCTTTCATCAGACTAAATTTTCGTCTGAAAAACAAACAAAGCGACACTTACACAACTGTTGCTGTCTTCCATAGGCGTATTTTTGTCGTCATTAGGAAGATTAGCTGTTTAAAAGCTGATTGCTGCATTATTACGTATCCATCATCCTGCATTATCTGAAATTGCGTATTACGTAAACAGTTTATTACAGAGATAACGTTTCGATCATAGCCGACATAAAACGACATTGTCAAAGATGTACAACAAACACAAGGGTTAATGGAAATCCTCAATCCAATCTGGCCGAATAATTGGTTAGACCCACCTGGGTGGGGAACAAAGCGTACTAGCGACGTTGTTCACCGGAGGTTTATTGGCAACCGATGTAACATACCATCGCAAATTAACACAGCCGACCTCAATATTATCGGGGAACAGGGCCTTCGCCTTGTGTCCGAACGCACTACACACTAATAGCTAATTTTCCCCCAGTACCGACCACTCAAGAGGTAAATTGACAGTAATAGATTTGTACCCTCCCCTTTCTTACTCTTTTGTAGTAAAATAGGTACTACAATATTCTGTCAGGGTTTATATTCTTCCATTTTTGCTTTCTGTTTCTAGTTTGCTAACTACTTTTAGGGCTTGGTTAAACTTAAACTTGACAAAACCAACGTTTGAATGAGACTAAAATAGTGTCAATTTTATGAATTTTACGAGAAGTTCATACAAGTTAAGCCAGGCTCCAGTACCGGTCCTTTCATTATCTCTAACACAAATCATAATAGTAACCCCAGTGATCTCTCACAACAATACGTAATATTTGTTATTTCAACAATAATAATCAGAGCATCGATTATTGTGGCCCTTCCATAAGCAAGAACCATATTCGGTCTTTTGTTTTTCGGCGGCCATGTTTAGCGGCCAGCCTTTATTAGGGAATTGGAAGTGTGCGACACAAAGGGTCTTAAATTAAATCAACTACCCCAATATTCCCTGCAGGAGTGCTTTATAGGCTGGGGGAGTGTAGGGCGTTGTGACCGCCGCCTTACGCCTCCATATTGACTAAGTCTAGCTTGAAAGTATAAAATAAAACGTGGAATGGATGGTACACGTTACTTCTCTGAACTATTTTCGCTTTTCTATCAAAACATGAATTGAACATTCGTGACGGAGTAAATTAACTTCAATCTTTATTTTTCAAATGTGCTCTGTTCCATTTCTCCGTAAATACAGCGTAGCTTGCAAAGTATAGACAATGCTGCAAAGTTTGTCTCTCATTTTATTGTTCTATCATGTTTCGTGGAAGCTACCGTGCACCCCTACATAAATTGTTTCTTTTACTTTTGTATCGTACATCGACGACAAATATTTACGATGTTTTTAAAAACATTTGTCATGTATTATGGCTTTTTAATGTTTTTCATTTAACCTATATTATGTATTTACCAAACCAAAATTGTAGTTGCTCATTTTTTAATTCTTACTGCAATATTGTCATAACTAAAATTTGTCCAATAACAACAACTGTTTATGTTCTGTTATGAAGCTGTTCACTCTATTATTTTAGATCTGAACTTGTGAATATTATAACAATGTGACATTCTTCTGTTTTCTTAAAATTATTTAATTATGTTAACGTTCTATTCAGATATCAAGGGCCAGTCATTGACCAGCACGCTATTTTTAATTCGTTAATTGTTTCAACCTTGTCATCTATGAATCAGCCGTTAATAACGTGTTTCCCTTTATCTTATGCAGAATTTGGGTCATTAATTTACCTACCAGTTATATCTAAGGGTTATTATATTTGACTGTTTTTCTTTTTGTTATCAGGTAGACCAAACAGTAAAATGTCATCGCCGTCCAAGCATCGGTCAAAAAGACAGACTAAATGCAAACGTCTGTTACACAAACGGCTGCCGATTACAAAATGGCTTCCAGAATACAATTCAGAGAAGGCTCTAGCAGATTTAATTGCGGGCATCACAGTTGGCCTTACGGTTATACCACAGGCTCTGGCGTATGCGACACTGGCTGGGTTAAGTCCACAGGTACGATCATAATCATTTATTGTGCTGTAATACTGATACTAGTGAATATTCCTACCTCTTCCAATGGTATTGAGGAAACGGAATTAAATTTAACTTTTCCTATAACATTTCTAACCATCTTAAAATCCGTTTGAAGCATCTCCATAAAATATTTAATCTCGGCAACGACTGCGTTCAAAAGTTTTGTTATCACATCCCATATCTAGTACAGGTTCATCGAGTTCAGGGAATCTGAATAACTTTTTAATATCGACATGGAGTCGCGGGCAAAATTCTATCTGCTCCAGATACGAGGTTCTGATTGCATTTTTTTGAGTGCAATGACCGGGTCGTTTAAGGCAAATGGCCTTTTGCTATAGACCTTCAGTGTGCAGGTCAAAATACGAGTGTCCGAGCACGTATTGCAACTCAAAGGTTTATTATATAATAATGAATAATGACTGTTTTAGTTCAGAATGTCGAATTTGATTTATAAAGTACCTAACCTCATGCCTCATGTAGATATACGTTACTAATTATTAGTTGGACGTACATTTAAAAGATAAGATTCATTCTGAATATTGGAATATGATTTATGACAGCGCGAATTTGTTTTTAATTGTTTAACTTTGACGTACATATAAGAACACCAATCTAAAATGACCACAGACTCAAAATAAGGTTACTTTGATCTTATTATCTGATTGACGTTTGAGTTCTTGTAGAGATTCTATACAGTCTAAAGTATAAAAACCTGTGTTTTCTCAAGCCACAACATTACTTATTCTTATATGCCCACCAAATAGTTCCCACGTACAAGTGCGTATGTAGAAAAAAAAATAGTAAGTACTTCTCACCCTCAACTCAAAAGGTAATGAAATACGTGTTCACAGTCGTAATTTTTTCAGGACGGTCTCTACTCATCGTTTATGGGATGTTTCGTCTACATAGTATTCGGGTCCTGCAAGGACATTACTTTGGGCCCGACAGCATTGCTGGCTCTCATGACCTACCAACAAATACAAGGCAGAAACCCTGACTACGCAGTATTACTCTGCTTTTTGTCTGGCGTAGTACAACTCGTAATGGGAATATTACATTTAGGTAAGTGTTGGAAACTCGCATCCTTTTTTTGTTTACGCCGTAAAGGATTGTATAAAACATGAATAGTATCTTCCCGCGTAAAGAATACTTAAATGTCGATGAATAGACGTCTTACAGCACTCGCTCGACGGGGTTGCAACCCGACACTACCGCAATCTTTACTCAACAAGTTTTTTATTGCTATGAGAAGGAATTCTGGCCTTTGCGTTTTATTTGAGTACAAAAGCAGACTTATAATAATTCAGTCTTGCATTATAATATAAGCGACTGTATGAAAACAAGCTGATAGATTTTCTAGTCTTTCATCGTCTTTGTAAACAGAAGTCTATTGTATCGCAGAAGACACGATCGATACTTGCATGGCATTATTCAACTGTGTTCATTATAATTATATCCTGTACTGACCAAGGCCAGTGCGCAATAAATGCTGCTAGTAACTAAAAGTGAGAGTAAACATTTATTACTACTCGCATGAATTGAAAAAAAATACGATTTCTTAATTATAGTATCTAAACATGAACAGATTTTTGGTCTACCAGAAGGACAAACCTCGTTATTGCCTTGACCTAAAATAACACACTGTGAAATCATAAACGTATTATTTATAGCCTCCAATGTGTTTGTATGAGTGTGTATTAAGCTGGCTCAATAATTTTCCCTTTGTTATCTCCAAATTGAAGTTCGCAACCTCGAACCGCAGTACCATACATAGGTAGTAGTTACATTTACAATGCGTCCTCAATTATCCTCAGTAGCTAGTTCATAACTAGTGTATACTTTAGTTTGTGGGCTTATCTTAGTATCATTATCCAATTCCCATTCAGTGGCGGGTATGGGTTCTGTTTCATTATTCACTGGCGTTCGCTTAATTTGATTCCCTCTTTCCTAGGAAGACCTTCCTATTAATTGTCACTCCGTTGTTCAGTAGGATTAACTTCGTTTGGTTTATTATTATTCAAATTTTAATTAATCGTGTTAAGGTTAACTATACATAACAGATCATGTTTATGATCTCTGACTGATTGTAAAGAATTATGATCACAATCAATGTCGCAGAATGGTAATTAAAACCTTGCGTAATAATAGGCACTAAATCTATTAGTGGGTTAAAGGTGTAATAAAATTGATTGCTACTTCAACAGTATTATATTTTATCTGGGGGCACGGCAGTGCCCCACCAAGTCTCGAGCAAAGCAGGCACGGCCGTACCATCTTTTCTCGAAGCCATACGCGGCCCTTTCCCCCCCCCCCCCCCCCTATATCTTCGCTGTGGACAAAGCTAGCAGTTTGAACTTTCGGTAACCTAGAGTAATCATTATAACTAGCTAAACTTCCAAATTACATCATATTTGAACTTATAGTTTACGAGTTATCATCGATCAAAGTTACATCATTTTGTCACTCACTGGCTGACCGATCATCAAAAATCTAAGATACTTCTAGCAGACCTAGAACCTTGAAAAATAAAACTATTAATACAGTCACTAGATAGATAACTAACTACAAAATAAATTGAATAGGACTTGGCTTCTATGAGATCTTAAAACTTTTTACGGTGGAAAGATTGCATACCTTGACTTGGCATTTTTACATTTAATGTTTTTGGTGGGATGATGTAATCATGGTCCAAGTAAAACCTAAGTTTTAAAATGGTCCTGGATCTTTTTGTTATATGACGTTAGAAAGTGATGGGTATATTTAAAATCTGGGTTTACCTTAATCTTGGTTTAAACCATCTTTTGTAATAAGGGGGCTAGTGTTTTAGTAGTTATCATGCTGCGTTGAATTATAAGTAAGAAATGACTCGTGCATATTTGGTTTTACTTTTACTCCGAAATTAAATAAACAAACAAGGGCGGAGGAAAAAACGTGTAGTATATCTCTAGGTAACCTTAGTTTTGTTTTTGCATATTATTTTAAGTTCCATTGAATCTATTTCGAGACCATCCACACTAAATTCTTAGACAGATTATTCCCCTCCTTTGCAGTTAATTTGATCCCACCTTTCCGTCGAAAATGCAATTATCCTAAATTGAAGAGCAGATCTTCACTTTAGCATTCCAATAATGGAATTAAATCTGGTCGTATACAATTGACGACATGATTGGTGCAGTGGCTCAGTGCTTGACTTCTGTTCGATTCCCGACCGTAAAAAGGATCTGTATAAGTGTGTCCAGACTGCGCGTTCCTGTGTTACGCGTAGTCGGAATACGCTGTCCACGCATGACATTAGATACGCGTACAGCTCCTGTACGGAAACAGACAACACAGTACTGTTTGTACTAGCCGACTGACGGGAGCTCGCGGCGCTCGCGCTGCGAGCTAGCTCGCGCGGCACGCGTTCCCTAAGAGTGTACGACGCGTACCAATGTACGCGCTGTCCGTACACACCTTAAGGTTATTTATTACTCTACTCTCTACTCGAATGCCTCGTTGGTCGCTGAACGTGAGGTCCTACAGGCTTACTCCCGACAGCATCGAGTTTTGAATCGAGTCGACTTAGTGTCAATTCTTACTCTTGAAATCGACAAAAGCGCACAATTGTGCACCGGCTCGAATAAAAATTAACGACTGTTTTTGATATTTGTTATTTTTAAATCAAACCTCAGCACGGTCGTGCAGTTTTGTCGATTTCAAGAGTAAGAATTGACACTAAGTCGACTCGATTCAAAACTCGATGCTGTCGGGAGTAAGCCTACTGGTTTCAATGAACTTCTCAGTGGCAGCCCGGAGTATGGATTTGTGCCCGGTTAATGGCAATAAGCTCGCCCCCTATTACATGGGACTCTGCCCAACCCTTCGAGGAATACAGGCGTGATCTTATGTTGTCAATGTGACAGCGGCGCGTGCGACGTAGCTTTGTATGATACTACTCAGACATTTTCTATCGCTCGCTGTCGCGTAATGCAGCCTTAGAAAGTGTAGCATGTTGGTTGAACTTCGTATGTCACAAATCGTTCCTCCAAAACGACTGAATCAATATTAACACGATTACTTTACAATTTTTTTCTTTGTTTTTTACACAGGTGTTCTAATAGACTTCATATCAGTGCCAGTCACCGTTGGTTTCACTTCAGCCACATCTGTGATTATAGCTGTGTCGCAACTTAAAGGACTTTTAGGTCTTCAGTTCAAATCTGGTGGATTCATAGACACCGTCAAAAAGGTAATGCATCTTTGTTTAACTGGTTAATTTATTAGAGTTGACCGTTTTTCCAAGTACGGGATACGGTACGGCATAATATGATGACGTCTCCGAGCGCTTTTCTACGAACCGAATAAGAACTTTCTGCTCATATAAATAATGTTCATATTCGTATTAAATGCTTATTCACATTCGCTTATATGAATATGAAAATTATTTGGATATTTGTAAGGTTCATTTTCGTATGAAACGCTTACTTTACTTAACAAAGTAAAGTCAAAGTGCGGTCTCTCGTAGTATAATTGAATGTCAACAAGCATTTCATACGAATATGTACATTAATTTTATTTGAATAATGTTCATATTCGTATGAAACGCCTACTTTACTTAAAAAAGCAAAGTCTAAGTGTGGTCTGTAAATCTCACCATGATATTGTGTTAGTACACCGTGAAAAAACGGCCTAAGAGCTCATAACTGCCGTCTAATATCTGGCAATTGGTCTAACCTTGGTATATCGATATGCACTTGGGTCGTGTATATTTCTAACAGACAAGAAGACGCTATCACTTCGTAATAATCCCTTAATGTGTGTGTAGTGTGACGGCGCACCGCGCAGGCAGAATGATCGGCGCACTAAATAAATGTTCGAAACGTTTGAATTTTGATATCGGCATTATTAAAACCAAAGTAAAATAAACACACGCGCGTACCCGTCAACTTTCCCGGGTGCACTGAGGACAGGTATCGACGGTAAAGTCACGGTAAAAGCGCTCCGCAATCCGCAATACGCCTGTGCGCCGTCACTCAGGACGCACACTTAAGAGGGCTATCGCATTTTCTCACCTCTCTCGCTCGCACAGGACCATATTTTTTAAGAATGTTAAATTAAAAGATGCATTTTTTAATAAAGTATTCAATGGGCTCCCTTTAAAATAATATTAATTTAATAGGTATAATTATTAAAAACATTTTTATTGTGACATTTATTAAACTTATCTCAAAAACGGATCATATTAATTATTGAGCTGAGTTTATTAGGGAACACGATAGTAATGTGTTTTTAATAATTACCTATCAAATTAATATAATTTTAAAGGGAGCCCATTGAATACATTATTAAAAAATGCATCTTTTAATTTAACATTCTTAAAAATATGGTCCTGTGCGAGCGAGGCAGGAGACAAAATGCGATAGCCCTCTTAATCGGTACAGAATGAAATGTTCTATCAATCAGTCCGTGTAAGATCCTTGTATCTAAGTAGTTGGATTGACAGTCCGCAGAAAGACTGATAATGAAGGGTATGCAAACACAGAGTTACTTCGTCCAGTCTTCAATGGAACCAAGCGGTAATCGTGACCCTGGTTTCAAAGGTTGATATGCGATTAATAATATCCGTAGCTCAATTATTAATTCGATTGGACCTTTACACACCGTGGGCCCGAGGTACCCGAAATATTTTAACCTTAGATTCCGATGCCTAATTGGAGAAGAAAGGCTAGGATATAGTTTGTTGAATAAAACTTAATTTTCGAAATATTCATTATTTGTGGAAATTCACAAATCGAAAAATATCTATGGTAACAAGTCCTATGAACGCGGCGTTGTGACGTTTGTCATACCATACGCCTCTCGCCGTATGTCTTATTTGTCGGGAAGGGTTGTGAAGTGAGAAGTTTCTTATCCACTCACACGATAATTTATAACTGTTGCCAGTTCAACCTAAGGTATTGTTTACAAGGAAGTACTAGAGTTAATTGAATTATTAAGTACCGAAAAATTTTTTTACTGAATTAGACTATCGTTGATATAACATTTGACTCACAATACCATCAAAAAGGCGTGGTTAAAATCTTTCGGGTACCTCGGGCCCACGGTGTATAAGAGGACGAAAGATTTCATACTCTAGACATGGTGTTGCATGTGGAACATTTCGGAAACATACAGATTGCGTATATACAAAAATGCAAATAGAATATCTAACTTTAATTCCGCTGAACAAGATCGCTAGTTTGGATGCAGTATGCAGCACCACCCTCGCGCCCACAAATATATGCACATGCAGAAAGAGTAAAAAAATAATGCAACATGCAACCAAACCAATACACGACACGTGTTTCGCCCCAGCACGGGGCATCCTCAGGATATGTTGACTCCTCGACCGCTAGGACGCGAATATTATAGTGGTTGCATGTTGCATTATTTTTTCACTCTTTCTGCATGTGCATATATTTGTGGGCGGGAGGGTGGTGCTGCATACTGCATCCAAACTAGCGATATTGTTCAGCGGAATTAAAGCTAGATATTCTATTTGCATTTTAGTATGTCATGGATTTCCGCAAAGTAACGCCTGATTCCATCATGTAGATTGCGTATAGATGTCGGCTGGCCCTCAATCAGAAGACTGTAAACAAATACCAATTGTATTTAGATGTTCTAATCCATGTTATCCAATGCCACGTGGCTTATTAAATATATCTTTTACTATTTGTTTCAGGTGGTAACAAATATACCGAACGCAAGAATTGCTGATAGCTCATTAGGTATATCGTGTATAGTGATACTTTTAGTTATGCGTGTAAGTATTTACTTCTTTTTCTTTATTTTAATAGAAAATTTGAGTGTCTGCGGAGTACAGACATGCCTGAAGAGTCGATCTAGTAGGGTTCTTCGAAATACAAATCTAATTTTAGAAAGCAAAGAAAAAGGTTTTTATGCGGTACTAGCGACCCGACCCGGCTTCGCACGTGTACGTTTTATAGCTTAAAACCTTCCTCTTGAATCACTCTATCTATTAAAAAAAACCGCATCAAAATCCGTTGCGTAGTTTTAAAGATCTAAGCATTCATAGGGACAGACAGACAGCGGGAAGCGACTTTGTTTTATACTATGTAGTGATGTTGTGTACCGGTGTTAAGTTTTGTTATTTCCAACGCAATGTCGAACAATAAGCAATTATAAAAGAACGAATAATAGACGCATAACAACTATTGCATAAACGTATAATTACTTTGCCAATAGAGGTCAACTCTGTTATACAACATGCACAAATACATGCCATGTGATTTTTTTATCTGCACACACGCTGCCATCATAAGTAGTGCGTTTCTGGCCATGAAGAAGCTAACCTATACAGCAGGGGTCACCAATTAGTTTCGCTCGGGGCCCATTTTAAGAAATGAAATGGCCATCGCGGTCCGCACAACATTTCATAGAAAAAATATTTACTAAACAAATGTATTTACGGAAATAACAAAGGTATTTTTTTACATATCAATGAGAAAAATTTCATTTTTTGTTGCGGACTATCTGTATGAAGTTTGGAATCAGCTGTTCCGTACATTTTGTTTAGCAACATTGATTACTTTGCTTAGCTAGGTTTTTTTCACGAATTTCGATTTTGTCCCAAAAGTTGTGCAGAATGATTAACAGAGTTCACGCTTTTCGGATGGAAAGTGACTAACTAGTCATGCTGTATAATCTTTCGGTCTTCTCATTTCGAATGTATTTTGAGCTTCAAGCCATGGGATCACCCATTAATTTCAAAGAGTTCGAAACTTGATCTTGTTTTGGGTTTAAAACTACAGATGTGCAAAGCGAAATAGTTTAGGGTTTTTTACCTGCCCAGCCAGCCCAGCAGCAGATTTAGAACCTTTTTTTGATAAGCAGTTGTCGACCGATTCGGTTTCCCATCCCGTTCCGTCTACGATTTTCATAACGAGAGAAAAAGAGATAGCCTATCTATACAGAGTGTAAACGAATTCGGGTAATTCCTTAAAACCACAGATTTACTATTGGTGTAGATAGGCCCCGCACGGGATTTAGCTTGATTAAAAATAAAAAAATTCACGACAGCGACACGGCTGGCGGGTACGACTAATTCAATATCGCTCTTTGCAGTCAGTTAACTCGGAGCTCTAAAATAACTCAGAAATAGTAAACCAAGTTTTTTTTTTCAGTTGTTTTTCAGAAATACCCATTTACGGTTAATCTGTGTCACAAGTAGATCACGTGGTTTGGAGGAATGACACGAATTCGTTTACACCATAATTATGTATAATATCTGACTAATCGAATACAATACGGCCGACGTATCTTGGCGAGTCTGAAGTTAGTTGTTTGGCTGCGCAATGAATCTTTTAGAAACGAAATTGTCTACTGCGCAGCTTATCAGCTAACTTCAGACTCGCCAAGATACGTCGGCCGTATTGTAGTTCATCAGGGGGCTGAGTAGAATATACTGTCCAAAATGAGGAAAGTGTTACTGAAAAATATATGTTTTGGGAACAAAAAGAAAAATTATTTAATTTATTAATAAAAAGTCGTCGACACATGTTACTAAGTAATATTTTAAAGAAATATCAACCATATTGTATCTGCAATTTATTAATATAGGTACTTATGGTTAATTTATTTCAAAATAAGTATCCGTATGGTAACAAGTAGGTAAATATTTGAGATCAATTTGATCTGGTGATAATGTTCCAATTGTTAATTTTTATTCAACACAATTGCTGAGATGTTTGTTATCGATGTATTGTATTTACACTCCTTTGTGTACTCTACAATAGTACTTAATTTGATGCGAGAACTTCGGCTTGTTGTTTCATCCATCAACGAACGTGATGTTGATCTTCAACTGTTTCTATATCTCCGATTCATATAAAGTTCACGTTTCCGAGATAAACATATGAAAGGATAATTGTTGTATTCATCATTAAATAGAGGTGTTTCAATACGTATGGAACTATGAGAAAGATATTTATAGATACCTACATGATAAATGTCAATAATGAATAGCGAAGATAATTATTAATTAATCGTAATTATTCATGTAACACGTTTTTTGTTTCAAATTATATTCAACCTTCCATTAAGAATAGCATTAATTCTCTTATTACTTGCACAAGTGTGAACAAAGTATTTTATATTTCTTTGTATACTTTTATGCATGGAACACGCAAGTCATTATGCTAATTCGAAGGAACTTTCGCTAACTTTTCACGCTTTATCATGTTTGCGTCTTTTGTTTTAGTTTCGTGCGAATATTGCAGTTGTTCATTGTTTTTAATTATTTAACTCACAGTATACACACGCTTTTGGAAAAGAGAAACACATTTTAAATATACTCTGTTGAAAGATGAGTTCTGACTGTTGTAGTGGTCATTTCGTCAATTATAGCCGTAAGGAGACTGCTATTGATAAAACGTAAACGACTACTTCAAAACCCGTAAAATAGCTATATTATCCATACAACGTTTTGTATAGAAACGTAAGGACTCACCTTACGGTAAAAAGGGTATAATTGCTAATCTTTCGAATCTTCTACAATGCATCGTTATTCTATGGTAATCTGAAGCTACAGACGAACGACCCAACTTGTTAACCAATATGTAGAGCAATTGTGGAGGAACTAGATACGGTGTTCTTCCAATGAAAAAAGGATTCTCCAACCAGCCACCTGATTCAGAACGATTCGATTAGTCAGTTGATGAAAGATTCCGCAAGCTATTCCTTTTTTCCCTTACGAGAATCGTAAACGAAACGAGATAACAAACGGAGTCGGTCGACAACTGCTTATCGAAAAAAACTGAATCGAGGGCAGGCTGGGTCTTACCTATACCAGCCGGGTTGAAGATCCTTCCTTTTTTTATGGAACACCATACCTCGTTCCACCTGTGACCGGTTGCGTTCCGTGTGTCGTCCCAGGACGACACCGCCATTGTTTATCTATTGTGTCTATAATTACGGTGCAATCTGCTAGGATGTTTGCCTGTCTGCGTCAGATCTCTGCAAATGATAAATGGCATTAAGATATACATAGACATCAATGAAGACTGCCTCGTTGGTCTAGCGGTCGCAAACGCGACTGCTGAGCGTGAGGTCCTGAGTTCGATCCCCAGGTCGGGCAAAGTGTTATTGGGGTTTTCCGTGTGGAATTTCTCAGTAGCAGCCCGGAGTCTGGATTTGTGCCCGGTCGATGGCAATAGGCTCGCCCCCTATTACGTGAGACGTAAAACATAATGGCGAAATGTGGGTGTGCTATACACCTCTGCTAACCCTTCGGGGAATACAGGCGTGAGTTTATGTTTATAGACATACATATTAAAATCAAAAACAAAGACAATGTCATATAAGTTTGTAACATTTTATTTTCTTTTCAGAAAATCAAAGACGTCAGCCTGCCTCCGAGTCAGAAAGGTTTAAAGAAAACTCTTTGGTTGTTGTCCACGTCAAGAAACGCTATTGTGGTCATAGGATGCTCTTTAATAGCATTTTTCTTTGAGAAATATTCAACTCAACCTTTCAAACTCACGGGGACGGTTAAGTAAGAATATCTTTTGCGTTTATTTATAATATTTTTATGATACAATTTTCTTGGTAACTAGGCGAAAACTACTTTAGGAAAAGAAAGAAAAAAAGGTATATTCTATCGTTCTACACTCACTCATTGTGTGATTCTTTGAACTATTCAAGCCAATTAGCACGCGCTTGATTAGGTCTTTGTCTATATGCAGTGGCGAGTTTCTTGTTTCATACAGAGCGAATACTCTGTATGAAATGAAATGAAATGTTCCTACGTCAGTACCGAGCGTTATTTTAATATGATTGTGCACAGTGTTGCGATTCATGAATTTTGGAATGATAATCTACATCTAAGATGTTCAATGAAACTTAAATTTTAAAATCCTTCCCACATTGGAATGGCTGAAGTGATAATATCAAATATAGCTAAGAACTATCCCGATTTATCCACTTTTCAAACATAGAAGAAAAATCCCCATCGAAATCAGTTTATCCGTTTAGTAACATATTTCCGCAAATTATGATACAACAAATCTCTGTACGTCGCCCCTCCATCATTAAGTCTCTCTTGTGACCTATAAAATAATACGTCATCATATTATAAACTAAATAATCTGCTAAATAATCGTGGTGCAAATGCAAAGTATGAGATTGTTCACAGAACAAAAAAATATATCGTTCCTCTGTACATAATTACTTCCTCGTTCGCCGTCGAGTCCTACAAACATGACCGATATTCGCCAATAAATACTGTAAGGCCATTGATTCTACTATCAATTGATATGAATGTACGAATTCATAAAAACGCCTCGGTCTATGCGCATAGAACATACTACTAAAAACATTATTGATGTACGTATAAGTACCCACATTTTATATAACATTAGACAAAAGTGGCCCACCAAGGCACGAATATCTTTTCGAGTAGAGATTCAGGTCATGTTGACGTTAAGGTCCATAAAAGCATAATACTAAAAAATTATGTTAAATAACAAACATGTTGCTCATTTCTATACATTTCCTTGCTTAAATGGGTCTATTGCTATATTTATGTATACTCTATTTCCACTTACGTCTGGTTGCTTCCGGATTGACCTACGAGTATATCCGATAGCAACCGGATGTAGATACTCGTGCAGTCATTATTTACAACAGCAAGTTATTGAAGAATCCTCTTTGTAATCTAGTTTTCGTAATGTTGCAGACAATGGAATATTTACACTAAGATAATCTTAAATCTAATCAGTAAAACGCGCACGTTGCTGCAAAGCAATCCTGTCTTGCTTACGAGGGGATATGGGCAGAGCGTATGTCCCGAGCTGTCATACTGCAGTTTGGGAGATGACATTAATTGGGCTGACGTTTTCTGTTTATTAATGCATTCAAATGTTTGACATTTAAGATAATTTTAGTTAATAATCTGTATTAATGTTGATAATGTTAAAATGTCTAGCGCTCGTCAATAACAAAGGCGATAAAATGGCATATACGTAGTAATTAGACTAGGATATTGTCATAGCCCTAATTTAGCCACTTTTTAAAATATTTTAAGTCAATTAGGTAGCCAGGCCTTACCGCGTTCAACGGAATATCAGATGGTTTTAGATATAGAGTTCAATCCACAAAGACGCGCCCTACTCCTTGGCTAAATCGCTACAGTGTGCATTATAAATTGCTATTCTGTTAGTTCCATCACAACATAATAGATGTGTGCATACGCACCATGCAACTACTTCACACAAAAAGAAATGGGGTATGTCTTCGCGGATTGAATGCAAACCTTCTATAAATATAAGTGCAATAAACAAAATACGTCTTTTCTAACAACTCGATCCTCTTCTTTCAGAGATGGTCTCCCTTCACTTCGACTCCCGCCGTTCTCCACGGTGTTGGACGACGGCCGAGAAGTGAGCTTCATGGAGATGTGCTCAGATCTCGGCTCTTCTATATTTATAGTTCCTGTTATTGCTGTGTTAGGCAATGTTGCCATTGCTAAAGCTTTTGGTGAGTTTGCTTGACAAGTCAATTTTATTTTTTACGTTGATGATGTTTGATAAACCCTACCCGAAAGACTCAATCTAAACTACATTTTTACATAAGTTATCTTAAATTTCAATCCTATATTATATTGGAAGGATAATAATAAATCATGAAGCCAATTAATATTCTACATTGAACCTTAATGCTATACTAATAAAGTGCATTTCAAGATAACACTGGCTAAAGTGCAACACGTTACAATCTGTTAATTGATAATTTATTATGTTAACAAAACATAAATATTATTATTGCATATTATGCAATTTTTTTACTGTTATAGATGAAATTAAACAGTGGTTTATCAACCACTTATCGTAGTTAACCGAGTGAAACAGTTAAATTAATAGTATCTGAATACGTACTAAGTGTACTTTCCGATATATCTATGTAAATCAAGTACACAGGACTAGCTTAGTTAAGCGTAGCGTTCGAAAATTATTCTTTATTCTTCTCAAAAGAATACATTCTTATTAACATTTATAAAGACTATTCTTTATATCAATTACTGATTACTGATCTCAAAAGTAGTTCTGCTCCTAAACAATTGTATATAGAGATAACACAATTAACTAAAACTGAAGACGGATTAGTAGAAGTAATTTTTCAAATAACTATAATAAATTCTGTATCCTATATAAGGTGTTAAAAAATCAACTCTAAGAATTTTGTGAGGTTACTTGGTATCGCAAATTTAACAACTTTTGTTCTACAGCTTTTCGAAACTCGCCAATTTTTTTTATGCCTGTCCTTACAAATCAATAAAAATTTTTTTTTTTGATTTGTATGGAAATGGAAACTTATAAAAAAAATACACGAATTTCGAAAAGTTGTAGAACAAAAGTTGTTCAATTTCCGATACCGTGTAACCCCATAAAATTCTTAGAGTTGATTTTTTAACACCTTATACAAGGTTAGTCAGAAAGGGGGTACTAATCTGAAAGGGTGTTAAAGTACACATAATAATGAATAACTTTTGTTCTACAACTTTTCCCAAAACTCAATAGTTTAAGAGAAACAGTTGTTCAAAAATCTCAAAAAAAATTCTCTAATATCTATCTATCCCCAGTTATGATCAGCTGTGCATTTTAGGTCATATTTGGGGTCATGAATTACAAGCACCATTTTCTGAATTTGTAACTAAAGCACAGATGATTTTTTTTTGAAAAAACCAAAATAAAAATCATTTTGAAAAAAAAAAAAACGAATTTTGAAATTTTAACACTTACTTTCAAACAGTCATCAGCGATACTATAAGTGAGCTTCGGATTAGTACCCCTTTCCGACTAATCTTGTATATTTCTGCCGTTAAGCAGCATTGCTATATTCCGGTTTGAAGGGTATGGGTGCCGGTGAAATTACAGGCACATGATATTTTCCAACTTTGTCTCTAAGGTTGGCAACGCCAACTCTTGGTGTTGTATGTGTATAATGGCGGCGGTAGCCACTTACATTAGAGCATATGCACACCACGTCTTTTTAACGCGCCGGCGACGCGCGTTTCTGTCATACTTCATACTTAAAAAACGTCATTGTGGTTTTTTATGTATGGAGTTTGATGGAAACGCGCGTCGACGGCGCGTTAAAAAGATGTGGTGTGCATAGGCCCTTAAGTAGGCCGTCGGTATATTTGCCAACATATTACTTAAAAAGACTAATTAAAGAAAGCAAATATTGATTTTTCTTGATATAATTAATCTGGCAATGTCACAAGTTTATGTGTAAAACTCATTAGCATAAATAATAATTAAACAAATTCAAGTCTGTTAATGTAATATAATATTATTAAATAAGTTATGTTAGTTTTAATCTCGTTGCAGTCAATTTCCCAGTCACAACAAGGTCATTGTTTTGTAATTAAACTTTACGCCATTCCGTCTGTCAGTCTGGTTTATAAGGGATTGTGATATGAGTCATTTAACCTTGAATTTACATGTTTACAATATTATGCATTTAATAGGTCAGTAGTAGGTGGAATGTTTATTTAAGGTATTGTCGATTAAAATATAAACTTTATTATTATTGAATAACAATAAACTGACTGCTTCGTTGGTCAAGCGCGACTGGTGAGCGTAAGGTCCTGGGTTCGATCCCCAGGTCAGGCAAAGTGTTATTGGGTAGGTAAATACATAAACGGAATACGGAAATCCGTATGGAATTCCTCAGTAGTAGCCCGGAGTCTGGACTTCTGTCCATTTGATAATTTGATTTGTGCAATAGGCTCGCCCCCTATTACATGGGACATTATTCAACATAACGGTGAAATGAGGGTGTACTGTACACCTCTGCGTAACCCTTCGAGGAATACAGGCATGATGTTATGTTACGCTATTATTGAATACATCCAAAAGTTTGTAGAGAAAAAAACCTAAACTACCATTTGCCATATAAGTGACAAATCTGACGTAAATTGAACTGGTATCAGAACCGGTTAATACTGGGCAGTATGCGCAGCACGCGTTGTCTGTATTCACAACAATGACTACTGACTCTTAAGCATTAAATGCATATTCTTCAAGATTCTTGAATTAATTTTACGATGAAAATCATATGGAGTGATTACCACGCTTGCGCGATACGGAAACCGGTGGTTCTTGCTGCCGGTACAAAAAAATAAGCAATTATATCTTTAACTTAACAAGTTGAATAGTTCTCAAAATAAAGGAAATATTTAATAACGTACCTACACGTGCGTTTTTTACTCTGCCGAGGGCCGTATTAAGCATAGGCTGCATAGGCTACATAGGATGCAGCCTAGGGGCACGCACCACAAAAATATGTTTAAAATTAAAAAGGTAGCTGGGTTGGACTGAATGCGGAAGGCGGAGGACCCAAAAATGTGACGCGAATTGGAAAATTGCTCTATAAACGAATTTCGCAGAATAATGTAACTCCCTTTCGAGTTGACGTATACGGGGCGATATGATGACTAATTGCCGATTCCTCTAATTTACCGAGGGTTATCGGATAGGTTAAAATTATGACTCTTGTATCTTTACCAATAATGAAGTTAAGACCCCATCTTCATTAACCACACTCCCATTCTTGGTAAACATCACAGGTAAAATTAGCTACGTAGTCTATATGTCCAGTCTGGCAATAAAAAATGCTACCATGGCAACCCCAAAGCTTTGCATAGTAAATCCTCCCATACATTGCTATCACAGTTAAAATTAGCTACGGAGTCTAGTTATATGACCAGTTTGGCAATAAAAAATGGTACCACCACAAAGCAAAAAGATTAGTGTTTTGCCATAGGAACCGACCATAAATCTTATTTTGCATTTCAGCTAGTGGAGAGTCAGTAGACGCGACTCAGGAGTTGATAACTCTGTCGCTATCAAACATATTGGGATCGTTTGCGGGCGCTATGCCGATCACAGGGTCATTCTCCAGAAGTGCTGTGAACCACGCCAGTGGAGTCGCGACGCAGTTCGGTAGCATTTATACAGGTATGTAAATATTATAATGTTCTCTTTTGTACGGCCACTACATTTAATCGTTGAGCCACTTGCCACTATCCTCTATTTAACCGTATTAAACAAAATCGAGTTATATTCGTATGGAGTCGAATATAATTGTGGTAAAGTAAATTAACGTAGTACAAAGTAATTTTACGATAAAAATGTGTGTGTTGTATTATTATTAAATGTGTAAAGGTGCGCGTAACGCTTTTAAAAAAAACCTTTTTAAATGTATACTGTACTAAGAGCCGATTTTTCAATCGTCAGATAAATTTTATCAAAGGAATAAATATGATGGTTTGACATATTTTCTATACAAAAGCTGTCAAAACTTCAAACTTATTCCCCAGATAAAATTTATCTGACGATTGAAAAATTAGCCCTTAATAATATAATTTTAATATTTTACACAATAATGCAAAGCCTTATACTTCCTTATTAACCACCTTTTTTTTTCAAATTATAATGTCGTTAAATAGCATTATTTAGTGCCAGGATGGCTGTGTTCATTGCGTGGAACCTCCGCTAAAAATAGACAAAAAACTACGAGGGTGACGCAAAGGCGACGCGCGATATAATTACGTCGTCGCATTATCACGTGTCGAAATAAACTATACATTATCTCGTCTCGGAACGAGATAATTCGACGGCAAGATTATGTCGCACTCCGCATGTTAGGGTTTCAAGAAATAAATTACGTCAAGACAGCAACAAAACAGAGATTGACCTATTAAAATAGATTAGCATTATCTATTCTTAATATCCGTTATGCTAATACAATAAGATTTAAATCAAGTCACGTCATGTTGAACACTTTCGAACGTATCATATAAAATTCAGAACACGCCACACATTTTGAGAGCAGGAACTTTAAATACATGTCAGGTTTAGCGAGAAATCTGCACAGTGGACTTAGAAAAGAGGATTGTAGATTATATGATGAGTTTTGGAGCACTCTCAGTTGTTTAGATTTCTTCACGAAGTTTCCTTCAACGTTAACAAAAGTGGTAATACATAAATTCGAGAAGTCGGAGGTGCGGGCCAAGGTCGACCGCGACCTTTAATATTTACCTACTACTTAGTTAAATAAATAAAAAAATATCATATTAGCACTTCCGTTTTAATTTTCTATTGTACCGGTAAACTATAGGTGTAGCGCTTAACTGAGGCAGTGCCTGGGGTATGGGAGCGGCACGGGAGTGGTGACATATGACGACGTGTCCGAACTATCTCGCTATACACGTGATAAATATAATGAAGATATCTCTTACGATATTTACGTATATATACTTAAGTTAAATTAATTAATAAAATTGTGCGTGACAATGTAAACAAAAAATAAGTTACAATAATTATATTATTTTATTTAATAAGTATAGTATAACTGAAACAACAAACAAATCCCGAAATCCCAAATTTAATTAATCAGATTCCTTATCGCTGTCTGTACCCGAATCACTGTATGAATGATTAACACTTTCGTTATCTAGCAGTAGTAAAAATATCGTGAGAGATATCTTCTTTATATTTATCACGTGTATAGCGAGATAGTTCGAGAACGTCATGTAACGTCATATGTCACCCTTTCCGTACCGCTCCCATACCCCAGGTACTGACTCAGTTAAGCGCTACACCTATAGTTTACCGGTACAATAGAAAATTAAAACGGAAGTGCTAATATGATATTTTTTTATTTATTTAACTAAGTAGTAGGTAAATATTAAAGGTCGCGGTCGGCACTGGCCCGCACCTCCGACTTCTCGAATTTATGTATTACCACTTTTGTTAACGTTGAAGGAAACTTCGTGAATAAATCTAAACAACTGAGAGTGCTCCAAAAAAAGTTCTCGATGGTATGTGTAGTCCGCCAAGCTGCACCAGGCCACCAGCGTGGTAGATGAGGGCTTAAAACCCTTCTCATTCTGGGAAGAGGTGCCCAGCAGTGGAACAGTAATAGGCTGATTATGCTATCTCTACATAGTATAAAACAAAGTCGCTTCCCGCTGTCTGTCTGTCCCTATGTATGCTTAGATCTTTAAAACTACGCAACGGATTTTTATGCGGTTTTTTTTAATAGATAGAGTGATTCAAGAGGAAGGTTTTAAGCTATAAAACGTACACGTGCGAAGTCGAGGCGGGTCGCTAGTATATTTATATCTCGCATTAAAATGCTTGCGTTTTCGGTAATAATCTATACGCTTGAATATTTAAGTAAATATTTTAATCATTGGTAAACGGTTCACACTACCAAAATAACCTTAATCATGTTTGTTTACAGGTGTACTGGTGTTGTTGGCGCTAAGTCTTCTGACTCCGTACTTCTACTTTATTCCGAAGGCGGCACTGGCTTCCGTCGTGATATGTGCTGTGATATTTATGATAGAATATGAGGTTAGTTTATCACACATTTATTTCACCACGTATATATAAATTATTTAGTGGGGCAAGCAAATAAAACAAGGAACAAAATGTTTTTGCAGGACGGTAGGTAGTCTTACTTTTCTCATGGGAAATGAAATTAAAAAATACCACATCGCTACTGTCTACTACCTACACTATGATGAGAGCTTAGCCGTCAAAGTGTTATATCTACAACTCTGCATCACCAGTAGTCCAATAATTGTCGTCATAATTCCAAAATTTAAACGAGAGCTATTAAATTTAACTTCTATTGCAATATCGTTATTACACTATACTCCTAGCCTTCACGTAAAGATAGCTTCGTCTAAATTAAATTGACGCTTCCCACCACCGAGTTTAGCCTAATTCTATCTATACCATCCTAAAACGTTATTAAATTGTACAGGTAGTGAAACCAATGTGGCGCTCCCGTCGTGCGGACTTAGTGCCAGCCTTCGCGACGTTCGCGCTCTGTCTGTCCGTCGGCGTCGAGCTGGGCATACTGGCCGGCGTCGCCGTCAACGTCATACTGCTGCTGTATCCCAGTGCCAGGCCACAGCTTGAAGCGGAGATTGTTACAGTCAGTATTCATCTACTCAGTCTTTTATGGCTGAAACACATCAGACAAGATACGTCGCCAATCTTCCGTCGTGTAATTCAGCAAAGCATCTTCGGTCAAATGTGTACGATGTGAGATGTTTGTATAGAATTATGTGTAACGGCGTTACGCGATGGAAGATCGGCGATGTATCTTCCGTCAGATGTGTTTCAGCCTTTAGGCCCAGGCCTGTGTAGTAGGAGCTTCGCTTGGTGCCACGCTTGGTTAATAGCGTTGCTCGAAGCGCGCAGTGTAGCATGCTGAACTAGGTTACTGTGTAATTGTTAGTAAATTAAAGCTGGTTTAAAAGGAAGTTGTGCCCGTAGTCAATTACTCTATCTAAAGTGCGTTCAATCCACGAAGACGCGCCTCATTCCGTTTTGTGAGAAGAAGTCGCGTGGTGCATATGCACACATCTCTGATTATTATCTTATACAGCATGTAAGGGTAAACACCGTTATCACTCAAACCATGGGTAGTTGACTTAAATATGAAATATAGGACCGAGTAAAAAATAAATAAAAAAATATACGCGCGAGAAATGAGCGGCGCGACGGCGCTATGACGCGGCGTACACACACTCGCTAACGAGACAGCTGACTGACTGGGGTAGCAAACTGTGCGGGGCCGTGCGTCAGGCCACGCGGCGAGTTCCCCGCGCCCCCTCCCATAGCTTGTTGCCCCCGCGCATAGGTTGAAATGCTTTTGAGGAAAAATGAAAATTTAAAAAAAAAAATATTTTTATTTTCATTGATTTTACGTTCTATAAATAAAACCAAACCACTGGTTTCAAGGATAACGGTGTTTACCCTTACAGCCTGTATTAGAGTGCACATCTAACTATTGTGTGGCGATAGAACTAACACAATAGCAATTTATAATGCAGACTTTGCGCTGGCACTGTAGTGATTTAGACAAAGAGTGGGGCGCGTTTTTTTGAATTGAACTATCTGTAGGCAAGTGGATTAGTGATAGTGGAGCCGACTATCACACAGCGCTGCTGCCTGTTACTGGCTTGAGGGCTGTCCAGGCTCTGGGGCCCAATTCTCCTAAAATAAATTGTTGCCAAACGCAATCGAACCACAACCGTCAGTCATTTTTTGTTTTCGAAAACTTTCAAAATGATTGATTTTGTTTTTTGTGTCGAACAATTTGATAGCTTTTGAAATTGAGAACTGTCTGAATGAACGGTTCGGCCTTGATTCGGTTGTGATTTATCAAGATTTATTTTAGGAGAATTAGGCCCCTTGTACGTCACCTGAGTCGCGTCTGACAGAGAAATATGGCTAATATGGGCTTTCTCTTACACCTCTTTTATCGTCGTCTCGACTTCATCGTAGCTCTCTACAGAACTGTTTATTCATTGATAAAATATATTTTGTTCCAGAACGCTTCAGGCTTCAGTTACGTGCTGGTAACAGTGGGCAACAGCCTGTACTTCCCCGGCGTGGAATACATCAGGCAATACGTGGAGCGAGCTGCTAAGAAACAAGGGGGTTGTAGCATGCCCGTTGTTATTGACTGCAGATACGTTCTAGGTATGATCATTAGGCGATTCATTTTCTTAAAGAAAATTACGATACCTCGAGAAATGCTTAGCTTAGAATCTACTCAATCCTTTTATAACGAAACTCTGGATGATAAATGTAGTTCGCTCTCATAGTGGCGGTACACCCAAAAGGCATGCCGAAATTTAATGTAATGAAATAGGTAGCAGTTTTTTTATTCAAAGTAAAATGAATATGTCATAAACTATTCTTCATCGCTAAAAGTGTCCTCGAAATCACCACCTGTGTTTATAAAGAAATACGGCAGCATCTCACGACGCCACTATTTTAGTGAATGAACTTTCCACGGCATGTGCTAGTTTTTGATATATCCGGCAGAAAAATTACAAAATTCATAATAAGCCATAGTTAGTCTGTACTTTTTACTGATTACATTTTTTTATATTAAATAACAAGCTGTAAAACATAATTCGCTATTCTTTGATAATACATTTAGAAGACTTTCATTTTTATTTACCCCCCAGGTGCTGACTTCACAGCAGCTAAAGGCATATGTGCGTTATCAAGCTCGCTAGCGTCTCGGGGACAACCACTGGTACTATTATCTCCTCGCGCGAGCGTCGCCTCTGTCTTCAGCGGTGCTGGATCCAACGTTGTGGTCGTGTTAATACCTGCTGAACTAGACTCTACACTACATAGTACGTTGCTTTTCTATTTATAATATCGCAATCCTGCGATCTGTGAGGTTAAGCTGTGCTTGCAACTGTCAGTCTGTGGCATCGACACCCGTCTGTGCAACAGAGAGTACGTTAAACCGCCGGTCCCGGGTGTCAAACGAATATCTATGACAATTACGGGTAGTCAGAAACCCGAAAAGTCTGTTAACTGGTCTTTGTTTCTTTGTTTTTTTTTTTAGAAAAAACGTTACCCCTCTCTAAGAGTTCTCTTGTATCGTGGATGCGTTTACAGATACAAATCTCACATAAACAAACGCCCGGACCCGAAACAACCATCTGTAGGCCACACAAATTTTTGTTCCGTGTGGGAATCGAACCCACGACCCGTAGCGCAGAAGCCAATCGATTAGCCACTTCACCAAACGTGTCTTCAAAAAAGGTCTAACCTTAGGATGTCGGTATTGCCATGTAAGTGGGTTGCAGAGGTCTGATAACAGTCGCGCCGTGTAAAATAATGGTGAATACCAGTATTAACCCCATCTAGTTGGAATTGAAGCCGACTCTAACATAGTTGGCACAAGGGACAGGAGGAAGGAAAATCCCAGACTACTGCCACTAATAGTCTGCTACTAATAGCCTTGCCAATGAAGATAGAAAACCGAGATGACCTACACCAGCAGATTGGTGACCATTCTTTCTCGATGATAGTAGCCTGAGTATTTCGCGCCAAATTAGTGGGATGATTGGTTATCCGGCTATGATCTTGAAATCTTGTCGGTCAACAGCGCGGCGTAATGTAGACCGAGTGCCACGCCGGATATTTTGGACTACTTGTGTCGTTTGGCTTCTTTCTATGGAGAATGACACCGTCATCGCTCCAATTTTGGGCATTTACGAATTTAGGATCACAAAACTATCCAGACAAATAGACTACGCTTGCCTTTGCCTAAGTTTCAGGCGTTTTATATCGCGATCTTATACAACCAAAATATAAATAATATCTTTCTCTCAACAGTGATCAAAGCATAATACATGAACAATTTCTTTCCACAGGTCTAACAGGCCAAATTCCCCTACCGCTGCTAAGCAGCAAAGAGCATACGCCGCCTCCTAACTACGACTCGTTGAAACAATCAGAAGATGACGTCACTGAGATCGTTATAGCCGACGAACAAAACAGCGTCCCTTTGCTGAACAAGAATGGAGCGCTAAGATCTCATCACGAAGCCAATGACACGTGACGGTAAACGTATTATGTAGGTCTAGCATATAGGTAGAGATTAACTAAGAAAACACGGCACGCCGCTCCACTGCAAGTAAAAATGTGTGAAAGAATATCCTAATCCTAACTATCCTAATCCTAACTAATATCAGTCTACTTATATCTTACTCCTTACAGTCGGTCAACGTAGAACATTGTTGCAGAGCAATCGTGCGGGGAGTTGCGGGGTGAAGGGGCGGAGGTTATATCCCGAGTAGCCATACTGCATACTTGGGACACAACCTCTGCCCCTACATAATTTTGACATTTCTTATGACCTGTCAAATGTATGGGCGTTGACCCACTGTATGTAGTAAGTAGGTACACTGTGCTAATATTATAAATGCGAAAGTAAGTTTGTTTGTTACCTAATCACGCCTAAACACTGAACCGATCATCCTGAAATTTTGCATAAAATATACGTTGTCAGGTGTACAGAAACGGACAACGGGTACCTACGTGTCATCCTGAAAATGTACTGTTCCCGAGGAAAACAACAATTATGATAATAGATGGCGCCACGTGTCTATCGAATCATGATTGAATTATTATTATGCCGGCTGTACACTCTCGCCGAGACAGCACGAGGCGCTATCTCTATCCTTAACTTTTACATCAAATAGCAAAGGACAGCATCTAAGTCTGTTTATATAAGCTTTAGTAATGTGATAGGCAGTGGTCGGAAAAAGGTGAGCTAATTTACCTAAACTTCAAAGAACAGAGACAAAAACCGGAGACTTCCCTACGACAACAATTATTTTCGGGAAAATTGTCCCGCGCTTCGGGACATCACTAAAGTACATTTAATATTAATGTTAATTTTACAGAAAACAATTAAATTCGTTTCCTGTTTTTTTTTCGAAATTTACACAAAACCAGTTGACACGTTTTTTATTGTTTTCAAAAAAGAGATTTTTTATTGTTATCAAAAAGGAGATAGTCTTTTATTTTTTAAAAACAATAAAAATCTTGTCTAGTAGCTTTATGTAAACCTTAAAAATTAGAAAAAAAAATGTTTGTCTTGAAGTCTCCACTTTTTGTCTCTGTTCTATGAAGTTTAGGTAAATTAGCTCACCTTTTTCCGATCACTGGTGATAAGAGTTTTTTTTTTAATTGTAAATTAACGCGAGCGAAGCCGCGGGCAAAAGCAAGTTACATATAACATTTACAACGCGTCATTCGTTCAACGCAGATGTGTGCATTCTGCAACTGTAGGCCAAGCTTAAACAAAAACATGTAGCAGTCGCTCGACAGATTTGACATCGCTAATTAACAGTATGATAACGTTTGGTGGTTTTTATTATAATATCAAACATGTCAAGTACTTTCAAACACAAACATGGTGACTCGTTGGCATGTGCACACACACATTGAAGACAGCTGTTGGAGGCGCGTGTCATGTTATCGTAGTTGATCTATACAGCACGTAAGGGTAAACATCGTTATCACTCAAACCATGGGTAGTTGACTTAAACATGAAAATATAGGAAAGAGCAAAAAAAAAATATACGCGCGAGAAATGAGCGGCGCGGCGGCGCGGCGGTACGACGCGGCGTACACACACTCGTTAACGAGACTGCTGACTGACTGGGGTAGCAAACTGTGCGGGGCCGTGCGTCGGGCCACGCGGCGAGTTCCCCGCGCCCCCTCCCGTAGCTTGTTGCCCCCGCGCGTAGGGTGAAATGCTTTTAAGGAAAAATGAAAATTATACAAAAAAAAAGTTTGTTATTTTTCATTGATTTTACGTTCTATAAATGAAACCAAACCACTGGTTTCAAGGATAACGGTGTTTACCCTTACAGCCTGTATTTGTTTAAATATAGCGTACAAGTTCGACAAAGTGTCCTTTGTGTAGATAGTTCCTAATGTTAAGTATTTTTTGCAAGTTGAAAGTACTTAATAGAACTTTGGCGAGTAATGAAACTTTGTGAGTGACAATACTCGCCAGAGTTATGTTAGTTTAGATAGAGACATTGTTTAGTAAGTAATAATACAGTACGTCCGAAATAACTTGGCCGCCCTAAACATAGGGTTTCCGAACTTTCGAGAATGTTTACTCAGTAAGAAAACTATTACTGTTAAAACTGTCACTTAAACTTAAGTTAAATGGCCAGTCAAAAAATTAAGTTAATTTAAAAACTATTTTTGTTAAAAAAAAACAATTGCGCAACCACCTGCATCAAGTTCAAGGCGGCCAAGTTATGTCGGTCATACTGTAATAACAGTATGATTAACTCTTTGTCTTTTCGATAAATGTTTTTAATCATACAATAAGGCTAACGAAAGCTAGTGAAGCCCAAACGTTGCCGTTCGTTCTTTCTCTGTCTTCGTTCAGAAAATTATCGTACATTATACAACTTTTCTAAGTGACGAAATTGTTGCGTACTCATTTACGTGCAATATTTTAAAGTATTTCTTATTATTACATAGCTTCTTCCTGCCATAGCTTCGAAATCTCCTAATACATTTCTATTTAAAAACTTTTGATACGAGACAAATTTAACCGGTTGCGTACCGCCCGTCGTCCCAGGACGATACTTAATTGTCTTATCTATTGTGTATATAGTTACGGTGATGGAGAGTTTAAGGTCTAAAAACAAACATTACACATTTAAAAATAAACTGGTTTTTAAACAAGTTTATATAACCATCTATAAGCACTCGCTTAGCTGAGCAAGATGTGATCAAACTCGAAAAGTCCTATGTTGCTGAGTTCTTGTAACCACCTTCCAGCTCCATCATCAGATCAGCTCAATGGTACTATCATTGTATTGTATTGTCACTGGGACTACATTATGTAGGTATGCAACATTTCGGCTTGTTTGGATATCAAGAACTAGCTTAAAATGGATTTGCAAGATCTGTAGCAGACAACAAAGCAAGCTAAATAAAAGCTTTACAGAGAATACACCGTAAAACCCTTAGGGCTGAAATTGCGTTAAGCGAGTGCCCGCGACGGGCACCCGTCACGTGTCGACGCGCGTGGTCACGCGGGGGGACTCCGTGGGAACGCGGCGGTCCCCGTCGCGGGTACCCGTCGCGGAGACCGGATTATTTTAATTACGCAGTGTCGCTAGTTCAATTTTAACGGTGTGCATGTACAGTCGTGTCGATTCAGAACTTAATGTACTATATTTAACACAGCAAGACGATTAGCAAAAAAAAAATACGACAGCCAGTAAGCCCGTTTATTGAAAAACCGCGCGTGGCCCCGCGCGTGCTTCCGTCTCACGGAGGCGGAAAATGTTACGCGGGCGCGGAGCCCGCCTCCCCGATACGGATGCCCGCGCGTGTTCCCGCGACGGAACACTTTTGTATGGAACCGCGCGGGTGTCCGCTTAACGTAGTTTCTGCCCTTAATGTATTTACTGACTCTAATAAAATAGTACTGTCGATTGGTTACAAAACAAAAAATAATAATACCTACAATTTTTTCCAAATAAAACCTGACCAGACTCTATTTTAGTATGAATATTATGGAAATTTCAAGGTGTATAATTAGTAATTGGCCAAACCATACCGCCTTCATTGTGTTGTAAAAAAACTTTAATCAAACTGTGTCTCCCATATCAAGTCTTTCCAATTAGATAAGTCAATGTCTATTGTCGATCTTGTACAGGATAATGAATAAACTAGAATAAGTATAAATAGATAAATTAATTTAAGCTTTTCATTGTATATAAGACGTTAGCGTTCAACGCTACGCATTCTGATTCTCTGTAATTCTACAGCACAATGGTCAATCTATCGGCATATATCTAAAAATATAATCTGGCAAGGAAAAAGGAAAGAAAGAAAGGTTAGTGCTAAGTTTGCACTCATTTGAAGGTTTCGGAATCGTCATAATATCGATAGATTGAACGATGTATTGTGGGTATTAGGGCCAACACACATCCAAGCGATGCGACGTGATGCGAAATCGCAATGTATAATTGCCATTTAAGAACTAAAGCCTCGTATTCACTAGGGAACAAATGTCCCGCGATACGTGTCGCCTGAGATGTAAGGTGAAGTCGAGTGACGTCCCACGACAATTCTGGCAACATCGCGCGACTTGTCCCTTACGGCGTGTCGCTTCAGTTGAGGAAAAAAGTAGTATAGACGAGTGTTGCGCAGCAATGTGGACGAATTCATGTAGTGCTGCAACTAATAGATCTTTATTGGTCCAACGAAAAAAATGGCGAGACAAGATGTCTAGTGACATTGGTCGACATTGGCCGACTTTGCCCGACTTCGCCGGACATCTCTACCGACACATGTCGCGGGATATTTGTTCCCTAGTGAATACGAGGCTTAAAGCCTTCATTCAACCGTGGGTCGCCGATTTTTGCGCTGCTACGTCGCCTCGTTTTTATTTGTGTTGGCCGCTAGGACTATCCCCGCGAGCGAGTGTCTCGCACTATTGCTGCTAGCTGAGTAATCTACATTACTATCGCTGCCGATCAGCGTATTCGCGTCAATTTGTCAGCTATACAGTGAACGAAATACTATTCATTCATTGGAGACGGGACTCATTTTATTCGCCGACTATCACTTGCCGTAGCGTCGCGTTGACAGTGTTATATGGGTGCAGATACTTTTTAAATGAGACCTTTTTTGCGGGTAACTCGCCCGTAGTGATGGTCCCTAAGGATCTCCGCATACTTATCGACGCGGAATCGGCTTAGGCAGCTAACCGACGTCGTTCGTTTCGGCTCGGCGGGACCGTCGGACCCGAGGAGAACGACGTCGGTTACACACATAAAGATGTGTGTAACCGACGTCGTTCTCCTCGGGCTTCTTCCGACCAGCCTAAGCCGATTCCGCGCCGATAAGTGTGGGGAGACCCTAAGAGAAATATCTATTATTGTTGTTAAAGTGAGAATTATTTTTCTTCCTATTCTATTGTAGTGATTGAATATGTTTAGGTGTTTTAATAATGCAATAGTAGGCCAAGTAGTATTTAAGGAGTGAGTTTATTGATACGTAGTTTGGTAATGTTTCATTGCAGTTTGAGATTGTGTCAAATGGGTGACTGTTATTAAATAACATTGTCAAATATTTGAACTTTTTTAGTTACTTTAATATAATTTTGCAATATTGTCGGCGAATGTTATAAAAATTCAAAAATATTGAATTGTATAAGTTGTTTTTATTAAAATGTCAGGCCCAAAACGTCTCGAAGGCATAAAAGTAAATAGTACCAAAGATAAGTGAGTCTATTATACAATTACGTATTAAGAGATGCGCCGAATCGATTGAAATCTCTAAAATGTATTCGAATTACCGAGGCCTTTATTTTGCATCGGTATTTCAAATTTACTTCTTTTAATATAATCAGTGATTTAAGTATTATGTTGTTGCGGTTGATATATTGGATGTATCTATTATGATTATACGTCGTTTTAATTTTGGTAGATGTCGCTAGATCCTGCTATGTCCTCCTTGTACATACGGCTACATATCAAGCTATATATAAATATATACATTTCCAGTTTAAACTAATAATAGTATTTAAGTCATGAGCAGAGAACGAAATAGGTAGAATATATTTACCTAAACTTCGAGGAAGGAAGTAACATCGAGTGGACAATACCTCTTCTAAAATCCCGGATTTTTCAAATCAATAATTTGTAACTATAAATAAAGTCCAATAAATAATTCGTGATTTTTAAATCCCGGGATTAAAACGTCATTATAATTATTCCGGGATTTTAGAGGAGGTGTTATCTACTCTGTGTTACTTCCTTCCTCGAAGTTTAGGTAAATATACTCTGTACCTATTCCGATCTCTGGTCATAAGTGAATAGGTTACTTCTAGGCAAGCGTGCTTCACCGTCGACCACATCATCGCTTAACATCAGGCGAGATAGAGGAAAAACGCGAGCCGAACGCAAAAAAAAACTCTCATTACAAGGAAAGCCTATACAATTCGAGATCAGCTGATACTGGAAAATAGCTTGATAATATGCAGCCGTGTGTACAACAACTTACCAAAAGTCATGTATAAAATGTCCTTAATATCAACAATATGTCCGAACCACTGACTCGTTGGTCGACTGCTGAGCGTGAGGTCTTGGGTTCGAACCCCAGGTCGGGCAAAGTGTTATTGGGTTTTTTCGGATGGTATTTCTCAGTAGCAGCTCGGAGTCAAGATTTGTGCCCGGTCGATGGCAATAGGCTTGCCCCCTATTACACGGGACGTAAAACATAACGACAAAATGTGGGTGTACTATACACCTCTGCCAACCCTTCGGAGAATACAGGCGTGAGTTTATGTCCGAAGCAGTAAATATAGTGCGGCCATTAAAATTTTGTATAAAAGATAAACAAACCTTTGAACATTAATTATTGGCTGGAGACCCTTCAGGTCTCGCCAATAACTGCCCGGTTACGTAGAAACCGTCCCCTAGGACGACCTACTGCAGACCAATAGAAAAAAAAAAAAAAAAAAAATGAACATTAATTTTGCCCTAAGAATCCACTAACCATAAACATCTTTAGAAAACTTTATCACTAATTCTTTAATTATTTTAATTTTCTAAACATGTGTATGTTTACTAGATTCTTAAAGAAAACTGAATGTTTTTTTACGAACAAAGGTTACCATTTATACAACATTTTAATGGCTGGACTATAGTTCTCTATTTATACACATGCCGTGAAATACTGGACACTACAATATTTTATCACGCACTCATCAAAAATTAAAATTCATTGCAAATTGTCTTCTCCAAATAAATGTACTGATACGTAGCGACATCTGGCGAAAGAAGGCAATACATGTTGCCCTTGGATTTTTCAGGGATACTATTGTATAAATCGATGCCTCCCACGCAAGTTGTTGAAAGCCACAAATTGCATTTTTGTGTTTTTCACGTAAAAGTGTCTAATTTTATGTATATCATCTGTTATAAATATAAAAATACCGAAAAACTATATTATATTTTTGCTATTTTTATATTTCGAACAGATGCAGTTACATAAAATTAGACACTTACGTGAAAAAAACAAAAGTGCAATTTGTGGCTTATAATAACTTACGTGGGAGGCATCGAAATACATAGATAGTATATGGGTAGAATACGGAATTTCGACGTACAAAATATCGATGCACGTTACTGCGAAAGTTTACCATTTGGTATATTGAGTCATTTGGGTTAGGTTAGAACAGTGACCAATAAAGCGCGAAGGCGAGCGAGCGAAGCGAGCGTGCTGCGGCAGCGGCCGCCGAGCTCCAGATCCCCTTAATTGTTGGTGAATCAAGCTATTAAACTTTCGAGTTACGTGCATCGATATTTTGTGCGTCGAAATTCCGTAGTCTACTCACAGTATATTATTCTCCTGGTTTGCATAAAGCAAATTATTATACAATATTGTAAACATGTGTGCTCTTTGAAGCGTTAATGTAGTTATTAGATATAATTTTTCTTTAACCACAATATTGTGGGTTTACTTTTAAAGTATAAAAATATCATACTTGTTACCAGTGAAAAAATTACAAAAAAATTTAACTATCTGTGCACTATTTAAAATATACATTTTTACAATCGAATTTCTTGTTGTTTTATTTCACAATGTAACATTCTTGCTCTATAGAAGCAAGTTTCCTTTAATTACTGTCCTTGGTGTAAACAGCGTGTACAATTATTTCTTATGCAATTATTGTATCCGAATTGGCTTTCATTTTAAAACACTTGTGACATCTTGAAATTACGTTCAACAATTGTATGAAAAATTTGCCAACGCAGATACGTGCAATACTTGTAGCAACGCGTCAAAAAATGTTACAAGCACGCAGTGTTGTGTCTAGGGGCTGCCCATAGGGGCGACTGCCAGAGGCAAAGGATCTAGGAGGGCGCAAATTAGGCCGCTCAATACATATACAGAGTGCTTTTTCGTCAATGTAAGAAGTTAAGGCTAACTCGTTCGTCATCATAACTTCGTCCATAATTGCACAAACAAAACCTTCGTTTTCCCCAAAGAGGTCACCGAAACGTAGCCAGGCCACGGACGCTAGAAATCTACATCGGGCCCACCGCCCATGAAGGGCCCGGTAGAAGCATCCTTCTACCTACTTTAAAACTACCAGATTTCTCATACACACTTTCAACATTTATTTCACCCCCCTAGGGGCTGAATTTCCAAAAATACACGTGTTTTTCTCACAAAAAACCCAAAATATTTAATTCCGTGTTTCTTAATTCAAAAATATCAGATTTCTCCTATACATTTGCAACACTTATTTCACCCCCTTAGGCGTTGAATTTCCAAAAACGCTCAAACACCTGTACATTTATTTCTAACCAGGAACCTTAATATTTAATTTCATGCTGCTTACGTCAAAAATGTCTATTTTCCTTACAAACTTTCATCCCCTATTTAACTCCCATAAAGGTTGAATTTCGAAAAATCGTTTCTTATTCCTTGTCTACATTTTAAAGGGAACCTCTGTGCAAAATTCAACTTTCTAAGTCCAAGGGTTTGGGCTGGGTGTTATTAGTCAGTCAGTCAGTCAGGACTTTTCTTTTATATATATAGATGTTTTTTTGGGGGGCGCAAAATTTGTTCCTTTTCCTGAGCGCCCATGACCATACGACACTGCAAACATGTAGACGTACAAGTCTGTATTTAGACGAATCAAAACTTGAAATCAATAATTTCCTAAACATAATTGCCTTGGTGTAAACAGAAGACACTTGTAATTTTTTCGTTTACATACAATAATTGCATTCAATTTTATGTTTATCATCCGCGTGTAAACAGCTACTTACAATTCTTGAAGGGCAAATATTGCACGTAGGTATTTCAATGCTTTCATCAATTGCTCTGGTATGTACAATAAACTTGCATGAGCTTGTGATAATAGACTTCATTACATTACGATCATTTCATGTCCACGATTATGTCCACCTGGACCATATAGAAAAAGTTGCTTACTAAATAAAATATTATATAACATTCAATCAACTAGGAAGAACAAATTGAAAACCATAATATTTATGAAAAATATTTATTCAAATTAAATAATATACATTGTATAAAATTATCTATTTGCTATCCTATTTATCTTAGCACCATTACGTTACAATAATTATAGTAAATGCATTTTCTGACTATTTACTAAAAATAATGAGTATCATAAGTCTTACGACTGGAAATATACTCTAGAACCCATAAATGTCGAAAAATAAATTAATAATCTATCAATCAATCAGTCAAGTATACAAACCGACAATTCAAAGGCGTTTATTTGTATCGTTTTAAAATATCGAAACAATATTAAAAACAAAAATCATGATATGCAACAGGAAATCATGCTATCTTTAGTTGTAAAATTCCTGTTAAAACTACGCGTCTGACGAGTCGGCTGTCTAAATGCAATATTTATAATTTCCCATCACCCCAACCCTTCAGTTGCCATCAAGCTAAAATATGCTTTAAAGCTGATGATTAAAGTTCAAAATTTATTGTTTGACGACAGTCTGATGATGGAACATGGGTTTAGACGCAGATAGAAGTTTCTCGGAGACGACGTGTGCTATTCTCGCGCTGCGCTGCCAGACCAGCTCGCGGGTACGTTCGTTGTTGCTGTCCACTCGGACCTAGAAGTGTTAAAAAACTTTAGAATAGAATAACCTCACACTGAATTCAACCGGATAAATCCATAAACCAGTAGCAAAGTGCTACATAGATCGACTATAGATGCTTAATTGTCTGCCTGCTTTCATTTAAACTAAATGAAAGACTGTTACAATTATCGGACAGAAAATCAAACCCAAACAACATAATAACAAGGTTAGTCGAAAAGGGGGGTATTAGTCCGCAGGCCACTTAAAGTATCATTGATGACTGTTTTGACGCAAGTAGTAAAATTTCAAAATTCGAAAATTTTATTTCCTTGCAAAATGGTTTTTATATTAGTTTTTTTTTCAAAAATTCTTCATTGCTACTTTATAGTTACGAACTCAGAAAATGGAACTTTTGATCCGTGACCCCAAATATGACCTTAAATATAATCACAGCTGATCATAGCGATAGTAGATAGATTTTAGCTTATTTGTTATGAAATCTTTGAACAGCTATTTTTCTTAAACTTAGACTTAACTTAGACTTTTGGGGAAAGTTGTAGAACAAAAGTTTTTCATTATTATGGGTGCTTTAACATCCTTTCCGACTAACCTTGTATAATTACCGTTTCGGATTGAGTAAGTTACATTTTACAAAATTATTCCGACATAAAAATTTCGTCATACTTTCTGTTAATTTTTGTCATTTTGTTCATGGACGATTTCATTGAAAGTAAAATCTTAATTTAAAAGCTATTAAATTTACCTGTTTGGGCTGAAGAACTTTGATGGTATGTAACGTAGCGACGCCTTGGTTGTTGACTCTCAGAGTGAGTTTGCCCAGCATCTCAGCAGTGGTAGCTGTAGCTGACCTGATGTCTTTCTTAGCTCCACGATTAACCTTTACAAAGATAACCACATGTTGTAGAACAGTACCATACATATAGGAATTATTCTTAAACAAAAACGTATACCCTATTATGAGCTTCAGAAGAAGAAGTTTCAATCAGAAGTTGGACAAAAACAAAATAGCAATTGTTGTTTAAAAAATGTTGAAGCTACAAAGTAACAGATCTTGCAAATTATAAAAACAATTGTGCAGTGCAATTAGCAGTTATTTTGAACAAAATATGCCAAAATTCAAGTTACAAATACCTAATGTTGGGCGTTATAACATATAACAGCTAATATAATTCATTATACATTTCTAATATTCTAACCATTATTTATTTGCAACAAAGACTGTTAGAATATATATTATTGTCTATAGGTAGTAGTCGTCCGCCACTCGCGTCGAGTCGTTAAGTCGGCCGAAAGCGTCACACAATTATGAACTTTAACCCACAAATAACAAGAGCAAATTTTTACCACCGTTAAAATAACATAAATATTTATATAATATTAGTGTGAACTTGTTTCATATTACTGGCAAAATAATATTGTCGTACTTTACATCGTATTAAAGCGTCACACAATTATGAACTTTAACTCACAAGTAACAAGAGCAAATTTTTATTACCGTTAAAATAATTTTATATTATATTAGTGTAAACTTAGTTTCATATTACTGCAAGTCTTCTGCTCTATTGATATTAGTGTACCTTCAATACAATATAATATATATTACAACAGTTAAAAACAACAGTTTGAAAATTATAATTTAATGTATAATGCATTAGGAAAATATATCAGTTACGCCCAACATTACAAATACCTCTTTTTCAACTCTCAGTATCAGCGGTCCAACAGCAAAGTTGCTCTTGACAGTTGTGTGGTCAGCCATGATGCTAACTGAAACGTCACCGGTCCTTCTCAACGATGACAAACCATACAACGTTCCCTTAGCCCTGGGCTTGCTCTTCTCAGAAGTCTTCGTCTTGTTCTTGTTGGTCGCTGGTTTCTTAGTCGTTGTCTTCGCTGGCTTAACCGTAGGTTTGGGTTTAGTCGCCTTTGTGGGTGGCTTGGTAGGTGGCTTGGCAGCTGGCTTAGTCCTAACCGGTTTAGGTTTAGCTTTCTCAGAACCAACCTTTTCTTTAATGGCTCTAGATTCTTTCGCAACTGGAGTTTGCTCAACTACAACTTCATTAGTTTTCACTTCGTCAGCTTGAGTAATCTCTTCTTTAACTGTTTCTGGGATTTCAGACACTGTTTTCTCTTTGGTTTTATTTGCGTCACTGCCACGAGCTGAATTTTTCTTCTTGTGTGTGGTTTTCCTAAAAGTGAAATTAAATTACGTAAGGATATATGCGGGCATTATTTGGTTGAGTCAACTAGTTGGTATGTCATTTAAACAAAGCATTATGGCAGCATAAACCTTGTTGTCGTGAAATTAGTCACCGAGATTAATATTTGTGTACTTTCTCTCTTCTGAATATTTACATGAAATGGAGCTTAAAAATCTTACCTTTTCGGTTTAGTCTTGTTACCCTTCTTTGGCTTGGAGGTCTTCTTATTGGCATCGATGGGCTGCAACTTGACGCTAACAGGGTCATACGACGTTCTTAGTATATCGTTCATCTTCTCCAAAATGTTGTCGACGAATCTGTTGTACTTGACGATGTAGATAGCTGGCACTGTTGCTGGTTTTTTCGTCGTCTCTTCACTGAGAGAGCCTGTTAAATATTTATTGACGGTATAGGCAACTTGAAAGATACTGCTTATAACATGACTGGATTTACAGGAACCCACCGGTCAAGTGTTATTAATTCCATTGTACTCTCAACTACTAGCTCGGGAATGCTCATACGAAATGTAAACGCTCGGTAGTTGTTTTATCTCGAAAGCTATAGTAGGTAGGTTTGATACGAATCAATGTCACCACGGCGATATCATCGCGGTGATAGTTAGTATTCAATTTAATGGCACGGCGAGCTATCACTGCGATACACTCGCTCATGAACGTGGTGGTGAAATAAGTGGGTATGACTTAATTGGTATTATAATGGTTAAGTCTAATAATGGGTAACGGATAATAGATAAGTTCTAAGTTCCATCACTAGACCCGATAAAGTTTATTTAATTTATCTGTTTCATCTTATCATCAAATAAAGATGAAGTCTCCTTTCAAACAATGGAGCCGATAATTTTCTGCCATAAAAACTATTGCCCCGGTTCCTATTAAACGATTGCTATAGCTATTGTTATAACCAGCAAAATGTTGTTCTCAGTACATAAATAATCAATATTTCTTAACAAAAGTAAAACTTTTTTGTTCTGTATCTCATTTGTTATACTCCAATTATTTTGCAATTATAGTCGACTACAGTACGTTTTGCAAAAGGCAAATAAATCAAAGACAGTTAAAAAATATTGAGTTTTTTCATGATGTTCTCAATAATTACTGAAATTGCTTGGGTATCGTTTAATTGCTGTATATCACGAATTCAAATGATAAGCTGACTTATTGTAGCAAAAATATGAATTGGCGGAACTGATTCTACAGTTACGTGTCAAAACAAAGAAAGACGAAGTTGTAATTTTATATGACATTGACATGAACAAAGCTCCTTGCTTGTGTGGCGAACACTGGAAACCTCAATAAAGTCTAAAACGTTTACGCGTGTTTTGAATTCTAACTGTAGGTATGAGTTGCAGTTATATCTTCTATTGTTAGTGTAATCGACAGAACATACTGAGGTATTTGTTGATTTTAGGCGTGAGTTTCTTTAAAGTTAGCTCAAAAAAGAAATTAGGAAATTGTGCGACTACATCACTAAGTGAGAATTGTGTGTTTCGAGTGGGATATGTACTTTCTGCACGACGAGGATTCATTGTCTATTATATTAAGGACTAGCTTTTGCCTGCAGCTTCGCTTGCGTCGATTTTTCATACAAAGTTTCATGCCCTATTTAACTCCCTTAGGAGTTGAATTTCGAAAAATACATCCTTATTCTTTGTCTACATTATAAAGGAAACCTCTGTGAAAAAATTCAGCTTTCTAGGTCCAAGGGTTTGGGCTGGGCGTTGATGAGTCAGTCAATCAGTCAGTCAGGACTTTTCTTTTTATTTATATAGATAGATTAAGGACCGACTTCTGCTAATGCCCGGTTCCTATACCCGAAAAAGAATCGTTTTGCTTACCAGCGGTAACATTTTTACTGTCAAACTGTTCATATAAATAGATTCGAAATCGTATGGGGTCTTTGTGTCATTATTGATAATGATATAAGAGTCTTAATTTTAACTGACAACGCTCGGTAAATCATAGGAATCGGCTATAAGCAAACAAAAGTAAGTAGCTTAATCGTAATATATTTGATTTTTAACAGTGAAATCTTTTTTCGGGTTTTCAATTACATTTACTACACCGTGTTGATTCAACTATGCGGGTATTTTAATTAATTAAATCTTTATGTACATGTACATGTAGGTACGTTGCAAAATATTTTCGGGCGCCACGTGCTATCTCCTCGAGCGAGTGTATCGCGGTGATAATATCTCCATGCACTCAAACTCAATAGTAGTTATATGAATCGATCTCCACACGGCGATAGCTACTATTGAATTTAAAGGCACAGCAAGCCTATCGCCACGATACACTCGCTTGTAGAGATGACGCCTTAGATAAACAATAGCAAGAACCTATATTAAATACCTATTTGCATATCATTAACACAATGTCACTCCACATTGTAGGCCATACCACGTTTTATTGCCAAAATATTTAAATATCTTTATTTAATTACCAAACAGAGAGCATGCTAGGCCGCAAGGGAAACTTTAAATTTCTCTTTCTACGGTCACGTTCATGTTGCTATATTTAAACAGACCTAAATTATTTGTCCACATATCATTATCAACATGCAAGTGTACCTACACAATGTACGCTCAATAATTATTCAACTGAATCCTACACCTGATTCTAGCCACGTTATGTTGGCACGCGAGCTAACTGTATCGGTCTCTCGGAGCCCCACTTGAATTCTAATCGTCGTTCACAATTAATACGCCCAGTCAACGGTGGATTTTCTATTTTCCACACGTAAAAGAAACTGCGTGCCGTGCCACGCACATTCGAAGAAATCTAATTACGGCATACATTGATACGGCTCGGGGCCGCTTTAGACTACTGAATTCTTAAATTCATATAACTACTAAAAGTGACTTAAAGTCTACCTATTCGACACCGCGTCTCATGTCATAATCATAATTAACCTTGTAATAACCATAGTCTGTTGTGATATGTTCAATTGCGCAATTCTAGTTACGTCTGTCACTAATGGTCATTCCTATTTATTTTTACTTTGCTTAGGTGTGAGAAAATGGTTACGATTCATTTCTATAGAAGGAAGCTGATGTATTCCGAGATTGTACAGGTGACTATGTGTGGCCGACAACAAACGAGTTCCATGTAGGTCGCGACTCCTCGCGACACTCCCTGCATTTCACGACAACAAACATTTAAAAATTTCTCTTTTCGCATCTCATTATGTTGTTTTCACTGTGCCGGACGTTCAGCACGCAAATTTCGCGGTGAATTTCGTCATTAAGTGAGAGTAAATATTTAGTTCGAATTACTTTCTATCGGTTGTTTCGAAATATTACTTAGATATTCGTCAAGGTCACTCCTGGGCGCGGCCGGAGCAAGGTCAAAGAAAGTGTCAAGGTTGTAGAAGAAATCGGGCGGGTTCATCGCTCGAGCTCCGGTTGGGAAAGTAAGCGGGCGGTGGACGCCGGCCTCCTAACACACATATACCGAACTAGTTCCTTGTCGAGCGTCCGTCCGCTGCGCCCGAGCACCCGTGCCGGACACTCGCGGGATTTCTAGATCTCTATCAACATTACAACCCTGGTATCATTTAATGGAATCTTGTTCATGATTTAGATAACAGATGCTTATTATGATAGATATTTTTCTACTATTCTACAGATAAGGATTCGAGGGAACGGATTTATGAGGAGAAAGGATGTTTGTGCGTTATATTATTACATACATAAATCGGTCAAAAGGCTAGTTATTTATAACTATATTTTAATTTCTACATACAATACTGCTACGTAAATGTATTATGGAAATATTACGGGAGATAGAGTAATTAAATATATGCATATTATTAGAACATAAGTCTATGAGCATAATGTTACAGTTATGGATCAGGGTAGGAGGAGTATAAATAGTTGAAGCTGACTAGTATACATTTTTATTATTACAATAAAAATTAAATTAATATTACTAGATAATGTCACTCGATTAGTTGACACCGAGATAGAATAGGCAACTAGTTTTCTGACCGATGTACGACAAACAAATTTAATAATGTACATTCAATGTATTGTGTACAGTTATGACGCACAAATCGTCGTGGAGGTATGATAAAGAACTTCACACATAAATTAGAACAACAGATTTATTTCAATAAATTGCCACGAGACCAGTGTGACATGATCTAGACATTAATTTAACTTTAACTTTCTCGGTACCATACTTACACTTTCACACGTCAAACACACTCACTTAATAAATAAAATAAATAGCATAAATAAATAGTCAATAAATAGCTAAGCTAAAGGAGGGGACCGCGGAGGTCTCTCAGGTGGATGAGAGGGCGTGGCTCGCCCAGGATCTCGCCGCCTACTCACTATCTGAACTTTTTGTGTTCAGCGGCGACTGCCGCGGCGGATGTCGCTTTGGTTTTCTTTACTTTACCCAGGTGGTTGGCTTTTTTCCCGGCCTTTTTCGCATACGCCGCGACGCTCGCCTTCAGCTTTTTGGACTCACGTGAGTTCTTGGCGGAGATGTTCCTGCCGAGTGCGTCAGTGATGTCGTCATCGTCATCGTCGTCCTCGTCGTCAGCATCATCGTCGTCGTCATCATCGTCATCGTCATCATCGCCGACGGGGTCGATGCCGATGTCATCGTCCTCGTCATCTTCCTCCTCGGCTTCAGCTTCGGCGGCTACTTCAGAGCTAGCGGTAGGTGTCTCCACTTCAGCGCTGGCGGGCTCTTTCTGTGCTATGACCGCTCCTTCTTCGCCCTCTGCGGCTTCTGCTTCTGCCTCAGCCTCTTCACCGACGGCCGCGACTTCCTCGGAGGACGCGACTGTGGCTGCTACGGGAGCAGCCGCGACTGTATCGACGGGTGCGACGACCGGCTGTACTGCCGCAGGTTCATCGTCATCATCGTCGTCCTCTGTGGATTTAAATTTTGTCGTTTAATACGATTCATTATTTGTTATTCTAATTTAGATAATGTCATTTTAAACACTTCACGGGTTCTTACCTCCTCCTAAGATGTCATCGAAGAATCTTTCGAGGTAATCATCTTCTTCATCATCTTCACCCTCTTCATCGTCGTCGTCATCATCGTCATCATCATCGTCGTCGTCATCTGTGACAAAATAAATCAAGATTAGAACATAGTGACAAAATGTGAAGTATCATAAACTAGAGCATTGATGTTGTATTTCAATACCGTACATCTGTCTACTTGATATATTAGCACCCGCCGCGCATCGGCCCGTTTCAATACGTATTATTAGCACCATTACCGACACCTAAACACAAATGAACTGTTAAACAAACAGTTAATGAGAGACGCGCGCCGCCGTCTCGTGGTGCGTGACGTCCTGAGCGAGGCTTTCGTAGCGAGAAAGCAGGGGAGCGTCAATTTCTCTGATTGAGTCTTTCTGTTTGCATTAATTAACGATTGAGAGCGCCTGTCACGCTGCTCGACTCACATTCCGCGTTCGCCCCGCCGCGTCCTGATTCTAAGGAATTTTTATCGATGAATCGTAATACTTTTACCGTAGCTGTGTATATTGGTTTAATTAGCCCTTAATATTAATTTTACACTGCCTGAAATACAGCATTATCGAAGCTTATTTCGATTTAGCAATAATTGTACACTGTCAACTTTAAAGAGTCATTGCTACTCCTGCGTAAGTAATATTTTTCTGATATAGCTATAAAAAATATTTATAGCTGTATTGAAAGCCATAACGACAATTTCCGTCAACGGCGTCAATTAGATCGATGTTGTTAGAGCAGTATTTATTGAAGAAGTAATTGCATTAAGTCGTAAATTATAGATGTAAATTGCTGCAAAGTGTTCAGGTATGCTTGAATCATTTAACAAGCTATTACCATGCTATTTGCGGAACAATTATGCAGGTGTTTTGTAAAACGCAATAAATTTTCTATCAATGATTTAGCATCTAAGCTCGAGTGCAGTTAATCGTGCAGTATTATCTATCAGCAGTTGAGCGTATATCTCACGAACGAGATGTATTTATCGTATCTACCGTTATAACTCCTGCTCATTTAAACGGTACATCATCAAGTTGTCGATAAGCGGTATTAAACTTTTTATGAACAATTATGTTCTTCTGACATTATCACTAATTGATAACATTAACTTATCCAAAGATTTCTTGTTTTTAGATTTAAAATTTCTTATCTTTTTTTCAGGAGATCAAGTTCTTCAATGTTTTAATGTGCACTCGCTGTTTTAAGCACACCCATGTCCGGTTAGGTAGATAACTACTCAACAGCGCCATTTAGTCAACTACTCATAGTATTAATTAAGCTTACCTGTTAACGGATCATCAAGGTCGATTTCATCATCTTCATCATCGTCGTCATCATCATCATCGTCGTCAGTACCCGCTGCGGGCGCTGCAGGCGCTGCAGCTGCAGCTTGCCTGCCCACTTCCTTGTCCTCCTCGGGCCGGGCGATAGGGCTACCGCATACCGACAACACTAGGCAGCACAAAGCCGCTAACAAGAACAACGACCTCATCTCGTATCTGAAACAAACACAACCTTTAAATTACTTCACCGGGAGCATCGCGACCGCGACAGTGCAGACCCGACCACCAGCCCACTGTTGCTATCACGATATCACAACACTATCACGAACACAATCACATGCACTATGTCCTTGACACTTCACCTTTTATTGAACTGTCACTGTTGAGTCCGTGTGGGCTCTAGCGGAAGAGGTTCCGCCCGCGTCCTTCTTTGCCGGTGTTTGGGACGCTATGGCCGAGCGTGGCGAGCGGAAACGATATAGCGGCGGCGTCTTCACCGCACACTCTTTTATAGAGTTACGTCACACACGCAGGGAAGGAAAGTAGTGATGGTAGTCGACGAGGACACAGATCAACTAACACGCAGACGCACTCCTATTTATACCTATGGTCGGCCATGGTTTGATTACGTATTTTAATTTTTTTAATTAATTTTCCTTTCGTGTGACACTTTATCGTTAATTTTGTTATCATGAATTCTAGACAGTTTTCCATTGATGGGATGTGATCATGAATTACATCACGCAAATACAACTACGAGGCTTCAAAGTTCATATTATTAACTTGCTTATAGAAATTGATCATATTTCAGGACTTTTCGTAGGAAGTTCATTGACCAGCGTTTTTTCTTTTCCATTTGTTTTCTAAATCAACTACATTTTTATTATGATAATTATAATTCTTTCCTCATACGAATCCAAGACTCATATTTTGCAGTATTCGTCGTGCTAATCATTTCAGGGAAACATGTTTTGCATATTGCAAACAAAACCATTAGTCACAAAAGCTTTCACTTATTCATAAAGCAATCTAGAAGAAAATTAATTTTATGAGCTGTGTGTACATGCGTTTTTCTAATTTAGTATCTATTGTTTAATCGGGTTTTCCCAAATTTCATAATCTATGGCATTCCAAGAGGGGTTGGTTAGGTCTAATTGATTAATTTATTCAGCTTATTTACGGACTCGTGTCTCACTGGAGAAATGTTCGACCAGCGTGTATTGTGTCAGAATCTTTAAACATTTTGAACATTAGTATGAGGGGACCGGCCCCATACTTTCACTTAAGGTTATGTGTGTAAACGCGCTTTAAGTGCTATTGATAACGTGACGTAAAAACGAAAACGTGGGCGTTCCTTATGGACATATCATAAGTTTAGCCACACCGCATACTTCTGCTACATACAAGGAATTATTGAATCATTTAATCGTGATTTCCTAAAAAGAGAAAATAACAATTTAGTTTTTGTCAATCTGCGACCATTTCGTAATGTTTGCTAATGGGAAATACAATATTATAAAAGCTACTACTTACGTTTAGCTAAACGTGTTTTGAAGTATGTTTTCTCCTTTTACTAAAAGTTATAGCTGAGCGACGTCCGTCTTTTTAATTTAAAAATCAATTTCTTTTGTAACTTGAGGTACAGAACTGAAATATTAATATTTCTTACTCAAAAGAAAAATGTTCCGAGTATTCATTTGGTTACCTGATTTCACAAAATAAAATGTATTGTAAAAAGCTTTCGTTTAGTCTGAATACACCTGTCTAGACAAATATACAAAAGATTTTCATAATAACCATTACTAATTTTGCATGCATTTATCAAAATCAAAAGCCGGTGCAAATGATTAATGGTGGAGTTTTTTATTTATTTAAATATAACTGCACAACATTACACTAGATAGTTAGATACGAAAGCATTCTACAGTTCAAATTATACGTAAGAAAAAAACAAATAAATAAATAAAAGTAATTACAAACATGTAACATCATAAAGTAGTAATTAATGTGATTTGTGACTTCTAGAGACTTTCTTCTGTGAGAGTACACCTTAATTGGAAATAGGTTTCCTATTGAATACATTTAAGATATCAATAATTTTCGGCTGAGAGTCGATTCTTTCGAAAAGGATTAGCTTAAGTTTGCAAAGCAAGATTTGTACTTGGAAAGCCTTTGCCTTTGCACAAGTCAGAGTCGAAATAAAAAAAAGAAATCCTTTCGAAATTCACAAAATCTGCTGAGTAACCAATCTAAGATAAACATTGTCGTGCCAACTGGAAATGAAAAGTCACGACGACGAGTTACGATATATACGAGTTTATCTACACTGCTAGAAAGTTCAGGAAGTTTGTAGAAAAAGTGTGAAGATATAACATAAAAACTAATCTAAAATCTGTTTAAAAATCAGAATCTTGTATTAATGAACTGTTTTCCTTTGACGAGTATTGTATGTTTAGACTAGATCAAATAAATTCCTCCTAAAACATATTACTATTCTATACCGAGTTGCGTAATTAATTTTCATAAATGGGAATACTTTCATATGCTCCAAGGGTCAAAAGGTAGCCTAACGAAATAATGGAAATGATAATAAAATTCTATAGTATTCTGTGGACTACAAATTGATTTCAAACGCCTGGGAATCATAATTTGGAAGTATAAAATAAATAAATCCTTGCTTTTATTTCTTTGATTGATTATGATGTTTTGTTATTTATAGTTTAACAGCTATAAAAATTATGGTACACTCATTAACAAAAATGTCAGCACACAAGCCCATAGAGGTCGATATCGCGACATCAGTTCCGAAGGTAGAAAGGTCTAAACTCGTTTTTGGTATAGTAGGCGTCCACAAATATTTGTATGCGCCTTGTGAATGGACCCCGAGGACTTTCTCTCTAGCAGCGAGTCTCTAACACCTGCGCGCGCAGGTCGTGTATGCATGGTGCTAGAGTGCCGAAGCAAGTGAGGAAATACGTATTTTTGAAATTTTCCAGGCATACGCTTTCATTAGGCCCATCTGCTGCAGTTACAGCAGGGCTGTGAACAGTTAACTAAAAGCACTTTAAATAACATAAACATGATTATAACAAAAAAATAAACTTTAAAAAAAAGTAAAAACCGACTTCAAGAAATAGTAAAAGGAGTAAAATAATTACCATAATATAAAATTAACAGTTTCAGAAGTCGGTGGCTTCTATTTGCTTCAGTGTAGAGTTGCACCGACTTCTGAAACTGTTAATTTTATATTATGGTAATTATTTTACTCCTTTAACTATTTCTTTGAAGTCGGTTTTTACTTTTTTTTAAAGTTTATTTTTTATTAAATACGTTTTAGTGTCATAATTTTAACCCCCTCCTTCATAACCCTTCTTTTTGGCTTTGACGTAGTCGGGCATAAAAAGTCCTTTCAAATGATACCTTACACGATATAATGAAAACATTCCAAAGGGGGGGAGGGGGGGACACGCACCCCCTCCTCTTTTCAAGTAGTCAGTTCCCAACAACAAATATAAACAAAGCAATATTAGTAATTTGAGAATTTTGCTTTGATCCGATGAGGAGTTCCGTTCCATATCTCTGAAGTTCATGGTCTAATCATAACAAAATTTAAATGGGACCAATCGGGAAGTATACCCTTTCAAACAAAAAAAGAATATTTCAAATCGGTTTACAAATGACGGAGATATGAGGTAACAAACATAAAAAATAAAAAAAAAAATACAACCGAATTGAGAACCTCCTCCTTTTTGAAGTCGGTTAAAAACAAAGGTTTGAATGCGTAAGTTCACAAAATGAACACTACTGCCTCATTACTGATTTCGACGAGCATGCGAGAAATTGCAAAAAGATTGCAAGACTTGAAGTATATAACGCGACATTAAAAGTTGAAATAATATTTTTAATGTTGAAAACATCGTTTTTTTTTTCTTATTACAAAACGTTGCCCCACACTAGGATTTCTCCTACATCGTGGGTGCGTTTACAAACACAAATCTCACATACACAAACGCCCAGACCCGAAACAACTATCTGTAGGCCATACAAATATTTGTTCCGTGTGGAAATCGAACCCACGACCCGTAGCGCAGAAGCATATCGCTTAATTCTGCACCAAACGTGTCGTTTAACCACTGCACCAAATGTGTTGTCAAACACGTTTTGTATGTTTCTTGAAGTTATTTTCACTGACGTCCTATTTTTTTAAATAAAAACTGAAAAAAAAACAACATCCCAATTTCCAACTTGTCCCGCAACACAAAGCTGCACACACTGTCGCTGGCTACTCGGGCGCTCCCAAATCGCGACACTTGCCGTAAGGTCAATGTATTCGCATACAATGTGACACAGTTACCAAGAATATTTGTGTTAGTCGTCCCTCACTTCCTTTAGGACTCGCATACACGATGCATTTATGGCTATCGGTTTTGATATATCGATCTAAAGTTGCGATCGATAAATATAAATACTTGTCGATATTACAGTTAACTGCATTTTAATCTGACACTTTACTGCCTGACGGACTTTAAGATAGAAAGGAAAATGGTTTGTTTTTTTTATTTGGGTAAAAAGAATTTTAATAGCCAACGTAAAATCTAATAAAATAAATGTATTATTTCACTCAGTTTTTTTTGTCTAACTATAAATATAAAGGAGTAAAATAAAACAGTACATTGCCTTAACATGGGTTATTAAAACCCCTTTGTTTTTTAATTATTGTTCATTTTGCATAATTACTAGGTAAATGAATAACGTAGAAAATAAATATATACATTCTAGCAATTCGTTCGTTCTTTCACGGCAAAACATATGTTCATCCATACACCACCAACATCACAGTTGTAAGATGTCGATAACTTTATTAAGGTCAAGACTAAGCACAATATAATGAGCTGTCAATCACAGCGTTACGTTGTATGGAATAACTAAAGTTAAGCAAGTTCACGGTTGCTAGTTACACGCCTTCACGCCACATGTGTTACAATAATATCATACATAACTTTTATAAAATATTTCTTGTACTGGTATAGAGAATTAATACAGCGATCGCATAGATATTTTAGTTGACATTTTTTTCTATTATTATATTGTTAATTCAAATAGATGTTTTAAATTATAGATTTATATACATTTGAAATATTATGTTATCCCTCAAATTTGCAACGCCTGCAAAAGGCCGCTAAGTTTTAAGCACCACTAGTGAGTAATTAAGACTTGTATTTTTATACTTAGTAAGCAAATAAATTATTTGATTTGAATATTTTATTAAAAAATTACATACATCCCAATATAGTCGTATTATTAATGTGAAAGTTTGTGAAGATGGATGTATGTTTGTTACTCAATCACGCATAAACGGCTGAATGGATTTGGATGAAATTTAGCACACAGATAGACCATGTCATGGATTAATACATAGGATATCTTTTTATCCGCAATCATGAAGAAGTTTCCTAGGATGCGAGTGAAACAGCTAGTTTTGAAAATGATTTATTAAGATGTTTTTATGTAAGCATGCAATGTTTTTTTGGCATGTTATGTAATGTTCCATGTTAAGATCCTTAACTAAAACACTATGTCTATGAATATGTTGATTCTAAAACTATCATCTCTCTCTCTACGAGAATAGCTCATGCCGTGGTGAAAAGATTAGCTAGTCAGCAAGGTTGGTAGCGGGGCTGACTGCCCAGGATGCGCCCGACGTACTTGAGTATCGTCACTCGTGGAGGCTCTTTCAATGCTATTGCACCATCATCAAGTCTATATTCTCTGAAGTAAGACAAGCAGTGGTATCGAGTTCTACATAAAAGGGAGCTGGCCTATTGTCATTTGCCGGTTCTTGAAAATACTGGTATACCATATTTCTCTTTCTTTGGTGGAGGTTGATTGGGATCGACATTGATTCCTCTGTTAAGAGTCCGTGCCGGTGGAATTGTATAGCGGTTCCCTGATGTCGATATATAAGGAGGTACCTATGAGGCTGCCATAGTCACGAAAAAAGAGTAAAAAGGCCTCAAAAAAAAACTAAAAAATATGGAGAAATTAATATTTTTAGAGTAAGGTTGTTAAACAACCATTTTTCGAGAATCTATATCTATACTAATATTATAAAGAGGTAGAATTTGTTTGTTTGTTTGTTTGTATGTAGGAGGTAATCTCCGAAATTACTCATCCGATTTCAAAAATGTTTTCACCAATAGGAAGCTACGTTATCCCTGAGTGCTATAGGCTATATTTTGGGATCAAAAAATTAGGGATCCGTAAATTAACGGGAGCGAAGCCGCGAGCAAAAGCTAGTGATTCGATAAAACCGGAGTTGATATCGTTAGTCGATTTCACTTTACAATTTATGACGTGTAATTGGTTTTATTTTCACCACTATTACGCTTTAATAGTTTATGCTTAGTTCAGCGTTACATAATTCGATAAAGTTAAATCTTTAATGCTTTCTTTCATTAGACATTTAATAAGATTGGTTATCTTCGGAGGTTAATTGTAAAAGTCAGTTAAAATAAATGAATAGTGATACATTTAACGTGATCGTTAATGGGTCGTTAATCGTGTGGGTGTTAGAGATATGTCTAATTGTAATCTTTACAACTTGTTTTAGAATGTAACTTTGAGATTTACGTTTTTTTTTTCTTTGACTATTTTGTGGAGTTGTTTATGGGATTCCTTGCCGACTCTTCTCCATAGGAACTAATTTTTGGAACCGTGCAATTAATTTTCCAGACGTTTCCTAAGTGTGTGTGCTTATTCGAAATAAAAAACTTTAAATTTTGTATCTTGTTGCCTCTTAGAGACATTTCTTTCATCCATAATTATGTAAGATAGAGTTTCTGAATCATCGGAACGCTTGCTATCTTAGTCAGCCTCCTGTGGAATTTGTATTTTGCAGTGCAGTCTCAGCAAGTGGACATTGCAACCAATCCGTTTGTTATGAAGCCTTATTCACATCGTAGAAATATGATGATTCATTCATGAACCGGATATCACCTTTATTACATTAAAGTCCGGGGCCAAGCAGTTTAATGTTTTCTATCGGGTGAATCTGAGAGCCAGCAGTGTACAGAGTAATCCCTCTTTATCTTAGTTACTTGGATTCGTATGCTCTATCTTCGACCCTGTCTGCGCCTACCATCAAGTGCGAAGGGAAAAACGCGACCTTCTTCTTCTTCCTGCCCTTATCCCGTGTTACTTGGGGTCGGCGCAACACGTTTTCTTCTTCCATTCCGTCCTGTCACTGTCATGATATCACTGACTCCCTTCTCTTTCATATCATTCTTCACACAATCCATCCATCTTTTCTTTGGCCTCCTTCCTTCCTCTCCATCCATCCACATTTATATTCATAACTCTTTTGGTCACATGCGTTTCATCCCTCCTCTTCACATGCCCATACCAAGACAAACGGTTCCCTTTCAACTTTTCTGTCACTGGCGCTACTTTCAAACTTCCTCTAATATATTCATTTCTGACCTTATCTATTCTGGTCACTCCACACATCCATCTCAGTCAAGACCAAGTTTAAAAATAAAAAATTGTGCGTGTACTCTAAAATTTACCCTCATAGCGCAAAAAGAAGTATAACTTCAAAAAATTAGCATAAATCTCAGCCTTTAAATCTTTAACTGTTGCGTTGATCTACTGGTCGTAAGCGTATCTGCTTAGCGTGAGATCCCGGGTTTGATCCCCAGATCGGGCAAAGCAGTGTTAATTGGGTATTTCCGCGTAGAAATTCTCAGTAGCAGCCTGCAGTCTGAATTTGTGCCCGGTTGGTGGCAATAGGCTCGCCCCCTATTAAATGGGACTTTAAAATAACGGCAAATTGAAGGTGTACCATATACCTCTGCCTAACCCTTTGGAGAATCCAGGTATGATGTTATGTTTTGTTATAAATCTCAGCATATAGGTACAGCATCATCCCAGCAAAGTCTGCGACAACCTACACCCGTTACATTAACGGGATAATCATAGTATGTCAAGTTTTGACGTTGATAGAGGCGGCGGCTAACGCGTCCGTCATGAACTCTGGTGGCCTACAAACGCGACCGGTTGCCGACGAGTACTTTCTTTCGGGCGTTCTCACTTCCGCCTGCGCCCGCGCGCCTCCACGCAACCGGCACAGGACTTGGAGCGCCTATATAACGCCCCACATACAATACATCACTAATGCTACCGGCATTGTACGATTTAAGGATTCTTTACAATGGCTAGAGTTTTTTTTAAACCGGTCGGTTTACGTTATAGATAAAAATATCGTTAAAATAAAAAAATACGGTTTCTTGTGCTGCCGGAACTTCATCGAATCCGTTGATATTCCAATTTGAACGAAAAATATGGCTGTTTTTTTTTGTTATGATTTTTTATGACCTCATTTTTAGATATCGGTAAGAGAAATCAATCAATTCATGACAAAAAGGAATTCCCTTAATTTTGTTACGAGTAAGACGAACGTACACAGGTTTGAAGAATCATTCATTAGGGATTAATTAAATTTCATTACTATATTGCCTAGATATTTTCAAAGATCCCTAATAACACATACTGTCGGTGACACACACATTAGAATGTTGATAAAATCAATAAAAAAAATATTTTCTACTAAATGTTAGAAATATTTTTCGTTTGACTTTCGAATATAAAAGTGAAATTGGAATTCATATTGCCGAATATTAATTTGGCATTCCGTTGATGTTTCACGATTTCACGTTTTACGTATGTAGGTACTAGCTTACTTACATAATTTATTGTAAATACCTATACATAAACATTAGCACGCCGATAGTACTGTGCAATACCTACGAATATTTTAATTTATCATTTGAAGTCAAAGTCTGGACTCGTTACAGCTATTTATTACAACAAAGATATTAAAAAGGAAATATACAGGGTGTAAAAACCACCCAAAAAACCCATCACATAGCTGAAATCTACTACTACTACTAATCAAACTAAATTACATTGACCAAAAATAATTGCTGGGAAACGACTTTTATTTTTAGGCATAAAAAAACGCTGTTTTTTGTAGCGCGCAATGTAATGCACGTAACCGACTGTGCCTGTGTGTGTCGTGCAGCGGCTACACAGCTGAGCCAAGGCGGTCGTGTGCGTTTGATATTCATTGCATTTTTGTAACTTCAAATGCGTAATTTGTGAGGAAAAATTGAAAAATTTGATAAAGTTGTTTGGAAGAAAGTTTAGTATTATGACTTAGAATACGTTTTTGGAAAAAACTAAAAACAAGAATGTATACTTTGACCTTTATCATCTTCAAAACCAATGATTTCCTAGGCATGGCCTGGTAGAAAAAAATGATCCCAATGATGGGTAGAATATGTGGTTTTCGTTATCGTTAAGGGTCTTTTTACACCCGATATGTTTTTCCGTACTCATTGGCGGTAATAAGCTCTCTTAAAATGTGAATAACATGTATAGTAATACAACGTGTTACATAATTCTCATTAAAAAAGAAAATGTTAATCAAGTAGTCTTTTATGGTTGTTGTTATTTACCTCTCACAGGAAATTAGGTAAGAATGTAAATAACTTTCTGGGCGGTCTACTCTTTACTTTTATGTTTTCAGGGTTGCGTTTCAATGATGATTTTATTTTATATGACCGATTTTTTTTTGGGTCCTGCTTTTGTTTTTAAATATTGCCAATAGACTCTTTACAAGGGACCTTTTAATCCCCTTTCAGCTTTAGGGGTATTTTTGTAACACGTTGTATAATATCTTTTGACACAATATTGTATTAAATCTGCATGTTGGATCTATAGGTCTTTGCGTAAACCCTTTTAGAGACTGGGTTTCCGACTATATTTGAGAAATAAAAGAAACAAATTATGAAAATGGCGTTTCATGTTAAGAAAAACAATGGAAGTCTTCTTCTTTCGTATCGGCACAAGCTTTACGAGAATAGCTAATGCCGTGGTGAAAAGATTAGCCAGTCAACAAAGTTTAATAGTGGGGCAGAGTGCCCAGGATGAGGCGGACACTGGATGTGGAGGCTCTTTTAATGCACCCCATTGAAGTTATTCAGTTGAACAATGTCAAATTAAAATGGAAAAGTATAGGATGGATAGCTGTTCCAGTCGCAGGACCCAGTGCCAAGGGCCCTGTTGAAGGGAAGTATCGTCACTCCAGAATTCAGAAACATAAAATGAAGCGTTTCTAATACATACTATTATAAAATATATACACATGGGCGCCGGGAGGAGGGTGCAAGAGGGAGTACTTGTACTCCCCTGTCATGGAAGAAAATACATAGAAAAAATGAAGAAATAAACATTTTATTATTTGAATTTGACATTTATTTACTTGACATGGCTCAAATGTCTAATTTTCATATACTATAATTATAAATATGCACTTATTAGTTAAAAGTTGAATGTATATGCACCTCCCTGAAAATAATCCTGACAGCGCTCATGCATCTACAATAATATCTCAAGAGATTTGTTAAACTGAAATACACAAATGCTTACAAAGTACAAAAATATACTTTTTTGTTCTGCCGTACGACGGCATCACACAAAAGACATCAACGCGTTGTGCGTTGATGTCTTATATACGAATCAAATGCTCATTGCTATTAATTTGTACAGAAAATTATTACAACTTCAAGTGGTTTTAGAGAAAATAAAAAAATTAACTATCAATATATAGTATACACTGTTATATTTAAGGTTTTTTTTTCACATTGTATTGCCGAACGCCATCTAGCGGGAAAATCTTTCACTTTCATACTTGGTAGCGGCTAAACTTCTCTACATGACGATACTTGCCGCGATATAGGATGGCTCAGCAAGATCACTAGAACATTTGTAATACAAGTGTTAGCGTATAGATGGCGCTGTCGTTGTTATATTCATTAATAGAGCTATGCAGTATTTTATTGATTAAGCATTTTGACAGTCAACTCAAAATCAATGTATTAAAAAATATAGAAAAACTTTGAAGGAATAAACAACAAGGTGTACTCGGGTACCTAATTGAATTTTGAGTGATCTTTAAAAATATATCTGATTTAGTATCTCTTCGTTGACATTAAATAACCTTATCTACAAATATAAATAAGATCTACCTACACTTTAATGACCAAAAAATGTAACAGTTCATAATCGAACTTACCTATATGAATTGTTCACTTAGCTGGCTACTACTGAACCTGGGCTACTGTTAGTACAAACGACATCCTGGGCGCAATAATTACATTTATTTTAGGTTTTTCTTTCAAATGATAACGAGCTTCAAATCGCAACAAGTTTATTATAACGTAATCTTGATTCAGATAAATAACATTATAATTTTCACTTGTATTAAATACGAAATATGTAAAGATATACAAAGTCAGTAGATACACAAAGTCTCTATTTTCATTTTCATTTGAAGTCTCATTTGATTGAATAAAAAGAGGAAGAGCGGATTCATAAAGTGCTCTTTTTATTGATTCGGAAAACTGCATCTATATTAATTGTAGTAAAAAACATCAAAAAAAGTGGTTTGTTAGAATAACCACAACCGTAAATACCACAACTGTAAATACCACAACTGTCATTTAATGGCAGTTGTGGTATTTACACAATGAAGCAGTGAGGTGATCAGCACAGCTCCTGAAAATAATAAAAAGCAATACCTACGCTATCACATTTCCCAGATGCGGCGGAAAATTTAAAACTTTAAAAATGTCATAATATTTATTCAAGGTTATTGTGCGTTACCTAATAAAAATCACTTAAAAATTATTATTTTAATTGGAATGTTGTTTGTGGAATCTTTAGCGTCGTTTGAAATAGCTGCAATATTATGCAATACTTAAAGCCCGTTCACAAAGCAACGGTTTATCGATTTATCTGAAGTTTTTATATCGCATGATCGTCATAACTTGACACACGATCTAATCACTCAAATTCTTATAAGCCAGGATCAATTGGTTACGAATAGGGTCAGGAAGTCTACTCCCTAAGCGCGAAGTCCGTGATTTCGGCCTTAGTTACGAGCGTGTCCTACTCCCTATCACCAACGGACATACGATTATTTCGGGGCCCGAACTAAGAATGAATGACAACACGATTTGACAGTTGTCCCTACTACAGATGTGTTTTAGCTCGTCCGAAAAGTTGAACTTGACACTTGTTTTGTTCACTTCTACGTTTCGGGCTACTTTCGGACGGGCGACTAACTTCGTTGACGGACTTAGGGAGTAGGCCCCCAGGATCGTCTTAGGCAATGTAGGGGCCTTTGGGCACACAGAGCTTAGGGGCCCCTTTAGAGTGCCAAACAAACGTGAATGTAAACTTCAGAATGTACTTTTTGTTTAGTGACTTTATTAATTATTAGATTAGCGCCAACTTGTGAAAAATTTTAAAGTCTGAAGTTGGCAGCACTTTGTCTGAAATTAACTTCTGCTAAGCAAACTTTTACTGAACTACCCTGGATCTGGGTGCTTTGTTAATGATGTGTTGAACTAAGAAATCAATGTGTTATTTTAAATTGATTTGTTACATGAAAAATACAAAAGCACTGGGTTTCGAAATTTCGGGGCCCCCGTCAGGCCGAGGGCCCTGAGCCTGTGCCCCACGTGCCATTATGGAACTGAATGGGGTGCATTGAAAGAGCCTCCACGAGTGACGATGCTTAATTACGTCCGGTGCACTCTGGAAAGTCAGCCCCGCTACCAACCTTGCTGACTGGTTAATCTTTCCACCGCGGCATGAGCTGTTATCTTATAGCTTGTGACCTTTTTTTGGCTTTTTCGGTTTTGACCTTTGTCGATATAAAACTTCCTCACCGCACGCTGGTAATAGACTTGTGTTCTAAGTTCTAAGATTTAACAATACCCAGCACGTTTGGTGGTAGGACCGGCACTTTACTGTGTTCCATCGTGTGTATGTGAGAGCCAAAGGGGGGTATAGAGGATTCCCTCTATATCTATGTTACTTGGATTCATGTACATCATCCTTGACTATGTGCGTTTACCATTGGGTGCGAAAAGGGTCAAATGCGACCAATTTTTTTTTTAAATATTCTTTCTTACACGGGGGAAGACCCGCTTTTCAAACACCGGGTTACGGGTTCAAACTCAGGCATATACCAATGTGACTTTCTCTATGTCATATATATTTTCTTAGTTAATCTAAGACGCTACTGACATACGGTGAAGGAAAACATCGTGAGAAAATCTGGACTTAAAGGATTTGTCACACTGAATGCGTTCTGCGTCCTGCTGACCGGATGCCCTGACCGGATGTCGTGCCCGGATCGCTGACCGGTTGCCCTGACCATGAAGTTCACATGGGATGCAGGCTGCGTTCGATTTGACCGGACCTTAGGACGCAGAACGCATCCTGTGTGACAAGTCCTTAATGGTCGGAAATCGCCAACCCGCAGTGAGCGAAAGTCAATGCTTGTTCCTCCCCTGTATGAAAAGAGGCCTTTGCCTTTCAGTGGGACAGTTACAACGCTGATTTATTTATTTTATTCATTGTTAAATAACAATGCAAAATTTACACATGGTCCAAGCTTACGCACAGGCCAATTAAAATTCAAGTAAACATTAATCAAGACTGGTTTGTTCAATCACATGACTGTTTAAACATAACAGGGTGGGAGGACGAGCCATCTAACATAAATATTAGCGATCGTCTTCGTCATGTGACCGCCTGTGTAACACAATGACAGCCTTGACATTTTCCGACGAGGACGATGCTACGACCGGTTGAGCTTACGTGAAACGATGGAGTTATACTGTGTAGTTATTGTTTTAATGTTTACGGGTCGTAAATATTCCCGCAGGTTATAAAATGCACTTCAAAAACAGTACGGTATTGTGCTAATGTTTATGGGGCCGGGGTGACTATTGAGATGACGGCTAAATAGAGATGTATGGAAAAAAACACATGCTGGCGCAGGAGGATGACGATAATGGGGTCGGAAATTGTCTCTTAAGAAAATAAAGGTATTTTTTTTTTAAGAACTTTGGTTTTCTACGAAGTTAGTCGGAAAGGGGGTACTAATCCGAAAAACTACCTATAATAATTAAGGACTTTTGTTCTACCACTTTCTCCAAAATTCAATAGAAATAGTTGATCAAAGATTTCATAAAAAAAATCCTCAAATCTATTTATCCTCAGCTATGATCAGCTGTGTTTATATTTAAGGTCAAGGGTTATAACAAAATCATTTTGCATGGAAATAAAAAATTATACAATTTTGAAATTTTAACACCTGCGTTGAAACAGTCATCAGTGATACTTTAATTGGCCTGCGGATTAATACCCCCTTTCAAACTAACCTTAATATTGGAATCAGTATATTATGTAGACTCTTTCTAATTTTAAAATGGGAGCTAAATATTTTTTGTTTTGGTTTTAAGAGTTAAAGGAAAACATGAATATTTATTACAGCTAAATTAATTGAACATTCAAAGCAATAATACAACATTAAATCTCTGCGCTCACCTAAAACAAAATAACAATCTCTTATAAAATTGTTATCTTAATATCCAACAAAGAAAAAAAAAGTGTAACCGTCCTGATATCTAGAACATACGACCATAAACACAAAAGGCCAAATGGTACCCAAAAATAAAAGAATCAGACAGTCCACAGTAGTACACGACCGTTTGCATAAAGTTTGATAGCGTGATCGCCGACTACATCCGCGGTACTCCACGACGGAATCGTCTCAAATTGCCCACGAACGGACGTTTCTAATAATTAGCCTCCTATGTACTACCACTTGTGGGTAATCAGACGATTATTTTCGTTTATTTTTAATGACTACTAATCTATCTATGAACGATCTTGCAAAATGCACAAGTTAGGGTCCTAGCGAACTTTGACTTGCAAGGATTTCTATTTTTTCCGACACGTTTTATTCAGTTGGTTCTGCCCAGCCTTTTCCCGACTAACCTCCGGTTTCTGAATTGAGAATTCGGGATAAGCAATACTTAAGTAGTATTTGAGTACGGAGTTGTCAAAAAAATGCTTTAAAATCTGTCAGTTTTTTGACAATTCCGTACTCAAATGTATGTAACATTTAGTACCTACTGCTTATCCTAGAATTCTCAATTCAGAAACCGGAGGTAAGTTGGGGTCAGTAGTCTAATACCAGTATTTTAAACGGAGCTACTGTCATCAGGCCTCCCCAACCCAGTTACCGGGTAATGCCGATATCTTAAGGTTAGACCGGTTGTCAAACTCAGGCTTCCCGTAGCGACTGTCATAGGTATTCGTATGACACCCGGGACCGACGGTTTAACATACTTTCCGAGGCACGGAGGGGTCTCGATGTGCGGGCCTGCGGACGGCGAGCGTTGGGTGCCGTCCGATCAGAAACAGGCCCGGGTCGACGGCGCGTTCTGTTCCACGCGCGCCTCAAAGAGATGTCAGCTTAGTAAATGGGGCCTGCTAGAGCCAGTGCCTGCCAGGGTTGCGGAATTTGTTCGAAAGAGTTACCGCGGCCCTGAAACGCAAAGGGCATTAGGAGGAACACGGATGGGTTTTAGTCAGTAAGAGTCTGACAGTCCCTTCCGCTCCGCCCAGAGCGGAAGGAGTCATATGATGATTACGCATCCATAAAAAGGGGGTCTCGATGTATAACGAACGGCCATCCATCCACAAACTGACCGCGGCAAGCGCGGCTTTACCTTGCAAATCAAATGTTCCGCGCGTTTGATAATTAGCAACAAATCCTTCCTACACATTGTATTAAGTAACCAATGAGAAAAAGGTTATAAATCAGTCAGCTTTCGATTAAAAATAAAGTATAAAATGCGTGAACCTACTTTGTATGGTGCCCATGTAACATGTGCTAATAAAACATGTCATTGGTGGAATATTCTCAGTCTACCACATTTGCATTACAAAGTCATTTGCTGCATTAGAATTCAAGAGATAGAGACATCCGCTATATAACGCTGGTTAACGTTTTTACATTACCTACTTTGGTACATTACAACAATGGGTTTAATTGAGAACAATTTTAATCCGGACTGAATCTAAAAGGTTTTCAATGGGAAAGCCTTCTTACACTTTGTCTAACTTGAGTATTTAACTTAAAGTCGCAAAATGAATAACCTCTAGTTGTCCGTAACGGTTATTATTATGAATGAAACAAATCAGGCAGGACCCAGCTTTAGATGTGAACATCAGCCGCCCAATAAACGAGAACCCACTCCTAGCAGAAGCATTTTACCTTAATTCGAGGCATTAGGCGTAGCATAGCCACCGTAGACAAGGGTTTTATCGACGAAATAATAGACAAAATGACATATCCGCAACGACAATATCATTTTGTCTATTTATTTGTCGACAAAACCCTTGTCTACGGTGGTCATATTACGTCTGCTGGTAACCCCTCGAACCTAGCCAAAATGCTAGGAACAGGCTCACGTTATTAGTACGAATGATACAAGGTAGGCACTTTAAATTTGAACCTCGGTCCCCGCCTTAACGTGAACCAACTCCTAGCAGAAGCATTTTACCTTAGGTCGGGGCATTACCAGCAGACGTGGCATGATCACCGCAAACAAGGGTTTTGTGGACTGCAAAATCATTTTGTCTATTCCTTTGTCGACAAAACCCTTGCCTACAATGGTCATGCTACGCCTGCTGGAATACTAACAATACACACACGTTAGTCTAGTCAAACACAAAAATCAACTTTGAATAAGTCTAACGAATCAACAGTCGATTCATGACCGACAACAGGTTATTGTACCTCGCCTTGCGGATATCAAAGCTTCCCGACACGCTATCGTCGGATCAAGCCTGTTGCTACCTACGTAAGCTTGACGTGTTTATCTCAAGTCATGTGATGCGTATGGCATCCTGTTACTCAACTGACGCCCACCTATACCTGTTACATTGTATATATAAAAACGAGGTGGGTCATTGATGTTCAACAAAACTAGCGTCACGTGAGCTATAATTTCCCTACTGCGTGGAATGTTTGGCGAACTTGTAATATTTTAAGGAAATATTATATATTTTTTGCGCTTCAGTTCGCGCAAAATCGTGCCTCTGGAAAGGCCGGAATGAATAAAAGAAGCCTGAAAAAATGTACACCGAGTAAATTGTTTATGCAAAGAATACTTGGAAGTATTTCACTCAAAAACTCTTTTTCTTGAATCATTACCGATCTTTATAAGGTAAAGGTGAACTGGCTATATAAAAACAGGTCAAACACATTTTCACTTGTGCTACCCGGAAAAATCCTTCGCATTAAGAAAGTGCTGACCCACTTAAGTAATGTAACTACATTGGTATTTATATTGACGTGATACTACGCAGCGACCATTGACGTTCACTGAGGAACACTCGTTACTCAAACGTAAAACAGATTGTTTTATCAATGCAATAGCAAAAAGTAAGTAGCTTAATTTTGATAAAGACATCAAACAGCGTCAGCATCAGTTCTCGTTTTTATTCACGAACACAACACATCACTAGCGTCTCCTTATTTTTTTTTTACTGGATATTTTTTTGGGTCTTAAGTGCGTTGGAATCCACTTTGAATTTGATTGGAGGAGACCAATAAAATAAAGTCAAAGAAGTCACGCCGGTAAGCGTATTTCAATTCGCCTGTTCAGTAGGCGAAATGGTTTCAATAGAACACTGCGCATTGAAAGTGTTAATTTCAGTAAAACATGAAAAGAGCCTCCACGAGTGATACTTAAGTACGACCGGCGCACTCCGGGCTGTCAGCTCTGCTACCAACCTTGCTGACTGGCTAATCTTGTTACCACGGCATAAGATATTCTCGTTGAGCTCGTGTCGACAAGAGGATATATATTTCTACTGTAGACGCGACATAGTCATAAGGGTTCATTGTTTTACTAAAGGATCCTATCATGAAACATAACATGTCAAAAATTGCATGCGCACATTAAACATCTAAACTCAAAATATATTTATGTAAAACAAGCTGTTGCTTACGGTTTCACTTGCATCCTAGGGGACTTTTCCATATTTCCGGATAAAAAAGTATCCTATGTGTTAATCCAGGATCTATCTGTGGTCAAATTTAATCCAAATCCGTTAATGCGTGATTGAGTAATAAACATTCACACTGGTAAATATTTTCACCACGGCATGAGCTATTCTAATAAAGTTTCTAGCGTTCCAAAACCATGCGTTGGTATTGTCGGAAGCAGTTTAGGCTTAGATATTCGTGTGGGTTTCGAGACGGCTCGGCCGCCTACCAAACATGGAAACGGAAATATACCACCTGGTTAGGGCGGAGGCAGATAGTGGAAAACCATTTTCTTTCCCGTTCCTCTTTTTTTATGATTTTTTGAATAGTGACTCGCTTAACGCCGTTGTTCAGCAGTTTTTTTTATGATAACTCTTTCGTATTCAATTACAATCTTAGGTATGTGGGTCAGAGTAAAACGCCGCTACGTGCCGTAAAATTTTGGCTTTTTCTCAATAGGAAGTCATTGATCACGTTTACATTCTTACACATCCTTGGTATAAGTGAATCAAAGTTACACGTAACAAGAATGAGAATAGAATTTGAACTACCTACACAAGAAGCGCCACTCTTCGTCCTTAGCGTCACGCGTGTTTACTATTTACATAATATTATGAAACGTGCGGCATTCCTGGACGGTGCTAAATGCAAACATGTTTAGAAAATCTCTGTTGAAATATTACCCGTTCCTCTTTTAGTAATGCCACCCGTATACGTTGAGAAAGACGATAAACAGTGTATCTTGCAACATTTCTATAATTATATGGTATGTGTTTCATTTTCCTTGACTTAGCTATACTCACGAGTCATCATCTGCCTAGCCTTTTTCCCAACTATGTTGGGGTCGGCTTCCAGTCGAACCGGATGCAGCTGAATATCAGTATTTTACATGGAGCGACTGCCTATCAGACCTCCACAACCCAGTAACTGGGTAATACGATACTCTTGGTAAGACTGGTTGTCAGACTTTCTGGCTTCTGAGCAACAGTAACGACTGTCAAAGATCTACAAATGACAGCCGGGACCAACGGCTTTACGTGCTTTCCGAGGCACGGAGGAAACTCGCTATGGTAAATGGTCACCCATCCACAGACCAACCTCGGCAAGCGTGGCTTAACCCGGAAGATCGGTCTATGCGGCTGTAATTATTTAGCCACGAGCTCCTCCTTATTTAGCAACGTATCGATCAGTGTCAGTGAAATATGATATTGTACCATACATTTTGTATGACGCTATCCGTACTCGTCAGTGACAGTGACGTTCCGGCGAATGTCGGCGCAGCACTGACAACACTAAATGTCACTGTCACTGACGAGTACGGATAGCGTCATACAAAATGTATGGTACAATATCATATTTCACTGACACTGATCGATACGTTGCTAAATAAGGAGGAGCTCGTGGCTAAATAATTACAGCCGCATAGACCGATCTTCCGGGTTAAGCCACGCTTGCCGAGGTTGGTCTGTGGATGGGTGACCATTTACCATAGCGGTGCAAACTGAGTGTAATTGACAAAATTCAATTAATAATAATTCAAAACTCTTCCAACAGCAATGGAAAATATAAATTTAAATAATAATTATAAAAGGCATTAAATTAATTTATGGTAATTAAGATTATAAAATGTTGAATAAGGTCGCTGTATTTCGTAAAAAAACATAATTAAATATTCATCGACGTTTAAGTTACACATCCGATTCCCAAAATGTGATTCTCAATAATGTGCGGGCGCATACCGGCACGTTAATTGCATTGTGTAATCGCTTTTATAATGTCAATAAAAACATGGTAGAAATACAAAATAACTCGTAACGCAAACATAATGCTAGTAGCCCAGTTTACGTCGTTTTCGCAATGTATTGTGTGGCTGGGTCCCCGCGTCGCGCTAGCCCCTCCTCGGAGTCACATGAGCCGCGGTCGCTCCCGCTGATGGTAAGGTTGCATTTGCGGAAGACCGTCGACTTTCTCCCGCCAGTTCGACGCGCTTCGCGCTCCGCCCCGCAACTGTTGCATCGCATCAAGGGCATTCATGTGTACCTAATTAATTTGTTATTTTCATTTTTTTGGGTTCATGTAACGAATTTGCAAATGGTGCCACATAATATACATTTTTTTTAAAAAAAAAATCTTTTCCCACTAGGATTTCTCCTGTATTGTGGGTGCGTTTATAGACACAAATCTTATATACACAAACGCCCAGACCCAAAACAACTATCTGTAGGCCATATAAATTTTTGTTCCGTGTGGGAATCGAACCCACGACCCGTAGCGCAGAAACCAATCGCACAGCCACTGCACCAAACGTGACGTCAGATCGTTTAGCAATTAAAATACATTCATATAATATTACTAAATGTAGACATACATTCTTTGCTATAGGTACCGGCAACCCGTTGAACAAGTTTCAAGATTTATTTATAACTAGCGGTGTGCCCGATGAGATTGCCCATCCCATCGGCAACATCTCAGGAACCACCCGATACTTTTATTTTCAGATCGATCCGAGACATTTCAACAACCCTTAATACATTCGAGTCCACCTCTCTTTTCATGGAGCTCATACGCCATCCCGCCATACATATTGCTATTGCTAGTGGACCTTCCAAGAGGTCCTCGGCATTAGATACGTTTGCGCTAAGAGTGAACCCTCCAGGTTCTTGGCATTAGGTTAAAAACCATGAAAAATACGCTACTACGTCGTAAAATAGGTGTTTGCTTGTTTCATGACGGTGAATTTTCCAAGAAAAACCTACATTTAAAATGAGCCCTCCGCGATGGCACTCGGAATCCCAAATGCGACTACAAGGTGCCGTCCTGGAGGGCACCCGGCATTGAACGTGTTAAATCAGTCAAACGTATTTTTTATTAGGTACTTACTTTCAAAGTTCTTCAGAAGCCTAAATACCGAATTCCTCTTTTCTAACTTCAAAAATGACATATATATAGGGTACGAATTGCCAAAAACGTTGATACAACTGACTTCTATTTATAAAAAGAAGCCTAAACGCCAATTTCCATATTCCTAACTTTAAAAATGACAAACTTCCATATCAACTTTCATCCCCTATGGGAATAGGGGCTGAAAGACGCTTCAGGGGATGAATATTTAGCCTGCGTTCACATTTGCGCGATTTTTTTCGGCGCGAAAGCGCGCGCGCCTCTCCTACGAGTCGCTCCCTCCTCCGAAACTTTAGAATTTAATAGTTAGTGCCTTTGCCTAGGTACGTTCCCCAAGGATGGAGGGAAGTGAAAGTAATATTCATCCCAAAGCCAGGTAAGGGTGACTACACAAACGCGAAATCTCACCGTCCAATCAGTCTGACCTCCTTCTTGCCTTGACCTTGGAAAGGCTATGCGACAGGGAGCTGAGGGATGGCGCTCTAAAAACTATACCGCTACACGGTAACCAACACGCATACAGCTCAGGTAAGTCAACGGAATCCGCACTCCATCTGGTAGTCAGCCGGATAGAAGATGCGATCCATCAGAAAGGGACATGCCTGGGCACCTTTATAGACATTGAAGGGGCTTTTGATAAAACACATTTCTCCAGCATAAGCGCCGCCCTCTCCAAACATGGAGTGGAACAGGTACTAATTGACTGGATCACAAACATGCTTAGTAAACGCGTGGTTCGCCTTGAAGGCGAGAAGCAGATAGCCATGATAGCCAGGGGCTGTCCCCAGGGAGGGGTTCTTTCCCCCCTTCTATGGAACCTGGTAATAAATGACCTCATTTCGAAACTCAATGCCAACCACTATTACACAATAGGATACGCTGATGACCTGGCCATCCTGGTCTCGGGCAAGGTGACCGGGACCATCTGCAACCTCACTCAGCAAGCCCTGCGCATCGTTGAACGCTGGTGCGGGGACTATGATCTATCAGTGAATCCCGCCAAAACAGAGTTAGTCATGTTCACCCAAAAACGGGCACTAGGCCCTTTCCGACTGCCCAAACTGCTCAATACGGAACTCCAGCTGTCCAATGAAGTTAAGTATCTCGGGGTGATCCTGGACAGCAAACTAAAATGGAGCAACCACCTAGACAACAAACTAAACAAGGCCTGCATCACCTTCTGGCAGTGCAGAAGAATGATAGGTAAGAAATGGGGATTATCCCCCAAAATCACACTATGGCTGTACAGTGCGGTGATTCGCCCCATGCTCGCCTACGGGGCTGTGGTGTGGTGGCCCAGAACCAAGCTGAGCACAGCATCAAACAAACTACAGCGCATACAAAGACTTGCCTGCATGGCAACCACAGGCTGCATGAGGACTACACCGACTGCAGCACTAGAAGCCATGCTGGGACTGCCACCGCTGCACCTCTTTATACAACAGGAAGCAGCGGTGGCAGCAATACGCCTGAAAACACTGAACCTCTGGAGCAAAGGTAACACACAACACACCTCGTTGCTAGAGGAACTCGCTAGCGAGTTCCCTCTTATAAGAGCTATAAACGACCGGATACCCAAACAATTCATTTTTGACAAAAAATACAAAATCCAACTGTACGAAGATCACCGATGCGAAGGTTTATGTCCCGCGGAGCTGCGGATCTTCACGGATGGATCCAAAACAGGTACAGGCACAGGTGCCGGGGTCTTCTCAGAAGACCTCAACGTACACATAGCCACACCATTGGGGGCTCATAACACGGTCTTCCAGGCTGAGTGTTTGGGTATCTCCCTAGCTGCGTCAGCAATCATGGCCAGGAAGGTTGAGGACCACTCAATCCGAATACTCTCGGACAGCATGGCAGTCCTGCAAGCACTAAGCAGCCACACAGTTAATTCTGGGCTGGTACACGAGTGTCACCAAACTCTGAACCAGGTGGGTAACCTCAATAATATAACCATTCAATGGATCAAAGGACACAGCGGTTCCCGAGGCAATGATGCAGCAGATGAGCTCGCCAGAAGGGGATCGAGCATGGATGCGGTGGGTCCCGAACCCATAGTACCACTCCCCTTCGGTTACCTACGCACCCTGGTAAGGAAACGCACCAGAGACCAACACAACGAGTTATGGATAAACCATGGCGAGTGCAGGCAAGCCAGGGAGGCGCTTCCCGCCATTGACGGTCGACTCACTAAAAAAGCCCTCCGGCTGTCAAAGCTACAACTGCGGACAGTCACAGCGGCCATCACTGGCCATGGTTCATTTAACAAACACCTCTTTGTCATTGGAGTTACAGACAGCCCACTGTGCAGAGCATGCATGGAGGAGGACGAGACGGCAGCCCACGTGCTACTAAACTGCCCTGAGGTCGCCACATACAGGGCCAAGTACTTCGGAAACCCAGGTACTCTCCGAGAGATCACCAGTAACATCAAGGGTGTGCTGGCCTTCTTCGAGGAGTTAGGGTGGATCGAGTAACTATACTTACCACCCATCACGCAAAATACGCGCTTAGACGTTGAGTTGCGGATACCAGCCCGTTATACCTTATACCTTATAGTTAGTGCCTTGTCTTAACGAACATTTTTTATCGATGTAAAGTACACGCGCACGCTCAGCGCCCGAACAGATATCGCGTAGTACACGCGTCGCAATCGCGCAGCGTCCGCGCCGCCTTCACCCTCTCGACTAAGATGGCAAATGCAATGTGAGATCTATTGACGTGTCGTAAGACTCTAATTATATACAACAAATTTCAAAGCGAGTTAGACGCGAGTGCGTTAGCGCGTGGCGTGCGCTTAGCGGGCGCGTGTCGTGAACGCGCCCTTATAATTCCGTTTTGGATCTCACCTACATTGTATAAAGAACTCCTGTGAAAGATTTCATGTTTCTGGACCCTCCGGTTTAAGCTGTGCGTTGTCTGTCGGTCACATTGATTGTGTTAGAATATATTATTAAGTAGAAGATTGGAAAAAAGTCATTTTTTCAAAAAATATACTGTATCATTTAATAATATAATGTTTCAAACTTAAGGGCTATGCTCCTAAAGCTTACCCGTCACCGACCTAAAATAGAAAAAAGAACAATAACAAAAACGCTGCGTGGTTACTAATTAGGTTTATTAAAAACAGTAACATAAAAATAACAACAGCAAATACCAAAACTAATAGGTCACGCCCGACCAACGGTTCGCAGTCATGTGATCAATAGTTCTGAGAATTAAGTTGAGCAATCTGAGAAAATAGCCGCCTATTAATCGCCACTTATGAATATAACTAGTTATTCACAAAGAATGAATTCGTTTGAAATGGTGCTCGATTTATTAAATACTATTTAAATACTACAACCAAATGTAAACTTAACAATTATTGTTTTGACAAAAAAAAACCTACTTAAATATTTTTTATGTTGTAAACTCCAGTTTTATTTGTTGCCAAATCTTAAAGATCAATTATTTCTCTTAGTTTGAAAACATTGTGATGTCATCTTAATAGATGTCCTGCATGACGACGCGCGACATGTCGTCTTTCTATTCTCGACGGCAACAATAAACAGGAATGGTAACAGGTAGCGTCGCGTCTAGCATGCGTTTGTTATGAATAAAGAAACCGAATTTGGTTTTTTAAAAAGTCGTTTCATTCTGAACGCTATCGCATACCCTAGGAAGATGAAATTTAAGTTTTTCCCGAAAATTTCCCCAACGAAAGAAAACCAATTCGTAATCACATCGCTATAATGATCTTCTCAGAAAATCTGCAATACTTACTCATCTTTATCTTTAAAAACGTAAGGAAAACACAAACATAAATAATTAGGGGAAAAAATTATTTTACGTAGAACCGTTTATTTACTTAACTATTTTTTAGTACTGTTGTATTTTTTTTTTTCTAATACGATATTAAGCCTCCGTAAAAAAACACGAATCTACCTGTTTTTGGGTTAGTTAAGGACAAATTGCAAATAAGATATTTTATTCCATAAAGATCCCATTTAAAATGCAAATTATAATTGTTTAGTTATAGATTAAACGAGAGATAAGCAAACATAAGAATTGTCCCTCAAGACATTAGGACAGGAGCTAGTGCCTTATTTATTATTACTCACCTTTACTTCTTCTTCTCTCGTGTCAAAACGAGCTATACGAGAATAGCTCATGCCGTGGTTAAAAGATTAGCCAGTCAGCAAGGCTGGTAGCGGGGCTGACTGTCCAGGTTTCGCCGGACGTACTTATGTATCTTCACTTGTAGGGAGTCTCACTGATCACTGAACAGTAAAAACACTACTAAAAACAGTAGCCCACCGGCATCGGTAGCAGAATCCTAGCTACCGGGGCGGTCAGGGCTCCAGAAAAAGAAACGTCCTAAGAACATGCGCGTCCAGGAGTACCGCCTTGTGTATCAAGCTTGGTCCAGGTGCCTAGGAGAGCCTCTTCAGATGTTAGTATTACTTCTTTTGCTAACGCTTTATATCCAAATAGTATTTTCAGACGCGCGTCACTGTCACAAACTCATCATCATCACACACTCGCTCACATACAATACAATTTTTTCGTCTTACACATTCATGTTGTATAAATATTTTCTAATTCCGTCATTCGTTCGAATAGTACTTAACAAAATATACTTGTTTATCTTCCTCATCTATAAGAACACTTAGGGTGCCTTCAAATTAGACGCTTGAGGAAAGGCTGCAGTCGTGCTGCTGTTGCGCTGCAGCGGTACTGCTGTTGCGAATCTGTGGCGCCACTACAAATGTTCGTACCATTTCTAGAAGCACAGTCGAAGCACAACACTCTCGTCTCGGTTGCGCCTCAATTGCCATCACAGTTTGTTTTGTTTAATAACGATGAATGAAGATCAAGTTGGGGATTTTATCGACAATGACCTTGCCCTGTGTATACGTATATACGTAATTTTCAATTTTTTATCATCATGTTACCGAACCTTGTAATGTTTAATTTAATTAAATATTCCGAAAGAATAAAAGTATGAACGGATTCTTCTTCTTAGCGTGTCGAAGGCAATCTAAACTATGTTCGCCCAGAACTCAGCTACGAGTATCGCATTAGCAGTAGCGTCTATAAGTTCAACGGATTCTAATACTTTCTGATATTCTTTTAATATTATTCTTCATCTTTTTTAACAAAGTAGTTATTTTTCGTCAGAGTCCATCGCGTTACTGAGTCCAAAGACGAAAGATCACAAAAAATTTGATCACGTTTCAGACAGTATGTGCGTCGCGCCACAGTTGCGCCGCAACGGCATCACTGAAACGCTTCCTCAAGTGTCTAATTTGAAAGCGCCCTTATAATATTATTACTCACATTCTATGCCTACTATTACTGTCAAGTCTACTCGCAAACTTCGAAACCATGTAACCACTATAACCACACTCCATCTGTTTACACATACTAGTTACCCTTATTGTGTAAGCTATCCATGTCTCGTCGTAAAATTATCCTGTGTGGGGACGAGTTAGAATATAAAACTTCCTCACCTCACGCTGGAAATAGATCCGTGTTGTAATAATCAACAAAACCCAGCACGCCTGGTGGTAGGATCTTCACGGTCCGACTGACTAGCTACCACATTGAAGTCAACCAAGCAGTTTACCGTGTTCCGTCATTTGTATATACAAGAGCCACAACATTTAACAAACACCTCTTTGTCATTGGAGTTACAGACAGCCCACTGTGCAGAGCATGCATGGAGGAGGACGAGACGGCAGCCCACGTGCTACTAAACTGCCCTGAGGTGGCCACATACAGGGCCAAGTACTTCGGTAACCCAGGTACTCTCCGAGAGATCACCAGTAACATCAAGGGTGTGCTGGCCTTTTTCGAGGAGTTAGGGTGGATCGAGTAATTATACTTACCACCCATCACGCAAAATACGCGCTTTGACGTGGAGTTGCGGATACCAGCCCGTTATACCTTATACCTTATATACAAGAGCCAGAGAGAGGGGTATACAGGAGTCCTTCTAACATATATTTGCTATTGGATTCGTGTGCTCCACCTTCGACCACTAGGAAAACGCGACAAAGTTAAAAGAAAAAAAATTAGCAAAAATGTCGTCATATATTCCATTGAAGCTTCGTCATGATTGTGTTATGTTTAATTTTACGACACGACTGAATAAAATATTCGCATTCATGTTTATAGCTTAACTGTGGCTGTCTAGTGCCAAATGCTTACCTCATCCTACGGCCATATTCCATCAGGTCGTCGCACTATCACCTCAAGAGGTCACTATTTATATACATATACATACGTAATTTTTATCAAAAACAAACTTGTTTATCGATAGATTAATTAAATCGGTATCTGTTGTCTGTTGCTGAGCACAATTTTTTTTTTTTTAATGGTGTATTTGAATATCCTATTGTTAACTTCTTCGCTCGTGTCAGCACGAGCTATACGAAAATAGATCATGCTGTGGTGAAAAGATTAGTCAGTCAGCGAGGTTGGTAACAGGGTTGACTGCCCAGGGTGCGCTGGACGTACTCAAGGACAAGATCGAACCAAAGAAATGATCAGTATAGAAAATGACACATCCAAACTTACTTCCACAATGTTATCTCTTATTATAATACAACATATTATTAACCAATTCATTCTTCTTCTTATTCGTTTCGCTCTTGTCGGAGCGGTCGTGCTCGTCATGTAGCACTATGAATTACTGCAGCTAATATGGCTCGTCTCACGATGTCTCGCCATCTGTCCCTGTTGGTGGTCATTCTGGTACACTCGCACAAGGGGCCTCCTACGGCTGATTTTATTTGGTCTGTCCATCGCATCGGTGATCTTCCGCGCGGTTTGGTGCCTTCCACTCTGCCCTGTACGACCAAACGCTGTATGGAGTAATTTCCCCACCGTGAGACGTGCCCGAAAAACTTGAGTATGCGAGTTTGTACTAATGTTGAAAGACGCTGCTTGATGCCGAGTTCTTGGAGCATACTGAAACTCGGTCCACGATATACCAAGCATTCTTCTCCAGCACCACATCTCTAGAGCGTCAAGCTTCTTCAATTCATTCACTAGAGTATAGTAAACCTATCTTTAAAAAAATAATCTTTGAAATCGCATTAAATTAGCTTGAGAGAATTAGAAAGAGAGAAATAAGTTAAAAACGGTGGTTGCAATTATTTTTTTACAGCAGCTTTTATTGATTTTCTTTTTAATTTTCACTCTCATAAATAAGAAGAGAAAAGGTTTCAAACAGACTTTTTACTTTGGTCTTTTCCTGTCGTCACTCGTGGAGATTCTTTTAATACACCCCGCTTGCTTTAATGTTTTCTGAAAAACACTTATAATCCAAAATACTAATAATATGCTCAGTACAACATAAACAGTACAAATTAGGTACAACGTTATCACCGAAAGGTTAGGTGGAGATTTATTACAGTCCGTATACCTTTAGTGGGCCGATGACGGTATATTTTGTGCCCACGAGTTAGTGGGCGAGCCGGTCACTATTTATAGTACACAATTCTCCAGGCTGCAACTGATTATTTCCCAATACTTCTCTTTTCAATTAATTGGACTTTCCAATTCATTAACGATCAAAGGGGTATTTCCGTAACCATCATGAGTATGATTATGGAATCAAAGTCCTCATTCAATTAAATTCCATCCTCAATCAAAATCAATACTGAGGTGCGAAGCTTCCACGAGTGATGATAAAAAACAGTTTTTAACCGGATTATAACGAAAGCAGCCGTTTTCAATAAATAATATTACAAACCCACATACGTAGATACGCGCCTTTGCAGTCGGGTAATAAATATAGGGTATTCCTCGAAGTGCAACCACTTTGAACCATACCAAATGAACCGCACCAAAAGCTTTCCTCGAAACGCACCAACGATGAAATATAGAGAAGAGCATGAAGGATTCGTTAAATAATTAAAATGTGTCCATTCGGACACTGTGTCCGAATATATTGCGTCCGAGTCGTCAGCAAGTCGTTTTTTTAGTTTATCCCGTAGTAAAAGTTGTACAGAATGATGAGCATAGTTCAGTTCATAGTTGAGGAGCTCGTGGCTAAATAATTACAGCCGCATAGATCGATCTTCCGGGTTAAGCCACGCTTGCCAAGGTTGGTCTGTGGATGGGTGACCATTTACCATAGCGAGTTTCCTCCGTGCCTCGGAAACCACGTAAAGCCGTTGGTCCCGGCTGTCATTTGTAGATCTTTGACAGTCGTTACTGTTGGTCAGAAGCCAGAAAGTCTGACAACCAGTCTTACCAAGAGTATCGTATTACACAGTTACTGGGTTGTGGAGGTCTGATAGGCAGTCGCTCCATGTAAAATACTGATATTCAGCTGCATCCGGTTCGACTGGAAGCCAACCCCAACATAGTTGGGAAAAAAGGCTAGGCAGATGATGAATGATGAGCATAGTTCATGGTTTTCTGATGTAAAGCGACTAACCAGTCATGCTGTATAATAAACTAGCTTTTGCCCGCAGCTCCGCTTGCATGAAATTTTGAGCCCTCGTTAAGCCCTTTGTTAAGGATAGTTATAAAATCAAAAAAATATTTCATCCCCTATTTCACCTCTTACGGGTAGAATTTCCAAAACCCCTCAAACACGTATATATGTATTTATTTCTCACCAAGAGCCTACGTTTTTAATTCCATGCTTCTTACTTCAAAAGTAACAGATTTCTCATACAAACTTTCAACACTGATTTCACCCCCTTAGGCGTTGAATTTTTAAAAACGCTCAAACACGTGTAACTGTATTTCTAACCAGAAACCTTAACATTTCATTTCATGCTTCTTACTTCAAAAATGACGGACTTGCATACAAACTTAAATCCCGTATTTCACCCCTTTAGGGGTTGAATTTCGAAAAATCCTTTCTTAGTACTACGTTACAAAAGAAACCTACTGTCAAAATTTCAAATTTCTAACCCCAGCGGTTTAGGCTGTGCGTTGATAGATCAGTCAGTCAGTCAGCTTCTCCTTTTATTCATACAGATAATACTTTTGGTAACACTTTAACAACCACGTGACCAACTTCCGTTTTTAATGTGACATTAAGCCACGTAACATAATTCATAGTTTTTGGATATGCACATTACTCGCTCTACTTAACAAAGGATACATGACTGTTCAAATTGTTAATTCGAGAGCAGCATAGTTTCGCTGGATTCAATTTACATAGAAACACGGCAACTGCAGTGCCGGCCCAGGTTCGGTTACATAAGTTAAAGACACTTTATTGCCGGCCGCAACCGGTTGCTGAATTAGAGGTGTCATAATGCGAATCACATGCTTTGGAGACACGGAGTAGTAAGTATGGAGTGAGCATTCGGAATATTTGTATTTCTCCATAGATAATACCAAATACTATTGGGATTTGTGATATGAGCGGGAGTAAAGGGCGATTTACACGAGGATAGTTTCTCGAAGCGAGACTCGTTCTGTCGTTGTCTTTTTCTATGATGAAAACAGAGATACCATGAGACTCGCTTCGAGAAACTATCTCCGTGTAAATGAGTCTTTATGGCGGCTCAAGAAATCGCTCTTTTTACGTAGAGTCGGGCTGTTTAAAGGACTAACGCCGATAGGCGTCGGACGCATCTCGTATTGAAACACTTTAAAGCCGATCGGCGTTTTCTGCACATGAAAATGATTTCTAGCTTATTGTGGAAGATTTTATTTATTTTCAGTATTATTGAAATATGACCAAGGATTGCGACCCTTTTTAGGGTTCCGTATCCAAAGGGTAAAACGGGACCCTATTACTACGGCTCCGCTGTCCGTCTGTCCGTCGGTCCGTCTGTCCGTCTGTCTGTCCATCTGTCCGTCTGTCACCAGGCTGTATCTCATGAACCGTGATAGTTAGACAGTTGAAATTTTCACAGATGATGTATTTCTGTTGCCGCTATAACAACAAATACTAAAAAACAGAATAAAATAAATATTTAAGGGGGCTCCCATTCAACAGACATGATTTTTTTGCCGTTTTTATAGATAATGGTACGGAACCCTTCGTGCTCGAGTCCGACTCGCACTTGGCCGGTTTTTTTCTATATTTGTTAAGTTAAAAAATACTTTTAATAATAGCATTTAGTCTACTATTTTAAATATACTAATTAAAATAAGTAGTGTTTTGAATTAGTAGTTGAAGGGAAGAGAGAACATCAAGAAGGGTTTTCAGTTACGTATTATTTCTAGTGCGTGGTTATTTGTTTTACTTAATAATGACTTTCTCTTGAAGGTGAGGCTCGACCATCGTCACCGAGTTTATTGAGAGACGGTGTGAGATTTTCGATTTCTTCTAAGATCTAAGACAATTACTTCATCATATAGACTACACCAGACGTCATAATTGTGCATCTCTTTCTAATCCAATTCGAAGAATCAACCTTAGCGATATTTTTATTTAGTAGGAACTGTTGTCAAAACTGGTAGACCACTTATTTGGCCGACCGTACCTATAACTCTTTTTTAATTCCATAAAAACATTTAAATAAATAAATAACATGTAATCAAAATGTTTTTAATGTTGATAACCTCTGGAAAACGCCGTTCGGCGTTTTCCGCACCTGAGTAGAGTTTTGTTTTTTTCTAAAATCATCATTTACAGAAACGGTGACTGTAATGCTGTTGTATGTATGTAAAACATTCAAATATAAAAAGAATATCCCTTCAAAATAGAATTTGGCCAAGTTATGGCCAAAATATAATTCACGCCAATCGGCGTCATCCGCCTATAAATGACAATTAAAATTACGCCGATGTGCGTGCACCGCAACGAAAGGGTTAAGACATGTATAGTCATTGGACGGCAGCTGGCTTATTCTACTTCCTTCCTTCCTGGGTCCTACTCCGATAAACGAACTACGTAGTTGTGGCTGACGGATCGCACTTTTCTCAACCACGAATGTGTTTCGGATCCGACGATCGATTTGATATTTTATATTTCGTTCACCCTATTCCAAAATGTTAATTGACATCTAGTAGTTCGTTGTTTAACAATACTTTGATCGTTTATAAGTTCGACGTTCGTCGTTGTTTCGTTTAGATCTGAAACTTAGGTGCGGATTGGCGAACTGCACATCATCAAGAACTAATTGGAGCCCTCTCAGATACGCAACTTCCTCACGATGTTGTCCTTCACCGTTAATGCTAGCGATGATCAAATTATGATCCGCACATGAATTCGAAAAGTCAGAGGTGAGGGCATGGTTTGAATTCAAACCTTCCTTGTATAGAAGGCAAGCGTTCAACAGCCAGGCTAAGGCTACTACAGAACCAGCACATTATCACTCCATTCTTACTACATCGAGCTCACAGGTAACATGTGGCCTAGTCTATCACCGAGAGATGTCGGCCCATTCGATGCGCGTAATGTTTTATTAGAAAGGAGTCTTCTACAAAATAGAGTCAATATGCAAATGCGTAATAATTACTTGTAAATGCAAATGTATGTATAAAGGTATGTTAATTAGCGATCATCTAGAACTTTCCATATTTTTCGGAGACAGTCGAAACCTACATTATATAAGGTTTTCAACTGTCTAAACAGATTACAGGTAAAATATATTTGAAAACCGCGCGGTTTTTGTAAATTCAGTTGAGGAACTTACTTTTTATACCACTATGGCAATGGGTGCTGTGTATTTACGATTTCGATGTTATTGTATATTTCGATAGGTAGGTATACTTTTTTTTCAGTTTTTTTCATTGCCTCCTTTCCCTTTTTGTGACTATGGGAACCTCATAGGTACGTCCTAATATTAGTCCGGTCAAAGTAGACATTTCATAGTGCAAAAATTCGCATAGAGCTGAAAATTGGTACGAATGTTTGGAACACCATTATAAATGAAATTTAAAAAGTCCCCATCGAACCCACACTTGAAAAAAAAATATTCAAGGTCAAAGTTCGCAAATATGGGTTTTAGCGTTTTTTAGCCAAACGGTAAGTTTTATGATAAAAATAGGTCAGACAAAAATTGTAAATTATGCAATTATAAAATGAATTTTTGTTAACCTACCCCTATTCTTTGGGCTAACTTGACCGGACTATATGTCGAGGTAGATAGTAAAAATATGTCCAATAATCGTCTATGCCACATTCGTGCCAATATAGCCCTACGGTTCCCAAATAGACTCATTTTACGGTACTAAATTCCGAAGAGGATTGCGTGTTATATTTTAAACCATCCATCAGAGATCCATATTCGACATAACGGTTCTATCTTTGAGTTCAGAACCCTTTTTATGATAGCCGTATCATGAATCAGTCATTTAAATTCTAACTATCATGCTCACATACATCCAATGACATAATAAATTATTGATCTAGAACGTGATTCCTCTCCGATATTAATTGGCTTCTAAACGTCAGAATATTTATCATAATCATAAAATGTTTATTTACCGACCCGTTATGTGTCTATTTTATACAATGTGTTTGGTGTTACACTACCGAATATTTAACGACATGTTAAACACTTAATTCCATCGACAATAATACTTACCCCCTTTTTTAATATCAACCCCTTCTCACGGAATGGCAACAATTTTGACTTGGCCCGTATTGTAGGTGTTCATTAAAAATGTAATATCTTTGGGACTAGTAGTACTAAAGGCTTAATTTTTTTTTATTTGCTATAAAGCATTATCAGCAATCGATTTCTTAAATAAAATGTCTCTTTTTAATTGCCTAAAGTCATAAAAAATGCTTTGCTTTTCATTTATTTCCTTTTTGATCGACTTCTTGTCTTGCTAAGGGCTGATTTTTCAATCGGCAGATAATTTTTATTTGAGGAATAAATATCACGCTTTGATAGCTTTTGTATAGAAAATCTGTCAAAACGTCACATTTATTCCCCAGATAAAAGTTATCTGACTATTGAAAAATCAGCCCTTAATAATTTAAAATAGTAATTTTATAGCAACACTTTTCGTAACCCACAAATAAAAAATACAAAAGGAAATAGACACCCACAAATATAAAAGGAGCCAATATATTATTCAGTTTAAGGCTCACACCGATAATTCAGCCCTTATTGATCAAGCTGTCTCCCCCTCTCCGCCAGCAACGCCCTAAGCCGAGGTCCGAGTCCCACTAGGGGTCACCCTTAGTGCTGTTGTTGCAGGTAGTCATGATGTTAGTGTAGCACAAGTAGTTAGCTTAGGTTAAGTATTTTACTTCCCCCCCATTGGCTGGAGACCCTTCAGGTCTCGCTTTGTTACGTAGAAACGGCCCCCTGGGACCATCTACAACAGTCGAATAGAAAAAAAAACAGTTTAAGGGTCTGTATTTGAATTGGTCAGAACAGCAGAGGTCCCCAGCTCCCCAATATTATACATAATTGAAAATTGTTTAACAAAAAAAATTTAGGTATCACTTTAACCTACTATTTTTAGTCATTCTAAAATTAATGACATCGTAGATAAATGGGCTTAAGATTAAATAAAAATGTTGGAGGCGCCAGATGACATAGAAGTCAAGATACTTCGCGAATCCGGTTCAATGAACTAAAAACAGGATGAAAAAATATATGTCGGCGGCCTTAAACGACAGATGTTTGAAATATTTTAACGACAACAGGTAGGTACACTATGCGAAAAATTCCTATATATATAAACATCCAATTAAAATATGAATGTATCGAAATGCGACGGTTGATGTTTACAATTTATGTTAAGACTACCATTATCATACTAACGGCCGATTTTACCAACATCGGATAACCTTTATCTGGAGAATAAAGTTGTAATTTTTTCAGTTTTAACACTTTCAGTGCCGGGAGCCCTCCAGGAGGGCACCCTGTAGTCGCATTCGCCATGCCGGGTGCCCTCGTGGAGGGCTCATTTTAAATGCTGGTTTTTCTTGGAAAATTCACCGTACAAGCAAACACCTATTTTACGACGTAGTAGCGTATTTTTCAAGGTGAATAACCTAATGCCAAGACCTTCCTTAAGGGTTCAGTTTTAGCGCAAAAGTAATGCCGAGGACCCTCCTAGAAGGTCCACTAGCAATATGTATGGCGGGATGGCGTATGCGCTCCATGAAAAGTGTGGTGGACTCGAATGTGTTAAAGTTTAAACTTATTCCTCATATAAAACTTATCCGACATTAGTAAAATTTGCACTAAAAGAACTCAAAAACACACATAATCAGCCCATAACTGTCCCAATGCAAGGGCCTCTTCCACCACGCCTTAGTCCACCACGCTGACCAGGAGCCCAATTCTGCTAACAGAAAATTTTATTAATTGCAACTAAATCGTTTATTCAGACAGTTTTCGTTTACAAAAACTATCAAATTGTTTGACAACAAAGAATTGGCCCCCTGTAGAGTTACTCTTGTAAATAATTCCAATCTCAGTCCAATTCCGATTCTAAACAATGGCAAGAAACGATACGTTCTCTGGAATAAAAATATACACATTTTCAATTCTAGTTTTGATTGGATTCATGTAATAAACACAATATGGTGCCAATTGTTGTTGACGACACGTTTGGTGCTGTGGCTAAACGATTGGCTTCTGCGCTACGGGTCGTGGGTTCGATTCCCACACGGAACAAAAATTTGCATGGCCTACAAATGGTTGTTTCGGGTCTGGGCGTTTGTGTATGTGAGATTTGTGTCTGTAAACGCACCCACGATATAAGAGAAATCTTAGAGAGGGGCAAAGCTTTAAAAAAAAATGTATTCTAAAGTGTGAACTGATATTTCCAGTGTCTATCGATCGGAATTAATTTTCAAAGCTGGTCCGGGTTGGCGGACTAAACACAAATGCGAACTTTTTTTAATACGTAATAAATTATTTGAAAAATTATTTTAGTATAACTGGTATAACCCATGTTATTAAAATAACTTTTCCATTCTTCATCTCTACGCGAGCACGCATTAATTTCTGATTAATCATTTCTTCGTTGATGATATTAATATATCTTGTTGATTTCGTGACCGTCCCAAACTCTGATGGGTTCAACAAACAAATGGTCACCCACAACCATAATAAATCTCGTTATGCATAAATTAATATAACATCTATATTAGGCTAATAACATAACGGTACACAACCATGATCCTAACTAATACTATAAATGCGAAAGTAAGTTTGCTTGTTTGTTACCTTTTCAAGCTTAAACCACTGAACCGATCATCCTAAAATTTTGCATATAACGTTGTCAGGTGTACAGAAACGGACATAGGGCACCTTTCATCCCGAAAAAAAGCACTATTCCCGAGGAAGACAACAATAACGTTCATAGATAGCGCCACGTGTCTTTCGAATCACGATTGAATTATATTATTATAGAAACTTTAGTAGTGTGTTAAGAATTTTTTGAGCTTTATCGAGCGAAAGCTGCGGGCATAAGCTAGTAAAATATAAAGCACGCCACGTTTAACGTGGTTAAGGACCTGTTGTTTATGTCTACGATGAACAGATAACCTTTTCAGAACGCTTTGGTTTTCCCGTGGGCTCAGAAACATCAGTAAATTCCAGGTACATCTAAAAGATGAACCGGAACTTTAGTTCAGCATCGTTTATCCTTGATCGAAGATGATTCTGTATTTATCTAGAACTAAACGTGTACCCGATGGGATTTCTCATTACTTCATAAACGACGAACTTTCATACAAACTTTCAATACATACAACATCTCCAGTTTAACTTTCTTAGGGGATGAATTTTCAAAAATTATTTCTCGGTGCTCTATCTTCGTTATTTAGGGATCCCCTGTGCAAAATTTCATGTTTGTAGACCCACCGGTTTAAGCTGTGCTTTGTCTGTTAGTCACACTAACTGTGTTACATTATAATTTTATTAAGTAGACTAGAGGTCGCCAGCGGCTTCGCCCGCGTGGATATCGTTTATCGCGTATTCCGCGTTTTTCTCTACCATATTATGCATGTATTATACATAAAAACCTTCTTCATGAATCACTCTATCTATTAAAAAAAACCACATCAAAATCCGTTGCGTAGTTTTAAAGATCTAAGCATACATAGGGACAGACAGCGGGAAGCGACTTTGTTTTATAATATGTAGTGATGGTGAGTTCCAATGAATTATCAAAAAGTAATTGATTGGTCATCAATGTAAAGGTCAATGTACCATATTGTTAGGATATTGACAGACTGCTTTATTTCTTTCTTTTATTTTTTAATCTCAGACTCGTAAAGTAATATCGTGAGGAAATATTTAAGCGTTTAATGTGGGTTTTATTGTATTTTATTGAAAATAACAATAAGATAACGGATGAGGCAGGTCAAGAATCAATAAATACTTTGGTAGGTACGTCAACAGCTTGATTTACATAAAATAATTGACTCTAAGCAATGAGCTAAATCAATATTATGTTAAACCACTTCAAGCCTAGTAACTCGTGTATAGATCAGAGGAGCAGCGTTCGTATGGTAACAATGATGGTTGGCGCGCACGACGGTGTCTCACGCGCATCCTTGTGAAGCTAACGATTGTCCCTTCTCCAGCACATAGGTTACTGACCCTGACTGCAGCTAACTAGACAATAACCTATGTTTACTTATATTATTTTTAATGAGATGCATTAAGTAGTTAAAGTTTCATGCTTGGATATTCCCGAGACGTTAAAGCTATTAGAGATTCCCTATGACGATTGGTTTGCTGTATCTTAACTTTTATTTCTCAAAAATAAATCAAGCTGATTTGCTATGATTATAATTATTACCTATGTCCCACATTCACCGTACAACAGGAAAAACACATACTCTGCAAATTGATAATAATCTTTTTGTTATAATCAGACGTCATCATATAATATCGTACATAAATAGATATACATCAATAAGCAGGGCCGGATTTGAAAGTTTGGAGGCCCTGGGGCAACGAAGAAGTGGAGGCCCGATGAAATTTGTTTAAAAAAATACTTTATCTTTCTTCTCTTTTTCGGAACGAGTGTCATTTTTTTTTCTTACCATAAAAAAGTAAAACTCATATTGTGGAGGCCCTTCTCTTGTGGAGGCCTCAGACTTAACACCCCTGTCCCCTAAATCCGGGCCTGTCGATAAGAAAAGCCAAAGGGAAAACCCTTTTGTATGCGTATGTCAATATAAGATTCCTTGATCTCTTTTTTTATTGAGAGCGAAAGTATGGTCATCAAAACAATCATAATTAATCAAGTAATTGATACCAATCTGAAACCACAATCTTTAATGTGTAGTCATTTAAAATTTCACCTAAATGTTTTCCGGGGGCGTTATTTGTTTTTGGAACACCAATTAGTTTAGTCATACACCTTATATGGATATTTCTTTGTCGATTTCAAAAACAACCTTTCTCTTAAACAATACCTTTTTAATGATGTACACAAATAGACCGTAGACAAGATTTGTGTTGCTGTTTTCTTGTTACGTGCGTGAGCTTTAGACATAACAATATGCAGATGTTACCACGGAAGCTGTTGCGTACACGCGATGCGCACTTGGTCGCTTTTTGATAGAACTATTGACCAACATGATTGATCAAGATCAAGATCAATCTGACCATCAAGCAGAATTCAAACAACACAACCAATGGTTACGCAGGCGCATATAACTGGAATAGTTCGTGAGCGTCATCACGTAGCCATTCATTGGGTGATTCACACTTGAATTAGAGAACAGTATAAATCGCCACCGATTCTTGTATGCAAATTCACATTTAAGGAGTAGCGTTCTTTTGAAATAAGTTGATGAACAGGAAAATAGCTTTTAGGAAAAAAATTTTTAAATTAATGTCAGCTTGCCTTCTGAACTCGTAATTATGACACACCTATTCAATAGTACCGTTACCCAGTTTTTTTTTTAAGTCCAATAGAATTTAGTTTATTCATTAATTCAATCGATCAATTCATTGTAGTTCACTACTAGACATAGGCGTCACCAAAATTGCGCTTAACACCACCTGGTTTTCAACCTTCTGCAAGAGGCGTTGGAACGTTGGAAAGTAGGGGACTTTCTTATTTACCTCTTAAATAAATATTTAGTTTAATATTTAAATAAAAGGTATTAACTAGCATTAACGTTAAATTACCTTAACATTTATCAATGACAGCCTCGTTAGTCTAGTGGTTGCATATGCGACTGCTGAGCGCGAGGTCCTGAATTCGATCTCCAGGTCGGGTAAAGTGTTATTGGGCTTTTCCGTGTGAAATTTCTCAGTCGCAGCCAGTAGTGTGGATTTGTGCCCGGTCGATGGCAATAGGCTCGCCCCTATTACATGGGACTTAAACATAACGACGAAATGAGGGTGTACTTTACACCTCCGCCCAACCCTTTGGGGAATATGGACTTGATTTCGTGTTATATACAAGGTGTAATTTAAATAACGCACAATCTCTTAAGGGGTCACTGTACTCATCATTATGAACAACTTTTACTATAGGAACAAAAATGAAATCGCGAAAAAAAATCAGCTGTTCCCTACATTAATGTTCGCATAACTCGTCAAAATGTAGGGAACAGCTGTTTTTTTTTTCGCGAATCCATGTTTGTTCCCATAGTAAAAGTTGTTCATAATGATGAGTACAGTGACCCCTTAACAGGTTGTACACTTATTTATTTTACACCTTGTATATATCATATATAAAACTATAATCTCATAGACTAACAGGTTTTAAGAATTTGTTAAATGAAGCTAACTGGAAGTCGAGCTCGTAGGACAAATACGTTCAATAACTCCAATTTTTAGTAATACATTTGTCTGACATTAAGGGTAATCTTTGTCAAACACCCAAGACGATACTGTAGGCGGCAATCCGTAGAATATTATTTATTTGGCTATATAAAAGGCTTAAATGCTATTGGCCGCTAGTGGCATTTACAGACAAGTCTGTAAGAAAGAGATTCAACAACTCAATATAGAAATATCCATTTTGTTCAAGGGCATCATGAAACATTGTTAACATGTTCGTTGTAGGAAGGAATTCTGCTCTGTAGTTTGTATTGTACCAAGGTATTTTAAATATCGCTGTGGCCCGTAGGTTACAGACCTGCTTGTCCCAACCCGAAGCATTGGGTTGTGAATTCAAATCCAGGCATGTAACAATAATTATGACTATTTCAATGTCATATGTACGTTCTTAATTAATCTAATACGCCACTGACATACGGTGATGGAAAACATCGTGAGGAAACCTGGACTTAATGGTCTAACATCATCAACCCGCAGTGAGCACGCGCGGTGATCAATGTTCGTTCCTTCTCTGTATGGGAAGGAGCCTTTGCCCTGCAATGGAACAGTTACGGGCTGATGTATTTATTATAAATTATTCTAAAATGTCTTCATAACTCTAAAGAACCTGAATTTCTATTAGTTTTTGGCTCTTCTCACGATAAACTGTTTTTGTCGTGAACTATAGAGGTTTTTCGTGACCCACAACTTAAAAGATCTCATAAAATACCAATCAAATGTTAGTCTCATTAGCTCGATCAATCCTCTCGTTTAATTACCTTGCTTTAATTATGCTACTCTTACTTAAAATCCCAAATGCATCTTGTCGTCAATTGATTGAATACGATTTCTGATACCTTACTTAAGTTACGAGTTCGTAGGCGACTGCATACAGAAACAGCAGACGACGTGTCGCTCCGACACTACTGGTTTCTATGTATTTCTATGAAATACCTTTCGCAGCAAGCAACACGTCGCCCGACTACACGTCGTACGATCGCAGACGACGTGTCGCCCGACCGCAGATCAGTAGTGCCACTGGCGCTAGAGCGACGACACGCTAAATCTTTCTCAAAGAATGAGTTTTTCCAATTCCGAGGAAGAAAAACTGATAAACCAGGTGGCCCAATATCCTGCACTGTATAATGCATCTAACAAAAACAAAAGATACAAAAGTAAATCGCGATCGCTAATCCTAAACAGGTCAGACATTTTGTCTCAAGGAACATTCAGAACTAACTGGAATACGAAGTGTCGTCTGCTGCAGCCATCTGCAGTTGGGTTCGGAATCATGACTGTAGCGACTGTAGTGTCACTACGATGTGTCGTGACGACACGTCGTCTGCTGCTGCTGTACGCGGTCGGCTACGAACTCATACCTTTAAACTTAAGTAACTAATGACCGCACTCGGTGTCACTTAAGACGAGTTCCAATATGAGAAGCAGGTACGTCCTCCTCAGTTACTTTAGACAAAGGGTAACGATAGTATAGTTTTATAATTGCCAGGGCGCTCCCAATCAATGGCTGGCAATTTAGTATAACAGAACAACTTCAAACCAATCAACTGTTTCAACATCAAGGCATTGAGTTGTTGTGAAACACAAACAATCGTCCGGATAAACCCTGGTTCGAAAGGAGACCAATCATAGATCACGACGCACCAGTTACTTACACGAAGTATATTATAGGGTCTAAGGGTCCAATGAATACCTCGCTGTTATGAAACACGCCTTATTATTTTACATCGTACTTCGATAAATTACGTCAGCAACTGAGCTATTAAGCATTTTGAAATAGTTTTGGTCTAAACAACTATTATTATAATGATCTAAACGCTGGGATTATTATCTATAATAACTGTATGTCATACATACTATATATTTGTATTTTGTTCATAGTTTAATTGCTTATAAATCTTAAATGGAAGTTTTCTGAAGATAAAACGCGTGATTCATACGTTCATACCTACCAAAAAATTATTCATTAAAATATATAATAATTAATGCAATGTTCTACCTAGCCTTTTCCCAACTATGTTGGGGTCAGCTTTCAGTCTGACCAAATGCGGCTGAATACCAGTGTTGTACGCAGAGCGACTGCCATAACAGACCTCCGCAACCCAGCTACTGGGACGCCGATATCCTAAGGTTAAAGCGGTTGTCAGACTTTCGGACTTTTGACTAACTGTAACGACTGTCATAGGTATTCGTATGATATCCGTGCTATGAATAATTTACGCAATAAAATCCTAAATAAAAAGAAAAGGAGAAGCTAATGTACAATGCAATTTAAATTGCATCTCCACGTGATTTGTCGTAAACACAGCTAATTAGATAAACACACATATATCGCCTCGTCGCCCCCGGTATCACGTGAGAATTATAAAAATAAACAATGGATATATTTCTCAACAGACCCTCGTCCTTGTCGACTGTGTCCACACAAATGACCTCTTCACATTGAGGTAACTAATATAAACGTTGATAAAAAGATAAAAATAATCTGAATATTAATAATGCAAGGCAGCCGCTTGAAATTGATATTTTAAAATTGTTAATTTAATAAAATCATGGTTTATCATTCTTAATATTAGCCTTATCGTCCCTAACTAAGAACAGGACACTCAATCTCCCTTAGGGCGTTTTTAGGGTCATGTGGAGTTCGTCACGCACACGCACGCCTGTTTGACCCACATGCCTGGCACTCGTAATGCACCTTTTCGTGCGTCAATAGGCTCCCCCTACACACAATGCCGCCGGCTTTGCCGCCGGTGCTTGCCGGCGGGTGTTTAACCAGGCCGCCGGGTATAACGCCTTATTGACTTACACCCGCGCGGCAATAAGCCGGCGGCATTGTGTGTAGGAGCCTAATCACGCTAAAAAGCTCAAAACCGCATGCATAACGAAATACGCATGTCTCTAAAAACACCCCTAGGCATTAAGTTCGTTTTTTTTTTATCTCAAATGGCAAACTGCACGCTAATTGCGTAACACATTCGCAATCACAATAGCTATCATTTTGACAATACGACATTATTCATTGCGGTGAACCGCGTAGTCATGGAGAAGTCATTCATAATACATAGTTGCTATCGAAATTGTTGAGCTGTCAAAATCAAATCTTTTGCAATTGCGTGTGTTTTTAACACACGATAAAATGTTGGTTAAACTTAATCCCTCTCTTATTACAAGAGATGGTCTAAGCAAAACGCAGGTCTAAGGAAAATTGACAAAGAATTAATGATGATGGTATTAAAACACGCACTACCGTAAATGGAATTTCACAAAATTTTATTCGTTTCTACTACCGATATGCAAGCACACACTGGTATTCTTCTGTCAGTATAATATTTAACAGAATGCTTCAACGCTAGTATAGCTCTCTCAGTAGATAGCCCAGGACGAAAACCAAACTGCATGTCGTACAATTTTGTGAATCAACTGAGGTGTGCGTCAAGAACACTGTCAAACACTTTGGCTATCACAGTTGCCAGTGAAATTGGTCTGTAGTTTACCTTTGTCTGCTATGTCTCCTGTTCGATTCTTCACAATGGGTACAACTATTGTATCTAGCATCTCCTGTGATAAGTAAGAATGTCCTATACGCAGATTATAAAACATAGTCAATACTCTTGGCAAGTGTGTACCAGCATTTTGGAGGTGCTCAATGCTGAGCCCACGCTTGAGCTTTAATTACGGATTTAATGTATTTACTTGTAAATCGAAGGGACGATCCTGATTGACAGGTCTCAGCACCGCTCACCCCCCGCGCAGACTCCAGCAGTGAGTTCACTATAAAGTGTTTTCTAAAAGTATTTGCTGTCTCAGTATTGTCACTCTTACCATCTACGCTAACTGGTAAACTTAGCTTAACCTGTGTATACTGTAATTATACACTGGACCGCAAAGAAAAAGGGTCGGTTAGAAAATCTTCAATATCTTCAAAAGTACCTGACCTAGCTTTATGAAATAAAGACTAAATTAAAGAATATTTTAATGTTCTTAAATGAAAATAAAAATAAATGAATTCAAGCCTTTCATTTTTAATAAATGTAAAATAAATAAAAATGCGTAATTTTTCCAGTATTTTCGTAAATGTAGATTGGTTGCAGATGTGCCGTTTTCACGCATTTTAGTTCTTTATGTTGCCTCCGCGAGCTCGCAATACTGCTATTATGCGATTTAGAATAATTTCTACTAGGTTTTTGAGGCGATGCTGCGGAGTATTCTGCCATTCCACTATTAGAGCTTCTTTCATTTCACGTAGCGTGATTGGCGGTGGATTCCGCTGACGTATACGTCGTCCCAGTTCGTCCCATGCATGCTCAATGGGGTATAAGTCGGGACTGCGTGCTGGTCACTCCATGTGTGTGATACCGACTTCTTGAAAATAGGCAAACACTATCTGAGCTGTATGCGGGCGGGCATTGTCTTGCATAAAAAAGGCATTCTCGCCCATGTCCACTAAAAATGGACCAACGTAGTCATTCAGAATTTCAGTGACATTATTATTCTGCAGTTAAAGTCCCATTTTCTATCACCACTAGCTTAGTGCGGTTTTCGGAAGAAATCCCAGCCCACACGTCACAGAGCTTCCGCCATATGGTACTTTTTCTTATATACAGGCTTGGTTATAACGCTCTCCCGGTCTTCTGTACACTCTTTTCCTCCCATAGTGCTTGAATAAACAGGATCTAGACTCGTCTGAAAACATAACTCTTGACCAGTCAATCAGAGTCCAATTCTCGTGTTCTCTACCATAACTCAACATTGAGTTTCTGTGGTGTCTTTCTAGGTTTGGGCCATCTGCAGGTCTTAATGGCTTTAAATTTGCTTCAGTCAGACGCCGCCTTACTGTATCCGTACTCAGATTGTTTCCTCCAGCTCGTTAATGATGATTTTTTACTTACACAGCCGTAAGAAAGCGATTTCTCAAAATTGTTGACACCATATTGCGATCCTCCCGCGCCGTCGTACACCTTTTTCGGCCTGTTTCTGGTCTTCGAAGATTGGATGCAGTCTCATGGAGACGCTGGAGTACTCGTTGAACTGTAGAAAGAGTCACACCAACAGTTTTCGCTGTATTTCGCTGACTGTGCCCATCTTCAAGCATTGTCAGGATCCTGGTACATTCTTCAGGGATTAACGACATGATAACTTCAGAATAATAAAATTTATAAGGCAGAGACACCATATTTATAACTTTTTTATTGCAAAACTAAAACAAACGCGAAACAATGGATTTGAATTTTTTTGGCACTAAATTCAGAAACGACCATTATTTTACATTTTCAGTTTTTTTTGCAATTATCAAGAATAAATAAAAAGATTTCATACATTATTTTATGTGGCATTAAATATTCTTTAATTTGGTCTCTATTTCATAAAGCTAGGTCAGGTACTTTTGAAGATATTGAAGATTTTCTGACCGACCCTTTTTCTTTGCGGTCCAGTGTAGACACAATAGATAAACAATGGCACTGACGATCCGGATCGTCGGGCGGGCCGCTAGCGGTTAAACTCTCAATCACCGTAATTAAATACACAATAGATAAGACAATTAAGTGTCGTCCTGAGACGACGGGCGGTACGCAACCGGTTAAACTAATGACAAACATCCCTGTCGTCAACGTAGTCCCTAGTCTTGTAGTATGCTTTTTGATTGAGTACACGTTTATTATGGGTTTTGAATTTTCCCTCGGTAAGATCTGTTACAGATTTCGGCAGCTTATTATAAAAACGCACGCCATTACCTAGAAAGTACTTAAACTAAAAACTATAATATATTAATTAACATAAAACAACACAAACTTAATTCTAGGCTATACACAGTACCTATCTTACACAATAATTAGAACATTCTGATAGAATTAGGTTAAGTCTGTCAGTTAAAATATCAAAATTGGGAACAGCATCAATTAGAGCGTTTATTGCGCCATGCATGCAACACAGGGGAGGTTGCGCACGCGACACTGTGTCGCCGCGAATATTGAAAGATTGTGTCTAGACAAGATTGTGTTATATTGCATTAACTTGAGCTTTATGGTTTTGTCATACACAAAAAACATGCTTAACAAAATCGGAAAATTTCGTTGGTCATAACAACCTACTATTACTCAATCGCCGCTAAGTGCCAAACAGAATGATAAATACCCATTACTCTGTTAAGAAAAACAAAGCTGAAAGTTTGGTACTTTGTCTTGTGGACAGGAAAGCTTGACGAATTGTACCAGTTTGTACGTACACACATAAGCGACGTGTACATACACGTATAGTTATCGTTTTGTACGTCACGTCGACACGTGCTACGAAAGTGAAATTTTTAGTCAATATTGCCTTAAACTAAATACATAATACCGACGCAATTACGCGTAACGTTGTTTACGATGACTCTTTGTTATTCGGATGACCATTATTGCGAAATAACACGCCAAATATTATTGGTAAAAGCATGGGCGGTGGACTTGAGTAATACAAAAGTCATGAAAATGTAAAATGATACCTGTTGCCCGTAGTATCATCTAAGCATGCTGCTAAGAAAGTTCTAAGTTTAACATTGAAACTAAAATTAACTACTTAAAATAATCATTTGTTAAATTAAATTTGGCCACAAGTTTTCACTTACGCACATACCACTAATTACTACTTTCGAGTATAAGTGTCCAAATGCTCCAAAAACAAACATACCTACCTACATATTTATAAGCACTACGGATAGATATATTTCAAAATTGGAAATCTCGATTACTCATCGATTAACATCATCTCGATATTTCGCAGCCGAGAAGTCTATGGTACAGATTCCTCATCATGCACAAACTTATGTAATTTGTTTTCACAAAAACTATTGCAAAAATCAAAACTATTCCACCGTTTCCTTTTTCGTCATTCAGTATTATATACTTGGGAGCAAATAAATCGAGCCACTTCTATTTTTCACGTAGTTATAATTGTTATTATTTTTGGTATTATGGAACAGACCAATTCTAAACACATATCGCTTATAATGTTATTTGATAACCTTTACAACGAGGGTAGTTTTTTGTATTTTGAATACACAATTCATGAAAACAAAACTAATAACCAGAACACGTGTAAAAAGGAGTGGCTCGATTTCTTTGCTTCCAAGTATATTTTGGTGGTTATTTCTGTAAGATAGACCAGGACAACCTTACAGAAAATAGAAGAACAGTAGTATATTTAAATCAAAGAAGCTCAAGACCACCAACAAGATGATTGCTGCTTTCCCTAAAGCCGTTTTTCCACGGCTCACGATGAGACACAACACTGCTAGTGTCGTAGTAAACGGTTTATTTCGTTTTATTTATTATGGAATAATAAACACCTACAACATAAGTATAAAACATTGGAATAACAACGTTTAAAAAATAATGACGCGGCCCACTACATTAACCGCAGATTAAACATAAATACTATTCAGTAACAATAACTAATAATTATTATAAAATTCATAATAATTAGTTTATACCGAGTCCATGAAAATAATAAATTAAAATATATTTAAATAAAATTTCCAATCATTAATAAATAGTAAATTACAATTTTAAATTAAATTCAATTATGACGTAGTATTAAACAGACAAAAGTTTAATGACATTTGATTTAAGTCGAAACTTATGCATGCAAATATATCAAATGTTTATAACATTTTTTATAGAAATCTTTGGCGTTAATCTGAATCGCCACCACATTTGGTCGTGTCGTGTCATCAACCTTGGAAAACGTCGTAAGGGTTGCGTCGCACAATAAGTTGCTTACTTCCTATAGCTGATGACTTCCGGATAATCACAGAAAGAATGATCGCAGTGTGGTTTATCCTAATAGACGTTACTCGTATTATGTGTGTGGGCGTACTCGCAAATTCGATTGTTAGCAATGTTTGAGTTAAGATAAGCTCGTGATGTCATCCAACAGGTTTGGAAGCTCCAGCCACTTTCACTCAGCGATCACATGGAATGGACACTTGACAATTGTGTAACAAGCCCCATGCTTATGTCAGATAACGTTTGGAGGAGTGTACAAAGCTTTCATTATACTGCTAACTGTGCCTACTTTTCTATTTTAAAACTATGACTGTTTAATTTTTTTGTCCTAGAAAAATAGAAAAAGCTTTTTCTTTTAGGTATTTTGATAAGTGTTTTTATATATACAGGGTGGAAAAAATCAGTGGCCCCTGAAGTGAAACCACTTTAAATCCTTAAGATAGATTATTTTACTTAAAGGAAACATTCCTTTATGTTTAAAAAGAAATAAATCTGCTTTCACAGATTTCTCGACAAGCTTACCTTAACCGGGAATCGAACCAGCTAAAAATTCAAAAAATAAACAATCGCTATTTTATTCTACTAATCGATAGGATTATTGTCAAATGGAACGTTCTATTTTTAAACTTTTCGTCAGAACGCCTCGTCTAAGAAGGAAATGTGCAGAAAATTAGTATCACCAATAATTATATGGTTTTCTTATCTAAGTCTTCAACGAGGTACTTAGAGATAAATTAGCAAGCTTGTACTTCATAGAATGTCTTTAGATGTTAAAGTTTTAAGAAAATCATATATCATGTCTTTTACTTGTTAGGTAGGGTCGAGCTGTAGACTACTACCGGGGTCCATAGGTGGCGGATAATGGATCGGCGATGAGATATCATCGTTAGCTGCCTAAGCAGTCCCCGACCATGCAGCAACAAGCTGCTTTGGGCTCACGGACGTGAACGTCCACACGAGGCTAAAGTAGAACAATCGGCATTAGCGCAGGATGTCGATTTAGGGCGGCGGCGGAAGAGTACCTTGCGTACCAACGGCGGCGTACACGAGCCTAGTCAGATGGCTTACTGCACACCTACCAACACGCATTAGACAAGCGTGGTGGGTTAACTGTCTAATCCCTTACCCTTACCTACCATGAATCACACAACGAAAGCCAGGCCCCAAGTGCTCGGCGACTCCAGTGGGAAAGACGTCGATGACAGTGGGCAGACTTCCCCTGGAGCAGGGGGCGCATACAATCCCCGGGCGAGAACTCTTAACTGTCAGACAACTTTGGCTAATCACACGGACACCCAAAATCTAAATATTTTGACATTTAACGTTCGCACATTACGCACCGAGGAAAGACTCATCGAACTAGAGAACTCTTTAACCCATGTGAAATGGGACATTATAGGTCTAGCCGAGGTGAGAAGAGAAGGAGAGATGATCCTAGAGAGAAATGACACTATATTTTATCACACAGGAGAGAGCTGCAGTAGATATGGCGTAGGCTTTTTAATCAATAAAAAATGGAAAAACAATATTAAAGAATTCATCTCATATTCTGACCGAATTGCTGTGCTCAAATTTCAAATAGACCTCACAAAAACCCTAACCATCATTCAGGTGTATGCACCTACCTCATCACACACCGATGAAGAAGTTGAGGAGTTCTACGATCTCCTCAACAGCGCATGTGATAAACATAGAGGCACTTGGACGATGGTTTTAGGGGACTTTAACGCAAAAATAGGTACAAGGTTACCCTTCGATGACCACAACATCCTCGGACCACATGGTCTTGGCACTAGAAACGCCCGTGGCACGCGCCTTTTACAGTTTGCTTTTGGCCAAAATTTAATAATTAACAACAGTTTCTTTTACAAAAAACCTCAACGTCGTTGGACCTGGTTTTCTCCAGATGGTTTTACCAAAAATGAAATAGATTTCAGTCTCTCCTCAACTAAACAGATCATTACCAATATAGAAGCCCTTAATAGTTTAAAATTTAGCTCCGACCATCGCCCACTCAGAATTACAGTACAATTCAATTTCAAGATACAACGAATCCGTATGATTAAAAGTTCTATTAAACGAATAAATAAATCCACGTTGATAGCTAATAAAGACCATTTTACACTTGAATTGAAGAACAGTTTCAGCACACTTAATGTAGATTCAGACGACATTGAAATACAATATAAAAATATTACAAAGTGTATTAAAATGGCAAGTCAAAAAATGAAAACATCCAAAAATAAAACTAAAAAGCTGAGCTCTTCCACACTAAAATTAATTGAAGAACGTCAAGCATTAACCATTCACACACCAGAGTACAGTGCAAAGAACAAAGAGGTTAAAAGACAGATTCGCAGAGATATACGCCACTACAACGTAGAAATAGTTGAAACAGCTCTGGAGAAAAACCGGTCCCTTAGAATCGCAATGAGAGGAAGAGAAGTAGGAAAATCAGCGATAGGTAGCTTAAGGGATGGTGAAGGTGTAAAACAAGGCGACAGGGAAAAAATTCTCAGCATTTGCACAGACTATTACAAATCCCTTTATGCCGATAACACTATGGTTCCCCAACAAGCCACAGAAGCTTACTCATGTCCCGAAAACATCCCACCTATAACCGGATACGAAGTTCATCGGGCATTAGTAAACATGAAATATAGCAGAAGTCCTGGCGAAGACGGTATTACCACCGAAGCTTTAAAAATTGGGGAACCAATCCTTTTGCCAAAAATTACAAACCTTTTTAACTCAATTTTAGAAGCAGGTAGATTTCCCGATAAATTTTGTCACTCTAATATAATTCTTCTACACAAAAAAGGAGAAAAATCAGACCTAGGAAACTACCGCCCCATAAGCCTTGTTTCACATCTTTATAAATCCTTTATCAAAGTGATAGAAAATAGAATTGCCGGAAAATTAGACCAACACCAACCTGCGGAACAGGCAGGTTTCAGACGCGGCCTCTCTACCACCGACCATCTCCACACTCTAAACCAGATCATTGAGAAATATCACGAATTTAAACTTCCACTTTATATAGCCTTCATCGATTATGCAAAAGCCTTCGACAGCCTCACACATACATCAATATTCGAAGCTTTGCAGAACCAAGAAATAGAGACCACATATATCAATCTGCTTAGAAACATATATCACAATAGTACCGCTGCCATAAAACTACACAAACTCGGCCAACTCTTCCCCATACACAAAGGAGTGAAACAAGGAGACCCGCTATCTCCTAAACTATTCACAGCAACATTAGAAGAGGTCTTCAGGAAGCTTGCACAATGCTGGGATGAGAGGGGCATTGTTGTCGGAGAGAGAAGGTTAACAAATCTCCGTTTCGCCGACGACATCGTACTTTTCTCCTCCTCAGCATCGGAACTAGGCACCATGATCTCTGAACTCAACCGAGCAAGCCTCGAGGTCGGACTGAAGATGAATATGTCGAAGACCAAGTTGATGACTAATAGTACGAAACGTAGGTTAGAAGTCGATGGTGCAGAAATCGAATACGTCCAAGAATATGTCTATCTGGGCCAATTAGTTTCTTTCCAGGCCAGACAAGAAAAAGAAGTCGAAAGACGCACAGAAAACGCCTGGAAAAGCTATTGGTCCATGAAAGATCTTATGAAGGGTAACCTCCCTCTCACCCTTAAGAAAAAGCTCATGGACGTATGTATTCTGCCTATCCTCACCTACGGTGCTCAAACTTGGTCTTTGACAAAACATCAGAAGTCCGCACTCGGGGTTTGCCAGCGAGCCATGGAGCGCAGTATCTTAGGATTCCGGTTATCAGACCGTATAAGGAATAGTGTACTGCGCTCCAAAACTCAGATCGCCGACGTTGGTCAGAAAGCCGCAAGCTTAAAGTGGAACTGGGCTGGTCACGTCTGCCGCATGTCGGACGAGCTGTGGGCAAAACTCACCACTGAGTGGAGCCCACATAACGTTAGACGACGTCGCGGTAGGCCCAGAAGGAGATGGCGGGACGAGTTAGACACTTATTTGAAGGATTGGCCGCAGAAATCAGTAAATCGAGAGGAGTGGAAGGAGGGTAGGGAGGCCTTTGCCCTGCAGTGGGATGACCATGGCTAAATAATAATAAAAATAATAATTTACTTGTTAAAAGTGATCAGTTCTAGTCTAGGTAATGTTGATTAAAGCCCTTGTGTAAATATTAGATTTCATGGATATCTTGTACGACAGACGAGTGTAACACCTAATGTTTCTTGGAGAAATTTTATCTCTAACATTGACTGTATCGACTAGTGAAATAAAATAGCTAGTGTTCACTTTTTGAATTTTTAACCGATTCGATTCCCGGTTTACGTAAGCATGTCGAGAAATCGTTGAATGCAGAAGGATTTAAAGTGGCTTCCCTTCAGGGCCCATTGATTTTTTCCAACCTGTATATTATGTGGGTTTCACATTACTAGTATCTCCGTCAACAATAACAATTCAAATGAAAATAAATGTACATACGTCCCTCCTGAAAATATACTGTCTTTTTTTTTTTTATCGTTGTCCCTTCCTTGGATTTCTGCTGTATCGTAGGTGCGTTTTCACAAACGTCACATGCACAAACGCCCAGACCTGGAACAAGTATACACCGTACAAATATTTGTTCCGTGCAGGAATAGAACCCACGACCTAAGCTCATAAGCCATAATCCATAGCCATAATCGCTCAGTCACTGCACCAAACGTGTCGTCTTGTATCTTCCTAGATGTCAAAATCTGTAAATGGGCGCTGAAAGTTGTAACCAAATATATGGGAACAACTTTAGTGTGAGCTTTAAGGCCTCTACACACCAAAGCCGCGGTTTTACCAGGCGGGTAAAGGCTTGTTTTGCGTCATGTTCGCTCGCTTAGTTGGCCGCAATAACCCGCCGGCAATAACCCGCCGGGTGAAACCGCCATTGGTGTGTAGAGGCCTCTAGTTTAACGTTTTATGTAACTTGCTTTGTTGGTCTAAAAATCTTGCGAGTTAATTTTGAGCCAATTCCTTTTATTCCAGCCTTGAACAGGCTGTAATTTTCATAATTTTACCCTCTTTGGGAAAGGCGTTACCTCACCATGAGATTAACGTAAAACCGGAGGAAACATTAGATTAGCTTTCTACAACCCCATAAAATAATAAAAAATGTGTCATGAGGTCTACTGAAAAGCTTACAAACCGCAGGGCAGCTTGTGGCGAGCTGTTGGTGAGTGGCGACACTGCGTAACTTATTGCTTCAGAGAGTCGGTCAAGGCCTTGTCTCCATTTTGCCTTTATTGGCTGGCTGCAATGGAACCCCAAGAGTACCCGCAGGACTCTGGCTTACCTTTGTCGGCCGGCCAGAGGGGGTCTGCAAGAGCTATATGCTCGGGGGTGGAAGTGTCTAGTGGCGTAATAGCGAGGAAACCCACTCCGGGTATTTTAGACCCGCGACGGCAAAACCGGGGCCACACCTCTCTACACCCAATCACACGTTGTTCTTCCTTCGTCTACGTGCTGGCGGCTTTTCAGGAGGCCCAGCTCGTGAACTGGCGACTCACCGTCTGCCAACACATTACGATTTTAAACTTGAAAGACAGACGCCATTTTAGAAGTTAATCAGTCCAGTAAACACCCCTTTCCATAGATCAGATATTTTACAATAGTCTTGCACCCCCCGGGACGGTCCATGACTGTACTCCAATAGTGCAGCCGTGAATACTCCCCGGTTGATGACCCATCCCATTTTAGATTAAAGTTCTCAAAGCGGCTTCTGCGCGTTGGACCTGTGTCCTCCGTATGCCTTCCAAAGGACCCGACTTCTTCCGTACGGAAGATGAGCCCTGAAGAGATACTTAATTTTATTATTTTTTTGCAAGATTGCGAAATAATTAATAACTAGTGAAAATTTGACTTTATCCTCATTCACAGGCTAATTTTATTTATGATTTCCTAGTTAAAACTTAAGGTTGAAGATTATTCAAATAATTTTATTGCCTTGTCTATTAATTAAATTATTGCATAAATCCTTCAACAGAATTTGATACGTTATTTGGAACCTCCCACAGTGCTTAGAACATTAGACACGCTATACGCAACGCACCCGCTCAGTTTTAACCCAATAAAAAGTCTGTTCGCCACTGAAACGGATTAATACGCTAAGTTCAAGCCTAAGATCTAATCTAGAGCCTTAAACACGACAAACACTAAACTCACCGGACATATTTTGATCTCAAAACTACCCTTAAACAACTTTCCAATAGGTCGGAAAGGCTTTTGAGCTAAAAATAACAACCAAACCCACGTGGGTGTACAAAGCTAACATTATATCTAGCTTGTCCAGTTTCTGGATAACCGGCTTAATGATCACGTGCAATGTTATAACATTGCAATACTGGATATACTTACTTTAATTGCTTTATTGCGAAGTTATTTGCCTGTTTATAAACTCTATCCTAACTATTTTGAGTATGGATGAGGTTCAGTTATGATAGTAGTAAAAGTGCTTGCTAATAACTTTTCTTTGGAATTTGATCCTCCCAATGCACACGTGCACAACTTTGCAAGATCTCTCTATCACTCTCGTGTCGGCATAGCTATACGCGAATATAGCTTAGCTTAGTGCTGAAAACATTAGCCAGTCCGCAAATTCTGTAGCGGGGCTGACAGCCCAGGATGCCAGAGACGTATGTAAAAGATACAACAACATAATCGTTCAGGGGTGATTCTATCATTACAGTTTTAGCTAATATCGGTATGTTAGGATTGCGAGCAAGGTAAATACAGTAAATAAAACCAACATAGACTCTCCACCACTGAGTATTTGGGTTAGTGTTAGTAACATGAATTAGATCACAATATAATACTTTACACAATTATTACAAAATCATAAAATAAGGACAAGCTAGACAGATATAAAAGGACAGACTTCTTCAGCTGATCTACACAGAATGCCCCGCTTCGTCGAATGACCACCGCCTTTATGACATCGGGTAGGTCGATCCTAGTTGATCCATATCGACGACTACCTTCCTTTGTCAACATTGCCCAATGCTACCCGCTACCGATAACACGTACTTCAGTATTGTCAGTCGTAAAGGCTCTTTTAATGCACCCAACGATAAAACTATAAGTATGATTTAATTCCATTTTTAGATTATTTTATACAAATAATATTAACTTATTTTAAGATATTGACTGCCTCGTTGGTCTAGCGGTCGCAAGCACGACTGCTGAGCGTGAGGGCCCGGGTTCGATCCTCAGGTCGGGCAAAGCGTTATTGGGTTTTTCCATGTGGAATTTCTCAGTAGCAGCCCGGAGTCTGGATTTGTGCCCGGTCGATGGCAATAGGCTCGCCCCCTATTACATGGGACATAAACATAGCGGCGAAATGTGGGTGTACTGTACACCTCTGCCAACCCTTCGGGGAATACAGGCGTGAGTTTGCTATGTTATTTTAAGATATTATACATAGAAATAGACTCTTTATAAGTGCAAGTTGTAAATATTTCCCATCAGGTAAAATCTGTAGCAAAAAGGTCACTAGAGTAAAAAGTTTGGCCGGAAAATGTCATAATGTAATTTCAAACTAATGTCACAATTTAAGGCCTTGAACTTCTTTCTCAATAAACAATTAATAATTTCTTGATCTCGACTAACCACCACATTCAATATCATTTAGTAATCGACCCATATATAGGGTATATTCTCATAGCCTCGTATGCATAATGTACGAGTATGTAAGTACTTACGTTTATCTTATGACTTTTCTTAACAACCTACCCACATTCGCAAAAGTGAAAGTTGTGCGGTCACCACTTACAATCGAATAAATATTAACCCATGTATTACATAATAACGATAAATATAATACCCGATTTAACTCCGAACATTGAAGTTTATGGATGACATTTATTTGATACTTTAAAAACAATAAGAAGTCAAATTGAGATCTTGCAGAAAAAGAGAAAAAAAAGATTTAAACTGTGCTTAGTTAATGCCCTGCTGTTGCTTAGTAACTGCATTAATTTATGACTTTAACAGTTCATAAAATTGTAATGAGGAAATGTTTTGTTTTCAGATTTTATGATCTCATAAATTAACTAACAAATAAGTTTAATTTAGCTTGCCATTATGCGTAACTTAATAGTGTATAGACATGAAAATATAACAGCGTATCTGTATAGTGAAGGTAGGCCAGGTACAGCAATAATTATTATGATATCGCTAACGGCGAAATGTAAATAAACAAATTGCACCGCAAAAGTGGGACACCATAAATGTTGGCCGTTCACCGTGTCAGTAGCGCATAAATTGTCGCGGGTACGCGAAAATTTAATTTTGTCATCGAATACGCAACCGCCTGGGAAGATAGCGTCATCGCCGAACGTAACCGCGGAGTTTGATAACTTAACTTTCTCTCTGGGGCGCTGCGCTGGCGCGGCTGGCGGGCGGCTGGCGCGCGGCTGCTGTAGAGCTGAGGGAGCCTCCAGGCAGCAGCCTCATTCCGTCATTACCGTCGAGCCAGCACGTTCGCGGTGAACGGAGCGCGCTCGCAGATCGCTCCCGCGAAAATCGCGATAAAATTAAATTTATATTAACATTCGACCGTTCGATTAATAAAAACAAAAAGTGATTCCGTTCAAACTAGTCGTGCTCTTTGGTTCTGTTTTAATTAATGTTTTTTTAATAACTTTGTTCAGTTGTCTATTGTCAGCAGCAGCATGGGAACTATTAAAAAGTAAGTTGGCAATTTTTTTACAATTACAGTGATTTCTACATAACGTTAATTTCAATCACCTAGCTTTATAAGGTTCAGTCACAAATCTCAAATGTTTGTAAACGGTTGAAACTTTAAAACAAATTGAAAAGGTCACCGAGGGTCGCATACTATTAAACAAGAATTTCATCACAAACTATTTGGCTATCAATCAATCTCAATTTAAGAATTTCGCAAACTAAAATATGAAGTGTCAAATCAACTGCTAAATTCCTCTCCTTTATCGAATGTAGGACAATGCCAATCGAGGCTGCAAGTTCAACTCACTAGAATATACAAATGTTAGGTATAACATGTTCAAAGAGTATTTGCAAGACAAATACTTATTGTGGTAATATTCAAGTTATACTGACCTAATTGACAAGGCCATGTGTCATTTATTTATAATTATAGTATACCATCTACTCAACCTATACCCGAGTTAGACAGTCATGTAATTAACGATACGAAAAAACTTTTGGCATATTAGATTTAAAACTAAACAAACTTGTTCTGCTGCACAGTTGAGCCAAATTTATTTAGTCCCAGCTTCATTATTGTCTTATTGGAGACGACAAACAGTAACAGTCGCTTGACCTTATTGCGGTAACCTTGCTAGTTAAAATGACTTTATTTTAGGCAAAGTAACAGTTGAACTTTAAGTTAAGTTCGCCTGTGACCTACGACATGGGAATTGAGGTCTTCACTCTCAACCTTTGCGTGTTAATTACGGATGTGGCCTACATTTTTAAAGTCTTCATTATATTTCCTACTTATAAACACTAAAATCGATGCCTCAGCATGGTTTCTTCCACTTATGAATTACATAACTTTATTTCCTAGTGCATATGTTATAACAGAAGATATGGCTCGGTGCTTACTATTCAAATAGATATATCTACAGATATATTAAATGTTTCTCGAACATGGAAAGTAGCGTGTTACAAAAATAGTATTAAAAGTTACGTGTGGTGTACCTAATGTAAAATGTAAACATTTAAGTAATGTTTATGTAAACGTTGGTAATAATGATGTTGAAAAATAAGTAAAAAATACATGTCTTATTCTAAGTCAATGGGTATTGCAATAGATTTAGTGAACCTTGTTTGTTACAAGAATTTTAAATGCTCTATCTTGTTGTAAAAGTAAATTAACTAAGTATCAAAGCCCTGGGAAGTTACTTAACACGTGTCTATTGTACTTATATCGCTTAAAACGCTACACATCACGCTACAACCTAGTTTTTCCTCATTTCAATCGATACTTCATCTTGTTGCATCGCAACAATTACATGTAGAGGCGAAATTGTGGTTACAATAGTGACAACCTCTTTTTGGTTTAGTAACCGGTTTAGTAACAATTATATTGTATAATAACAATCGTCTTGCTAGCGTCTTTGCTAAAGAGACACGAGTAAGCATCTCAGTTTCCTTGCAAGTTATTTCATACATTCTCGCGAAATCATTTTTTTTTTTATATTTCCAATGTTTGTTTTAAATTCTTTTTTGTACCATTTCGAAGTGCTTAATTTATGGTAGACGATACCAATGGCATTTAGTCCGCCTTGTGTGCCACCAATATACATGAAGATAAAATAAATAAATAAATCATTTATGGCGAAACCATTCATTCTTTCATTTTACATGCGTATTGAAGATGGAATGTTGTTTTTTTGACGTAGAACATCCGCAATCATTGTCAATAGCCTTATAAGAATGTAAGGTTCGAAACAAATAAGCCGAATATGGAATAAGGATGTGAAGTAGATATTTAATTCATAATTATTTAATGAGTCGCTCCTCATTGTAACAGGTAAACGCCCTAACAAGGTCACATTGAAGTTTTTGATGGAAAGGTTAACATGGTGTTTAATGTTTTATTTTATTTTTTGATTATTCATTTTAGGCCGTTTATTTACTGTCGTTATCATAAATTAACAAAAAAACATTAATTAAATTCGAACGTTATTAATCCTTTGTATTTTTAATGGGGTTAACGGTTTTATTGGTGTTATTTTGTACATAGATGCTAACTACCATCCAAATATGGGTTTTAAATGGTATTTATGTCAAGGCATCTTCAGTTAGTTTAGTGTTAATTTATTTATTTTTATTGTTAAAATTGGCTTACATGCAAAAGTTGCCAATAGTATTTTCAATGAATACTGTGCAGTGAGCTACGATTGATTGAATTGACATTAGCCAATTAATCAGTCAATCAGTGATACTCAATGTGTTTAAAATGTATTTAATGTGTTTAATACATCTTTGTGTAATACATTAACATCATTGCCAATCGAGTTATATAGCTCATGCCACAGTAGACATATAAGCTAAAGCAGTACCTCAACTTACTATAATCTCAAGAATTGAAACACTCACACAGACACGCTCTGTATACTGAGTAGTGTTTTGTTTTTGTATGGAACTATATCCCGAAAATACCTTATTTGTCTTGTTGCAATGCGTGTCTGTGTGAGTATGTCAAATCGGACGATTGTAGGTAGTTGAAGTACTGCTTTAGCTTATATGTCTACTGTGCTCATGCTGTGGTGAAAAGATTAGCCAGCAGGGTTGGTAGCGGGGCTGACTGCCCAGGGTGCGCTGAACGTCACTCGTGGAGGCTTTTTTAATACACCCCACATGCATGCTTACTGTTAACCAAAAATAGGTTCACAAACGGTATTTATGTCAAGAATTCTTTACTTTGATATGTTAAGAGTGTTAATTTATTTATTTTTGTTGTTAATATTGGCTTACATACAAAACGTTGTCTGTAATCTTTTTACTGCAGACTGTACAGTGAAATACGATGGATTGAATTGGCATTATCCAATTAATCAGTCAATTAATGATACTCAATGTGTTGAAAATGTATTTGATGTGTTTAATACATCTTTGTCTAATACATTTTATGTGTTTAATACATCTTTGTCTAATACATTGACATCTTTGCCAAATTCGGTTCTTGTTCTTTCGTGTCAGCACAAGCTATACGAGAATAGCTTATGCCGTAGTGAAAAGATTAGCCAGTTAGCAAAGTTGGTAGCGGGGCTGACTGCCCGTGAAGGCTCTTTCAATGCACCCCACATGGATACTACTAAAATAGGTTCTTAAACGGTATTTATGTCAAGGATTCTTTATTTTGATGTGTTAAAATTAGTTGTTAAAATTGGCTTACATACAAAACGTCTATAATATTTTGATTGAAGGCTGTGCAGTGAGCTACGATGGATTGAATTGGCACTTGCCAATTATTCCGTCAATCCAATGATACTCGGTGTGTTGAAAATGTATTTAATGTGTTTAATACATCTTTGTCTAATACAAACATCTTTGCCAAATGCGGTGATTGTTATTGATTCATAGTAGCGATTTATTAGAAGGCCCATATATTAAGCTGCAGTGAATAGATAAGGACTAGTTCGTAATATTCCATACTATAACAAAATAATATACTCACTTGCCCTTGGTTATCCTAAACAATTGAATCAGTAATCAAATGTTATCTCAACTTTTGTGATCAGTTGACCACACCCAATCTTATGAGTTGACATAAGATTTGACAGCGGATTAGTTATTGTGTATGTCATGTCAAATGTCGTGGTGTCCCGGAGATTATAGACCCGCTAGTTAATCACTGGGTTGCGGACTCAAACCCAGGCATGTACCAATGTGACTTTTTCAATATCATATGTTCTTTCTTAGTTAATCTAAGACACCACTGAGATACCGTGGATACACATCGTGAGGAAACCTGGACTAAATGGTCTAACATCGCCAACCCGCAGTGAACATGCGTGGTGATCAATGCTTGTTCCTTCTCTGTATGAGACGGATCAAGGCTCAAGGCTTTGCCCTGCAGTGGGACAGTTATAGGCTAATATTTATTTAATAATGTGTATATCGTCAGTGAAGTTCTAACAGTGCGTAAGTCATTTTGTGACAAAAACAGACAACACTCCGAAAGCCACAATTCTACTTGAAATGAAAAAGATTATTAGGATTTTCAAAGAATTATTAAATCATCAAAGAGTTTATTTAAAATGATAATTAAAAACAATATTGCGTTCAGCGTAGGTTACGCTCGTTTTAAATAGTTTTATCACTCTCTTGTAAAGTAGCCATTTTTGACTTCCGCACTGTTAGAACTTCACTGACGATATGAGTATGTCGTTGTCAGCCTTCCAGAAAGCAAGGGTTATTTATTAGTGTAATATTTTTAGACAAAAGATTTACAAAAACAGAAAGGCTTGACGACATAATACATTTCAAATAAACCGTATTAAGTTATTAGTTACAGAGGATTGCAAACTGGAATGTGAGAATTGAATACCAGCAATGATTGAGTTGTGGTTAACCACAAGTGTTATGTGAATTCAACCGTGATTAATAGGTGCTCAATCGTATAAGTGACATTTTTTATTAATCATCTATAATTCGTATGAAAAAAAAACACTTGACGCAGTTCTGCTACCTATTCGTGACTAATGCCTGATTTCTATACCCAAAAAATTGGTTTTGCCTGCCGAATATGGTATGTTGTAGTTTCAAACTGCTGCTCTTAAAATAATCATTAGATATTTTGAAGGTCTGGGAGCTTTTATCATACTGGATAAAACGGTCTAGTGCGCTACGTAGGGTACGCTATCTATAATAACTAAGCATCATAACTTGTAACAGATGCACTGGTCGTAGTTTTTACCTATACTTGTCGGTAAGATATAGGAACCGGGCAAACATAGATATATCCCAATCATGTACTCGAAGTATTAAAAAAACATCCTATTGACAAGTTTTAATTCAATACTTTATTAGTAATTATATTTTAGAGACGTTTGCAGTCGCAACACTCGGGTCGTGGGGTCCGAACGCCTAACTCCTATGCGGAGATGTTGCAAGGCGGCTGGTCGACACTTCCCGTGACCAGCCAGTAAAGGCTGGCCTTTACTTTGGTCAAAGGATTAGCATTTCCATACAATGTGGAAATGCTGCCAGTCTTCTAGGCACGTTACCAGTCAACAGCGATGTGGAGGAATATATTGATTCCCAATTTTAAATTATAGTTTTATTAGGAGATATTTTTCTTTACTTATCATTGTGCAAATATTGTTAGTGTAAATAAGTTTTTTATAATTTTGTAACGTTACACAGAAACCGGCATTTAAAGCCACGTGACTGAACCAAGTACCTAAGTTGTTTTTCACACAAGTCATAGATACAAACACAAGTGTTGGTAACAAGTATTTGAATAATGTGCATGTTATGTGAGCACTTGATGTCAGATAATTAAATGTAGATGCCTGGATGACCTGTCTTCCTCATTGCTAGCTGTTATATAATGCAATGAAATAACTATAAACCTTTGTTGACAAATTTTCTGTCTGTATTTAAAACGAGTACCTAATTAACATTTTCTTCAATATACAGTCCTCGAACATCAGATCATCATAAGAATATAATATATAATTATATATGAATCTCTTGGTCACGGCATCACGCGTGAGCAGCTGGACCGATTTCGCTAACTTTTTTTTTTGTTGTGTTCGTACCTAATTATCAGGAGAAGGTTCTTATGAAAGAAAATTTTAATATTTAAAAAAAAAAACTCAGTATTACCATATTCTTCATTTGTTTACCGCATGCATGAAAATGGTGTTAACTTTTTGTTACTATTTTGATTTTGTTTCTGAAGTTAGATAGTAGGTAAGTAGGTAGTAAGTAGGAAAAAGTGCATTGCAACGCCGGGTACAGTAGTAATATTTAAGAATGGATCTTTTTTCGTGATTTTTCCCCGTGGGTAGAATAGGGCTAGAATAAAAGCTTCCTCACCGCGCTCTCAACAAAACCCAACATGCTTCGTGGTAGGATCTATACGGTCCGTCTGGCTAGCTACCACCCTCACATTAAAGTCCTGCGCCAAGCAGTTTACTTTATTCCGTCGTGTGTATCTGATGTTATATTATTTCAATATCTGCAACTAATTGTATTCCCACAGAATATACCTATTTACATTTTATAGGTATCTGTAACATGGGCTATATGAAAAAAATAAAGGTTTGATATGCCGCATGAGTTTTCCCCTATAAGCCTATGTTGTTATGAATAAAACCAAGAAGAACCGGGTTTCCTCTTTGTATAGGATATGCAAATTATCCCACTTAGTGATAATCGACAGATAAACACTAATAAATTTAATAACATAGTCATTCAACATAAATTAATTTTTCCACGTAAGATGAACTCATCATCAATACAGGTATTTTCTCAATAATATCATAAGCGTCATAAGGAAAATTCATATCTACCTTTTATCCTTATGAAGCAAAAAGATTTCGAAAATGATTTTTATTGATCGAACATGAACAGATCCATTATAATACCTTTAACATATCAAATGACTCACATCCCATAGTACTTTTTTACAAGGAAATTAACTCATTGTTTTGAAGAAGGAAAACCATTTCCTTACGTGAAGAGTCATTGTAAAACAAATGAAACCCATCAAAATATTCACAATACAACCACGACATCAACGTAGAGACGCGCTGGCGCAGTTGCGAACAAATGATTTGTTCTAAACAGTTATGGTGCAGTACGTTCGAATTTCGAAGCATACCTAAATTGTCCGTACCCTTTTGACAGTTGTTTGGAACACATATTTTGTGCGCAAAAGCGCGTCTATACATTGCCTTGCAAATTTAATACTTACAAGCATTTTTACATCATTAACTCCTCCTAAACATGTAGCACATGAATGTGATAACCTAAAAGTTGACGCAATTTTGCCGTGACACAGGCAGAAATGCAGGTCGCAATTGAAACATGGCGCACGCGCCGCCGTCTCATCGAAGTCGTCACTACCCAGGCTACGCACTCGGCACTATTGCGTAACCCCTGCCGCCGGATTACGCGCATGCGTGACTTCAATTTAAGCGGCATATTAAGACAACCACTTTTGGATCAAGCGAAAGCTATTCAGGTTCAGTCATTTAGAGGTAATTTGATGTCAATGGTTCTAATTGCAACTATTTTGTAATTGTAATTTAAGAAATTTGATTAAGTCTAGGCCTTGAAGGAAAGTTACAATACATTTGGTAGTCCTGTCCAGCAGATATCTCGTTTTACGTTCGGTGTCCCCAAATATCATAAATAATAAATTATCTAGACTCCTATCGACACCCACTACTGCAGGCTGCCACCCTACCGTGACATGTTTTTTCCCGTGTAGTCTCGTCGTGTGACACATGTATTATCCCGGCATACCAGGGGTGGTAAACCTTCTAGAGATGATATTCTTTATCCAATCCGTATGAAGAAACCCATACCATTACCACTTGCGAAATGTGCGTTTTTCAGGCAGTGTGTCCTGAGTTAACCCCTGGATATATTTGAGGTGTATTGAATGTGAAGGAAACGTTTAGATGCGATAACCCAAACGATGTATTTTAGAAAATACTTTAAAAAACCTCATCGTTTCAAAACGGCAAATCTCAATTCGATATAGATGTTTAATTAATTGAGTGTCAACAAAGTTTTTACGAAATTCTATCATCATGCAATGTGTCTCTGTTTCTACATAATCCTAAATAATTACACCGATTAAAATTGTTTAGTAATAAACGACCCATTGTTTATCCGAAAACAGAGGTCAGCACACGCCACGGACTGTCCCGAGCATGCGTCGTGCTCGTAACTTTACGCAACTCTATGGGACCTCAGCCTTCGACTTTCCGCTTACGCAACAAGTTTTCGATTTCTTCCAGCCCGGGGCGCATTCGCTTTCGTTCTTACGCGCCTTTGTCAAGTAATGGCTACAGATTAATGTGCGTTGTCAGTATAAATGTTTTTATTCAAAAAAAAACATTTGTATTGTGTTCTTATTTATAGCTTCACGCTCGTTTTTCCTAATGGTGTGAGTAGGTTTTTTAAGTAGATACATTAATTGTATTGGCACCATTCTAAGTCACGTTTAACACAGAATGCCAAACCAAAGATCACAAAACACAACGAAGTAGCATCAACGATTGGAATTAACATTATACCTCATCATTTTTAAAATAAATATGATTTCTGAATTCTAAAGCATAATCAGCCCAGGGGGGCTAATTATGCCGCGTTTGGTGAAACATATATCTTTTCATATTCGAAATCATATCTGCTGGTTGGGTGCACATCCTGTTGGCAATTGTCACGCAAGTGCACTAACTATATCCTAACTGCCTTCAAGCTGTATTTGGCAGTTTACTGTCGCGACTAGATGTGCAGTCAACTCGCAGTTAATATGAAACTAAATATGTTTCACCAAACGCGGCGTTATTAGCCCCACTGTACTGCCTGACTGCCCAAATTGGAATGAGAATAGTTGAATGGTGCATGGTCTCTTTTACGGGAGCTTTTCTTCTCTCAACTGATAAGTTTCAAAACGGTAAATAATTGTCACCGTATCAAAGTAGGTATTAATAATGAAGCCTCTTGTATGCCTTGCCTATAAACACAGAGATTTACAGATACACTATGGGGGTCACAGTGCATCTTTACATCTCGAGGTTCCAAGAGTTATGTTTGTAGATACTTGTATTTTAAACATTATCTACTTGGGTTGTTAATCTCTGTACAAATCACAGTCCATTCATGAGCCGTTGGTTACGTAACCACACATTAGCCGAGGTGCCGTCAATCACCGCAGTTCATTATATCAATAAAAACATTAAATAACTTTACATACGAGTTCACGGAAGTACATGTATGTACAACCGGAACTCCAATAGGATTCCTAGTAAATATATCATTAAAGTTAAATGATGATGCGTTACCTTTTACGATCACGACTAGATCCGTGTGAAGAAACACTATTATTACATACTAAAAAAAACTGAATTTCCATGGTTTAAATGCTCAGTTAGTAGTATTGTGAATAGGTTTTTACATTGAATCATACGAAGATGTGTACGGGAATAAATTATCGTGTGACGTTTATCGTAAATCCTCTCTGTGCATAACTCGTGCCAAGGTAAATTACGAGTAATTAATTCGAGGGGTAATTTATGCGGTAATCGTAAATAACATGGGAATAATGCGTCGTCTTCGACTTTAACTGAAGTTGTCAAGAGCTTACTTGAAGCTTTCTCTGTGGTTGTCATTTTACACGTCATTCAATTGGCCGCGCCTTCTGTGATGTAGTAATCGGATAATTTTACGACTTAAACATCGTAATTTGTGACAGGCCTATGTTGCCAATGAATTTCGATAGGATTGATTGATGAATCGTTATGACGTTCGTTCGTATTTTATATTCGAACTTTTTACAAGATACGATAGATTAATTAGGACTATGCTTAAACTTGTTTATCCCTAACATTATCTATATTATACGGACGAACATACTGTTCACAATTGCCTAAACAACTCAAGAAATTAAACTTTATCACAATGGGACAGTATTCTTATAAGAATGACAGTTGTAGTGTACTATGTTTATTCTGAAACACCTCTTGTATCATTGAGATATAGTTTAATTTTCTTAGTTCAGATCATTTTGGACAGTTTGTTCGTCCCGATATATTTGATGCTGACTGTACCTACGTCTTAATCTAGGTTATCAGGACTCGGACCCCCTTATTACACAAGGTGGTTTAAACCAAGACTAAGGTAAACCCAAGTTTAAAATATATCCATCACTTTCTTATGTCATATAACAAAAAGAGACGGGGCTATTTTAAAACCTAGGTTTTTCTTAGACCATCTTTTGTAATAAGGGTGGGAAAGTTTATGGCCGATTAAGCTTAGCATAGAACTTAGCTCTACAAAATATCAATACTCATATCGCTCATTTGCGACGAGAACGTGTTAAGTCCGAAAACCGTATGTTCAGAAAACGGCTTAATTCCAAAGGTTCAAAGGCGTTTTCTGAAAATCCGGCTTTCGGACTTAACACGTTTTTGTTGTAAATGAGCGCTATTCTGTTGCTAACGATAATAATTTTTGACCAAAAAAATCAATTAATATTTGACATAGTCCTTTCTCTTACATTGTTAACAGTGCATAGCAAATGCGTAAAGTCGTACAGTCATAAACCCGATGTATATGGCTACGAAGGCCGAATGACCGACTACAGTAAGTGTTACGGTCGCTTTACCGACGGTTAGGTAAGAGTGCGCGTGCGCATCATTACGGCATAACAACGGAGTAATAATGAATTTTCTTCCTTCCTTACATATTGCACAATATTACTGCATGCCACTGACATAACTGTTCTGTGCCTACATAAGTACAAAAATCTCGCGTGTTTAAGCGCATTGACTACCCATAATTAAATATGGGTTTTTAACTTACATAAAGTCTTTTTTTTAATTATTGTGTGCGCGTACGCTCGCAGAAGACCAGTGTACGGAACAAAAAACAAGGTATATTACTTCCGGTTCAATCATAAAGCACTAATGTTTCGTGGCCAAAGGCAATAAAACAATATTGCAAACAATCTAATAACGACCTAATAATTATTTATTATCGTTCATCGTTTTGTAATGTTGATGCCAGCTAATACGTTTAGAATCTGATATTTAATAACAACGTGAGCCTTGCACCTGGGCGGAATTAAAAAAGGCGAGGTTCCACTGATAATGTTGTTTTCCTTATCTTAATAATATAATCTACTGAACATAGGCTGTAACCCAGTCGTAGATATCAAGGCTATAAGTAATTTAAAGCGTGAACTTGCCCCTTGAAATCGACAGTTTAATTTGTAATTATTACAAAATTGTTCATAGCACTCATGATGAAAATTGTAAAGCTTTCTAATGCGGCATTGGTAAGAAAAGTATTTTGTAACGTTTGATTTACGTGGAGGTGCAACGCCCAACTATTATAATGAAAGATATTCTTAGTAATTAACACCAGGTATTTAGATGCCGTTGGCTCTACTAGGTAAAGGTTAGAAATTCTTGTTTTATTGATCGTGTGACTTTTATGCAACATGTTTTTAATGTAGGTACAAATTCTATAAGAAATTATACAAAATGTGCTAATTATAACATCTATGAAAATCATAGCCATTATTAACATGGCGACGTTTTCTACTTTTTTTTACAATCCAGTCTGTATGAACACTGTTTTTATTCTATCAATCCGATCTGACCAAGGATACCTGTCGAATCTAACCAGGGCTACCTTTATATTATATGTCTGTAGCCAGATTGATCAACTATAGACACCAAAAGAGAGTCCGTGGTCAAATTGACCTAACAACCGATCTGACCATGGTCGTTCATTGTTAATGACACCACCAAATGATACCCCCAGGGGTGTGGTTGCCAAAAAGGATTTGTTAACGACACCACCGTAATGTTGGGATGCCACAATTAGTACTAATATAATATGAGAGTCAGTTTACATATACTCGTTGTTGCCCTGACGGGCAACTACGACAACGACACTATTCATTAGCGGTGTCGTTAACAAATGCTTTTTAGCAACCACACCCCTGGGGGTATCATTTGGTGGTGTCATTAACAATGAACGACCACGGTTACCTCTCGATAATTTTGTCTTGTGATTCTATTTCGTCAAAACTATGCTCCTAAGCTTATAAACTACTAATCATTATTTAATTATGATCTAAGAACAGGAACATGAATAATTCATATCAACAAGTGATAATTTTTATTGAATTATGGTTCCGTATCTTTATTTAAATGCAGATTATTAATGAAACGACCTCACTGAAGGTTGAATAGGCAATACGCCTAAAACTTGTGTAGGTTTTGTCCAATATTATGAAACAATAATAGAATTTCTACATGGTACAGAGCGCTCGGAACAAGTCGTATTTTTTATCGCCTCTTTGCAGCTAGCGCTAGCTGCTCATTTCCACAGATTTTCTCAACTAATTTTGTAGAAACAGGAAAGAAATGTAATTTTTAGTCCATCACCGTTTTATTGTATTCATAAATACAAGATAATGTAAAAGATGATATCACTAGAAAGAGGGTGACTACTGAGACGACTGTTAATAGAGATGTATGGAATAAAAACACATGCTGCGCTTACTCCAAATAAGTTGGGATAAGGGCAGGATGATGATGATGATGACAAGAGAAGAATTCTAAAGTCAATCATTTTGGCGACCGTGACAGGACACGAACCTGCAATTTACTACTGTTTAACATTTACTTAGAATATCTAAGAGTAATTACAATGATCAACGAATGTATTTTAATTCGTACGAAATTCATAAAAGCGTTTATACTAGGAACTGGCTTAGTCATATAACAAAGAATATTAAGTACTGGAAAATTACGGCCAACATAAAGTTTCGAATCGAACTTTGACCTCGGAGGTTCACTTTGAAACGAAACATACCGTATTCATAGGTCGACAGTCGTACGTTTTGCCAGTCACATTGCCACAGTTAAGGAGCGGCTCAGCGAATGAAATGCTCATATTGAGGAGGCTGGTCATTTGGCCCACCAGATTGCGTTATTCATGAGTCGTGACGTCATCATATATTTATAGTTCATTCTTCAATCTGACTGATGACGTCATCCGAAGTTAGGATTCTACTTTTTATACGCATGATATGGAAATCATTTGGAGGTCTTTTGTAAAGTATTAAATATACAAAACGGAACAGCAAATGGTATTGAATAATTTTTGTGCTCATTAATTATTGAATCATCAATGAGCATTACTTACGATGATGTTTTAATGTATAACTTTTTTATATTCTGTAAATAGGTAGGTACTACAGGGTTTTCCCCCCGGGTACCCGGGACGGGAAATTCTCGGGAAAATGGGGATTTTCGGACCCGGATCCATTGGACCGGAATCCCGCCTACCCGGTAATTTTGAGGTAATCAAATAATTAAATCAAATAATTTGAATATCAACCAAACATGGAAGTACACCTGTTTAAATTCCAAATTACACTTTTTTAATTCCAAGAGCAGTTTATTGAACTCTCCCACGTTATATTTTATTTTTAACATTACAGACAAAGATTCATTTGGGTTTACAGCCCAAAATATTAATAACAACATTCAAAAGCTTAACGTTTCTGACTGTACTTTTAGTAGGGCGATTTTGAATATCTTACCTCCGGGGCGAGTACATTTAGGCAATTAGTTGCGAATTGCGAATGTTGCGGGTTGACTGGTGTGTACATTACTTTTCTAGCAGCCTTGCCTTTACCTATGGGTTCATCATCCAGTCTCACCGGAAGCGGTTTAAAATCAGTTTTCCTTCTGTATCCAAACACTTTTAGGTGTTAGGACTTAAGACTTCAATTGCATTTTAACCTCCAAGGCATTGAAGGCTATTAACTTAATCGACTCTAATAGTAGAGCCGATTAAGTTACTACCTTAAGGTACTACGTTTAGGTACTAACCTTTTCTTAAATGTTTACATAATAACCACATTGTACACAAGTAGTGTAACAAGCACTTCCACCACTTATTTTATCAGCATAATCTGTAAAGTTTGGCCTGAACCGATTTGAAAAAAAAGTAATCGATCTTTATGAGAATTTTTTGCTGAAATTACTATTAAAAATTAAGGTCTACGTTTGTTAAAAGACATCAGTATTTATATTTTATTTTTTAATAAATCATCAAAGACAGTTTACTTTTTTATTAAATTAGTGGACCGGACTATAATGTTAAACACCTTCAGTTGCCCCAATGAACTTATAACTTTTATACAAATAAGGTATCACATCGACGTATCAACTCGACGAGGCTTGCTAACCAAAGGTCACGACTACGCTACACATGTTAGGAAGTAATCAAAGGCCAATCAACCTCTCTTCAAACTATTATAAACATTAATTACAATCGCGCCGTAGTAATAAGGAGACTAATAAAAACATCAAACAAAGGAACTACGCTTACGCTTTCCGTTGTTTCAATTTGTCTGAGTGTATAGAGACGGCTGATAACTTCTACTTTTCATAAAGATAAAAGATATTTTATTTTGCTAATATGGGTGGGTACAGTGCATGGTCATATAAAGAAAAAACAGATTCACCCATATTTTACCAGTAGGCATGGAAAATAACATAAAATTAAAACAATGCAATCTAACAAAAAACAAACTTTACATTAGGTACCAGCAAAAATATGTTATTTTTCAGTAAATAATATAGCTAGGATGAACAATATAAGTATAGCCAACGGATGACTACACGTAATATAATTAGTCTATAAATAGCCAAACTACATCATTATATTAGTAGCACGCAGCTATCTTCTTTACATTACAATTATTATCGCTATGAGAATACAAATTGATTCAATGACAATCTTGCTAATTATTCGTACACACAATCGTTTGTCGTAAAGTTCTCAAATTAATTCCAATTGTTAGGTAGTAGTGCGTGATCTAAGCGGTTTGTATGTAAAAACTAAAAGCTGGGTATATTGTGTGCTCATCGCCAATAATTGCTGTTGACAGTTCGATTAAATGCATCGCTAGTAGCCGGTGAAACGTGGCTAAGTGTTTTGTATACTTCTATTAAAAGTGATGACATATTCAGCATACACTACAGTAATCATTCGTGTCATACACATACTATTTCTAAGAAAAAACACTTATGAGTGTTTAAGTTGGTCATAATCACATAGGTATAAAACAACTGCGTTTTTTTTTACATTTGGGCAGGTCTCATAGATACTGATTTAATTTTGGTACGGTATTCAACGCGGCAGCTGGCGTGTCGCTAATTTAAAATTAAAATAAGATAGACCACATTTTATAGACTACAATTTAAGCATAATTCATCACAACACCGCACGCTATCTGGTCCCAAACGTAGGCTAAATATATTTATGATTTCCAACTTTAGAATAATTGTAGCCGTGAGAAAGTTTGTTGATAAAGCCGTTAAAAAAATAACGTTTGAAGCGGATTATCAGGCAGAAAATTAACGTTATGAAACCACTTATTAACAATCGTTGTTTTATTGCGTAACGCGCATCGTCTAGCTTCTGAGAAACAAGTTACTTAGGTAATAGATGCTGACACTTGACCGACTACTTTGACTAGCTTAGATCTTAGATCTAATAGAGATCTAAGATCTTATCAGTGTTTTTTAAGGAAAAAAAACACTGATAATAGACAAACTGTTGAAAACTACAATAAAAATTGCAGTAGGTATATGATCACAAAATTAATAGGCAAGCTCATTTAAACACATAAAGTTTTAGATGGCTAAAAAGTAAAATAAAATAATACTCACTGTCAAGGTTTTTCAAATACTGTTTAATGAATACTAAGTGAATAGGTATTTTTTATTTCTTGTGTTGCATCACAAACGAATATCATCTTGGAAGTGGTCAGTTCAAGTTTTTAGTTGAATTCTTCTTCTCTCGTGTCAGCAGGAGCTATACGAAAACTGCTCGTGCTGTGGTGAAAAGATTAGCCAGTCAGCAAGGTTGGTAGCGGGGCTGACTGTCCAGGGTGCGCCGGACGTACTTAAGTATCGCCACTCGTGGAGGCTCTTTTCATGCACCCCTTTAGTTGAAATTTAGTTGAATTACAGAACAACTTTAAATATGAATAAATAGAAAAAACTATTATTACGTTGTCTTTCTCTAACTACATTGCCTTAAAATTGAGCGACAACCATCTGACTTCTGCGACCCAGTTAATGGGATATCCCATTAACTGGGATTACTAAGTTTAGATCGGTTGTCAGTCCTTAAGGTACAATTCCGAGCATCGTGGCCGATCGCAGCCGCGCGCGGTCTATCGCGTGCGGCAGACGCGCGTGGCTTATGCGACAATTGTCAGAGTGAGAATGTATGGCACGTCGCGCCGTACGTCTGTCGTTAGCCGCACGCGTCTGTCGAAGACTTCGGAAGCGGTGCCATACATTTTCATACTCTGACTATTGTCGCATAAGCCGCGCGCGGCTGCGTTCGGCCGCGATGCACGGAATTGTACCTTTAGGGTTTCTGACTGCTGGTAACGACTGTTGTAAGCAATGGTCGAAATAAGTAGTGCTATTTTAGCAAATTGTCATGCGAACAGTTAGTATGGACATTCTCTGCTATCATGCTATCCCTCGATTTAGCAATACTTGGAAGACAAGTATTATTAAATTCCAATATGTTGTGTTTGTTACAAAACAGTGCATGCTCGAATGGAATAAAAGACGAAGCAATGTTGTTATTTTTTTTGAAATTTTAAAGCTTCTTTTCGTTGGGTATTGATAAGTTACTGTATATTATATAACTATATTTTTTTTAAAGAATGGTAAAGTACTTAATCATTTCAAAATCGCGGTAGAATCTCCATAATATTAACATCAAATTTCAGATTATTGACCTTAAATATTAAATAAATATTATTGAATTACACGAATTCGTTTATACTGTATATGAAACAATAGCCCTTAAATAGGTTTAATAGGTTTTACGTTTAAGTTTAATTTATTTCAAATTTACCAAATGTGACGGTATGACGAAGTAGTGCTACTTACCTCATGATGTCACATTTGGTGAATTAAATTTCGTTTCATATTCGTAATCATTACTACAAATGGACTGCAGATCCATTCGCCAACAATACAACTACCAAATTCAGTTTGAAGGCAGTTACGATGCAATCAGTGCAACAGCGTGACAACTGCCGAATGGTTGTGTAGCCAATTACAGTTTTGATTACGAATATATTTCAACGAATGGGACGTTATTAGTCCCCAGATAAGGCATGACGCTCGATGTCTCGGGAACTCGGGCCGATTTCTCCATCACTACATAGTATAAAACAAAGTCGCTTCCCGCTGTCTCTCGTCCCTATGTACACTTAGATCTTTAAAACTACGCAATGGATTTTGATGCGGTTTTTTTTAATAGATAGAGTGATTCAAGAGGAAGGTTTATATGTATAATACATTGCACCCGTGCGAAGCCGGGGCGGGTCGCTAGTTAATACTAAATGCGATAAGATAAAGCCAAACGCGGTTAACGCGTTTAACTCAGTTTAGAACTCACATTTGCATTTCACCAACATCAACTGAACGCAGTTACAGCTGAACCCAGCTTAAATTCTGAACACCCAATTTTGGAGTTTTTCTCAATCCATACAGACTAACTTTTAACTCTTTTTATCGTCCAGTAGGTACCTAAATTATTTCGCCGGCTGCCAGTTAAAAGTCGAGCGCACCTCTCGGCGTCAAGGTTAAGAGCAAATATTCGAGTTTTTCACGCAAATAATCAAGGGCCTATTTACCAATCGTTTTAATAGCTGCGAATGGAATTTCACGTACTACCTACGCTACGCTTACGTTACAGCAAATAAAATCCGAATATTACTATAATGTCGCATGTTTTGGAATCATAGAGTTGCCGCATGCACAATAATGAATATATTCATTAAATTCTATTTTTGATTCGAGTTTTACTGATAATATCTGAGTGAGACCGGTTTTTTAAGAATATGACGACAAAATTGTGTTTTTTTCGGACCAGAACGTATTTTTACTTTTTCTTATAATATGAAAAAGGATTTAGATATCTATTAATAGACTAATGTCTAATAAAATTATTTTCCTTTTACTGCTAACATTTTTAATCAGAGATGTTTCGTAAAATCATAAATATTGATAATAGATAAGAACCAGAATCCAATGTAATCAATCCTTACACCTTTGGACAGACTTGTTGTCAACGAGACAAGTTTTTTTTTTGTACTGTAATACTTAAAATAATTTGTATTTCGTAAAATCATAAATAATGTCTATATTACAGATAAGGCATAAAAGAAAAAAATGTGCTTTTGAATTTAGAATGATGTGTTCTCCGAGTATTTTTTTTTCATATTGATGAATCTCTCTCATATGATTGCATTATCTAACATAGAAAGGAAAAGCGTGTCGTCATTACTTTACGAGTTCTTGGTACAAATATATTAAAATTCCCATCTTAAGTATTTATTTAAGAATATTAATGTCTTTTAATTTATTTAAATAAAAAAACATTAGTTGCATCATTAATTCTTTGTGGGCCAGCTGTATAATATATCGAGGCCCTTAATAATACCATAAATTTTCACTTTTTCAGTGACTGTGATCAAATGTCAATGTGTTTTGTATGATATTCATCTGAATTTACAATAGAATCAACCTTACAACTGCCTAGTTTTCTGTTGAGCTAGCTAGATATTTATATCGCTGTCATACCCATTAAAAATTGTATTAGATATACAGGGTTAATTGAAAAACACCAACAACCTCATGGTCAGGTCATTGTACTCATCATTATGAACAACTTTTAGTATTGGACCAAATCTGAAATAGCGAAAAAAAACAGCTGTTTCCTAAATTTTGTGGAGCTAAGCGAACATAAATGTAGGGAATAGCTGTTTTTTTTTCGCGGTTTCAGATTTTGTCCCATAGTAAAATTTGTATGAGTACAATGACCCTTTAAGAGGTTGTTGGTGTTTTTCAATTAAGCCTGTATAAGTATTATTGCAATAGGTAGAATAAAGATTCTTAGTATCAATGCGTTGCAGGAGAAGTGGTCGTTACACTGTCGGTTACCTTACTCGGACAAAAGCGTGTGATACATACATACATAATTTTCAATACTGATTTTCACTTTTGAATGTCTCACACGTTCAACCAGCAAACTAGCATCACATTGTGGGAGATTAGGTAACCGTTTTTCTCCGAGCTCGGCAGGGTTTTCGCAAGCGCGTTGCCACAGAGTCTACGTTAATTGGCGTGGCCTATAGCACATTTATCCAATACCACACCGTACTGGGAGTGTTAAATTTAATTTGGTTGGGTTACCGTCACGTGATGTTTAGCGTTTTAGCGTTAACTTGGTCACCGCGGGTTGATCAAGCGTGCAGATCGATGATTGTGGTAGATTTCCGCTTCACAATTAAGCAAATATTCAATTTCGGTAGACCTATTGAGCAACGGAACACGTCAAGATGCCGTTGTTTATTTTAACAACAAATACATAGAACAAGAAGCTTACCTGTAAAGACGTTTTCCCCATACAGAATACTTTTTTTTTAATACAAACACAACACTTTTAGCAAAACAATGATTTAAAAGCATTATTAAATTAATGTTAAAATAAACTAACTCACACAATATTAAAAAGCAACACAATTTCGTAATTCAAATCAAACCTTTTTGTTTTTATTAAATTTTATTTCATAAAATACTGGCCAGAAAGAGAAGTGAAATAATAATTTAAAAATACTAAAGAGTTTTCATTTAAATCCGTTCCGACCAATTACTGATAAAATTAGTCTTATCCATATAAATTGTTCTTGTGTGTATTTATTCAAATTAATGTTTTACAGTCATGCATAAGAAAAACAAACAGCACTAGGGTGGGGACTCACGTGATACATACGATAGCGGTTGCCCAAGACCCGCATGCACATAAACACATTAACTTACGTCACCGAAACATACGCATAAGTAATGCGGAAACATTACCTAGTGTGCGAATTAGCTTTTACGTACAAACTAAACGATAATAATGAATTTGCTATGATAGGGCGACAGCTAATTGTGTCAAATACTAAATTAAACAAAACTACTTTCCCAAAAAAAGTTTCTTTTTTTATTTTAAATTATTATCCGCTACGGTATAAACGCGGCTTGTAATTTGGAAATAAAATTGTTTTATTTTATAAAATGTTTCTTTAATTTGTTTGGAAAGTTTTTTGTTATATATAATGAGAACAATCATGTGTATGGTTAGTTACGGTTTACTCACGTGCATTTTTCGGGGTTGGCTCCCTTGCGAGTAGTTTGACTCGCGACCTCACCGCGTCATCAGCTCAAGATTAAGAGCTCCGTTTGGGACCGAAACTATTCGGGCAACCCCGAAAAATGCACGTGAGTAAACCGTAACTAATCATAAATACGAATGTGTCTCCCGAAAGTTATAATGCAAAACAAATACAATCACGTGTTTAAGTATTTGACACAAATTACCAGTCACCCTATATAATCATGTATCTCATATTAGTGTTAAAGGTACAAAAAATATGTCATATCTGAATACGAAAACGTCACATCTGATACATCTCTATTTAGAGACTTGTAACTTGAAATTACTCGTTGTTAATAAAGAGGTTTAATGTGAATTCCTACGTTATTATCTTTCTTCAGAGTATGTTACAAAACATTAAACTGCAGTAGAATAGAGCCAAATGACTTATTAAAATTCTCCATTTGTCTTCAGAATGAGTTTTTTCTTAATTTGGTAACATGTGATATTTTTATAGCATGTAGACATTTATTTCTTAAAGTATATGTAGTACCTACAATAAAATAACGAAAACATGTCGAATAAAAAAAGTCAACGTAAGTGCCAGTTGCCTATCCGAAATACTAAAACGTAATTTAGTATCAAATACAAGAACACGCTTCATATAATTATGTCAATATCTTTAAATGTCAGCGATTAATTAATTGATTATCAAATACCGGAGTACCCATATTTGGCATACAAAACAGTAACATACCCGTACTACATAGCTGTTTCCTGACAATATAATTACGATAACCACATACGATTCACGTGTGAAGCGTAGTGAGTATTGAAGAAGTATTCAGGATGTAGTCTGTCTAGATGTAAAGGTCGACAGGTGTCCGGCTCGTGAGGTCATCGCAGTGCGTTCCAATCACGTGAACACTTTTCGTTGTTCTGATTTAATTCAATTAAAATAATTGCAAAATTAGATCAGCACAAAAGAATAACACACACACATTTAACTAATCCTTATGTCACAATTAGCTAATTAACTTCCGTAGAATGGTTATTGAGTATACTTAATTGAGTTCATAATTTCTGCCATAAAATTGCATTATCGATTTTTGCGTACAAAACAAAATCGTCTCGTAAGCGTATTGATTAAAAAACAACATCCGTATAAAAAGAGGTCGCATTATTTTATGAAATAATAAAAAAACCGTTTTATTCCAAATTTAAATTTGAAAGATGGAAAATAGAAAAAGCGGGAAAGTATTGATGACGTGAAAATAATTTTGAGTGATAACAATTTTAATATGTTTAATTTTTATATTTATGTTAATACCATGTTCATTTTTAATGTTTATACTGTTTACAATGATATAGTTGTGGTACTAAGCATTATTTCTACGAATTTAATCGTGTTCTTAAAGATGTTAATGTTTTATCATAATTTTTTGCCGTACTGTACAAAAGACGTGAATTGTAAGTATTATTAATTCTTAATTCGTAGGTATAGTTATATCATTAGTTATTTCATTAAACGTACTTGCCAATAAAATCCGGAGGTTTATTGCTGGGCAATAGTTTTGCCAAAGTAGCTATGTAATTTTTGGTTATCCGTATTTAGAAAAAAAATATAAATAGTATTTGGAACTCCGATCATGCCTTTACATTTGATTTGGCAAAACCACGAGGTTTTTCAACGATATTAAATGTTCAATGACCCTTGCCTTAAAGTGAAAAAATCTTAACTTTTTTTTTGTAATAAGGAAAATTTGAACAAAACAGCAGCGTATGTTGACTTGTATATAATTAACGCCTATCTGAATTAATATAATAAGAAAAAAAGTCTGGATCAAACAAAGTTTCGGAAGCAAAAAATGGATAAGATCTTTAAAATTGTTAAGTCCCTCAATAATCATGATGGGTATAATTTACTGCTTAAAATGTACTCTTCTTTTTAGCCATCGTTTGTTTTTATGGAGTCACGGTTTTTATAAAATAAATTGCTTAATTATAAACTGACATTATCCATGATGGTTTTATTCTATTTGGTGCTATGTGCTGATGTTTAAACAAATACTTTTTTATCAACTATTTATTCAATAATGACGCAACTCCATAGGACGCACTACAGCAGTAACAAGACATATCCCACGAATTTTGTTGAATATCTCACAGAATTCCACCATTTCGTGACACATGTTGGGTCACAGTAGTCCCAAACAGCACTACACTACGTTATAGTAGTGAGGGCCTACTGGATTAGTCGTGCTGACAAGTTTACGAATAAGTCATCTAACAGCATAATTATTAAATAAGTGGCCTTTTATATCTATGGTATCCACCACAATTATGAAACGCTCGTTGATGACCCATATTTAGTCAGGTTGGATATTAATGACGTATGAAAAGCTTATAAGTTAATCAAGTATTTCTACACGATCGATAGGCGTTCACGCATGTTTTATCTTATTTTAATTAAGTACAACTGGTGAAGCGTAAGCTGAGCTGTGCACATGGAATCGATTGCCAAAAAGCAGTATAAACCGGTTTAAAACAAGCAAAGGACGTCTGCATTCATTCTCACACAAATGCAAAGCTCAGCTTAGGCCTCGCGGACGATACTAGCAGTGTATTAACTCTTAGGTTACTATTATTATTGTTATTCTTTATTGTACACAAGAAAATTACAATATAAACGTACAATTTAGTGAAGTCATGTACAAAGACGAGCTTAACTCAAAAACATGTTTTCTACAAGCAAAAATGTATTATTAGTATTCTTGTTAAGTTTTCTAACAAATTATGCTTTATGAAATTATGCTGGAGAATGTTCAAGTCAACAGTGCAACGGGTGAGGTTAGAATCATCAATCGCCACACTTTTAAGTTACGCAGGCGTATATCGGTTAAAATGGTCTTAAAATTAAATATAATATATTATTATAGGTATAAAAAATCACGAAGTCAGTTACTGAGGCCATTGCAAAATCGAATAAGGCATCAGCAGTCGATGTTTTTACAGAAAAAGACGAAAATAATTGAGCAGGAAGTAAGTCCCAGTCAAAATTAATTAAACCTGTAGTGCTAAAATTCACAAGCTTACATTATCATTTACTTTATCTTTACTGACATTATGGTAGAGTCGGCGAGAACTTTGAACTTACGTTAAGTACCTACTAAATAATTTTATAAACATAATAATATTTTCTGAATCGTATCCATCGACGCAAACAAAAAAATGTTATTTAAGTTATAAAATAAAAAATACCTAAAGTCCCCGTCGCGAGAAGCTATAAATTTTGTAAACACACATTCAGGGGTTCGCAACCTTTGGAACAAATAAAAAAAACAGTTTTGTAATGATTTTTATTTTTATACAATTATTTTTATTTTATTCATATAATAATAAATAATAATCTACGAAAACAACACAAACAAACTGAAACGCATTCAAAACTCAAATGACAGCATTGACAGCGTCAGTGTGAACTTACTTCAAAATGGCGGGCCAAATGTTGACGTTCCATGAGTCAGACACGTTCCGGTACCACAAAACATTAGACGATAGCGCTTTATATCGCTAAAATATAACCCGACTAAGTGAAATTGCTCGTTAGTTTCGTATTACACGTATGTAACTTTGAGTTGATTGAATTTGGGATTATTTGTTGTTGATTGAATTGTCGCTACGTAACTTTGTTGAAGTTCTTTATTTACAAAATTTATAGCTTCTCGTGACGGGGACTTTATGCGTCTTCCATAATCATGTAAAGTGCACTCCAAGCATGGACAAAAAATAGAATAAAAATAAACTTTACGGATTACACTATATTTTGATTTGTTGTGATGTGCATGTGCTCGTACACTTATGTTTTATAGCACGTTAGGATTCTGCACGTAGTTAATTAAAATAAAGAAAGGGAACGCGATATAATCTGTAAAACTGCTTAGCATCAATCTAGAAATACATTTAAGAAACTAAGTCCAACTTATAGTACTTCGTTTTAAAATCAGCATGTTTTAATTCTTAAATACAAATAACCTACAGTTTTTAAAACATCAATCGTGAGTTTCTAAATCACTTGCATTGTAAATGAACATAATAACTTATGTAGGATAAAGTTTAATCCACGTCTTTCAACCACGATTCCTACAAATAGGTCAGCGTTCACTAAGCCGTTCTACTTTCAACTTTAAACCGAGCCTTTCGGCCCACTTACTTGTGCATTCGCATGACCTTAGTCATTGCTTATCCGTTTGCCAAAAACTAGTCGAACTTAGCTGAACACCTCATGCGTGGTTGTCCCATTCTGTGCAAATCACATGACTATTTACGCAACCTTCTCAAACGAACAATGGGTGTCGGAATAAATCTCTAGTATCCTAGACCACATGCGTCGAGATAAATCGTCTAGATAAGCTAATGTAAACTTACTTATGTAGTGAAAATTTCAAATTATATTGAAATTGATGTAAAAGTGCCGCCTCTAGATATAAGTTTTCTTTTGCTTTATTACTGTACATAACCATCGTTAATTTTATTACTATATGTAGTACTATGTGTATATGTACAGGGGTGATAATTTGAGATGGGGCATGAAGGGCAGCTACCTTAACCATTGTAGCTACAGGAAAACGTTGTTAGAAGACCACCCCTAACTTTTGAAATAATTTCTAGCTGCATTCAGTTTTGTGAAAACTGCCCTTTTTCTCGCTGACTGTACATTTTATTCAAAATCTGTGAATGCAGATAGAAATTATTCCAAAAGTGAGGGGTTCTAAGAACGTTTTCCTGTTTCTAAAATAGTTAAGTTAGCTGCCCTTCATGCCCCATCTCGAATTACCACCTTTTATATCCAAATCGTACCTACTTGAAAATAGAAGCCACCGCAATATCACTAGATTAATTAAGAATACAATCTTAATTCTCCAAACGAGCAATTACAGATTCTGGAATTCCTCAGCTAGATGTTACGTCTGGTGTCTCAAAATGGCTTTGTATAGCCTATTGTCCAAATAATATACGTGAGACTTGTATTTCATTTTATACATTAAATTTAGCTTCGTGTACGACGAGCTTGGAATGCATAAATTGAACCACCATTCTTTGTTCACATGTCGCATCCAGTGCAACTATTTTCGTTAGTTTCGCCACATTTGACCTTGTCCAACATACACTAGCGATATCCATTTTAAGTATTCAAACTTTTTGGTCACGTAATTCTGTGGACCACACTTTCGCTTTAAATAGATACACAATGTCTAAATGATCAAGAGATACGTTATTATACGTTTTCTTATTGTCTTTATGGCATTGAATTCGTTTGGGTATAATTAACTTCTTGAATGACCTTCATAAAAAGCTCTTCACGTTTATTCGAATTTTCAGAACATATCTGAAATATCGGAAGTAGTTAATTTGGAGGATAATGGCACCTTAATTCATGACGATTACTTTCGGGTTCGTAATGATATGTTTTGCGAAAATTATTTCATCGATAAGTTTTAATAATTTTTTTACACAACCGATTGTTATTTTTACTTTATAATACTGACTATATATAAATATATGATACGTACGTTAATTAACCTACTTATTAACTTAATGAAAAGTTAAACTATTGCATTGACATAGTCATAAAACAATTGTGTCACGTCAATGAAACATGTTGTAAACATTATACATTTTCCGATTACTTTCAAAGTTAATCATTCATTCATTTATTGATCTCATTACGTAGATATGGGTTTCTCTCGTCATTATCTCATCAAGAAAATTGAATACCTACGCAATAATTTATAACAATGATGCATAATGACGTCTTCATGCTACAAATTCATGTCAAATGACCTACAATTTTATAATACACCAAATGACTGATAAGCTTCTTCTGTGTGGTTCTTTATGTAATGGTGTACGCGAAATCCGGGAGTGTGAAAGTGTCAAGTTGACATTTAGTCATATGGTTGGCGTTGCCAGCTGACTGCGACCGGTTGCTGAGCCTTTCATGGCGGGAGGCACAAAAAACACAAGCCGGTAGCTATATCACACGATGTAGGTACTTGTAGTGATAAATCAAGTAGTCAAAAATAAAAAAAAATCTTCTATGAATACAAATTTTGTTTACATAATTATTAAAAATGTCTTGTGCATTTTCTCAAAACGTGTTCCATTGTGTATGTTAAATTGGATGAAACTACTTCAAGATCAAAATCGAACAATTATGAGTTAAAACTTTGGACTGTTGTAATTGCTTCATCCTTTAAATCGTGTCTCACGAAAATCCTACTTACGTGTGCACGGTACATCTATTTGTTTTGTACAATGTTCACAGTAACTAAGTACCTATATGCTGATGTACGAAACGGATCCCATACAAAGACCTAAAACACTAAGCATGGTAAAGTGACTTGTTCCACGTACTCAAAGAATGTCAAAAACTTTGAAAGAAAAAGTAATCGACCATAATACGTTTTGTACAGCCAAAAAGCCCAAGAGAACGGTGAAACCATTTGTTAAACACGTAAAGAATTGTTGTGCAAATTAGATAGTTTCTCACGTGTAATTGTTTTACTTTCTTTCCCGTCTAATCATCGTTGTACGTAGTACATCTTCTTTATCGAGATGACCATGATTTAGCTCAATACAAAGACAAACGTTCGTGAGTTCGTGAATAAAATTGTTTCGGTAATTACCCAGAGAATAGGTTTTGTTTATAAAATAATTATCATATAAATGTTTATTTCATAACAAATTATAATCATTACAAAATGTGCAATTAAAGTTTTTTTTTACGTAATATAACAGTTATAATATAAAAATACTGGCAGGCATATGAAAGTATATCGAAAGTCACAGCAAAAAAATAATTAACCACTTGACGCACACATGATTACCGTTTCTAATGTAAGTGTAAAATATACATTTTATGTCGCCTTCCGTTTACCGTATGCTCTTAGTCCATTTTACAAATTGGCATGTAATCTGTTAAATTAATCTTTTGAATTAAATTTATTGATATCATCTAAATGGCCCTTCAATTATTAAACACTCTCGATTTTTACTTATTGTTACTTATCAAGTTAAAAAGACGGAACGTGCTGCTTTTAAACATTTCTGTGCAAACCAGTCCGACTTTATAACTTTCGTGAGACATTCCTATTTATAAATGTTTAGTTACGGTTTACTCACGAGCATTTTTTGGTATGGCCTGACTAGTTTTGGACCTAAACGGAGCCCTTAATCATGACTCGCAACCTCGCCGCTTGTACAGCTCATCTCTTCTCTCGTGTCAGCACGAGCTATACAAAAATAGCTCATGCTGTGGTGAAAAGATTAGCCAGTCAGCAAGGTTGGTAGCGGGGCTGACTGCCCAGGGTGCGCCGGACGTACTTAAGTATCGTCACTCGTGGAGGTTCTTTTCATGCACCCTCATGCTTGCCCCACGCTTACCGCATGCATGTTCAGCTCATGATTAAGGGCTCCGTTTGAGGCCGAAACTAGTCTGACAATCCCGAAAAATGCCCGTGAGTAAATCGTAACTAATAATAAAAATAAAAAGTCCAAACATCTTAAAGTTACCGAACCATGAAGTTAATACTTAAACTAAAAGGCTAACATTTACTCTAATGTGAGCATTAAGTTGAAGTTAGCTGCCAGAAGCATATAAATCCGTGAGAGCAATCTCGGATGGATTTCTGTTGATGAAGCTTCTTGTAATGTCAATGGCATCGGGGGTAGGGCTGTCAATCGTTGATATTATTAAATCAGACGTTCGTAAAAACGTTACAATCGAGATTAACCTAGTAAATATGTGATACAGTTCTTAAATGACTTGACTGTTGACTACCTCGTTGATCTACTGGTCTCAAGCGCGACTGCTGTGCGTGAGGTCCTGGGTTCGATCCCCAGGTCGGGCAAAGTGTTATTGGGGTTTTCCGTGTGGAATTTCTCAGTAGCAGCCCGGATTCTGGATTTCTGCCCGGTTGATGGCAATTGGCTCTCTCCCTATTACATGGGATCTAAACGTAACGACGAAAGAGTACTATACACCTCTGCCCAACACTTCGAGGAATACAGACATGATGTTATTTTATGTTGAAATAAAACGTCCAATTTTTTTTTTTATATAAATCTCTAGTTTGAATCGACTTATTTCATTGAAAATATATAACATGTTTTTATTAATTAAAAATCAAACTTTGCCTGTCATTGTAACCTCTAACGTAATGGAAGGTTGATTAATTGGTTTCGGACCACTGAACCCCATGTGAATAGAAAGTAAGATGTATGGTTCAACCGGTAAGATGTCATAAGAGATCATAGATAAAAATGAAAGCATATACTTGTGGTCGTTGGTTACCCTGCGGTCAGATGGATGTGTGTACATTATTACACTTCCTATATGAATCAATATTGGAACATGTTAGTGTGGAGATTTAAAAGATAAAAACTTAAAAAGGAAATAACTTTGTAGGCTTAGTCATCAAGTAACTCTTAATTGAAAGATAAATATGACAGTTTGGCAGTTAGTATATAAAAATCTGTTCTGCGGTGCGAGCACGGATCATTTTCTCGAGCGAACGACAACAGTTGTTGACAGAAGTGTTTTATCTATATCTTATGTCAAATTTGACGTTTAGAATAGATACATTTCTCGAATCGACTCGACAAAAGATCCGTGCTCGCACGGCTGTTCTGCCTACTTAGCCTTTTCCCATCTATGTTAGGGTCAGCTTCCAGTCTAACCGACTAGTCCAGATACAGTGGAATTCCAGTATTTTACACGAAGCGACTACCATCTGACCTCCGCAACCTAATCACTGGACAATGCCGATATCCTAAAGTTAGACCGGTTGTCATACTTTCGGGCTTCTGACTACCCACAACGACTGTCATAGGTATTCGTATGACACCAGGGACCGACGTTTTAAAGTGCTCTCCGAGGCACGGAAGGGCCTCGATGTGTAACGAATGGTCACCCATTCGGAATATTCCGATCTGTCCCCCTGATCTGTCCCCTTCGGGGGGCCAAACAGGAATCAAAAAAATCGATCTGTTCCCCTGTCACCAAGACGAACGGACAGATTGAACAAATTATTTCTGGTCTGTCTCCTGCAGTTCTTTAGTGGGACAAATAGAAATAAAAAGTTTCGATCTGTTCCCCTGTTACCGACGAGGGTCATCATCATTCTCCTGCCCTTATCCCAATTTATTTGGGGTCGGCGCAACATGTATTTTTCTTCCATACTTCTCTATTCTATTAGTCGTCATCTCGGTAGTCACCCCCTTTCTAACCATATCAGGGTACAGATCGGAATATTCCACCCATTCACGGACTGACTCCGGCCAGAGCATTTTAACCTTTAGCAGCTGAACCTATGATCCGCGCAATTTTTAATAAGCCAGGAGCCTCTCCTTCTATAATCTGTCAAACCACCATATTTTTTTTCCAAAGAAGAGTATCCGACAATTGTGAAACAGGGCCTGTCGAATGATTCTTATCTTAAAGTAGCAAATACGATTCCAATCTTCTTTATGTTTAGCACGTATTCCAATAAAACATATTTCTTTGAATAAATTATGTTTGATGAATAACGGTACCTATACTGCAACGTTAAAATGTTACATCAAAATATATAAAAGATGACGTTCTCAAGAATTATAAGTCTAAACCAATCACGTGTAAGAATGATACTTGATGAACAAGCGCATCATTTAGCTGTCATAAACCAAGTTTAAAATACCTTGAACTCGGACGTAACATCGACTTTAAATGTAGGTTAACGACATATTAATATCTACGAGTTTACAAGAAGTACTTATCAGAACGTGACGACTTACGGTGGCAGACGTAACTTTAAATATTTCACGGTGACTGTTTTATTGTTATTTATGTTCAGTTCAAACTTTTATTGATATATATTCCAATTACCTGTATTCAAAACAGATGAATTTATAACTGTGCACTGGATTTATGTTAGCCTTCGCAATCAATGGCATCGTCCCATATTATATTGCTTGAATTTGATTGTAACTGTATAAATTATAAATTTTACTTAACTTTACACCAAAAGCATACTATTCTCCTCTTAGATAGATAGAAGCCATCTCAATAAATCTGGCTTTTATAAAAGCTGTGCCACATTAAACTAAATATTCAAAAGCCACTCGAAACCACAAACCCCTACCTGCCTTCTAACAGCCGATGTTAATAACAATCCTCAATCCAAAATCTATAGATTGATCTAGGTTTTTGACATTAGCTGTATCGAATTTCTGTCAAAAACCTAGATCAATCCAGAGATTTTGGATTGATATCGGTTATTAATATCGGCCGTTAGCCGTTTCCCAACTATGTCGGGGTCAGTTTCCAGTCTAAACAGCCCCTTGATTCAGAACGATTATATTAGTCAGTTATCGAACGATTCGGTAAGCTATCTCTTTTTCTCTCGTTACGAGAATCGTAGACGGAACGAGATAACAAACCGAATCGGTCGACAAAAGCTTATCGAAAAGATTCTGAATCGAGGTGCAGATGCGGCTGAATACATACATTTACACGGAGCAACTGCCATAAGACCTCCGCAACCCAGTTACTATAGCAATGCCTATATCCTAAGGCCTCTTGTTCATGGTACGGTTTCTTAACCGTACGGCGTATTAGCCGTGCCGTAGAAAACTCGTGTGAGCTTATACACGACACGGCAAACCACCAGCCGAAACTGATTTATATCGATTTTCTAACACAAAATAAGCGTTGGAAAGCTGTCATGCAATACTTGCCCGTCGCGAAAACGTCCGGTGCCATTAACAAACTCTTATAGACTGTCATACAACACTAATGTAAATCAAACCGTGCGCAAAAGAGGAGTAGCCACGTTGCATACGGCGGCGCAGGCGTGCCGTTGGGCCGCCGTGTCCGTCAACAAATTTCTACAGTAGTCCATACAACACTGATGACCGTGCCTACACACGGCTAATTAACCGTAGGTTTTTACGGCGAAAAAACATGTGTGAACAAGAGGCCTAAGTCTAGCCCTGTGGGCAGACTTTCGGGCTTCTGACTACCCGTAATGACTGTCATAGATCTTCGTATTAACACCAACCATTACTCGAATTTATAAATGCTAATAAAATTGTATCTGTGTTGCAGATTACGACGATGTCTGCTGCTTTTAGCAGCTGTGCTAGCGGTACAGACGAGTGCACAGAAAAGCAAGCTAGACGACAGCAATGTGCAAGCAGTGCCGAGTGACCTCAGACGAGCAGTCAGCGAAGCACTCGCTTTAGAAAAAAGATTTTTATTAGGAGCTAGCGATGCGTAAGTACTTATTTATAGCTCACCATTATAGAACGCTATTTTAAGGGGGTATTTCACCAACCTATCATTAACTTTTCTAAGCTAATTTGGTCTCTAAGGCCGGCCATACACGGGCAGCTTGAAGCAGTCAGGATCGACTGCTTTAAGCTGCAACTGCATAGTAAACTACAGCCTTCTACGTACGTACATACACGAAAAAGCTTGAGCTGTTGCAACTGCTTCGGGCGGTTGGCGGCTCGGCGTGCGGTCAAGCAGTCGCCAGGCATACACTGACTGTTCGAGCTGTCCGTGTATGTTTATCACTGGCTAACTGCTGAGCTGTCCGTGTATGGCCGGCCTAAACTTTTAATAGCTAACATTTGCATTTCACCACATATCAATAGTGATAATGACAAGATTATTGAACACATAAATTTCATATTTATAAGTCACATTTAGATTATCTGGTGAATGGTTACTGACTACATAATTGATATGTTGGCGAAATACCCCCTTAGTATACACAAAACTCGAGACACCCCGAAAAGATTTTCATCAGAACTACCTGAATGTAATATGTTTTTTTTATAAATACCAAGTTAATTTATGTTGCGTTAAGTTCACCAGTAGAATACGAAATGCGTTAAGTGTGTCATGCAGGGGTTGTCTAATACACGGAAACTTACCGAGCCGACCGTATCAAACCTCAAGGTATATAATTTATAGATACCTACTATCTATTCGCGGTCCACTGATATGCGTAGAAACCTATTGAATCCAAGTTAAAATATTAACTTATTTTTGGTAAAAAAATATGACGTGGTATAAAAAATATACCAATCGATTCTGCTGCTGAGTCTTAATAAAGTAGTTTCTAGGTTTAGTATACTTCTTCTCTCGGGTCAGCATGAGCTATACGAAAATAGCTCATGCTGTGTTGAAAAGATTAGCCAGTCAGCAAGGTTGGTAGCGGGGCTGACTGCCCAGGGTGCGCCGGACATACTGAAGTATCGTCACTCGTGGAGGCTCTTTTCATGCAGTCCAATGCGTACTAAAAATAACCTTGTATTGTAAGACATCCACTGCAAGGACACACAAGCAGAAAAGCAAGCTAGACGAAACGAGCAAGCAGTGTTGAGTGACCTCATAGACGAATAGTCATCAAACGACTCGCTTTAGAAAAGAGGGTCTAGCAAAACGTAAATATAGCACACCATCATCTTCAGGGTACACATTTTATTGTATTCCACCCCCCAGTTAGCCCCACAGAGGAAGGTTATAATTTGACACCCCCACGGGAAACTAACGAATATTATGATGAGGTAAAGTTACGAATGTACGTTTATTTAATCCTTGTACAATCTGTTGATTGTATCTTAAAAAGGTTACATTTTGAAAACGAAATGTACACAATACCGATTCCCAATTACAAAAGAAATACTTTTAATTTTTCTATGCTTCTAAACCCTCCCTGTTATACATCTTATGCAAATTCGTAAGTTTACCGTGGATATATCGATATGACGATATGGTGCTTCGCTATAATAAATTTATAAGAGTAGTAGTAAAGCTCCTTGTGAAAGATGACATCCGGGGAAGTTCTACCTCCACACCTATTTCTGCCCCTAAGCAGCATTGCTCGGCTGTCCCATTTCAAAACCTAGTAAGGGCTTAAAACGAAATTTTACAGGAGAGCGCATAAACGTTAAATCGCTCAGCCTTTGAAAAGTATTTACAGTGGTGGACATATAATTAGAAACACCAAGTGTGACTTTTATTTTTAGTACAATTTAACTTGATAATTAATGTTTTACGTATCATAGAGGGCTTATACCTATTTATCTATAATGTATCCACATCATGAAGTATTACTATGTCAGTTTTGGAAATATCATACAACCGTTTATGTAAAAACTAGTATACTTTATAAAATAAAATGAAGCAGCACAACGTACTAAGGTGGACAACTAATTAGAAACAGAAAAAAAAACATTAGCATAAATATGAACAAAGGTAACAAAACAATAAATGATGAAGTTAAATGGTACCAACGTTTTGTAATAAACAATTAATGTTTGGTTGGGAAGCCTCTGCTGTTGTCTACAGCTCTACAACGACGTTGCATTGATTCTATCAATGTTTCATACATTTCCAGGGAATTTTTCTCCAAGCTTCTACAAATGCGTCTTAAAGTTTTTGTAGTATGATACTAGTAGTAGTACGATATTAGTGATATGTTTATTGGACAATGTTTTCTTTGCAATGTACCACAAACTTAGATTTGATTCAAATCTGGACTATTGGCAGACCACCCTAA